>OZ007565.1:8722541-10072887 GCA_963931875.1 Pollenia griseotomentosa
AAACGCATTTAAAGTTTTCATATAAAAATATGAAAAAATGCATTTTTAGTAGTGATAACAGATTTTGCTTATTTAAGCCTAGCTCTTCTAGATCGAGAAAACGCATTTAAAGTTTTCATATAAAAATATGAAAAAATGCATTTTTAGTAGTGATAACAGATTTTGCTTATTTAAGCTCTAGCTCTTCTAGTTAACGAGAAAAACGCATTTAAAGTTTTCATATAAAAATATGAAAAAATGCATTTTTAGTAGTGATAACAGATTTTGCTTATTTAAGCCTAGCTCTTCTAGATCGAGAAAACGCATTTAAAGTTTTCATATAAAAATATGAAAAAATGCATTTTTAGTAGTGATAACAGATTTTGCTTATTTAAGCTCTAGCTCTTCTAGTTAACGAGAAAAACGCATTTAAAGTTTTCATATAAAAATATGAAAAAATGCATTTTTAGTAGTGATAACAGATTTTGCTTATTTAAGCCTAGCTCTTCTAGATCGAGAAAACGCATTTAAAGTTTTCATATAAAAATATGAAAAAATGCATTTTTAGTAGTGATAACAGATTTTGCTTATTTAAGCTCTAGCTCTTCTAGTTAACGAGAAAAACGCATTTAAAGTTTTCATATAAAAATATGAAAAAATGCATTTTTAGTAGTGATAACAGATTTTGCTTATTTAAGCTCTAGCTCTTCTAGTTAACGAGAAAAACGCATTTAAAGTTTTCATATAAAAATATGAAAAAATGCATTTTTAGTAGTGATAACAGATTTTGCTTATTTAAGCCTAGCTCTTCTAGATCGAGAAAACGCATTTAAAGTTTTCATATAAAAATATGAAAAAATGCATTTTTAGTAGTGATAACAGATTTTGCTTATTTAAGCCTAGCTCTTCTAGATCGAGAAAACGCATTTAAAGTTTTCATATAAAAATATGAAAAAATGCATTTTTAGTAGTGATAACAGATTTTGCTTATTTAAGCTCTAGCTCTTCTAGTTAACGAGAAAAACGCATTTAAAGTTTTCATATAAAAATATGAAAAAATGCATTTTTAGTAGTGATAACAGATTTTGCTTATTTAAGCTCTAGCTCTTCTAGTTAACGAGAAAAACGCATTTAAAGTTTTCATATAAAAATATGAAAAAATGCATTTTTAGTAGTGATAACAGATTTTGCTTATTTAAGCCTAGCTCTTCTAGATCGAGAAAACGCATTTAAAGTTTTCATATAAAAATATGAAAAAATGCATTTTTAGTAGTGATAACAGATTTTGCTTATTTAAGCTCTAGCTCTTCTAGTTAACGAGAAAAACGCATTTAAAGTTTTCATATAAAAATATGAAAAAATGCATTTTTAGTAGTGATAACAGATTTTGCTTATTTAAGCCTAGCTCTTCTAGATCGAGAAAACGCATTTAAAGTTTTCATATAAAAATATGAAAAAATGCATTTTTAGTAGTGATAACAGATTTTGCTTATTTAAGCTCTAGCTCTTCTAGTTAACGAGAAAAACGCATTTAAAGTTTTCATATAAAAATATGAAAAAATGCATTTTTAGTAGTGATAACAGATTTTGCTTATTTAAGCCTAGCTCTTCTAGATCGAGAAAACGCATTTAAAGTTTTCATATAAAAATATGAAAAAATGCATTTTTAGTAGTGATAACAGATTTTGCTTATTTAAGCCTAGCTCTTCTAGATCGAGAAAAACGCATTTAAAGTTTTCATATAAAAATATGAAAAAATGCATTTTAAGTAGTGATAACAGATTTTGCTTATTTAAGCCTAGCTCTTCTAGATCGAGAAAACGCATTTAAAGTTTTCATATAAAAATATGAAAAAATGCATTTTTAGTAGTGATAACAGATTTTGCTTATTTAAGCCTAGCTCTTCTAGATCGAGAAAACGCATTTAAAGTTTTCATATAAAAATATGAAAAAATGCATTTTTAGTAGTGATAACAGATTTTGCTTATTTAAGCTCTAGCTCTTCTAGTTAACGAGAAAAACGCATTTAAAGTTTTCATATAAAAATATGAAAAAATGCATTTTTAGTAGTGATAACAGATTTTGCTTATTTAAGCCTAGCTCTTCTAGATCGAGAAAACGCATTTAAAGTTTTCATATAAAAATATGAAAAAATGCATTTTTAGTAGTGATAACAGATTTTGCTTATTTAAGCTCTAGCTCTTCTAGTTAACGAGAAAAACGCATTTAAAGTTTTCATATAAAAATATGAAAAAATGCATTTTTAGTAGTGATAACAGATTTTGCTTATTTAAGCCTAGCTCTTCTAGATCGAGAAAACGCATTTAAAGTTTTCATATAAAAATATGAAAAAATGCATTTTTAGTAGTGATAACAGATTTTGCTTATTTAAGCCTAGCTCTTCTAGATCGAGAAAACGCATTTAAAGTTTTCATATAAAAATATGAAAAAATGCATTTTTAGTAGTGATAACAGATTTTGCTTATTTAAGCCTAGCTCTTCTAGATCGAGAAAACGCATTTAAAGTTTTCATATAAAAATATGAAAAAATGCATTTTTAGTAGTGATAACAGATTTTGCTTATTTAAGCTCTAGCTCTTCTAGTTAACGAGAAAAACGCATTTAAAGTTTTCATATAAAAATATGAAAAAATGCATTTTTAGTAGTGATAACAGATTTTGCTTATTTAAGCCTAGCTCTTCTAGATCGAGAAAACGCATTTAAAGTTTTCATATAAAAATATGAAAAAATGCATTTTTAGTAGTGATAACAGATTTTGCTTATTTAAGCCTAGCTCTTCTAGATCGAGAAAACGCATTTAAAGTTTTCATATAAAAATATGAAAAAATGCATTTTTAGTAGTGATAACAGATTTTGCTTATTTAAGCCTAGCTCTTCTAGATCGAGAAAACGCATTTAAAGTTTTCATATAAAAATATGAAAAAATGCATTTTTAGTAGTGATAACAGATTTTGCTTATTTAAGCCTAGCTCTTCTAGATCGAGAAAACGCATTTAAAGTTTTCATATAAAAATATGAAAAAATGCATTTTTAGTAGTGATAACAGATTTTGCTTATTTAAGCCTAGCTCTTCTAGATCGAGAAAACGCATTTAAAGTTTTCATATAAAAATATGAAAAAATGCATTTTTAGTAGTGATAACAGATTTTGCTTATTTAAGCCTAGCTCTTCTAGATCGAGAAAACGCATTTAAAGTTTTCATATAAAAATATGAAAAAATGCATTTTTAGTAGTGATAACAGATTTTGCTTATTTAAGCCTAGCTCTTCTAGATCGAGAAAACGCATTTAAAGTTTTCATATAAAAATATGAAAAAATGCATTTTTAGTAGTGATAACAGATTTTGCTTATTTAAGCTCTAGCTCTTCTAGTTAACGAGAAAAACGCATTTAAAGTTTTCATATAAAAATATGAAAAAATGCATTTTTAGTAGTGATAACAGATTTTGCTTATTTAAGCCTAGCTCTTCTAGATCGAGAAAACGCATTTAAAGTTTTCATATAAAAATATGAAAAAATGCATTTTTAGTAGTGATAACAGATTTTGCTTATTTAAGCTCTAGCTCTTCTAGTTAACGAGAAAAACGCATTTAAAGTTTTCATATAAAAATATGAAAAAATGCATTTTTAGTAGTGATAACAGATTTTGCTTATTTAAGCCTAGCTCTTCTAGATCGAGAAAACGCATTTAAAGTTTTCATATAAAAATATGAAAAAATGCATTTTTAGTAGTGATAACAGATTTTGCTTATTTAAGCCTAGCTCTTCTAGATCGAGAAAACGCATTTAAAGTTTTCATATAAAAATATGAAAAAATGCATTTTTAGTAGTGATAACAGATTTTGCTTATTTAAGCCTAGCTCTTCTAGATCGAGAAAACGCATTTAAAGTTTTCATATAAAAATATGAAAAAATGCATTTTTAGTAGTGATAACAGATTTTGCTTATTTAAGCCTAGCTCTTCTAGATCGAGAAAACGCATTTAAAGTTTTCATATAAAAATATGAAAAAATGCATTTTTAGTAGTGATAACAGATTTTGCTTATTTAAGCCTAGCTCTTCTAGATCGAGAAAACGCATTTAAAGTTTTCATATAAAAATATGAAAAAATGCATTTTTAGTAGTGATAACAGATTTTGCTTATTTAAGCCTAGCTCTTCTAGATCGAGAAAACGCATTTAAAGTTTTCATATAAAAATATGAAAAAATGCATTTTTAGTAGTGATAACAGATTTTGCTTATTTAAGCTCTAGCTCTTCTAGTTAACGAGAAAAACGCATTTAAAGTTTTCATATAAAAATATGAAAAAATGCATTTTTAGTAGTGATAACAGATTTTGCTTATTTAAGCCTAGCTCTTCTAGATCGAGAAAACGCATTTAAAGTTTTCATATAAAAATATGAAAAAATGCATTTTTTAGTAGTGATAACAGATTTTGCTTATTTAAGCTCTAGCTCTTCTAGTTAACGAGAAAAACGCATTTAAAGTTTTCATATAAAAATATGAAAAAATGCATTTTTAGTAGTGATAACAGATTTTGCTTATTTAAGCCTAGCTCTTCTAGATCGAGAAAACGCATTTAAAGTTTTCATATAAAAATATGAAAAAATGCATTTTTAGTAGTGATAACAGATTTTGCTTATTTAAGCCTAGCTCTTCTAGATCGAGAAAACGCATTTAAAGTTTTCATATAAAAATATGAAAAAATGCATTTTTAGTAGTGATAACAGATTTTGCTTATTTAAGCCTAGCTCTTCTAGATCGAGAAAACGCATTTAAAGTTTTCATATAAAAATATGAAAAAATGCATTTTTAGTAGTGATAACAGATTTTGCTTATTTAAGCCTAGCTCTTCTAGATCGAGAAAACGCATTTAAAGTTTTCATATAAAAATATGAAAAAATGCATTTTTAGTAGTGATAACAGATTTTGCTTATTTAAGCTCTAGCTCTTCTAGTTAACGAGAAAAACGCATTTAAAGTTTTCATATAAAAATATGAAAAAATGCATTTTTAGTAGTGATAACAGATTTTGCTTATTTAAGCCTAGCTCTTCTAGATCGAGAAAACGCATTTAAAGTTTTCATATAAAAATATGAAAAAATGCATTTTTAGTAGTGATAACAGATTTTGCTTATTTAAGCTCTAGCTCTTCTAGTTAACGAGAAAAACGCATTTAAAGTTTTCATATAAAAATATGAAAAAATGCATTTTTAGTAGTGATAACAGATTTTGCTTATTTAAGCCTAGCTCTTCTAGATCGAGAAAACGCATTTAAAGTTTTCATATAAAAATATGAAAAAATGCATTTTTAGTAGTGATAACAGATTTTGCTTATTTAAGCCTAGCTCTTCTAGATCGAGAAAACGCATTTAAAGTTTTCATATAAAAATATGAAAAAATGCATTTTTAGTAGTGATAACAGATTTTGCTTATTTAAGCCTAGCTCTTCTAGATCGAGAAAACGCATTTAAAGTTTTCATATAAAAATATGAAAAAATGCATTTTTAGTAGTGATAACAGATTTTGCTTATTTAAGCCTAGCTCTTCTAGATCGAGAAAACGCATTTAAAGTTTTCATATAAAAATATGAAAAAATGCATTTTTAGTAGTGATAACAGATTTTGCTTATTTAAGCCTAGCTCTTCTAGATCGAGAAAACGCATTTAAAGTTTTCATATAAAAATATGAAAAAATGCATTTTTAGTAGTGATAACAGATTTTGCTTATTTAAGCCTAGCTCTTCTAGATCGAGAAAACGCATTTAAAGTTTTCATATAAAAATATGAAAAAATGCATTTTTAGTAGTGATAACAGATTTTGCTTATTTAAGCTCTAGCTCTTCTAGTTAACGAGAAAAACGCATTTAAAGTTTTCATATAAAAATATGAAAAAATGCATTTTTAGTAGTGATAACAGATTTTGCTTATTTAAGCCTAGCTCTTCTAGATCGAGAAAACGCATTTAAAGTTTTCATATAAAAATATGAAAAAATGCATTTTTAGTAGTGATAACAGATTTTGCTTATTTAAGCTCTAGCTCTTCTAGTTAACGAGAAAAACGCATTTAAAGTTTTCATATAAAAATATGAAAAAATGCATTTTTAGTAGTGATAACAGATTTTGCTTATTTAAGCCTAGCTCTTCTAGATCGAGAAAACGCATTTAAAGTTTTCATATAAAAATATGAAAAAATGCATTTTTAGTAGTGATAACAGATTTTGCTTATTTAAGCCTAGCTCTTCTAGATCGAGAAAACGCATTTAAAGTTTTCATATAAAAATATGAAAAAATGCATTTTTAGTAGTGATAACAGATTTTGCTTATTTAAGCCTAGCTCTTCTAGATCGAGAAAACGCATTTAAAGTTTTCATATAAAAATATGAAAAAATGCATTTTTAGTAGTGATAACAGATTTTGCTTATTTAAGCCTAGCTCTTCTAGATCGAGAAAACGCATTTAAAGTTTTCATATAAAAATATGAAAAAATGCATTTTTAGTAGTGATAACAGATTTTGCTTATTTAAGCCTAGCTCTTCTAGATCGAGAAAACGCATTTAAAGTTTTCATATAAAAATATGAAAAAATGCATTTTTAGTAGTGATAACAGATTTTGCTTATTTAAGCCTAGCTCTTCTAGATCGAGAAAACGCATTTAAAGTTTTCATATAAAAATATGAAAAAATGCATTTTTAGTAGTGATAACAGATTTTGCTTATTTAAGCTCTAGCTCTTCTAGTTAACGAGAAAAACGCATTTAAAGTTTTCATATAAAAATATGAAAAAATGCATTTTTAGTAGTGATAACAGATTTTGCTTATTTAAGCCTAGCTCTTCTAGATCGAGAAAACGCATTTAAAGTTTTCATATAAAAATATGAAAAAATGCATTTTTAGTAGTGATAACAGATTTTGCTTATTTAAGCTCTAGCTCTTCTAGTTAACGAGAAAAACGCATTTAAAGTTTTCATATAAAAATATGAAAAAATGCATTTTAAGTAGTGATAACAGATTTTGCTTATTTAAGCCTAGCTCTTCTAGATCGAGAAAACGCATTTAAAGTTTTCATATAAAAATATGAAAAAATGCATTTTTAGTAGTGATAACAGATTTTGCTTATTTAAGCCTAGCTCTTCTAGATCGAGAAAACGCATTTAAAGTTTTCATATAAAAATATGAAAAAATGCATTTTTAGTAGTGATAACAGATTTTGCTTATTTAAGCTCTAGCTCTTCTAGTTAACGAGAAAAACGCATTTAAAGTTTTCATATAAAAATATGAAAAAATGCATTTTTAGTAGTGATAACAGATTTTGCTTATTTAAGCTCTAGCTCTTCTAGTTAACGAGAAAAACGCATTTAAAGTTTTCATATAAAAATATGAAAAAATGCATTTTTAGTAGTGATAACAGATTTTGCTTATTTAAGCCTAGCTCTTCTAGATCGAGAAAACGCATTTAAAGTTTTCATATAAAAATATGAAAAAATGCATTTTTAGTAGTGATAACAGATTTTGCTTATTTAAGCTCTAGCTCTTCTAGTTAACGAGAAAAACGCATTTAAAGTTTTCATATAAAAATATGAAAAAATGCATTTTTAGTAGTGATAACAGATTTTGCTTATTTAAGCCTAGCTCTTCTAGATCGAGAAAACGCATTTAAAGTTTTCATATAAAAATATGAAAAAATGCATTTTTAGTAGTGATAACAGATTTTGCTTATTTAAGCTCTAGCTCTTCTAGTTAACGAGAAAAACGCATTTAAAGTTTTCATATAAAAATATGAAAAAATGCATTTTTAGTAGTGATAACAGATTTTGCTTATTTAAGCCTAGCTCTTCTAGATCGAGAAAACGCATTTAAAGTTTTCATATAAAAATATGAAAAAATGCATTTTTAGTAGTGATAACAGATTTTGCTTATTTAAGCTCTAGCTCTTCTAGTTAACGAGAAAAACGCATTTAAAGTTTTCATATAAAAATATGAAAAAATGCATTTTAAGTAGTGATAACAGATTTTGCTTATTTAAGCCTAGCTCTTCTAGATCGAGAAAACGCATTTAAAGTTTTCATATAAAAATATGAAAAAATGCATTTTTAGTAGTGATAACAGATTTTGCTTATTTAAGCCTAGCTCTTCTAGATCGAGAAAACGCATTTAAAGTTTTCATATAAAAATATGAAAAAATGCATTTTTAGTAGTGATAACAGATTTTGCTTATTTAAGCTCTAGCTCTTCTAGTTAACGAGAAAAACGCATTTAAAGTTTTCATATAAAAATATGAAAAAATGCATTTTAAGTAGTGATAACAGATTTTGCTTATTTAAGCCTAGCTCTTCTAGATCGAGAAAACGCATTTAAAGTTTTCATATAAAAATATGAAAAAATGTATTTTTAGTAGTGATAACAGATTTTGCTTATTTAAGCCTAGCTCTTCTAGATCGAGAAAACGCATTTAAAGTTTTCATATAAAAATATGAAAAAATGCATTTTTAGTAGTGATAACAGATTTTGCTTATTTAAGCTCTAGCTCTTCTAGTTAACGAGAAAAACGCATTTAAAGTTTTCATATAAAAATATGAAAAAATGCATTTTAAGTAGTGATAACAGATTTTGCTTATTTAAGCCTAGCTCTTCTAGATCGAGAAAACGCATTTAAAGTTTTCATATAAAAATATGAAAAAATGCATTTTTAGTAGTGATAACAGATTTTGCTTATTTAAGCCTAGCTCTTCTAGATCGAGAAAACGCATTTAAAGTTTTCATATAAAAATATGAAAAAATGCATTTTTAGTAGTGATAACAGATTTTGCTTATTTAAGCTCTAGCTCTTCTAGTTAACGAGAAAAACGCATTTAAAGTTTTCATATAAAAATATGAAAAAATGCATTTTTAGTAGTGATAACAGATTTTGCTTATTTAAGCCTAGCTCTTCTAGATCGAGAAAACGCATTTAAAGTTTTCATATAAAAATATGAAAAAATGCATTTTAGTAGTGATAACAGATTTTGCTTATTTAAGCTCTAGCTCTTCTAGTTAACGAGAAAAACGCATTTAAAGTTTTCATATAAAAATATGAAAAAATGCATTTTTAGTAGTGATAACAGATTTTGCTTATTTAAGCCTAGCTCTTCTAGATCGAGAAAACGCATTTAAAGTTTTCATATAAAAATATGAAAAAATGCATTTTTAGTAGTGATAACAGATTTTGCTTATTTAAGCTCTAGCTCTTCTAGTTAACGAGAAAAACGCATTTAAAGTTTTCATATAAAAATATGAAAAAATGCATTTTAGTAGTGATAACAGATTTTGCTTATTTAAGCCTAGCTCTTCTAGATCGAGAAAACGCATTTAAAGTTTTCATATAAAAATATGAAAAAATGCATTTTTAGTAGTGATAACAGATTTTGCTTATTTAAGCTCTAGCTCTTCTAGTTAACGAGAAAACGCATTTAAAGTTTTCATATAAAAATATGAAAATACTCAGATGCATTTTAAGTAGTGATAACAGATTTTGCTTATTTAAGCCTAGCTCTTCTAGATCGAGAAAACGCATTTAAAGTTTTCATATAAAAATATGAAAAAATGCATTTTTAGTAGTGATAACAGATTTTGCTTATTTAAGCCTAGCTCTTCTAGATCGAGAAAACGCATTTAAAGTTTTCATATAAAAATATGAAAGCATTTTTAGTAGTGATAACAGATTTTGCTTATTTAAGCTCTAGCTCTTCTAGTTAACGAGAAAAACGCATTTAAAGTTTTCATATAAAAATATGAAAAAATGCATTTTTAGTAGTGATAACAGATTTTGCTTATTTAAGCCTAGCTCTTCTAGATCGAGAAAACGCATTTAAAGTTTTCATATAAAAATATGAAAAAATGCATTTTTAGTAGTGATAACAGATTTTGCTTATTTAAGCTCTAGCTCTTCTAGTTAACGAGAAAAACGCATTTAAAGTTTTCATATAAAAATATGAAAAAATGCATTTTTAGTAGTGATAACAGATTTTGCTTATTTAAGCCTAGCTCTTCTAGATCGAGAAAACGCATTTAAAGTTTTCATATAAAAATATGAAAAAATGCATTTTTAGTAGTGATAACAGATTTTGCTTATTTAAGCTCTAGCTCTTCTAGTTAACGAGAAAAACGCATTTAAAGTTTTCATATAAAAATATGAAAAAATGCATTTTTAGTAGTGATAACAGATTTTGCTTATTTAAGCTCTAGCTCTTCTAGTTAACGAGAAAAACGCATTTAAAGTTTTCATATAAAAATATGAAAAAATGCATTTTAAGTAGTGATAACAGATTTTGCTTATTTAAGCCTAGCTCTTCTAGATCGAGAAAACGCATTTAAAGTTTTCATATAAAAATATGAAAAAATGCATTTTTAGTAGTGATAACAGATTTTGCTTATTTAAGCCTAGCTCTTCTAGATCGAGAAAACGCATTTAAAGTTTTCATATAAAAATATGAAAAAATGCATTTTTAGTAGTGATAACAGATTTTGCTTATTTAAGCTCTAGCTCTTCTAGTTAACGAGAAAAACGCATTTAAAGTTTTCATATAAAAATATGAAAAAATGCATTTTAAGTAGTGATAACAGATTTTGCTTATTTAAGCCTAGCTCTTCTAGATCGAGAAAACGCATTTAAAGTTTTCATATAAAAATATGAAAAAATGCATTTTTAGTAGTGATAACAGATTTTGCTTATTTAAGCTCTAGCTCTTCTAGTTAACGAGAAAAACGCATTTAAAGTTTTCATATAAAAATATGAAAAAATGCATTTTTAGTAGTGATAACAGATTTTGCTTATTTAAGCCTAGCTCTTCTAGATCGAGAAAACGCATTTAAAGTTTTCATATAAAAATATGAAAAAATGCATTTTTAGTAGTGATAACAGATTTTGCTTATTTAAGCCTAGCTCTTCTAGATCGAGAAAACGCATTTAAAGTTTTCATATAAAAATATGAAAAAATGCATTTTTAGTAGTGATAACAGATTTTGCTTATTTAAGCCTAGCTCTTCTAGATCGAGAAAACGCATTTAAAGTTTTCATATAAAAATATGAAAAAATGCGTTTTTAGTAGTGATAACAGATTTTGCTTATTTAAGCTCTAGCTCTTCTAGTTAACGAGAAAAACGCATTTAAAGTTTTCATATAAAAATATGAAAAAATGCATTTTAAGTAGTGATAACAGATTTTGCTTATTTAAGCCTAGCTCTTCTAGATCGAGAAAACGCATTTAAAGTTTTCATATAAAAATATGAAAAAATGCATTTTTAGTAGTGATAACAGATTTTGCTTATTTAAGCTCTAGCTCTTCTAGATCGAGAAAACGCATTTAAAGTTTTCATATAAAAATATGAAAAAATGCATTTTTAGTAGTGATATTAGATTTTGCTTATTTAAGCTCTAGCTCTTCTAGATCGAGAAAACGCATTTCAAGTTTTCATATAAAAAAAAGAAAAAATGCATTTTTAGTAGTGATAACAGATTTTGCTTATTTAAGCTCTAGCTCTTCTAGATCGAGAAAACGCATTTAAAGTTTTCATATAAAAATATGAAAAAATGCATTTTTAGTAGTGATAACAGATTTTGCTTATTTAAGCTCTAGCTCTTCTAGATCGAGAAAACGCATTTAAAGTTTTCATATAAAAATATGAAAAAATGCATTTTTAGTAGTGATAACAGATTTTGCTTATTTAAGCTCTAGCTCTTCTAGATCGAGAAAACGCATTTAAAGTTTTCATATAAAAATATGAAAAAATGCATTTTTAGTAGTGATATTAGATTTTGCTTATTTAAGCTCTAGCTCTTCTAGATCGAGAAAACGCATTTAAAGTTTTCATATAAAAAAAGAAAAAATGCATTTTTAGTAGTGATAACAGATTTTGCTTATTTAAGCTCTAGCTCTTCTAGTTAACGAGAAAAACGCATTTAAAGTTTTCATATAAAAATATGAAAAAATGCATTTTAAGTAGTGATAATAGATTTTGCTTATTTAAGCCTAGCTCTTCTAGATCGAGAAAACGCATTTAAAGTTTTCATATAAAAATATGAAAAAATGCATTTTTAGTAGTGATAACAGATTTTGCTTATTTAAGCTCTAGCTCTTCTAGTTAACGAGAAAAATGCATTTAAAGTTTTCATATAAAAATATGAAAAAATGCATTTTTAGTAGTGATAACAGATTTTGCTTATTTAAGCCTAGCTCTTCTAGATCGAGAAAACGCATTTAAAGTTTTCATATAAAAATATGAAAAAATGCATTTTTAGTAGTGATAACAGATTTTGCTTATTTAAGCCTAGCTCTTCTAGATCGAGAAAACGCATTTAAAGTTTTCATATAAAAATATGAAAAAATGCATTTTTAGTAGTGATAACAGATTTTGCTTATTTAAGCTCTAGCTCTTCTAGTTAACGAGAAAAACGCATTTAAAGTTTTCATATAAAAATATGAAAAAATGCATTTTTAGTAGTGATAACAGATTTTGCTTATTTAAGCCTAGCTCTTCTAGATCGAGAAAACGCATTTAAAGTTTTCATATAAAAATATGAAAAAATGCATTTTTAGTAGTGATAACAGATTTTGCTTATTTAAGCTCTAGCTCTTCTAGTTAACGAGAAAAACGCATTTAAAGTTTTCATATAAAAATATGAAAAAATGCATTTTAAGTAGTGATAACAGATTTTGCTTATTTAAGCCTAGCTCTTCTAGATCGAGAAAACGCATTTAAAGTTTTCATATAAAAATATGAAAAAATGCATTTTTAGTAGTGATAACAGATTTTGCTTATTTAAGCTCTAGCTCTTCTAGTTAACGAGAAAAACGCATTTAAAGTTTTCATATAAAAATATGAAAAAATGCATTTTAAGTAGTGATAACAGATTTTGCTTATTTAAGCCTAGCTCTTCTAGATCGAGAAAACGCATTTAAAGTTTTCATATAAAAATATGAAAAAATGCATTTTTAGTAGTGATAACAGATTTTGCTTATTTAAGCTCTAGCTCTTCTAGTTAACGAGAAAAACGCATTTAAAGTTTTCATATAAAAATATGAAAAAATGCATTTTTAGTAGTGATAACAGATTTTGCTTATTTAAGCCTAGCTCTTCTAGATCGAGAAAACGCATTTAAAGTTTTCATATAAAAATATGAAAAAATGCATTTTTAGTAGTGATAACAGATTTTGCTTATTTAAGCCTAGCTCTTCTAGATCGAGAAAACGCATTTAAAGTTTTCATATAAAAATATGAAAAAATGCATTTTTAGTAGTGATAACAGATTTTGCTTATTTAAGCTCTAGCTCTTCTAGTTAACGAGAAAAACGCATTTAAAGTTTTCATATAAAAATATGAAAAAATGCATTTTAAGTAGTGATAACAGATTTTGCTTATTTAAGCCTAGCTCTTCTAGATCGAGAAAACGCATTTAAAGTTTTCATATAAAATAATGAAAAAATGCATTTTTAGTAGTGATAACAGATTTTGCTTATTTAAGCTCTAGCTCTTCTAGTTAACGAGAAAAACGCATTTAAAGTTTTCATATAAAAATATGAAAAAATGCATTTTTAGTAGTGATAACAGATTTTGCTTATTTAAGCTCTAGCTCTTCTAGATCGAGAAAACGCATTTAAAGTTTTCATATAAAAATATGAAAAAATGCATTTTTAGTAGTGATAACAGATTTTGCTTATTTAAGCTCTAGCTCTTCTAGATCGAGAAAACGCATTTAAAGTTTTCATATAAAAATATGAAAAAATGCATTTTCAGTAGTGATATTAGATTTTGCTTATTTAAGCTCTAGCTCTTCTAGATCGAGAAAACGCATTTAAAGTTTTCATATAAAAAAAAGAAAAAATGCATTTTTAGTAGTGATAACAGATTTTGCTTATTTAAGCTCTAGCTCTTCTAGATCGAGAAAACGCATTTAAAGTTTTCATATAAAAATATGAAAAAATGCATTTTTAGTAGTGATAACAGATTTTGCTTATTTAAGCTCTAGCTCTTCTAGATCGAAAAAACGCATTTAAAGTTTTCATATAAAAATATGAAAAAATGCATTTTTAGTAGTGATAACAGATTTTGCTTATTTAAGCTCTAGCTCTTCTAGATCGAAAAAACGCATTTAAAGTTTTCATATAAAAATATGAAAAAATGCATTTTTAGTAGTGATAACAGATTTTGCTTATTTAAGCTCTAGCTCTTCTAGATCGAGAAAACGCATTTAAAGTTTTCATATAAAAATATGAAAAAATGCATTTTTAGTAGTGATATTAGATTTTGCTTATTTAAGCTCTAGCTCTTCTAGATCGAGAAAACGCATTTAAAGTTTTCATATAAAAAAAAGAAAAAAATGCATTTTTAGTAGTGATAACAGATTTTGCTTATTTAAGCTCTAGCTCTTCTAGATCGAGAAAACGCATTTAAAGTTTTCATATAAAAATATGAAAAAATGCATTTTTAGTAGTGATAACAGATTTTGCTTATTTAAGCTCTAGCTCTTCTAGTTAACGAGAAAAACGCATTTAAAGTTTTCATATAAAAATATGAAAAAATGCATTTTTAGTAGTAATAACAGATTTTGCTTATTTAAGCTCTAGCTCTTCTAGATCGAGAAAACGCATTTAAAGTTTTCATATAAAAAAAAGAAAAAAATGCATTTTTAGTAGTGATAACAGATTTTTTTTATTTAAGCTCTAGCTCTTCTAGATCGAGAAAACGCATTTAAAGTTTTCATATAAAAATATGAAAAAATGCATTTTTAGTAGTGATAACAGATTTTGCTTATTTAAGCTCTAGCTCTTTTAGTTATCGAGAAAAACGCATTTAAAGTTTTATATAAAAATTTGAAAAAATGCATTTTTAGTAGTGATAACAGATTTTGCTTATTTAAGTTCTAGCTCTTCTAGATCGAGAAAACGCATTTAAAGTTTTCATATAAAAATATGAAAAAATGCATTTTTAGTAGTGATAACAGATTTTGCTTATTTAAGCTCTAGCTCTTCTAGTTATCGAGAAAACGCATTTAAAGTTTTCATATAAAAAAAAGAAAAAATGCATTTTTAGTAGTGATAACAGATTTTGCTTATTTAAGCTGTAGCTCTTCTAGATCGAGAAAACGCATTTAAAGTTTTCATATAAAAATATGAAAAAATGCATTTTTAGTAGTGATAACAGATTTTGCTTATTTAAGCTCTAGCTCTTCTAGATCGAGAAAACGCATTTAAAGTTTTCATATAAAAAAAAGAAAAAATGCACTTTTAGTAGTGATAACAGATTTTGCTTATTTAAGCTCTAGCTCTTCTAGATCGAGAAAACGCATTTAAAGTTTTCATATAAAAAAAAGAAAAAATGCATTTTTAGTAGTGATAACAGATTTTGCTTATTTAAGCTCTAGCTCTTCTAGTTATCGAGAAAAACGCATTTAAAGTTTTCATATAAAAATATGAAAAAATGCATTTTTAGTAGTGATAACAGATTTTGCTTATTTAAGCTCTAGCTCTTCTAGTTATCGAGAAAAACGCATTTAAAGTTTTCATATAAAAATATGAAAAAATGCATTTTTAGTAGTGATAACAGATTTTGCTTATTTAAGCTCTAGCTCTTCTAGTTAACGAGAAAAACGCATTTAAAGTTTTCATATAAAAATATGAAAAAATGCATTTTTAGTAGTGATAACAGATTTTGCTTATTTAAGCTCTAGCTCTTCTAGTTATCGAGAAAAACGCATTTAAAGTTTTCATATAAAAATATGAAAAAATGCATTTTTAGTAGTGATAACAGATTTTGCTTATTTAAGCTCTAGCTCTTCTAGTTATCGAGAAAAACGCATTTAAAGTTTTCATATAAAAATATGAAAAAATGCACTTTTAGTAGTGATAACAGATTTTGCTTATTTAAGCTCTAGCTCTTCTAGTTAACGAGAAAAACGCATTTAAAGTTTTCATATAAAAATATGAAAAAATGCATT
Organism: Pollenia griseotomentosa; assembly: GCA_963931875.1. Taxonomy (NCBI): domain Eukaryota; kingdom Metazoa; phylum Arthropoda; class Insecta; order Diptera; family Polleniidae; genus Pollenia; species Pollenia griseotomentosa. Next base: position 8,738,511 of record OZ007565.1, read on the forward strand.
TTTAGTAGTGATAACAGATTTTGCTTATTTAAGCTCTAGCTCTTCTAGTTAACGAGAAAAACGCATTTAAAGTTTTCATATAAAAATATGAAAAAATGCACTTTTAGTAGTGATAACAGATTTTGCTTATTTAAGCTCTAGCTCTTCTAGTTAACGAGAAAAACGCATTTAAAGTTTTCATATAAAAATATGAAAAAATGCATTTTTAGTAGTGATAACAGATTTTGCTTATTTAAGCTCTAGCTCTTCTAGTTATCGAGAAAAACGCATTTAAAGTTTTCATATAAAAATATGAAAAAATGCACTTTTAGTAGTGATAACAGATTTTGCTTATTTAAGCTCTAGCTCTTCTAGTTAACGAGAAAAACGCATTTAAAGTTTTCATATAAAAATATGAAAAAATGCATTTTTAGTAGTGATAACAGATTTTGCTTATTTAAGCTCTAGCTCTTCTAGTTATCGAGAAAAACGCATTTAAAGTTTTCATATAAAAATATGAAAAAATGCACTTTTAGTAGTGATAACAGATTTTGCTTATTTAAGCTCTAGCTCTTCTAGTTAACGAGAAAAACGCATTTAAAGTTTTCATATAAAAATATGAAAAAATGCATTTTTAGTAGTGATAACAGATTTTGCTTATTTAAGCTCTAGCTCTTCTAGTTAACGAGAAAAACGCATTTAAAGTTTTCATATAAAAATATGAAAAAATGCACTTTTAGTAGTGATAACAGATTTTGCTTATTTAAGCTCTAGCTCTTCTAGTTAACGAGAAAAACGCATTTAAAGTTTTCATATAAAAATATGAAAAAATGCATTTTTAGTAGTGATAACAGATTTTGCTTATTTAAGCTCTAGCTCTTCTAGTTAACGAGAAAAACGCATTTAAAGTTTTCATATAAAAATATGAAAAAATGCATTTTTAGTAGTGATAACAGATTTTGCTTATTTAAGCTCTAGCTCTTCTAGTTAACGAGAAAAACGCATTTAAAGTTTTCATATAAAAATATGAAAAAATGCACTTTTAGTAGTGATAACAGATTTTGCTTATTTAAGCTCTAGCTCTTCTAGTTAACGAGAAAAACGCATTTAAAGTTTTCATATAAAAATATGAAAAAATGCATTTTTAGTAGTGATAACAGATTTTGCTTATTTAAGCTCTAGCTCTTCTAGTTAACGAGAAAAACGCATTTAAAGTTTTCATATAAAAATATGAAAAAATGCACTTTTAGTAGTGATAACAGATTTTGCTTATTTAAGCTCTAGCTCTTCTAGTTAACGAGAAAAACGCATTTCAAGTTTTCATATAAAAATATGAAAAAATGCATTTTTAGTAGTGATAACAGATTTTGCTTATTTAAGCTCTAGCTCTTCGAGTTATCGAGAAAAACGCATTTAAAGTTTTCATATAAAAATATGAAAAAATGCACTTTTAGTAGTGATAACAGATTTTGCTTATTTAAGCTCTAGCTCTTCTAGTTAACGAGAAAAACGCATTTAAAGTTTTCATATAAAAATATGAAAAAATGCATTTTTAGTAGTGATAACAGATTTTGCTTATTTAAGCTCTAGCTCTTCTAGTTAACGAGAAAAACGCATTTAAAGTTTTCATATAAAAATATGAAAAAATGCACTTTTAGTAGTGATAACAGATTTTGCTTATTTAAGCTCTAGCTCTTCTAGTTAACGAGAAAAACGCATTTAAAGTTTTCATATAAAAATATGAAAAAATGCATTTTTAGTAGTGATAACAGATTTTGCTTATTTAAGCTCTAGCTCTTCTAGTTAACGAGAAAAACGCATTTAAAGTTTTCATATAAAAATATGAAAAAATGCATTTTTAGTAGTGATAACAGATTTTGCTTATTTAAGCTCTAGCTCTTCTAGTTATCGAGAAAAACGCATTTAAAGTTTTCATATAAAAATATGAAAAAATGCACTTTTAGTAGTGATAACAGATTTTGCTTATTTAAGCTCTAGCTCTTCTAGTTAACGAGAAAAACGCATTTAAAATTTTCATATAAAAAAATGTAAAAAAAGCATTTTTAGTAGTGATAACAGATTTTGCTTATTTAAGCTCTAGCTCTTCTAGTTATCGAGAAAAACGCATTTAAAGTTTTCATATAAAAATATGAAAAAATGCACTTTTAGTAGTGATAACAGATTTTGCTTATTTAAGCCCTAGCTCTTCTAGTTAACGAGAAAAACGCATTTAAAGTTTTCATATAAAAATATGAAAAAATGCATTTTTAGTAGTGATAACAGATTTTGCTTATTTAAGCTCTAGCTCTTCTAGTTAACGAGAAAAACGCATTTAAAGTTTTCATATAAAAATATGAAAAAATGCATTTTTAGTAGTGATAACAGATTTTGCTTATTTAAGCTCTAGCTCTTCTAGTTATCGAGATAAACGCATTTAAAGTTTTCATATAAAAATATGAAAAAATGCACTTTTAGTAGTGATAACAGATTTTGCTTATTTAAGCTCTAGCTCTTCTAGTTATCGAGAAAAACGCATTTTAAGTTTTCATATAAAAATATGAAAAAATGCATTTTTAGTAGTGATAACAGATTTAGCTTATTTAAGCTCTAGCTCTTCTAGTTATCGAGAAAAACGCATTTAAAGTTTTCATATAAAAATATGAAAAAATGCATTTTTAGTAGTGATAACAGATTTTGCTTATTTAAGCTCTAGCTCTTCTAGTTAACGAGAAAAACGCATTTAAAGTTTTCATATAAAAATATGAAAAAATGCATTTTTAGTAGTGATAACAGATTTTGCTTATTTAAGCTCTAGCTCTTCTAGTTATCGAGAAAAACGCATTTAAAGTTTTCATATAAAAATATGAAAAAATGCACTTTTAGTAGTGATAACAGATTTTGCTTATTTAAGCTCTAGCTCTTCTAGTTATCGAGAAAAACGCATTTAAAGTTTTCATATAAAAATATGAAAAAATGCATTTTTAGTAGTGATAACAGATTTTGCTTATTTAAGCTCTAGCTCTTCTAGTTATCGAGAAAAACGCATTTAAAGTTTTCATATAAAAATATGAAAAAATGCATTTTTAGTAGTGATAACAGATTTTGCTTATTTAAGCTCTAGCTCTTCTAGTTAACGAGAAAAACGCATTTAAAGTTTTCATATAAAAATATGAAAAAATGCATTTTTAGTAGTGATAACAGATTTTGCTTATTTAAGCTCTAGCTCTTCTAGTTATCGAGAAAAACGCATTTAAAGTTTTCATATAAAAATATGAAAAAATGCACTTTTAGTAGTGATAACAGATTTTGCTTATTTAAGCCCTAGCTCTTCTAGTTAACGAGAAAAACGCATTTAAAGTTTTCATATAAAAATATGAAAAAATGCATTTTTAGTAGTGATAACAGATTTTGCTTATTTAAGCTCTAGCTCTTCTAGTTAACGAGAAAAACGCATTTAAAGTTTTCATATAAAAATATGAAAAAATGCATTTTTAGTAGTGATAACAGATTTTGCTTATTTAAGCTCTAGCTCTTCTAGTTATCGAGATAAACGCATTTAAAGTTTTCATATAAAAATATGAAAAAATGCACTTTTAGTAGTGATAACAGATTTTGCTTATTTAAGCTCTAGCTCTTCTAGTTATCGAGAAAAACGCATTTTAAGTTTTCATATAAAAATATGAAAAAATGCATTTTTAGTAGTGATAACAGATTTTGCTTATTTAAGCTCTAGCTCTTCTAGTTATCGAGAAAAACGCATTTAAAGTTTTCATATAAAAATATGAAAAAATGCATTTTTAGTAGTGATAACAGATTTTGCTTATTTAAGCTCTAGCTCTTCTAGTTAACGAGAAAAACGCATTTAAAGTTTTCATATAAAAATATGAAAAAATGCATTTTTAGTAGTGATAACAGATTTTGCTTATTTAAGCTCTAGCTCTTCTAGTTATCGAGAAAAACGCATTTAAAGTTTTCATATAAAAATATGAAAAAATGCACTTTTAGTAGTGATAACAGATTTTGCTTATTTAAGCTCTAGCTCTTCTAGTTATCGAGAAAAACGCATTTAAAGTTTTCATATAAAAATATGAAAAAATGCATTTTTAGTAGTGATAACAGATTTTGCTTATTTAAGCTCTAGCTCTTCTAGTTATCGAGAAAAACGCATTTAAAGTTTTCATATAAAAATATGAAAAAATGCATTTTTAGTAGTGATAACAGATTTTGCTTATTTAAGCTCTAGCTCTTCTAGTTAACGAGAAAAACGCATTTAAAGTTTTCATATAAAAATATGAAAAAATGCATTTTTAGTAGTGATAACAGATTTTGCTTATTTAAGCTCTAGCTCTTCTAGTTATCGAGAAAAACGCATTTAAAGTTTTCATATAAAAATATGAAAAAATGCACTTTTAGTAGTGATAACAGATTTTGCTTATTTAAGCTCTAGCTCTTCTAGTTATCGAGAAAAACGCATTTAAAGTTTTCATATAAAAATATGAAAAAATGCATTTTTAGTAGTGATAACAGATTTTGCTTATTTAAGCTCTAGCTCTTCTAGTTATCGAGAAAATCGCATTTAAAGTTTTCATATAAAAATATGAAAAATGCATTTTTAGTAGTGATAACAGATTTTGCTTATTTAAGCTCTAGCTCTTCTAGTTATCGAGAAAAACGCATTTAAAGTTTTCATATAAAAATATGAAAAAATGCACTTTTAGTAGTGATAACAGATTTTGCTTATTTAAGCTCTAGCTCTTCTAGTTAACGAGAAAAACGCATTTAAAGTTTTCATATAAAAATATGAAAAAATGCATTTTTAGTAGTGATAACAGATTTTGCTTATTTAAGCTCTAGCTCTTCTAGTTATCGAGAAAAACGCATTTAAAGTTTTCATATAAAAATATGAAAAAATGCATTTTTAGTAGTGATAACAGATTTTGCTTATTTAAGCTCTTGCTCTTCTAGTTATCGAGAAAAACGCATTTAAAGTTTTCATATAAAAATATGAAAAAATGCACTTTTAGTAGTGATAACAGATTTTGCTTATTTAAGCTCTAGCTCTTCTAGTTATCGAGAAAAACGCATTTAAAGTTTTCATATAAAAATATGAAAAAATGCATTTTTAGTAGTGATAACAGATTTTGCTTATTTAAGCTCTAGCTCTTCTAGTTAACGAGAAAAACGCATTTAAAGTTTTCATATAAAAATATGAAAAAATGCATTTTTAGTAGTGATAACAGATTTTGCTTATTTAAGCTCTAGCTCCTCTAGTTATCGAGAAAAACGCATTTAAAGTTTTTATATAAAAATATGAAAAAATGCATTTTTAGTAGTGATAACAGATTTTGCTTATTTAAGCTCTAGCTCTTCTAGTTAACGAGAAAAACGCATTTAAAGTTTTCATATAAAAATATGAAAAAATGCATTTTTAGTAGTGATAACAGATTTTGCTTATTTAAGCTCTAGCTCTTCTAGTTAACGAGAAAAACGCATTTAAAGTTTTCATATAAAAATATGAAAAAATGCATTTTTAGTAGTGATAACAGATTTTGCTTATTTAAGCTCTAGCTCTTCTAGTTATCGAGAAAAACGCATTTAAAGTTTTCATATAAAAATATGAAAAAATGCATTTTTAGTAGTGATAACAGATTTTGCTTATTTAAGCTCTAGCTCTTCTAGTTAACGAGAAAAACGCATTTAAAGTTTTCATATAAAAATATGAAAAAATGCATTTTTAGTAGTGATAACAGATTTTGCTTTTTTAAGCTCTAGCTCTTCTAGATCGAGAAAACTCATTTAAAGTTTTCATATAAAAATATGAAAAAATGCATTTTTAGTAGTGATAACAGATTTTGCTTATTTAAGCTCTAAACGCATTTAAAGTTTTCATATAAAAATATGAAAAAATGCATTTTTAGTAGTGATAACAGATTTTGCTTATTTAAGCTCTAGCTCTTCTAGTTATCGAGAAAAACGCATTTAAAGTTTTCATATAAAAATATGAAAAAATGCATTTTTAGTAGTGATAACAGATTTTGCTTATTTAAGCTCTAGCTCTTCTAGTTATCGAGAAAAACGCATTTAAAGTTTTCATATAAAAATATGAAAAAATGCATTTTTAGTAGTGATAACAGATTTTGCTTATTTAAGCTCTAGCTCTTCTAGTTAACGAGAAAAACGCATTTAAAGTTTTCATATAAAAATATGAAAAAATGCATTTTTAGTAGTGATAACAGATTTTGCTTTTTTAAGCTCTAGCTCTTCTAGATCGAGAAAACTCATTTAAAGTTTTCATATAAAAATATGAAAAAATGCATTTTTAGTAGTGATAACAGATTTTGCTTATTTAAGCTCTAGCTCTTCTAGTTAACGAGAAAAACGCATTTAAAGTTTTCATATAAAAATATGAAAAAATGCATTTTTAGTAGTGATAACAGATTTTGCTTATTTAAGCTCTAGCTCTTCTAGTGAACGAGAAAAACGCATTTAAAGTTTTCATATAAAAATATGAAAAAATGCATTTTTAGTAGTGATAACAGATTTTGCTTATTTAAGCCTAGCTCTTCTAGATCGAGAAAACGCATTTTAAGTTTTCATATAAAAATATGAAAAAATTCATTTTTAGTAGTGATAACAGATTTTGCTTATTTAAGCTCTAGCTCTTCTAGTTATCGAGAAAAACGCATTTAAAGTTTTCATATAAAAATATGAAAAAATGCATTTTTAGTAGTGATAACAGATTTTGCTTATTTAAGCTCTAGCTCTTCTAGTTATCGAGAAAAACGCATTTAAAGTTTTCATATAAAAATATGAAAAAATGCATTTTTAGTAGTGATAATAGATTTTGCTTATTTAAGCTCTAGCTCTTCTAGATCGAGAAAACGCATTTAAAGTTTTCATATAAAAATATGAAAAAATGCATTTTTAGTAGTGATACAAGAATTGGCTTATTTAAGCCTAGCTCTTCTAGATCGAGAAAACGCATTTTAAGTTTTCATATAAAAATATGAAAAAATGCATTTTTAGTAGTGATAACAGATTTTGCTTATTTAAGCTCTAGCTCTTCTAGTTATCGAGAAAAACGCATTTAAAGTTTTCATATAAAAATATGAAAAAATGCATTTTTAGTAGTGATAATAGATTTTGCTTATTTAAGCTCTAGCTCTTCTAGATCGAGAAAACGCATTTAAAGTTTTCATATAAAAATATGAAAAAATGCATTTTTAGTAGTGATACAAGAATTGGCTTATTTAAGCCTAGCTCTTCTAGATCGAGAAAACGCATTTTAAGTTTTCATATAAAAATATGAAAAAATGCATTTTTAGTAGTGATAACAGATTTTGCTTATTTAAGCTCTAGCTCTTCTAGTTAACGAGAAAAACGCATTTAAAGTTTTCATATAAAAATATGAAAAAATGCATTTTTAGTAGTGATAACAGATTTTGCTTATTTAAGCTCTAGCTCTTCTAGTTATCGAGAAAAACGCATTTAAAGTTTTCATATAAAAATATGAAAAAATGCATTTTTAGTAGTGATAACAGATTTTGCTTATTTAAGCTCTAGCTCTTCTAGTTAACGAGAAAAACGCATTTAAAGTTTTCATATAAAAATATGAAAAAATGCATTTTTAGTAGTGATAACAGATTTTGCTTATTTAAGCTCTAGCTCTTCTAGTTATCGAGAAAAACGCATTTAAAGTTTTCATATAAAAATATGAAAAAATGCATTTTTAGTAGTGATAACAGATTTTGCTTTTTTAAGCTCTAGCTCTTCTAGATCGAGAAAACTCATTTAAAGTTTTCATATAAAAATATGAAAAAATGCATTTTTAGTAGTGATAACAGATTTTGCTTATTTAAGCTCTAAACGCATTTAAAGTTTTCATATAAAAATATGAAAAAATGCATTTTTAGTAGTGATAACAGATTTTGCTTATTTAAGCTCTAGCTCTTCTAGTTAACGAGAAAAACGCATTTAAAGTTTTCATATAAAAATATGAAAAAATGCATTTTTAGTAGTGATAACAGATTTTGCTTATTTAAGCTCTAGCTCTTCTAGTTATCGAGAAAAACGCATTTAAAGTTTTCATATAAAAATATGAAAAAATGCATTTTTAGTAGTGATAACAGATTTTGCTTATTTAAGCTCTAGCTCTTCTAGTTAACGAGAAAAACGCATTTAAAGTTTTCATATAAAAATATGAAAAAATGCATTTTTAGTAGTGATAACAGATTTTGCTTATTTAAGCTCTAGCTCTTCTAGTTATCGAGAAAAACGCATTTAAAGTTTTCATATAAAAATATGAAAAAATGCATTTTTAGTAGTGATAACAGATTTTGCTTTTTTAAGCTCTAGCTCTTCTAGATCGAGAAAACTCATTTAAAGTTTTCATATAAAAATATGAAAAAATGCATTTTTAGTAGTGATAACAGATTTTGCTTATTTAAGCTCTAAACGCATTTAAAGTTTTCATATAAAAATATGAAAAAATGCATTTTTAGTAGTGATAACAGATTTTGCTTATTTAAGCTCTAGCTCTTCTAGTTATCGAGAAAAACGCATTTAAAGTTTTCATATAAAAATATGAAAAAATGCATTTTTAGTAGTGATAACAGATTTTGCTTATTTAAGCTCTAGCTCTTCTAGTTATCGAGAAAAACGCATTTAAAGTTTTCATATAAAAATATGAAAAAATGCATTTTTAGTAGTGATAACAGATTTTGCTTATTTAAGCTCTAGCTCTTCTAGTTAACGAGAAAAACGCATTTAAAGTTTTCATATAAAAATATGAAAAAATGCATTTTTAGTAGTGATAACAGATTTTGCTTTTTTAAGCTCTAGCTCTTCTAGTTAACGAGAAAAACGCATTTAAAGTTTTCATATAAAAATATGAAAAAATGCATTTTTAGTAGTGATAACAGATTTTGCTTATTTAAGCTCTAGCTCTTCTAGTTATCGAGAAAAACGCATTTAAAGTTTTCATATAAAAATATGAAAAAATGCATTTTTAGAAGTGATAACAGATTTTGCTTATTTAAGCTCTAGCTCTTCTAGTTAACGAGAAAAACGCATTTAAAGTTTTCATATAAAAATATGAAAAAATGCATTTTTAGTAGTGATAACAGATTTTGCTTATTTAAGCTCTAGCTCTTCTAGTTAACGAGAAAAAAGCATTTAAAGTTTTCATATAAAAATATGAAAAAATGCATTTTTAGTAGTGATAACAGATTTTGCTTATTTAAGCTCTAGCTCTTCTAGTTATCGAGAAAAACGCATTTAAAGTTTTCATATAAAAATATGAAAAAATGCATTTTTAGTAGTGATAACAGATTTTGCTTATTTAAGCTCTAGCTCTTCTAGTTAACGAGAAAAACGCATTTAAAGTTTTCATATAAAAATATGAAAAAATGCATTTTTAGTAGTGATAACAGATTTTGCTTTTTTAAGCTCTAGCTCTTCTAGATCGAGAAAACTCATTTAAAGTTTTCATATAAAAATATGAAAAAATGCATTTTTAGTAGTGATAACAGATTTTGCTTATTTAAGCTCTAGCTCTTCTAGTTAACGAGAAAAACGCATTTAAAGTTTTCATATAAAAATATGAAAAAATGCATTTTTAGTAGTGATAACAGATTTTGCTTATTTAAGCTCTAGCTCTTCTAGTTATCGAGAAAAACGCATTTAAAGTTTTCATATAAAAATATGAAAAAATGCATTTTTAGAAGTGATAACAGATTTTGCTTATTTAAGCTCTAGCTCTTCTAGTTAACGAGAAAAACGCATTTAAAGTTTTCATATAAAAATATGAAAAAATGCATTTTTAGTAGTGATAACAGATTTTGCTTTTTTAAGCTCTAGCTCTTCTAGATCGAGAAAACTCATTTAAAGTTTTCATATAAAAATATGAAAAAATGCATTTTTAGTAGTGATAACAGATTTTGCTTATTTAAGCTCTAGCTCTTCTAGTTATCGAGAAAAACGCATTTAAAGTTTTCATATAAAAATATGAAAAAATGCATTTTTAGTAGTGATAACAGATTTTGCTTATTTAAGCTCTAGCTCTTCTAGTTAACGAGAAAAACGCATTTAAAGTTTTCATATAAAAATATGAAAAAATGCATTTTTAGTAGTGATAACAGATTTTGCTTATTTAAGCTCTAGCTCTTCTAGTTATCGAGAAAAACGCATTTAAAGTTTTCATATAAAAATATGAAAAAATGCATTTTTAGTAGTGATAACAGATTTTGCTTATTTAAGCTCTAGCTCTTCTAGTTATCGAGAAAAACGCATTTAAAGTTTTCATATAAAAATATGAAAAAATGCATTTTTAGTAGTGATAACAGATTTTGCTTTTCTAAGCTCTAGCTCTTCTAGATCGAGAAAACTCATTTAAAGTTTTCATATAAAAATATGAAAAAATGCATTTTTAGTAGTGATAACAGATTTTGCTTATTTAAGCTCTAGCTCTTCTAGTTATCGAGAAAAACGCATTTAAAGTTTTCATATAAAAATATGAAAAAATGCATTTTTAGTAGTGATAACAGATTTTGCTTTTTTAAGCTCTAGCTCTTCTAGATCGAGAAAACTCATTTAAAGTTTTCATATAAAAATATGAAAAAATGCATTTTTAGTAGTGATAACAGATTTTGCTTATTTAAGCTCTAGCTCTTCTAGTTATCGAGAAAAACGCATTTAAAGTTTTCATATAAAAATATGAAAAAATGCATTTTTAGTAGTGATAACAGATTTTGCTTATTTAAGCTCTAGCTCTTCTAGTTAACGAGAAAAACGCATTTAAAGTTTTCATATAAAAATATGAAAAAATGCATTTTTAGTAGTGATAACAGATTTTGCTTATTTAAGCTCTAGCTCTTCTAGTTATCGAGAAAAACGCATTAAAAGTTTTCATATAAAAATATGAAAAAATGCATTTTTAGTAGTGATAACAGATTTTGCTTATTTAAGCTCTAGCTCTTCTAGTTATCGAGAAAAACGCATTTAAAGTTTTCATATAAAAATATGAAAAAATGCATTTTTAGTAGTGATAACAGATTTTGCTTATTTAAGCTCTAGCTCTTCTAGTTAACGAGAAAAACGCATTTAAAGTTTTCATATAAAAATATGAAAAAATGCATTTTTAGTAGTGATAACAGATTTTGCTTTTTTAAGCTCTAGCTCTTCTAGATCGAGAAAACTCATTTAAAGTTTTCATATAAAAATATGAAAAAATGCATTTTTAGTAGTGATAACAGATTTTGCTTATTTAAGCTCTAGCTCTTCTAGTTAACGAGAAAAACGCATTTAAAGTTTTCATATAAAAATATGAAAAAATGCATTTTTAGTAGTGATAACAGATTTTGCTTATTTAAGCTCTAGCTCTTCTAGTGAACGAGAAAAACGCATTTAAAGTTTTCATATAAAAATATGAAAAAATGCATTTTTAGTAGTGATAACAGATTTTGCTTATTTAAGCCTAGCTCTTCTAGATCGAGAAAACGCATTTTAAGTTTTCATATAAAAATATGAAAAAATTCATTTTTAGTAGTGATAACAGATTTTGCTTATTTAAGCTCTAGCTCTTCTAGTTATCGAGAAAAACGCATTTAAAGTTTTCATATAAAAATATGAAAAAATGCATTTTTAGTAGTGATAACAGATTTTGCTTATTTAAGCTCTAGCTCTTCTAGTTATCGAGAAAAACGCATTTAAAGTTTTCATATAAAAATATGAAAAAATGCATTTTTAGTAGTGATAATAGATTTTGTTTATTTAAGCTCTAGCTCTTCTAGATCGAGAAAACGCATTTAAAGTTTTCATATAAAAATATGAAAAAATGCATTTTTAGTAGTGATACAAGAATTGGCTTATTTAAGCCTAGCTCTTCTAGATCGAGAAAACGCATTTTAAGTTTTCATATAAAAATATGAAAAAATGCATTTTTAGTAGTGATAACAGATTTTGCTTATTTAAGCTCTAGCTCTTCTAGTTAACGAGAAAAACGCATTTAAAGTTTTCATATAAAAATATGAAAAAATGCATTTTTAGTAGTGATAACAGATTTTGCTTATTTAAGCTCTAGCTCTTCTAGTTAACGAGAAAAACGCATTTAAAGTTTTCATATAAAAATATGAAAAAATGCATTTTTAGTAGTGATAACAGATTTTGCTTATTTAAGCTCTAGCTCTTCTAGTTATCGAGAAAAACGCATTTAAAGTTTTCATATAAAAATATGAAAAAATGCATTTTTAGTAGTGATAACAGATTTTGCTTATTTAAGCTCTAGCTCTTCTAGTTAACGAGAAAAACGCATTTAAAGTTTTCATATAAAAATATGAAAAAATGCATTTTTAGTAGTGATAACAGATTTTGCTTTTTTAAGCTCTAGCTCTTCTAGATCGAGAAAACTCATTTAAAGTTTTCATATAAAAATATGAAAAAATGCATCTTTAGTAGTGATAACAGATTTTGCTTATTTAAGCTCTAGCTCTTCTAGTTAACGAGAAAAACGCATTTAAAGTTTTCATATAAAAATATGAAAAAATGCATTTTTAGTAGTGATAACAGATTTTGCTTATTTAAGCTCTAGCTCTTCTAGTTATCGAGAAAAACGCATTTAAAGTTTTCATATAAAAATATGAAAAAATGCATTTTTAGTAGTGATAACAGATTTTGCTTATTTAAGCTCTAGCTCTTCTAGTTATCGAGAAAAACGCATTTAAAGTTTTCATATAAAAATATGAAAAAATGCATTTTTAGTAGTGATAACAGATTTTGCTTATTTAAGCTCTAGCTCTTCTAGTTAACGAGAAAAACGCATTTAAAGTTTTCATATAAAAATATGAAAAAATGCATTTTTAGTAGTGATAAGAGATTTTGCTTTTTTAAGCTCTAGCTCTTCTAGATCGAGAAAACTCATTTAAAGTTTTCATATAAAAATATGAAAAAATGCATTTTTAGTAGTGATAACAGATTTTGCTTATTTAAGCTCTAGCTCTTCTAGTTAACGAGAAAAACGCATTTAAAGTTTTCATATAAAAATATTTTCATATAAAAATATGAAAAAATGCATTTTTAGTAGTGATAATAGATTTTGCTTATTTAAGCTCTAGCTCTTCTAGATCGAGAAAACGCATTTAAAGTTTTCATATAAAAATAAAGTATAAAGTATAAAATATGAAAAAATGCATTTTTAGTAGTGATAATAGATTTTGCTTATTTAAGCTCTAGCTCTTCTAGATCGAGAAAACGCATTTAAAGTTTTCATATAAAAATATGAAAAAATGCATTTTTAGTAGTGATAACAGATTTTGCTTATTTAAGCTCTAGCTCTTCTAGTTAACGAGAAAAACGCATTTAAAGTTTTCATATAAAAATATGAAAAAATGCATTTTTAGTAGTGATAACAGATTTTGCTTATTTAAGCCTAGCTCTTCTAGATCGAGAAAACGCATTTAAAGTTTTCATATAAAAATATGAAAAAATGTATTTTTAGTAGTGATAACAGATTTTGCTTATTTAAGCTCTAGCTCTTCTAGTTATCGAGAAAAACGCATTTAAAGTTTTCATATAAAAATATGAAAAAATGCATTTTTAGTAGTGATAATAGATTTTGCTTATTTAAGCTCTAGCTCTTCTAGATCGAGAAAACGCATTTAAAGTTTTCATATAAAAATATGAAAAAATGCATTTTTAGTAGTGATAACAGATTTTGCTTATTTAAGCCTAGCTCTTCTAGATCGAGCAAACGCATTTTAAGTTTTCATATAAAAATATGAAAAAATGCATTTTTAGTAGTGATAACAGATTTTGCTTATTTAAGCTCTAGCTCTTCGAGTTATCGAGAAAAACGCATTTAAAGTTTTCATATAAAAATATGAAAAAATGCATTTTTAGTAGCGATAACAGATTTTGCTTATTTAAGCTCTAGCTCTTCTAGTTATCGAGAAAAACGCATTTAAAGTTTTCATATAAAAATATGAAAAAATGCATTTTTAGTAGTGATAATAGATTTTGCTTATTTAAGCTCTAGCTCTTCTAGTTATCGAGAAAAACGCATTTACAGTGTTCATATAAAAATATGAAAAAATGCATTTTTAGTAGTGATAACAGATTTTGCTTATTTAAGCTCTAGCTCTTCTAGTTATCGAGAAAAACGCATTTAAAGTTTTCATATAAAAATATGAAAAAATGCATTTTTAGTAGCGATAACAGATTTTGCTTATTTAAGCTCTAGCTCTTCGAGTTATCGAGAAAAACGCATTTAAAGTTTTCATATAAAAATATGAAAAAATGCATTTTTAGTAGTGATAACAGATTTTGCTTATTTAAGCCTAGCTCTTCTAGATCGAGAAAACGCATTTAAAGTTTTCATATAAAAATATGAAAAAATGCATTTTTAGTAGTGATAACAGATTTTGCTTATTTAAAAGCTAGCTCGAGAAAACGCATTTAAAGTTTTTATATAAAAATATGAAAAAATGCATTTTTAGTAGCGATAACAGATTTTGCTTATTTAAGCTCTAGCTCTTCGAGTTATCGAGAAAAACGCATTTAAAGTTTTCATATAAAAATATGAAAAAATGCATTTTTAGTAGTGATAACAGATTTTGCTTATTTAAGCCTAGTTCTTCTAGATCGAGAAAACGCATTTAAAGTTTTCATATAAAAATATGAAAAAATGCATTTTTAGTAGTGATAACAGATTTTGCTTATTTAAGCCTAGCTCTTCTAGATCGAGAAAACGCATTTTAAGTTTTCATATAAAAATATGAAAAAATGCATTTTTAGTAGTGATAACAGATTTTGCTTATTTAAGCTCTAGCTCTTCTAGATCGAGAAAACGCACTTAAAGTTTTCATATAAAAATATGGGTGTTTAATTCACAAATAGCCTTTTCTATTTCTCTTATCTCAACAGGCGGTAACTCGTCCGCATTTTCACCAGATATATTTGGGGTAAATACGTTTTTCAAATGATTTACAAACAGGTTTCTTTTTTCATTATCATTTCTTGCCCAACTTCCATTCAGGTTTCTTAATGGTGGTTTCGAGATAACTGGCCTTTTGAGATTTCTAGCTGCACGCCATAATGAGTAGTCTGATTGAGGATTTGCGTCCAGGTCCTTAAGATATTTTTCCACGGAGGCCGTTTTCTGAGACTGCAGTAATTTTCTTAGCCTTCTTGTACACTCTTTTAATAATTTCTTAAGTTGAGGGGATCTGTGCAGTTGCCACTTTTTCGCACTCTCCTTTTTTCATTCAAGAGTCGTTCGATATCTGTAGAATATATTTTATTATTATTGGGTTTTTTGAGGGTTTTGCTGGAATGGTGAACAGCTAGTTTAAGATAACTGTCAAAATTGACAAAAGACATCCACATTATCCCGTGTGCGAAGCGGAATATTTTCTATGCAATGGGTACTGAGATATTTTTTATATTTTAACCAATTTATTTTTGTGTAGCTGACGTCACTATGTAACCAGAGAGAGATACAATTATATTTGTTGTTTGTGATAGTAACAATTGTATGTGTGTGATCAGGGAATAATTCTAATGAAGCTTCAACGTGAATCGTTTCTGTGGGGATGTTTTTAACCACGCCAAAATCGATGGCATCTTGAATTTTTGCGTATCAGTAGGCCAATATGTTGGTTGTCCGCTCGCGACAACATTTAAATTCATTTCTGAGATTTTATTAAACAAAACAATTATATTGTTATTAGTCGTGAACCCCAGAAGGTATGTTTAGCGTTGAAATCGCCAGCATCCAGGAAACAGGGCCCCAATGACTTATAATATTTATGATATTGGCTTTCTGATATCTCAAATCTAGGTGGTGAGTATAAGGATGAAATTACTAGGTTTCTATTTAATTCTTTAACGCAAATGTTCGTTGCTTGGACCCCAATGACGTATAATATTTATGATATTGGCTTTCTGATATTGCAAATCTAGGTGGTGAGTATAAGGATGAAATTACTAAGTTTCTATTTAATTCTTTAACGCAAATGTTCGTTGCTTGGAGATAATCTTTACGATGATCACACATTAGGTGGTGTTTGACTCTGGTTTTTATCAAAATGGCACAACATCCACAAGCTCTATCTCGAGCGTCCTTGGAATCATATAGTATATAACCATTGATTTTAAACGTATTTCTTGAGGTCAAGTGAGTTTCAGAAACCATCATGAAATCAATTTGTTTTTTTTAAGAAAGTATTCTAGTTCATTTTTATGTTGGCGGATGCCATTTGCGTTCAATAGCATCGATTGCATTCTAAGAATTTCTTGCATCATATAACCCATTGTGTTCGTAAAATTATTTACTGTTTGCACTAATGTTTCCATAGTTTTTTCAATACGACTTAAATTAGAAACTGAAGTTTCATCATTACTTGGCGAAGCACCTTGCATTGGCACATGGTTTGATTTTGGGACGTTAGCATAAGAGGTTCTGTTATTACTAGGCTGCGGAGCCTGAATGCCATTAGTGTTTACTTGATTTGGTACCTGCATT
This sequence comes from Pollenia griseotomentosa, assembly GCA_963931875.1. Classification (NCBI taxonomy): domain Eukaryota; kingdom Metazoa; phylum Arthropoda; class Insecta; order Diptera; family Polleniidae; genus Pollenia; species Pollenia griseotomentosa. The sequence goes on from OZ007565.1 coordinate 8,755,006, forward strand.
TGAGGGGGATTAGTTTTCGGTCCAGCCGACTGCTTGACGATAGTCCTATATAATGGCAATGCGATTACCGCCAGAGTTGCTAAATTTTTTTTACATTGGGGTCGGTTTTAGACTAATCGCAATGGAATGTACAATGTGATTCTCCACATACGACGAAAACAGAGGGTAAATAGCAGTATGCCTTAGTATGGCCAAGTTCCATACCATTTCGGGACCATTTCTTTTGTGCGGATCCTCTATAGTTAATCTTCTGTAGAGAATATATTTTTAATTATAAATAGGATGCGTTTCATTTTTTTAAGCTTAATGTCTCCAGGTTCTAGCTCCACCCGAAATAATGGTTGGGGATTTTTTTCCCTATTTTTAATATTTGTAACGTTTTTTATTTTAAAACCCTTCTCTTCTAGAAAAGTTTTAATTTCATCTGGGTCCACTCATGAGTCTATGCCCTTAATCACTACCTGAGACCTCTACTGCTCTTCAGTTGGTATGTATAAAATCTTTTTTTAAGTGCTTCGAATTTGTTAATTATTTTACGAAAATCGTTTCATTTTTGTCTCGTTTATATTACCTCGCTTGATTGCAGCTACGTAAAACGAATTTTCACCTATTTCCGAGATAACGCTCTTTATTAACTCACTCGAGTTTTGCTCCCTTAGATATATCGGGGGTGGCTTAGAAGATTTTATGACGTTTATTGCTTCCGAAGATTCATCCTCCAGGAATTCAAAACGATTTTGAGAGTTTATTTTATCAAAAGATGGTACTTTTGAGGCTAAAACAACTGCTGCAGAGGTAGGGCTGCGACCCCGCTTAAGCACTGCTATGTAACTGTCCATACCAACTTGTACTTGAGGCTTTTGACCACTTTTTACTTGAGATTTTTCCATTGCATCTGTGTTTGAGTTCATGGTACCATTTGTTACTAAGATTGTTTTTGCCGTTGTGGTAACACGTGCAACGTACCATCATCAACCGTCTTTGTAAAACCAGAGGGCGAAAGGGAACGCGTACGAACAATTGGTTTAGCCGTTAGGTAGTTACTGTCGTTTTCTTTTGTTTTATTTATTACAGCATTGCCTTCGTAAGCATGTTTTATTAGTTTTATTGTTATTATTGTTGTTTCATTGTTTTTATTCATGCAATAAATAGTTTTTGTTTTTCACAGGAAAATTTAGATAATTCTCTGTTTGTTATCTCAGTTATACCATTAAAAATAGTCACGTCATGTAATGAAATCGTTTGGTTTAACCGTACTCCTCAATCCGTCCGTTTTTGCCGACCACTTAAAATTGAATTTGTAAAGAAAACCAAAGAGCATATATTAAAATAAAAAACAAATCTGGTTGTGCAAATATCAAATCTTAAGCCTTTGGAATATTGTATGGTAAACGACAGAAAAATTACTGTAAAATACGAGCATATTATGAGTTTAATTGACGGAAAAGTGTCGACGTACTGACGGAATTTGAAATAAATGTCGATCACTTGAAAAAATATTGCTACGAAACTGCAGATGTATACTTTAAAAACTACGAATGGTTCCCAATGTCAGCCACCTTACATAAAATTTTATCACATTCTTCTCAAATTTTGCAAGCGTCAATCGTACCTCTCGGATGTGCTGGTGAGGCTAAAAATAAATTTTATAAAAAATGCCGAATTGAGCGTGCTCGAAAGGATTCTAGGGAGCACAATATAATGGATGTTTTTAGTAGGGCCATCGATTCGTCCGACTCATTATTATCAAGTATATATCTGAAAAATCGTCTTTTAAAAAAAAGTTTGCAGCTTCCAAGAGAAGTTATTTCTCTTTTAAAGAATCCTGAAATCCCCGAGGATCAACTGCCAAGTACGTCGAATGCAGCTATAAACAAAGATATATCAGATTCTGAAGAGGATGCAAAAGATTAATTTTATTTTAATTTTGAATTAGAAGTTGATGAAATAGAAAATGTTGAAGTAAGAATTTATAACAAAAACGATATATTGTAATTATTACAATAATAAAATTTTCTCTTTTTAGGCTGATTAAATGTTGTTGGTACAATCCAAACACCCAGTATGTTGTAACACTCACACAGCTGTTCACAGCAAAAATTATTAGTTTTTTAAGTAATTTTCTGAAATGAATTAATTTGAATTATTTGTGATTTAAAGTTAGTTGTTAAACAAATGTTATCTATAACAGAATGATGTAACTATTGCTAAATTTCAAGAGCCAGTTATTACCGTGCATGCATTTCCTGCCACACGAGGTGGGTGTGGCAGTCGGCGGATTTACTTCAAAAATTTACTAACGTCTTTGTAGTGATCCAATTGAAAGTCAAGAGCTTATTATTTTTCAGTGATCTTCAACCGCATTAGCACTTTAATCTATCTACCGAAAATGGGCGTGGCACTGCCCAATTGACAAAAAATTTATTTTCGATTTTTTTGATAAATATTGCACTGAATTGTAATTGTAATGCTTTTACCGTATATGGATGTAATGCGTGATTTACTACAATCTGGAATCAGTTAATTAATACACAAAACTCGTATAAATTGCAGTAAGAAAAATAGCACATTTACTGTAGAAAATAATAATGCCAAAATGACACCTGTCAGATTGCGCAAGATCTATCGGATTTTTGCTGAGAACTTTCTATTTTTTCAATGGAAAGCCATTGGGGAATAATTTCACACAAAATTTCGCACAAATTTCACACAAGTTTTCGATTTTTCCAATTTTCCGACTTTTGCGGAGAGATTTTCCAATTTTCCGCATGTTCCGCAACTTTCCATGATTTACACTAAGAACTTTCTATTGTTTGATTTGGAAAGCCGTTAAGGAATAATTTCACACAAAATTTCATACAAAAACTCGATTTTCGATTTTTTCAATTTTCCGGACGGATTTTCCAAAATTTTCTTCCGTAAAAACTTTTTCCTCGAAAATACGAACAACTGGCAGAAAAATTTTACAGCCGTTCTCATTTTATGAAAAACTATACATTTGTTACACCGTTTTTATATATATAGATTTTAAAAAAAAAAAACCTTAAGCTCCACAATTTAATAATACTTGAAAATAATAAAGGTCGAATAAAATACATATTATATACAAAACATATTTATATATATTTAATAAATATGTATGTGCATATGTATTTATGTAATAATGTTAATTGAATTAGTTTTAGTTTTAATACAATATTGAATTTCGTATGAGAAATAGGTATAATAAATTTTATTTTCCCTTTAAACTAAAAAAGTACTTTTAAATGATTATTGAGATTAGTTATGAGGTGAGAAGTTGATTTAACGATATCCGTCTGTTTGTCCGTCTGTCCATCTTACGTTTGATATGTGTTTTCCGGAGACTCCAGACATGATAGCAGCTAGATTGTTTTACGTTTATGTTACATATAGTAAACCATTTTTGGCTATTGAAATTCAGCAAGAATTTCAATGTTTTTGTTTTAAATGTAATTTTCTATGCGAACGTTAACGTTCTAAATCTTTGAACAAGCTGTTGGTTTTTGCCTAATTGCTCTGTACTCTGCTCGCAAAATGGTGAAGGGTATATAAGATTCGAAACAGCCGAATATAGTACTCTTACTTGTTATAATTAACCCTTTAATGCCAAGTTTTAGAATAAATGGGAATATATTATGAAAACATTTTTTTAGGGTATTTTTGGGCCTCTGAATTCAAAAAAAATATTTTTAAGCCCGTACGATGAGTCGTTTACGTTCCAGGTGAGAAAACATCTAGGAGTACCCTTGGGTACCTAGTAATAAAAACACATTTAATTTTTGAGAATTCTGTTTATTAGTTTGTATTGAAAATAAAAAGGAATGAAACAAATTAAAAATATTAGGTTTTGTTTATGATAATAAAAAAAAATAATTTTATTATTTGAGCATCATGTATGAAGTTTGCACTTTGAACAAAAGCATTGTGTTCGAGATTGTTTACAATGCTTTAATAGCTTTTAAGAGCTTTCGAAGCTTCTACAATAATTTTTCTAGATCTTTAAGCAATTGTAAAAAATGGAAATTAATAAAAATTAGTTACATATTGGGCGTCAGTAGAAATTTTGTAAAGCATGCCTTGAGGCACTCTTAGGCATTAGAGTTTGTCACTTAATATATTTAAAACATGTGCAAATAATTAAATGCAATTAAGCGATTAATACTACATATATAAATATACATATATTTAGCTATACGTATACATATATAAACTTCTGTTCTTTCCCAACCATGGTGAAGGGTATAAGATTCGTCATAGCCGAATATAGCAATCTTATACCATGTTCGCACGACAGCTTTTTTTGTAATTCACTCTCTCATTCGTAATCCACAGCCTAATTATTATCCAAATTACATAATTCGTCATACAAAATTTTGAGAGCGGATTATCTCATTTGTACGTAATCCAATTTTTATTATGCCATGTTTCCACGGTACGTGATTCGCTCTCTATTCATGCTTCGCATGCCAATCATGAACAAAGCAACTGCTTCGCCATACAAAATTTTGAGAGCGAAGCAAGTAGATTCATATTGAATCTACTTGCGAAGCACGAAAAATTACTCTCTTCTCCAATTTTTATCGCAAGTTTATCTGAACTAGCTGTAAAAATCGATTGTTTCAGAGTTGTCAACTCGGTGCGTTTCGCTCCATTTTGGTGCTTTTTTAAATTATTTCTGCGATAACAATAATGATGAAAATATTAACTTTATTAATTTGGAGTTATTATAATAAATTTTTGATCTCTTTTTAAAATGTTTTACGCAGAATTTATTAAATTAATTAACAAAAATGTATCATCTCGTTCAAATAAATGCAAACATAAATACTATCCCCCATATTCATAAAAAATATTTTTGATTAATAAAAGGTTTATAAAACGAATTTTCTATGAAAATTTGTTTAATAAACCTGTCATAAACCCAAAATATTTTTTGTGAATATGGGGGTTTGTATTTATGTAGAACTTAGTTTAATTTGTTTTATAAAGTTTTTGGTTTTTCTTTTTTAACTATGTTAAATACGATAAATTTTGAACTATTGTTAATTTTGAATCCTTAAGCTTCGTACAGACGATGGTCAGATCTTGCAATGTTGTCATTAAATTTGCCTAAAAATGTCTTGCAACTGTTTGAACATTGTAAACTCATTTTCATTTGGCAGATGTGTAAAATTAATGAATCTGACAATGGTGCCATTGAAAAATGACAACATTGTAAGATCTGACCACCGTCTGTACGAAGCTTTACTAGATATTTATAGTTGATCTCTTTATAAAAAAAATTTGTATATATTTTATGTAATTAAAAAATATGTATCTAGTACATATGAATACCGAGTCGAATTCAACAGGGTAAACTCGTCGCTACAACAATTACAACTCTTACAAAAACAACAGAAGTATACATACTATGTAATCAATTTTAATAAAAGTTTCACACAAAATGAGTTTTTTCTCAAAAAATGTTAAGTCTGAGTTCATACGGCTCATGTCTTATTGACAAGATTCTTCCTTTTTCTTCTTTGAACATGAATTGGCGTTCAAATGATTCATGTCATGTTGACGACATGTTTTTTATTTTGTATAGTCGTGCGTTTGCACGTGTGCTTTTTTGATATTGAAAACAATAACAAAATTAAACAACGAAAAAGCAAAACGTAAAGACAGTACATGCATCTGTGTACTCGTTTCTTTTCCCCTCGTCCCTCTCGCCTATAAAGTAGCAATCATGTCAATAAGACATGAGCCGTATGAACACAGACTAACATCGACAATTTAATGTACATAATTAAAACAAATAAAATAAAGAAGAAAATTTTTTGACAAATTGGACTTAACACCTTATGAGCAGTTGCTCTTAAGGGTACCTTGTTGAATTCGCCTTGAATGAATACAAACAAATTTGTGTAGTTTTTTTTATCTTTGTTAAATTTTATTTTTTTCCTAAAAACTCTGAACTGTAAAGACTGTTAAATTGTTTTACAGTAGAATCGTTAAAAAGGAAACAGAAATATTCCAAGGGGTTAACTTTTTCGAACTATTAAATTTTCTAAGCGGTATTTAATTGTAAAAAATGCAATAATAAACACATTCTGCTGTATTTTTAATATAAAAATATTTTAAATAAAAAAGAAATTCTAAACTTGCTGCGTTTTTTTCTCCATTTTGGTGCGTTTTGAAAATGCAAAGTTAACAACACTGATTTGTTTATTAAAGACAACTGTCAATTCGAAGCAAGTAGATACGACGTGTAAACACCATGATTCATTAACATGATTCAGAGAGCGAAGCAGGTGATTCAAATCGTCGTGGAAACATGGCATTACCCTGTGGATTACTTTAAAATCAATGTGATCTCTAATTTTTATCGGTTTCTTTCATCACCAGCTGCCAAAGCACCAAAAAAACAAAAAAAAATATAACATAAACAAAGAAAAGCAGGGCTGCCAGATTTGACGATTTATCGTCATTTTGACGATTTTTTGTTCCAATATTATCAAAGTGGCGATTTGCTGATTTTTTAAAAAAAGTGACGATTTTTTTTCAGTCTCCAAAGTCTGAAGAAATATTACATTTTCTGACAATTTTCTTGTTTAACAGCCCTACCTTAACAAGAGAGCGAGGCGGAACGTTTTCTTTCGCTTGGATTTTACGCTGATATGCCATACCAGGACAGAGCGTCAACGTTGTGTCACGAACAGTAGTGATAGCTAATAGCTAAATATAGCTTAAATCTAAATAAAAATAAAGATAAAAACGCAAGATTAACCAAAAAATAGTGGCAAAATTCACTTTAAAACGAGCTGTAAAAATGGGGTTTTCCAATTCCAAAGCGATCAGGCCACTCTATTCAAAAACTAGGAAACGCGTGCCGCTTTTTTTAGGTACGGCTGTAATGCTACGTTCATACGACGATATAAACCACTCGTTTCGCTCTCTGAAACTAGTTTGCCAAACATGCTGTTCATACGATTCATTCTTGTTTCATTTTGACACTTTTTTTTGGGTTGTTAGTATGATTTTTTTTTAAATAGATAAAAAAGTAAATAAAACTTAAATTATTATATTATAATTATCACTTTATTTTATTAAACATCAATTTTTACTTTGTTTTCTTCTTTGTTTTGAGCTAGTTCAGATAAAATAACGATAAATGTTATCAAAATTGGAGATGATAGTACATTTTTCCTTAGGCAAACGACCCGTTTCGCTCACAAAATTTTGTATGGGGAAACAAGTCGTTTCAATCATGTTTGGGGTGCGAAACAGGAATAAGAGAGCGAAACTCGAATATTGCTGTCCGTGTGAACATGGTATAATATGCAATTCTTAAGAAAATCTTGGATTATTTTCAGAGTACATTTCACGAGTTGTAAGAGAATATTTACATAAGTCTCAAACGATTCCCACAAAGATTGATGAAGCGTCTTTCGCTGTGCTATGGAAGAATCTCACTCGTGTTACAATTTTTTTCCGTGTGAGGAATCTTCTACGATTCTAGGAAACTGACGATTTCCTCACAAATTTATCTGGTAGCCCTGAAGAAAAGTAAACACAAGTAAAGGAAGTAATTTCATGTTATAAAAATACATTAAATCCATTTGCTAACAGCTTTTCTATTTACTGGGAAAATAAATATTTATATGTACTATGTATTTCTTTGAAATAATATTTTTTACTTACTTTTTCTTTTCATTCTTAATACAAGTAACCGCAAACAAACAACTAAATTTAGCAATAAACAAAAAGAAGAAGAACTGTCAAAACCGATTAGGAAAATGCCGTGCGAACATGGTAATTCAAATAAGTAACTGCCTGTTTGTAGAACGCGAGCACAAAAGTGACTCGTTTAAATTACATTTAAAACAAAAACAAATTTTGAAATTTTGTTTTTGTTTTAAATGTAAGTTGAACGAGTCACTTTTGCGCTCGCGTTCTACAAACAGGCAGTAAGTCTGCTTTCACACGTTTCATCTTTTGATGCTCAACTCTTATGTTTTTAGGGGAGAGAAGAAAGAAGAAAGGGGGTTAGTACGGAGATGCCTGTACTCAGTCAGTACGCTTTGTGTTTTTATTCGTTGGTATATGCGCAACGATGGCTGAATGTAATTTTTTTCTTTTCTTTTCCTCTTTGATTCGCTGTTAATAAAATTGTTCTTGTTTTGAACCGAAAAAAGTTGAAAACGATTGCTGCATGTGATTATATTGACATCTTGAAAAGGGAATTGAAAAGAAGTTGAGCATCAAAAGATGAAACGTGTAAATTTAGACTAATAAAAACAGAGAGCGAAGTAATCCAAAGCACCGTGCGAACATGGCATTACTTGTTAATTATAACATTACATTGCTCGTTGTAAATATTTAGAATATCATATCTTGTTGAATACATACCAAATCGAACGGTTAATATTTTAGTTGTGTCCAAGTCGAAAATTTTAAAATGTAAATTTCGAATATCGAATAAACTGGTTATTTTGGTAAAATAAACCAGTTGTTTTAGTAATGTGTAATTTATATACGTTTTCCTTACTTTTGTTATAAATTTACCCGTAATTTGAGTGTTTTTCTAATTAAATATTGGGCAAACTTAAACTTTTTATGAAGAATGTCAAAATAAAATGTAACAAAAGTCAAAAAAAAAACGCCTATATAAGCGTGTATTCTTAACAAAAACCAAAAATAATTCAAAATACTACAAAAAATTTTTAGCTTAACAAGTAATTAGCAGTTTGACAGTATTCAAATATTATATATATTTTTATAAAGATGTCATCTATGGTGATATTTCGCACTGATTTAAAAGACAAAGGTGCTTTAAGGGCCCTAAAATGATAAGCTGTAAATATTCTTCAACGTCACGACTTATTGATCACCTGTAATTAGTCCAAAAGCTTGACATAAATTTTCGCGAGGTTAAACTTGACCCTGTTCCAAGTAGTTCTTAAAGAGACTGCATATAATAAAGGGTGTTTTTTTAAGCTAGATAGAACTTTAAATTGTAAAAAGTAACACAAAAAATTAAATTTTGATGAAATATTTTTTTTTATCGTTTCAGTATACTCTGACAAATCATCATGAATAGACTCACGCTTGAACAACGCTACGAAATTATTCAAATTTACTTTGAAAATCAGTCGTCGATTCGCGCAACTTATAGACGACTTCGTCATTTTTATGGCGTACATAATCGTCCATCTGAACAAGCCATTCGTCGAACTGTGGATAGATTTCGTACCACATACTCTCTAGAGGATGCAATAACACCAACACGTCGAAGGAATGTGCGTACTGAAGAGAATATCGCCGCTGTAAACGAAAGTGTGGAAGAAGATCCAAATTTATCGATTCGTCGTCGGTCGCAGGAATTGGGGCTCTGTCCATCCACTACGTGGAAAATTTTGCGCAATGATCTCGGCCTACACCCGTATAAGATCCAGCTGGTGCAGGAATTGAAGCCACGAGACCATTATATGCGTCGTTCTTTCGCCGATTGGGCTCTAGAGCAGTTGGCAACTGACCCGTTGTTTTATCGCAAAATTGTGTTCAGCGATGAGGCGCATTTTTGGCTTAACGGGTTTGTTAATAAGCAAAATTGCCGCATATGGAGCGAGACCAATCCACAAGAGACCCTACAGACTCCATTACACCCAGAAAACTGCACCGTTTGTTGCGGGTTTCACGCTGGTGGCATCATCGGACCTTATTTCTTCAAAAATGAGGCCGGAGCTCGCGTTACGGTCAATGGAGATCGTTACCGCACCATGATCAATGATTTTTTGTTTGAAAATATGGATGACATTGATCCGGAGGAGATGTGGTTTCAACAGGATGGCGCTACGTGCCATACGGCGAACGCAACCATCGACTTATTGAAATCAAAATTTGGCGATAAGTTGATTTCGAGAAATGGACCTGTCAATTGGCCTCCAAGGTCGTGCGATTTGACACCTCTCGATTATTTTCTGTGGGGCTACGTGAAGTCACTGGTTTATGCTGATAAACCAGCAACAATTGACGCCTTGGAGGCCAGCATTGTTCGTGTTATTCGTGACATACGGCCAGCAGTGCTCGAAAAAGTGGCCCAAAATTGGACGTCCAGAATGCGCTTCGTCAAGAACAGCCCATATGCCCGAAATCATTTTCAAATGTTAATGTCACGTATTGATCTTTCGAATAAAAAAAAAATTTTTACAATTTACTTTTTTGTGTTATTTTTTACAATTTCAAGTTCTATCAGGCTTAAAAAAACACCCTTTACTTTACTAAAATATGCTGCCAAAAATGAATAAAAAACTCTTAAGTAATTCTAGCATATCTTCATGCTTAAAACTACAACATACCGGCGGAATCAACGATATGGGAAAATTCATCAGTTTTATTTATTAAAACACCAAAAATTTTAAACAAAGGAATGTCATGGAAGGTTTTTAATTGTGATCGACGAATTGAGAGATTTCATACAAAAAGCATGTTCATATTGCTATACGTTACTACTATGCTAAAACAAAATAATTTGAAATACATAATCCTGGCTAAGATGTTTTGTTTGCAACTTTTCAAAAATATTGTTGAAGTCTACTGATTTATATAGACATGCTTAAGGCCGAACTATAATATGAATAAGCTGGCTTAAGCTTCTGTCAAAAATTAACAAAAAGCCTCTCAAAAGCATTTAAAAAACAAAATCAAAAAATATTTTATTCCGTACGGAAAGTGCGATCTGTTTCGCACTTTGCTTAAGCAAATGCCAGTTTCATAAAATTAACCAGAAGATGTTTTTAAGTTCAAAATGGTTCGACACAAATAAATCACATGTATTCGCAGAATTGCTTAAGCCAACTTAAGCATATTATAGTCGGGCCATAGACACCAACAAACTAAAACTCATCTATATATATAAAAAGAAGTGTACACTTTGATGTCACCACTAACTGCGAAAACGGGTCAACCGATTTAAACGAAAACTAACACGGTACTTTGGGGATAGTCTGTAGATGGTTTATGTGAAGTTTTGACGAAATCGGCCCAGTGGTTCCGGAGATATTGCATTTAGATTTTCCTATATATTATTCCCATATAAATATGAACAAAATGGGTTTCATTATCAATATTATAATTTTTATTTTTAGTTGAAAAGTTACCAAACCATGCCTTATGTGTACAATGACATTCAGAATAGATCTTAATGTATATTTCATATCGCTAGAAGGCGTATCATAGGGCAAAACGGTTAAAAGCTCCCCCTTCCAATATTTTCTTAACTAATCAACCAATTTTCTTGAAATTTTGCAGGCAAATAGTATAACATCTGGAAGGAACTAAAGCCTATAATTTTTATTATAAGAGGTGCAAACTCTCCCCCTCCCTATATCTTATTAACCGATCAACCGGTATTCTTTAAATTTGGCATGCAGATACTGTAGTATCTAAAGGAACTTTAAGATATACATGTTTTTGAAATTCCAACAATTAGGGCGTAAAATAGGGCAAAAGGGGTAAAAGCTTCATCTCCCCATGTCTTTTTAATTAATGATCCGATGAAAGTTTCAAGTCTTGAAGGAACTAAGGGCTATAAATTTTAACATTTACGGCGTAAAATAAAGGTAAACGGGTAAAAGCACCCACATCCAATACCTTCATAATTAATTTGAAAAGTTTATGTATTTTTCTTTAACATTTTTTTCTCCGGTTATTCTACTTCGGCTTTGCAATGGTACACGATTGGTCGTTAAAAAATTGATGAAAAACGTTATAGGAGCTACCATTTTGAATGGTCAATTCCGAGATGAAAATGTTTTGCTGCCACGAACTCCGATGATTGCCACAGACGTCCCAATTGAATTCAAACGCGTTTAATTTCCAATTAGATTGGAATTTGCAATAACAATCCATATGTCGCAAGGCCAAACGATGTATGTTTGCGGCTTAGATTTGGGCACACCATGTTTTTCACACGGACAATTATACGTGGCATGTTCTCGCGTCGGCAAGCCATCGAGCTTATTTGTGTTGGCTAAAGACGGAATGACAAAAAATATCGTACACGCAATTGCTCTTCGTAATACAAATTGACTATATCTGTTTGATTTTTATACTTCAGGATAACAAATACATTACTTTTTTATGTTTAACTTTTGAATATGTAACGAAAAGAAATAAATAACTATTGTTTTTTTTTCATCTTTCTTTCACTTTTTTTGCTTTATTCCTCTTTCTTTCACTAGAAATATGTTATATGGCAAAACGACGTTTGCCGGGACAGCTAGTTTAAAATAAATTTTTTAAAATATCTCAAATAATAAAATTATTAAATTCCTATAATTTCTAAAATCAAAGTTTTCAAAAATGCTAAAGCTTTGTTCACACCTATGAAATACATATTTGACGTCCTGCACGTAACCACTAGTTTTCTTAAAGAATTGTTTGCTTTTGCAAAACGTTTGGCTAGAACAAATTTTATTTAACAGCTTATAAATTGCATTATACAATTATCATCTTAGGAATAAAGTTTAGTTAATAAACAGAAATTATTAAAAATAAAGCTTAAGTTTGATCAATTTACCGGTCACGCTTTTTTGGATTTTATCGTCAAATATTTGTTAGGTCTGAACATACCTTAAGTCATATCAATGTATTTTCTTGGTTCCTTACCTTCGTGAATTGTTTTGTTTTGTTTTTATTCAAATGAACGTTTTATTATAAGAACTTATCTGATTTTTGTATTTTTATGTATACGAAATAAAACCGGTTAACCGGTTATTTTTAAAATGCTTTTTTAATATAGCAGCTATTCGGAATATTCGAAACCGCGTTTTTGAAAAAAGTCGAATAATCGATATCCCTAATACACACTAATATATGAAGATTCAATAAGTAAATAATGAGAAAAAAGTTTGTTAAAACATATGTACATAAATGTAAGTTTATGAATATATCTTTGACCCAGGGTAACGGTTAAATTCTTCTTAAACACGTCGGTATATAAATCTGCCAAATCGGTTAAAAATGGTTAAGTAATAATCAAAATGGGCTGAAAAAACATGATCTTTACATACGCCTTATATATCAAAAGATCGAAAATCTTTAGAAGAACATATTTGCTGAAAAATCGAAAAATCATTTCACACAAAAAAGTATGTAATAAACAAAATATAAATTTTTTAAAAAGCTATTTTCGGGAACCATAGATCTTCCCGAGTCAAAGTTTTATCTCTTAAATACGTTGGTATACAAATCGGACCCAAAAACTGAAATTCAATCCAAACTAAACTTGTTAAATATGAATTAAACTTTTAATATATTTAAAACACGCAACCATGTGCAATTAATTAACTACAATCAAACAATAAATGCGATATAAATATACATGTATGTATATGCACATATATTTAGATATATATATATAAACTTCTGTTCTTTCCCAGCCATGGTGAAGGGTATTTAAGATTCGCCGTAGCAGAATATAGCACTCTTATTTGTTAATTTTTTGTTCTTGATTAAATTTGACAAAAAAATAAAATTTTCTATTTTAACCTTTTAAACGCTTATCAATAACGTAACTCGTATTTGGTTGGTCTTATGTAGAAAGGTTGTATCTCGGTTTTTTCGAAAATGAGTTTCCTTTACTAAAGCCAACTAATGCAGTAGTATCAAAATTGACAGGCTTACAAGCAATTTTACCTTTGGATACATATACACTGTTTCTATGTTCCTAATTCACACGAAAATTTTGACATGTATCAATGTTACCTGACATGCGAGTTTGTATAATTTGACGTTTTTATTCCTGCAAAGTACGCGACATTGTTTTGCGTATGTAAACAAACTCCACATGTATTTTACTAAAAATATTTTTTTTATTAAAAAATTTAATAAAAAAGAAAGTAAATATGGATAAGAAACTGTTACCAGTTGTGTTATTTTAATTTTTTATTTCGTATGTAATAATCAGTTCATACTTTTTCACTTTTGCTTAAAATTCCACGTGAAATAAGTGCAGCTTACTTTATTTCGCAGTTGTAAATAAATGTTGCCAGAAACATTTCGGAACTTTTTCACAAAATGAAGAGAGTACAACTCTATCAACATTTTTTCATAGCTATTCCGCACAAGTTTTTTTCATATGCGTTTTGACAGCATTTCACGTGAAATGTTCAACAGAGTACCAGGCTTAAAGCTGTAATTATGTGATTTAAAGTCTTTCTGTATGAAACCTGCGGTACAAAATACATTAATAACATCTTGAACTTACATCACCATTTTATATTTTCCTTACTTGAGGGTTACACGATCTAGTTTTGCCTATCAAGTTTTAATACTCTCACACTTTTCTACCAATACACTCATACTTTTAAAAATTGAAACGAACTTGCCTTTAAAATTCTCTTTCCAGAGAGTGCTTCAATTTACGTTCAAGAAAACAGCTGATTTCAAGGTTAGTGAGCAAATTTTTGGTTAGCCTTTATAAATTATTTTCTTGATGACATCTTGAATGTAAATTGCTTAAAAATTGAATGCAGCCTACGTCACAACTTTCAATTTTTGTTAATTTTGACAAATAGTATATGTAAAAGACTATCAAGAAAATCTTCATCGTGTGGCTGCACTGTTAAAATCAACCAGTTTTTTTTACAAAAAGTAAAAAGAGTACAAAATTTTACCCTTTAGTCCTTATAGTCAACATTTGCAAGATTTATATGGTATTTTTAGTAAAAATTAACTAATGTTGTTAAACAATGTAATTGCATTTAATTCGGATTGTACTCCAATTGTTATATTTTTGAATTTCCATAAAATGTTTAAGAAAAAAGCATTTGCAAGATTTATATGGTATTTTTTAGTAAAGATTAACTAATGTTGTAAAACAATGTAATTGCATTTAATTCGGATTGTACTCCAATTGTTATATTTTTGAATTTGAGGAAACGGAAGTAAGGGAAGAACATGTAAAATCAATTAAAATGGATAATCATTCAAAAAGGCAAATTTCGATCTACCAAAGGTTAAAATACAATTTGGTTTAAGGATTGATGTTTGACTATTGACGTCAGCAGTCGTCGATGGCTGCGAGTGTAAAACGGCAAATCCATCTGAGGAGATCGAGTGGTTGCGATCGAAACATGTCATGGTAACCTGCCGGCCGCGGTTCGAATCCCGGCCACGGTCAGGAATGAAAGATTATCAATAACAATTTTAATTAATTTTCATGTTGTAAAATTCCTTTTTTCATAAAGATAATTTGATGAAAATTTAATTTAATGAACTTAAGCCTAGTTAAAAATATTAACAAATTTGGATTAGGAACCGTGGATAGTTCAACAAAATAACCACAATACTAATTATTCCATAAAATGTTTAAGAGACAAGCGTGTTTTCTGAGAAAGGACCAATAATACACTTTTTACTCATTTTGCCCCTTTAAATTTTAAAAATGTATATTTTAAGTGGTTTATAAAGATTATCTATTTATTAAGAGTTATATTTAAAATAAATTTAATAGTTCAACATGTTTGCTACACCAGATAATAGAATTCTCTTTTTACCCGTATGAAATAATTCGCTTACTGTCATCAAGTGAACCTTATTTGTTAAAGTACATAGGTGTATAATTTTCAATTTGCGCAAAATTATTTTGAAAAAAAACGTGTTTAGAAAAACAACCAAAAGTACGAATTTTTTCCCCTATTTTAAAGCTGGTTTTCCGCATACACCGTGATCGCTGAAAACGAAAACTGAAAAACATTGCAGTTCGTCGCCGTCTTGTTCTGAATCTTTTTCGTTTCAGTTGGGAGCGTGGCAGCTTAAAACTGAAACGGAATTATTGTGCCCAATTTGTTAAGCTTGTCATTGTAAATGGACTATTCTGCATCAAAGAAAAATATTGATTAAATACTAAAAAATTTGGAAAATTACACTGTCGATGAAACTTACGAGGAAAATCGTCGAATTGCAGCCTATATCATGGCGCAGCGAGAAAAAACATTTCAATGGAATTGGAGCGGTAGAATGGCAGGACCGACCAATTTAACAATTTTCCCCATTCTGTACAACTCTTTCACCATGCATTATTTTAAGAAAATATTAAAATAAAATAAACATACCTTCTGCTTTCAATTCATCGGCCAATTTTAACTACAAGCGAATTTTTCCTTCAGTGTCACGGAATTTTGGATTGCACTTTGTACATTATTTTTGTTCCATTTCCAAAATGCTTGTAGCCAATTTTTGTGGCGAACTATTTTTCGGCGCAAATGTATGGACTTTTGTTTTCAGCGCTGTAAGTGCATGCGGAAACGCATCTTAAGTAAAAATTTCGTAAATCTGTGTCCCTGTCGATAGTTTAATAAGTCTAAATGGGGTGGAATATAAATTTCCCCAGTTACATATTGCATTATTTTTGAACCGTACTTACTTGTTGGAAAAACATAAATACTATGAAGACGGGAGTAAAATTCATCTCCCTGCGTTGATGGATTTAAAAATTCCTCATCAATGTAATCGTGAGTGTTGTCACTTATCATGATATCTTCATCCTGTTCATCTCTTAGTGTTGTACTTTGTTCATTCTCTACGACCCTCATTTCGTCTTCTGTGGTGGCAACTTTTCGTTTGTTTATTTTATTATTGTAATTGTGCTTGTAGAGTGGTGTCATTGTTTTCGAATAATTAAAATTTTTGTAAAAATAGTCGAGAATTTTTCGAGGCACTATTGGCAACGGAACTGTAATATTGGGTGGCTGAGATAACTGCAAACGCATCAATATGTGTTTTTTTATAGATTCCAAACTGTCCTTTTTAGCTTTTTCATAGTGTTGACACGTTAAGCAACTAGTACTTGCTGTAAAATTCGATGTATACTTTCTAGAGTTGGTTGCAAAAACATCATCGTACTCCTGAAAATAATCTTCCTCTGATGCAGATATATGGTCTGATTTGGGGTGTTGCTTCTTCTTGTTATGTGTTAACTTAGCCCTAGTACTATTTGAATTCCGCTGTGTCTTAAAAATAAAATGTCTTTGAAGAATCTCCTCATGATTTATTAAGTTGAAGCTACTTTCATCAGTGTAAAATATAAATGACGAAGGAAATATATTTGGCAGAAAAAAGTTTCTTCCATTTTTTGTTAAAGCATAGGTAACGCTTGTGATGTTTAATATGCTGGCAGTGTTATTTCTGAAGTGATGACTGCGAACTTTTTCCTGCATGTTGCCGGCAAAATTGGGCATTGTGTCTGTTTTTACTGCACATGTCGAGATCATTAAGAAGCTGATCAAAAGAAATCCGTTATTTGATATAATTAGCAGCATAATTGACTTCATAAGCACAAGAAAATAAACAAACAAGCTTGCAAAGTCACTTAAAACCCATTTACTAAAATTCTTCCATTTATTTTCTACAATAATGGTTTTCCTGTTCCCAGGCCTCATAGGCTCATCGCAGCTTTTTATTCTTATAGAAAAAATATAAATAATCAAATTGATCCAACTTCGATTCATGATGGCTTAAAACAGTAGACCTAGAATGCAAAATAATTGATTAAATATTGCAACTACATACAAAAAATGTTTTCTTAAATCTTTTAATTAAGACTATTTAGCTTACAAGTGCGCTGGATTAATTTCATATTTAAAAAAACACAGAGATAAACTTAAATTTATATTGATATGTAGAGCCATTTCATTTTTTATTAATAATTCTACTTACTTTAATAAAGCAATTCCTTGCAAAAATCCAAGCACATTAAAATGTTTTTAAGATTTAAATACAGATAAGGTTTGTCTTTATTTTTGAAATACATACATGCATATGTTTAATTTGACTTAATCTCTAATTGTATACGCAAATGTATGAATATTAATGAAAAAATTAATTCTTTATCGACACTCCTCATGAACTTTTCAGCACACAATGTGCCTGCTCTTCATTAATTGTATTAAATCAGATTTATCAATGTTGCCACCTTAAGTTCTTAATTTAAAAAAGCATTCAATAATTTACAGAACGTTGAAATGGTTCATTTGCATTTATTTACATATGGGTAGGTGTCGTGTTGGATTAAAACCAATTAATATAATTGATATAATTTTGACATTATCAAATATAGCACCCTATATATACTATTAGCTTAACCCGGTGCGCTTCGCTGCACTGTTAAAATAAAATAAATATGTAACTTTTTGTTCTAAAAAATGTTTGTAAAAATAACACAGGTAAGTTTTCACTTTAGGGATTTAAAAACGAAAAGATATAAATACAAGTAAAAAAATGTTACAAGAACTTGTTCCCTCATTTTTTTTTTTTTTTTTGAAAGGTAAAGCCGCATTAAAAAATATTATATCTATTTCTTTTACTTCAATTGCTATATGATTACCGTTTCAAACCGTTCTTGCCAATTTTATACCCTCCACCACAATAAGTTGTGAAGAGGGTATACTAAGTTTGTCATTCCGTGTGAAACTTGTTTGTTATTCATCTCAGATCCCATAAAGTATATACATTCACTTTCGAAAAACTCAAAAGAAATAAAAAAAACTGGATGTCAAATTGCTTGTAGTTATCTTAAGCAGTTTGGGATTGAAGTCCAGCCAAATCGGATCAGTAGGATCAGAGCTATGAATCAAAACGTGGAACCACCACTTTAAAAAATTGATAATTTTGTTACAAAAACTAACAAAAATGATGGAACAATACACAGAATGATATGAGATTTTGCAAATGTATAAACCCATATAAACCCTACTCCCGGAAAACAGTTTTGTACGCTTAAAACCGTCAATTTTATTGCTACCATAACAAAATTTGGCACGTCACAGGTTTAAAGACTAGAAATGACACTGTAAAATTTCGTGAAGATCGGTCCATAATTTACCCTAGGCCCCATATAAACCCTACTACCTAAAAACGGTTTGGTACGCCTAAAACCGTAATTTATAGTGGTATCAGAATAAAATTGAATGCTTCACAGTTTTATAGGACTAGAAATAGCACTAAAAAATTTCGTTATGATCGGTCCATAATTTACTATAGGCCCTATACAAAGCCCACTATGGTAAATTAATTAAATACGCCTTAAATCGTAGCAGATATTTTTATTGTGGAAAATGTTCTACCAACTTAGTTTCATATGTCCAGAAAAAATGTCATACTTATTTGTGATATACTTTCTACAATTTACCTTAGATCCCATGTTTTGCAGCCTTCTGAAATTCACTGTAAACTAATTCCTTTGCGGAATTTTGGGATGATTGGTTCATAACTTAGCATGGCTCCAATATAAATCTCCCTCCTGAAAATCATTTAAGTTCGGCTTAAACTGTTACGAATCAAGATATTTTACTCAAGATTGTCCGTTAATAATTAAATATAGGTCTAAGCCGCAACCAATCTTAATTCTGATGTCGGTTTTTATAAAGATAAATTAATAATAATTAGACATCATATACCTAGATATTACTCCTTAAATATTCAAATTGTCGCTGGAGGGTATCAAAGATTCGGCACATCCGAATATAATATTCTAACTTGTTTAATTGCATTACTTACTTCCAAAATATAGTTTTTTTAAATACAAAAAGGAGATCTTATTTTTTTTGTTATAAGCATCCTTTTAAAGTTTTATTTGAATAACTGTAAAAGTAATGTGGGGACAAAATATGTACCAATATACAGGTTTTAAGTGATTGTATCCCCAAAAAAGTAAAAAATAGAAAAAGTAACAGACACCTATCCGCTTATTTTCGCGTACTTTACAATTAAGTTTAGCTTGTTTTTCTAATACTTTTTGCTCTTAATAAAAATATTTCGAAAAATTGGCGCCCTATGCTCCAATGGGAGTTAAAGGAACATATATATAATATATATTCATTGGGAGACTTATCCACTGTCCAAAATTAATGTACTAACTCCGGTTGTCCCGATCAGGGTTATCAGATGTGGCAATTCTCGCCAAACGTGGCGATTTTCAAACTTATTTGGTGACCTAATTTTTGATTTGGCGACATGGCGACTTTTTGGCGATTTAAAAAATAGTTGGCTATTTTTGATAAGCTATGGATTTGTTTTAAAATACGTTATATTCAATAAGGAGAAAAAATATGACTTTTATTCTAGTATTATTATTTGAAGGTATGTATGTTCAAATGGCTGATGAAGATAATAAAAATTTTCGAGAAAATTGTTTTTCGTTTTTAAAAGTGCTCTTGAAAGAATCAATAAATATAGTTCCTTAAAACATGAATATATTAAAGTCTATGAAAATTTTTCCATTATATGTATGTGGCAAATTATTATCATAGATAAAAAACATTGTTGTTAAAGATTTTTATGAATCCTAAAGCACCTTTTGATGTTTACGAAACACACTCGAAAAAATTAGCATTTGTTAATTGTAAAGATGGTTTTAATGATGATATTTCATCTAATATATAGGTGTAGCCCAAAATGTTATAGCTACATTTATAGCAGGTACGTGCCATTTAAAGGCTGTACTTTATATGCTGGCTGTACTTTATATGCTGGTAATAACAACAAGTATTGCCTGTGTTGAAATTATGAACTTCACAAAAACTTGCCTTTAAAGTAGAATGCATTACGAACTTCTAGGCGCGTTATTACGAGGTTTAAATTATGTGAATGTGAAAAGTACATGTTGCACTTCTTTTGTACCTTCATTAAATAAGTGTAATTATCTTACAATGTATTCCAAAAAAGAAGACAAATAGGGAGTCTTGCCAGTGAAGCGTTTTAGATAACTGCAACTTATATACAAATGTTTATCCAATATTTGTTTAATACTAATTGCAAAAATTCTTTTTTTGTTGCTTTAAGTTGACTACTATAACTATTTTATAGTAAACACTAGCTTAACCCGGTGCGCTTCGCTACACTGCTTAAACCACTTCTTCAGTTAAGAGATATTTAATATATGCATCCTATGGAAGGTTTTCCCCCCTGCGCCTTCCCGCTTTATTTTTATTTTCAAAAGTGTAGCATACCATAGGAGTGACTTCTACTAAGTTTGAACATTCTTACTATAACAGTTCTTAAGATATGTGATATTAAACATTGGCGTCCTATGGGGGGTAACATTTCCCCGCTGCTATTTTATGTCAATTTTGGGGTTCAGAAGATCATACTACAAAAAGTTTAATAAAAAGAGTGCAGCGGCTCTAAATTAAATTTCTATCTATGAGGGGTTCTGCTCCTCCTCTGTCCATTTCTATATTGAAATTTAAAGTTTGCCATAATAGTAGCTTTAACCACGTTTGAAGACTCTTCCTTTATTAGTTCTTGAGTTGAGAGATATTTAATATATGCATCCTATGGAAGGTATTTCCCCCCTGCGCCTTCCCGCTTTATTTTTATTTTCAAAATTGTAGTTTACCATAAGTGTGACTTCTACAAAGTTTGAACATTCTAACTTTAATAGTTTTTAAGATATCCGATATTAAACATTGGCGTCCTATGGGGGTAACACTTCCCCCGCTGCTATTGTGTTTAAATTTTGGGGCTCAGAACATCCTACTACCAAAAGTTCAACAAATTGCTTGCAGCGGCTCTTATTAATATTGCTATCTATGAGGGGTACTGCTCCTCATCTGACTACCCCGCCCATTTTTATATTGAAATTTATAGTTTACCATAGTAGTAGCTGTAACCATGTTTGAAGACTCTCCCTTTAATAGTTCTTCAGTTGAGCGATATTTAATATATGCATCCTATGGGAGGTATTTCCCCCCCTGCGCCAACCCGCTTTATTTTTATTTTCAAAAGTGAAGTATACCATAAGAGTGACTTCCACAAAGTTTGAACATTCTCACTATAACAGTTCTTAAGATATGCGATATTAAACATTGGCGTCCTATGGTGGGTACCACTACCCCCGCCGCTATTTTGTTTTAATTTTGGGGCTCAGAAGATCCTACTACCAAAAGTTCAACAAAATGCGTGCAGTGGCTCTTATTAATATTTCTATATATGAGGGGTACTGCTCCTCCCCCGTCTACCCCGCCCATTTGTATATTGAAATTTATAGTTTACTATAATAATAGCTTTAACCACTTTTGAAGACTCTCCCTTTAATAATTCTTCAGTTGAGCAATATTTAATATATGCATCCTATGGGAGGTATTTCCCCCCCTGCGCCTACCCGCTTTATTGTTATTTTCAAAAGTGTTGTATACCATAAGAGTGACTTCTAGAAAGTTTGAACATTCTCACTATTACAGTTCTTTAGATATGCGATGTTAAACATTGGCGTCCTATGGGGGATTCCACTTCCCCCACTGCTATTTTATTTTAATTTTGGGGCTCAGAAGATCTTACTACCAAAAGTTCTGCATAATGCGTGCAGCGGATCTTAATATATGCGATAATTAATATTGGCATCCTATGGGGGATACCAATTCCCCTGCCCCTATCGAAAAAATAAGTAGCCTATTTTATTTTTAGGGCTCACGTGATGTATCTGTAAAAATTTCAGGAAAATCGGTTCAGTAGTTTAGGAGTCTATAAGCCAACAAACAAACAAACAAACAAACAAACAAACAAACAAACAAACAAACAAACAAACAAACCCACATACAAACATTTTTCATTTTTATATATATAGATTGTACCTCTTTTGTGTTCACTAACTATTTTTACTGTGTTCTAAGTAAATATTAAACAAAATGGTAACTTTTTAAAGTTTTTGGCGCATTTTAAAGATACTGAACAAATTTATTTGAAAAATATTTTTTTTTTTGTTTTTGAATTAAAATTTTTTAATTTGTCAGTTATTGTTAAATTTTTCATAATTTGTTAAAAATGTTATAAATTAAGAAAAAAAACCCTGAAGAAGGCACTCAAGGAAGTGCCGAAATATTGGTTTTAAAATAAAACGTTAAAAGTTTTTTAAAACAAAAAGACCTAAAGCTCGAAAATTTAGAAATATTAGAAATATTAAAGGTCGAACAAAATACATATTATATAAATATGTATTTTATTTTCAAAAACTGAAAAACAAAGGCTTTGGTGATTTTGGCGACTTTTTTATTTAACAAGACTTAAGTCTTATATTGCAGTATGGAACTGATCATAAATGCAAATACAATAAATCATTGACATTGAATTTGGCGAAAAAGGTCAAAATCCATCTGACAACTGGTCGCGATGAAGAATCAGTAACTTGACTTAATCATAAATTTGATTCAACATTTCCGTCCTATGGAGGTACTGCTTCCCTACTTTTGGGGCTCACAGGATGCTAATGTCAACATGTATTGGTCCCCATGCTCCCACCCCCTTTATGTTTATCTTGAAAGGTGTAGTTTACCATAAGAGGGGGTCCAACAAAGTCTACAAACTTTTGTGTTCAGATATGCGGAATTTAATATTTTCCTTCTATGGGGCAATTACCATAATAGTGGATTTTACCTCGTTTGAAGACACCCGCTATAATAGTACTTCAGTTACGCAATATTAATGGGCTGATTGCGGAAAGAAACCCAACTGAAGTTGAGTTGCCTGCAGCGAAATTAGTCACCGCCGCTTATGTTAAAATGTACAACTTTTTTTTATTTCATATTTTAACATGAGCGGCGTTGCCTGATGTCGCTGCTGGCAACACAACTTCAGCTCAGCTTCTTATGGGGGATATTGTTCCCCCTGCGCCTACCCCGTTAATTTTTATTTTCAAAGATGAAGTGAATAAGGGTGAATCCTACCAAGTTTGAAGATGCTCACTGTTACAGTTCTTAGGATATGCGATTTTCACATTGGCGCCCTAAGGAGGTCCGTCCCACTTATTTTAATTTCGGGGCTCAGAAGATCCTAATGCAAAAATTTCAAGAAATTGGGTGCAGAAGCTTTTTAGATAATAAATAATGGATAATAAATATTGGCTTCATATGGAGGGTACCAATTCTCAAGTGATGTTACTGTGAAAATTTCAGGAAAAATCAGAACAGTAGCACAGGAGTCTATAAGCCAACAGACTGAAATAAAAAGGGTTCTATTCTTTTAATTTAGTGTAGTTACAAATAGTAGCTAAACTATTCATAAAGCGTACATATATTCCTTCACTATTCTGTGTACCATTGCATGCCACTCAATCTATTTCTGACACACTACAAAAAGTGCCGCTTCTACAAATTGATAATTCAATATTTGTGTACTTGACCTTGTAAAACATAGTCTTCCTTCTCACAACGTAGTACTATTATGTGTAACGAATCAGATTAGTTTTCCAAGTGACACATATTAGTTATTGTTATGGCAACCAAAAAAAAGCACTAATAACACAGTTTTAAGCTCTTGAAAAAAGCGTTGAAAAAACTCTCTCTATTTAAAGTCAGCACGTTCTTGTACATATAAAAAGTTCTTTCTACGTCTACAGATTTTAAGGGAGCATATTTAAAATTGAGAATTTGCTCTGAAGTACACTTTATACGATTGGACTCACAATTCCGCTCGCCTCCAAAAATATCTCTAATATCTTTAAGTACCGAAAATCCTTAATTTTTTAATAAAACTGATTTAATTTTTTCATTTACTTTGTCTCCTATGTACCCTGGAACACCGGACATTTCTCTTACGGTGTCCATAACTATATTCACTTGGAAAACCAATGAAAGATTTTTTGTTTTCAATTTTGTTACAACTTCGTGTAAAAACCCAAAACTTGCAGTAATGAACAATATTTGGTTCCGCAAATCACTTTTATTCCAATATATGTATATACGATAATTCTTAATAGCTACAACTATATTAAAAAAGCAAAAAAAAAAAACGTTACTTTACCAAAAACAGAGTGAAGGGGAACTTACAGACATTACTTTATACAAAACCTAAATTTAACAAGTTAGAGTGCTATATTCGGCTGTGCCGAATCTTTGGTACCCTTCATCCACAGTTCGGATATTATCTTTATAAAAACAGACATCAGCATTAAAATTGGTTGCGGTTTAGACCTATATCAAATTATTGACCGACAATCTTGAGTAAAATATCTTGATTCGTAACAGTTTAAGCCGAACTTATATGATTTTGAGGAGGGGTATTTATATTGGAGCCATGGTTAGTTATGAACCAATCATCCAAAAATTCCGCAGAGTGATTTCTGGTATTAAACAACATTAATTTCAATACAGTGGTGAATTTTGTTTAAGCGTTTCCAAAAAAAATTGCATGAAATTTATTCTGGCCATATGAAACTAAGTTGGAAGAAATTTTATCACAATTAATATGTCTGCTAAGGTTTTAGCCGTATGTAATTAATTTACCAATGTGGGCTTTATATGGGGCCTATAGTAAATTATGAACGGATCATCACGAAATTTTTTAGTGCTATTTCTAGTCCTATAAAACTGTGAAGTATTTAATTTTATTCTGATAGCATTATTTATTACACCCTTCACCCCAGGTGGAAAATGGTATATATAAGTTTGTCATTCCGTTTGTAATTTCTACAATATTGATCTTAGACCCTATAAAGTATATATATTTTGGGTCCTTATGAGGAGAGATGTTGATTTAACGATGTCCGTCTTACGTTTGATATGTGTTTTCCGGAGACTCCAGACATGATAGCGGCTAGGTTTTTGTGTATAGTCCACCATTTCTTGCTATTGAAATTCAACCAGATCGGTCCATAAATGGCTGAGATATGAGCAAAAAACCCGACTTCCTCTAATTTTGTCCAAAAATTTTTGTATATGTGGAGAACGGCAAGAGCCAAAGTTTCCGAATTTGGCACACACATTAAGGTTATCAATACACAACATCCCACAAAATGTGGGCGGGATTGGAGAAGTGAGCGTGGTTCCTACCGTACAAAAAATATCAAAAATTGTATAAAAACCTGATTTTTTTTACTGTCATTTGTCCTATTGTTATCCCTTATATATCAAAAGATCGGAAATCTTTAGTAGAAAGTAGTGTTTGTGGACATTTAATTTGAATTTTTCCAAATTGTAGCCGACTGGGAAGACTTCTGCCGGGAGTCTATTCGACATACGGCTAGTTCGACCAAGAAACGAATTTTCTCTGTAATGCGTTGTGCGATACATTGGACAGTCGACAACAAACTGATGTGATCTGCTGAATGGCGAGTACTACGGGCATGCACCCGCGTCTCAGGGATGGGTTCACCCATCTTAGCTGAACATCTTCCGTGGTAATATCGATAGAACAATGCCGCTCAACCCACATTCCGGCGATGCTCCAAAGAGTCAATAGAGCTGGATACCCTACTGTCATTAATGAGCTTCAACGCACTCCTTTGCACCCGATGCAGAAGCTTCAAGATATACCTTGAAGCACCTGCCCAGATATGGGAGTTGTATTCCATTTTCGGTCGGATATAGGCGGTATAAATAGTGAAGAGATCAGACGGAGTGCAGTAGTTGTTGCACCGTTTTAAGAAACCAAGACAGTTGAATGCTTCTTTTAACACTTGAAAGACATGTTGGTTACAACGAACATCACATTGAATTTTCATGCCCAGAACATCAAGAGTGTCTGATTCCTCAATAGCTATACCTCCCATGGATACAGATGACGCTGACTCCACAAGACGTCTGTGGGTCAACATGCAACATTGAGTCTTACGAGCATTAAAATCGACCCTATTCGCAAGACCCCACTCGGATATTGTCGTAAGGTCAAGATTGATTGTGTCATTCATATTCCGTCTCATAGCTTCGACCTCAGTAAGGCTTGGTCTATGATCAAAGGAAAAGGAATAACAAATGCTGCTGTCATCTGCGAAAGAATAGATAGGATTGGAAGTAATACAGCCTTTGAAACGAGTGCACCGTGCCACAAACGATCAAATGCTTAGGAAATATCCAGAGCAACCACTTTGCTTTCTCCAAATTGGTGAAAAGAACGACTGCAACGTTCCGAAAGAAACGCTAACAGGTCTCCCGTAGAACGACTTCTACGAAAGCCATACTGTCTATCACACAAAAGTGAATTGGACTCCAGATAATTTACCAAGTGGAGATTGATCATGCTCTCCATGACCTTCGAGAGCGTAGAGCAAATTACTATTGGTCGGTAGTTTTTGGGGTTTGTAGCCTCACCCCTTTTTGGGATTAGCTAGACGTTGGCTACCTTCCAGCAAGAAGGAAAACTGTGAGTCCCCAGGTTCGAGTCTTGGTTTTTCAAAAAGAACATTTTTTAATGTTCTAAAAACGATTTTAAAAAAATTTACAAGTTTTCGCTTTTTAAATTTAATTTTAAATTTAATAACGTGCCAAATTTTGTTACGATCGCAATAATATTTACGGTTTTTGGAGTACTAAACTGTTTTCCGGGAGTAACGTTTATATGGGGCCTAAGGTAAATTATGAACCGAACTTCATGAAATTTCATAGTGTTATTTCTAGTCCTAAAAAATTGTCGCGTGCCAAATTTTTTTATGACAGCATTAATAATTACGGTTTTAGGCGTACTTAACTGTTTTCCGAGAGAAGTGTTTATATGGAGCCTAGGATAAGTTACAAACCGATCTTCACGAAATTTTACAGTGTGATGTCCAGTTGAACAAAACGAACTTTTGCAGAATCTCATATCATTCCGTGCATTGTTCCACTATTTATGTTAGTTATTGTAACAAAATTATCAATTTTTTAAAGTGGCGGTTCCACATTTTGATTCATAGCTCTGATCCTACTAAACCGATTTTGCTGGATTTCAATCCCAAACTGCTTAGGATAACTACAAGCAATTTGACACCCAGTTTGTTTATTTCTTTAAGAAAGTGAGCGTGTTTTCCACCGACGGACAAACTGACATGACTAAATCGAATTAGAATTATTCAAGGATCCGGAATATATATACTTTATGGGGTCTGAGATGAATACTAACAAGTACGAGTGTTATATTCGGCTGTGCCGAATCTTAGTTACCATTCACCATTGTTCGAGCAGAATACAGAGCAACTAGACAAAAACCTAATTATTTTTACATATACATACATATTTACAATACTAAAAACTTCATTATAAATTAAATTTAAAAAGCGAAAACTGGTAAATATTTTTTATAATCGTTTTTAGAACATAAAAATTAAAAATAAAAAAAATCCCTTTGAGAAACCAAGATTCTAACCAGGGGACTCGCAGTTTCTAACCTTTACAAGCCCCCTAGACAACTGAACCATGAAGGAACGTTGTTCGAATATCATTAAAATAATATATGGCCCGTTTTCCGGTTCACAACTCAACACAGTTGAGTTTACAAGGATTACAAATCAACTTCTAATAGACGTTACAAACTATGATGGTAAAAAGACGTTACAGAAAGAGTATTATTAAATGAAGTGACTGTGTGACTGAGGGATTTGATCGTTAGAGTACAGCTATGGAGTTTTCGAGAGAAAAGAACTTAAACAAGCAAATAATAAAATACGTTGATAAAAAAGCTTAAAACTAAAAGCTTAAACACATAAAAAAATATATAAAGGGTGTTTTTTATAGAGTGGCACAAGCTTAAATCATAATAAAACAAGGAAATATATATTTAATATCCATGAAACGGGCTTTATTGGAAAGAAAATTTTATGAAATTACTGTTTAAATATATTTTCTGGCATGTGGCCGCCACGGCTGGCGCGCAGAAGGCGTAATCTGAAACACCAATGTTCAACAACTTTTCGCATTCTGACCATCATCGTTTTTGAAGATATATGAGCCAATGACTGCGCCAGCACCAAACAGTAAATTTCTGTGGATGTAATGGTTTTTCGACAAAAGCTTCTGGATTTTCCTTACTCAAAATGCGACAATTCTGCGTATTTACGTACCCATTCAACCAGAAATGGGCATCATCGGAAAATAAACTTTCAACAATTTGCACCCGTTGCTCTGGTTGTAACGAACTTGACCAATTGGCCCTGCGCTTGTATGGAAATTAGCTATCTTGTATTACCAGTGAAGGGAGTGGTTCTTCTCCAACAAAGACAAGTATAAATTCGCAACACAAAAGTAAATTAACTGTATAAGACAGCTCTTATAAAAAAAGTTTTAAATAAAGAAATGACTGTGAGAATACATGATATTGATCTACTTATTTAAATCTATTTGGTGATTGATTAAATTAGATACATCTGAGTAAATCATCCTATCTTTGATAATAGCATATGCTTTAACTGTTATTAATTTATTCATATTTCATACCTTTCATGAATTAATGAAATTTGGTTTAAAATTTCAGCATAATATAATATAGAATCTGGGAATTTATTTCTCATGTTGAGTAGCATTTATTATATAAATTATCATATTATTCGAATGTGTATTCTAAGTCAAATTACAATCCTCAAAAGCTTTTATACTTTAATAGGCTTATTCCTTTAATATTTTCCAGGAATATTTTCTATGCACTAACAGAAATATACAAACGAAAAATTCTGATAGTGCATAGAAAATATTCCTGGAAAATATTGAAGGAATAAGCCTATTAAAGTATAAAAGCTTTTGAGGATTGTAATTTGACTTAGAATACACATTCGAATAATATGAAAATTTATATAATATAATATAGTTTTATTAACATCTATATCGTCGTTCGTAAATTATTGTGTTCTATAAGGGTTTATTTTACATATATTATAGAACACAATAATTTACGAACGACGATATGTAGTCATTAAAGTTTATAAAGTTATTTTTAATTATAAGTTATATAAAAGAACAAATTCATTTATGTTTTTTTTTTTTTTAATTTATTCAAATGTGATACAATTGGGATATTCACAAGGTGTGCTATCATGTTATATTGTCATAATGTTCTAACAGTTTACAATGGCTTAAAAATATTGTTGTTGCTTTGTAAACAAAAAGTGTCTAAATTAATAGAACTTTGCTTGCTATGTTTATTGTGCTGTCGTATTTATTTAGGAGAGACCAGCGCTGAGCGGCTGAGTCGTGCCGCGTTAGGTTTTGTAGCCGTCACCGTTGATGGTATAGTTTTATTCGGTTTACATCCGCATTTAACCTGCTGTTTAATAAACAAACAAAATAAAATTTATTTGTGAATTGCGTTTGAAAAAATGGAAAATAGTCAGGTAAGATCTAATTTAATTTATTAATTCATGGATTAGAACTAAAAAATATTTTTATTTTCGGTAAATATATTTTTTTATATTTGTTTTAAATCAGCTGATTTAAATTCAAAATAGCACACTAAATTATGAGGGTCTGTGCACCAGAGAACGGCTTTGTGCGATTGCAAAAAATTCGCATTCAATGAACAACATCAAATATACTCATTTTCATTTCATGCAATGAACTTTCTCAGCCACACACATTGGTGTTGTTTTAAAATTCATTCAATTCATGCAAAGCGTGTTGGCTTTGACATTCATACCATGTTTAGCTTTGTCCGTCAATTATTGCTTTGGTAAAAAACACATACAAAGAAAAATACAAAAAAATCATTGCTCTGATGCCTATTCAGCAGTTGCTCTGTATGTAGTACGTATTAAAGTTTTTTCATATGCTGTAGCCTGTTTCTGTATATCTCACATCGTAAAACTCTTCGCATGAAACGTGTGAATTACAACAAAAATAGTGTGAAATGAAACAAAAAATGGTTTTTCTCACACAAGTGTTTCTTTATCTTTTTTTTGCGAGAATTATCTGTCATTTAAATAATTTTCCAGCAATTATTGGAAGGATGCGAGAAAAAGTGTTTCTATAACAATATTTTGCGAAAAGTTTCTTTCAAGAACTGTCAAAATAAGTCACATTTGAAATTGGTGGCGAGAAAAACAAAATGTAGATATTTTGAATTTAAAATATGTTTATATACTATTTTTTTTAAATAAATAAAAAAATAGAAGGAATATAAATGATAAATGCATAATTTATATGATGAAAATAAACAAAACACAATTGTTATATTTTGTTAGTTTAAATTTTTGTTAGCCTTTTCTTGTTTTCGTTTTAATCAGTGCTGCCTGATAAATTTGTGTCAAAATCGTCAATTTCCTGAGAAAAAAATAAAAAAGATCGTCTTTTTTGTTTTAAAAATCGTGCAATTTAAAATCAATTTTAAACAAATTTGTTTCGACTTTTATTAAAAAATAATCAAACAAAAACATAGTTAAAGTTCATGGGTATTTAATAATTATTATTTAATAATTGAGATATAAATCTTTAATTTACCTATTCCTATAATGTTTTTCTTTTTTACCTGAAATAGACTTAGTAGAATACCTTGTAGTTAAAATTAAAAAAATCGGTTCATAAATAAACGGGTTAAAGACCCAGTAAAATCTTCGCCTACAAAATAATATGTTAAGTAATCAGAAACACATAAAAGCACTACATACAATTCTACTGAAAAACTAATGAATTTTACAAGGGTTGTGCCAAAAAGAACAAATTCAAAAGTAAGTCATTTTTTTATCTTAATACATCCAGAAAAAAGTAGTTATCGAAGTTCTTATGGAAGAAAGCTACTTAATAACGAGTGAAAGAAGCTATCCATTTTGAAAAAGTTTTTACTGGGAGACAAACAAATTTCTTTCTTGCCGGAATAATGGTTTTGGCACAAAAGTGTACATATAAGATAAGAATATCAAATATCAATCATATTTTGAATATGTATATAAGAAGTATTAAATGTTCAAAATAAGCCAAGTCGGTCCATTACTTTCCCTCGAAATTTTGCTTTTGCCGATACATTTTTTAGGGAAGAAACAAACAATTTCGAGGACAATTTTCACAATAGGGATAAATATAAAAATTTAAGCAGCCTCGTTTCTAAGGATATCTTTTTTTCTAATAAACAAACATATAAAAATATTTAAAATTATCTTATTTCGAAGACTAAGGGGCTTATAGTGTAAAACGCAACGCCAACAATTTCATTAAAAGCAAAAATAAAATCAAATATATTTTATATATTTGTTGTTGCTTTCTACAGACATTCATATTATTTTTTTTTTTCAATTTTCAACGCCACAAAATAGAAGTGTTTGAAATTTAAAAATTCAAGATGAATTTCTATAGAAAGTAACAACAAAATTATAAAATATTTTTGATTTTGTTTTTGCTTTCTTCACTTTTTTAGAAAAAATCATCAAAACGTCACTTTGTTAATATCGGAACAAAAAATCGTCAAGATGACGATAACTCGTCAAATCTGGCAGCCCTGTTTTTATTATATTTATTTCTTTTGTTGACGTTTCGCTTTTATTTGACACTTAATTACTGGAAATATTCCAGTATAAACAGAATTTGTTGTGTCTGTTTTCGCATTCAAATACAGAAACACTTTTATCTCATAAATCGAGAAACGATGGAATTTTTTGTTTCACACTTCAAGTAAGAAATTTTACGATGCGAGAAATACAGAAACGAGCTACTGGATTCGAAAGAAAAAAAATTTAAATGAAACTAAACGCACATAGGAACAAACAATTTCCATAGGAACAAGAAGAATGTTTTTATTTTTTATCATTTCTTAAAAAGTATTGTTGCTTGTTTCGCTTTTAAAAACTACCCTGCAAATAATAGGACTAGTCCAAACACGCATGTAAAATTTAGCCCACAAGGGACGTGGACTAGTCAAAAAGTAACCCAAACGTATCGAAAAACATGGTATATTTAACATTACGGTGTCCTAGGGCAGAACCATATAACCCAACTTTGGATTACAAAGGAGTAGTATTAAAACTACTCCATGATATACTCAAGAGGATTTGTTTTAAGGTCGCTTAAAAATGAACACATGTCATGTCATGTCGTTTCACTACAAACACTTTTTAACAATGACATGGCCCACGCTTGCATTACATCGGACTAGTCCAATATTATTTGCAGGGTAAACACAAAAACAAATTTCACACAACACTAGTTTATTTAAACCAGCGGTGGGCGCTGGTTTGCCTGTAGCTCGTTTCTGTATTTCTCGCATCGTAAAATTTCTTACATGAAGTGTGAAACAAAAAATTCCATCGTTTCTCGATTTATGAGATAAAAGTGTTTCTGTATTTGAATGCGAAAACAGACACAACAAATTCTGTTTATACTGGAATATTTCCAGTAATTAAGTGTCAATTAAAAGCGAAACGTCAACAAAAGAAATAAATATAATAAAAACAGGGCTGCCAGATTTGACGAGTTATCGTCATCTTGACGATTTTTTGTTCCGATATTAACAAAGTGACGTTTTGATGATTTTTTCTAAAAAAGTGAAGAAAGCAAAAACAAAATCAAAAATATTTTATAATTTTGTTGTTACTTTCTATAGAAATTCATCTTGAATTTTTAAATTTCAAACACTTCTATTTTGTGGCGTTGAAAATTGAAAAAAAAAATAATATGAATGTCTATAGAAAGCAACAACAAATTTATAAAATGTTTTTGATTTTATTTTTGCTTTTAATGAAATTGTTGGCGTTGCGTTTTACACTATAAGCCCCTTAGTCTTCGAAATAAGATAATTGTAAATATTTTTATGTATATGTTTGTTTATTAGAAAAAATATATCTTTAGAAACGAGGCTGCTTAAATTTTTATATTTATCCCTATTGTGAAAATTGTCCTCGAAATTGTTTGTTTCTTCCCTAAAAAATGTATCGGCAAATGCAAAATTTCGAGGGAAAGTAATGGACCGACTTGGCTTATTTTGAACATTTAATACTTCTTATATACATATACAAAATATGATTGATATTTGATATTCTTATCTTATATGTTCACTTTTGTGCCAAAAACATTATTCCGACAAGAAAGAAATTTGTTTGTCTCCCAGTAAAAACTTTTTCAAAATGGATAACTTCTTTCACTCGTTATTAAGTAGCTTTCTTCCATAAGAACTTCGATAACTTCTTTTTTCTGGAAAAAAATGACTTACTTTTGAATTTGTTCTTTTTGGCACAACCCTTGTAAAATTCATTAGTTTTTTAGTAGAATTGTATGTAGTGCTTTTATGTGTTTCTGATTACTTAACATATTATTTTGTAGGCGAAGATTTTACTGGGTCTTTAACCCGTTTATTTATGAACCCATTTCTTTAATTTTAACTACAAGGTATTCTACTAAGTCTATTTCAGGTAAAAAAGAAAAAGATTATAGGAATAGGTAAATTAAAGATTTTTATCTCAATTATTAAATAATAATTATTAAATACCCATGAACTTTAACTATGTTTTTGTTTGATTATTTTTTAATAAAAGTCGAAACAAATTTGTTTAAAATTAATTTAAAACTGCACGATTTTTAAAACAAAAAAGACGATCTTTTTTATTTTTTTCTCAGGAAATTGACGATTTTGACACATATTTATGTGGCAGCACTGATTAAAACCAAAACAAGAAAAGGCTAACAAAAATTTAAACTAACAAAATATAACAATTGTTTTTTGTTTATTTTCATCATATAAATTATGCATTTATCATTTATATTCCTTCTATTTTTTTATTTATTTAAAAAAAATAGTATAAAAACATATTTTAAATTCAAAATATCTACATTTTGTTTTTCTCGCCACCAATTTCAAATGTGACTTATTTTGACAGTTCTTGAAAGAAACTTTTCGCAAAATATTGTTATAGAAACACTTTTTCTCGCATCCTTCCAATAATTGCTGGAAAATTATTTAAATGACAGATAATTCTCGCAAAAAAAAGATACAGAAACACTTGTGTGAGAAAAACCATTTTTTGTTTCATTTTTCACTGTTTCTGTCCCGATTCACTGGTTTCAGTCGGAAAATTTTACGATGCGAGAAATACAGAAACGGGCTACTGGATTACGAAGTTTTTCGGGTTTTTCCATTTACTCTTCGTGTTTTTTTGTATCAGAGTTGCTACAAATACAAAAATTTCCCTACTAAGATATTCCTTAAAATCCCCAAAACATACCATACACTTGTTTTATTATACTACTTTTAAAATAATAAAAGTAGATTTTAAATAGAGAAAATGAAAAAAAAACTATTTTCTAGCAGTCAAAACAAAAAGAAATAACAATATTAACATTGAAATCAGAATGTGAAAAAATTTACCGTATAACACATACACGTGTTTGTGTGATGTTGTTTTCGCTCATTTACTACTGCCCACAAACTGAAAATCTTGAATTCATTGTTTCAAGGCTTAAAAGTAACAAAGGCAACCCGAAAAACAAATACAACAGAAAGAAAAAAAATTAAATTGTATTCAGTTGCTTAATAAATTTCAACGAAGCAGGAGTGTTGCGCATGTTGTTATTTTGGCAAATTTTGCAATTTCGTAGTGGTACACTGACAATATATTTATTGTGTTGTGATCAAGCTGTGCTCATGTATGTTTATTTTTCAGCATGTTTTAAAAACATTTCAGCAATCATGTGGGATGATGAATTATATAATAATCAAGTTTTTTACTGAATTTCTTTTTTTTTTGCATATTTACATACCTATAGTACACATTTTAAGGCTTTTGCTCACGGCCTTTTCGATTTCAGGTGAACATATGTATACATATATTTTACCGTTAGTTAAAACTTGATGATTTATATAAGAATTTTTTTTACTAAACTTCTTTTTTTTTGTATTGCATATGGGCATTTCCGTGAAAAGGTCCACCGTGACCGAAAATTTGAAAGTTATTAAAAGCTTATTATTTTACGATATTGTTATAGAAAAATATTTAGATCTTACTAATTTTATAAATTAATCCATAAATTTGTTCACTTAGATAAACAATCAGACTAAAAAGTTCTGCAAACGTAATATCTTATTTGTGAGAATGTTTTATTGCGTGTTTTCTTTTATATTATCTTCCTTAAAAGAGGTGATATTTGATGAAAATTATTCCAAAAAAATTTTCTTACATGGTCTGTAATCTAAGGAAGAGTTCAAAGAGAAATATATTATTCGAATTAACGGTATATTTTTATTTTTTTTAATTATTATTCAGTTAAATTATTATGGAAAAAATGTCACGTTCGAAATGTCACGTATCGAACCAGATTTTGGCTTAAACCAAAAAAAATACAGAAGATTTTGAAATCAAACCAAAGACATTTAAATGTTACATTGCTACGTAAAATTCTGAAAGTCGTTTGACTAAAAAATTGTGCCAGGTTTCGTTGAATTACGCCTTTTTATACATGGCCACAAAAACTACTTCTATTTTTTTCACGTTCGAACCGCTACTTCTTTTGCCATTATCTTTGACCTAGAATCGCGCCCCTCATAAACTTTAGCATAGATAATAGTGCTTTCTTGGTGCTATAATTTAAGGGTTAAAAGAACGTAAAAATATTTGTTGTTTAAAATGTTATTGCATTTTAGATGCGTACGACTGTCACGTTCAACACTTTGGAATTACCCATATTTACATACAGTTTGAAAATCTTTTCTCTAAGTGTAAATCAACTAATTTACTCTCTTTTATTCAATGTTCTCTATCTGCCCTTCGCTGATTTAAACCAGGGATGTCAGCGCCATACACAATTGTGGAAATTAATTCACATGTACGCTTACGCTCTTTTATTTTGCGAGCGTAAAATATAATTGTTTACTGAGAAACACTCTCATTCAGCAGGAAATATCGCAAATATTGCAAGGCCTGTTTTGAGGCCTCTAAATATATTTATGTATATAAATAAATATACAATAACTGTATGTAGGTACATCTTTTTTTTGTTTTTTTAACTTTTTTATTTTATTTATTATCTATGTTTCTGTTTTGTTTTATTTCTGTTTTTGACATTGTACAATGATTTTAAAACAGGGATTTCCATTTCTTTGCACAATTGTGCAATTGTGGTTATTTTTTAAGATAGAAGTTTAAAATTTTATAAAAATATATATGTAAAGTGAATCCTAATCAACAAAAATTTCAAATTTTCAAAATAATTGTTTTGCATTTAAGCTAACGAAATGGGTTTTGTTCGTGAAAAAAATTCGTTGATGCCTGTAACAGGGTCCCTTTTTCTTTCGTTATTAAGAAAAAAAATAGCCACAAGAATTTGTTGGTATTTTGTGCTTGTAAAAATATTTTTGTTTCTGTACCAATCGCGTGGGGTTTTTTTTTGAAAGCTCTTTTCTTAAGTAAGTAAAAATATTTAAAAAACAAGTTAAAAAAGTCTTGTTTTGCTACAATTTATGTGTAAACCTATACACATAAAAGCAAATGTAACAACAGGTAAAATTTTTGGGTAAGAAGATGTGTTTTATTGATGTATTAATGAAACTTTATTGTTTCGCACTATTGCTTACTTTCTTATGCTACAATCATATGACCGAGTCTAAAGAGTAAACCTTACTACTTGATGGTATTTATTTAACGTAACTTTGACCTGTTATAATGACTTTATACATTTTTGCATTCAAATTCAAGTGCGCAATTGGTATTTTGTAAGAAGTTTTGATATACCATTAGCTAGAATTAAAATGTATGCACAGATGTTTGAAGTATGAGTAACCCAACACCGTGAATACCCTTTCTATTTTACTTACCACTATGAATACCCTAACTTTTTACTAAAACAACTTTTTCACGTTATAATTCTCATGTAATTCATTTTATTTTTGAATAAATAGACCAGGGAAATCCATTTCTATGCACAATTGTGTATACCTGTAAACTTCAAATTAGAATTTCATTAAATAGTCTTGTAGACAGCGACAACGGACGTGCAAGCGGATGATTTATTAAAAAAAAAGATAAATGATGCCATATAAAATATATTTTATGATAAAAAATGCATTTAATGAGTTTCAATGTCTCTTATGTTTTAAAACATTTGAACTTAAGAGATTGGATAGTTTGAAAAGGCATTATGATCATTTCCATAATGATATTAAACAATATGAATTAAAAGAAAGGGAAAACCAATATAAGATTAAAAAAAAGTTTTATTTGGATAGTTTGAAAAGTTGGGTATCACAAGAAGAAGAGCATGAAGATAGGATAGAAGAAATATCAAATTTACTAACTTTGGAAATAGTAAAGCAGGGAAGACCATTTTCCGATGGGGCATTTATAAAAAAGCTTTTCAATGCAGTTTTGGAAAAACTGAAAATCAATTGCAGCGTAATAAAAACGCTTCCCATGAGCCGAAATAGTGTCGTCAAGCGCACATCAATTTTAGCTGCACATATACAATCTGTGATTAGGGAAAAGGTAAAAAATTGTGAATATTTTTCTTTTTGCCTCGACGAAAGCACCGACATTAATGATCTTTGCCAATTGGTCATTTGTGTTCGATGCATAGATAGTGAGTACAATGTTTTTGAAACTATGTACTCACTTGAAACGTTTTACGGTAATGTTACAGGTAAGGTATTATACGACGTAGTCTTTGAAAACCTGATATCTTTTACACAAACTTCAAAATTAGCAGGTGTTTGCACGGATGGTGCAAACGTTTTGGCCAGGAAGTATGAAAGTTTCGTAGGATAGCTTAAGCGAAATTGAATTGAGGTACATGCTTTCCATTGCATAATTCATCAGTCCATGCTTGCCTCAAAATTTATAAGTGATCATGCCGCTTTGAAGACTGCAGAGCGGATAATCAATAGAATACGGGGGGGTCATCATTCATTAACGCACAGAAAATTTGTAAGTTTTCTTAAAAACGTAAACGCCAATCACCACGACTTAAAAATGTTTATTGAAGTTCGTTGGCTTAGTCGGGGTGATTGTCTAAACAGGTTATTCGATCTTAGAAAAGAGGTGTTGCGTTTTTGGGAAACTGAAAATTTAGACGAATGTGAATTAAAACAGTTGAATGATTATGAGTTCATTTTAGACCTTGCGTTTCTGGCGGATACAAGCAGTATTTTAAATGAGCTAAATTTGGAACTACAAGGAAAGGGAAACAATTTAAGTGACATATATACGATGGTTTTTAATTTTAAAACCAAATTATTTTTATTAACAAATGAAATAAATAATGAAGATTTTTCCAACTTTCCTAAAACTTTGCTTATTTATGACAAGGAGAAATATTTGAAAAAATCTGAGTATTTGGCAATTTTTGAAAACCTTTTTTACAACTTTCAAGATCGTTTTCAAGATTTTGTGCCTTTAAGTCCCTTTAAGTGCGACATTGCGAATTATGAATTCAGCATCCAGTCGGAACTAATCATACTTAGGAGCGAAATTAATCCTCCAGACAGGGAAAATATTATTGAGTTCTGGAAAAATTTAGACGGGGAGCTATATCCTATATTAAAAAAAAATTCCTTCAAATGTTTGTCGCTTTTTTCCTCAACATATCTTTGCGAACAAATATTTTCCGATTTGAAATACATTTGCTCAAAACAACGCAATAAATTAACATCTGCAAACCTAAAAAATGTTTTGTTGTTACGAAACTGCAATATAAATTTAGAAGATATTATTGGTAAATAAAAGTATTTATTATAGGCTAGTAAAATCTTCTCTTTTTATAATGGTGGTAAATACTTACAGAATATTTTTAAACTTAATATTTGCATTAATATGAGCAAATGAATTTTCATTGTTAGAACTCGCAAAGGTATGTTGAGCACAAAACGAAAAATATTGGAAAGAATTGTATAAGGTTGTAAAAAGACTTCAAATATTGTCAACTGCGCAATTTTTCCAAAAAATAAGCAAAGTTTCTGAGGTTCCAAATTAAATTTATTTAAATAAAACTGATTCTGTCTGTCCATAACTCAACATTTTTCGATAATTGTATTATTATTTATTGCTTTTAAGTCTTCATAGCAATAAATGTAAGTAAACTTTAAATGGTCTGATGAAAAATGAATGGAAAGCATGAACTATATTTCCTCGCATAATGCTGGCCCTGGTGTTTGCATCGCCCTTTCATGAAAATGTTTTGTAAGTTTTAATATCTTACCTGATTCCCAACAATTTAATCGAACATAAATGACCCTTAGAAAAGGTCGTTAATTAGGCCTCGCAACCGCATATTTCGCCCGCTGGGCATGTAAGACATAAGAGTAATCTCACCAACACAATCATAATTGACACCACTGATTTAAACTTATGCCTTCAACAATCATACCAACAAAGCGACTCGTACTCATACCAATTTACATTCGTCTTTGTCTCATCGAGTGGGCAATGACTACTTGAATGCAAAAGCATAAAAATTACTGTCATTTGACTTTGTGCAATTGTGTTACTGCGTACGCAACAATAAATGCAAACAAAGCACTTTCAATAAAAAACTCACAAATGCACAAATCAAATGTGTACAAATCGATGACAAAATTACCAACGTTGAACTTTGTTTTGCAGGCATAGAGTTAATGTAAATTATAGCGTATGAATAAATCAAGAAAAATAGTGATTTTCGCAGTTCTCTGCTGGGCACAACAGTCGTATTTTTGCATGTTATTTTTTTTAAAACATATGACTTTATGACACCTTGTGAGTCCCCCAAAAGTTTCTAAGCAAAATTTACAAGCTTATATACAAATGTTTTAATGAATTAAAATATGTATTAGTGTTTTTCATCCCGGGATGCCGCACATTTTTCGGGATACAAATCCCGGGAAAGTTGTGCGGGATTTCCCGGGATTTTTTTTATTCTATTATAGCAACTTTACTGCTGAAATGTATAATTGTGAATAAGTTGTGACATGAATAGATCTTAGCCGTTAGGCAAAAAGGGGTTAAGTAAAAACAAAAAACGCATTTTGAGTCTTTGTTTAGCTTTAATTAATTTTTTTTTTCTTTTGTTTGGTTTGAATCACTTAAGTCTAGCACAACTGCTTCTAGTCGTTATCATCACTTCTTAGGAAAGAGTCTACGAAATACACTAAAAATATAGTTTTCAATTTAACATAACGAAAAACTACAGCTTCTGACTTAAGACATTTTTGCCAAACGCCAAAGAGATGTCAATTCATATATTTATGAAAACGAAAAAATGTTGTACCCATTTGCTTCAAAAAATGTAATGATTTTATATGCAGAGCATCTGCAGAGAAGATTTTTCTTGTTAAGTTTTGTAGGAGCACAATTTAAATTTTGAAGGTGGCTTTTGGAAATTTACTCCGAATTTAATAAAATTCTCAGTTCTCTGCGGTTATAGTTTATCTTCCTAAACACTGCTAATGTCACAGATCGGAAGATTTTATTATTCCAAATGTTTTTGCACATTAAAAAAAGATAACCTAAAAGTCATTTTGTTTTAACTTCCTCAAAAATCCTACAAAATAATTAAAATTTTGGCTATATGTACTTTTGAACATTAAGATTTTAAAGTGCCATTAAGCATTTTTTCCTTTTTGCCACAGAAATAAAAATGTTGAATTAATTTATAAACTTATTTAATTTATCTCAGGAAATGTTGTTTGTTCAAAAAAATTAAATAAAATAATATTTTGCATCGATATGTATTGAGCGGGAATTCCCGGGATCCCGGGAAATTGATAAATAAATCCCGCCTACCCAAGAAATGAAAAAGTACGGCAAAAAAAAATTCTAATATGTATGCATCTATTGTTTTTTTTATTTAATTTTTGCCATCAATCTTTTTTGAGTATGTATGTATGTATGTTATTTATTTGTTTAATATTTTTAAATTGAAATAGAAATTTTAAAATTTATTTACATTTTACACTTCCAACGTCGACAAGCGCTTGATGACAATAACTGCACCATTGTAAATTTTGCTTCTCTTCTTTTTATGATTCAAGTGTGGTGAAATTTAGTTTTGTGTTTACGTATGAAAATTCGAACTTAAGAAAAATTAGTCAGTAAGTAACAACAAAGAAAACATAATAAAAGAAAACAAATCAGAAGTATATAAAATTC
This sequence comes from Pollenia griseotomentosa, assembly GCA_963931875.1. Lineage (NCBI taxonomy): Eukaryota > Metazoa > Arthropoda > Insecta > Diptera > Polleniidae > Pollenia > Pollenia griseotomentosa. The sequence continues at coordinate 8,796,776 of OZ007565.1, forward strand.
CTCATACATTGTGAAGTTATTAAGATAAAAAAAAAAAAATTGAATTTAATATTATTATAATCGTTTACAAGATTTAAACCTTTGACGACCAAAGTTAAACCGCTTGTAGGTTAAATTTTTTTTTTGGGATTCATGTTTTTGGACGTATTTTATAAAAAAAAAATAAAAAAAATTTACTCCTTATTGAAAAAAAAAGCACGGGACATATATGTCCCATTGGTCGGTAAGTGTAAAAAGTCTGAAATGCTTTTTGCATTGAAAAAAGTGAAAAAAAAACTGAACAAAGCGAAAAATATTCTTACGCTCTTGCGTTTATTCGTTGTTTGGACAGCAACGAAAGCAATAGTTCATTGCTATTGCACAAACTAAAAGTCAATGGTATTCGAGCTTGTAGTACTCTACGACGCAATCGTGCACAAATGGCAAAATTCGACGCCGACAAAACATTTAAACGTGGCGATTTCATATCTTTTGAATCTGAAGGAGTGACGATTGTTAAATGGATGGATAATCGAGCAGTTCATATGGGTTCTAATTTCATAAATCCGAATGATACAATAACCGTCAGGAGGTGTCAAGCTGGTTCAGCGGAGAGAATCATAGTAAAATGTCCTGAAATGATATCTCAATATAATAAAGGAATGGGAGGCGTAGATCTTATGGATCAAAGAAAGGTAATTTGTTAAGCAAAAATATGCATATACATATGTATACAAATATAATTTATTTACTAAGAAATGCTTTCATTGCAGTCATATTATGAACACAGCCGAAAGTCGAAGATCAAATTCTACCTTCGTCTTTTTTTCGATTTCATTGATTTAGGAGTGCTAAATTCCTACATTGTTTACAACAAATTATCTACGAACGTATCATCTCCATTTTCAATTTTCCTCCTGGAATTTCGTGCACAGCTAGCTACACAGATGATGAATTCTTTCTCTAGTCGTAAATTTGAAACTAGCTCAACGTCACGAGCAGGATCCAAACGAGCAAGACTGACCACAACCAATATTCCATTATCTGGTCACTATCTCGCCAGAATGGATAACGGCGTGCGGAAGCGATGTATTCTTTGCACCAAAAATGGCATAGACAATCGAACAAATTTAATTTGCTTCACTTGCAATAAACCATTTTGCTATACCAAGGTTCGAAATTGTTTTGAAATCTACCACAAATGATTGCTGTACCAACCATATTTAAATGATTGTTTTTTTTTTTTATTTTACAATGAATTATTTTTTTCAGTTTGTCGTTTTATGATTTATGTTTGTTTTTATTGAAATATTTATGTTTAATTGTTTTTGTGCAATTCGATTGAAATAAAAAATAAATTTATAATTAAAAAAAATGTCCTTTATTTTTACCGTTGTGGACCAATGGGACACATGTGTCCCATTTTATTTTCAGATCCCACAAGAAAGCTTTTGAAGCAATTGGGTATTCTGGTTACATCAGGATTTGGTACATATAAAACAAAAATGTTACAAAAGTGTATCATTCAGTTTCCGAGATTTAAGCAATCAATAATTAAAAAAAAAAATCACAAATTTTTGCCTTTGGAATGACATTGAAATGAATTCGGACAAAAAATCTTAAACTTTTACATATTTTTAAAAAGACACGTTTGTTTTTTATTGAATAAACTTTATTTGGTAAAAATTTGTTGAAAAATGTGCTTGTGAGAGGAAAAAAACCAAATGAGACTTATATGTCCCATTGGTCGTCAAAGGGTTAAGAATAGAACATCCCGTAAGATACTAGGACCATTGTTAACTCTTATTTGGAAATTAATTGAAAAATATTTTGTGATGCGTGTTCTTGGCTTTTAAAATTGTATTTTAGAAATTATATATTTTATTTGGTGATTTTACTTGCTTCTGATAAAAATTGTGCTGGTTATTTTCGTTTTCCTCCGTTTTCAATTAGACAATTTCTCAACTGCAGTCTTTTAAAGGATGCTCTGGTATATGAGAATAATTCACAACCAAAAAATTCCGTTAAAAAGTTTTTCCTTTTTTTTTTATTATTAATTTTTTTTTGCAATGAGATGGTTTAGCAAGAAATATTCAATCTCTTTTTTTAATTTGGATGGCCCAAGTATCAAATAGAATTTTTTTTTTGTTTTTTAAAACTAAAAATAATTATCTTTGGGCTGAATTTAAATTTTTTCCTATTCAAACGAAAAAAGTGTATATAAATCTTTTTTTTAATTTCAAAAGTTCAATTTGGTTTTTAAATATCAGTCAAAGCTACTTCAATTTTCTTTTTTTCCTGATTTTCATTTTCTAAATATGTATACGGTTCACAAATCGTCCTCATTTGGTGTAAGTCGATGTCAAAGCAAACTAAACAAAAGGCAACTATCAGCTGTTAAATGCAGGGCTGTGGAGTCGGAGTCGGAGTTGAGGAGTCGGAGTTGAGGTTTTTGTACCGGAGTCGGAGTCGGAGTCGAAATACCCACAAAAACTAGCGACTCCGACTCCGACTTTTTTGCATATTTTTTAAAATAAAAAATTTTAATGACCAATTTCTCCAATTCTTTTTAAATATCAATTCATATTTAAATATAATTTTTCTAGTAATTTTATTTTTATTTGACATAAAAAAAACAAATTTTAAACATAAATTGATATTTAGATAAATTAGTGGAATTGGCCATAAGAGGGTCTGCTTTTTGAAATTGTGAAGTCTGAAAATAAGGACCAGTATACTTTTCATATGAGTAGGTGAGTTTCAAAAATTAAAAAATTGAGATAACATCTTATTTTGACAATTTATAAGAATAGTTATATAGATTGTATCAAAGCATGTCCTTTTCTATGTTTTAATGTGACCTCAAATTTCTGTAACAAAAACCAGCGGGTTCACTATTTGAATTTCGCCAAGATATCGTTAATGAAATAGAGCCGAATTAAGGAATTTAAAAATTAAATTTGTAAAGATGTTGTTTTTTATTTATCGTATATTAACAAATATTTTTGTAGCCATGTTCATGAATATGACTTGAAATCAGCTGTAGCTCCTGTGGTGAAAGCATTAAGTGAACTACATTTTAAGTTCCAACCTTCAAGGTGAATTATATTATTCTATTATAATTATAATAAGGAAAAGGAACTCGGAAAAATACATGACATTGTTCCAGATATAATTCCCATCAATGTGGGAAAAATGATTTGAGAATACTTTTATCTACTCACTTTAGGGAAATTTGGAGAGATAATAAAGACTTGCAATTTCAAATTTCGGTCTTGGACAATAATAATATTGAATTAGGAACGGAAAAATGCAATGGCGAGTACACTAAAGAAAAAGATTTAAATTTAGCAGTTTAAAAATTCACATTTTTTTTAACTCTGCAGGTGGGAGATAAACTACATCAAGCCACATTTTGAAAACTTTACAGCAGCCCGCGCAAACATGTTAATAATCGCAAATGATGTTTATGTTATAAAAATGTGCATTTGTACGAATATTTTATATGATCCTAACATATTTTTTTTATGTCGATGATATACTTAAAAAATTACGTCCTAAAAGGTTCGTTACCTTCTATGGTACTGTTCCATGCCTTGAGACAAACAGCACCAAGTCCAACAACAAAAGGGGTACTATTTCCCAAAAATAATAGAAGGCTAACAACATTTTTTTACGTTACATTTCTCTTCAAAATGTGTTATATAAATTGTAAAACTAACATCTGAAGGCGCATATGCATGTTTTAATAAACTTTATAAAATTTTCCTGAGAATGATTTGACTTAATAAATAAAATGTATATTAAAAACAAAAGACCTCACTTCACAATTTGCAAAAAAGGACTGTCCTTTGCCTCTATTAATATTGTGGTAAACAACACTAAGTACACTTCATGCCTTTAACGTCTCAGCCAATTGGACTTGCTGTTGCTTTCAACTTTTCTATCTCGAAAGCTACATTAGATAGGACTTATGGAAATTCACACATCTATAAATTACAACAGTATAAAAAACGTTATTTGAAAAAGATGTGAATTGGTGTAGTTTATCTCTCCCCTACAGAACTATTTTTAAATTTTTTAGCACTGTTTGCATAATATTAATAAATTAATATAACCTTTAAAATATACTAAAATTCAATGATCCCATACAGATTGAAGCAAAACTCGTTTCTTTCGAAAGTTCGTAACAAAACTCGTTCGTTCTAAAATTAAATCTATTATTTTTTTATATTTCAGTTGGTTTAAATTTCTCAACTGTTAAGTTATAAGTCAAGAATGTCATAACACTTTAGAATTGAAAAAAGGTTCAACTCATTTGGTCTATTTAATCGGGCACTATATGTTTTTTGCATTTTTTCCAAAATCCAAATAAAATATTTTGCAGCTTTCCTACTCATATGTTAGTAACTAGTATGTTAAAGCTCAATGCGCGGCACGTTAGAATTAAAATATCGATTTGAAATTTTTACAGAATCATTTTCTTGCTATATTTAACCATTTAACAGGTACTAAATTAAAAAAGAGTTTAAAGTCAAAAAAAAAACTAGTCTCTTAAATAATGCTAGGTTAGAGTAGGAGTCGGAGTCGGAGTTGGAGTCGGAGTCGGAGTCGTGCTTAAAAAATTTCACCAAAAGGAGTCGGAGTCGGAGTTATAACTTTTTCTTAACGACTCCACAGCCCTGGTTAAATGGGTGCTCAAATAAAGCAGTGATGCCAACTCAAAGTTGTAACACCCTGAAAAACACCCTATATACAGAGACAGAGTAATATAAAAATCAAGTAAGAAGGTATATCGGTCAAGCCCGACCATATGATACCCAACACCACAGTATTTAAAAACAAATTTTCGAGAGTGTATGGCTATATGAATAGGAATCTATATCTGTTTTAAATTTCATTAAAATCGGTTTGATAGTTTCTGATAGGCAGAAATTGCCTTCTATCTCCCCTCGTGGTTCTATTTTTCAAAAAATGCATACCTTATGTGTTCATATAGATATGGATCTATCTACATATGTTTTAAATTTAATTAAAATTGGTTGATAGTGGGCACAAAGACCCTATTCCTGAAAGCCGCTTGTATGGGGGCTATATGAAATTAGCCCTTGTGCCAATTAGAACCTATGTACCAAATTTCATTAAGTTATCTTTACAATTGCGACCTGTACTTTGCGCACAAGGTTACATGGACAGCCAGCCAGCCAGTCAGCCGGACGGACATCGTTAGATCGACTCAGAAAGTGATTCTAAGTCGGTCGGTATACTTTAGGACCAATATTTAAAGGCTTTACACACATCAGCGCAAATGCTTAGGTTGTTGGGATGACATTGTACAAGGGATACACAATATATTATCATAACTGTGACCGATTTTTTTTATCCAGAGTTTTTACAGCACAAAAATTGTTGATTTTTTTTATTTATAAAAAAAAGTTTCCACATCAAAAAAAACAATAACGATTTTGCAAAAATTTATTAAATAAGTTTTTTTTTTCGTAAAAAAATAAAAAATAATTTTAAAATGGCAAAAAAAGTAAAAAAGCCTATGCTGCAAAAATAACTCAAAATGCCAAAAAAAACCGAAAATTTCTGGAAAATATGTTCAATTTTGTGTATCATAATTTACTTCTCTTCCCAGATCAGGGTCATTAGCATCTTCGCCCGATCGAAGAGGAGCAATCATGAATACTTGGATAAGTGTCTGGTTTTGGATCTCCAAACTTTTATCTTCTAGTCGTACCAAAGCCTTATTGTGCATTACATGCGAAAATTCCAGCGTTGCGTAATTGGTGATATTTCTTTTTCGACGCAATAAATCTTCAGTCATATTTTCTTTAAATTTGTTCCAAAACTCCTTGGGGTTGGATGGCGAGCATGAAACCAATATAATTGCAAATAATTTCCTTATCTGACGTGGATTATTACCAATCGATGCATCCGCAAGAGTTGTTCTCCAGTGTGAACCATTCTCCAACAGATTCAGTTTTTGGCATGCCTCTCAAAAGGTGGAACATATTTGTCCATCCACATTTCTTAAGTTTTCGAATGATGTTGGTCCGCGGACATTGATTAAAAGAATCCGCAAGTAGAAGCACTCGACATTTTGTGGGTGAAGAGTATAGACTCTACGCAGTACATCTGCCAAATATATATTTCGCCATCCTTCAACTGGTTTCCCTTGCTTCCGTCGTTGAAATTTTTTAGATGATAGGATCCATGTGTAAAGTGATGGAAATTGAGCATACAGCAAAGTTTTGGCAACAAATCATTCCAACATAGGTCAAAGGAAGATGCAAGTGTTGTACCTGGAGGCGACACTGATCTTTCTCGTGCATTTGATTCAATGAAAAAACTCGTTGTCCATTTTCAAGGTGAACATAAAATAAGAAAACAGTAGGATGACGTTCGTGGATAGGGAATCCTAAAATTCTCCAAGCAACTTCATTGCTCCTTATATACCGTGCATTTTTGAAATTGCCTTTCTTCTTCGTTAGGATTTTGTAACAAAAACCCCCAACTCCGATCCTTTAGTGACGTATTTGCAGATATATTTTATATGCTTTACCGAATTGAAATACTCCACATTGATGTGCGCCTTGAATGTTTTCGAAAGCAGTGGAAAGTAAGGTACTATCCAGCGATTATCAACTTCTACATTGTTATTGCCCACTTTTAATGTAACAGATTGTCCACCATCATTCGTAAATCGACGACGGTAAAAGGGATATCCATCAGTTCTAGTTGCTGTATCTTCAACCAATTGTTTTAGATATTTTTTGTACACTTTCCATTCACTAGCATGGAGAACTTTGATTAATTACACCACGGGGACCATAAACAATATTCTTTAAAACGATTTCCTGCAAATTAGAATTCTCGCTTGCATAATTCCTTTCCGCAGAAATAATGCTATCGATCAGTTGAGACGTAATCTTTTCAACCAACCATATTAAGATATGCGCATGCAGTAATCCACGATTCTGCCATTCATCGAATACATCCAGCGCCGCGTTTCTCCATATACACGTTGTTTTACAACAATATCCATAAGAGATTTCAGCTTTTGTTTAAATACACGTGCTATAATATCGTTCCGATGTACCGATGTCTGATGTCCAAATTATTCAGATGTTATTACCACTCATAACGGAGTACATATAAATGTAATGTAATGTGAACGTTGCTGGTAGTATGACTGATTGTCCAAGTTAATTAGGGTGGATGTCATTGCGATGATTCAAGGCATCTCGAAGATTAATGTAATCGTCTGCCCGCAACTTTGATTGATGATGCCGTATATATAAAAGCCGTTCAGTTTATAAAATGTAATGTGACACCACAAGAAAATTATTATTATGGGTGTTCACCTAACGTTGTTAACTCTGTGAGGGTGACTGCTTCGCTGGTATTCTGTTATGGTCCTTATTATTTCCAGACTAATATTACTTTTTACCAATTTTTTTTGTGGGGTGTAGTGAAAGTGTACTTTAAATGGAAATATTGATATTTGTTTATTTTGATTTTTTTTTTTTTTTTATTTTGAATTTATTTTTGTAGTTAGCCAGGAATTTATGATTTCTAAAATTGTATAGAAATTGAAAAATTTTCCTCATCTATATATATAAAAGAGACGTGTTTGTTTGTAATCGCTAAACTCAAAAACTACTGCACCGACTTTGACCAAAATTTGTGTGTTTGATGTATGAGGCATGAGGAGTGTTTCTGTGGAGTTTCGTATTTATCCGATAGATGGCACCACGTTTTTATATTTTTGTCATTTTCGTCGTAATCGCTAATAGGGCATTCATTTAATCGGGGTTTTGCTTTAATCGGTTAATCGCTCGATTAATTAACCGAGGTTTTGTTTTAATCGGTTTATAATCGGTTAATTTTGTTATTGATCGGTTAACCGATTAATAAAGTTTTGTTATAAATTAAGTAATTTCAATAAATAAAAATGCAAGTTATTTATTATTTGGAATTTATTAGTAAAATAAACTATAACAAAACAAACGAAACAATTCTTGAACTTAAATGAGCAAAAAAGGAACTCATAAATATGTAATACATATGAGGAGGTCCATAACAAAACGCAATAATTACATTTTTTAAGTTTTTTGATTTTTTGATTGAATCCTATTCTACACATTGAAATCTATATTACCTTTATTATAAAGTATTCCAAAACTCAATAACTACACTGCAATTCAATATCAAATATAATGGTTCTGAGCAAAATGCAATAACTACTCATCTTTGTAATAAATCGCTACAAGAAATTTAAAAAAAGTCAACTTTTTAAATAAATTATGCTGTGGTGGTAACTCTTAGATAACTGTAAAACGTAAGGAATTTTTGTTTAGTTAATACCTTTCGCTTTTGTTATGTTAATTGAGGAGGTCCATAACAAAACGCAATAATTACATTAATAAATATTATGATTCGGACCAAAACGCAATAATTCCAAATTTGCTTTCTAACTAATTTTAAAACAAACTGTCAGATAAAATAATAAATTTGTGATTAATATTATTTTTTGTAGACAATAATACCTTTTGTGGCCCTTTGTTCCGAATAGGAACCACAGGACATTATATAATACCTCAATAATTGTTTTTTAAAAAAATTATGTGCTACTTACTTAAATTACATTTTGTCGTTTATCCAAATAGACCTCCTCATATTTTATAATTTATATTTATTATGTATTTAATAAGAAATAAACTGTGAGATCATTTTATAAATACATTTTTCAAAAGTTTAAGGAATTTGTTTATTGGAGGATTAAAATTAATTACTTATTATAGGAAGGGCATTATAACCATAATTTTATTAAACATATTGAGTTGAGTGCATGCGTTTGAATATCTCTCGTAAAAGGCCTGCATGACTAAGCACCTGAAAGGGAAGAGAAATCGGTTTTAGCTTCAAGAATCCTTGTATTGGTTACGGCTGGATAATAGCAAAGACTATAAATCAAAGATGCCCAGTAGTGGCTGATATCAGCAAATGAAACTCACACGTATACTTACGCTCTTTTGTTTGATCGTCAATCAACCAATAGGAAATCAGCATGTTGAGTGCGAGAGACAAACTACACTGGCAGAACTTCTGTGTCTTATTTTAATCGTCATCGAGACTGCTGTGAGTTAACACATAAATTGAAATTATTGCGATTTATTAATGATGTCAGTCGAAAATTATTTTATGTTACAAAATGCTTTTGATGACATGCAATGTCTTATTTGTCATAAGACATTTAAAAAAACTAAGAAATATAATTTAAAAAAAACATTTTGAAGATGTTCACAAAGACATGAATTATTTGCAAATAAATAAATAAATAAATACATTCACAAAGAGTATTACTAAATTAAGGAAAAAATATTGTATTCTATTAATTTGTAATTTTCAAATAATATCTACATTGTTTTGCATTTAAGCTAACGATATGTGTTTTGTTTGTGAAAAAAATTCTTTGTACCTGAAAAGGGTCACTTTTACTTTCTTTAAAAAGACGTACCTAAATGCAGAAATTATTAAGAAAAAATAGCCACAATAATTTGTTGGTATTTTGTGCTTGTAAAAATATTTTTGTTTCTGTACCAATCGCGTCGGTGGGTTTTTTTTCTTTGAAAACACTTTTCTTAAGTAAGTAAAAATATTTAAAAAACAAGTTAAAAAAAGTCTTGTTTTCCTACAATTTATGTGTAAACCTATACACATAAAAGCAAATGTGACAACAGGTAAAATTTTTGGGTAAGAAGATGTGTTTTATTGATGTATTAATGAAACTTGTTGGTTTCGCACTATTTTTATTGCTTACTTTTTTATGCCACAAACTCGAAATTTTACAGGGAAGGTTTTTTTTAAATAAAATCAGTTTGAAAAAAGCCATTATTTTAAAATTTATAATGTAAATATTATTTATTCAAACTGATTTTATTTAAAAAAAACCTTCCCTGTAAAATTTCGAGTTTGTGGCATAAAAAAGTAAGCAATAAAAATAGTGCGAAACCAACAAGTTTCATTAATACATCAATAAAACACATCTTCTTACCCAAAAATTTATAAACACTTCGAAGAATCTTTTTATTCCGAAATATATCATACTATCCAGATGTCCGCATATATAAATTATATATGTATGTATTATAGATATATATATACCAATCAATACATTCATCAAGAGAATTACTAAAATAAATACATTCACCAAGTGTATTACTTAAATATGTACATTCATTAATTTTAAATTTCCCTTTTGTTAAACAAAGAAACAGAAAAAAATGACAACACCCGTCACACATGTGCTTTCGTCGCAATCTCGCTGACGACTAAATAAAATGAATAGCAAATTGTTTTCTTCCAGTGTTATTTCGTCACTCTCACCAATACTACTACCGTGGGCATCAATGCTATAAATATATAAAGATGTGCCACTGCCATACATTGTACGGCCAGTGCTAAATTTGTCGAATGGCAGTACTACTACTGCCACTTTGATTTTTAGAGAACTCTGAGAGTAATAAATTTTACTCTCAGAGAACTTTTAATTCTCATCTATCAGCGTATATGTGCGTGCACGCGTGTGTGTATGTATATACATGACAATTTGAAAATATGTGTGTATGTACATACATATAAACAAACTAAATGAAGGCTTGTTTTTCTCGGTGAAAACACATTTAAGTCATAAAAGAAGTTTTGTTTTCATGCAATTTATGTGCAACTAACGTACGTAAAAGCAAATGTGACCGAATTGTAATTGTAGGGTAAGAATATGTGTTTTATTGTTGTACAGATGAAAATATATCGATTCGCACCGAAGTTTAAATACTGTTATTATCCAAATTTAAAGAATGGTAATTTTTCTAAAAACATTAATTATCTTGGCATTGCCACAAATTAAACTGCCTCATCAAACTCACAATTTTTGTAATTGTGTTAGTAATAAAAAACTCACAAGTATTGTTAATGTGAATTGGATGATAATAAAAATACTTTTGATTTTCATAAACATTTTCCGCCTGTAATCTCTTTAAATTTGATATATATTTTGTTTAAAAATGTATGACAAAATTTAATTTAAAATTTTTTATATTGAAATTGTATTATTTTACAAATCATTAAATTATTTCCGACGAAAAATCAAATATTATTTATTATTACAACAAAGTATTATTACAAATAATGAAAATAAATCAGGCTTTGGAAGTTTGTGTGCTCCTTCCGTCTTACTTTTTGAAGTTTGTAAAATTCTTATAAAGGTCTGCAAAAATATTTTTACAAGATAAAGCAATTATAACAATAAAATCTTTATTGTTGAGTACTGCGTAAATTATACCAACATTTAAATATATTCTTTTTGGTTTGCGGAGAATAACGTATGTACATTAGGGCTATAACTTTTTCACACTTTTTGCGAATATCAAAAACGGCTTAGTATTGTTAAAAAAGTTCACGCAGGGATCGGGTTGAAGTTTGAAAACAACCATTTTTTCTTACGGAAATATTAAAAAATATACACCTGATATTTGTATATATTCCTATACGTATCACTTAAATGCTATTTTGGAATTTATCCACTGCTTTAAATATAAAAATTTTCATACGGTTTACAATTCATCGCGGTTCAAAATTTTTTGGAAGGTTTTAGAAATTTGCTTCTCTGCGTGAGGTTTTTTTTTGCAAAACGACGGGAGACAGGTGTTTTCATTACAAAAACATTCTTGGCGACTCCGTGGTACTATGCCAAAAATTTGGTTGTATTCTTATGTACATACATATAAGCACAGGATGGAGATGTTTGTTACTGTTTATGGAAATGTGATTTACTAGTCCTTATATTATTACGGAAGCATTACACATGGAAAAAAATTTAAATACCTACAAGTCATTGATTAACATCGATTTATTAAAAGTTAAAATTTTTAACCATTACACTTGTGAAGAGCTCATAAGTAAAATTAATATATAGGGTAGTAAATAGCTAGATTTTTTTTCATTGTATACCTACCACGATAAAGAAGAGTATATTCAAAATATGGGACTCCGGTATTATATAACATTTATAGATAATTCAACGAAATAAACTGCAATTAAATTACAGATGTTAATCCTTCTAGGTATAAAAATATGTTGCCAAACATATATCTTATATATAAATATGGAAGCAACTTTTTTCAAGTTGATGTTTAAGTATCTTATCGTCCACCGATTTTAATAAAACTCATATCGTTTTAAAAGTATTTTTGTGTAGATATACACAAAATAAATTTTTGGGATTAAAGTGGTTGAAAAGCGTTTTAACTTATCTTGCAGACACACGTACAAAGATGTACGTTCTTTTAAAAAGTGTACGTTTTTGTTGTATAACGCACAGGTTCTCTCGAAAGTAAATGTCAAGTGGTCAAATTTCCGCCACCGGGCGATCGAGTGGACAGTTGATTAGAAAAATTAAACTATTTATTTCTTAGTTCTTTGATACGGTTTGTAATTTAAAAAAAAAACTTAGGTTTATGTGGATATAATGCTTATAATTTGCTTTACTTTTGATTGTTCTAGCCGCTGATAGATGGAATATATGTTGAATGTGCTTTTATCGCTAAATGGACTATAACGTATGTAAATACTTTCTATTAAACTTCCTTATGGCGCAAAAATAAAGATTAAATGGACTATATCGCTACTGTGACTAAAACGGAAATGACTATAATTGAAAAGTACTGTATAAAATAATGACAAATTTAGGAAAATATATACCATAACATAATTTTTTTGCAGGATGCTCTATAGGTTTTAATATTATTTTTTAAATTCGTTAAAATTTTTAAGCGTTTTTATTTGCCTTTTTCAATTAAAATTTTGTGTGTTGTTTTAAAAATTCCACTAGTCCCCATTAAAATTTAATTCACCTCAGAAATGTCCACATTTGACTTATAATAGTATTTTCTTATCGTCTCACACGCTCCCTAAGAATAAACACTCGTTTTATACATACAATACACTTATAATAAGTACATACATACATACATAATAAAATTGTCTAAAAAATTGAATTAACGCTCGGTGCGAACCGATATAGTTTCAGTTTTACAACAATAAAACACATATTCTTACCCTACAATTACACAATCGGTCGCACTGGCTCTTACGTAGGTTATTTGCACAATAATTGTTTGAAAACAAAACGAAATCAATTAAAAAAATAACAAAAACCAGTTTCAACGAAAAAAAAAAACACATACACCCACACTTTGGCTGGCAAAAACAGTAAACGTGTGTTTGTATTAATGCATGTGGTTTCTTGCTCTCTTTAGTTATCTGAATGTGAGCACGAAGTTTTTGCTTTCTTGTTACTTCCCCCCCTCATCATTAAGAAGCTCAACATTTTTGAAAATTTCAAATGTACTAAGTGCAACATCTTTATATATTTATAGTCTTTGATAATAGTTTTGTTGCTATTAAAATCCGGAAATTTTTATTTACGTCTTCCAAGTAAGGGAAGACGTAAAGTGCCTATACACCAAAGATGCCCAGTAGTGGCTGATATCAGCAAATGAAACTCACACGTATACTTACGCTCTTTTGTTTGATCGTCAATCAACCAATAGGAAATCAGCATGTTGAGTGCGAGAGACAAACTACACTGGCAGAACTTCTGTGTCTTATTTTAATCGTCATCGAGACTGCTGTGAGTTAACACATAAATTGAAATTATTGCGATTTATTAATGATGTCAGTCGAAAATTATTTTATGTTACAAAATGCTTTTGATGACATGCAATGTCTTATTTGTCATAAGACATTTAAAAAAACTAAGAAATATAATTTAAAAAAAACATTTTGAAGATGTTCACAAAGACATGAATTATTTGCAAATAAATAAATAAATAAATACATTCACAAAGAGTATTACTAAATTAAGGAAAAAATATTGTATTCTATTAATTTGTAATTTTCAAATAATATCTACATTGTTTTGCATTTAAGCTAACGATATGTGTTTTGTTTGTGAAAAAAATTCTTTGTACCTGAAAAGGGTCACTTTTACTTTCTTTAAAAAGACGTACCTAAATGCAGAAATTATTAAGAAAAAATAGCCACAATAATTTGTTGGTATTTTGTGCTTGTAAAAATATTTTTGTTTCTGTACCAATCGCGTCGGTGGGTTTTTTTTCTTTGAAAACACTTTTCTTAAGTAAGTAAAAATATTTAAAAAACAAGTTAAAAAAAGTCTTGTTTTCCTACAATTTATGTGTAAACCTATACACATAAAAGCAAATGTGACAACAGGTAAAATTTTTGGGTAAGAAGATGTGTTTTATTGATGTATTAATGAAACTTGTTGGTTTCGCACTATTTTTATTGCTTACTTTTTTATGCCACAAACTCGAAATTTTACAGGGAAGGTTTTTTTTAAATAAAATCAGTTTGAAAAAAGCCATTATTTTAAAATTTATAATGTAAATATTATTTATTCAAACTGATTTTATTTAAAAAAAACCTTCCCTGTAAAATTTCGAGTTTGTGGCATAAAAAAGTAAGCAATAAAAATAGTGCGAAACCAACAAGTTTCATTAATACATCAATAAAACACATCTTCTTACCCAAAAATTTATAAACACTTCGAAGAATCTTTTTATTCCGAAATATATCATACTATCCAGATGTCCGCATATATAAATTATATATGTATGTATTATAGATATATATATACCAATCAATACATTCATCAAGAGAATTACTAAAATAAATACATTCACCAAGTGTATTACTTAAATATGTACATTCATTAATTTTAAATTTCCCTTTTGTTAAACAAAGAAACAGAAAAAAATGACAACACCCGTCACACATGTGCTTTCGTCGCAATCTCGCTGACGACTAAATAAAATGAATAGCAAATTGTTTTCTTCCAGTGTTATTTCGTCACTCTCACCAATACTACTACCGTGGGCATCAATGTTTTTGAGTGTGAATCTGAGTGTGAAATGAAAGAGCATAAGAATATATGTGAGTTCTCTCTGCACTATTGTGCTATGAAGTGAGCATCCCTGGTGTAAACCTATACACATAAAAGCAAATGTGACAGCAGGTAAAATTTTTGGGTAAGAAGATGTGTTTTATTGATGTATTAATGAAACTTGTTGGTTTCGCACTATTTTTATTGCTTACTTTTTTATGCCACAAACTCGAAATTTTACCGGGAAGGTTTTTTTTAAATAAAATCAGTTTGAAAAAAGCCATTATTTTAAAATTTATAATGTAAATATTATTTATTCAAACTGATTTTATTTAAAAAAAACCTTCCCCTGTAAAATTTATAAACACTTCGAAGAATCTTTTTATTCCGAAATATATCATACTATCCAGATGTCCGCATATATAAATTATATATGTATGTATTATAGATATATATATACCAATCAATACATTCATCAAGAGAATTACTAAAATAAATACATTCACCAAGTGTATTACTTAAATATGTACATTCATTAATTTTAAATTTCCCTTTTGTTAAACAAAGAAACAGAAAAAAAATGACAACACCCGTCACACATGTGCTTTCGTCGCAATCTCGCTGACGACTAAATAAAATGAATAGCAAATTGTTTTCTTCCAGTGTTATTTCGTCACTCTCACCAATACTACTACCGTGGGCATCAATGCTATACACAGATAGTGGAAAACGTAACACCAAAAAATTTTAATTTATTCAGATTAATTTAGAATAGCAACATTTTTGTTTTGTTTTAAAAATTCTAAAATCTGGTTTTGAGTTTTGAAAAAATTTATTTTTCTCTTCCTAAATATTGTTCTTAAATTCTTAATTTATAGATTGTTAAAAAACTTAATTTTCTTTTCTTGATTTTTTTTTTTTGTATTGTAAATCATTGTAAATTACAATGTTTTTTTTTTTTTTAGTTATATTACAAAGTCACGCGGTCACCTTTATGTTTAGATAAATTAATTTCAACGCACCCTAAGATATGCTATACTTAAATTTAAATTTAATACTTATTCAAGTACAATCTTAGAATACTTATTGCTTTACGTTTAAATGTGGATGGTATCATACCGGATATAATTTTGTTTATTGAGTTTAATACTATCCACACATTACCACTTACAAACAAACATAAAAATAACTTCTTGAACATTGGTTTGTGAAATATTAAAGGTAAATCCCAATCGTCTACTGTCATCTGGCGCCTGCTGACATCGATGGACCTAAAACGAGCGTAAAGGTACTTATGTTCAGACCTAACAAATATTTGACAATAAAATCCAAAAAAAGCGTTGCCAGTAAATTGATTAAACTTAAGCTTTATTTTTAACAATTTCTATTTATTTACAAAACTTTAATTTTAAAATGATCATTGTATAATGTAATTTAGAAACTGTTAAATAATGTTTGCCCTAGCCAAACGTTTTGCAAAAGCAAACAATTCTTTAAGAAAACTAGTGGTCACGTGTAGGACGTCAAATATTTAATAGGTGTGAACATAGCTTAAGTTTTACTTTGTGTATTTCCTATGACCAGCCATGTTGGTTCTACTCCCACATTAAATTAAAAATTACACAATTAAATAAAAATGTCATATGAACAATATTAAATTCCATTAATTGATTGCAACACAAGTTGCCATTGTGGTTTAAATTGGATTCTGATTAATTTATTTACTTTTTTTTTGTTTGGTTGTTCATATTACATTGGTTACAGCCACTACTTTCTAAAAAATTCAATTTATACTTGTTATTGTATACATATTATAACTTTATTGCTAAATTACTTTTTAGTTCTTTTTGAACGGAAATTAAATAGTAAATTTATTTAATAAACATAAGGTGATAAACGCTTAATGATTAATTTATGATAGAGTTTTTTAGTTTTTATATCTAAACGTATTTCAATTTTTATAAGATTTATAATATACTTTTGTTTTGATTTTTGAAGATGAAATCTTAAATTAAATTGTTTTCATTTACGAAAAGTGAAGTTAATAGTAATGGGGTTAGGTGGATTTGTTTAATTTCTTAACTTTTTATTTTTTATTCGGGCTGACAGACAACTTTAATTTTTCGTCAGCATGGAGGGTGGGCTTAGGAACAGTGTAGCAATTTACATCTCAAGCTATACTATCTTCTTCTACAGCTATTTCTTCGTCTTCTAAATTATGTAGATCATTAAGTTCATTAGCTACCTAAAGTTAAGTCTCTGCAACTTTTTATAATATATTCTCATATGGGAACACACCTGACTCCCCACCGACGAGCACGGCCGTAATATTAGGTAGCACTGTTCCCAGAATTAAAACATTACAGTGTAGATTCGTTACAACTCCTGCCCCTTTCAAATGTCGGAGCGTCCCTGTTTCGACTTTATTCTCTCAATTATGTCCTCCATCTCAGTAAGGCTAGTCTTTTTACTGTTACGTAAGTGATGCATATGCCATTACAGGATTGGTATAAATAGTGCAGTGCTATTATGGTCACCTTATGAGTCACTATATTCTGCAGTATTTAAAATATCAAATTATAATTTTCCAGCTTTATTCTATGAAGGTACGGCTGCGTAATTTTTGTTTCGTGGCTATTTTTTATGACGTTAAATATTTTAGGTGGGTTCGTTGTTGATACTGTTGTTTTGGAAAAGTGTTCCGTTGATGGCAACACTATCCGCGAATGCTATGTTAAGAACAGAATTTAAAAGTACTGACCCTTCATATATTCTTTCTATAGGTAGTATGTGATCTGCTGAGTCAGGCAATATGCTTTGTTATTGTTCAAAAGCTGGAAACGGCACACTTGGCTTGTTTCGCGGCAGGTTTTTGCTGATCCAACATTAATACAGTCGTCTATGGGGGTGGTGTAGCTACAACATTTAGAGGCTTGATTCAATTGTAATTGAACTATCAAATTATTATGAATTACAGGATAAATTCTTAAAAATTTACAAGATCGGTCAATACTGGATATTTTATCATATAAAATATTATGAAAGCTAATAGGAATAACTCTTGATTTTTGTGTGTGCATAAATTTTATTTCAGTGCTACCAAAAATAATCGGATTAATAATGTTTTCCTTAGCCAGAACAATTGCAATGGCCTCGCAATTGAGAGCCGATATGATTTCACCATTCCCCTCGACAATGGGTTCAAATACAAACAATTTATTCCAAAATTACGTTAACTCTGTCCGTCAAATCAATAATTCGATCAGGACTGTATTTATTGTAGTCTCCCTGTCGGACATTCAGTTAACTTTAAATTAACTGAAAGCTAACTATTTCTCAAGTTGTGGTGGTTGACACTTGCACTACTTTTATATGGAATTAACTAACTATTTTAACATTGCGATGTCCTAGGAAGTAGTCGATTGTCCGACTCTGCATTACTTTCAATTAACTTTAAGTTAACTTTTTATAAAAAAAGTAGTAATGGCAAATGATTTTAACCTTACCCCAAATAGTATTTACATTCGGATCGTTCCCAATAGCAGTTGCTATTTGTTGCGACTTCAAAAGAGCTGTTACCTCAAATACAATTCGACAAATGCAGAAACCGTTTTACCAAACGCAATTGTCTTTGCCACAAATAAAATTCGGCAAATGCAGGAAATGTCTTGCCAAATGCAATTGTCTTTGTCCCAAATACAATTCGGTAAATGCAAAAATCGTTTTTTCACTTTTAGATTTTATTAATAAATAAAATAAAATTCAATGAGAAAAATAATGTTAAAAGTTTTTCAGGAATACAGTAAATTGATAACTAAGTTTAAACTATATTTAAAATATAAATAAAATACATATTTAGTTAGGCAATTGAAAGCAGTGTGATATAGTCCTATTTTTCAAATTTAATTTTATTTAAAAAATTCAATACTGAAGAAGTCGAAATTTTTTCATTTTATTCGCACAGCTGTGGTACCATTATTTAAAAAAAACTGTTTTACAAGGTAACGAAAACTTTTCAATTTGTTCAATATAGTAACAATTAAGGAATCCTAAAATAATATGCGATTGATATTTTTCTGAAAAATTGGTTTCCATTTCTTGGCCGATTAAATATATTTGATCTGTAGATTGATAAAATATATGTAATATGGTTAATAAGGCATGTTGTAATTTTATAATGTCTCCTTTTTCGTAACAAACACCTTTAAAAGACAAACTGGATACTTCATGGCCATTTGTGATGTTACAGGACAAATTATTATAATATTCTAAATCTGATAAATCAATATTTGAACTATTTTTTAGATTTAACAAATTATTTGAAAAAAAAAAGTATTCTCAATTAGGTTTTGTGAAAAGATAAGGCTTTGCTTAATGGCTAAAGTGTACAATATATTTTTCCGCGAGGTTATAATATGAGCGTATTTCTTGGAAATGGCATGTTTACTTTCAAATCTGAAACACCATAAATACATTATAGGACCTAATTTCCGAATGATAGAAGGATAGTGTGTCATAAAATGATATTTCGGCTTTAAAGTCTCATCAAAAAACTCTTTGAAGAATTTATTATGTTCAGAAATTAATAATTGTAAGTCTGTTAAAATTGGTTCATCAAAACATTCTATCAAAACGGTATCAACTATTTTAATAAAAACAATCAAAAAGTTATATACAGGGTCAGATTCATCAACTAAATCGGCGATTAATAGCAAAATCGTATCTAAAAAGAGTTGCATTTGTGCCGCATTCATTTTTATAGTATTGTGTTGAATATGGCTTTTACTTATTGGTGGACTAACGTCTGCAACCTTTAATCTATTGTATGTGAACAATTGCTTTCTGCAGTTAAATGACTCCAAAGTAAACATTTTTTTATATATAAAATAAATGAGAATTTTTGAAATATTATATTTTGCAACTCCCAGGAAAATGTCATGCATTATATCACTGGCACAATTGTCGGTAACGTGGAAATCGGACAAAGAGTTCAAGAGAATTCTCTTGAACTGGTGTTTCTCTTTTCGATTTTTCCAATTCGCTCGCATATTTAATTTTATTTCTTAGTTTTTCTGGATCTTCCACATAAATGCTTTTGCATTCTTCTTTAGAAGAAGTACACATTTTACAAAAATAATTGCTATTTAAGGACTTTTGAAAACCCAAAACTTCATTGAGACCTAAGTTGTCGCCCAAAATTTGGCCAATGTGAAAGTAAATTTTTTTAAATATACCCATGAAATATATTGTTATGCCATTGGTGTAGAGATCATCAAGTATTTCAATAAGCCCATGCAAAGTGGCATGGTTTCCAAAGTAACTGATGTCCTTAGCGTTAAGAAAGCCAGCTACGACTATATTACTTAACAAGGACAGTTGATGGTGTGGAATAACTGGAACTGAGAAATAAATACCGCACACGGAGTGCTGACGTGTGCCAAGAGGGTCATTTATTTGAAAATCGTCAAAGTAGAGAAATATTGGGAAAACTATCTTTTCATCAAAATTTTGAGCCTTTGACTGCCACAATTCTCCTTTTATGAAGTGGTTCAATTTATTTGATGAAGTTATTGAATTTATATTTTCAAGGGCGAGCTGCAATACATTTAGTAATTCAAAATATTTTTGGAGTTGATATTTTACAGGACAAAGGCAACCTTCTATGACATTTTCTTTTAAAGTCGGGAGCCCACATACAAAAGTTTCATCTAATTCCTTAGATATGGTAAATAATTTTGGTAGCTGCAACAAATCTAACTCCTCTAATTTCTTTAAAAATCTGTACTCAGTAGAGATACTCTGAATCGGATTTTTCGCATACTCTATTAAGTCTTTATATAAGTTTTGCATTTCAAGTTCAATAAAAGGTAGGAATTGTTCAAAGGCTTCCACCAAAGGTGCGACTATGTGGCTGACAACATCATTTAGGGTAGAAGGTATATTATTGCGAGCAATGTTAGGCTTTGCATTAAGTTTTAGTGCAAGTTATATAATATTATAAATTATTCTCTTTCGTATTTCTGTTACGTCAACAACTTGCGCAGTGTTTTGAGTTGGACAACTTTTTTTATACAAGTAACTGTTACATGTTCAGTAGGACTTGTTGGTTGCGATTGCTTAGTCTGTTGGTCTGATGTATCAATTTTTTGATTGTTTTTAGTTTCTATTCTCGATTTTTTACAGGTATGATCCTTATCATGTTCAATAATTTCGTTAAAATCATGACTAGTAATATGATACTTAAATTTGAAAAAATTTTGAAATCCTTTGTTGCAGCTGTTGTACTGGCATAAATACTTAAATGTAACAGGCGTCTTATGAAAATATCTTAAGTGTTGTAGGAACTCTTGGGATTTAGTAAATATACGGCTACAAATTGAACAAATATGTGCGGGGTTTTTTGCTATGTTTTTTATATATTTATTTGACATTTTTTATTTTATTTATAATATTTTGCACTTTGGCAATTTTTTCTAGAGATGGAATTTTGAAAATATACTCTTGTAAAAAAACCCACACATATTTACTTTTTTCCGAATACTTCAAATTGAAAATAAAACATTTTTTAATTACTAAATCCACAGCTCGGAGAAGTGTCTCAACTTTGTAAGTTAAATCATTTACTGTAACATAAAACTCTGTTAATTTGTTAACATCCTCACCAATTACGAAAATTTTAGGTTGAATGGTTGACTGCTCTTCGAAGGCAAGTTCCCGTTGCTCGTCCTTTTTTTTGAATTAAATCATTTATATTAAATAAGTGGACAATCATGTCACATTGAGCATCGGTAATGGACGGTTTTAATGTTTTATTTACACGAGGCGGAAGAATTATCGAATGTAACAAGTAGAAAAGGTAGAAGTGCTTGGCATCTAAAAAATTAAAAAAAAAATTATGTTATATATTTTTTAAGGTATATGTACATATGTATCTTACTTGTGTTTGTTGCTGTTTTCATTTTCTCCAGATATTGCATGTTGAGTTTGTCTTTTACTAAAATAGGTAGAATTTTCTCAGTCATCACACTTTCAAGAACAGATTTGATACAAAGTCTCGAAATCGATGTCAATCAATGTGTAACCAATAGGATCTTTGTATCTAGGCCAATCGTTCAAGAAAGTTGGTATTGATTTGTTTTCCTTCATTCGTACGACTGATGTAGCTTTCCAATGGGTTTCTATATCATTGGGGAAGTTGTGTGCGAACCATTTTTTTTTCGCCTCGAATTTACTGACTTCCAAGGGACTGTCATCGATAATATCATTCACGTAACATAATTTTGCTAAAGCTGGATTTACAATATTTTTCCTTTTATTTCTTTGATTGTAGTACCGGTCGTATAATTTACCAGAAGCGTTTTTCTTTTTAGATCGTGGTAAATAATAAGTTGTCTCGCATTCGGTTGGGAAAAGCTTTGTTATGGACATTGCTATATTTTCCATAGATTTGGCGTCTAATTTCATGTTGTGGAAAACACAGAGGTCCACAATTATTCGAACTATCGAAGTTTGGTCCAGCTCGCTTAATGACTTTACGGCATAATACTTTGATGTAATATTCTTTCCATCTACTGTTTTTTCCAATATTTCTTTCAGATTGAAGTCCGAATTTGTTGATGCAGGGGAATAAACCCATTCCTGGGTGCTCGTTGAATTTATAAAATTTCGATCGGACACACTGCGTGGTAATGGTTCGTACTAAAACAAAATCAATTTTTAATTAAAAATATGTTTGCAATTTTTCTGTTGCGATGAATGCCACTTTTGTGATAAATACAATATCATTTGAATCAACAAATGTTTCTTTGGGACAAATTCAAATTGCACAACTGCAAAAAGTATTTGTCATAACTAATTTTTTTTTGTGCATGTACATATTATTGTTGTTGTTTCCATTAAATTTAAGAACGCAAATTATGTATATTTGCGGAAAATAGGCTATATGTAATTAACTTTTTTTTTGTCTTAAGAATTCAATTTTTTACATTGTATGTGTAAACACACTCATTAAATTACTTACCTTATTTTCCATGCGCCACTTATTGAGATTGTAATTTTTTCGCCAATTAGCATTCTTAGGTCGAAAACTTCATTGATGTCACTTAGTTCCATCATTTTTAATTTATCGTATGTGTTTACACCACATTCTACCAATTTCAATACCGTTTCGTCACTTACGCCCCATGCATTTACTAAATCAAATATTTCTAGTTCCACGACATTTTCTTGAAAAATTTCCACTGCATTGGGGTGGTCTTCCATTTTTTTCGCACGCACGTGGTTTTATTATCACAAACTAGATGCAAATGAAGCAGAGACAACGCTCAAACACAACAAAATTAACTACGGATTGCTTTTAAAAAGACAAGCCTACTGTTAACACAACAACGATCTGCATTTGGCGTGAATAATTTTTTAACGTAATCTCAAATAAAAAACATTTGATTTTAATAAACTGCTGTTGACATTCATTTTCAAATGCAATTACATTTAATGAAAATCGAATTTGGATTAAATAATTTTGCTCTTGATTTTTGTCAACTGCAATTTTGCTGTTGCGATAAATGCACCACATTTTTTGTGGTAAATAAAATATCATTTACGTCAACTACTTTTTATTTGCGACAAATAAAAATCGCTCAAGTGCAAAAAGTATTTGTCAAAACAACATATTTTTTTTCTGTGTATAAACTCAATACTTTAAGTTAGCTTTAAGTTAAGGCCGATTAAGGCCGATCTATGAATGTTATTCATTGGATGAATACTTTCAAATAAATTAAAAAAATTCTTTTTTATTTTATTTTATTTTTTTTTTTAATCAAAGTTGTTCTTATTCAACTTTTTTTTTTTAACCAGAGTCGCTGGCGGGAATCGATCCCGCAACCTCGGCGCTGATAGATTAGCTCACTACCAGCTAGCCTACTCAATTAAGAGCGTAAATATGAGATTAAATTGTCATAACATAACAACAATAACAACGTTGATTTTTTTTTGCTAACGACTTGGCTCTCTCTACTTAAAATATACTACACAGTGTTTGTATACACTTTGGTTAATGTAAATTTTGCATTGCGTAGTAGTTGGCTTTAAGTTAGTCTATACAAGCTTACTTTAAGTTGGTTTTTTTGTAGTTAACTACTCATTTGACGGCAGGGAGTTTCTTGTTCGGTTAACGCTTCCTCTCTTGCCGTTCTGACTTGCAAATTACTGCGGTCGGGGGTTCCTGCACTAAATTTCAGGACAGATCCCAAAAAGTCCCATGATCTAGCGTGTCGTCTATGTGTTCGCAGTATTTCCAGTAATCTGTCGATTTCCCTTATTTGTTCTTTTATCAAACCAATTTCTCTTGAGTCTGTAAATTCTCCTAAAACATTTTCGGATTCTTGTACGACCAATTCTTACTCAGAGAGGTTTGCCCTGCGCATTATATGGTCATAGTCGTTATATAGCCGGTAGGCTAGCTAGTAGTGAGCGCCGGTGTTGCGGATTCGATTCCCGCCAGAGACTCTGGTTTCCCTCCTGCAGACAAGCGTAGAGCTTCGCGGAATTAGCTTAAAGAATTTAAAAAAAAAATCGCCGTCTGTTACAACAATAAAATGTGCGTCTAAGTAGTCCATTATTTTTGTTGATACCCATGGCAGGCAGATAAAATAAAAGATATAAGATACAGTTTATCTAAGGTTATCCTTCTGATTTTTTCTTTCTTATCATCACTGCGGTACCAGAGTCACTTTCAATCACTCCCTGTTCAAAAACCTTTTCAAACTTATTTCCTAACCTCCTATTTCTTTTGACGAAAATTAGTTCGCCTGGGTGAAATAACCTATTTCTTGCATTTTTATTATTTTGAAGTAGATTTTTGTCCTGCACTGCTTTTAGCCGACCCTTTATTTCAACTTGGGAATCCGTTAAAATCGCTTATTATATTATATCAATCGGGGTTCTTTCAGTGATAGAGTGGACTGTATTATTTTATTTCAACGTTGATAGTAATAGTAAATCAGTGGTATCGATCATACTTGACCTATACGCTCCTGCATTGTCTGAAACAACTAATTTAATACCTGAAAATCTATTCAGGATCTGAAACAAAGGGGTTTTGATATCTACTGATGATCTAGAATTCAGAGGAATAATATTACCAAATTTGGAGAACTTGTCCAAACATGTAAGAAAAAATAGTTTATCGGTAATCAATATATCCATGTTAAGTTTTTAACCAGGATAGAACGGTATAGGTGTAACCGCTATTCCCACATTCTGAGGTTTCCACTTGTTTTCTTTGCATACCCTGCCATTTGATATAACGTATTTCAACATTTTCTTTGTTCCTGGGAAATAATTTGCAGGAAATTGTTTTGGAGCGATCTATGTGCTCTATTGTGCCCAGTAGTAATTATGTCCCACTGCTCATCTTCTCGCATTACATCCATCACCAATTTTTCAGTGTGAAGAAATATTGTTGATGGAAAGTGCAAGATAAGGCTATCCTTGAAGAGTGCCAACGTAGAAAGGTCACACTGAACAACGTTGCTACCCGGTGGGTCCAAAGTATTCTTTAAATATGCCAAAAGTTTCTCTACGATATAGTAATTTGCAATGGTACGAAAAAAATGGTTTAAACAATATTTTTCTACTGGTTGATAGGAAATTTTATAGAAGTAATGTCCTTTGAAAGCGATATCTCACTATGTGCCGTTTGACTGCTTTCGTCGTCTAATTGTTTTATATTCTGACGTCAGCTACGATATTTTCTTTACCATAAAATAATTAACATTACTTATAAAAAAAATTTGGTGAAAACTCTTCGATAAAAGACAGCAATCTCTTAATTTTTAATTCGGGTTTTTGTCGGACAGGCTTCTAAGAGCCCACACAATTTCTAGCAACTCTCTTTCGTTGATTGCATAATTGGCCTCAGCTTTCGAAAGTGTTCTCGAAATCAATGTGATTGGTGCCACTGACACCGCATCGGTTGTTAATTCCAATACGATTTTAAAGTCTGGATATGCTAATAGGACATTGTCCGATGCTAAGATTTTCTTTAACTTTCAAACGCTAACAGTGCTTCGCTATCTAAATCAGCTTTTATATTTCTTGAGCTTTTGGCAGCTACATGACCATTTTCGCCTCCTAAATATTTTGTTAAAGGCATCGCGATGCAAGCATTGTCTTTGATAAACCGCATATTATATCCTGACAGGCCGATAAAGGACCTTAGGGATCCTTAATCACCTGGAGTTTTAAATTCCAATATGGCCTTTATCTTCTCCGGACATGTTTTTATACCTTCTCTAGTCGCAATAAAATCAAGAAAATGAATTTCTGTTCCAAAAATTTTGATTTTTCAGATGACAACCTCATTCTTGCTGCTTCGAGCTTCCCGAGGATAGCACTTATGTTCTTCAAGTTACTCTATTTGTCGGGTGAGTGGATAATAATATCGTCCATATAAACATGACATATTTTCCGTATATATCGTCAATCGCTCTTTGAAAGATGTTGGGAGCTTTTCTTAGACCAAATGGTAACCTACAGAATTCATATTTTCCATTATAAACACTAAAGGCTGTTTCTTCTCTATCCCTCTCAGCAAGCGTTAGCTGGTGAAATTAAGATCTATTGTCAAAAAAACTTAAATTTCCCTGAGTTAGATAAAATAACTGATATGTCTGCAATGGGATATCTGTCACTAACAATTCTTTCGTTTAGCTTCCTAAAGTCAATTACCAATCTATGTTTTGGATTTCCAAGCTCGTCCAATCCCTTTTTTCCAACCACATGTATCGGGGAATTGTAAGGACAAGATAATTTCTTAACGATTCCATCCCTTAAAAGTGCTTCTATTTCATTATTCACAAAATCGGATACAGAGACTGGATATGGGTACGAATGCATTAGCGTTTGAGGAAATAACCTAAACAAAATATGAGTCGGTATGTATTTTTTATCTAATGTCAACAAGTTTATATTGCTTCCTTGGTCACAAATTAAACGAACACTACCTCATTGGTCGTGGAAATATCTTTACGATATGCACAACCTATCATTGCGTCAAAGGACTTCAATGACTTTTAAATATAAGATCGGGTTATACGACCGACAATGCTACATTTTCTTAATCGGATTGGTCCCATTCGCTGAACTTACTTAAAAAGACTTTTTATGCGGGTGATGCCCACTGAAAGATTCCTTGGTTTAATAAAGTTTTTTGTGTCTATTAAAAGTTTTAATTCTCTTGGCAGTCTTCTTAATAAAGGGTAGGGGAAGCCTTAGTCTATAAAATAAATTTTTCCCTCAACATCGTCTATCTCCTTACTCAAACAGTGAACTCTTCTCATCGTGTTCTTCAGTTTCCGACGCCAGATGGTTTATTCTTTGTGCTTTATGGACAGGACGCGTTCTGCGCCAATTTATATGATGGATGAGGTGGCAGATTATTTACCCTCTTATGATTTCCGCCTTCAATTTTTGAGCCGTCGCTAAGGCTGCCGGAAGATCTATGGGTCTTGTGGAAAACAAAATATCCCTTAGTGGCCGACGCAAGCCTAAGATGAACACTCTCAACGCATTATCTCTGGCACGTCTATTCAGCGCAGCTTTTACATCTTCATTGTTTTAATTAGTAATTTTGGATTGAAAATCACATAATACATTTGGTAGCGTCGAAGGCCTGTCTGAACCTTCCAACATATTTGGAAGATTTGCTCGGCAGATAAAACTTAAGGAGTTTCAAGTAAGTTACATATCGTCACCTAAAATGCAAAAGGGCTTAACAACAAAAAAAAAATTCGAAATGCGGTTTTTTGATTGAGTTTTGTTCGTTTTATTAAACTTTATGTTCACAAACAGTTTAAGATCAAAAATGGCGACTTTATTAAAGAAATTCAAACGCCAATTACACCTTGAAATTTAAATTGGCTTACGTTTTCTGAAGAAGCGAAATGCGGTTTTAATTCCACTTTTAATCGAAATTTGTTTCTGGGACATGCGTAAAAAGATAGCATGTGTAATTCGTATTTTCATGTGTAATTTTGGCATGATCTTTGTGTAATTTACCATTCCGTTGGTGGCAACACTGCTTTAACCACACATCAACGATTTAACTAACATGGCGTTTACATTTGCCAGTACTGGCAAGACAGTAGCAATTCATTCAAACTTTTTCACTAATACATAAACACTTTTACAGCTATTTTGTTTTTGCATTGTTTTGCCAACTAATATGTATATGCTTACTGTCTTGCCAGTACTGACAAATGTAAACGCTGTGTAAGGTCGTGTACGTGTATGACAAAAAAAGTGTATGTGCGATAGAGGGGTTCGATACATTAAGGTCGTGTACGTTTAAAAAATAAGAACATGAACGATAGACATGTTCGATTGTAGGCAGCGTTACCGTTGGTGCCACTAAAGTGGCAATTTGCCACTTTTTCGACTGCTTGGATACTATTTGGCCACTTTTACAAAATGCACCCAAATGTGGTACTTTTTGCGATTCTTGCCACTTTTTTGATACTTTTTACGCTAGAAAAATATACTTTTTTTCTTTCTTTTTTATTATAACCCCCAGCTTTAATATATGTAAAACTGTGTTAGTATATGTAAATGTAAGCAAGTTTATATGAAATTTTTTTCTTGTCATGCGTGGTTAGCTCAAAATCGGTTTAATAAACTTTCTATTAACCTGTTGTATTTATTATGAATAAGGGCATAAAGATATCTCACATATCGATGGTTTTCTCCCGCAACCTCGTAACTTGGGTTTTTTCCCGGGAATTCCCGTTTTCCCGGGATTTTTCTTGCGGGATCCCGGGATATAAAAAATTCCTCATAATTTCAGAAAATAGCTATTTAAGCTTTGGAATTTAGTTTTCTATTCTCTAAAAATTAGCATCTGTGGATGGGTTGTGGATTAGATCAATTACAAGAAGTGAGTACATACGTAAATCAATGTCTCCTGATGCAATAAATCTACTAAAAGCAGAATGGGCAGTGCAACAGTTGATAATTATTACATTTAGTGAAGTGAAGAGTTAATAAAGTACATTAATTCATAATAAGATGCAGGCAAAATAAGATACAGCCCATGAACAAGTCTTAAAAATAGGAGATAACTAAACATATCGCTCCTTTATTGCAACATAGTAATATCTACAAAAACAAACGATCTTGGCAAAATGCGATTAAAGTTTTCAAAATGTATCGACTTAAAGATATATTTAGCTATAACTTTGGTTCAGTTTGAGATATGACTATGATGCAATGAAGGATCGATATGTTTATTAGGTGATAAACACAAATTTTCAATTTCAACTTGTGTTGGTTTACATACCCGTGAAGTGCGGGGAAACCGAAATAAAATAACATTTTGGAAACTCGTGTAAGATACTACAACATACCACTTGAAAAACACATTGTCCTAAAGATTACAAATGGACCTATTGAAATGAAAAGGTTTGTAAGAAGCAGTCCGGTTGATGCTTTTTTGCGTAAACCTTGACATACATTTAACAAATATAGACGTTGTTTATAAAAAAGAAAAAATTGCTTCTGATTGTGAATCCGAAGCATTCTACAACGGTGCACTTTTAACTAGTTATTTGTCCAACCCCGGTTAAAAATTAACGAAATTTTTCGGAAACATGATAATTAGTAAGTTAAATCAGGAATATACTTTTTGACGACTTACTAAGCGCTTTGAGTGTGTCAGAAAGTTATTTCCTAAGCCGTTAAAAAATGTTATATATTTCTTTAAAATATTTTATCTATTTTATTAATTAACTTTTTGATCTCATATCTTGACTACCTAAATTTTTATTTTGTTTTTATTATTGTTTTATGAATTAAATTGTTATGTGTATGTTATCTTTTTATCTTGTATCCAGAGCATAATAATACTGAATAAAAGCATGATAATAGGGAAAAAAGGCGTGAGGTAATAATAATTCAAGTTCCTATTTCAATCTTCAATTAATTTCCCAGTAAAAACTTCGCCTACAAAATAATGTGTTGAGTAATCAGAAAAACATAAGAGCACTACGTACAATTCTACTGAAAGAACTAATGAATTATACAAGGGATGTCCCAAAATGAACGCATTCAAAAGCAAGGCATTATTTTTTTTTACTTTAATACATTCAGGAAAAAGTAATTATAGAAGCTGTTATAGATGTAGTTATAGAAGAAAGCTGCTAAATAATGAGTTAAAGAAGCTATTCATTTTGAAAAAGTAAGCGAATTTTTTACTGGGTTATAAGTATTGAACCATTTATTTTAGTTTCTTTGTCAACAAGTTCCCTTGCGTTTTTTTATAAAAATTTTTTTTCATTTATTAATAACAAAATTTACTTTGTATTATTTATATGGAGCGGGATCCCGGGATCCCGGGAAATTTAAAAAAATTTCCCGCTTTCCCGGGAAACGAAAAAGTCCGGGAAAAAAAAACTCTACTCGTAACTCAAAAACAACTACTTTTCGAAAGAGACAAATTACTTTTTTTTACCAAATATTTGAAACTTTTTGCTAATTATTCTTTTATAAATCAAGAATTAGGAAAAATTCCTATAAATATTTAAAAGAATATATAGCAAAAAGCTTAAAATAGTTGGTAACAAAAGTATTTGGTCTCTCCTCAGAAGTCACGTAGCAGAAACCGAACTGTTGTGTACCGAAAACTTGTCTAAAATTTGTGTAATTGACATTAAAAGTAAAATCTAAGTTTTTACCAAAAATTGTGTAATGAATTGATAACAAAAATTGATATAAAAAACAAAAAGCTCAATATATTGAAGTATTTAGACCCAATATTTATAGTGTCTAATGAAGATATATAAAGAGTTATCCATTTTGCGGTTTCAAAAGTTTCAAAAAATATTTTTTTTCATGATATTTCTTTTTAATTATAAAGTTCGAACGTTGACATTATATGTGAAACACTATATCATTTAAATGACCACCACGCGAAGTGTTGCAAGCATACTACAAAAATGGTGGTTCTGGCACAGCCACATATCGTGCTTTAAGAGGAGATTCTGGTTTACATAATCGTCCAAGTACGCAAGCAATTGGCAAAATTGTGAAAAAATTTGAAGAGACTGGAGTGGTTACAGATATTGTAAGGCCAGTGCATCATCGTGAAAGTGTTGCCGAAGACCCGAATGTGTCGATTCCTCGTCGTTCTCAGGAATTAGGACTGTATGGTCGTATGATAACCGACTTTTTTTTGCCTGCTGTTGAAGAATACGACTTGGAGAGTAAATGGTTTTAACAAGACGGTGCTACATGCCACACAACTCGAGCGAATATGGCTTTATTGCAAGAGACATTTCCTGGCCGTGTAATTTCTCGTCGTGGCGACATCAACTGGCCATCAAGATCATCAATATCGATTTGGCACCATTAGACTTTTTTTGTGGGGCTACGCGAAAGACCGTGTTTATGCAGATAAACCTTTTACTCTTGAGCACTTAAGAACCAACATTCGTCAAGTTGTGGCTGAGATACCGCCCAATATGTGTCAAAAAGTGGTCCAAAATTACCTCAAAAGAATCAATGCATGCAACACTTCGCGTGGTGGTCATTTAAATGATATAGTGTTTCACACATAATGTCAACGTTCAAACTTTATAATAAAAAAGAAATATGAAAAAAAATATTTTATATGTGTATTATTTACGTTTACTTTTGAAACCTCGAAATGGATAACCTGTTGGAATTTCCTTCTCTTTCGAGTCCTTTTAAGTTATAGCAAAAATAAAACACACCAAATCCGGCTTTTAGATTTTATATAAAAATGGTTGTTTATTATACAAATAATTTTCACAGAATGACAGAAATTTCAGATTAACAATAAATATAAAGTAATACTATATTGATTGAAAATAAATATTTCTAAAAACAATAAACAAGGTATTTTGTATTGCAAAGTACAATTTCAAAATAATTCAACATAACCCGTTACTATTTAGAATTAGTTTCAGAGTTTAAAGATATTATAACTGACCCTAAAGATATTATAACTGACCCAGATGCATTTATACATGAATTTATGAATTATGAACACATATTTTAAATTTCTAATGCTAAAGATTTTTGGCGTGAAATAGGAGCATTGAAAAATAAATTTGATGAATATACCTGAATATATATATTCAAACTTGTACAAATTGATCTCTCATATTTTTACATTGTCACATAGTAGTGCTTCTGCTACTATGTGACAAAGTACAATTTCAAAATAATTCAACATAAACCGTTACTATTAAGAATTAGTTTCAGAGTTTAACACAGCGTTTACATTTGACAGTACTGGCAAACAGTAATAAAATACATATTAGTTGCCAAAGACACTACGAACTGTCTTTGTGACGTAGGCGTCCAGACAGTAGTTAAGACAGTTCACTTTTTAACTTAAAATAGCATTATTGTGTGAACAAATATAGCACTTAACTAATAAAACATAAAAAATCAAAGCAAAATATGTTAATTTTTTTCTTACTTCTTGATTTTTTTTCTTTTTCGAATAAAACTTCAAATCACTGTCCAATTTTACTGTCTGCAAAATTTGCTAGACAGTAGACAAGACAGTTGGAAAAGTGTGAATGGATTAGTAAAAAAGTTTGCATGTATTGCTACTGTCTTGCCAGTACTGGCAAATGTAAACGCTATGTAAAGATATTATAACTGACCCTTAAGATATTATAACTGACCCAGATGCATTTACACATGAATTTAAACTTCTAGAGAGTAAAGTTAATAACACGAATTATGAACACATATTTACTGCGTGTTCATCTATTTACGAACGAAGACTTCGATCGCTTAACTTACACGTAAAACAAGAACAATATTTTATAATTTGTTTTTGTTTTAAATGTAAGTTAAGCGATCGAAGTCTTCGTTCGTAAATAGATGAACAGGCAGTTAAAATTTCTAATGCAGAAGATTTTTGGCGTGAAATAGGAACATTGAAAAATAGATTTGATGAATATACCTATATATATTCAAACTTGTAATAATTGATCTCTCATATTTTTACATTGTCACATAGTAGTACTTCTGCTGAGCGTGTTTTTACTAAGTTAGTCGCAATTTACTCTAGGACATCTCTTGCCGGACAGACGAAGTTTGATGGCGAGGGGTCGAAAAGGTAGAGTGTGTAGTACATGACTATCTGTACTGGACATTTTTTCATTTCTCTTTCTTACTTTTCGTAGTTTACATCTTGTTGCTTCAGGTAAGATTAAAAGAGGATTCAAAAAATGTCTGGCAACAAATGTCCCTAGTGTAAATTGGGACTTAGCTTTAATCAAAAATAAAGTTACAAATAGGCTAAAGACATTTAACGAAAGTATGGAAGTCGTTTTAAGAACAATTAATTGTAAAATTTGTATGAAACTGACCATTAATAAATATGTAGCACAGGACGACATTGAAAAAGTTTGTTTAACCATTCCAACTGATTCTTATGTTTTTGGAATGCTAAAGACGAATATGAACACACTTTTCTCCCATCACATTTATCAGATACATACACCAATTATTGTAATTTCGGAAGATGTTTTATAGTTTTGTTCTAAAACCTGATTACAAAAATTTGAAGCAATAATACACGAAATTGGATAAAAACTAAATATGCTATAGTAAAGAATTTAAAACACTAGCACTTAAATTTAGTAGCATGTATGCATGCCGTGCATTTATTTGTATTAAAGTGAGGAACTGATTATAATAAAGTATTTGAAAAATTGATATTTTCGTTTTTTTTGTTAAAGGATTTCTTGTTTTCATCCGATTATAGCTTAGCTGCCAGGCCCACGGTGTCGACAAGAACATTTCTTTCGCATATTTATATTCAAAACAATAATAAAAACTAAAATTTGTTTTTGTTTTCAAAACAAATATACGAAAGAAATTTTATTTACATCTGGGCCTGGGCCTACAATTTTTGTAATTAGATTGACTATAGAATAAAATTATAAAACTATGGATATTGTTATTATTTGTGGTACAAAACATCAGCCGAAATTACAATAATTGGTGTATCTGATAAATGTGACGGGATGGGAGAAAACTGTGCTCATATTCGGCCAAAGCATTCCAAAAAACATAAGAATCTGGTGGAATGGGCAAATAAATTTCTAAAAAGTTTTTAAAAGTCTACCTGTGCAATACAGGAATAATACAAGAGAAATATTACTAAATGTATATATAAAAAACATTACATAAATATCTTCTATTTGCTGCAACAGTGTCATAATCCAAAAAACGTGTTTGGCAGAAAACAAGTTTAACGTTAACATTAAAGTAAATATTTTACAAAAATTACTTCTCGATAGAAATATTTATTTTAGTTTTTATACCATTTAAAATTATAATAAATAAAAAAAAAAATCGTAAAAAATACATAATGTGGTGTTATTATTTTAATTTTAAAAGATGTGCCCCTTTTTTTAAAAAAATCCACTTTTTGGTGCCACTTTTTTTGTAGATATCCCCTTTTTTTGGTACTTTTTGAAAATATCCGGCGGTAACACTGATTGTAGGTTCGAATGTAGCTATACTTTTACTTCCTGTACGGAAAAAATAAAGCACATGAATGACAGACAGGTTCGATTAAAGCTTTAGTTTAACTTTGCGTACGGCAAAAAAAGTACATGTGCAATAGACAGGTTTAGGTAAAAGTACATGTGCAATAGACAGGTACAGGTAAAAGTACATGTGCAATAGACAGGTAAGATTTTAATATGCGTGATTGGGTGGAAAAACTAATACGTACTACATAGCAACTGCTGAGTAAGCATCAGAGCAATGACACAGAATACTAACAGAACTGTCACGAGACGGAAGATTTTGCGTTTTTTTTTTGACTCTGCCCTTTTTGCATTTCTTTTTGCATCATCTTTTATGCCGCAATACAATGAACACAAATTTATTTAGTTGAGGTTTATTTGCAAAGCTTTTGTAAAAATTAACTTTTAAGTTTACCATAACACGAGTAAATAATATTTAAGGTAATAAATAACATTATAAAACAAAAAAATATTAATAAATAAATTTTTTTGCACAAAACACAACGTTTGTTGAACTAGTGCATTTGTTTAACGTGGCTTGTGTTTTGTTATTTTTGTTTTGATCACGCCATTCGTGTTGATTGTTGCTGCCTATTTTTACACATTGCCACTTCACAACAAAAAAAAGCTTTCTGTCTTTTTCTTCGAAAGCTGCCCTGGCAACTGATTTGGGCCTTTTTCACACGTCACTTTCTACAGTTCTGTTAGTATTCTGTGGCAATGATTTCTTGCTTTTTTTGTATATGTTTATTACCAAAGCAATCATTGACGAACGAAGCCAAGCAATGGTATGAATGGCAAAGCCAATACGATGTCGGTTTTAATTTCGTGTACGCAGGGCTGTCAGGTACTTTTTGCCTTGTCCCCAAAAAATTAAAAAAAATATCCCCAAAAATTCCCAAATTCAAAAACAAAACCTTAAAAAGTTAATATTTTTTTTTTTTTTTGTTTTTTTCTGAACAAATTTAAAATTTTTATTTTTAAAAACAGTAAAAAAAATTTTATTAAGAAGTCCCCAAAAATCCCCAAATTAAAATTTTTAGTCAAAAAAATTATGTTATTTTGTTTGTAGCGACTGGTTTCGGCATGTTTTTTTAAATCCTTTTTATGCGATTCTGGATAGCAGGCTGTCATGGGGACTAAATGTTCGGATTCCTTAAGGATAAAGGAAGGGAAGGAAAACGGAGAAATTCTTTGAAAATGAATTAATTTTTCTGTTATTTTAAATTTAAAATATAAATTAATTTCAAGAACTTTTTACGCTTATTGTAATAAACAGTTATTTTACGCTTTATTTATTCATTGACTGCCTTTCTTTAATTGATAGGTATTTGGTTAAACTTATTGTAACAGAACAGTTAATTTACGTTTTATCTCATTCATGATTTTCTTCTATTTTATTAATATTTATTTAACCTTATTGTAATAAAACAGTTATTTTACGTTTATTTCATTCATGATTTTATTTTTTATACTTTTACTGATAATTAATTTTAACATAAAAATTTATATTTCAAATGTTAGATTCAAACTCACATAAGTATGTTTAGTTTTTCTTATTAAAATAGCTTTGATTTTTAGATTGCA
The DNA here is from genome assembly GCA_963931875.1 of Pollenia griseotomentosa. NCBI lineage: Eukaryota > Metazoa > Arthropoda > Insecta > Diptera > Polleniidae > Pollenia > Pollenia griseotomentosa. The sequence goes on from OZ007565.1 coordinate 8,832,887, forward strand.
AACAACAAATTAATTTTATTTATTAATAGCTTCGAACTTCAAAATTCAAACTTAAATATTCCACTCGGTAAAAGCTGTCAATTTTCGAATTTAAACTTATAATTAAACCGCACTTATAAATAATTTTTAATTTTTAGATTTGGATTAATAAAATTCGTTTTGGAAAATTAATTTTCAATTCAAGACAATTTATATTGTTTAGTTGATATTATTATTATAAACTAAAAGTAATTTCGATTGTAATTCTGTTTTCAAATCTTGGGTTTATAATAAAATAGTTTTGACGAATGTTTTTTTTTTATTAAAGTTCTTGTGCTTTTTCTAACCAGCAATTAATATTCATTTCTTCAATAATAAATTTAATGTTAACTTCTATGAAGTATTTATATTTAAATTACCTACTATGTAGGCCTGATACTTTTTCACGACTGACTATTGATAAATATGCAATACGTAAAAAACAAGAACTTCAATTGCCACTTCTCTCTTCTCCCAAAGATAGCAGTAGTTAATAATTAAAAAGTAATGCAAATCAAGCCGTTTTTTTTGACAAGTAATGTTATGTCGGAAAACATATCTTAACTACTCCCACCTTTGAATGTCAGACGTCCACGTCTGATTTTAGAAGAGATATGAATAATTTATCCTAAGCCTTCACCTCGCCAATGTATGAAGTCCAAGGCTTCCCTTGCTGTATCCTAAAACGATCATCCCTTAATAAAACTAGATATTTAAATTGTATCCCAAGGTTGTTCGAAGTGTGCAAACCCAACCAAGTAACAGGAGATACATTAATTCGCTATAAGAAATCCAATACTGTCCTTATGAACTATTCTGTTGTCAATTCTAAGTGTTGATCCTAAATCTGCCTGTACTGTTTTCTCAACAAACGCCTTGCTAAACTTATTTCCCAGTCGCCTGTTAGCCCTTACATAAACCGTATCACCGGGATTATATGTCCTTACGACCGTGTCCCTATTATGATAGCTTAGGTCACGTTTCTGCTTAGTCGCAATCCTCGAGCGAATCATTTCTCTAACGTCTTCCGGTATAGTCTGAATAATGTCTATTGGTCTCATCTCGGTGGTGGAATGAATTGACCTATTATATTTTGACGTAGCAAGGAGAATTAGGTCTATCGGATGAGCCGAGTTGTCATCTAGTTTAAGGCATCTTGCGATTTCAGTCAATGTGCTATGAAAACGTTCGACCTGCCCATTGGACGTACTGTGAAGAGGAGGAATAGCATGGACGTCAGCTCCAAAGTTATTTTTTATAAGTGTTTTAACAGTTTCGGAGTTAAGCGATTTTTCGTTATCACATACTACCACTTTCGTGTTTCCAAAAAAATTTAACGCTTCCAGAAGTGCAGGTTTTATATCAATGATGGCTCTTGAAGCTATTGGCTTAACGACCGCAAATTTCGAGAATTTATCCAAGCATGTCAAGAAAAATTGCTTGCTTGTGCTGTAAATGTCCATATGAAGTATCTCCCCTATATAAGTTGGTATTGGGGTTTCTGATATGCGCTGTTTCTGGGGGTGTCTCGAGTATTTTGCCTCTCGACAAGTTTTGCACGTAGCTATCATATGCTTAAGTTGCCTTCGCATATCGGGGAAAAAGTAGTCTTGTAGGATTTGACGAACATTTTCCCTTAGGGAACGATGAGCCCTATTGTGTTCACTATTGAGTATTTCCAACTGATCATCAGGGTTAAAGACATCAGTCACGTATCTGCTAGTATGGCAAAACTTTACAGATGGATAATTCGTTATTAAAAAGTGTTGAATTTGCGCCAAGCAATGTAGGTCGCAATAGATTGCATTTACCACATGAGGATTTAAAGATGCATTAATCATACCAAATATATCGTTGACAGTCCGGTATGAAATACGATGTCGAAGGCGATTCCTAAAAATTATCTTCGTTTCCTTTTTTACGTGATTTTCCTGTACCAATATAATTTGGTTTTTAAAAGAATTAATTGGATTCTCAACGCTTGGTATTACTTCGGTAAGCGAAATTTCACTGGCACAGGCTTGAATGGAAGCAGATGATGCCGAGTCTGCTGCCATATTTAAAAATTGCCTAGATAGCGCATCTGCAACTATGTTTTCTCTACCGGGTTTGTAATGGAATGACGGTGAATACTCCTCTATGAAGGCTTTCCAGCGTTTTATTTTTGAATTTGGGTTTCTATCAGAAACAGAAAAAGTTAATGGCTGGTGATCCGTAAAAATGTTTATATTTTTTACTCCATACAGGTAATGTCTGAGATTTTTAAGTGCCCATACGATGGCCAATAATTCTCGCTCATTGGTAGCGTAATTTTCCTCCGCTGAGGATAGTGTTCTTGAGATCATTGTTATCGGACGTCCACTCTGGGAAAGAACTGCTCCGATTGCATACGACGATGCATCTGTAGTTAAATCAAACGGTTTTTCAAAATTCGGGTATAAAAGAAGAACATCTTCGGAAGCGAGAAGATTTTTCAACTTTTCAAAAGCCGCCAAAGCTTCATTATCCAGCTCAATTTTTACTAACTTAGATTTCCGCGTTCCCACGTGCCCATTCTCGCCACGTAAGTATTTAGTCAATGGCTTTGCAATCAGTGCATAATCCCTGACAAACCGTCTATAATAGCCAGCGAGTCCTAAAAATGATCTGAGACCTCTCAGAGTAAGGGGAGTCTGATAATTAACTATCGCATCTATCTTACTAGGGCATGTTTTAATGCCCTTAGTCGAAACAAGAAAACCGAGGTACTCGACAGAAGTTTTAAAGAACTTGGATTTTTCAAGCGATACCCGCATATTCGCCCTAAGTAACTTTTTGAAAATGTTTTCGATATCATAAATATGTTTCTGCTCAGAGTCAGAAAATATTATAATATCGTCTATATAGACGTGGCAGGATTTTCCTATATCTTCGCGCAAAATGTCATCTATAGCGCGTTGAAAAATACTCGGCGCATTTTTCAACCCAAACGGCAGTCGGCAGAACTCGTACTTGCCGTTATTAATACTAAAAGCAGTCTTTTCACGGTCGCGCTCAATTAACTTAATCTGGTGAAAGCCACTTTTCAGGTCTAAAGTTGTAAAAAACTTTGCCTTTCCTAGGTTTGACATAATAACGGAAGGATCTGGAATAGGGTATTTATCGCAAATTGTCTTTGAATTCAATTTCGTAAAATCGATTACAAGACGTTTATTAGGTCTACCGTATTCGTCTAGTCCTTTCTTGTCTACCACCCATACCGGGCTGTTATAGGGAGACCTAGATGGCCTAATTATGCCATCTTTTAAAAGCCCTTCCACCTCTTTGTTGACAAAATCGATCATTGAGATCGGATATGACTGGTATCTTGAATATATAGGTTCCTCATCTTTTGTCCTAATTGTCGCCAAGATGTTAGTATTGTAAGGAAGAGACTTATTTGGACTTGCAAATACTTCCGCATTTCTGTGAATAACATCGTAAAATTTCCCCTCAATTTCCTTTGGAATTGCCTCGCATGTTAAATTATAAACCGAGTCCAAGTTTAAGTACTTCAGGTTTTCCTGCCCCCCTTCGAAGAAAAGAATATTCCTACCTGTATCGATTATACCGTTAATTTTCCATATAAAATTAAAACCCAGAATTCCATCGAATAATGGTAAATTTTCCAACAAAAAGAATGTTTCCGTACGGTTGAATAAGTTTATTAGAGTTGCCTGATCGATTATGCTAGCACCGTGAACAGATTTTACGAGAAAAGGCTTAGAAAGTTTCCCTAAACCCTTAAGGTTCTGGAGTTGTTTAATATAACTTTTGGTAGATCCAGTGTCGACCAAAAGTTTTATTTTATCTCCTCCTATTGTTCGTTCAACGAAGGGGAGAACTGATTCTCCCCTAAAAAATTAATCTCATCTTCAAAGGCTATGTTCTGTGACGGCTGATTCTCCTGCGAAGCATAATTGTCGATAGTGTCAGGGGTTTCACCCCGTGATTGGGCTTCGTGGCTCAGATTATTTACGATCTGCCTATTTGAAAAGCCACGCATACCCTGGATGTTATTAGATCTGACAGTACGCATACTTACATCAGTATCCAGTGTTTGTGTTAGTGGGCGCGAACCGAAATTATGAGTACTTGATGGCTGAGAGTTTGCCTGAGGGTTAGGATGGTACTGTGAATTCAATTGTTGAGTTCTATTGAAGGGTTGCCGCATTTGAATATTCAAAGGTGAGTTAACTGACGATTGTCTGAAACAACTGCCGGATGGCTGGTTATTAGAAATTGGAGTGTCCAGAATAGTGGGTCTTGGAAGCATTTGTGGAAAATAATCTGGTCGAACTCTGTTAAGCCCATTATTATAAATTGTGGCGAAATGATACCTGTTTTGGTTCGTTTCCAATTCCTGTGCCAACGCTAGAGCAGATGGCAAATCAGTTGGTTTACAGGAAAACAGAGTATCACAAAGAGGTTTCCTAAGGCCGGATATAAAAACCCGCAATGCATCCATCCTGTACTTTTGGTTGAGTGATTGGATCAATGCAACATTTCCCTCATTTGTCATCATTACCTTATTAATGATGGAAGTCAACTTACTCTCAAAATCGTCATAGAAACTAAGAATTGGCCTTTGGCCCTGTCTTAATGTAGAAAGTTGTTGTTCCAACGTATAAATTGATGTTTTGTCCGAGTATGCGAAATCTAACCTAGCCAATATGGCATAAAAATTCAAAGCAGTATTGTACGTGCTTAACACGGAGTCAGCGCTCCCTACGATTTTGTTTCTCAATATCGCTACCACCTGATAGTATTTAGAACTACCTTGATAGCGTTCAAATAATTTGTGGGCAGTAACAGCCGCTTGACGCCATGAGACATATTTAGCAGTGTCGCCCTTGAACTCGGGAACAGATTTTACAATATCAAGTGGTTCGCCGCAAATAACACCCTCAATAATTTCAATATCCCTGTACTCTACAGCAACTGATGGAGTCTGAAGTGCAGTTATTTTCCTATTTAGTTCCTCAATCACGCCCTGAAATTCAGCTCGAGTCTGCTCTGTTGCCTGTCTAACGGCCACACCTAGAATTGCCCGTAAATTAGCCTCGTCCATTGTAGTTTGTTCAGACGTTCTATCGCTAATACTAAAACTCTGAAAAAGTTCCAGAGCTTCGTTAATTCTACAGAACTCATAAATATTAAAAAAATCCCCCGAAACAAAAATATCCTGAATAAGGCACAAAAAATAGTTTTCCATTCGTCAACACAATTTTCTAAAAACCATACTAATTAATATTTGCAAAGACTACTTTAAGAACAATATTAACAAATTATTATTAAATTCAAAAAATACAATATTTAATTAAAATTAATCAAAATTAAATTAATCAATTAATTAGCTTGAGATAAATATAAATTAATAGGCATTAAATTAAATTCACTCAACTAACTTTCATCATAGACAAATAAAATTTTCCTTATTTATTTATTTGAAATAATTACGTGACTATTTCCGAATGATGTTGGCAAAACTCTCAAACTTCCAAAATTTCTAGTTGCTCAATTATTTTCTTATTGATGATTATTCCACACTGCTTGTTTTTACATTAATATCATTATGCTTTGCTCTTTACTAGCTCTTATGTTTTAATAAAACAGGTTTTTTTAAATATGCTCAACAAATCTAGAAAAAAAGGTTCTTGATTTTTTTTGTTGTTGGGCGCCAATTAATTTCAAGAACTTTTTACGCTTATTGTAATAAACAGTTATTTTACGCTTTATTTATTCATTGACTGCCTTTCTTTAATTGATAGGTATTTGGTTAAACTTATTGTAACAGAACAGTTAATTTACGTTTTATCTCATTCATGATTTTCTTCTATTTTATTAATATTTATTTAACCTTATTGTAATAAAACAGTTATTTTACGTTTATTTCATTCATGATTTTATTTTTTATACTTTTACTGATAATTAATTTTAACATAAAAATTTATATTTCAAATGTTAGATTCAAACTCACATAAGTATGTTTAGTTTTTCTTATTAAAATAGCTTTGATTTTTAGATTGCAAACAACAAATTAATTTTATTTATTAATAGCTTCGAACTTCAAAATTCAAACTTAAATATTCCACTCGGTAAAAGCTGTCAATTTTCGAATTTAAACTTATAATTAAACCGCACTTATAAATAATTTTTAATTTTTAGATTTGGATTAATAAAATTCGTTTTGGAAAATTAATTTTCAATTCAAGACAATTTATATTGTTTAGTTGATATTATTATTATAAACTAAAAGTAATTTCGATTGTAATTCTGTTTTCAAATCTTGGGTTTATAATAAAATAGTTTTGACGAATGTTTTTTTTTTATTAAAGTTCTTGTGCTTTTTCTAACCAGCAATTAATATTCATTTCTTCAATAATAAATTTAATGTTAACTTCTATGAAGTATTTATATTTAAATTACCTACTATGTAGGCCTGATACTTTTTCACGACTGACTATTGATAAATATGCAATACGTAAAAAACAAGAACTTCAATTGCCACTTCTCTCTTCTCCCAAAGATAGCAGTAGTTAATAATTAAAAAGTAATGCAAATCAAGCCGTTTTTTTTTGACAAGTAATGTTATGTCAGAAAACATATCTTAACTTATACAAACTACAAAAAATACATTCAAAGTTTTTTTCAGTTAATTTTAACTCAATTTAAATTACATACTAAGAAAGCTAAAACAGTATTTTTACCTGTCATTATTACCTACCAAATCAGAGAAACATTTTTGTTTTTTATTTATGTGCACATGTATGTGCGTATGTAATACTGGGTACACACAATGCAATGCATTTACGCAATCTAGCAAATTAAATTCATTTTCATTAATTTTTCATTCATTCCAGATTGCATCAACATCAAAACGTATTGATATTTTGAGATTGCATTGATGTAGATTGCACTGTGTGTATCCAGCATAAATAATAAAATAATTTAAAATAACTTTGCAGTTAAGCATTTCAGTTTTATTTTATGCATAAAAAATAACTGAACATATTTGTTTTTGGAACAACATGTAGAAACAGTTAAAGAATTAGTTTAATTATAAAATAACAAAATTTTCATTAATTTTAAACTTTACGGAAAATGATTTTAGTAAATTACACTCAGTTACTGTACAAATTTTTGAGTGTACCCAAGAATAGAAAACAATAAACGCAAATCAAATTCTCAGTTGTTTTTCGTTTACTAAACATATGATTAAAAAGAAACAATACTTTTATAGTGTTTATGTTATACCAATATACTATACTTGTTTCTTTTAACACATTGCCAGTGGCAATCTGCCACATTGTTTTAAAAATTTCATAGTACAATCTGGGCTGCCATATGTAGTGATTTCTCGCTAAACGTGGCGATTTCAATACTTTTTTGGTGTTCTTAATTTCTATTTGCTTAGGTAACTTTATTTACCTGGGGTTTACACGTGAAAGTATTTTCGTGCAAGTAGACTATAGGTATTATAAACGAAAAATTTAAGAAACAGCCGATTAGCTGAAAGTACAAAAATTATGTGTATGTTAGTAAAAAAGTGTGAGTGTATTGCAACTTTCAAGATATTTACTTTCATGTGTAAATGCTAGGTTAAAGAGAAAAAACAACATTTTTTGCAAGGGCTTATTCAAAGTAAGACGTTGTAATAAGTCCGAAGTTTTTTCATATATGTCGTTACCTAACTACAGCAAATGTCGAGCGCAAGTTTTCAAAAATTTAAACAAAAATAATGTAAGAAAATAATTAAAAATTTAAAATTTATGTGGTATTTTAAGTACAGAAGACTTTTAAAAATAAACAAAAAATAACAGCGATTGCACAAACTTTTAGCTATCAAAAGAATATTACAAAATCAATGAACAAATAGCAGATGTGATTATTAATATGCATATGAGTTATTTTTTTAAAAGATATGATAATATAAATTTAAATTTTTGTTTTTATTTTATAAAAATTAGAAGTAAAAAACCTTTTGAAAAAAATTACTTAAAAATTTTTACTGCCTGTTTTTAGAACTTATACAGGTCTGTCACAGAAATCAATTCCGATCGAAAGTGATTTCGTTTTATATGAAGCAAAATACGAAATCACTTCGACTTTCGATCAGAATTGATTTCTGTGACAGGCCTGATAATGTCATTAATCAATTTATATGATATAAAAGCATGTCGCGAGATTTAAGTACTCGTATTTACTTCGTTTGACAATTTTAATAGTTAAAATCAATCACATCAACTGTCAATTCCACCAAGTTCAGTTATAATTAACTATCAGCTATAACTGTCAAAAACATATTGTTAACTGGTAGTTAAAGTAAAAGTTAGTTGTAACTGAACTTGGTGAAATTGGGCGCAAGTTATTTAATTTACTTGTTTTTCTACACAAGTAAATCTCGCGACAAGCTTTAAATCATATAAATTGCGTAACGACATTATAAGATGATAGTAAAAGTTTTCAAGTTAAATTATATTTTTTCTTTTTAGAGCATTTAAATAAAAGATTGTTTTTCAAATATTTTTTACTTTTAATTTATTCCAAAACTCGCATTCCAATTCTTAGTAAGTCCTTTCAGTTAATACCCATATTGAAGGCAAGCATTAAAAACTTAGTCCGTCATATTGGATTTAGAGGTTTAGAGTCACTTAATTTTTAGACTTATTCTCAGCAAACCCTCCATCATATTGTAGGAACGCATTAAAAATAATAAGTCCACCATCTTGGGTGTTTTACCATGTTGGATCTGGAATGACTTTACACAGTTAACCATGCATTGTCATCCAAACTGAACGTGTTTATAAAAGTCATCTTAATCGGTTCGAGGTATCTGCTTTAAAATTAAGTTGCAACATTTCACCCACAATTACATATATGTACATTGCAAGTTAAATAAAAGCTTTTAAAATTCATAAGTAGTTTCTTATAAACTATTTTTTTTTTATATTTTAACAGTCTTATTCATAAACCAATGCTTAAGTAATGTATACATTAAAAATAGGTTTTCCATACTAATTTCGTGCTCTAAAACTTGACTTAGCCTTAATAAATAGAGCTGTCGAATATTGAATTTGGTTATTTATTTAAAGGTCTTATTTGAAAAATAAATGAAATAAATATGTATAAAATTTTCTGCGCAAATAAAAAAATTTGCATTTGGCGGGTTTTGTATTAAGAACAACTGGCAACGCTCATGTAAATTGTAGAAAAATTGTGAACAGCAGCCAGGGTTGTCGGATTTATTTTGATCTTTTTTTGCCAAATTGATTGTCCAAAATCGCCAAAGCCTTTTTTGCGTTTTTGACAATATAAAATATATTAAAAAAATTTTTAAAAATACCTTCTATTAATTCTAAAAACTAAATGTCTTCATGATTGCTAAAATATGCCAAACATGGAAAAAAGTCGCCATGATATATATTCTGTTTAATTAAAGTAAAATGATTGGTGAAAACAAAAAAGGTACAATAGTTTACAATAGTCTAATTAAAGCAGCAAAACGTTTTTTTTTTGTGGTTAGTATTAAAGAAATATTGGATATATATTTTAAACGCTATACACTTCACCGGAAAGGCAATTCTAACTGTTTTTTTTTCAACAATGTATATGATTCAGTTTATTCGACATATCGTGTGAAGGTACAAAAGTGATATTTACATATATATAATTTATAACTCGTAATAACGTGTCAAGAAGTTTGTATTGCACTCTATTTTGAAAGCAAATTTTAGTGGAGTTAATTTTTAAAAAGAACTCTTTCAACATAGACATTAGGAGTTGAAATTATGTGCACATAAAGACAGTAAAAGCAAGTTCTTTAAAATGGTACGTACCGGACGTATCCTTATAGCTATAAATTTTTTTCAAAAACTGATTTAAATTAGATGGAATACCATCATTGAAATAGTCTTTCCAAATAACGAACGTTAAAGCAACTCGAACGTGATAAAGCTCTAATCACATTAAAATCGAGATAATTAACCATACATTGAAGTGATTTGTTAATCCCTTCAGATTGACATGATTACAACTAAATCACTTCATTAATCACGTAGAATTCTCTGAACATACCTCAAACTAAGTATAATGTAGAATCGGCCAACATGAACGTGTACCACCGGCCACGATTTCTGCTTAATGTTTTATTTTTTTTCCTTAAATATTTTATAAATTTTCAAAATTTCATCATTAATATGTTTAAAATAATCTTTTGATAACTTTATTAAAGTACTTTTATCCATTTTTAATACTTTAAAGAAATTTAAATTTGATTGTTGGGTTTTTTTCTTAATCATCAGTCATCTTGATCATCTCAAATGTAATAACATTTTGCTTAATCGCCATAAATTTTAAAAGCCGCCAAAAAATCGCCATATCGCCGAATTGAAAATTAGCTCGCCAAGAAACTTGACAACCCTAATCGCATTATGAAAATGTGTAAAGCAATGAGTAAATGAAATAAGTATATTTTTCTAGCATCACATATACACCACAATAGTATTGTTGCTTCTTTTCAGCCAGTTGTTCGGTAAGCAAGTGACCGACTGACAAAAAAGACCCAAGTGAGCGATTGAACGGAATTGAACGATACAACTGAACGGCCGTTCATCGTTCATCTGACTGATCCGTTCAATTGAACTAGTTCGTTCATGACCGACACATTTCTACACAAAGTAAAAGAAAACTTAATGTCGTTTTTAATAATATCGCCCGATATGTTTATGGTTTGAAACGATTTGATAGGGTTTCAGCGTTTTCGATAAAATTGTATGGCATAAGTTTGGATAGTCTTCTTAAAACTAGAATTTTACACTAAACAACCACAGCATTTATGTATATGATCGATTGAATTTTTTAAGATCCAATAGGGGAAGAAGATTGATACTCTTTAGACATCATAGTTTGATATCCGAATGGCAATTCTTTTTATACGCTACTCGCCTCTGGAATAAACTTCCATATGACTCTCAAGTTAAGTAATGCACTTCAGTTCAAAAATAACATTATTAGCGTATTCAAATAAAGAAACTGTAGTTTGTTTTTCTTTTTTTTATGTTAAATAAATTACTATATGATTTTATACTTACAATGTTTAATTAGTTTTTGTTTATGTTTTTATACCCTCCACCACAATAAGTTGTGAAGAGGGTATACTAAGTTTGGCATTCCGTGTGAAACTTTTTTATTATTCACCTTAGACCCCATAAATTATATATATTCTGTATCCTTGAGTAATTCTAAGTCGATTTAGCCATGTCCGTCTGTCTGTCTGTCCGTCTGTTGAAAACACTTTCGAAAAACTCAAAAGAAATAAAAAAAAATGGGTGTCAAATTGCTTGTAGTTATCCTAAGCATTTTGGGATTGAAGTCCAGCAAAATCGGTTGAGTAGGATCAAAGATATGAATCAAAATGTGGAACCACTACTTTAAAAAATTGATAATTTTGTTACAAAAACTAGCATAAATGATTGAACAATGCACGGAATGATATGAAATTTTGCAAATGTTCGTTTTATTCGACTGGAAATCACACTGTGAAATTTCATGAACATCGGTCTATAATTTACCCTAGGCCTCATATAAACATTAATCCCGGAAAAGAGTTTAGCACGCCCAAAACAAAATTTGGCACGTCGCAATTTTTTAGGACTAAAAATTACACTGTAAAATTTCATGAAGATCGGTCCCTAGGCCCAATATAAACCCCTTCTCCCGCAAAACAGTTTGGTGCGCCTAAAACCGTAATTATGAATGGTATCAAAACAAAATTTGGCACGTCACAGGTTTTTAGGACTATAAATGCCACTGTGAATTTCATGAAGATCGGTGCATAATTTACCCTAGGCCCCATATAAACCCTACTTCCGGAAAACAGTTTAGTACGCCTAAAACCGTAATTATTAATGCTATTATAACAAAAGATGGCACGTAATAGTTCTATGGGACTAGAAATAATTCAGTAAAATTTCGTGAAGATCGGTCCATAATTAACCCTAGACCCCATATAAAACCTACTAGCGAAAAACAGTTAAGTACGCCTAAAACCGTATTAAATAATGCTATCATAATAGAATTTGGTACTTCACAATTCTATAAGACTAGTAATGATTCTGAAAAATTTCGTAAAGATCGGTCCTGAATTTACCCTAGGCCCCATATAAACCCTACTACCGCAAAACAGTTTAGTACGCCTAAATCCGTAATTTATAATGGTATCAGAATAAAATTCAATACTTCATAGTTTTATAGGACTAGAAATAGCACTAAAAAAATTCGTGATGATCGGCCCATAATTTACTATAGGCCCTATACAAAGCCCACTCTGGTAAATTAATTAAATACGCCTAAAATCGTAGCAGATATATTCATTGTGGTTAAATTTTTTCCAAATTATTTTTATATGGCCAGAAAAAATGTCATGCAATTTTGTGATATTTTGTAATTTACATTAGATCCCAAATTTTGAAGCCTTCTGAAATTCACTGTAAACGCTAAAACTAATTTCACCACTGTATTGAAATGTATGTTTTTTAATACCAGAAATACCTATGCGGAATTGTGGGATGATTGGTTCATAACTTACCATGGCTCCAATATAAATCCCCCTCTTGAAAATCATTTAAGTTCGGCTTAAACTGTTACGAATCAAGATATCTTACTCAAGATTGTCGGTCAATAATTTAATATAGGTCTTAGCCGCAACCAATTTTAATGCTGATGTTTGTTTTTATAAAGATAAATTAATAATAAATAGACATCATATAGATATCACTCCTGAAATATTCCAATTTTCGGTAGAGGGTATCAAAGATTCGGCACAGCCGAATATAGCACTCTAATGTTATTTTATTAGTTTTTAAGTTTTTTTTTATTACAAAATCTGTAATTTGCCAAAAGCTCAGTTCTGTACTGCAATATGATACTCTTAGGCCCGTTTTCACGACTTAACGATAACTAAATGTAGGAAGTTATCGAACAGATAATGAGTTTTTAATTATCACAAGTTCTCTATAACCTTAAAGTGAAGAATAAGCTAAAGAGAGGAACGTTCTACCTTTAACTTTTGTCGTAAGGTTTAGATTTGAGATTACCATATTATATTCACATATTTTTTATATATGGCAACTCCAATTGTACGTATATTTTGTAACCCTGCGGCCACACGATCAAGTTGTTCTTGATAGTCTTTTACATATACTGCTTGTCAAAATTTACAAAAATTGAGAGCTGTGACGTAGGTGGCACTCAATTTACTTTCAAGATGCCATAAAAAAAACAATTTATAAAGACAAACATGTAATCAGCTGTTAAATTGAAAGTAAATTGCCAAACAAATGGAAAGGTGAAATTGAAAGCCATCTCGTGGTCAATTTAAAAAGTGTGAGTGTGTTAGTAAAAAAATGAGAGAGTTGAGTAAATTGAATGGAATTGAAAGGCAAAACTTGATCGTGTGGCCACCAAGTAAATGTAAAAAAAGTACGTAGTTGCCAGTTCGTATTTTTATTTTGGCAAAAAAATTCGGTATTTTCTTTAGTATTGCCACTTTTTTAAAAATGTTAAGTTTATTTTATACAGAAGTTGTGAAAACGAAAAATAGTTGAAGGTAACTTTATTCCTCACTAGTGCTAAAGGTAGCGTTAACTATATCGAACTTTAAAGGTAAGTCGTGAAAACGGGCCTTAGTCTTGTGTATGGAACATCAAATAAATAAAAATAATAATAATAAATTGATGGTCCTTCATAAGACGACGAATGTCCGGTCCATTAAGAATTCCTGTAAAATTTAAACATTATGATATGAAATATAAATCTAATTTAATAAAGTAGTTCGAGTTCATACCTTCATTTACTTTCATGCCGGTTAATCGTTGAAAAATTCGGCGAAGTTCAGTAAAAGCAACACCATCTGGGCTCAATGCTTTTATAAAACTTTTTACAATACCCAGTTTGATGTGGAGTGGAGGAAGCAAAATCTTTTCCATCGGCACAAGTAGTAATTCAATACATTATTTCTATCCAGTGTATTGCACTGGTCGCCATCGAAACGCGTATTCCATAAGCATATAGGCCAATTGCATGCCTCCTAAAAGAGCTACCACTTTTAAATCTGCGCATATTTTCCACTAGTGGTCTACATATTTAATAAACTGTATTATTTTTTTCATTGATGCGTATGTCTCTGTAGTATATGTGCTTAGTGCTATCGGAATAGGACTCTTCATATTAGTGACATGTAGCAAAACTGCTGTTAAGCTCCTTTTGGAAGAATCAATGAATAAGCGCCAATCTCCAGGATTATATTCATTTTGCATTGTTAAAACCAAGCCGCAGATGTCAGTACAATACGCATTAAAATTATTCTCAATAGATTTAAAAAAGTCGTAAATCGACTATGGCGATTGATAACCCCTTATATTTGTACATTTGGTGCTGAAATATAAGCTCGTTGTTACTCTTTTGTCAAGAGAATGCTCTGTCTTTAGGACAATTTTAGGCGCCGTAACAATATATCCAGACGATTTTGCGTGATATCATTCTGACTGCATGATACATTGAAGTAGCTGGCCCACACGCTTCAACAGAATGAATTATTGAGGGAATATGTTTTGTTGGTATTTCATACCGGCTGTACAATTTATGCACGCATAACACTCATCTTCATTATGAAGTATTGGATCTTTCCAAATCATTGGAACACCAAATGGCATGGCGTCTTCATTTTGTCCACTTACTTAAATGGTAAATGCACTCTGTACACACTATTAATGGTGTCCAACTCTTACCATATATTAAAAGAAATATATGTTTCATACAAGTTATTTGTATCAATAGTGATTTTACATCTAAGATATTTCAATACAAATGATTAGATACAAGACTGTCAAATGCTTTAAACTTCAACAATCACTTTCGCAAGCACTTGCCATACGACAATGATGGGGTTGAGGAACTCTTATTTATACTGTAATTGTTTTAATCAAAGTACCTGTCGAGACCTTCATGACCATGTTTTGTAAAAAAAAATAAAGCCGGGACTATTTATGTTTCTACCTGTGTACCCGAGTTAGGTTAAAAAGACAAGTTTTTTAATCTCATTATCTCGTGCTTTAGGGACGAAGATTTAATACATTTTTTGTTAGTGGCAATGTCGTAGAAAAGGTCTTGAATAAAATGGTAAAATACTTCAGATTCACTGGGATATTGTATGTTATACACAAAAATTATTTTAAATAACAAATCGAATGCTTTTAAACGAAATATACATTAATTTATTTTATTTTATCTCCAATGACAAGCAATTTGGGCTGAATATTCCGGCATTGAATTTTTAGCAGCTGTATCTTCGCGTCCAATTCCTCCACTGTACCAGCAACTATTGCAAATGATTCTTGTAAATCCAATTTGGTTAATTTTATTCAAAACTTCGCTCCATTTTCATCGGGGTTAATTTTAAGTTGGGGAGGGAATAAATTGTGACAATACTACAATGTAGCAAAAAATTTTGATTCTATAAATAAATAAATACATTGAAAAAATTAGATATTGTGGCATTGTTTTTGAAAAAATAATTTAAGGTACCAATAACCTTCATTAGTTTTTTCAATTTGATGTAATTTTTTGATATTAATGAACAAGATATTTTTGATCTTAAAATACAAATTATTTCTTCGGAAAAATTAAAAATTTACATATATTAAAGAAGAAAATAAAATCTGTATTGCATACCTACCAAAAGATAGCCAGAAGGTTTTGTGTATTCTGGCCATAATTTGAAAATTTCTACAGTGTCCTTGGAGTTTTAAATTAGCTTAAATCGCAATGGAGCACCCTTTTGCCAATAAAGACTAAACTCATCTTGTGATCTATTGCCAAGATCCCCGCTGAGCCATCCGACCCCAAGGAGATCCTGGAAATTATACAGATCAGTAACCCCCAGCTACCCACACAGGACTGGAAAGTAGTGAGGGTTTCTGAATCTGTCGAAGAGTCCAGGAAGGCCACTGTTATAAGAAACAGTGACTCTCTGCCGTCACTTCGGAAGACACAGGGGAAGATATTCTATGGATTTGGAACTATCTTCCTACGAGTCTACAAAGGTGATGACAAAGGAAAGCCTCTTGCTCCGGTGAGTACCACCACAACAATAGCATCAACGGAGCATATGGAAGACGATTCCGCTACGTCATCGGCCAATGAAGACACTCAATCAGTCAGTGGACTTGTGGCGGACGATGAGGACATCCTTCTGGAATCGGACGACGACCCAGAGGATGCCAACGTCAGAGTCGTCCATAGCGATGAACTATGATGAAGGTTACACAAATCAACCTTCATCACTCTAAAGCGGCGTCAGCTGCCCTTCTCCTCCGATTGGCTTCAGGCACAGAGGAGCTTATATGTATCCAAGAACCATTGTTGTATAGAGACAGGGTTTGCGGACTCAGTTTAGACGGCTATAGTAATCTGTACGCAGCCGATCAAGGTAAGACCAGGGCTTGTGTTATGGTCAGAAACATCCTTAAAGCTTTCATTCTTTCTGATTTTAGCGATAAGGACTCCTGCACTGCACGCAGTAGAATGCAAAACCAGAACAGTTTGGTTTATGAGCTGCTACATGGCACATTACCAGGGTGCTAATCCTCCAAACTCCACAACCAGGAAAGCGATGTCGTATGCTAACAGGCGCAACATCCCCCTAATAATATGTGCTGATGCTAATGCACATCATACCGTCTGGGGAAGCTCGGATGTCAATCCACGAGGTGAGTCGCTTTTAGACTTCATAGTAGAAAACGAACTAACAGTAGTTAATAGGGGCAGTGAGCCCACCTTTATTGTGACTAACAGAAGGGAGGTTCTCGATATTACGCTTATTAGTGATAAGTTCTCGGACATGATCAGCGATTGGAACGTGTCAAAGGACTGTTCCTTCTCTGATCACATGTATATTGATTTCAATTTTTCCTTTAGAGTTGATTCAGATAAACCCTACACGAATAGAAGAAGGACCAATTGGTCTATCTATGCGAGTGTACTCGGAGACAAGCTGCCTATGTGCCCGGTTCACATAGACAGTGTGTCCATGCTCGACTCCGCAGTGGAGTCATTGACTGGTGTCTTAATTGAGGCAACAAACGAATCCTGTAAAAGAATCGACAGGAGGGGCAAAGCTAAGCCCATATGGTGGAATGCGGAGATTGCTGAAAAACGCAAAGAATGCAGGAAACTCTTTAATGAGGCAAAACGTAATGGTGTTTGGAACAATTACAAGTCCTCAGTAAATGGATTCAAAAATCTTATCAGGAAGGCCAAGCGACAGTCATAGAGGAAATTCTGCAGCGACGTGGAAAACTACTCGGAGACAAGTCGGCTACGTAAGATTTTATCCTCTAAGCCAGCTATTCCATCGTATATATGGAAGATGGACGGATCCTGGACCACAAACAGTCGGGACACCCTTGAGGTCCTGATGAATACACACTTCCCAGGTTGCACTGATGATGTGCCTAGGGAGGTAACATTTAGTGGCACTCGGGATATCTCCAATATTCCGATAACTCGCCATCGTGTGGAATGGGCGGTCAAAAGCTTCTATCCCTTTAAATCTCCAGGCCCGGATGGCATTATCCCAGCGGACCTACAAAAGAACCTGGGAATATTGATGCCATGGCTCTTGGCAATATTTAGAGCCTGCCTGAGTCTCTCACATGTCCCATCAACTTGGACAACATATAAGATCGTCTTCATCCCCAAGAGTGGGAAGACATCTCACACTATGGCTAAAGACTTTAGACCAATTAGTCTATCCTCCTTTCTACTGAAAACACTGGAGAGGATTTTGGATATACATATTAGATCATCGCTAGGACACAATTCCTTGTCACTGGCTCAGCACGCCTACATGAAGGGAAGGTCCACGGAAACTGCGCTCCACTCATTGGTGGGCCACATAGAGAGATCCTGCACTACAAGGAATTTGCTTTAGTTGCATTCCTGGATATTGAGGACGCTTTCAACAACGTTAGACCTGAATCGGTTATTAACGCAATGAGACATTTGGAAATCGACCCGGCGATCATTCAATTTGTCAGCAGTATCCTGCACTTCAGGCGTATCGAATCCAACTTGGGCGCCTTGAACATCTCCAAGGTTGCGACTAGGAGCACCCCGCAAGGTGGTGTACTCTCACCATTACTTTGGAATCTGAATATGAATACCCTACTCAGGGCCATGGAAAGGACGTGCTGCAGAACGGTTGCATATGCGGATGACGTTGCAGTTGTGGCTCTGGGTAAAGATCCCAGACTATTGTCTGAACTAATGGAGTCCGCATTGGACGTCCTAACAAAATAGTGCCAGGGATGTGGACTGGATGTAAATCCTGCCAAAACGGAACTGGTACTTTTCACAAGGAGATACAAAATTCCCGAATTTGATACCCCGAGGATAAAGGGGGCCTCACTGAAACTGTCTGACAGCGCCAAGTATTTTGGGCTAATATTGGACAGCAAACTGAACTGGAGGATGAACACCATTTCCAGGACTAAAAAGGCGGCAACTGCATTATATTGCTGCAAAGGGGACATTGGCCTAAACTGGGGAATGTATACTGGCTATACGAATGTGTCATTAAACACATTCTATTCTACGGGGCGGCTGTTTGGTGGCCGGAGCTCAGGGTGAAGAGTCATCAAACTAGGTGAGAATGGTGGCGATAGCGGTAACAGGTACCATTAGAACAACCCCCTCTAAGGCACTGTTTACGATTTTAAACTGGTTACCACCAGACATTTTGGCGAAAAGGCTAGCTGCGAACGCGGCGGTAAGACTAAGGGCCACCGGAGCATGGAGTGATTACAATATCGGACATGCTAATATTCTGAATGAAATTAATTGGCACATGGATGTTGATTATGTCACACCCGAGCCAATCTTCGATCCTGGCTTCACGGTAAGGATTTTGGATAACGTGGTCAACTATGATGACCTACAAATTCCCGCGAATGCGATTAAAATTTTCACGGACGGGTCTAAAACACTGTATGGTTTCGGTTCTGGCATATACTCCGAGCAGCTAAACTGGAGCATTCTTATGAGGCTGCCGGACCACTGCAGTGTCATCCAGGCCGAGATAATGGCCATCCACACAGCCGCGAGGCGCATCCGGTACGGTGAAATATCTGGAAGAGATATTCACATTATTACCGATAGCAAGGCGGCCATAAGATCCCTGGAGAATGTGTTCATCACATCGAGAATTGTCCGAGAATGCCGGATGTCTCTGGAGGAGATAGCGAGACATACATTGGTCACCCTTAATTGGGTCCCCGGACACAGGAACATACTGGGGAACTGCATGGCGGATTCGTTGGCGTATGCAGGCACCACCTTGAATCGAGACGGTTCAACATATAATGTGGGTGCTTCACTCCCAAGGAGTAAGCAACTTATAGCGCACAAGTTTCATATTATCGCCAGTCAGAGGTGGCACGATGAAACTACCTGTGGGGAAACCAGGAAAATCTGGCCCATCATAGATGAGAAAAGGACACGGCGGGCATTACAGCTGTCCAGACATCATCTTAAAAACCTGATTGCGGTTATAACTGGCCACTGGCCCATTGGGAGGCACGCCCAGAGGCTGCGGCTTCCTTACAATGACTTATGTAGAAGTTGCAGCGAGGAGGAGGAGGAAGAGTCAACGGAACATCTTCTCTGTAATTGCCCGGCATTCGGAGTTCTAAGACTCGAAATGTTTGGTCGAAGAGCCCTTGGAGGCAAAACTTGTCTCTCTGATGTTGATGTAAACAGGATCCACTCCTTTACTGAATCGACCGGATAGCTGCGTGGTAATACTAGCAGCCAGATAACTTAGGACCCATGGGAGACGGTGTGACATGGTAACACAACGGGAACTAATAAAGGGACCCACGTGAGCTGTGCTTGATCACGGCTGCCAATGGAACCTAACCTAACCTAAGGGTATTCATTTCAGTTTTTTTATTAGTTTGAAAAATGGAAAAGTTGAAAAATGTAATTTTTGTTACAACAAACACAAGGAAAAACTTTTCCACCGAAAGTTGCAATTTAAACAAGCTTTAACCAAGTGTAAAAAAATCAGATTGGAAAATTACAACTTTACAATTTTGAAAGAGTTGGCAATTCATAACCGTCAAATTGAGTGTGGTTGGCACTCTATTATAAATGTTGTTATTTTTCACAAAAAGTACTAAAATTTACATCTCTTTTTAATATAATCAACTATGATTCTTAAAAACAAAATTAAAAATGAATTCTATACAAAAAATATTAAAAAATAACGTAAAAATGATGTGACAATTAAATAATCAATTAATTCACTTTTAACAGCGTTTATTTGGCATCTTGAAAGATATCAATTACTTCCAAGAATTATATTACAGATTTTTTTTTGACAGTTAACTTTCTCCTTGTACATGGTGAAATAAACAGGTGGCAGCACTACGCCAGATGACGATTTTTTGCTCTTACATTCAGTGTTGCCAGAAGTAGGGGAAAATCCCTACACGTAGGTATTTTTGATACTAAAATAGAAGCGTAGGGAAAATCGGACAGATTTTTTATAATCTCCAATTTGTAGGGATTTTTCGTCATATCGCAATATTTATGATATAAATGCAGAAAAAAACGACATTTTAGTAATATTTCCTTGTCGACAACGGTTAAAAATTTTCATTTTCCCTAAAATCGCTTAAAAATATATCGTTAGTTAAAATGCAAAAAGGCGTAACCAACAAAAAATTTAAAATCACGTTTTTGATTGAACCATAAATAGTTCAACAAAATAACCACAATACTAATTATTGTTAAAGCTAAGGCACGAGCTCTTTGTGTTCATTTGTCCTTCAAGTTGTGCTGAAAAAGGTCAACAAGAAAAAGAAATACAAAAAAGAAAAAACAAAAAATGTACTTTGGACTTCAAGAAGAATTCTTGACAAAAAGTACGAAAAAACCGAAGTAAGGAAAAAAACATGTAAAATCAATTAAAATGGATAATCATTCAAAAAAGCAAATTTCGATCTACCAAAGGTTAAAATACAATTTGGTTTAAGGATTGATGTTTGACTATTGACCACAGAATACTAACAGAACTGTCACGAGACGGAAGATTTTGCGTTTTTTTTTGTCTCTTTCTAAGAAAGCTGCCCTTTTTCATTTCTCTTTGCATCATCTTTTATGCCGCAATACAATGAACACAAATTTATTTAGTTGAGATTTATTTGCAAAGCTTTTGTAAAAATTAACTTTTAAGTTTACCACAACACAAGTAAATAATATTTAAGTAAATAAATAACATTATAAAACAAAAAATATTAATAAATACATTTTTTTTTGCACAAAACACAACGTTTGTTGAACTAATGCATTTTTTTAACGTGGTCTGTGTTTTGTTATTTTTGTTTTGATCATGCCATTTGTGTTGATTGTTGCTGCCTGTTTTTACACATTGCCACTTCACCACCAAAAAAAGCTTTTTGTCTCTTTCTTCGAAAGCTGCCCTCGCAACTGATTTGGGCCTTTTTCACACGTCACTTTTTTCAGTTCTGTTAGTATTCTGTGCTATTGACGTCAGCAGTCGTCGATGGCTGCGACTGTAAAACGCAAATCCATCTGAGGAGATCGAGTGGTTGCGATCGAAACATGTCATGGTAACCTGCTGGCCGCGGTTCGAATCCCGGCCACGGTCAAGAATGAAAGATTATCAATAACAATTTTAATTAATTTTCATGTTGTAAATTTCCTTTATTCATAAAAATAATTTAATGAAAATTAAATTAATTGAACTTAAGCCAATTAAAAATATAAAAAATTTGGATTAAAAACCATAAATAGTTCAACAAAATAACCACAATACTAATGATGTCATTAAACTACATCAGAGAACGGCTTTGTGCGATTGAAAAAAAATCGCATTTAATGAATACCAACAAATACACTCGCTTTCGGTCATACAATCAAACTTGCGCCACTGCACACATTCGCTGATGGTTTGCAGTCATTCAAATAATGCACATCGTGCTTTGTTATTTATACCATCGTTTATCTTCGTTTTTTAATTAAGATGTTTGTGTGTTCGGTGCGACAATGATTGTTTTGGTAAAGAAAAACAAAATACAAGCAAAAAAGCCAGAAATCAAGCAATCATTACTCATGTAGGCATTCAGCAGTTGCTATGTAGTACAAGAAAAAAAAATTTAAATGAAACGCAAACGCACTAGGTACAAACAATTTACATAGAAATAGAAGCCTTTTTTTATTTTTTATCATTTCTTAAGCTAAGATCCCACTATCGGCTCAAATAGCACAATCTGTGAAAATTTTTATCGTGCTATATCGGCGCACAGTGGGAAATTTTACGAGAAGGCGGTCAAAATTCCATAACTTTTGACTGGATCGGTATTTTTTTATGCGATTTTTTTTGTTATGTGCGATGTTAGGCTTTCATTTGCGCTATAAATCGTAAAATTCGACTGATAGGAGCAAAAGTTATGGGGAGTTCAAAATGCATTTTCATTTTTTTGTTGAGTTTCGGTGTAAAAGTTGAATATTTCATATATGATTTTTTTATAATTTATCATTATTTCTCTTGTATTTTACAACTTATACTTATTTTTTATTGTCGAACTTAGATCCTGTCAGAAAATGCCAATATTTGGCCCCTGTAAATTTTTCAGTCCCAATATTCACAGGGGCCAAAGGTTGGCTTTTTTGGGACGAGACTAGTTATTATAAGGATAAAACTGAAAAGGAATATTTTAAAAAATGCCCAAATAGCATTCTAGGCTATCGATAACATTTTAGGTAATTCAACTTTTATTTTTGGTTTGAGATGTATGTGTATTTTATTTTTATATATTAATACAAATATATACTTAAATCAAAAACAAATTATAATCTATAAACAATTTTAAATTAAACAATCTTAGTAAAAATTTCTTCTAAATAGCTTTGGGTTTCATTTTCCAGAAGTTGTTTAGCTTCTTCGATTGAGGTTGATTTCCATTTTTGTCGAATATGGATATATGGATCTGATGTGCACAACAAAATAGTAATAAGATCTTCATTAGTACAACATCTGGACATTTTTCTTGTTATGCTCGCGGAAGAATCTGTAGTCTTTGTTCCTTTTTTCTTGCGCTTCTTCAGATAGATCTCCAATTGGTAGCATATTGTGTTGAACTATATGTTCCCCATGGTATAAAATTTTATGAACTGTGGTTGGCATATGTCTCCAAGAGTATTTTTTGTTATAAAGAAATGCTGTTTCATTTGCAAACTGGCCAAATTTTTTTGCATTTATCTTTCTGCTACATGATATAACTTGTAAAATGATCTGGAATCGTCTTATTAATTCAAAATGTACTCCTGTGATAGATGCTGCAGTTTCTGGATCGGAAAAGAGGGAATTTCATTTTTCCATACATCCACTTCTGTAACTCTACTGGTTGACGGCTCTTAGCCAATATAAGTTTTTCTTAAACGTAATGGAACTTAAGATACCATGAATAAGTTAGCATCAGATGAATTTTCTGAATTACATTGCTTGTATTGTTTCTGACCAGAGCTTCCATCACATCCCCATTTAGAAAATAAAGTGATGCTGCAATTTTTAAGTTTTTTTAAACAGTCAGCATCAAGTGTATTTAATAATAGTTCTGCAGTGTGTTCGAGAAGAGCCTGCAATTTTACTTCTGCTGAACTTGAAGTTACACTAATAGCCGTTTGTGAAGGTAAGCACTCTTTGACAGAAACTAAATCTCGATATGCTGGAAAGATTCCACATTTTTTTTCATTGGTTCGCTTTCGCAGTTCTGTATACTGATTTGCTCGTTGAATGCAGACGTGTTTTTTTTAACTCGGCTTACGGTATTTTTTTTTTTTTAACATAAATAAGTGTATATTTGTGATTTAATAATTATATTATTTTTATTAAATAATATAAGATCAGCGAATGAATAGACGCTTTAAAATAATTTTTAATAAGTGAACATAAAATTTTTAATACAAATATTAAAAATTACAATTAACAAAAATATATGTATGTACACACATACATATACATACATTTTAAGCAAAAACATTTCTTGTTTTCTTTATTCCTTTTTTTTTTATTCTCAACAACAAATAAAAAGAAGAGCACAAATTAACAAACAGTAATATATATAAAAAAAAAAACTCTTATGAATGCATATAATGCAAAAACAATAAAACAAAACGAAAGAAATGCATATGTTACATTGAGTGTTGACGAAACAAACGTAGAAAAAAGAATCGATGATAGCAATTATTTAACGGCTAAACCTATTACTCGAACTCGTTCCCTCTCGCCCTCTTTGTTTACAAATACGGTCGATCGTAATACAATAACAAATTTATTAACTGCAAGTGTTGCCACAGAGCAAAAAAAAACTTTAATAAGTGATGAAACGGTTAACCCCAAAACAGCCGCTATGGACAACTCAATAACTCAAGTAAAAACTTCTCAAAAGCCTACAGTACAAGTTGGTATGGACAGGTACATAACAGTGCTTAAACGGGGGCGCAGCCCTACCTCTGCAGCAGTTGCTTCGGCCTCAAAAGTACCATCTTTTAATAAAATAAATTCCCAAAATCGTTTTGCAATTCTGGAGGATGAATCCTCTGAAGCACAAAACGTCATAAAATCGTCCAAGCCTCCCCCCATATATCTGAGGGAGCAAAATTCTACTGAGCTCATAAAGAGTTTGATAGCGGTTATAGGTGAAAATTCGTTTTACGTAGCTGCTATCAAGCGTGGTAGTATAAACGAAACAAAAATACAAGTCAATCATGAGAATGATTTTCGCAAAATTATAAGCAACTTTGAGGCACTTAAAAAAAACTTTTATACATACCAACTGAAAAGCAGTAAAGGTCTTCAAGTTGTGATTAAGGGTATTGACTCATGTGTGGACCCAGAAGAGGTAAAAACATTTCTAGAAGAAAAAGGCTTCAAAGTAAAGCATGTAGTAAACATTAAAAATAGAGAAAAAATTCCCCAACCACTTTTTCGAGTGGAGTTTGAACCCGGTGACGTTAAGCTTAAAAAAAATGAAACGCATCCCATCTATGATTTAAAATACATTCTGTACAGAAAAGTAACTATAGAGGAGCCGCACAAGAGAGGTGGTCCCGTTCAATGTTTGAACTGCCAAGAATTTGGCCATACTAAGGCATACTGCTATTTACCCCCTGTTTGCGTAGTATGTGGTGAGCTACACGGTACAGTTCTTTGCGATAAGTCTAAAACCGACCCCAACGTAAAAAAATGCAGCAACTGTGGTGGTAATCACACTGCCAATTATAGAGGATGCCCTGTATATACTATCGTCAAGCAGTCGGTTGGACCGAAAACTAATCCCCCTCAAATGCAGGTAACAAATCAAGTAAACAGTAATAACCTTCAGGCTCCGCAGCCTAGTAGTAACAGAACCTCTTATGCTAACGTCTTAAAATCAAACTATGTACCAATGCAAGGCGCTTCGTCAAGTAATGACGAAACCCCAGTTTCTAATCTAAGTCGTCTAGAAAAAACCATGGAAACATTAGTGCAAACAGTAAATAATTTTACAAACACAATGGGTAATATGATGCAGGAAATTCTTAGAATGCAATCGATGTTATTGCAAGCTATTCTTAACAAGCCATGAACTGTTTAAAAATTTGTTTTTGGAACGCAAACGGCATCCGCCAACATAAAAATGAATTAGAATACTTTCTTAAAAATAAACAAATTGATGTCATGATGGTTTCTGAAACTCATTTGACCTCAAGAAATACGTTTAAAATTAATGGTTATACTCTATATGATACCAAGGACCCTCGAGATAGAGCTTGTGGAGGTTCTGCTATATTAATAAAAAACCGAATTAAACACTACCCAATGTGTGATCATCGTGAAGATTATCTCCAAGCTACGAACATTTGTGTCGAAGAGCTAAATCGAAGCATAGTAATTTCATCTCTATATTCACCACCTAGATTTGCAATATCAGAAAGCCAATATTACAAATATTATAAGTCATTGGGGCCCTGTTTCCTGGCTGCTGGCGATTATAATGCTAAACATACCTTCTGGGGGTCACGACTAATAACACCAAAGGGTCGTGTTTTATTTAATACAATTTCTAAAATGAATTTAAATGTTGTCGCGAGTGGCCAACCAACATATTGGCCTGCTGATGCGCAAAAAATTCCAGATGTCATTGATTTTGGCGTTGTTAAAAACATCCCCACAAAAATGATTCACGTTGAAGCTTCCTTAGAATTATCCTCTGATCACACACCTACAATAGTTACTATAATAAACACCAGTAGAATTGAATCTCCCTCTGGATACATAGCGACGTCAGCTACACATATAAATTGGTTAAAATATAAAAAATATCTCAGTACCCATTGCACAGAAAATATTCCGCTTAGCACACCGGAGTATATAGATCGCTCTATTGTCAATTTTGACAGTTTTCTAAAACTAGCTGTTCAACATTCCAGTATTGCCCCTAAAAAAACCAAAAATAATAAAATATATTCCTCAGATGTCGAGCGTCTTTTGTCTGAAAAAAGGAGAGCTCGTAGAGAGTGGCAATTGCACAGATCCCCTCAACTTAAGAACTTACTAAAAGACTGTACAAAAAGGTTGAGAATGTTACTGCAGACTCAGAAAACGGCTTCACTGGAAAAATATCTCAAGGAACTTGATGCAACTCCACAATCAGACTACTCATTATGGCGTGCAGCTAGAAATCTAAAAAGGCCAGTTATATCTAAGCCACCATTAAGAAACTTAAATGGAAGTTGGGCAAGAAATGATGTTGAAAAAGGAAACCTGTTTGTCGATCATTTAAAAAACGTATTTACACCAAATATATCTCACAATATTGCGGTCGAGTTACCACCTGTTGCTGCTAGAGCAGCTATACCCTTCAGATTTGAGATAAGAGAAATCGAAAAGGCTATTTGTGACTTAAACACTAAGAAGGCGCCTGGTATTGATAAGATCAGTAATAAAATGCTTTTAGAGCTACCTCGCATAGCAAAGAAAATTATTCTTTTTATTTTTAATGCTATCTTACGCCTTGAATACTATCCTCAAAAATGGAAGGTTTCCTTAGTTACCATGATACCAAAGCCAGGTAAAGATCATACAAAAGTTGAGTCTTATAGGCCTATTAGCTTATTATCAAATATGTCAAAGCTGTTTGAGAAATTATTAGTTTCAAAATTAACACCGATTTTAAGTGAAAATAGATGTATTCCAAACCATCAGTTCGGATTTAGAAGAAAACACAGCACAATCGAACAGACTCATCGAATAGTAAATGTCATAAGAAAAGCATTTGAAGAAAAGAAATATTGCTCAGCACTCTTCATCGATGTTTCGCAAGCTTTTGATAAAGTCTGGCATGAAGGCTTATTACATAAATTGAAACAAAATTTACCAGCTAACACACACAAGCTGCTAGAAAGCTACTTAGTCGGTCGTCAATTTATTATTAAAGAAGGAAATTTCTTAAGTTCACCTCAGCCCATTGACGCTGGAGTCCCACAAGGCAGCATCCTGGGCCCCCTATTATACTTAATTTATACTTCGGACATGCCAACCAGCAACTATACACAAACTTCAACATTTGCAGACGATACAGCTTTTCTAAGCATCCACGAAAACCGTTATGAAGCATCTCGTTACTTACAGCATCATATATTTCAACTAGAAATATGGTTAAGACAGTGGAGAATAACGGTCAATGAGCAAAAATGTGTGCATATAACATTCACCTTGCGCCGGGAATCTTGCCCCCATATTACAATCAACAATCAAATAATTCCTCAACATTCGCATGTAAAATATCTCGGTATACATCTGGATCGGCGATTAACGTGGAAATGCCATATAGAGGCAAAATTAACTCAAATGAAACTAAAAGCCATTCAAATTCATTGGCTTATTGGTAGAAACTCTGTCCTTAGTCTCGACTGCAAACTTCTTCTTTACAACTCCATCTTAAAGCCAATCTGGTGCTATGGTATTCAGTTATGGGGCACTGCCTCGGCCTCTAATATAGAAAAAATTCAAAGGCGCCAAAATAAAATTCTTCGAATAATCACAGCTGCCCCTTGGTATGTTAAAAACTCAAATATTCACAAGGATCTCAATGTTCCATTAGTCAAAACTATGATTACAAAATATGCGGTAAAATATTTAAAAAGGCTTGAACAACACCCAAATCCACTAGCTCGAAATATCTTAAATCATGGCGGCCACACTCGCTTAAGAAGAAGAGACACTGCAGCACTTACCCAGTTAGATGAGCGATAAACACTTATATATGTGAACAGAACCCGTGATGAAGAACATTTTTGTCTGGCAATGGCAGGACATAAATAAAGTATTAGGATAAGATTTGATTAATTATTGTTAGTTCATATTAAATATATGAAGATTCAATAAATAAATATTGAAAAAAAAAAAAAAAAAAAAAAAAAAAAAAAAAGTTTTAAATCCAAAAATAGTGCAAATGCTTCTTCTGGAGTAAATTTCATTTCTTCAGTTGGTGTAGGCATACTTTTTAAAATCCTCTTTGTGCGTTTAGGGCTCGCTTCCACTATTTTTTTCAATTATTGCAATTTTTGTTTTCTTATTTTGCGTTGGTTGAATTTGATGCAGAAATGAATCCTTTATCATAATTTTTACGTAAAATATAACTGCGTGCTAGTTTTTTTACCATTTACCTGCTCTTCCATTTTTTTAAATTAAGTTGCAATTTTCAGGTAATTAAACTATATAGTTTATGTTGCGGCTATTTACTAATGCTTAACCTTTTAACTTACTCAGAAATCTAACGTGTTAGTCTATTTATGTCGCCTATTCGTTTTGCAGCATCCGTTCACCCACAATAAGTTCATAACAATGGCAATACCTTTACCTTCTCCAAATTAATTGATAACCTGACGTGCTAGATGATTTATGTGGCCTGAACTGCTTTATTTGTCGAAAATTCTTTAAGATTCACCTTCTTTAATTTCAGTAATGTTTCCTTGCAGGACTTATTTTTTGAACCGAATATTTTACCTTGGGTCACAGAAATTGCTGTAGTTCGCAAGGCCGTATCCAGATGTGTGTACAATGGGGTATAGAAATGTAGGTTAAATTCTGGACTACAAGAGAGTATAGATTTTTTTTTGACGCGTTTTGACGCTCAGGAGTTATGCTCTATAAAGTAGGAAATTTCCGGGAAATTTTGACATTAAAAAAAAATTAAATAGTTCTAGAGGTCGCAGAGTTTAATGCCTTAAACCACGTATAGCTAATAAAATAAACTAATACACAAAACTTATTCTGTCAAAAAATCTTAAAAAACAAAAAAGTTATGAGCATTTCAACTTCAAAATTCGACTCAGAAATTCAAAACTATAACCAAAACCAAATATTGATAAAGTCCATTTCGGACCACCCTGTTCTCAATGAAATAGTT
The DNA here is from genome assembly GCA_963931875.1 of Pollenia griseotomentosa. Taxonomy (NCBI): domain Eukaryota; kingdom Metazoa; phylum Arthropoda; class Insecta; order Diptera; family Polleniidae; genus Pollenia; species Pollenia griseotomentosa. The sequence continues at coordinate 8,862,463 of OZ007565.1, forward strand.
GAAATAGGGTTGAAATTTTTTGGCTCCCGAGGTTCACTAGTATTTACTTTCACATGAATAAAAAAAATTTAAAATCGGAGAACATAAAAAAAATAATTTTGGCCGCCTTCTCAAAATATGAACCAGTGTGCGGCGCACATTTAAAAACATTGCACAATTTATTCTTGGGTGGTCCCATTATCGTCGCACATTGTGACAAGTTTTTTCGGTTTATATCGGCCAAAACTCAATTGCGACAATAATCTGTACAATGCGGTCACACTATCGTGCTATTTGGGCATATTAAATCATATGTTTTTGTTTATTTGCTTTTTTGCAGACATAATTTTACTTTAGAAATTCGCAAAATTCTCCGTCTGAATATTCCATTATGTTTCCTAAGAATTTTAAATAATATTTTAATAAATAATAAAAAATGTTTTCAATTTTATTCAAACTTACTGCACTTGTTCTTTTTTTTGTAATTATGTATTGTTTTGTAAACAAATGTTTACAAACCAGGGATTGCAACATCGATACAACTGCAATGTTTTGGTTAAAGCGAACTGTTTTCTATCATTTAACAGTACAAATGTACTATTTAACGTTTTAATACATAAATAATAGATAAAACAAATGTAATTTTGGTACAATTAAGCTCAAAAAAGTAAAATTTCAGTAGCCAGTTGGTGCAATTTAAAAATTTCGTTTTGCCATCCCTTGTATCGGCGCTGATTGGCGACTTTGATCGGCGCACAAGTGGCTGATAAAAATCGGTACATATTAAACAATTTGATTGCTGCACATTGTGCAAAAGAGTGTTCACATTATCGGCGCTTCAATGTTAATTTTGATTGTCCACAGTCAGCACAATTTCGGCACAGATTGTTGGATATTAAAAAATTTTGACCTTTCACACTATCGGCACATGAAATACGACAAAAATTGGTACATTGCGCCGATAGTGGGATCTTAGCTTTAAAAAGTACAGTAGTTCTGTACATTCAATGTATTGTTGATATTGTTGTTGCTATTGTTGTTATTGTTGTTACCCTACAGATAATATTGGGTTACGTGGTCTATTGTGGCTAAAATGGACTACTTACAACATGGTCCAATCTACTGTAATATGGACCATGTTAAAAGAAATTAACATGCAGTGCTGCCAACAACTGCAGGATGTATACTTTTCTATAGTTTACAGCATTACACATTGGTAGCCCTGATGGTGTCCATTATTAATTGTGTATTTAAAAGTGAAAGTTGGTCAAAGTTGTTGAAAAAAGTTAAACAAATTAAAAATACCAAGTAAATATATTTAATAATAGCAATAATAGACTACAGGGCACGCCATAAAAGGCGATTAGTTAAAAATTAAATTTGCTTAAACTACCGCTTTAGTGTACTCCATACTGAAATGACATGAAGTACTTTTAAAACTAACCCACTTTAGTACTCCATGGAGTAGCTTAGGGACTACTTCGGTGGGTTATATGGTCCCCTCCTAGGACATCGTAATGTTAAATGGACCACCTTTTACCCATATATTTGGAGTAGTTTTGGAGTACTCCTACTCCTTTATGGACTACTCTTTACATGCATGTATGGACTAGTCTCGTTATCTGCAGGGTATTGCTGTTAATGTAACAAAGCGACTTGTACTCATACCAATTTAGTTCGTCGTTGCCTCATCGAGTGGACAATGACTACGTGAATGCAAAAGCATAAGAATGTTTGCCTTTTGTCTTAGAGGAATTGTGTTATAAATGCAAACAAAGCATTTTCAATAAAAAACTCACACATGCACAAATCAAATGTGTACAAAACGATGTCAAAATTACCAAAGTTGAACTTTGTTTTGCAGGCATAGATTTAATGTAAATTTAAACGTATGAATAAATCAACAAAAATAGAGCATTTTGCAGTTCTCTGAACTACATGTCTTGACAAAATCTTACACTACATACAAAGTTTTTTGCTTCTACTGTAAAATTTTATTGTTGTTAGTTACGCCTTTTTGCATTTTACAAAAATAAGCAAAGTATTGAGGTTTCTAAACAATTGTTTGCTGAAATGGACATCAATGCTTAGTGACAAATAAAGAATTTATCTTAGAAAAAAATATGTTTCCTGCATAACTTAGGGTTAGCGAAGAAGCTAAAGAATAGTAGGTACCAATTGTTACAGCTGTTAGTGTCTGAAGAAAGAGATATGTATGTACACTGTGGTATACACTATCATTAGCGCCATTGGTGTATAGAGTGAATATGCCAACCATTTCGCAAGTTACAAAAGACAATGGTTTTTTCTTATACCACTGGGATATTATTCAATGTTGAAAGAATTAATTGAATATATCAAAAGTACATTAATATGTATTATTTTTTTGTTTTGTACTTAATTTTTGTCAATGCTTTCATGCTGGGTACACACTATGCAATGCATTTACGCAATCTAGCAAATTAAATTTATTTTTCATTCATTCCAGATTGCATCAACTTCAAAACGTATTGATATTTTGAGATTGCATTGATGTAGATTGCACTGTGTGTACGCAGCATAATAAACATATTCGAGTAAATTTAATTTTTTATAATAATTAACAACAATAATGCGTAGGGATTTTTGTAGGGGAAATTTTTTCAACATGTAGGGAAAAATCGGATTTTTTTCAGCATGTGTAGGTATTTTTTCGAAAAATCCACTGGCAACACTGCTTGCATTGTTTGTCTAGGTTTATGTCAAAGTTTTGTTTATGTTTACAACAAAAATACCGTTCACGTCAATAAGTTTGTAATATCCTTTTTTCCATTTTTCCAACCAAAAAAAAATTGAAATTTTAGATATTGCATGTACTTACCAATTTCTCCGTTGGAAAAATGTGACATATTTGTTTTTCAATTTCTGAACAATCGGCCAATGAACATACTGTTTTTGGATTCCATATATTTACTACATAATTGTGTTTATTAACAAATTTCGTTGTTCGTTGTTATTGCTATAAAATTTTAAAATATCTTTGCCCTTACTTGAGTTGGTTATAAATTCCGTTACATCTTGTAGTTTATTATTTGTGTTGTTGTTCGTCATTGACATTATCTGTGGAAAGTTGGGAGCTACATCAATAATATTTAATTGTTTTTTCCACATTTCTTAATTGTGTTCGAATTTTGACTGCTCTCTAATCGAAAAATCTTGAAATAATTTTGAGATATGATGTGGCTTTAAGATTTTAAGTACATCAAAATTTATTGTTTGGCCTGAAAACGTAGGTTTTGGGAGTTATTTGGGATTACCTAATTTTTTTAAATAATGGGTGATTTTTTAAGAGCTATAGGAAAGTTTAATAAAAAACACATAAAATTCAGAAAAATGCATGAAATCTTTATTTGAATCGATAGTACCTTCCATATAATTTAATGTTTGAAGATTATTTCATGCAAATGTTGACCGTAACTGCGCCTCAAATGGTCCATCCGCTTAGTCCAATTTTGGCATACCCCTTCCAACATTGCGGCCGGTATCTCATGAATAAATGCTTCAAAGTTGTTTGGTTTTGGTTTACACCAGGTTTCCTGGGAGCTCCTGCTGCCTTGTGAAGCTCTAGTTGTAACCAGAGCCAGTGCCCTACCACTCCTGCCCTCTAACTCCCACCCTTCGTTCACTTTGCATGTAAATCCAAGACTACACTGGGCCCCTCTGATTTCTGGGTGCAACCTCAGAAATGCCTACCGCTTAGCCCTTACTCAGTGCTCTACACTCCTTCCAGACTGGATGTCAATCTCAGTCCAGATAAGTCGGATGTAAATCCTCCTCACGTTACTGGTTGTAAAACCAGTGCCTATTCTCTACTATCAAGGAATTGGTGTTGCCAATCCCCCACTTAATTAGAAGCACTGTGTATTGTTTTCACTTTGTTGTATTTTTCTACTTTTACCGGCTTTGCTACAACGTCTCACTTTACAGTCCAAAACCCAAGAGAGCTTAATTATCTAATATCTCTCCTTTTATACTCGCGTATAACTACATAGATGTTGCTTTGAAGCCGCTACATTTCTACTTTGGCTTGAACCGCTAGCGGTAAACTCTCATCACACTGCTCGCTATATCGCATCGGTTGTTTGCTTATCTCACGCTCTTTGACTTATCTTCTCTACTGAAAACTCTCTGTTGACACTTCTCTGCTAACTCCTCTCTGTCACTTCTTCTCTGCTGACGCCACTCTGTTGACTGCTCTATTAACCCTGCCTGCAAACATTACTTTGTTCGCTCGTTTTCAACTCGTTTTCTGCTCGCATAAAATTTGTACTTACAAGTTTAAAAATAAAACTCGTAATCACAAATTTTAAAACGAGTCGTTCTATGCTTTCGAATCGAGCAGAAAAATCTTGCGAGTATTAAAAAATTTGTGCTCGCGAGCTTTAAAATAAAACTCTCGAGCACAAATTTTAAAACGAGAGAATTGACTACAATTGTGCTTGCGAGTAGAATTTCTTACCTTGCTTTGCACTCCCATACATTAAGGATTTCCTGTCCTGTTCTTCGGGAACTTTTAACAGTTCCCAGCGGGAAACTTGTGTCAATTGTTCCAACAGTCTGGTCCTGGGATTTGTGAAAATAGAACAATACTAACACTCAACACGTTCATAGAGAATATATGTGTGACTTGTCAAATGGTGGCTATTAGGTGTCAATTGACAAAACGGAATTTGTTCAATATACAAAATCTTTATGCCTGTGACAAAACCTTTACACACTTCTACAACACACTATTTCTTTAAAATATCCAATGAGTTTTGTAACGGGAAACATTTTAATGATTTTGTACGTTGAACAAAACAGAATTTGTTTAATATACAAAATCCTTATGCATGTGACAAAACCTTTACACATTTTTAACGCACCTAGTACTCTATCCTAACATTTTCATGAAAAATATGTAAATACTGTATCGGGAAGTAAGAGTTGACATGTATATCCTGAAAGATAAGTATATTCGATAAGAAATGTAGTGGAAACTTTTAAAGGCCATAGCCTCTTCCACATCATATTTTCTTATTTCTTAATTTTGTGTATCACTGAATGTAAAAAAGCCTTACCTGGTCGTATCCTTCGAAAAGTTGTGGAGCTTCTCTCCTGGTAGACAACCCATAATGCATTTGCGACTCCTAAAAAACAAACAATATATTTCATTAAAAGAAAAAATTTTGAAGAACAACATTCCATACTTACATTTTCTCCTTTAATCTACATGTTTTTTCAGCACCAAAAAAAAAAACATCCGCACACAATTGCACCAAAACTATCATAATTTTCTTCAAAATGAAAGAAAATTATGATTTTGCGCCAAAATAATAAAAAAAAAAAACAATTGAACTATTTCACATATGTTAACAAAAAATTTCATTACCAAAATAATATGAAAAAGACTATTATATGTGCAACAATGAAGTTTGCTGTCCCATTCATATTATCGTGGTAATTTGGCCACACTTTTTTCCAGTATCGAGTCTATTCATTGTCTATGGTAAATACTATGGTGTATAATTGTATTATAATTTTACGATTGCTTTTTTTTCAAATGAGCAGTGTTTGATTTTTTTTGGGCATATTTTTAACAATTTTCAGGGCATATTTTGAAGATTTTACTGCATATTTTGTGTGCATAAAACGCGCTTTTAGAGTACATTTCAGATATCCCTGATAATTACATTAATTAGGAAAAATTAATATTTAATTTATATTAATTTTTGATTGATCTTAAACTTTTTTTTCTAATAATTTTAATCAGGTTTAGAGGAAGTATCGAGTGGTGATGCAGTAAAGAGATAACCTTTGGAATTTAAATGGTAACCATGGTTGAGGGTAGGGTACATTTAATCGTAGGCGACAACACCTTGTCCTACGGAGAAGAAACTGCTGGTTGTTTTTGTACACTGGCACGGAAGTTATTGTTGTGGCTACAACCTAGAGTAAGAGCAATAATAAAAACGCGGGCTTTTAAAATTTGAACCCAGTCCCCTTGCAGGTGGTTTTATTGTCTAAATATATACATTTAAACACAAATATGTAAGTAAAATAAATGAACAATTTAAAAGAAGAATTACTTACTTAACTCTGTCCACTCTGTCTTTCGATTTGTTTTTTGCAACGTTATTTCAAACCGCCAAAGTGATACCATTCAAGCGGGCACCATTGTACCGTTTGTCGTAAGCTAAAACCAGAGTAGACAGGCTATCAAATTGAATAGAGATACCACAAAACAATTCAGTTAATAACAATGAGCGATTTTAAACAAATTATACAAAATAAAAATTCAAGAAATTTCATTTAACGGTCCGTTAAGTTTATCAATTAACTTAACAACAGTTATATTCTGCCGTTTTCGCTATCACTGCAACGTACCAGGCTATCAAATTGAATAGAGATACCACAAAACAATTGAGTTAATAATAATTAGCGATTTTAAAAAAATTATACAAAATAAAAATTCAAGAAATTTTATTTAACGGTCCGTTAAGTTGATCAATTAACTTAACAACAGTTATATTCTGCCGTTTTCGCTATCACTGCAACGTACCAGGCTATCAAATTGAATAGAGATACCACAAAACAATTCAGTTAATAATAATTAGCGATTTTAAACAAATTATATAAAATAAAAATTCAAGAAATTTTATTTAACGGTCCGTTAAGTTTATCAATTAACTTAACAACAGTTATATTCTGCCGTTTTCGCTATCACTGCAACGTACCACCGGCCAAGCCCGACGATTCATATCCGTGCACATTTGCTTAAGTTGCCCGTGTGGTAGTAATAGCGAAAACTAACACCGAAAGCGTTCAAGCGGTCGGTCAAATGAAAATATGTGTATAGAACCGTGTTGCTAAACGTGACAAAAAATATAACCATGAATTAGAAAATCCATATTTCTTTTTGTCAATTTAGGAAGCAACGGCGTACATAAATAAAAAAGTATTACAAATGCAACAGGGTTCTATTTTTTTCAAAACTGCTGATTCCTTAGGCAAAGTGCGATAAGTTTCGCTGCTTGCTTAAGAAATGGTACTAGACAAAAAGTTTCTTAGGTACATTATAGTTAAACACATTTGATTACAATGGGTAACGGATATAAGAAGCTAAAAAAAACGAAAATGTTTCTTATAAGCGTTTTTTCTTTTAAGCAATTATTTTTTATAAGAAAGTAGCTGCACCCGGTGAACTTCGTTCCACCTAACATTGATTTTATTATGTTTTTTCATAAGCTGTTATGAATTCCAATCATCCCTTCAACTCCAAATCATTGAGATAGGCAATATTGGCCGCACTTTGTGCGTAGGAGTTTTCTTTGGCTAATAAATGAAAATCGTTTCTTTTTTGATTTTCATAAATGTATCTTTATTTATATGAATGGATAAAAATTAAATAAACATTCAATTCAAAGCTTTTTGGTAAACTATGTTTTTTGTTTTGTTGTGCTGCGCGTAAACAAATAAAGATAATGACTTACCGACACGCGAACACGCAACATACAGTTGTCCGTGCGAGAAACATGAAAACTCGAAGTTAATATCACAAACTTCTAGGGACTGGCCTCGTGATTTGTTTATGGTCATTGCGAAGGCCAGACGCACAGGGAATTGCAGCCGTTGAAACTCGAATGGCATATCACTTGGAGACAACAGGATGCGCGGAATCAAAACATCCTCTCCTTTATATTTTCCCTTAATACTCGTCGCTTCGATGACGTTGCTCATGAGATTTTTTACAGCCAGTCTCGTTCCATTACAAAGTCGAGGTTGGTTGATGTTACGCAACATGATGATGACAGAGCTGACTTTCAGTTGCAAATTGTGAGGTGGTAATCCAGGCAATTCCAATGAATTCAAGATTTCTGGGGGATAGTTGACTGCTTCATCTGGGTTGGTAATTGTGTCAAGCGATTTGAATGCAAACAATTGTCCCGGAATAAAACTTGGAATTGTTGTGTTGAGATTATCGACATCTTTGTTTTGAGCCGCCAGTATGGCTCGTTCGCTCAGCCAATTATGATTTTTATAGTTTTGTTCAATGGTCGGAAAGACGCGTTAAATGAGCTCTTCCTTTGTTTCGGTCAACTGGCAGAAATCAGTTGGCAAAGAGATTAATCCAGTCGAGATGTCAACTGCGATTTTCCCATTACCAATGTCCAACTATTGTTTCGAAAACACATCTGCATCTTGGTGTTGTTGCAGAAACACTCGCATGTAAGTCGTCAATGGTCTTTACATGTCGCCACAAAACAGATGATCGTGGATTAACAGGAAGAGTCTGACGAACAACAGAAACATGGCTCCACCGAAAATGGTTTGATTGTCACGAAGATCTTGTAGCGTTCTGTCCAGCGCCTCTAGGGACCTTTTGTGGGCCATGGCACATTCGTCCCAAACGATCAATTTGCATCTCTGTAGAATCTTTGCCATTGCACTATTTTTGGCTATGTTGCAGGTTGGTATGTCGTTGATTTGCATGTTCAGTGGCAATTTCAAAGCCGAATGTGCGGTTCGTCCGCCTTCTAACGTGCAGCTGTCAAAAAATGGGTCCGCCACCAACTGAAGAAATACAATTTCTTTTGGTGGTATTAAGTCAAATTTGCATACAAAATACATTTTAGATTTTTGATTTTTCGACTTTTATTTTTGGCTATTCTTCTTCTTCCTTTTTTCGCAACCATCGCCGTGATAAGACAAAAAAAAAGAATCATTCAAATCGGTCAAGCAATTATCGATGTTAAGCAGTCTTATCCACAGTAATTAATCGTGCAATGTAAAATTTGCATACAAAACACAATTTTCGCTTTTTTAAACTGTTTTTGGGCTTTTCTGAACTTTCTTTTTTTCCTCGTGATTAGACGAACAAAACAAAAAAAATCATACAAATCGGTCAAGTGGTTATCGAGTTTTAGCGAGACTAAGACACAGTGTTTGATTTTAATATACATATATAGAATTATTTCTCATAAAAGTTTTTACTCTTATAAGAAATTGATATCTTATTAAAGTTTATACTCTTATAAGAAATGTTGCTTAGGCCGGGTTTTTGGGATGTGGATTAAGCTTAAACTTAGTTCAACGCAGTCTGAAACTCGGATTTTTCCGGCGAAATGTGATTTTTTTTATTATTATATCACTAAAGACCAACATTTTAAGCAAAACTAAGCTGTTCCGTCAAAATTTTGTATATAATCTTGGTAAAGGCGGCACAAATATGTTCTCAGATTAACTAAACCTAGTTTAACTGAGATCTTAAAAACCCAACCTTAAAGAAGTTTATACCATACTATAAGAAAACAAAAACTTGTGGTTGTGCATTCAAATGTACACACTAAGTAGGATATTTTGTGCAAGCAAGAATGCACACACTCGGTTGGATATTTCGGGTAAGCAAATACAGTATTTTTAAAAAAAAATTTTTAAATATAATTTAGTACGCATTTTTGTTATTGGTTCATATTTCTTGTACTGGTTTTTCTCTTGTAAAAAGTTTTCGTATACAGAATCCTTTTTGTATTGACACCAGTGCTGCCACAACGAATACAATTTTTGCAACCAAAATTTTTGAAAATGTTACCAAATGTAAAAAAATATAACCAAATTTAAAATGGTTTTTATTAATTGAGAAAATCATTGTAACACAAAGGTTATTTGCACTTTAAAGTAAAACAATAATAAGAAATCAAGAAAAGAAAACAAGAAATTTAATTCTTTTACATATTAAAAAAATAACGTAAAACCCAATTAAAAGGTTTTATTTCTTTGAGACTTTTTTCGTAAAAATTTTTTTTAATTTTTTGGCGCCTTTTTTTAGTGGTAGCTAGAGGAATATATAAAAAAAATAAATTGAATATTTTTTCATATGCCAGTTATAAATAACAAAAATGGATAATAGTTTTCCGTTTTTTAGCTGTTATTGGCAGGACTGTCAAATGTGGCGATTTCTTAATCCTTTTGTCGATGGCAATTTACATTTGGCGATTATTTTGGCGAAATTTAAAACGATTGGCGAAATTTAAAACGATTGGCGATATGCGAAATGTATTTTATGCAAATATTTTCTAATTTACATATATCTAAAATATTATAAAAACTTTTTTCTGTTTTGTGTAAATTTTATTTCAAATTTATAATTCTTATTATAAAAAAATGTTTCAAAATTGTTTAATATATCATAACGTACATTCCATGGGGAAAAAGTACATGACTGACAGTCAAAAGTTTTTTTTTACCAAATATTTATCTTAAAAAACATTAAATAAATATACATACCAACAAGTTATAAACAGTAAAATTTCAAATTTCTTTAAACTTACAGCCATTTCTAAAAGAAAATTCCATAAATTTTAAAATTATATTGATAAATCAATGTAATTTTAAAAAATCTTTAAAAAAATTCCTACGTGTATTTTCAAATATGTATATAAATATATTTCTGGAAATAACCTAAATTCAGAACCTTAAGCTTATTTTCAAGTTTTTAAAAACACTGAAACGACTTTTGTATAATTTTTCAGTTATTTTCTAAAATCGATTCCGGATGATTTTAAGTACTTTAAGTACTAATTATCTTTACTTCTGTTAAAATCAAGAAAAACTACGCTCATTTAAAAAAAAAAATAATTATAAATCTCCATTGATTAAAACTTCATTTGTTTACGATTTCAGATCATGGCGTTTTTAAATTAAAAATCACAAATGGCAATATTTTCTTAGCAAAAATCTTAAAAAAATTATTTGGTTGCTGTTTTGAAAGGGATTTTAAAAAACTTCGGTTCTTTGGTAACAAATAATGAAAAAATCGTAGTACACAGTACAAATTATTCGAGCTCGTAAATAATTGTACCAAGAAATACATATTCGTTCGTAATTATTTTTGTTTTAAAAAAAAGTAGCCAAAATGAAAAAAATATTCACATCTCCACATTGAAAAAAAATATAACCAATTTTGGTTAGAAATAACCAAAAACGGCAGCTCTGATTGACACATATGTAAAAAGACACGTAGCTCTTGAAAGCGTTTTTTTCTTATATCCCTTATCTACTGTATATTTATTCGTTCATTTGCTTAAGTTAATTTAAGCCCTTAAGTATTTATTTATTTTTTTTTTTTAATTATATATAAATTTACATTGTACTTTAGTAATCATTAACAGAAATATCAAGTAAATTATCTAAAATATCTTCGTTTCTTGTGCTATCAATACTACGTAAATATTGGAAAGCTTCATCAATTCCATCTATGTATGGGCGAAAGTTTTCGTTGACAAGTTCATTAGCATAGTCTCCATTTTGTGATTCAATTGTACACATTGTTGTGTCTGACGAGATTTCTATTGTTGAATAACTAATGGCTGGTTCAATTAATTGTTCGACAATAACATTTGTCCTTGGCTGAATCGCTTGAGTGGGAAAAGCACTTAAATTCATAGTGGTCGAGTTCGAAGAACTAGTAAAATTGTAATTTTTTTTGTTTGTCTTTGATTCTTCGGCAGAATTTGTAAACCCGTCCGACAAAATCGATACGTACGAAGAAATAGTAACATTTTCATTTTGTGGCACATCGGCAACATCAGTATAGCGCTAGAAAATAAAGCAAACGCAAATTTAAATATATATATAGTACAAAAGGAAGTCTGTTTTTGGACTTTGCTGCAGGTATATTAAGTAAACAAGTAAGAGTGCTAATTTCGGCTATGCCTAATCTAATATACTCTTCTTCATGGTGCGATATTGACAAAAAGTTGTGTAAATACCGTTCCTCAGATATAAATAACTCTATCTTGTACCAAGCCCACCTCGCCAATCCTGATCACATATTGTCGAATTTGGAAACTTTGGCTTCTGCCATTCTACAGATATAAAGGGTGTTTTTTTAAGCCCGATAGAACTTGAAATTGTAAAAAATAACACAAAAAATTAAATTGTAATCAAAATTTTTTTTTATTCGAAAGATCAATACGTGACATTAACATTTGAAAATGATTTCGGGCATATAGGCACCGCGGCTGTTCTTGACGAAGCGCATTCTGGACGTCCAATTTTGGGCCACTTTTTCGAGCACTGCTGGCCGTATGTCACGAATAACACGAACAATGCTGGCCTCCAAGGCGTCAATTGTTGCTGGTTTATCAGCATAAGCCAGTGACTTCACGTAGCCCCACAGGAAATAATCGAGAGGTGCCAAATCGCACGACCTTGGAGGCCAATTGACAGGTCCATTTCTCGAAATCAACTAATCGCCAAATTTTGATTTCAATAAGTCGATGGTTGCGTTCGCCGTATGGCACGTAGCGCCATCCTGTTGAAACCACATCTCCTCCTGATCAATGTCATCCATATTTTCAAACAAAAAATCATTGATCATGGTGCGGTAACGATCTCCATTGACCGTAACGCGAGCTCCGGCCTCATTTTTGAAGAAATAAGGTCCGATGATGCCACCAGCGTGAAAACCGCACCAAACGGTGCATTTTTCTGGATGTAATGGAGTCTGTAGGGTCTCTTGTGGATTGGTCTCGCTCCATATGCGGCAATTTTGCTTATTAACAAACCCGTTAAGCCAAAAATGCGCCTCATCGCTGAACACAATTTTGCGATATAAGTTGCGCGAATCGACGACTGATTTTCAAAGTAAATTTGGATAATTTCGTAGCGTTGTTCAAGCGTGAGTCTATTCATGATGATTTGTCAGAGTATACTGAAACGATAAAAAAAATATTTCATCAAAATTTAATTTTTTGTGTTACTTTTTACAATTTAAAGTTCTATCTAGCTTAAAAAAACACCCTTTACAATAATCTATAATGTCTTTGTACGGGATGTGAGAGAGAGATTGTGTCTTGATAACGAAGATGCTTGTACCTAATTTGAAAAGATTGGCTCTTGTCGTTCTCCAGATATTTAGAAAAAAAGGATGAAAAAACAACAACAAAAAGGGATTGATGGGTAAAATTAAAGGGAGTTGTGCTTTTTTGGTCTTATCTCAGCCATTAATGCACCGATCTGGCTGAATAGCAATGATAAGAAGCAGATGTGACAAAAATATATAACAACCAAGTCCCCATCATATCTGGCGTCTTCGGAAAACCTATGCCAACAGACATACGGAAATCGTTAAATCAACTTCACTACTCATAAGGGCCCAGAATATGTATGTACATACTGTAGCGAAAATACCTTTAGTTAAATTTATTAGTTACTAGCTGGCCGTCCCGGCTTCGCTCGGTAGCTGATTACTAATGATCGATGGAGCCGTTTTCTGATTTTAGGTAAATCGAAAAAAGTGGGCAGGGAAATATTTTCTTTCCTTAAAAACCTAAGTTTAACCATGGCGACCATTTTAAAGAAAAAATCGTCCAATTCGGTCAAATAAATAGAAAAAGTGGGCGTAAAAGTAGGCGTGGGAAATTTTTCTTTCGATGAAAACTTAAAATGGATTAACACGAACATTTGAAAAAAAAGTTAGTCAAATCGATGGAGCCGTTTTTGATTTTAGGTAAAGTAACTCAATAAATTGACTTTTTATAATATCGACAATTTTAACTAGGCCGAATGTGCCCTTGAGTAATTCTAAGTCGATTAAGCCATGTCCGTCTGTCCGTCCGTCTGTTGAAAACATGCTCACTTTCGAAAAACTCAAAAGAAATGAACAAACTTGGTGTAAAAATGCTTGTAGTTATCCTAACCAAATCAAATATAGACGTTACATGAGAAAAAAAATTGATACGTTGCACAGAAAAAAATGTTCTTACATTTTTCACCAATTAAAGCATTAGTCAAAAATTAAATCAGTTGAAATAAAAAATTTAATCGGGTGAATTAAACGCTTAATCAAGTGAATTAAATGTTTAATCAAGTGAATTAAACGTTTAATTGATACTATTTATTTGTTAACTAGTGCAATTATTATGTATTTTTTAATTAATATTACAAAGTTTTGAATTGAAATCTATTTTTTTTTTGTGTGATATTTTAATTTTATTTGTGGCAAGTATTTTTTTTTTTTTTGTTTTGGTTATGGCTTTGGTTTTTGTTTTAATTTGTATAGTTAGAAAATAGTTTCTTTATTGCACTTTGGAAAACGCAAACGGTTATCCTTAACAATTTGTGAAATATATTGTTTTTGTCCTTCGCCTCTTGATGAAATATTATTATAATCCAGCATTCATTTGACTTTACCCTCAGCTGATGTTATCAAAAAAGGTATTGCGCAGTTTGTAAATATTACAAAAGCTAAACATTTTTTAAGCGTTTTGATTTGTATAAAGAGTTTTTAAAAACAACCTCCCACAAAGTGGATGAGTAACAAAAAGTTTATCGAAACTAAAAAAACACTTTCAGGTTTAAAAGTAGTCAACGATACCGCTGAGAGGAGAGTCAAATTAATGCAGGATTATAATAATATTTTATCAAGAAGCTTAAAACAAAAACAATATAGTTTACAAATTGTTAAGGATTACCGTTTACGTTTTCCAAATTGCACTAAAGAAAGTCTTTTTCTAACTATAAAAATTAAAACAAAAACCAAAGCCATAAGCAAAAAAAAAAACACAAATAAAATTAAAATATTAACGTATCAATTTTTTTTCTCATGCAATGCCTATACTTAAGTAAATAAAATCACCTATATAAACATATGAATAAATCCATGAGTTTTCGTTTATTTTTTTATACCCTCCACCACAATAAGTTGTTTATTATTTTTATTTTTATTTTATTATTCATCACAGATCCCATAAAGTATATCCCCCGTATTCACAAACGATTATTAAATTTAACAAACGTTTATTAAGGACAATTTTTATAGTAAATTTGTTCTTTAGGCCTTTATTAAATTAATAAAATTTGTATGAATAGGAGCATATATATTCTGGCTCCTTGAGTAATTCTAAGTCGATTTAGCCATGTCCGTCTGTAATGTCCGCACATGTCCACTCACTTTCGAAAAACTCAAAAGAAATAAGCAAACTGGGTGTCAAATTGCTTGTTGTTTTCCTAAGCAGCTTAGGATTGAATCCAGCGAAATCGGTTCCGTAGGATCAGAGCTATGAGTCAAAATGTGAAACCACCACTTTAAAAAATTGATAATTTTGTTACAAAAACTAACATAAATAGTGGAACAATACAAAGAATGATATGAGATTTTTCAAATGCTCGTTTTATTCGACTGGAAATGTTTCAGATCGGTCTATAATATACCCTAGGCCCCATATAACCCCTACTCCCGGAAAACAATTTAGTACGCCTAAAACCGTAGTTCTTAATGCTATCATAACAAAATTTTTCGCGTCACAGTTTTATAGGACTAGAAATGACACTATGAAATTTCATGAAGATCGGTCCATAATTTTCCCTAGGTCCCACATAAACCCTACTCCCGGAAAACCGCTTAGTACGCCTAAAACCGTAATAAATAATGCTATAATAATAGAATTTTGGACTTCATAGTTTTATAAGACTAGTAATGATTCTGTAAAATTTCGTGAAGATCGGTCCATAATTTACTATTGGCTCCATATAAAGCCCACTCTGGTAAATTAATTAAATACGCCTAAGATCGTAGCAGATATATTTATTGTGGTAAAATTTCTTCCACTTAGTTTCATATGGCCAGAAAAAAAATGTCATGCAATTTTGTGATATACGGTCCATAATTTACCTTAGATTCCATATTTTGCAGCCTTCTGAAATTCACTGTGAGCGCTAAAAATAATTTTACCACTGTATTAATATTTATGTTTTTTAATGCAAGAAACACCTTTGCGGAATTTTGGGATGATTGGTTCATAACTTAGCATGGCTCCAATATAAATCCGCCTCCTGAAAATCATTTAAGTTCGGCTTAAACTGTTACGAATCAAGTTATTTTACTCAAGGTTGTCCATCAATAATTAAATATAGTATAGGTCTAAGCCGCAACCAATTTTAATTCTGATGTCGGTTTTTATAAAGATAAATTAATAATAAATAGACATCGCTCCTGAAATATTCAAACTGTCGGTGGAGTTTATCAAAGATTCGGCACAGCCGAATATAACACTCTATTTTTTTTTTTTTAATTCAGAAGATATTAGAGACACAAAAAAAATGTATGAGCAAAAGTAGTTCGTCTGAGTTTGATCTATAACTTTTACTACAAATTTTTTTTTTTTTTTTTGTAAAATAAATATTAACAAAGCTAGTGAGAATCAAAGTAAAAAATCAGGGGCCTTATTCTGGCAGTCGTGATCGAGTTATTTCTCGATTCGAAAGCAATTTTATCTCAGTCGATACTGAACGAATCAAAATTATTTTTTCAGTATTGTGAAACTCAAATTAATGCTTCACAACACTGAAAAAATAGTTCCAATTCGTTAAGTATTGACTGAAATAATTAGATAATAAATTGCTTTCGAATCGAGAAATTACTCGATCACGACTGCCAGAATTTTAAAATTTTTAAGGGACTATTTTTTAGCAATTCGAACCAATCTGGGGCTTTGCGTGATACAAATTCCAATTTTGAAAAAAAACTGGCAGCCTATTAACCATTTATATCAAGTACGAAAATTGGGTGCCACACAGTGTTGCCAGAAGTAGGTGAAAATCCCTACATGAAGGTATTTTTGATACTTAAAAATCAGCGTAGGGAAAATTGGACAGATTTGTTATAATCTCCAAACTGTAGGGATTTTTCGTCCTATCGCGTTGTTTATGAAATAAATGCAGAAAAAAACGTTTTCTTAGTGATATTTTCATGTACATAAAGGTTGAAAAATTTTATATTCCCTACAAAAAATATATTTCTAGAGTTGTTTGTCGCTTAAAAGTTACCGACACTAATACGTATGTATGTATGTATATGTTTTTTCTAAAGCTAAGATCCCACTATCGGCGCAATGTACCAATTTTTTTGCCGTTTTTCATGTGCCGATAGTTTGAACGGTCAAAATTTTTTAATATGCGACAATCTGTGCCGAAATTGTGCTGACTGTGGACAATGAAAATTAACCTTGATGCGCCGATAATGTGAACACTCTTTTGCACAATGTGGAGCAATCAAATTGTTTAATATGTACCGATTTTTATCGGCCACTTGTGCGCCGATTACAGTCGCCAATCAGCGCCGATACAAGGGATGGCAAAACGAAATTTTTAAATTGCACCAACTGGCTACTAAAATTTTACTTTTTTGAGCTTAATTGTATTAAAATTCAATTTGTTTTGTCTATTATTTATGTACTAAAACTTTAAATAGCACATTTGTGCTGTTAAATGAAAGAAAACAATTCGCTTTAACCAAAACGTTGCAGTTGTATCGATGTTGCCATCCCTGGTTTGTAAACATCTACATATTTACAAAACAAAAATTACAAAAAAAGAACAAGTGCAGTAAGTTTGAATAAAATTGAAAACATTTTTTATTATTTATTAAAATATTATTTAAAATTCTGAGGAAACATAATGGAATATTCAGACGGAGAATTTTGCGAATTTCTAAAGTAAAATTATGTCTGCAAAAAAGCAAATAAACAAAAACATATGATTTAATATGCCCAAATAGCACGATAGTGTGACCGCATTGTACAGATTATTGTCGCAATTGAGTTTTGGCCGATATAAACCGAAAAAACTTGTCACAATGTGCGACGATAATGGGACCACCCAAGAATAAATTGTGCAATGTTTTTAAATGTGCGCCGATATAGCACGGATTGTGCTATTTGAGCCGATAATGGGATCTGAGCTTAAGATATCATTCAATATTGAAAGATTTAATTAAATTTAATTAAAAGTACATACATATGCACTTATGTATGTATTATTATACCCTTCACCAAAGGTGGAAAAACGGTTTATATAAGTTTGTCATTCCGTTTGTAATTTCTACAGTATTGATCTTAGACCCTATAAAGTATATAAAGGGTCCGCCGAATAACTTTTTTTTTTTTTTGAAAATGCTATAAAAAAAACTACTAAATATTTTCTCAAATTTCTTTTTTTATTTGAAAGTACAATCCTTCCGGTTAATAATCGAAAATAATTTCATTCAAATGGCTGCCTCGGCTGGCCATGCAGTAGCCTACACGATCGGTCCAATTTTTAAGCACATTATCGATTGTGTGCAGCTGTATTTCACCAATGGCTTCACGAATATTGTCCTTTAAAGCGTCAGTTGTCTCTGGCTTGTCGGCGTAACACTTATCTTTGACGGCACCCCACAAATAATAGTCCAACGGTGTCAAATCGCAGCTCCGAGGTGGCCAAAAAAAAAGCTCTGCGGCTGATAATGCGATCTTCAAAAACAGGGCGCAAAACATCAAGGCTGTGTGGCACGTAGCGCCGTCCTGTTGAAACCAAATGTTGCCAACATCATCCTCTAACGGCCACTCCTTGCTCATTTTCGTGCGGGTTTTCTGTGCCCCAAATGCGACAATTTTGCTTGTTTACATACCCGCCAAGATCAAAATGAGCTTCATCTGAAAAGATGATTTTTTTTTGGCAAAATCGGCATCTTCTTTAAGTCGATCGCAGGCCCACTTAGCGAAGCGAAAACGCATTGGATGGTCAGTTGGCTTCAACTCCTGAACCAATTTGACTTTGTATGGCGTCATTTTATGCAAAATTCGTCTCAATGATGTCTCCGAAATGTTCAATTGTTGAGAACGACGGTGAATTGATGTTGATGGCTCTTCACGCACACTTTCTGTCACAGCAGCAATATTCTCGGGTGTACGCACTGTTTTTGGCTTTTCACGCTTTGGTTTATCGATGAGGATGCCAGTTTCTTTCACTTTTTTCACAAGTTAACGAACATACGGAGCTGACGGTGCTTCTCTTCTTCCAAAATCCGTACGCAATTTTCGCACACATTCTGCAATATTACCATGATTTTCAAAGTAATGTCGCAATATTTCCCAGCGTTGTTCAAGCGTATACACAACCATATTCGTTCAGCGGAAGGATAAAACTAATTATCTGTCAAATCAGACATGAGTGTTACCATTCACGAAATAAGCACTAGTTGAAAGAAAAAACGTTAGATGGCGGACCCGTTATATTCTGGGTCCTTATGAGGAGAGAAGTTGATTTAACGATGTCCGTCTGACCGTCTGTCCGTCTTACGTTTGAATGTGTTTTCCGAAGACTCCAGAAATGATAACGGCTAGGTTGTTTAACATTTATGTCACAAATAGTCCACCATTTCTTGGTATTGAAATTCAGCCGGATCGGTTCACAAATGGCTGAGATACGACCAAAAAATGTTAAGCATACAAACACATACACATGTTTGTACATGATTGGTCGCTTAAATTGAGAAATACATACCTACATACTTAACAAACACTGTCAGGGAATATATTCTACTTTAGCTCTTTATTTGTAATAGCGTTAATGGCTGAGTTGTCTAAGCGGTTGCACAAGTAGCACAAGCAACCTGTTAGTAGTTGCCGGGGTTCGAATCTCGGCATCCAGCTTTTTTTTTAACTTTTTTATATTCTATAAACATTTTTAAAATTATTCAGCAATTTTTTATTTTTTTTTTTTTATTTTATTGACTATGTAAATATGAATCGTTCGCTTAACTTACATGTAAAACGAAAACCATATTTTATAATTTGTTTTTGGCTTTAATGTAAATACCTACTTATGTAGTATGCAAAAGTTACTTATCAGTATAGGTACCCTGCAGATAACGAGACTAGTCCATACATGCATGTAAAGAGTAGTCCATAAAGGAGTAGGAGTACTCCAAAACTACTCCAACTATATGGGTAAAATGTGGTCCATTTAACATTACGATGTCCTAGGAGGGGACCATATAACACACCGAAGTAGTCCCTAAACTACTCCATGGAGTACTAAAGTGTTTTAAAAGTACTCCATGTCACTACAGTATAGAGTACACTAAAGAGGTAGCTTAAGCATTTTTTACTAATCGCCTTTTATGGCGTGCCCTGTAGTCTATTATTGCTATTATTAAATATATTTACAAGGTATTTTTAATTTTTTTACCTTTTTTCACAAATTTCACAAACTTTCACTTTTAAATAAACAATTAATAATGCACACCATCAGTGCTACCAATGTGTAATACTGTGAACTATATGAAAGTATACATCATGCAGTTGTTGGCAGCACTGCATGTTTATTTCTTATAACATGGTCCATATTACAGTAGATTGGACCATGTGGTAAGTAGTCCATTTAAGCCACAATGGACCACGTAGTCCAATATTATCTGTAGGGTAGGCATTGTTTTCATGATGTTGTTGTTGTTTTTCGTTTGAAAAACGGATTGTTGCTATGTGTTGAGCATCTCGTCTTACATTTCTATTCAAAATTCTTACAAGTGTTGCCATATTATTTTTAAAAAACTTACTATTTCTCAAAAAAACTCGCACTTGTTATTTGAAAACAATACATTCCACAATATTTAAAAGAAATTATAAAAAGATTTTAAGACCAGATTATTTTTTATATATTAAAAAAAAGAGTCAATTTTGATTGCGTAAAAGATTGTTTATAACAATTTATAATTTGATCACTGAGACTATTCCTTCCAACTTTAAGAATTAATCAAAAGAAGCTTAAAACATTTTTTTAAAAAGCTAAATAAAATTCCAAATGAAAGTTTTGCAACTAAATCTAAGTTTTCGGTGCTGAATTTACCTTCAAAAATGTCAAAATCGTCACACCACTTAAAAGTCTTCATTAAAAATCGCACAAATTTTATTGTAAAAAAATAAAATGAAATTCTTTGAACTTTTATATCGTAATATCAAATATCAAATAATTTTAACAATCAACATGATGAGGTCACTTCTAATATTCCCTTAATATTCATTTTATTTTACAATAAAATAAGAATTATCCATTTTCATACGAAATTTGATTTTGAGTACAACTATTTTTAGTCAAAATTTTTTATAATATATAAAGAACTTAAGTTATATCAATAAAACTATTCTTCAATTTTTAAAATAATTCTAAAAAAGCTAGACACATTTTATAAAAATGCTTAAAAAAATGCGAAGCGCTTAATGAAAAGTTTGCAGCTAAATTACCCTTTTTTATTTTATTTTCATTATAAATTATTTTTCTATTTTTATACCCTTCACCACATTTGGTGAATAGGGTATATATAAGTTTGTCATTCCGTTTGTAATTTCTATAATATTGATGTTAGACCCCATAAAGTATATATATTCTGGGTCCTTATGAGGAGCGAAGTTAATTTAACGATGTCCGTCTGTCCGTTGAAATGGATTTTCCGAAGACCCCATATATGATGGGGCCAGGTTATTATACATTTATGTCACATATGGTCCGGAATTGTTTGCTATTGAAATTCAGCAAGATCAGTACACAAATGGCTGAAATATGACCAAAAAACCACGACTGCCTCTAATTTTTCCAAAAAAATCCCTTGTGGTTGTTGTTTTTTATTACTTTTTTCTGTATATCTGGAGAACGGCAGGAGCCAAAGTTTTCAAATTAGGTACAAACATTTAGGTTATAAATACTCATCATCCCACAAAATGGGATGGGAGAAGTGGGCGTGGTACCTCCCATACAAAAATATCAAAAATTGTATAAAAACCTGAATTTTTAGATTGTAATATGATCTATGGTTACGCCTTATATATCAAAAGATCGGATTTTTAAAAGAATTTTGAAAAGAAAATATTTTCTGAAAAACTCGGGAAAATCGGATCAGATACGAAAAAGTTATGACCAAAATATTAATTTTTTTTAGAAAAATACTTATTCTCGGGAACCATAGATCTTCCCGATTCCAAGTTTTATAACCAAGATAACTGTCAAATTTTTTCTTTAACACGTCGGCATATAAATCTGTCAAATCGGTTAAGAAAAGGTAGAGTTATGACCAAAATACTGAAATCCCAAAAATTACTCTTTTTATTATAATTAAGTTTGTTTTTTATACCCTTCACCGAAGGTCCTACACCCTATAAAGTATATATATTCTGGGTCCTTATGAAAACTGAAGTTCAAATCCGGTTGTCGTCTCTTATTCCCTGGTTCGAATCTTGGTTTTTTAAAAACAATTTTTTTTTAATATTTTTATGTTCTAAAAACGATTTTAAAAAAATTTTTACCAGTTTTCGCTTTTTAAATTTAATTTATAATGAAGTTTTAAGTATTGTAAATATGTATGTATATCTAAAAATTATTTAGTTGCTCTGTATTCTGCTCGCACAATGATGAAGGGTATATAAGATTCGGCACAGCCGAATATAGCACTCTTACTTGTTATAATTAATTTTGTTTTAATAGATTTATATCATATCTTAAAGTTCAGAACAAATTTACTTAATTTCTTATTCAAAAATTCAATATGTGTTCAAATTTATTGAATAGAATTGTATGTGTAACAATCGTGGGTTTCTTTTTTTATTAAAAAGATGTCATCACGAAAACATTTTATAAATGCAAACCGTCGTGCAGAAGTTATCTTGACGTAGGTTTATCATAAATTTTTTATATTTACAATAGCGGTTCTTACCCTCTGTGTTAAGTGTACAACTCTGCTTTATTTAATTAGATTTTATACTACAAAGCGTGAGTGTATTTTTGGTATTTATTGTAAAGTATTGAATCTGCTGAGAAAGAGATAGAAAATAAAATTACCTAGGTCTGCAAGGGTACTTTACTGCCAAGAGTGAATACCGTTTATATAAAACTTCTGCAACGGAAGACGATATGAAGACATAAACTTTGGCAAAACAGGAAACAGACTTATCAAAATTTTTTTGACACTGTTAAAAACTTCGGCACGACGAAATTAAATCTGGGGATAGTTCAAAAGAGATTTATTTATATCTAAAGAACGCTATTTGTGTAACTTTCTGTTCTTATCGCACCATGGTGAAGGGTATTTAAGATTCGGCATAGCCGAATTTAGCACTCTTACTTGTTTTTTTTTAGCTTTGTTCTTATTTGTTGACAAAGCTTTAATATTCATAATTTTTTTTTTAAACTAATTTTTTTTTTCTATTTTAATGACAATTATGCTTAGGGATTTTTGTAGGTATTATTTCGAAAAATCCAATGGCAACACTGGTGCCACATGAACTGAGAGACACCGAAAACCGAGTTTACTAACCAGCAACTCTGTTTCAGTGCTTAAAAAAAATTATTGAAAATGGGTCTTTTACCAAAATTCCAAGTGTAAGTTATTATATTTGTATTATTAGCTGCTTACACGGAACAATTACTGTTAACTAAATAATAGAAAGTACCTTTGTAAATTATTACAAATTTGTCATTCGAAAAATCGTAAAATTTAGGGTATACATCGTCTAATCGTCAATGGGCCATTTTTGGACCCCGAAATCGTCAAATCTGGCAGGTGATAGTCCAACGTTTTAAGTGACAGTTATTCAAAGATTGTTAATTTAGTGACAGGTGTATCCGCTATTTTTTTCGTGTTGGAATATTTTAATAGTTATTGTGCTATTTTATATCGTTTAAAATAATTTTTAACTAACAGCTGAGTAATTTTTTTATTTTACTATTGGCAACACTGTTGTTTAAAGTACTTCTTTAAAACAAAAAAAATATAGTTTTTTTAAATTTTCGGCTCTGACTCGTTCAGCTTATTATGAATTATGCATATCGTGAATTAGTGCTCCCTTTTTTCTACCGGTTTTATATTCGCTGCGTTAATATAATAAAAAGGTATATTTATTATTTTTAATAATTTACCACGCTCTTAACTCGCATCGAAGAAATTCTCAACTCGAGACCCTTATCTCCCATGTCAGACGACCCCAATGAGCTGTTATCCCTTACTCTCGGTCATTTCCTTCGTGGGGCTCCCCTCGTAGCCGCGCCCGAAACCTTGACGGAAACGCTTACCCTGAGGGATCGCTGAGAGAGATTAAAAGTGTTACACCACCAGTTCGCTCGAAAATGGAAAGATGAGTATCTAAAGGAAATACAAAAGAGATATAAATGGCAAACCTCCGAGGAAAACATTACCGTTAAAGATGATCTGCATCCTCCAAACGAGTGGCGATTGGGTCGTATTACCAGAATATATGCGGAAAATTATGGTAATGTACGCGTTGCGGACTTGAAAACGCAAGCGGGGTTGGTCAGTAGGCCAATCGTCAAACTTTGCGTTCTGCCGGTCCATACCGCAGGTGATAAGTGAAAGGGAAAAAACTGTTACCCAGATTCCTTTCTTCCAGATCCCCCTACTGTTCATTTCAGCTTTCCTCACACCTTCTATTTTCTTATCCCTCACACTAAAACTTCTAAGCAGGATTCCTTTTACAAGCTTCTTTTATTAACATTATGTTTTATCACAGGGCTCCAGGAAATTCCGACGTCCATCAGCGCTGTGTCTGCTCCCGGTTCAACGCACTACGGTTTTACAGAAGGTTTTTAAGCATGAACGGGCCGGAAGGCCGGCACCAAGTCCGCATTCATGATTACTGCAAAAATTGCCTAGCAAGGTCTCATGCTACTGACGACTGCACCTCTGCCGATGTGTGCCAAAAATGTGGTTGGGCGCGCCACACTCTGCTTCATTTGTCCCCTGGGGAACCAGCTAGTAAGCAGGAGAGAGTGAGCCGTAACGTTACTCTGAAATCATGCCAACGTGCACCTGCACCACCAGCCCGCCAGGAGAGTGTCAGCAGTTAGGTTCGTACCTCATCGCGTCCACGTCAATCCAGAGTTCATGACCGCCTCTGCCCGTACCGCCGTCCAACACAGCGCACACGTAGCAGCAACCAGCCTACCAGGCGTCAGTCCAGGAATCTAGCCCCGGTGCAAGTTTTTATACATTTTCGCCTCTGACTCGTTCAGCATATTGTGAATTATGCATATCGTGAATTATTACCCCCTTTTTCTACCGGTTTGATATTCGCCGCGTTTTCTTTGTTTTGGCGGTAAAAATGGAGTCGAGTTCAGTTCGCTCTTAGCTGATGTAAATACCTGGTCATCCTACGTATCCTAATCGAGGGGGTGCTTTAATACCATGTGAGATAAGGCCATGATGGCTTTATCTCTCATTCAATAGGGAGATAAAGCCTTTTTTCATTTGAATGGGAGATAAAGCCATCATGGCCTTAGCTCACATTAGCAATATTAGAATATGGCTTTATCTCTCATTTCGGTTTTGAAGAACTTTTGCATTTTACATTGATTAATAGTTTTCTTATATTTATAATTAAGGGGTAATGATTTTCCGTTTTACGAAATTTTTACATTAGGTGTAAACATTCCGTAAAAGGGAAAATCAATAGTTTTCTTATTTTTATATTTAAGAAGTAATAATAATAATAAAGCAAAATTTGCACACCTTTGTGTTAACACAGCACTATAAATCTTAGAAATTATATTATAAGGGGGTGCATTAACACAAACGGCAATAAGGCAAAATTTGCATTATTTCACTTTTAAATGAGAAATAAGACAAAAAAAATCGATTTTGCTCTATTTCCAAGCAGGATTGATAATAAAGCAAACTTTTTTTTTATTTCCTATTCATAATTTTTAATATTGTTTGACGATCTGCATACGAATTTTTTCTTTAAAATTATGTTTCCTGTTCTATGTGCATTCATTGAAGGAAGAAAATCTAATAATATTTTTATTAATAATAACATTCTGTAAAAAATGTCTTCCCGGAGACACTAAAGTTAAGTATTGAAATCTGGCTTCGCATACCAAAGTTTTTCTGCGTGGCGGCCTGCGGCCGCGCTTACGAGTTTTCTCCTCCAGTAGGCCGCGGCAGGTGGCTTCGCTGAATAAAGTTTTCTGCGAGCGTCACAAGAATAAAAAAATGTCTTTTCCCGGAAACACTAAAGTAAAGTATTAGAATCTGGGTTCGCATACTTAAGTTTTTCTGCGTGGCTGTGTGATTGATAACTAGAATTTGCGAAAAAAAAAAATATGGCTGTATCTCTCATTTCGCAAAATTATAAATATGACCTTACCTCTCAATGATTGGGCAATAAGGCCATTATGGCTTTATCTCCCATTCAATTGAGCAATAAAGCCATTGTTTCTCATTTCTAAGTATACATAACTTGTACATTTAAAAAAATAAGTATTAAAATAAATACCTATGTAAGTACTGTGAATTTAAACAAGTGTAGCCGTCTCTTTATTAAGACCCTAAAGTCTCCAGGAATCCCCTCCTGCCCCTGTCTCCAGAAAACCCATTTGGAACCTAAAACGTGCACTTCCCCCTATATGCTCTTCTCACCCCCTTTATTAGGCTATGTGGTAGCTAATACACCTATAACGCCCCCTCATTTGTTTGACTCTAAGTTAATTTCTGTCCCTTTTCTTTAATCTTGGATAATCATCAGTCATTATTCCAGAAATAAGCAACTGTATCATCTAATTGTAGAATAAATAAATGTTTAAGTGAAATTATGTGTGTTTTTTAAATTTGCAAAAAACGCACTGTTTATTTAAAGAGGAAAAACCAAAAAAATTTTAGAAAGGTAAACACATAATAATTTTATTAAAAACCAACACCCGTATTCAAAACAAAAATTTAGTTACTGCATATCCCCTGATTAAGGATTTCTTATTCAAAACACTTTTAAATTAACTATGATTATCGAATGATCAAAGACTTTTTAACTCCTAGCTAACTGCTGTCAATTTGCAATTTCTGTCAATTGAATTTAACTAAAACAGAGATGTAAAAATTTTTCTTAATCGGGCGATTTAAAAGTGTTTTGAATAAACTCATGACTAAATGGTGATTAAGCTTAATTGACATTTTAGTTGCTCACTCGATGAGCGGAGTATAATCGGAGTACACAAATTTTCGTTTTGAATACGGTTGCAAATACTTACAGTTCTATTTGGACATTGCTGCTGTTCTGCTAATAGCTGTTTTGGTGAATTATTTATTAGTAACGAGTTAGGTAAACGCTGATTTATATTTTGAATATTTGGCATATCTGCGCACACACTTGTTGCGCTAATAATAATTGTACTCAATTTATGTTGCTGATGCTGACATGATTGGTCTGAAGACTCTTCATTGCAATTGCAAATATCTTTATCCAAGTGAGAGTTCTTTTTTAGCTCTTTAAAATCTAAATTTTCTTGTAAATTTATTGTGTCATCGTTATTAATAAAATTTTCTAACATCGCTGCTTCTCCTACATTTTTGGTAGTTACTTTAATCATTGGATTTATTTGTTGTAGTCCGATGTGTAATTCAGAATGTTTGTAACTTGTATCTATGGAATTTATGTTGGTATGGCTATTTGAGTGTGTGCTCGTAACATCAACGTTTTGTTGCACATCCATTTCGTCCAATAACAGCTCTTCATTCTCAGTATAAATATTTTTAAAATTTTCATTGCAGTGCTTAAAGTTATTTTTTTTTACGCTGCCCATATTTTGTTGCTTTCTCCTAGTGAGTTTAACAAAGTGCGTTTGTAAATGCTTCTTTTGCATTTTGAAGGGTTGTGCTGTAGATTTTCGATTACGAATACGCCTTCGCTCGCATTTCTTCAAATCTACACCTAATTCCCAATAGCCACCTTTGCCTTTATCTTCTTTATTGCGGCCTATTTTACGAAAACACGGATGTAGTGACAAATTGTGTCGTATTGAATTCTAAGAAACCAATCAAAAGAAATAGGTAAACATTTATAAACAAAAAAAAATAGCTACTTACATTCCACTTCTTTCGTACACGAAAAAATGCAAACTTTCGTTCAATCCACGAGCAAATTTGCTGCAAAGTGATACGTCTTCCGTTTTCTAACATGGCCATTCCGATAATATGAGAATAATTAAATGGGGGCTTTTCAACAATGTCGGATTGGTAATTAATGGCAGATTTTTCATAAATTTCCAAATCTCTATTTATTTAAAACAAAATGAAAAAAATTTAATATGAAATTGAAGAACATTTCTTTAAGATAATTTTAAACACCTTTTAATTTTATTTAAAAACAATTCGTATCGTTCAGCAGGTAAGGGCCGTTTTGGTTGATTCAATGTTTTAGTGGCACGTATTTCATCTGATTTGTGTTCTGGAATTTTTAAAATTAACCTTTGATTTTGCTGTCCTAATATATTTATATTAAGTTTTTCTGGGATTTCTTTCTCAGGCTGTTGGCAATAATAGTATGATGGCTGTTGAATTGAAATCTGTTCCACTGAAATTGTTGTTAGTTCATTGTCTTTTTTTGATTCTTCATCCAATGCCATATGGACAAACCCCATTGTTTGGTTACGTAGCTCAGTAAGCCATGTAAGATTTGTTAAATCTCGTTCTTCATCTTCCTCATCCTCATCGATATCATCCACTTGATCTGTGCTTCTGCTATTTTCAACATCTTCCTCTTCTTCAAGTTCAGCTATTTCGCCACTAAATTTAAAAAATTTAATTTGTCCACAAGTTAATTGCTCGTATTCGTTATTAAAGTCTTGCAGTACGTTATTATCCATTAATAAGGTCGATCCTTCAGGCGAATTGCTTGACCCCGTATTGATATTAAGGTAATCATTAGTTTTTGTTGTCTTGATCATCATTTAGGCTGAATATAAGTATTGAGTTCTGTAAAAAACACTTCGAGGTTACTTTTGCGAAATTTAAATGTCATATGGTCGGGATTACTATCCTACACAATCGTATGATCCATTCCCCCAAAAAACTGATGAAAGAACTCCATCCGAATCAACGCCACCCTATCACACAAAAAAGTTCACATTATCATACCTTATGAACACACACGATTTTTTTGATAAAACATACGACTGAATAAGATAGTGAATCGCCGGCTTAAAGAGTCACTTTACTGGCCGCCAACCACCAACCCATGTAGCTGAAGGGCCATATAAACCAGACAAACGGTCAAACAAACATACAAATAAATAAAATGTTAATACTCACACAAACATCTTGTTGTCAAATTGCTTGTGCCATTTATTTTGCCCTTAACCCTAGGATTCTCGGGAACTCTTTGCCACTAAGTTCTCCTCTTTGGTCTGGCCAGACAACAATTAGAACAGCTAAAAAACCCAATTAAATAATAAGTAAATAAAAATATTTTTTATTGAACTATGCTAATTACTTTAGATGATACGAATTTGTTATATAATCTTGTTATTCCAATTTTTTATTCCACATGCAAGTCATCGAAAATGCAGTCTTTATTTTCGCACATTGCTTTTGCACATATATCATAGCTGAAACGAGTTTTGCGTTTGGTTTTTGTAGTTAAATTGAACTACGCGCATAATGGGCCGCAGTTTTCTGATTTGATTCATTCGTTTCAGAACATATCATTTATAGCATTCACCTTTTTGTTTTTTGATATTTTGTCCCATTTGAAGGACATTGCAAGCAAAAAATAAATTGGTCTAGCCAGACTAAGAGGGTAATTTCATAGACTTTTACATAAAAATGGAGTTTTACCCTAATAATGTTGTCTAATCGAATCCAAATTAATTTCATTCAATTCAGCACATATCATTTATAGAATTCACGTCCCTGTTTTTTAGATTTTTTGTTATATTCGAAAAATATTGCAAGTAAAACACAAATTGGTCTGGCCAGACCAAGAGGGTAATCCTATTGTTAAAGCCATTAAAACCCACATTTCAGTTTAATTGATATGATAATCTGAAATTTTTGTATATAGTTTTAGTAAAAAAGGAAAATTCAATAATCTTATATATTAAAACAAATCTTATAAATTATGAAACACTGCTACATATGTAATACCCTTTCAAAAAACTAAAACATGTCTGTCGGCAAACGAACAATATCGTTAATTTAAAGCAACAAAATATAACAATAATATCGTATAATATAAATGACCTTGAAAATAAACTTTTTTTTAAGTTTTTTAATTATAAAAACCCATTTAATTGAAGAAAATACTGAAAGTATTCGGAAATATTTCCAGGGTTTTTCATTGTACTCTGTACCAGCAATAAAAACTAATTGTTTCGGTAGGGCAGTTGGTGGGCTTGTGTGGAATAAGAAACAGTTTAAAATGCGCAAGCTTTAGAATGGACATTGACGAAGCTAAATTATAGTATACTAGCTTAACCCGGTGCGCTTCGCTACACTGCTTAAACCACTTCTTCAGTTGAGAGATATTTAATATATGCATCCTATGGAAGGTTTTCCCCCCTGCGCCTTCCCGCTTTATTTTTATTTTCAAAAGTGTAGTATACCATAGGAGTGACTTCTACTAAGTTTGAACATTCTTAATATAACAGTTCTTAAGATATGTGATATTAAACATTGGCGTCCTATGGGGGGTAACATTTCCCCGCTGCTATTTTATTTCAATTTGGGGTTCAGAAGATCATACTACAAAAAGTTTAATAAAAAGAGTGCAGCGGCTCTAAATTATATTTCTATATATGAGGGGTACTGCTCCTCCTCTGACCATTTCTATATTGAAATTTAAAGTTTGCCATAATAGTAGCTTTAACCACGTTTGAAGACTCTCCCTTTAATAGTTCTTGAGTTGAGAGATATTTAATATATGCATCCTATGGAAGGTATTTCCCCCCTGCGCCTTCCCGCTTTATTTTTATTTTCAAAAGTGTAGTATACCATAAGTGTGACTTCTACAAAGTTTGAACATTCTAACTTTAATAGTTTTTAAGATATCCGATATTAAACATTGGCGTCCTATGGGGGGTAACACTTCCCCCGCTGCTATTGTGTTTAAATTTTGGGGCTCAGAACATCCTACTACCAAAAGTTCAACAAATTGCTTGCAGCGGCTCTTATTAATATTGCTATCTATGAGGGGTACTGCTCCTCCTCTGTCTACCCCGCCGATTTTTATATTGAAATTTATAGTTTACCATAGTAGTAGCTTTAACCATGTTTGAAGACTCTCCCTTTAATAGTTCTTCTGTTGAGCGATATTTAATTTATGCATCCTATGGAAGGTATTTCCCCCCTGCGCCTTCCCGCTTTATTTTTATTTTCAAAAGTGTTGTATACCATAAGAGAGACTTCTGCAAAGTTTGAACATTCTCACTATAAAAGTTCTTAAGATATGCGATATTAACCATTGCCGTCCTATGGTGGGTACCACTTCCCCCGCTGCTATTTTATTTCAATTTTGGGGCTCAGAAGATCCTACTACCAAAAGTTCAACAAAATGCGTGCAGTGGCTCTTATTAATATTTCTATATATGAGGGGTACCGCTCCTCCCCCGTCTACCCCGCCCATTTGTATATTGAAATTTAAAGTTTACTATAATAATAGCTTTAACCACTTTTGAAGACTCTCCCTTTAATAATTCTTCATTTGAGCGATATTTAATATATGCATCCTATGGGAGGTATTTCCCCCCCCCTGCGCCTACCCGCTTTATTGTTATTTTCAAAAGTGTTGTATACCATAAGAGTGACTTCTAGAAAGTTTGAACATTCTCACTATTACAGTTCTTTAGATATGCGATGTTAAACATTGGCGTCCTATGGGGGATTCCACTTCCCCCGCTGCTATTTTATTTTAATTTTGGGGCTCAGAAGATCTTACTACCAAAAGTTCTGCATAATGCGTGCAGCGGATCTTAATATATGCGATAATTAATATTGGCATCCTATGGGGGATACCAATTCCCCTGCCCCTATCGAAAAAATAAGTAGCCTATTTTATTTTTAGGGCTCACGTGATGTATCTGTAATTTCAGGAAAATCGGTTCAGTAGTTTAGGAGTCTATAAGCCAACAAACAAACAAACAAACAAACAAACAAACAAACAAACAAACACACATACAAACATTTTTCATTTTTATATATATAGATAGATAGATAGATAGATACATGACACACAAATTACATTTATCATATTGTATTTGAGAGGATGTAACCGGCAAAACGAGTTAAATATTCTTAAAAACTTTTTTGAGGAAAATCATATAACTAACCCGTTAATTATTCCTGATCTTAACATTAGAATCTGAAGTATTCAACAAAATGTAGACAATTTGCACATTGAAATGTTTAAATCTGGAAGAGAAGTGAGAAGATCAAAAGATGTTATTTACAACAATAAGGAAGGCAGTTTATGCAATTTTGTTTAGATGAAAATTTATTTGTTCTTAATGGTCAAACTGATCCTTAACATATCGTTGTGCCGAAGTTATCTAAATTAAAAAGATCTATCGATCTGCGCAATCCTCATGTCCCTATCTCTTATGGTTAATGAGATATTACGAAGCCATTTTGTTGTATATCCAGTTTTGCGAAAAATTTAATGCGTTATAATATCGTATAAAGCATAATTGTGGATATACGACAAAAATCGTATGAAAATTTACAATTAAAATAATCTTTTTTTTTTTTTTTCTCATTATTTTTTATTGAATCTTCATATTTTAAATATGAACTAACAATAATTAATCAAATCTTAACCTAATACGTTATTTTACGTCCTGCCAGTGCCAGACAAAAATTTTCTTCATCACGGGTTCTGTTCACTTATATAGGTGTTTATCGCTCATCTAATTGGGTAAGTGCTGCAGTGTCTCTTCTTCTTAAGCGAGTGTGGCCGCCATGGTTTAAAATATTTCGAGCTAGTGGATTTGGGTGTTGTTCAAGTCTTTTTAAATATTTAACTGCATATTTTGTAATCATAGTTTTTACTAAAGGAACATTGAGATCCTTGTGAATATTTGAGTTTTTAACATACCAAGGGGCAGCTGTGATTATTCGAAGAAGTTTATTTTGGCGCCTTTGAATTTTTTCGATATTAGAGGCCGAGGCAGTGCCCCATAGTTGAATACCGTAGCACCAGATTGGCTTTAAGATGGAGTTGTAAAGTAAAAGTTTGCAGTCGAGACTTAGGACAGAGTTTCTTCCAATAAGCCAATGAATTTGGATGGCTTTTAGTTTCATTTGAGATAATTTTGCCTCTATATGGCTTTTCCACGTTAAACGGCGATCTAGATGAATACCGAGGTATTTTACATGCGAATTTTGAGGCACTAAATGATTATTGATTTTAATAGGGGGGCATGTTTCCCGACGCAAGGTAAATGTTACATGTACGCATTTTTGCTCATTGACCTTTATCCTCCATTGCTTCAGCCACAGTTCGAGTTGAAATATATGATCCTGTAGGTATCGAGATGCTTCTTGACTGTTTTCGTGCACGCTTAGAAAAGCTGTGTCATCAGCAAATGTTGAAGTTTGGGTGTAGTTGTTTATTGGCATATCCGAAGTATATATTAAGTATAAAAGTGGGCCTAGGATGCTTCCCTGAGGGACTCCAGCTTCAATTGGTTGAGGAGAGCTTAAATAATCACCTTCTTTAATAATAAACTTTCGACCGACTAAGTAGCTTTCTAACAGCTTGTGTGTGTTTACTGGTAAGTTTAGCTTCAATTTATGTAATAAGCCTTCATGCCAGACTTTGTCAAAAGCTTGAGAAACATCGATGAAGAGAGCGGAACAATATTTTCTTTCTTCAAAGGCTTTTCTTATTGCGTTTACTATACGATGGGTTTGCTCAATTGTGCTGTGTTCTCTTCTAAAGCCGAATTGGTGGTTAGGAATACATCTGTTTTCATTTAGAATTGGGGTTAATTTTGACGCTAACAGCTTCTCAAACAGCTTTGATATATTTGAAAGTAAACTTATAGGCCTATATGACTCAACTTTTGTGTGATCCTTTGCTGGTTTAGGTATCATGATGACTAAGGAAATCTTCCACTTTTGAGGATAGTATTCCAGGCGTAAAATAGCATTAAAAATTAAAAGAATAATTCTCCTTGCTATGCTGGGTAGCTCCAAAAGCATTTTGTTGCTGATCTTATCAAAACCAGGAGCCTTCTTGGGGTTTAAATCACAAATAGCCTTTTCGATTTCTCTTATCTCAAATCTTAGGGGAACAGCTGCTCTAGCAGCAACAGGTAGTAACTCGACCGCCATATCGTGAGATATGTTAGGGGTAAATACGTGTTTTAAATGATTAACAAACAGATTTCCTTTTTCAACATCATTTCTTGCCCAACTTCCATTCAAGTTTCTTAATGGCGGATTAGCGACAACTGGCCTTTTGAGGTTTCTAGCTGCACGCCATAATGAGTAGTCTGATTGTGGAGTTGCATCAAGTTCCTTAAGATATTTTTCCAGAGAAGCCGTTTTCTGAGTCTGCAGTAACTTTCTCAGCCTTTTTGTACAGTTTTTTAGTAAGTTCTTAAGTTGAGGGGATCTGTGCAATTGCCACTCTCTACGAGCTCTCCTTTTTTCAGACAAGAGACGCTCGACATCTGAGGAATATATTTTATTATTTTTGGTTTTTTTGGGGGCAATGCTGGAATGTTGAACAGCTAGTTTTAGAAAACTGTCAAAATTGACAATAGAGCGATCTATATACTCCGGTGTGCTAAGCGGAATATTTTCTGTGCAATGGGTACTGAGATATTTTTTATATTTTATCCAATTTATATGTGTAGCTGACGTCGCTATGTGACCAGAGGGAGATTCAATTCTATTGGTGTTTTTTATAGTAACAATTGTAGGTGTGTGATCAGAGGATAATTCTATGGAAGCTTCGACGTAAATCGTTTCTGTGGGGATGTTTTTAACCACGCCAAAATCGATGACATCTGGAATTTTTTGCGGATCAGCAGGCCAATATGTTGGTTGGCCGCTCGCGACAACATTTAAATTCATTTTAGAGATTGTATTAAACAAAACACGACCCTTTGGTGTTATAAGTCGTGACCCCCAGAAGGTATGTTTTGCGTTGTAATCGCCAGCAGCCAGGAAACAGGGCCCCAGTGACTTATAATATTTGTAATATTGGCTTTCTGATATTGCAAATCTAGGTGGTGAATATAGAGATGAAATAACTACGCTTCGATTTAGCTCTTCGACACAAATGTTCGTAGCTTGGAGATAATCTTCACGATGATCACACATTGGGTAGTGTTTAATTCGGTTTTTTATTAATATAGCAGAACCTCCACAAGCTCTATCTCGAGGGTCCTTGGTATCATATAGAGTATAACCATTAATTTTAAACGTATTTCTTGAGGTCAAATGAGTTTCAGAAACCATCATGACATCAATTTGTTTATTTTTAAGAAAGTATTCTAATTCATTTTTATGTTGGCGGATGCCGTTTGCGTTCCAAAAACAAATTTTTAAACAGTTCATGGCTTGTTAAGAATAGCTTGCAATAACATCGATTGCATTCTAAGAATTTCCTGCATCATATTACCCATTGTGTTTGTAAAATTATTTACAGTTTGCACTAATGTTTCCATGGTTTTTTCTAGACGACTTAGATTAGAAACTGGAGTTTCGTCATTACTTGACGAAGCGCCTTGCATTGGTACATTGTTTGATTTTAAAACGTTAGCATAAGAGGTTCTGTTACTACTAGGCTGCGGAGCCTGAAGATCATTACTGTTTACTTGATTCGTTACCTGCATTTGAGGGGGATTAGTTTTCGGTCCAACCGACTGCTTGACGATAGTATATACAGGGCATCC
This sequence comes from Pollenia griseotomentosa, assembly GCA_963931875.1. Classification (NCBI taxonomy): domain Eukaryota; kingdom Metazoa; phylum Arthropoda; class Insecta; order Diptera; family Polleniidae; genus Pollenia; species Pollenia griseotomentosa. Next base: position 8,897,959 of record OZ007565.1, read on the forward strand.
TCTATAATTGGCAGTGTGATTACCACCACAGTTGCTGCATTTTTTTACGTTGGGGTCGGTTTTAGACTTATCGCAAAGAACTGTACCGTGTAGCTCACCACATACTACGCAAACAGGGGGTAAATAGCAGTATGCCTTAGTATGGCCAAATTCTTGGCAGTTCAAACATTGAACGGGACCACCTCTTTTGTGCGGCTCCTCTATAGTTACCTTTCTGTACAGAATGTATTTTAAATCATAGATGAGATGCGTTTCATTTTTTTTAAGCTTAACGTCGCCGGTTTTTCTCTATTTTTAATGTTTACTACATGTTTTACCTTGAAGCCTTTTTCTTCTAGGAATGTTTTGACCTCTTCTGGGTCCACACATGAGTCAATACCCTTAATCACTACCTGAAGACCTTTACTGCTTTTCAGTTGGTATGTATAAAAGTTTTTTTTTAGTGCTTCAAAGTTGTTTATTACTTTGCGAAAGTCATTCTCATGATTGACTTGTATTTTAGTCTCGTTTATACTACCACGCTTGATAGCCGCTACGTAAAACGAATTTTCACCTATCACTGATATCAAACTCTTTATGAGCTCATTTGAATTTAATTCCCTAAGATAGATCGGGGGAGGCTTTGACGATTTTATGACGTTTGGTGCTTCAGACGATTCATCCTCCAGAATTGCAAAACGATTTTGAGTATTTATTTTATCAAAAGTTGGTACTTTTGAGGCCGAAGCAACTGCTGCAGAGGTAGGGCTGCGTCCCCGTTTGAGCACTGTTATGTACCTGTCCATACCAACTTGTACTGTAGGCTTTTGAGAAATTTTTCCTTGAGTTACTGAGTTGTCCATAGCGGCTGTTTTGGGGTTAACCGTATCATCACTTATTAAAGTTTTTTTTGGCTCTGCGGCAGCGCCTGCAGTTAACAAACTTGTTATTGTAATACGATCGACCGTTTTTGTAAACAAAGAAGGTGAGAGGGAACGCGTTCGAGTAATAGGTTTAGCCGTTAGGTAATTGCTATCATCGATTCTTTTTTTTGTTTCTACTTTTGTTTCGTCAACACTCACTGTAACATATGCATTTCTTACGTTATGTTTAATTGTTTTTGCATTGTACGCATTCATAAGTTTTTTTTTTATTTTACAGTTTGTTTAATTGTGCTCTTCTTGTTATTTGTTGTTAAAAACCCCGATAATAAAAAAGAAGAATAAACAAAAACAAGAAATGTTTTTGCTTAAAATGTATGTTTGTATGTTTATGTATGTATGTTCATACATACATTTTTTTATTAAATTATAACTTTTATTATTTTAATTATTGACGTTTATGTTCACAAATTAAAAATTATTTTTAAGCGTCCAATTCGCTGATATTATATTATTTATTTAATAAATAATATTATGATTTTATAACAACTTATTTAAGTATGTTAAAAGAAAACAAAAACCGTATGCCGAGTTAAAAAAAAAAACACGTCTGCATTCAACAAGCACTGTGATGTGTAATCTTGCGTTAACTTGTTGTATGTGAACAAAGTATATTAGGCATGTTACAAAAAGAGACTTTTTTATGAATATTACTTGTTACCAAGGCACGTCGGCCGCAAGTCCTAGTGACTCCCACGGGGATTTTGAATAAAACACACAGAATGTAGTTGATAATGTGTATATGTATTAAAATTCCTAAATTAAGTTTTAACAATTATGTAGGAACAATATTAAATATTAAATTGTGTTACATACTTTTTGGTAAGGAAACCACCAGGAATTATTGAGTTTGTAAAATTTAAATGCAAATGAGTTTTGCTCCTGAGCGCTGCGCACAGCCAACTTGTAAGTAGGCAATTCAGAATATAAAATGGCTGCAAAAAGGCGCATGTTCTAGAGCAATTCTTAAATGTTTCGTTAAGTTTTACAAATATTTCAATCAGAAAATAATTAAAAATTCAACAATGATTTGGTGATGCCGGACTGTATATAATTGAAACTTAAGCTAAATAACTATTATTTTGTAGATGGCGTTAACATTACTGTTTTTATAACATTTTTCGTTTTACATCTTAAAAGTTTTTTGGACGTAGTACAGTATAAACAAATGCAGAGTTTTTTTTGCTTAAATTTATTTTATTGTTAAGAAATTAAAGCTTAATTAATAAAATTAATAATAGCAAAAATACAAAAACTATAACTATACGTAAATTTATTTGTAACTTTAGGTCCTCTTTTAGACAGGCAAAGTTTACTTTGACAAAGTTTGTTGAATTCTCTTTTAAACTTTGTTCGGTGTTTAGACCAGAGAATGACTAAAGTATCATTTTAAGTACTCTTTCAATATTAGTAAGAAAACATATATGGACATGCATGGGTAAAGATCAAAACTATACACATACATACCACTACCCATAACAACCCAGCGGGAAAACTCAGAAGACCTTCTTACTTCAGGCCTTTTTAAAGGCCTGCTTAAAATTTTTTTTGATTCAATTACTATTCTTATGTAACTGCTAAAGAATGCCTCATAGAAGGCTTCGGCTCTTTGGTATAAAAGATAAGATACACTTTCCAAACTCGCTTCTATGAAAAGCGAGAAGAGAAGGAGTAACATTTTTTGTTTTGTGTTTTTTGCACAAGCAAAAGCAACAGAATTAAGATCCCTTTACTAAAAAAAGGTTACATACATATTAAAATACCAAATAAAAACAGTAATGTAAATCATTTTAGTTGAAGTTGAAAAGAGTACAATTTTATATTTTGTTTTTTTCGCCAAAGCAAAAGCGAAAGAATTCAGATCCCGTTATATAAACAAAGTTGCATACATAATTAAATACCAAATAAAAACAATAATGTAAATCATTTTAGTTGAGTGCTGTTCATTAAAGAAGAAAGGTACTTGTGCTAAAAAGTGAAAAATTAAAAAAAGTGAATTTTATACATATTTTTAAGTTTCAATGACTAAAGTGTTTTGTTTTTATATTTTTGCTTTAATTTTTAGTTTCTAAGACTGAAGTGTTTTTTTTTTAATATTTTTTATTTAATTTTATATTTTTTGTGTATAGTTATTATTGTTTGTGTAAATCTGTAAATAAATATATATGTTTACTTAACTAGAATTATAAAACTCTAAACATTTACAGCCTTATTCAAAAAAAGTTACTAAAGGTTTACCAAGGCTTACTAAGTAAAAATCGTTAAAGTATTATTCAAAAGCAATTATTAGTCTAAAATACCTTTTGTAACTCAATATTAAAAGTAAGAATTTTAAAGTACCTTCAACCCTACTTTAAACCTAAATTAATAATATTACAAAGACAACAAACTTTGAGAAAATTAACAAAATAATAAAAATATACATTTTACAATATTATATTGGTATTTAAAATGAAAACACTAAGTTATATAGAGCGAATTGGTAAGTTTTATGATTATTTAAAAAAATAAGTAGGTTTTGACTTGTCTTCTATTTTAACAAAATTTTTAACGCAAATATCCAACTGCAGACGCCAATGAATTTATAAAGATAGGCCTGATCCGTTTTTCCTTCCTGACATCGAATTCAAAAAGAAATATCGGTTTAATAAGCAAACCGTAAAAACATAACAAATTTAATAAAAAATGATATTTCATTGGACAGAAGAGGATGTGGAACATCGGCAGAATTGCAGGAATTGGTAGCCTTGCGCAGTTGGGGCAGAAGAGAAGTAAGTTTTGCAATTTATAAGAGCGAATTTTAAGTAGAAAAAAATTCGATTTTTAGGTGCAGGACGATGCTGGTGACATACATGGCCTATCTCAAGCAACGGTCAGCAGAATTTATGCAAAAGTGGCTCGAGCTATCGCCAAACTAGCAAACGATAAAATCAAAATGCCTGCTACCGTGCAAGATGAAGTGAAAGTTGCAAAACAATTTAAAGAAATTCGCAACTTCCCCACTGTTATTGGGGCAATTGATTGCATTACTAGAATTGAAATGACAAGTGCATGAAACGGTGTTACCAGTCTTAAACTAAAAAAATTCTTAAAGTCATTATTAACTAATATACGTTTTTTGTATACAAATTTTTACAAAAAGGTTATTAAGCGTAAAGTGCTTATTAACTAATATGTTCTTTAAACCAAAATTAACATTTTTTTTTGAATAAGGCTGTTATTCTTTTTTGAAAATTATGGGAAGGCATTTAAGCAGGGATTAATCTGCAGGCCTTCTTAAGTGCCTGCAGCTGAAGGCCTTTTGATATACCTTTATTAAAAATGCTCCAATATGGCCTTTATTCTAAGGCCTTTTGACAGTCCTTCTTTGGAAAGCCTTCTAAGAGCAATTTATTTGAATGCCTTTAAGAAGCTCTGGCGAAAGAAAGGAAATCGGAGGGCCTTCCCCGCAATGACAACGTGTGTAGAAAAGATATGAGTATGGAATGGAGCGAGCAGGCCTTGTACATCCAAAAGAAGGGGTACAGAGGCCTTCTAGAAGGCATCCGCACTCCTTCTTTTTCCCGCTGGGAAGCTAAAGTTGAATATGTATAGGTATACGCTGCCAAATTGTATTTGTATATTCCCGGTGGCGAACGTCATAGTGATTCAGCGTGACAAACGCTGACAATATTAAATCATCGATGACAAGTGTTGATTTTACTTTGGTGTCATATATGGATTTTTAAAGTATTTGTCCAAACTGTCATAGATGACCAATGTTGATTTTGTCTTGTAGGCGTCCATTTGTTTGTGAGTCCTAACAGACAATATCATCAACTTTCATTAGTGAATTTTTCAGGTAGAGTGACAAGGAAAACACAGAATAAACTCAAGTAATAAATGGAACAGAACAAACAGAAAAAAGAAACGGTCCGTTATTTCTGATTTATTCATTGACGGAGACATGTAGCAGACAAAGTCCTGCAGCGATCACGTCGTGATCTATTCATAACAGACAATGTCGCTTAGTTTTTCCTTTTAAGGGAATAGTGACATTGCAAAGCCGTTGTCATGCATAACTCCCTAAATATCAACTTGTTACTGACTGTGGTGCGATTATTCATCGATCAAAATGTCATAATGACAATGCCGCTCATAAACGCCACCGGGTTCATTCTTCTTTTTGAATGTACCCGGTGGCGAACGTCATAGTGATTCAGCGTGACAAACGCTGACAATATTAAATCATCGATGACAAGTGTTGATTTTACTTTGGTGTCATATATGAATTTTTAAAGTATTTGTCCAAACTGTCATAGATGACCAATGTTGATTTTGTCTTGTAGGCGTCCATTTGTTTGTGAGTCCTAACAGACAATATCATCAACTTTCATTAGTGAATTTTTCAGGTAGAGTGACAAGGAAAACACAGAATAAACGCAAGTAATAAATGGAACAGAACAAACAGAAAAAAGAAACGGTCCGTTATTTCTGATTTATTCATTGACGGAGACATGTAGCAGACAAAGTCCTGCAGCGATCACGTCGTGATCTATTCATAACAGACAATGTCGCTTAGTTTTTCCTTTTAAGGAAATAGTGACATTGCAAAGCCGTTGTCATGCATAACTCCCTAAATATCAACTTGTTACTGACTGTGGTGCGATTATTCATCGATCAAAATGTCATAATGACAATGCCGCTCATAAACGCCACCGGGTACATGCAGATATAAATAAAATTTTTGCTAGCTATCTGCATTACCCATGTAAGAATGTGTGTAAACGTGTTTATAACGTAAATATACAGAGCGAGAGAGAAAGCAGAGATGGCAAATGCAATTTTAAAAATTTTGGAACTAGGCAAAATTTTTTGTGTTGTAATTCAGAAAAATATCAAGATAATTTTAAAGCTTTTTTAGATTTGACTAAGGCGGTAAGCTTATTTTTCAAAACTGTTTTATAACTCGAGAACTACTCAACCTATTTACAAATCAATACATGCGTTGAAAATGGGGAACTTTCACTAATGGTGTAAAGCAATATTAAAAAGTTAGGACAACGAGGGGCGGTTGGGGGCAATTTCTGCTTCTTTGAATATATCTAACAGATCCTAATGAAATTTAAAACATAGATAGATCCATATTTATTTAGACACATAAGCTATGTATTTTAATGCGCCCAAATCCGAAAAGAAACATTATAGTTTATTTGAAAAATGTGTCTTGAATATGTACATACATTAAGGTGGCAGTCACCCTCTTAAACACGAAAAATCTGTTTTAATACTGTTTTGTAGAAACTAATGAAGATTACGAAAATAATGAAGATCAAAGAATTAAGATAATCAAAATATGTTTGTATTAAACTTAATTGCTCAACATTTCGGAAAATTGGAATTACGTCAAAATTTAACGTAATTGCTCAACATTAAACATAAAACAAACAAGTGTGAGTATAACATGTAACAATTTCTATAGAAATTATAGAATATATCTACAACATTGATGTCAAAAAAATTTTACATCTGTACTGGTTAGAGAATTTTAAAGTACAGCATACACAAAAAACTAAGCGCAAATATTTCTATTAACATTTAATGTTAATATGTAAATAAATTTAAAACATATTAAATATCCATACTAGATTTTCTATTTTTTCAACTGACTTAAAACTTCCGTTTTAAATATTTTTTTTTAAATAAAATGTGTTAAAAAATTTCTCATTTTACCCATTAATTAAAAAAAATTTAATTCAGTGGGAACTGCTAGAATGTTTCAAAATTTAAAGCAAGAATTGTATCGAACAAAACTCAAATAAAATCTTCTATATGTATGCTTTTATGACAGTCTCGTAAAGCCAATAAATTTTTTTTTATTAATTACCATAATTTATTTTACACACTGTAGTTGTTAAAATATAAACGCAGTTACCATACCATACACTTGTCGCTGTCACACGCACATAGCATAGATAAGTGACACGAGACAGAATATATGGTTTTTTATGTATGCATGTAAGTATTGATTTGTATGATGTGGTAATAAGAAAGAGTGAAACAACCACTCAATACATTTATGTGTAAACATTTGTTTTTACAGCGTTTGCTTACGATACATGTACACTGCATGTTTTTTACATCTGGCTTGTCAACTTTTCAGGTCACATGATATTGTGCATGTGTGTCAACACTGCTGTTTTTTTTCATATTCGATCCAAAACGTAATGTAATTTGCTCCTCGTGGTCAAATAAATAAACATCTATCAACGTTTTAAATATCATTAAAATCTGTTAGATAGCTTCGTAGAGCAGAAATTGCCCTTCCCACCTCTCGTGGTCCTATTTTTTATAAAAATGTACTATATCTTATGTGTAGTTTTACATAGGTACTGCTGATGTAACGGACAAATTTATTTTATGTATCAATTAAAATATTAACATAGTCCCATACCTTCCTAGTGATCAAAGCATATTTTTGCTAAAAAAAATTTTTTTCATTTTTACAGAGAAGTGCCAAAAATACTGAAGGTATTTTTTTAAACATGGATATATCATATGCATGACAGATAAAAAAAACACATTCATGGGTATTGAATAATGTCTGCATCATTGTTGCCAACTTTTTTTGAAGACTTACCGTCAAATCGTACATCAAAAACCGCTAGAAGCCGCTAAATTTTTTATTTAGCGTAAAAAGTTTTAAAATATCGTTAAAATCTCAATATTTTGCAAAATGTGTATTCAAATCATGATATATGGTGCCTTTTTAAAGGTATACGACTTTTTTTAAAATTATATATATAGTAAGGTTTTTAATTTCTCTGACTTTTTTAGTCCCGGGAACGTACAAGAATTTTTCTTTTAAAAAGTGCCTAAAAGTTGGTAAAATATTTTAAATTAAAGTTTTTTTCTATCACGTCTAGTTTTTTAATATGGGCTGCTGAAGCTAATATAGATATGTATTTCATCATAACTGGAAAATGATTTGTCCGATTTTGATCCAATGATTGAGAACAAAATTTTGTATAAAAAATTATAAAGACGAAAGTTTCACATTTTTATCGTTTATCAAAAAGCCAGATATATTACGAATAAAATAAGAAATATATTATAAAAATGTCTAATATTTCGGCCGAATTAAGGCGGATTTGTCCGATTTGGATTAAATTACTAGCAGATGACTTGGAATAAAATTCATTTTAAAGCATGGCCACCTTATTTCTTCCGAAATAGAATAGAATCAATCTGTAAACAGATTTGAATTCAGCACGCTAAAGTCAATTAAAATCACATAACAAGGTTCTTTTTTCGCCTTTTTTTATTTTTCCGACCAGTTTTTAATCAAATATGAAACTACGAATTATTTTTGTTAGCTGAACATAATTTTACAGAATTCCAATTAATCCTAATCAAAAAGTTAATAATAAAAAAAGTTGTAAAATGTTTTTATAGCTGAAACCAAGGTATATTTACACAAGGTAGACTCATTTGGGAGTGTAGACATGCTGCTCTATAAAAGGAACCGAGTTGTCAAAATTGTCTTCATATAAAACAAAAACAATTTTACTCACACATGTACCAATTTTGGCTCATATACACGAAATTTGACGTTTGGGTTCCAACTAGGGGTAAACAGCTGAAAAACATATGGGCCAACGAGTTTACCTTGTGTAAATATACCTTTACTGAAACGAATTCAATTTATGAATTATTTTATGAAAAAAAATTTAAATTTTCAATTACCTAGAACAAAAATTTTATATTCTATTGATATTAAAAAAAAACCGCTAGATTTCCCGCTAACCGTCAAAACGGAAATTTTGCCGCAATGGGCACATAAAAACCGCTATAATCGCGGTAAAACCGTCAAATTGGCAACAGTGGTCTGCATAATATTCATGTATTTTTGTTTACTGAATATGGGTGCGTGAAGATATTTCCGTGCATAAGTATAAGTAATAACCAAACTTTTTGCAACGCACAACCATAGCTGTTGTTATTATTTGTGTTATAAACATGTGAATACACAACAACGAAAAGCGTAAGTAAATACCTCTGTATATTTGTCATTCTCTGGTTTAATTGAGGGTTACACGATCAAGTTTTGCCTATCAAGTTTTAATTCACTCACACTTTTTTACCAATACACTCATACTTTCAAAAATTGAAACGAACTTGCCTTTAAAATTCTCTTTCCAGTGAGTGTTTCAATTTACGTTCAAGAAAACAACTTTTTTCAATATTAATTAGCAAATTTTTCGTTTGCCTTTATAAATTGTTTTCTTAATGACATTTTGAAAGTAAATTGCTCAAAAATTGAATGTAGCCTACGTCACAACTTTCAATTTTGGAAATTTTGACAAATAGTATATGTAAAAGACTATCAAGAAAATATTGATCGTGTGGCTGCACAAAGTTTAATTTGACAACGTTTTGTTTTCATTTGTTTGAATATATTATGTAAACAGCGTTGCCAGAATGATGATTTAATCATATTTTTTTAACAAACCTAACATTTAAAGATTTTTTTCTCAAATAATGATTTTTTTTATTTATTTATTTATTTGGTCTATAGATTATAAATCCTTACAGACTAAAGAATGTAATACAGGTGTGAATACATTAACTTTTTAAATACAAAATTAGTTTTCTTTTTAAAATATTGCTTTCAGAAAGATCTATAATATGATACAATTTATTAAAATTTTCACAAATGCGACGAAAGGAGTCATTATTAGCATAATCGGATCTGTAGTAGTTAAGACTGATGAGCTGAAAGTTACGAGTTGGCCTATTTGGAACCCAAAAGTTAATTTAACCAAGCAGGAACGTAGAATCAACTTCACCATCAATTAATTCAAGAAGAAAAGATATACTCAGCATAACACTGCGGCTTTTTAAGGTTGGCAGCTTAATAAGAGCAAATATATTTACATACGATGGCAAAACAAACGAATTCCAACCAAGACCACGTAAACAAAAAATCAAAAATTGCTTTTGTACGGATTCAATACCATTTATATGAATGGAATAGTAAGGATCCCATACAATGGATCCATATTCAAGAATTGGCCGAACCAAAGATGTATAAAGTTGTTTCGTGACATAGGGGTCAGAAAATTCTCTAGACCATCGTTTTATAAAACCAAGAACACCGTTAGCCTTGTTAACAGTTAACGCGATAAGATTAAATTTTTAAAACAATGAAGTTTTGAATCAGCTTGTTGTTTATTGGTTTTGCACACTTTTGCACCCAGTGTCAAGATACACATTGCATCATTATTTCTGGGCATACAAAATATTAAAAAAAGCATCTTAAGCGGTCCATACCTTTGCAATATTATTGTATATGATATTCGCCATATTATTTCCATTTTGTCCTATATTATGCAATAAGTCGCACAATTGTTTCACTTTCTTTTCGTTGTGCAATAAAAATCAAAAGTCTTTTGATTGTTGTCAATATATTGTGCCACCTTTAAATATCACATACACATTGGCGATAAATTTATACAATACGTAAAATTTAACAATAATTTTTATTAATAAAAATTAAAAAAATAAAAATTATTTGTGAAAATAAAACCCGTATTTTTATAAAGTTTCATATATTAAAGAACAAAAAATCAAGTATTTAGTACCAAAAGTTAAAACTAATGGAACTTAAGAAGCTTTTAGTTTGAAAATTCCACCATCCATAAACAAAGTATGTGTATATAAGTGCTTAACTATTCCATTTAGAATTAATTTAGAAAAATTCATATTTTTTCAATGAGTTTTTTAAATAGAATTTTATCAAAGTATCTTCTATATTACATCGAGTCAAAATATATAATATTAAATTAAGAACTCTTAAGATTTTATAAGACGTATGAGCTTCATAGCTCCAAAACTTAAATCTTCGTCCCCAAAGTTTATAAATCACTAATATTAGAATTTAATTACTTTCAATGATTCAGTTCGAAGGTCACCAGGGGCTAAAATGCGAGGGCAGCTTTCGAAGAAAAAGACAGAAAGCTTTTTTGGTAGTGAAGTGGCAATGTGTTAAAACAGGCAGCAACAATCAAACCAAATGACGTGTCCAAAACAAAAATAACAAAACACAAGCCACGTTAAACAAATGCATTAGTTCATCAAACGTTGTGTTTGGTGCAAAAAAAATTATTTATTAATATTTTTTTGTTTTATAATGTTATTTATTTACTCATATTGTGGTAAACTTGAAAGATAATTTTTACAACAGCTTTGCAAAAAAATCTCAACTAAATAAATTTGTGTTCATTGTATTGCGGCATAAAAGATGATGCAAAGAGAAATGCAAAAAGGGCAGCTTTCTTAGAAAGAGACAAAAAAACGCAAAATCTTCCGTCTCGTGACAGTTCTGTTAGTATTCTGTAATACTTGATTTAATTATTAAAGAAATAATTGCATTTGATGTGTGTGGGCTTTTGTAAAAACGAGTATATTATTAACATCAGTTTTAAAGAAGCTAAGTCCAAATTTTTTTGAAAATTCAGTTTTTGATTCAGTACAATATAGAAAGAAAAATATGTACATTGCTTGCAGAAATAAATTTGGTTGCAAACTTTTAAAGAGGTGAAATATGAATAATCAAAATGAAATAAAACTGCACTTAAGATTTTAAATTGATTGTGAACTTAACATGTTCGTAAAACTTCGTACAAATGGTGGTTAGATCTAAAAATAATGTAAGGTATGTGTTGACAACACACGGCCAAAGAAAAATTTTGCGGTTATAATAGACTGTCAATGCTTTTTTTGACAACGTTGTTAAACAAAACTTCCCCGTTCAGACGGTAGTAAAACATTTTAAACAAATTTTACTGGCAATATTGTTAGATCTGACGACCGTATGTACGAATCTTTAATTCTTTATATCGCCAGTTAAATTTATTGAGTGGGGCTTGGATCTTTTACGACTGAAGGTAAAGATATGAATTTTGTTGTAATCTACAAACTATTTGTTTAGAACAACGCAGTGAAAATTCCTTACTCCAATTAAATGTCTGCATTAGAAATTGCGCTACTAAATATATCTGAAAACGCTGCTTGTGGTTTCTTGTGGGTGTACTAGAAGCGTTGTCTTCCGTATAGTTCAAACCATCTTCAGATATTGGACAAAATCTGCTGTCTCGAATATTTTTCAATTTTCTTTGCGCCAATAAGTTTTGCATTTCACCCATCAATTCATACGCATCGTCTTCAGGAAGCTTTTACAATTAAAACACAAGGCTTGTGGCTAAAGCAGTGAACTCGTTTTCTTTATCATTTATGTCCATAAATGTTTGAAGAGCTTTATCAAATTTTGAATTCGCTTTTTCTTCCCTTGGACGTTTGTTTGTTTTTTTATTTGTGAAGCTGTCGTTTTGTGTGCATATCACAGAGCAGTCTTCAATGTATTGCGTGTTTACATTATTCTGCAAAGTAGCTATAAAACAATTTACACAAGGAATTTGCTCTGCTTATATTTTTGAAGGTGTCGTAAAAACGCAACAACCACTGGCGATTACAATAAGATAGCGGCACCAGATAAACATACATACTTACCTTTTCTGAATTGTCCGATGAGTTTTTTACGGCAATACTGCTGGAACAAGAACAAGGAAGACTGATATATTTCTTCCGTAGCTGACCGAGACTTCTTATATATTTTATTATTTTCTCCTGTATAGGTAGCTCGTAGGAAACGTATTTTTTACAACACTCGCCGGCATACCCACTTGTGAACCGATGTCTTCGAAAGCGTTCCACAACACAATATGTGAACGATATAATGAAACTTATTTTATTATTTCTTCTTTATTTAATTTTTGCTTCAGCTTGGTTCAAAAAATTGCCGTGATTACGATATCATAAAAAAAAACCGGAAAAAATATTTTGTTTAACAAATGTTTTTTTTTTTCAAAATACATGAAATTTATGACTTAAATTACCATCAAGATGCGGTGTTGCATAGTTATGCTCTTTTTTATTCGTTATTTTTTGTAAATACACAGAAAATCCGCTGCAAACATATGTAAATTTAATTTTACTAAGTACTAGTAAATTTATACAAAAGTCATATACGGTGACACTGTTTCTTCATTTGTCATTTTACTTGCCGCAAGTGTCAAAAATTTACTTGCAAGCAAATTCTCTTGCAAGTTGGGCTGCAAGTACGAAAAATGTGATGGTATTAGTAAAAATATGTGAGTGCATTGAGTTTTTCGAACGTTCACTTGCATGTGTAACCCTAGGTTGCCACAAGCAAGTAGTGTATACGTATCTATTATAAACGAAAAATCGGGGAAACAGCCGATAGACTGAAAGTACAAAAATTGAGTGAATGTTAGTGAAAAAGTGTGAGTGTATTGAGTTTTTCGAACTGGCTCTTGCATGTGGAAACGGAGGGTAAGCCCTAGGTTAATAAAGAAAATAATCAAAACATATTAACACTAAAAAGAAAATGTTAGTAATAAAATAGTAATACATACCTACATATTTATTATTTTAATAACAATAATATTACTTAAAGAAAAAAATTTACATAATTCATTATATAATTTAAATTAAGTAAAGCTTAGACTAATACGCAAAATGTATATTTTTTAATACTTAATAATTTTGGAAATTTTATAATTGTAACGGGTCTGCCATCTAACTTTTTTTTTCAACTAGTGCTTATTTCGTGAATGGTTACACTTAGCTCATGTCTGATTAGACCAATAATTAGTTTTATCCTTCCGCTGAACGAATATGGTTGTGTATACGCTTGAACAACGCTGGGAAATATGGTGACATTACTTTGAAAATCATGGTAATATTGCAGAATGTGTGCGAAAATTGCGTACGGTTTTGAAGAAGAGAAGCACCGTCAGCTCCGTATGTTCGTTATCTTGTGAAAAAAGTGAAAGAAACTGGCATCCTCATCGATAAACCAAAGCGTGAAAAGCCAAAAACAGTGCGTACACCCGAGAATATTGCTGCTGTGGCAGAAAGTGTGCGTGAAGCGCCATTAACATCAAATCACCGTCGTTCTCAACAATTGAACATTTCGGAGACATCATTGAGACGAATATGGATAAAGGCCTTGGTATGACGCCATACAAAGTCCAATTGGTTCAGGAGTTGAAGCCAACTGACCATCCAATGCGTTTTCGCTTCGCTAAGTGGGCCTGCGATCGACTTACAGAAGATGCCGATTTTGCCAAAAAAAATCATCTTTTCAGATGAAGCTCATTTTGATCTTGGCGGGTATGTAAACAAGCAAAATTGTCGCATTTGGGGCACAGAAAACCCGCACGCATACATTGAAAAGCCGATGCACCCAAAACGAGTCACTGTTTGGTGCTGATTTTGGTCCAGATGCATAATTGGGCCATTTTTCTTCGAAAATGAGCAAGGAGTGGCCGTTACAGTCAATGGCGATCGTTATCGGGCCATGTTGAACGAATTTTTGTTCACAAAAATTTAAGAGGAGGATATTGGCAACATTTGGTTTCAACAGGACGGCGCTACGTGCCACACAGCCGAAGCTACACTCGATGTTTTGCGCCCTGTTTTTGAAGATCGCATTATCAGCCGCAGAGCTGATGTCTTTTGGCCACCTCGGAGCTGCGATTTGACACCGTTGGACTATTATTTGTGAGGTGCCGTCAAAGATAAGTGTTACGCCGACAAGCCAGAGACAATTGACGCTTTAAAGGACAATATTCGTGAAGCCATTGGTGAAATACAGCTGCACACAATCGACAATATGCTTAAAAATTGGACCGATCGTGTAGGCTACTGCATGGCCAGCCGAGACAGCCATTTGAATGAAATTATTAACCGGAAGGATTGTACTTTCAAATAAAAAAAAAAAATTTGAGAAAATATTCAGTAGTTTTTTTTATAGCATTTTCAAAAAAAAAAATTATTTGGCGGACCCTTTAGTTTTAAAGTTAATTAGGTATGTAGAAAAATTAAATTTTTTATGTATTTTATTTATTTATTTTTTGGCCAAGGTGTTATATTTGAAGTTTTTGAGATTTTAGTAAGCTAATAGGGCCTAAATTTTTCCATTGTAAATTAAAAACACATTTAATTACATTTTTTCCCAACGTTTCGTCAATTTTTTGTTGACTTCTTCAGGAGAACATCTATTTAAACATTTTTATTAATAACATTGTTATAAACACTTTAAATACAATTGTATTTTTACTTATTTTACTTTTTTTATGGTTTAATAGTTTGTTTTTAAATTTGGATTTCATATCGAATTTAATTTTATATTGCGTTTGATTTCATGTTGAACTTCATTTCTGTTTCTTTTAAATAGCTTTCATTTAGATAAATTAAGAATAATCTAATCCTTAGATTTCAAATTTTAATAGCAATTATGTTTTATATCTTATAGGTTAATTTGTTTTAATGTGTTATTATTTTTATACCCTTCACCACAGGTGGAAAATAGTGTACATATATAAGTTTGTCATTCCGTTTGTAATTTCTACAATATTGATCTTAGACCCTATAAAGTATATATATTCTGGGTCCTTATGAGGGAGAAGTTGGTTTAACGATGTCCGTCTTACGTTTGAAATGTGTTTTTCGAAGACTCCAGACATGATAACGGCTAGGTTGTTTCTTGCTATTGAAATTCAGCAAGATCGCTCCACAAATGGCTGAGATATGACCAAAAAACCACGACTACCTCTAATTTTTCAAAAAAATCCCTTGTGGTTGTTGTTGTTTTATTTTAATGCGTTTAATTTTATGCACACAAGCCCATAAACATTTATGTATGCATATGATATGCCGCTTAAATAAAGAAACAAACTCGCAGACTCAATATATTTTAATTTAACGCTTCTTCAGTAAAAGCGTTCGTAGCCGAGTTGTCTAACTTCTCGCCTGAGACTCATGAGGTTGCGAGTTCAAGTCTGAAAAATAAATTTTTTTCATTTTTATTTAATTTTTTTTTTTCTAAAAAACGATTTTAATATTATAAAATTATAAAACGAATTTCAAACATCAATTTTGGCAAAAGAGGAAACGGACATAGGTATTTTTGATTTGGTAATATTCTTCGGTATGACGAAATGAAAAGTTGGCGTGGCTCAATTAATATTCATTTATATCTAAAGAACATTATTTATATACATTTTTGTTCTTACCTCACGATGGTGAAGGGTATATAAGATTCGGCATAGCCGAATATAGCACTCTTACTTGTTTTTTTATGCAAATTTATTTTATTATTATTAAGTATTTTTTGTATTGAAGTAGAATGACTGTATGGCATCCTGAAGTACATATTTATAGCACTATGCGAAATCAAACGAAATACAGAATTCACCAGACCTGGGTTGTATCTTCAAATCCTTGAAGAATTACCAATGCTCTTTGACTAAAAAGTCATGGGTTCTCAAATTTTGCAATCCTCTACACATTCTTCCACAAAATCATGCACATTTGAAATGATTGTCTTCAATGCGCATCTTTCAGTCTGAAGCCATGACCTCCTCAATACATTCTCGCTAAAAAAAGTAAATTAAATTCTCTTTTATCAATATTGAAGAAAGAACAAACGGAATGACTAAGTTATATATAACCTTTTACCTTTGGTGAAGGAGTAGTTTTTGGGATTTCAGTATTTTGGTTATAACTCAGCCATTTTTTTTTTTTTTTATTTTAATTTGAGAGATTTATATACCGACGTGTTTAAGAAGAAATTTTCCATTTTCGTGGGTTATAAAATTTGACCTCGGGCAGATCTATGGTTCGCGAAAATGAGTATTTTTTAAAACACTTATATTTTGGTCATAGCTTTTATGTATCTGAAAGGATTTATCGAGTTTTTGTGAAGATATGTTGTAGTAAGGATTTCCGATTTTTTGATATATAAGGCGTATCCATAGGTTATATGACAGCCCTAAAACTTAAGTTCTAATAAAATTGTGATATATTAAGTACTTCTCCAATCCCGCCCATTTATTTTTAGAGAGGTTGTGTATTGATAACCAAGATGATTGGATCTTATTTGGAAACTTTGGCGTTTGCCGTTCTCCAGAAATGCAGAAAAACAAATAAAAAACAACAAGGGATTTTTGGGTAAAATATATTTCCGACATTTATGGACCGATCTGGTGGAATTTCAATAGCAAACTTAAACGAAGTATATGTGACATAAATATATGACAACCTAGCCCCCATAATTTCTGGGGTCTTCGGAAAACCCATTTCATTATACAAACAGATAGACGAACAACCACATTTGAACTTCTCTTCTCATAAGGAACCAGAATATATCTTTATAAAGTCTAGGATCAATATTGTAGAACTTAAAAACGGAATGACAAGGGTGAAGGGTATACAAATAACGACCACAAGTTAAGGTGAAAAACTCTTGAAATACGATTAAACGAAAGAAACTGTGATTTAAAAAAAGTAACGTAAAAACAAGTTATTGTAAAAACTCGAAAAAAAAAGAAACGAACGGTTATTATAAAAAAAATAACGAAATACTAAGAGAGAAAGACAAAGCCGATTACACTGGTTTACAGCCAAAAAATACCAAGAACGCCACATGCCTAGATAAGTTAATTGGGACCTCCTGAACACGAAAAACGCTATAATTTTTTTTTTCTAAGTACCGTTTTTTAGATAAAGGTACTTTTGTGTTTTTCCGTGTATGGTAACACTTAAGCCCTTGTGGAGCCCAGCCGATTTAGATAAATATCGTTGGAAAGGTAATTGAATGCCTTTCCCGTCGCTATGAACAAATGATGCAGGACTATTGTTGGTTCCTCATTCGCGAAGATTCATCCGAAAAAAAACGCAAAAGTTCAGGACGCTCGTCATTTAAATTTAAATTTTTTGAATTTACGCCGAATATAGTGTGTAAGCAATGAAGATGAAAATATTGTCGTTCCACAAAATCCTTAATAAGAACTTACGCTTAAAATGTTGGTAATTAAATAGACTATTTGGTAAAAGGATAAAACATTCCAGATCTTTACTATAACGTAGAAAAAAAACGAAGTAAAAATGAAAAATTTTGAAAAAAACGTAACAAATAGGCTAATTTTGAAGGTGTCATAACTCAGCCACTTCTTATCAGATAGAAATTTGCGGCATATTGTTGGAAAGGTAATTGAATGCCTTTTCCGTTTGTCGTTGGACTTCGGTTGGGTTCAACAAGGGTTTAAGTGGGACCATACACTGAAAAACACAAAAGTACCGTGATCTTAAAAACGGTACTTAGAAAAAAAATTACTGCGTTTTTCGTGTTCAGGAGGTCCAAATTAACTTATCTAGGCATGTGGTGTTCTTGGTATTTTTCCAAATTAAAAATGTGTGAAGCAGTGTTATGAACGAAAACCAGTGTGTGTAGAAAGCCTACAAAAAAACTAACGAACATTTTCAAATAAACGAAAACCACGGAGACTATATTTGGTAAGTGTGAGTGAAACAAAAATATTACACTTTAAAAAACAGATAAACCAAGAGTAATAGGTGTTCGTCGTGATCGCAAAGCGAAGAAACTAATATAAAGTAAAAAAGAAAAGCTGAGAGTGAAAACCAACCAAACCAACGCACTATAGGTAATTTGACCCGAAATCTTGGCCAAAAATAATTTTTTGCACTAACAATAATAATGTTTTTGCTAATGACGTTCGATTAAGAACATATCAAAGCAAATAACTGCATATTAGGTTTTTGTAAAAAACAAATATCAGCTGATTTATGGGAAGTCAAAGTTAATATTTCCAATCAACGTGCACAATAAATACAGCATAAAAAGTGAATTTTGAAATAAATTAAAACGGTTTTTATCAGTTATTAAACAAATAGGAGGAAATCGTGCATAATATGGAGAAGAGAGGGGATAGTAAGTAATTAAAAAAACCCAAAATATTTTGGTGGACGTTATTGCTTTTGGTAAAAAAAAACGTGTATTTCTAACATAACCTCAAATAAATGACTTTTTCCATAAATATAAACTTTGCATAAGCTTTTGATAATGTTGGCCGTGGACTGCCGTGTTTTTCCTTGATGAAAAATGTTAAGAAAAGCATTCTGAATTTATTTATTTTTATTTTAAGTTGCAATTTTTTGCGTTTTTTGAATTATATCATTTTCTTTCAGACAGCCTCAGCTTAAAATATAGCGAAATTTTTAATATTTGGATTTGTGAAAAAAATAAAAAGAAACAAAATGATGCTGTATACAATGTTATTATCAGTAAAATTGATTTAAATAATGTTTCAAAAAAAGATTTGGCTTCGTTAAAGCAAAAGGTACAAACTTTTTGTAAAAATTTATCTTTAAGGTGGCACAAGGCTCGCAGAAAAATGAACGTCTTTTTCCAGCAAAACCAAAACTGGCTACCACGTACCTTCATTTTACAAACTAAGTTGTATTCGCCTATATCTGATTCTTCTTCCAGGGGGCGTCCAAGAAAAGGGTATTCAGAGAAATCTGAACGATCAAGGAGGAGAGATGCAGAGAATTTAGCAAAAAGTAACTGCCATGCAACAGAGTTACTAGTACGTGCAGCTGCAGTATCGGCAAATAAGCAAAAGCAAGCCGATATGGCTGCGGTACTCAAAGCAACTTTAGCTAGTCCAGATAGACCTTCAATGATAAGGAAAGTTACTTTTGCTTCAGATAAAGTACCAATTGGCTTCACCGCAGACGAAGCCTTAGCTTATTTGTTGGATAACAATTTCACAAAACAGCAATACCTAAACACCAGACATGAAAACAAAATTAGAAATGCAGATATTTATCCCCTTTATAAAGACGTCGCAGATTCTAAAATTAAATGCCGGCCAGATTGTGTTGAAGTAAGTGAAGAAAAGGCCATGGTTTCTATCCAAGCGCTATTAACACATACTGGGAAAGAATTATAATGATGCAGATGGAGGTTTTAGAGAATTCAATGACCAATAATAATAATAATTTAATTAAAGCCGATTTGATTGTAAGCTATGGATTTGATGGCAGCTCTGGATATTCGAATTATAAGCAGAGATCTGTTGAGCCTTCTACGTCTACGAGTTCTGAATTATGCTTATTTGCAACTACATTGACTCCTCTTAGACTAATAGATTCGTCCGGAAATCCTTTGTGGAATAACCGCGCACCACAATCAATAAGGTTTTGTCGTCCCATCAAACTGGAATTTATTAAAGAAACAAAAGAAACAATTTTGCAAGAAGATTTGATGTTGAAACAACAAATAAATGATTTAAAGGACTTGGAAATCGAAATTGGTGAGGGTAAGGCCGAGGCCACGCAATGAGCGGCTAAGCGTCAAGCGGCTGAGCGATGAGCGTCAAAAAATTAAAACATATGAAATACTATTGAAGTGGCCACGAAATGAGCGACATGCGAGCGAAATTTTTGAGCGGCTAAGCGGCGTCGCTCACTTGTTCTAATTTTTAGTTGTTTTCTGAGCGTCAAAGAATAAACATGGCAAAAGTGAATGTGGAGCTTACAATTTCATCTGTACAAAGCCGACCGCTCTTATGGCAAGACAGATTACCAAATTTTAAAAATAAAAATATAACCGAAAATTTATTTTTTTGTTTTGTCAATCTAGTGTTAACTGCTTGCAACAGCAAATCAATGGATTTCTCATTTGGGTAGATTTGTATATATATGGTTAATGATGAACACCAAGGCCTGTTCGTCGATTTCGATTAATATATATATATATATATATATATATATATTTCATAATTTGTTTTTGTTTTAAATGTAAGTTAAGCGAACGAAGTCCGCTCGAAATCGACGAACAGGCCGCAAATTGTTTTTTTTTTTTTTCTTAATAAACGCATTAAATTCATATGAATACGATTTTCGCGTAATAACATTAAACAATCCACTCTTTACAATAGCATTTTAACAACTAACCGCTCATAAATGACGCTCAGTAATAAGCCACTTGCCGCTCAAACTTGACGCTTTGACGCTCATCGCTCAGACGCTTAGCCGCTCATTGCGTGGCCTCGGCCTAAGGCTATTGTTATTAATTTTAAACTATTTCTAACCGTTATTGATGGTAAAGTATTGAGCGTTTTAACTGACACAAAATCAAGCCAAGCTTGTCTAATATGTAAAGCCACCCCGAAAGATTTTATAAGTATCACGGACTTTGGAATCGAGAAATTTCACGCTAAAGAAGATAACCTTAAGTATGGCCTAAGCCCTTTGTAAGTAAAAAAAATGGCAAATTCGCACAGAAGATGATCGTAAAACTATTTCCGAAAGAAAGACACAAATGCAAAAGCTGTTTTGGGATAAAATGGGTCTCCTTATTGATAAGCCAAAAACGGGTGGATTTGGCAGTACAAATGATGGCAACACTTCCCGTCGAGCCTTTACCGAGCCTTTACCGATGATATGTTTTCAGAAATAACAGGCATTGACGTTAATCTTATTTATTCTTTAAAAATAATTCTTATTTCGATATGCTGCCTTTATCCGTTGGACGTTGAAAAATTCCAAGCTTATTGTCACAATACTGCAAGAATAATACAAACAACATATCCTTGGCTCCCAATGACTGCAACAGTACACAAAGTGTTAATTCACAGAAAAGAAATCATCGAGCACACAATATTACCGATAGGTTGCTTTGGAGAAGAAGCTGCAGAGTCGCGTAACAAGCATTACAAATTGGATAGGTTAAACCACGCTCGCAAAACTTCCCGAAAAACAAATCTTATGGATGTTTTTAACAGGGCTTTGGACATGTCTGACCCCATTATTTCCTCAATAAATTTAAAGAAACGCCTTGAGCAGAGGAGCCGATTGCAGCTTCCACGTGAAGTTTTGAACATGTTTGCTTCTCCAGAAGTACCAGAAACTTTGAAAGTGAATACCAGAAGAGTTAAAGGTGAAGAGGAAAGTGAAGACGAAGAATTTTCAGAAAATATTGACTATTTAGTTTTAAGTGAATCGTACCAAAGAGAGCTGGATGAAATTAATTTAGATAATGAACTTTAGAAAATATGTAGTTAAAATTGTTTTATTATTTTTTAGTTTAAATCAATTCAGTTTTCATTGCTATTGAATTTTAAGTTATGAATACAAAAAAAAAAAAAAACTACATGAAATAAATTTGAACAATGAACTTGAAAAAAGAAATTAATAATTTTATTTATTTAAGATTTTGTCTGCGTGGCTGATATGCTATTTTGTTAGCCCCCTTGCGTAAATTAATCGTGCCGAAGTTCGAAAAAATATATCTGTTAGTTTTCGAGATATTCTGTATTTATTTTTTCATATGCTGGCAACCCTAAAAATTTCAACTATTACAAAAATCAAAAACCCCAGCGTGCCTGTCCATGAACAACTCTTAAATTCCAAATTTCAGCCATATCGGTCCAAAAGTTTGGCTGTAAATAATTTTGGCCTAAAAAGTGGTTTAAATTACCTAGTGTGCAACGGCGTGTTAGTGACAAGGAATTTCGGTTTTTTTTGTTGTTGGAGACACTAGAAGTTAAGTTGTACATACAGATGGGGGATTTCAAGTCAAGTGACCCAATTTTTTAATCGATGTCTTCCGATTTGGATGAAATTTGCACCAAGGTAAGTCCCATTGGATTTTCAAAAGATTGATCAAATAGTTATCTAAGCTACTTGAGACAAATTTTGCTAACACCAATAGGTAATAAGTTACATGGATGAGAAAGAACACCTGTCAAACTTTGACCCCCTCTTAATCCGAAACTTTTTGGCCGATCTTGTTGAAAATTTGTTGCTGAATTACTATTTATTAGGACTACATCGATTTAAAAATAGGGTCACTTGACATGAAATCCCTCATATAGTTTATTTTACTTTGTTTTCATTGATTTTTTTTTATTAACTGCCTGGCCCATTACTTTCGTATATTTATATTGAAAGCAAAAACAAATTTTAATTATTGTTTTCAATATAAATATGCGAAAGAAACGCTCGTGTCGACATTGCGGGCCTGGCAGTAAATATTGTGTAAGTTTATTCCCTTTTGATTTTCTGGAAAGTTAGAATTAAGATGAAAATCCAATTGTTTTGAATTTGTTTTGAATTTAACGGAAATATAATGGTTGTTGTTTCGAGAATATTTTATATTGTAACGTAATTTTGAAAACTTTTGTATTGTGAATTGAATTTTTGTTTATTTGTATAATTTTTATTAACTCTTTATTTATCTTACTGAATTTTGGTGATTTATAATTATTTTTGGATATTGTAAAATTTATCGTACGGAATGGACTCATGGTTAAGGGAAAATTTCACTGAGTTGGGATTAGCGACAACAATAATTTTATATTAAGCTAGCAACATCGAGGACTGGAAGAATAAACTAAAAACCTACGAAAAAATTAGATGATTTGGTCAACAGACACCAACCCCGAATCCATCTTTTAAGTTAAGTAAAGTACAGGAGGAAAAGCCTCCTACTAGTTCGAAACGTAAGTGTCACAAGTGTGGCCAGGAAAATTAGATGGCAAAGGAATGCAAGTCAGCGACATTCAAATGTTTAAAGTTCGGAAAACCAGGGCACAAATCCTTTGAGCGTAAATCCCAGACGCAACCAGAAGTTAAAAAGGAGACATATAATTATTGTGCGGTGAAATCTTTTGAGGATATAACAGAGGAGGTAAAAAACAACTGCTAATCGTAGTTTCATGAGTATCGGGATCAATGGTGTACAATTTTCGGCGATTATAGATACAGGAGTTGACATTTGAATTATTCGTTATGATGTTTTTCGGCGCTTGGTGACGTAGGACTAGTATCGGAGAAGTGGAATTGTACTACCGCCGGAAACTATATATACAATTGGGTATTTTAACGAAGTTGACAGGATTGATGAGGATGAGTTTAACATCAAATGTTTTTGTGGTGAAAAATTTTGTATATCCAGCAGCATAGGTAACGATTTGTTACAATAGGCTGATATAAATATGAGTACTGAGGGTACGATGTAAGTAAAAAAGGGAAATGAATCAGAGGGCAGCACAATGGAAGATTTACCTGAACCAATTATTAAGATTTCGTTATTCTGTTCGATGTTGGCATTTGAGTATAAAAATCAGGGTTGTAATTTATTTCACCTATCGAGAGAGAAAGTCTCTCAAGTTAATGGATTAATTGCAAATTGTAAACCGAGAAAGGCGAAACCCTCAGCCATTAACATAAAGATAATACCCCGACGTAAAGCTACAGGTAAACGATTGGCTTTCCGATGAAATAACACGTTCTAGTACACCTGAATATGCTTCAGCAATAGTAATAGTCAGGGTTCAGAAATATTCATGTATGAATACTTAAATTCAACCATTCATGATAAATTGAATAATACATGCAAAACTATTTGTTTTATTCTCGCACTGTAAAATGAATAGCTAAGATTTTTTTTTTATTTTTCAGCACATGCATATTAATACATTTGTTTTTTCTTTCAAGTACATCCAGTTGCACGAATCATCAATGATGACAATGTTAATTCCTGCACGACACGTAAGGGACAACTAATGCAAATCGTCGATTGCATTTACAAACAAGTGTGGCCTAAATCGTGCACGATACAAAGAAAGACAATGTCGTTCAGCCTGTCCTACACAAAAAGAACGACTAAATAGAGGACAATATTGTATACCTTCTCGTCAACGAATAAGTGCAGGAAAATGTCGTTTAACTTGTCGTTAATGACCACATGCACGACATTGCCGTCCATATTGTCGTTGATGACCACAAGCACGACATTGACGTCCACATTATCGTTGATGACTATATAGACGACAATAGATTTTACTTTGTCGTCAATGACTGCGTATTAGACAATGTCAATGAAGTTGTCGTTTAACATAATTCGGGGACGCTGAATCCAGTGGTGCCCGCGGTTTTTTTCAGATTGGCTCTGGTTTTCGAGATATACCGTTATTTCGAAAATGGAGGAGGTTGCTCAACATTTATTCGCGTAACTCAAAAACGGTTTAGTTTATTGAAATTACTAAAAAAACCGAAATTCCGCAATAAAACTTCATTTCAGAAAAGTAAAACTCTTTTTTCTAATATGAGTAGTCGTTATTGAAACATAATTTTTTTTTTGAAAAAAAATTAATTTTTTTATCAAAATTTCGAAATTTTTGTTTTTTAAAAATTCATAAAAAATTAAAAAATGCAGCTAGGCTTCTAATTTTTTGCAGACTTATAAAAAACGAAGCTACAAACAAAATAAGCCATAAATGATTAAAATCTGTTAGCAACTTTTGATTTTATTCACAAAAGTCGACAAATTTTTCATTAATTTAAGAATTTCCCTTAGGGGGCTCCCATACAAATATTGCGTTTTATGAAATTCTTAAATTAAATAAAATTTGTCGACTTTTGTGAATAAAATCAAAAGTTGCAAACAGATTTTAATCATTTTAATCATTTGTTTGTAGCTTCGTTTTTTATAAGTCTGCAAAAAATTAGAAGCCTAGCTGCATTTTTTAATTTTTTATGAATTTTTAAAAAACAAAAATTTCGAAATTTTGATAAAAAAACTAATTTTTTTTTCAAAAAAAAATTATGTTTCAATAACGACTACTCATATTACAAAAAGAGTTTTTTTTTTCTGAAATGAAATTTTATTGCGGAATTTCGGTTTTTTTAGTAATTTCAATAAACTAAACCGTTTTTGAGTTACGCGAATATATGTTGTGCAACCTCCTCCATTTTCTAAATAACGGTATATCTCGAAAACCAGAGCTAATCTGAAAAAACCGCGGGCACCACTGGACTCAGCGTCCCCGAATTATGTTAAAACGCCATGTGCCCGGCTTGTCAGTTTTTTCAACTAGCATAGTGTTATTTTAATAGATTTTCTTTTAATTCCTTTCTGACTTTGTCCTTGTTAAATGTGTTTTGATATAAGGTTATTTGTTATTGATGATTTTTCAATACTCTGTATTTTTTTACCAGCTCAGTTAATACTTTTCTCATGACACCTAAATCAATTTAGTACATAGGCTCTATTGCACAGAAAAATTCTCCATAATTTTTCACCAATTAAAGCATTAATCAAAAATATAATCAGTTTTAATTAAAAATTTAATCAAGTGAATTAAACGTTTAATTAATACTATTAACTGGTTTAATTGATACTATTAATTTGTTTACTGGTGCAAATTTAATTAATTTTTTAATTAATATCATAAATTTTTTAATTGAAAGCAATTTTTATTTTTTTCTGTGTGGAAATTGAGTAACCATGTTTATGTTGACTTCTTCTAAGTCAGAAAAACTAATTTATAAAAATTACCGAATGATGGTCTGGACAAGTCATATTTTTAAACATTTCATCTGTTATTCTATCTCCGGGAATAACGGAATATACAGTTACTCCATCTACCCTTTTTCCTAACACCTGCTGCAGCCATAGAATCCATCATGTTTTACACAAGAAGTTACAAACGATCTTGCAGGCGCGTTACAAATGAATGCTCTTGCAGAAAAAGAAACTTTTTTTTTTATACAAAATTCCATTAGCTAGCAAGTCTTTTAATTCACTTGTGAAGTCATGAAGAAAGGAATTAATGGAAACCGGCTTACTATTTCCACAGTATATACTAACAGCCTTATTTATAAAAAATAAAACATGTTAATAAAGGGTTTATTAAACGGATTTGGTATGAAAATCCATTTTATTAACCCTTTATTAACCGGTTTTATTTTTTATAAATTAGGCCGTAAAAGTCTGCATGACTACACTTAAAAGGCATATGAATAAATTCATTTGTTTTTAAGTAGGTAACGCTTAGTACAACACACGATTTAAGTACGCAGTGCTTTGTATTTTGTGTTAAAAAAAAAACAAATAAATGAACACACAATGCGAAAGAGAAAGGAAAACAACTATATTTGAACAGAAAAAATACTACCACATTCAAATAAAACAGACATAATCAAATGTGTATAAGTTTCAAATATAATATTATTTAAATGTTTACTCCTTACATGAATATATTAATATTATTACTAGTAACTTTTGTTATGGAAATCGAAAACGTAAAACGCAATACTTTTAATCCAAATTTTATAATTTTTGTTACAAAATTCTGTTTACTTTGTAATGAGAATATACATAAGTACTTATTTTACTATGTAGTATTTCTTGCACACAGTCTAACTGTACTTGTGTGTGTTTGCATTTGCAAATTGAGTGAATAAATATTCAAAGAAAAAGGGTGAATAGAATGTGTGCCTTTGTTATGATAAAGTAAACACCTCTTTAACCATTTAAATATTTGAATGAATATTGGAATGCTTGTGTGTGATAAACAAATTAAAGAATTCTTGCAGCCCTTTAGTATATACCACTTGGATATAAACAATATTTCTCTAAAATTACGTTTTAGCTAAAATTGGCCACAAACTAACAGAGCTACTTTTAAGAAGTGGTTAGCCATCTTTATGTTTTTTACGAGATATTTCACGTTGTGGCGATCTTTTTGATGGCAAAATAAAAATTAATAAAATTAATTGTTTTACTTACCTCGACTAGATAAATGTTACTTAAACTAAATGTTTTAATAAATAAAATTTATTTTTAGAAAACACTTTCAATAAAAACACTACTGATCTTTAGTCTTTGACTTTTCACACTTGACTGACTGTTTTCTTCACTTTGCTTTGGTTGTTTTTTATTCATATCGTTATTTTACAGTTATTTTTGTTTTTTATAAACAGTTCTTAGAAACAAATATTTTTGTTTGCTTAGAGGACAACTTACGAGACAATTTCGCTCATGTTGTCGTGTTTAGTTACTCGTAGAGGACAGCTTACAAGACGCTGTCGTTCATACTGTCGTGTATAGTTTTTGATCGAGGATATCTTACAAGACAATGTCCGTCATGTTTTCGTGGATACGTTTTGATAAAGGACAGCTTGCTAAACAAAGTCGGCCATGTTTTCGTGGATAGGCTTTGACAAAAGACAACTTGAAAGACAATGTCGGTCATGTCGTCGTTTGTTAACTTCTTTAGAAGACAGTGCACTAAACAATGTCGAGTATTTTGTCGTCCACGACATTTCCCTTAAACAGTCTTCCAGAAATCCTAAAGCTGAAGGTCCACACCATGCGTTTATGCGTCTGTCCTTTTTATGCATTTGACAAAAAAGTTGAATCAGTGTAATTGCATATGACAAGTTACACACCAAAATGCATAGAATGCATAGACGTATGAACGCATCAAAGTAGGTTTACTTTCTACTTTTGTATCCGTCGCATGTGTGGTGAATAAAAGTCAGCTGTTATTGATGGCCATGGATGACAAATCATATTTTATTTTCAATGTTATCGATAAATATGTTTGTGTGGTGGATTACTTTTTACTATTTTTTTGCCTTAAAAAAGGCTTTTAATAAAAGAAAAAGCTTTTGTAATAAAGATTGTATAAACTTTAAAGAAAAAAAATACATAAAAATTCATTTTAAATACAATTTTTATATTTTGTATTCTCTTTATCGATTTGTATTATATTTATCGATTACTTTTAAGTACTGAGTACCATCACTGTAGTGTTTATTATTATTTTAAAAAACAAGTGCTATGGAGGAGAAGCTTATTAATGCCGTGAAAAATCACGAATATTTATTATAAATAACTTTATAATAATTTATTTATAACAATAAAAGCTTACTCCTTACATATGTACTTATGTATGAATTTCATAAATTCTTTTTAAATCTAAATTTTACTTCCCATTTTGCCAAAATTGTTTTTATTTGATTACAATTTTAACACAACAGCTGATCCAAAAAATAATATGGCGCATTAAACGCATGGCATGTAACTTGAATTTAGAAACGCATAAAATGCACAAAAAGTATCATACGCATCTACGCATGAACGCATGGTGTGGACCTTCAGCTGAAGGTCCACACCATGCGTTTATGCGTCTGTCCTTTTTATGCATTTGACAAAAAAGTTGAATCAGTGTAATTGCATATGACAAGTTACACACCAAAATGCATAGAATGCATAGACGTATGAACGCATCAAAGTAGGTTTACTTTCTACTTTTGTATCCGTCGCATGTGTGGTGAATAAAAGTCAGCTGTTATTGATGGCCATGGATGACAAATCATATATTATTTTCAATGTTATCGATAAATATGTTTGTGTGGTGGATTACTTTTTACTATTTTTTTGCATTAAAAAAAGTTTTTAATAAAAGAAAATGTTTTCGTAACACAGATTGCATAAACTTTAAAGAAGAAAAAACATTAAAATTAATTTTTAGCACAATTTTACCACGAACAAAATTTGCCATTCTAGTTATCGATTACTTTTATGTTCTGAGTGTCATCTTTGTTGTGTTAATTTTTTTTTTAACAAATGCCATAAACTGGAAGGTTATTGATACCGTGGAAAATCACGAATATTTGTATAATAAAAGCTTTCTCCTCTTTGAATTCTTTTAAAGAAATTCTATTAAAATATCAATAACACTCTCCATTTTTGCCAAAATTGTTTTTATTTAATAAAAATGTTCTCAAAACAGCTGATAAAAAAAAACAATATGGTGCATAAAACGCATTGCATGTAACTTGCATTTAGAAACGCATCAAATGCACAAAAAGTATCATACGCATGAACGCATGGTGTGGACCTTCAGCTTTCAGCTTAAGTGATAGACGACATGTCGAGCATAAAGTTTTGCCAACAAAATTCCCAATACATACTAAAATATGGAGGCTAATCGTTTCTCTCATTAATGTTAATAATACAGAGAGTTGCAAATATGCATTCACTTTTCGCTCCTTGCCATGAACAAACATTTTTAATCTCTTTTGTGTTGCTTTTTTCATGTTAACCAAGACAAAAAATGTTTTGCTTTATTTGTTCTTGTATAATAGTAAGTAAGTATGTACTTATGTATGTGTGTATTAGCGTTGTTTTTTATTTTTACAAAGTACTGCAGCCTTATTTTGAAATACTTATTTGCAGGGTATTTTGAAGAAAAAAATAAGACCGTTTTTAATAAAATCAAAAAAAAAATTTTCATTCAGTTAATGTTAAAAAAACTTAATTTTATTTACTAATATTTAAAGTTATTCAATAACTAAATTTGTATCTATCTACCTATAAAAATAGCGAAAACGTTTATGAGTGATGTAATTAGAATAACTATACTTTTAAAGTCGTAACAAATTTTTTAACAAAAATTTTTTTACGCATACCAACTTCTTTTTAGGAATGTGCATTCTATTATTTGTTATTATTTCTTCACTTGGGTATCACAGCGGTAACGCTGTACAAGGAGGAATAGAGAAAATTTGTTTTGTCTTTTTTAAAACGAATAAGCCAACACACAACAAAGATTAACAAATTTTTGTTTATAACCATGTGTGAATAGTGAATAAATATTTGGAAATCTCTGTATGAATAAACGAAACTTAAAAATTAACTCTCTCATGTAAAGGGTGGTTAATTTGTAAGGGCCGATGTTGGATGTGAACCACACCTAAACGCCAAGTTTTTTTCCGAATTTTATTTGACATTTCTCTATTTCAGACTTACTCAATTTGAACCATGGAGAGATACACAATCCAACAACGTGTTAAAGTTATCCAGACTTATTATGAAAATGGATGATAAATTTCGAAGAAAATCATCTTCAGTGATGAGGCACATTTTCACCTCAGTGGATTTGTCGATAAGCAGAATTTCCGCATTTGGGCGAATAATAATCCAAGAGTGATTGTCGAAAAACCAATGCACCCACAAAGAGTGACTGTTTGGTGCGGTTTATGGGCTGGCGGCATCATCGGGCCGTATTTTTTCCAAAATGAGGCCGGTCAGGCAGTTACTGTGAATGGTGTTCGCTATCGTGAGATGATAACCAACTTTTTCTGGCCCGAATTGGAAGATATGGATGTGGACGATATGTGGTTTCAGCAGGACGGTACCACTTGCCACACAGGTAACGAAACAATGGCTCTTTTGCGCAACAAATTCAATGGCCGTGTTATCTCACGTAATGGCGATGTCAATTGGCCGCCAAGATCATGTGATTTGACACCGTTGGACTTTTTTCTTTGGGGTTATTTGAAAGAAAAGGTGTACGTCGATAAGCCAGCAACAATTCAAGAGCTAAAGGATGAGATAGTTCGGCACATTAACGGCATAGAACCTCCATTATGCCTCAGGGTGATCGAAAATTTGGATCTTCGGATGGAGGTGTGCCGCCGTGGTCGCGGCGCCCATTTGGCCGATATTTTGTTCCATACATAATTGAGTAATACCAATATATCATAATAAAATAAAATTACAATAATTTCCTAAATAGTTTGTGTTTTATTCAAAATCAACATCGGCCCTTGAAATTTAACCACCCTTTACAAATATCAAAAAAACTCTTAATATCTCATGTGTTTTGTATAAAAAAAAAACAATACAAATACTTTTATACAAGAACGAATAAAGCAATTTTTTTTGTTTGTTTTTAAACACATACACAACAGTGATTCAAAATTTTTGTTCATAAAAATGAGTGAATATTGAGTGAATTTTTGGAACTCTGGTTATAGTGCCCAAGAAGGATGGAACCAAAAGATTGTGTTGTGATTATCGGAAATTATATTTAATGATAATTAGAGACAACTTCCCAATTGTATTGATAGACAATGTCTTGCACAAATTACAATCGGCTTAGATCTATACAATGCTGTATGGGAGGTACAACGCGTACTTCTCCAATCCCGCCCACATTTTGTGGGATGATATGTATTTATAACCTAAATGTGTATACCTAATTTGAAAACTTTGGCTCTTGCTGTTCGCCATATATACAGAAAAAAGAAATAACAACAACAACAACAAGTTTGCCATCAAGCCCATTTATTCAAATGTAATTTGTTTGCGTGTGAAAAAAAAAAACATTTTACTAGAATATAATATACACTGCCTGCCACTTGAATAAGGAATCACATATTTTTAACTTTAATTAAGTATAATACTAAAATTATGCATTTATTTAAAGACATGAATTTCTGTGCTATTTTTTTCGTGTCACTTGAATAAGGAATATTTTAAAACTAAGCAAACTGTAATTTATTTTTAAATTAACGTTTATAAAAAAGAAAGTTATTATCTTCTAGTATTCAATAAGTAATGAGTACTGCCACCATTTTTAGAAATAACCTCAAAAATGCGATTTGGCATCGACTTGTATCATGACTCTAAGTAGTTTAGCAAAATTGAACTCCATGCTTCCGTTATTGCATCCTTTAAGTATTCTATCGTCTCAAATTGTTTTCCTCGTTCATAAACTTTTCTTGCAAGCCAACCCCAGACATTTTCCATTGGATTCAGGTCTGGTGAATATGGGGGCCAATCCAAAAGTTGAACACCTTGTTGATTAATCCGTTGTTTTACTGCTCTGGCGGTATGAATCGGAGCATTGTCGTGTTGGTACGTCCAAGGTATGGGTCCAAAGAAATCATTAAATTTTAGAAATATTTCCTCAAGAATGTTTTTGTAAGACGTTGCAGTCATTTTGTGGGATACCAAAACCATAATACGATATGGCACCCCATACCATTATTCCGAATTCTCGGCAGTGTCTGCGGCTCTAAAAAAATGCTTCCTTATTTAGGTCATGGAATAGTTATACCCGTCGGGACCATCAATATTAACTTTTTTTCATCGGAAAATACAACTTTAAAACATTTGTCGGACCATGTCATTGTATTTTTGGCAAACTGTAGACGTTGTGATTTGCGTTTTTCATTAAGTGGTGGTTTTTTGCAGTTTTCGTCGGACTATGTCGGACTTTAAAATACGGTGCACTGTTCTAAGACTGGGACTGACTCCACTTTTTTTTCCGTATTTTTGATACCGACATAGCAGAATTTGATGCAATTCTAAGAACTTTTCGTCTTTCCTTTGGAGTTCCGCCCTTTCATGTTTTTTTCATATCTTTCCACGTTATTGAAATAATTGTACACAACTGTCTTTTCTCTATTAATTTTCTTGGCTATTTGTAACGGATTCTGACCCTGAGATTTCAAAATCAGAATTTTTTCCTTTTTCAGAGTTATTAAGAGCCTAACCACAACCCATTTGAATAAAAACTATTTAAAAACTGTTAAATTAAAACTTTTCTAGCCGTTTATATTGATAGAAATTCAAATCATTCCTTCCTGATTAATATTAAAAGAATTCCTTATTCAAG
This sequence comes from Pollenia griseotomentosa, assembly GCA_963931875.1. Lineage (NCBI taxonomy): Eukaryota > Metazoa > Arthropoda > Insecta > Diptera > Polleniidae > Pollenia > Pollenia griseotomentosa. The sequence goes on from OZ007565.1 coordinate 8,931,074, forward strand.
TGACACACGAAATAGTAAAACAGAAATACATGTCTTTAAATAAATGAATAATTTTAGTATACTAAAAATATGAATATTTTTTATTTCTTCAGGAAACTAAAGCCAACACCTTTAAACTATTTTTTTCTGAAGTTTAGTTTAGGAGATATACATAATTAAAGTTAAAAAAATGTGATTCCTTATTCAAGTGGCAGGCAGTGTATGACAGTATTTAAGCTCTTCTAGTAAAAAACATTAGCCTCAAAGAAAGTTTTTTGCTAAAACTAGTATTTTAGAAAATAAAGATAATAATGGTTGGGAAAGAACAGAAGTTTATATAATTTATGCAATTGTTGGGCACGATGACGAGTTGAGGTGGACGCCTCTTCAGTCACACTATCGCGAACAGCAGCAATATTTTCTGCAGTACGAGCTGTTCGAGCATGCACTGGTGTTTTCACATCTCCTACGGACCCAGTTTGCTCAAATTTTTTAACGATTTTTCCGATTGTAAGCACATTTAGACGATTAAATTTACCGAAAAAATCACGAAGTGCATGATATGCATTTTGATATAAACGCCCATTTTCATAATAAGCCTGAATAACTTTTACGCATTGCTCGTTTGTGTATCTGTCCATGGTTCAAATTGAGTAAGTCTGTAATTGAGAAATGTCAAATGAAATGCAGAAGATAACTTGACGTTTAGGTGTGGTTCACATTCCAGATCGGCCCTTAATATATTTATTTATGTATGTAGCATTTATCGCTTAATTGCATTAAATTGTTTGCACATGCTTTTGTGATATTAATTATATAAGTTTTATTTATATTTAGAAAGTTTAGTTTGTATTGAGTTTCAGTCTTTTGGTCATAACTCGGCCATTTTTAACCGATTTGACTGATTTATATGCCGACGGCTTTAAGAATAAATTAACCATTTACTTGCATTAAAGATATATACATATGTACTAGGGTATTCATTCGGTCAACCGTCAACCTGTTAACTGATTAATTTCTACCCGATTAACTGATCGGTTAATTTCAAATTGGCTTTTTCCGATTAATGATTAAACTGGTTAATTTCAGTCGATTAACCGATGTAATAAGATTTTTAATTTTTTGTAGTATTATAACATATTTTTTTGTATTTTTAATTATTTGTTTCGTCTCATATACAAAAGATATGTGTTTAGAAAATATTTTTTCTTACAAACAAAGGTGCTCAGTGATCTTCATTTCAACCCATTTTCCGCCGACCGACTTCAATGTTCAATCAACAGGAATGTGGCGAAAAATGGGTTAAATGTTTGATTGCCAACACCTTTTTCTTGTTTCACGTACTTTTTATATGTATGTGTTTATATATTTGTTTCTTCTCATACCTTCTCATATCAGTCTTTTAACAAAATTAACCGAAACAATTAGAAGTGTTAAACATTTTTAACAATTAAAACAGGGGTCTAATTCTGGCAGTCGTGATCGAGTACTTTCTCGATTCGAAAGCAATTTTATTTCAGTCGATACTAAACGACTCGAAATTATTTTTTCAGTATTGTGAAACTCAAATTAATGCTTTACATCACTGAAAAAATAATTGCGATTCGTTCAGTATTGAATGAAATAATTAGATATTAAATTGCTTTCGAATCGAGAAAGTACTCGATCACGACTGCAGGAATCAGGCCCCTGGACTCTAAGGGCATAATGGAATATTTTATATGTTTAGAAAAATCCTTAAAAAGGACTGATAAATTAGATATCCATCTACGATAAGTGAAAGAATTTTTTCTAAGTCAAGTTTTGTCAAAACAAAAGAAAAGAATCGCGTAACTCCTAAGCATTTAAACCAAATTACTTTTTTAAAAGAGTTTTTTATAAGATCTCCTTTTACTATTAAAATAAAATATAAAATTATCTCAGTCTATTTTTTATAAATACATATTTGGGGTATTCACAAGGTAGTCATAAAGTTGTAAAGCCTTATGTCTTTTAATAATTACTAGAAATATATATCGTAGGATTAATATGCAAACCGGCTAAATCCACTTTTTATGTAAATTGAGATTTTGATGCCGTGTGGTAGAGAAAGATACGCCTCGTCGACCAGCATGTAGTTTTTCTTCTATTTAAGTCTTGAAGTGTGTAAAACTAATTGTATTTTTAATTTTCTATCAAGCTGCAAATAGAACAAATAAAAAGTTTTTTGTCTCTCCTGTAAAATGTGTTTGAAGGAAGTTAGCAGGTTTGCATATTAAGCCGACGATATGACTGTTGTGGGCTACCGCTTATAATTTATATTTCGACTGTGCAGTTATGACGAATCAATGAGCACATCATTAAAATTTTTATTTTGTTTGAAACACAACACTATTTATTTTAAGCAATTGTAAAATATTATTTAGGTCATTATGACGATATGACTTGATAGCACACCTTGTGAATCCCCCAATTATGTATTAATTGAACAATGCATATTACATATTTATGAATTGTTTTTTAGTTTGCTCGTTTTAGTTCAAGAATTTTAATGTTTGGTATGTTATTGTTTTTTTACTAATAAACTCCAAATAATAAATAATTAATGCATTATTAATCGGTTAGCCGATCAAAAACAAAATTAACCGATTATTGACCGATTAAACCAAAACCTCGGTTAATTGATCAAGCGATTAACCGATTAAAGCGAAAGGTCGATTAAATGAATACCCTAATATGTACATATACAGTGAGTCTCATAAATATTTTGCATATAAGAAAAATTAACTTTTTAGAAAAAATTTGATTGACATCCATTTATTTATATTATTAAACAGGAATTTCTTTTTATTACCGTGTTAGGAGAAAGACAAAGAATTAAATTATTAAAAAAAAAATTAAAACATCTTAATTATTATACTCTTTATACGAGATTTTAGAAGAATATAGTGCATTTTTAAGGTCACAAAAGTATTTTTGCTTTTAAAAAACATCACGTATTTTTAACATATAACAATGGATATGTCACAGTTACTACTTTGTGGCATAGTCGTTGTTTTTAGTAACGGCAGCTAATCGTCGCGGTATATATTATACCAAATTTTGGCACTTTTCTTAAGTTATTTTTCCACATTCTTGTAGCAAAACTTGTTTCAACGTAATTTTCAAAGAAATGTGGCGTTGACGAACCTTTTCCTCCAAATACGCCCATAAATTTTTTATTGGGTTCAAGCCCGGGCTTTGAGAAGGCGTTGGAAAATGTTTGGTGTTATAAGGAAGCCACAGTTTAACATCTAAGGCTGTTTGTTTGGGATCGTTGTCCTGTTGGAAATAAAAACCTCTTGCTGGAAGTCCCATTTTATCAGCACTCGCGTTAAGGTTTTCTTTAAGAATTGACAGATACACATGTCTGTCCATAATTCCATCTAAAAAGACTAGATTTCCAACTCCTGAGGCTGACATACAGCCCCAAACTATAACAGAACCTCATACATGTTTTACTGTCGGATTAATATTTTTTATATTAAGGGACTCATTCCGCTTTCTCCAAATCATGCGTCGTCCATCAGACCCAAAAATATTATATTTGTTTCATCGCTAAATATTACGGATTTCCAAAAGTCATAACCTTTGGTTATATGTTGATTAGCGAAGGATAATCGCTTATTTCTATTTATTTCAGAAATGAGTGGTTTTTTTCTTGCTACTCGAGCATTAAAGTGGTTTGATAGTACACTGAAAGAAAAATGCTTCATATATTTAATGAATCGTTTTCATAAAAAAAATTTCACTGGTTAAATGAAAATTTTCATTGTCCACATAAAAATTCGTAGTTATAATGAACGTTAAAAATTTTCATTGGATATATGAAAACTAAAGTTTGTCCAAGTTAAACAAAAAATTTTAATTGGGAACATAAAAAACAATATACAAACATAACTATATTCATTAATTAATACAAAATTATAGTTTCCTTTAAAATATGTGTAATTGTTAATAACAAAATGTAAGATTTAATTATTTCATACATCTTATGTAATATGCCATTAAATTTATGAAATCAAAAATTTTTTTATAAAAGCAACATATTTCAATAATTGAAAAAGCATGCCTTCATAAATTTAAATTTTCATTATGACAATGCAAAATGTCATTATAGTAATGAAACAAAAACTTTCAATCCATAAATACGTGTTTTTTGTTTTTTTTTAATATGTACATACCTAAATACATATAGTATGTACTAAGTAATAAAAAATAAATGTTCTCCTTTAAAAAAAAACACACCCTTATTTTAAACTGTTGTCAACCAAATGATGTATACGAAAAGCTTTTTCTCTCTTTATGTGGTCATTTTTTATTATGCGTTAGCAAAAAAATCAACGTTGTTATTGTTGTTATGTTATGACAATCTAATCTCATATTTACGCTCTTAATTGAGTAATGGCAAAAAACATAGTTTTTTTATTCAAAAACTACACTGCCCCAGTAGGCTAGCTGATATTGAGCTAGTCTATCAGCGCCGAGGTTGCGAGATCGATCCCCGCCAGCGACTCTGGTTAAAAAAAAAAGTTGAATTAGAATAGCTTTGATTAAAAAAAAAATTAAATAAAAAAGTCTATCTATCAGCGCCGAGGTTGCGGGATCGATTTTTTTTTTTTTTAAGGCAAAATACTTTTGTGAGTATTAATTATAGGGTCAAAATAGTTATAATATCAGAAAAAGGCCATGAAATTACAAGTTTTTGTAATTTTATTATCATATTTACGTTGTAACGCATACCACCTACGTAATAAATGGACTATTTTCTCAAAAATTAAACAACTTGTACTTCATTTTGAGAAATGTATTTAATCTTTATGGATTAAAAAAATATCCAAAATATTTATGAGAGTCACTGTACACACACTTACATATATGTATATTTATGTTTATTTTAACAAACTTAATTATAATTATAATTTTTGGGGTTTCAGTATTTTGCACATAACGATTTGACAGCTCCATATACCGACGTTTTATGAAAGAAATTTACCATTCACTTTGGTGATAACACTTTTTTGTATCTGAACCGATTTCCCCGAGTTTTTCAGCAAATATGTTCTCCTAAAGATTTGCAATCTTTGGATATATAAGACGTATCTAAAGGTAATATTACAGCTGTAAAATTTTAGTTTTTAATGTTGATCATTGTAAGCCCATTTTTGGAGTATTTTGCTCATAACTTCACCATTTTTTAATAGATTTGGCAGATTTATAAACCGACATATTAAAAAACCATTTTACCATTTATTATGTGTTAAAGCGAAAAAAAAATTATACAAGGTACATACCTCGTTACTTTCGGTGATAGGTATAAAAAAACAACAATAACATGGGATTTTGGTATGTGTGATAATATTCTAGTTGTTTTTCTTGTACTTGTTTGTTGTATAATAACTTCTCTCTTCGCTTAAGCAAGAGTAGCATGTAAAACATTGATGTCAAATTCATTCAATTTCTTACTCTCTTTCATTCAGTCGTCGATTTGCCAGCGACGAAAGCACGTGTATAGCGGATGTTTTGTCTTTTGTTTTTTTTACTACCCAAAAAACCATACGTGCAAGAAAAGAAAAATTATGTGTGAAAAATATTTTATGATGTTATATGCTTTTGGCAACATGCAATGTGTTTTGTGTTACAAAACATTTAAAGAAAGAAGAAAGTATGTATTGATAAGGCATTTTAATTCTTTTCATAATGCAATCAATAAATTTAATGATAGGGAAAGGGATATGCTTTTTAATGAAAAAAAGAAATCTTTTTTAGAAAAATTAAGACGATGGTTGTTTAAAATGGACAAAAGTCCGGAACAAAATTTAGGAGGGAAAAAATTAAAAACCGAGTTACCAACCTTGATAAGCTTGGATATCGTTTATCGTTGGATAAAATTTACAAACAAGAGAAAAAAGTTTTTTCGACAAAGAAAAAATCCCTTAATATCCAATAGCTTTTTGTCTATAAATTTAACAAAAGAGTTATTACGCTCTAAAGAAAAAATCACTATATATTTAATATTTTTCCTCTTTATTTTGTATTTTTTTGAGCGAGTTGTATATAATATTTTTATCTATAAAAAAGCTTTTAACGAAATTTTCGTTTTCCAGTTAGGTTATATCTGGCTTAAGAAATGGCTAGTTGGGTAATTGTAACTTTTTTTTACTCACAAATACAACTACATTTTATTTTTGACATCAATGATGTAAAATATAAATGAAAGTAAAACATTTGAAATTTTTAGTTAAATAATCCGAGAGATGAATACAAAATTAAAACAAATTTTCATACAAACTCACACACATGCGATATCTACAAAAAAAAATTTTATTCTAAACATAAAGTTTATGAAAATATTTTGCAAAATGTAGCAGTAACAAATTAATTTATAAAATATTTAAATTCGCTAATTAGCTTTTATTAAGATTTAATTGAATTTTTATTGTTTTAAAGAAATCAAAGTTCAGGTTGAAAATTGAATTTTTTTTATTTTTTTGAAAAATTAAAGATTGAAAAGTAAAAAATGTTTAAGACAAAGAATACTTATTCATAATTTGTCATAAAATCTTTTTCGCACTTATAACTTGACATTGTGTGGTTCATCCTGACTACATTAGAAGTTTTCCCAAGACAAATATTTGAATCATTGTAATGAAAAAGGTAAGAAAATTAAAAGAAAGCGCTGCATTCTTGGCTGTAGGTTCTTGAAAAGTCAGACACAAAGTCGTCTGACAATGTTTCAATTAGAGCGTGCACTATTTTGTACTGCCAAGCCATCTGACAGCAACTGTTTTTATTATGAATAAATTCATGCCGTGAGGAATAGACAGCTGCGATCTTCTATCGATGGAAGTATTTTCCGGCTGTAGTTAATATTTTACAATACCGATATATGTATGTTCTTTTAACCATTTAATAGCAATTATGTACAAATATATATAAATAACGTTTCAAAGTTATATCCTTAATTGGTATCTTCCAATGTAAAGAAAAAATCTTTAAGACAGCAGAATTCTTTTTCGCAAACAAATATCTTTGAGGCGCTATCACGCCATTTGGAAACCGAGAACGTCTTTGATGTTTGCAAAAACTATGCGAAAAAACAAATACTACTATCTCAGAAGCAATTAACATGTAGGTTTATAACCGAATATTATAAGCCTTCTGAAAAACAACAATTTGAACAGACCTGCAGAATTACATGTAAGTTGAAAAGTTAAGCTATGCTCACATTATGTGTATTTGTCATGTGGAATGTCACTTTTCTACCCACATGTGATTTCATGTGTATGTCAAAATTTGAGTTTTACATAAGGTTTATAATTTACATGTTGGTATGTAACGTATTTTTGTAGAGTATTTTTTATCTGTTTTATTATTTATTTACTATTATAATATATATGTATTAAAATTTCAATTAATTTTTTCAATTAATTTTTTTTTATCAATTTCTGCTTGCGTGCTCGTTGAATGCAGACGTGTTTTTTTTTAACTCGGCTTACGGTTTTTTTTTTAACATGAATAAGTGTATATTTATGATATAATAATATTATTATCTTTTTTAAATAATATAAGATCAGCGAATGAACAGACGCTTTAAAATAATTTTTAATAAGTGAACATAAAATTTTTAATACAAATATTAAAAATTACAATTAACAAAAATATATGTATGTACACACATACATATACATACATACATTTTAAGCAAAAACATTTCTTGTTTTCTTTATTCTTTTTTTTATTCTCGGGGTTTTTTAAACAACAAATAAAAAGAAGAGCACATTTAAACAAACAGTAATATATAAAAAAAACTCTTATGAATGCATATAATGCAAAAACAATAAAACATAACGAAAGAAATGCGTATGTTACATTGAGTGTTGACGAAACAAACGTAGAAAAAAGAATCGATGATAGCAATTATTTAACGGCTAAACCTATTACTCGAACGCGTTCTCTCTCACCCTCTTTGTTTAAAAATACGGTCGATCGTAATACAATAACAAATTTATTAACTGCAAGCGTTGCCACAGAGCAAAAAAAAACTTTAATAAGTGATGAAACAGTTAACCCCAAAACAGCCGCTATGGACAACTCAATAACTCAAGTAAAAACTTCTCAAAAGCCTACAGTACAAGTTGGTATGGACAGGTACATAACAGTGCTTAAACGGGGACGCAGCCCTACCTCTGCAGCAGTTGCTTCGGCCTCAAAAGTACCATCTTTTAATAAAATAAATTCTCAAAATCGTTTTGCAATTCTGGAGGATGAATCCTCTGAAGCACAAAACGTCATAAAATCGTCCAAGCCTCCCCCGATATATCTGAGGGAGCAAAATTCTAATGAGCTCATAAAGAGTTTAATATCGGTTATAGGTGAAAATTCGTTTTACGTAGCTGCTATCAAGCGTGGTAGTATAAACGAAACAAAAATACAAATCAATCATGAGAATGATTTTCGAAAAATTGTAAGCAACTTTGAGGCACTCAAAAAAAATTTTTATACATACCAACTGAAAAGCAGTAAAGGTCTTCAGGTAGTGATTAAGGGTATTGACTCATGTGTGGACCCAGAAGAGGTAAAAACATTCCTTGAAGAAAGAGGCTTCAAGGTAAAACATGTATTAAACATTAAAAATAGAGAAAAAATTCCCCAACCACTTTTTCGAGTGGAGTTTGAACCCGGCGACGTTAAACTTAAAAAAAATGAAACGCATCCAATCTATAACTTAAAATATATTCTGTACAGAAAAGTAACTATAGAGGAGCCGCACAAAAGAGGTGGTCCCGTTCAATGTTTGAACTGCCAAGAATTTGGCCATACTAAGGCATACTGCCACTTACCCCCTGTTTGCGTAGTATGTGGCGAATTACATGGTACAGTTCTTTGCGACAAGTCTAAAACCGACCCCAACGTAAAAAAATGCAGCAACTGTGGTGGCAATCACACTGCCAATTATAGAGGATGCCCTGTATATACTTTCGTCAAGCAGTCGGTTGGACCGAAAACTAATCCCCCTCAGGTAACAAATCAAGTAAACAGTAATGACCTTCAGGCCCCCCAGCCTAGTAGTAACAGAATCTCTTATGCCAACGTCTTAAAATCAAACAATGTACCAATGCAAGGCGCTTCGACAAGTAATGCCGAAACTCCAGTTTCTAATCTAAGTCGGCTAGAAAAAACAATGGAAACATTAGTGCAAACAGTAAATAATTTTACAAACACAATGGGTAATATGATGCAGGAAATTCTTAGAATGCAATCGATGTTATTGCAAGCTGTACTTAACAAGCCATGAACTGTTTAAAAATTTGTTTTTGGAACGCAAACGGCATCCGCCAACATAAAAATGAATTAGAATACTTTCTTAAAAATAAACAAATTGATGTCATGATGGTTTCTGAAACTCATTTGACCTCAAGAAATACGTTCAAAATCAATGGTTATACTCTATATGATACCAAGGACCCTCGAGATAGAGCTTGTGGAGGTTCTGCCATTTTAATAAAAAACAGAATTAAACACTACCCAATGTGTGATCATCGTGAAGATTATCTCCAAGCAACGAACATTTGTGTTGAAGAGATAAATCGAAACATAGTAATTTCATCTTTATATTCACCACCTAGGTTTTCAATATCGGAAAGCCAATATTATAAATATTATAAGTCATTGGGGCCCTGTTTCCTGGCTGCTGGCGATTATAACGCTAAACATACCTTCTGGGGGTCACGACTAATAACACCAAAGGGTCGTGTTTTGTTTAATACAATCTCTAAAATGAATTTAAATGTTGTCGCGAGTGGCCAACCAACATATTGGCCTGCTGATGCGCAAAAAATTCCAGATGTCATCGATTTTGGCGTTGTTAAAAACATCCCCACAAAAACGATTCACGTTGAAGCTTCCTTAGAATTATCCTCTGATCACACACCTACAATAGTTACTATAATAAACACCAATAGAATTGAATCTCCCTCTGGATACATAGCGACGTCAGCTACACATATAAATTGGTTAAAATATAAAAAATATCTTAGTACCCATTGCACAGAAAATATTCCGCTTAACACACCGGAGTATATAGATCGCTCTATTGTCAATTTTGACAGTTTTCTAAAACTAGCTGTACAACATTCCAGTATTGCCCCCAAAAAAACTAAAAATAATAAAATATATTCCTCAGATGTCGAGCGTCTTTTGTCTGAAAAAAGGAGAGCTCGTAGAGAGTGGCAATTGCACAGATCCCCTCAACTTAAGAAATTACTAAAAGACTGTACAAAAAGGCTGAGAATGTTACTGCAGACTCAGAAAACGGCTTCACTGGAAAAATATCTCAAGGAACTTGATGCAACTCCACAATCAGACTACTCATTGTGGCGTGCAGCTAGAAATCTCAAAAGGCCAGTTGTCTCTAAGCCACCATTAAGAAACTTAAATGGAAGTTGGGCAAGAAATGATGCTGAAAAAGGAAACCTGTTTGTCGATCATTTAAAAAACGTATTTACACCAAATATATCTCACAATATTGCGGTCGAGTTACCACCTGTTGCTGCTAGAGCAGCTATACCCTTCAGATTTGAGATAAGAGAAATCGAAAAGGCTATTTGTGACTTAAACACTAAGAAGGCACCTGGTATTGATAAGATCAGTAATAAAATGCTTTTAGAGCTACCTCGCATAGCAAAGAAAATTATTCTCTTTATTTTTAATGCTATTTTACGCCTCGAATACTATCCTCAAAAATGGAAGGTTTCCTTAGTTACCATGATACCAAAGCCAGGTAAAGATCATACAAAAGTTGAGTCTTATAGGCCTATTAGCTTATTATCAAATATGTCAAAGCTGTTTGAGAAATTATTAGTTTCAAAATTAACACCGATTTTAAGTGAAAATAGATGTATTCCAAACCATCAGTTCGGATTTAGAAGAAAACACAGCACAATCGAACAGACTCATCGAATAGTAAATGTCATAAGAAAAGCATTTGAAGAAAAAAAATATTGCTCAGCACTCTTCATCGATGTTTCGCAAGCTTTTGATAAAGTCTGGCATGAAGGCTTATTACATAAATTGAAGCAAAATTTACCAGCAAACACACACAAGCTGCTAGAAAGCTACTTAGTCGGTCGTCAATTTATTATTAAAGAAGGAAATTTCTTAAGTTCACCTCAGCCCATTGACGCTGGAGTCCCACAAGGCAGCATCCTGGGCCCCCTATTATACTTAATTTATACTTCGGACATGCCAACAAGCAACTATACACAAACTTCAACATTTGCAGACGATACAGCTTTTCTAAGCGTCCACGAAAACCGTTATGAAGCATCTCGTTACTTACAGGATCATATATTTCAACTCGAACTGTGGCTAAAGCAATGGAGGATAAAGGTCAATGAGCAAAAATGCGTACATGTAACATTTACCTTGCGTCGGGAAACATGCCCCCCTATTAAAATCAATAATCATTTAGTGCCTCAAAATTCGCATGTAAAATACCTTGGTATTCATCTAGATCGCCGTTTAACGTGGAAAAGCCATATAGAGGCAAAATTATCTCAAATGAAACTAAAAGCCATCCAAATTCATTGGCTTATTGGAAGAAACTCTGTCCTAAGTCTCGACTGCAAACTTTTACTTTACAACTCCATCTTAAAGCCAATCTGGTGCTACGGTATTCAACTATGGGGCACTGCCTCGGCCTCTAATATCGAAAAAATTCAAAGGCGCCAAAATAAACTTCTTCGAATAATCACAGCTGCCCCTTGGTATGTTAAAAACTCAAATATTCACAAGGATCTCAATGTTCCATTAGTAAAAACTATGATTACAAAATATGCAGTAAAATATTTAAAAAGGCTTGAACAACACCCAAATCCACTAGCTCGAAATATTTTAAACCATGGCGGCCACACTCGCTTAAGAAGAAGAGACACTGCAGCACTTACCCAATTAGATGAGCAATAAACACCTATATAAGTGAACACAACCCGTGATGAAGAAAATTTTTGTCTGGCACTGGCAGGACATAAAATAACGTTTTAGGTTAAGATTTGATTAATTATTGTTAGTTCATATTTAATATATGAAGATTCAATAAAAAATAATGAGAAAAAAAAAAAAAAAAAAATTTTTTCGTCCTCAACCAATTTTGTTAATAAAAAACAGCTGATGACAGATGCCTTGTCACTTGAAAATAGAACACAGAGAAATAACATATTGTTTGAAAGGGTTCAGGCGTATGTACAAATTTAACATGTGAAAAATTGACAATCCACATGACAAATACACATAATGTGAACATAGCTGTAGATGTAAAATGCATGTCGTATATGAAAGGCTGTAGTGCTTATTATCTGGCCATGTATTCGGGTTAAGAGTACACTCTTCCCTTATTGTTAGTTCTGTTCAAGGAAGTGCTGCCAGTAACTTTTTTAAAAAATACCTACAAAGTCAATAAAAAATACCTAAGCGCCAAAAAAATAAGTTAAAAATACAAACTTTTCAAGAATTTTATTAAAATAGTAAAATTCATTTTCTAAAGATTTTTGAAAACTTCCAATATCAATTAACAAAGATAAAACATACTCTTATTACAAGAATATTTTGAACAAAGATACAAATTTGATGTTTTTTCTCTAAAAATTCTCTTTTAGAGTACCACACATCCAGAAATTATATATATTTCTTGGTGTTTTTATATTGGTACAGAACCCTTAAAACCGTCCATAACTATTTTCAACAAAAGTAAGAAATATTGTATAGTGTTCGGTTTTTGTTATCAAGCAGTACAATTGTAGTGGTTCTGTACACATACATTATCACGCCTACCGTGAATAACAAGTGGAATTTTTGTTTCCATGAAATTTTCATTCCCCTCGAAGGGAAAACAATCGTGAATCTCATGCGAAAAATTTTTCACGCTATCAGTTCCAGTGAATGTAAAAAAAAGATGAAAGATTAGAAAAAATTAAAAATCAATGAAATTTGTGTTTAAAAATATACAGGTATATATTTTAAAGAAGAGTTAAAATAATAAACCTAATAATTAGTATTGGAGGGATAGGTTGATTACAACGTTAGTTTTTTGCACTTTTTCAATTTTATGTAGTAAAATATTTTCCAAAATTCTGCCACCACGTCTTTCACAAATCCGGCGGCAATCAACCTGTTGTTTTGCATTTTGTTGACCAATATATCGGTTTGTGCCTTATTAACGGATCTAGCCCGTAATATTTGATTTATAGGAGGAACTACTAACATACATTCTATTCCCAAGCAAAAATAAAGTGAGAAAATCTAAGGGAAACGTGAACAAAATACGAGGGAAAAAACTTTTCACGATAAGGGGAATTTATTCCCGTGAGCATTTTTTGACTTTATTATTCTCCTTTGAATTACCTTTTTTTCATGGGAGTTGTTCTTGATCGCAAATATGTGAAAAGGGGAAAAATTATTCACGATAGGGGTGTATATGTTGATGTTATGTAGTTTTTTTTCACATTAATAACGGAATAAGAAAACAAAAAGTTATAGCAATGCTTCCCACTAGAATTGTTCTTGCCGCTCGGCAATTTACACGATCCCCTGTATGAGTAGCCTGCGTGTGTATTCTGTACATGTTTTTTTTTTTTTTTTTTTTTGGCTTTTTTCTTTTAAAGCACATAATTTTTGATGTCTTTACCGGACAAAAGGGCGCTGAGCAAAACTGAAACGAACGAACAATAATGTGCTTAAACTTATACTATGTTCATACTTGGGTTCTTAAGCGCGTTTAAGCAACTCGAACGTGATTAAGCTCTAATCACATTGAGATCGAGATGATTACCCATACATTGAAATGATTTGTTAATCACTTCAAATTGATATGATTACAACTAAATCACTTTATTATGGCCATTTTCGGGGTTGATATTAAAACACATTTATGTTTAAAATCGTTTTAAATACAAAATTCTCTTCTTCACTAAATACTTAAATCAAACTTAATTCACCGATGTGGTACACTTAATTTCAACTTAAGTTTCTATTGTAATATTTTAGCAAGGTGGCCTCAATATCACGACAATACAACAACAAGAGGCAAAGCGATAACAATCAGCTGTTTTTTGAGACCACCTTGTAAATAATTATACTTTTTTTATGATATTTTTTTGTATTTAGTAGTGCTACCATACTTTTATCTTATTTAAATAAGACTTTTCAAATAAAACTCAAAAAATCAATCTGTATTTAAATACGATTTAAGTTTCTATGAAAATTAACTGAATTAAGATTTAATTACTATCCTGAAAATTGGGCATTAATCACATAGAATCCACTGAACGTACTTCAAACTGAGTATAAAATAGAACCGGCCAACATGAGCATGTACAACCGGCAACGATTTCTGCTAAATGTTTTTATTTTTTTCCTTAAATAATTCAAAAACAATTTTAATTTTTAGTTGAATTGTTAATTTTTAATTTTTTGATATTGTTTAATTAGGCTTGAGCTCATCAAATTTAATTGTTTTCTGAAGATAGAATGTGGTGATTCTTGAAACATGTAAAAATCAACCCGGGTTCAAATCCCACCTCAGCCAAGGAAAAATTATCAATAAATTTTAATAAAAATTCCAAGTTGTAAAATTCCTCCCTCTTTGAAAATAATTTTATGAAAATTAAATTTGATGAACTCAAGCCTTATTAAAGAATATCGAAATACTTAAATAATTCATAAATTTTCACAATTTCATCATTAAACTGATCAAAATAATCTTCTGGTAACTTTATAAACGTATTTTTATCCATTTATAATACTTTAAATAAATATAAATTAGAGTTTCTACGCAATAAAAATATATTCTTTACTAAAATTAAAAAAGAGTTTGACGTCTATGAAGTCACGCGTAACAGGCCAACAAATTTATAATCTTTGTATGATGCGCTTCTTAATATAAAACCAACGTATGTAGAGAACGAGAGCACATTTTCGGTAGCAGGCAATATACATATCAGCAAGGATTAGAAATAAAATCTCCGATGACCCGTAAAATGCTTTAATAATACTAAAAAAATTTTTCTTAAAAGAAAATTAATTTTACCAAGTTGCTATTAAAAATTACTACTAATTATTAAAAAGTTTTAATAATTCGTGATCTCAAAAAAAAAATATATATATACATACATACATATATAATATGCATGTACATATGAATGTTACAATTTATTTGGTTTTGTGTTCTGTGGAATTAATAAAGCTAATTGTTTAGACTGTTGTATATGGTAGGTATTAGGGAATGGTAAATGAATTCCAAAATCGATTTTCGATTTTTCGATCGACTTTTTTTATTTCGGTTTTTGAAATCGATTAATCGAACCTCAAAATCGATTTTAAAATCGATTTCAAACTCATTTAAGACTAATTTGCAAACTTATTCTTTATACCACAAAGGGAGATCACCAGCATTTTTTTTTGGCAATATACTGGAGAAATTGAACTAAGATTTTTACAGTGGGTAAAAATGACTCTGATTTTAATTTTCTTGCAAAAAGTGAAAATGTGTAAGTTTTGAGATTACCTTAAAAGGGACAAGTGCGATATGTATGTATGTCCATTTAACACATTAAAATTGTGTTCTTGTGTAGTAAATCAGGCCAGTCCCATAAATCAATTCCGATCGAAAGTGATTTCGTTTCTTGCTTCACATAAAACGAAATCACTTTTGATCGGAATTTATTTCTGTGACATGCCAGAATGTATGGATAGTATTTCAAAGGATTATGACAATAGTTCCTAGATCAGTGGCGTCTGTTTCTTTGCTAAATTACTATAAAGTTAGTTTTAGAAAACAAACGTTTGCATGTCATTGATGTTGGAAAGATGGAGAGATATTTTCTTGTAATTTTGATTTGTTTTTTCACTCTGCTTATTACTAGATTTAAATATCACACACTTTTCTGTTTAAATATTAGCATATTTCCACAGGAATGCCATGGTTTAATTTATTTGTTGTGTTTCTATAATATGTTGATTTTTTACAAATCAGACTTTCGGTGTTCAGTGACTTTAATTTTTGAAGAACAAGAGCCCCTATGTTAAAGTTGGAAGTATACCAAGGGTACTAATAGGTAAATAAGTAAAACTACAACTTATTACTTGGAATAAACATACCACCTACACACCTATGCATGCACAAACAAATATCCAGCTATATTGTGCATGCCATGCCCATAATTTATGGATTTAATTAAGATTAAAATTAAAAACTACCAAAATTTTGATAACAATAAAAAAATCGATTTTAAAAACCCAATAATCGATTTCAGTATAAAATCTCATAAGCAAATTCGATTTCAAAAAATCGATTATTTTTACCAGAAAATCGATTTTCGATTGGAATCGAAATCGATTTACCATTCCCTAGTAGGTATATTCTTTAAAAAAGTAAAAACTTTTGTCTTGAACTCATTTAATGAAATCCCTAATATAAATTTGTTTGTTGTGTTTTTTTTTCTTAATCATCTGTCATCTTAATCATCTCAAATGTAATGTCAACGGCTTTGACTAACTTATAATCAAAATTTTGCTTAAACGTGCTTAAAAACTCAACTGTGAACATAGAATTATTTTTTGTTTTCTTTCTAGATTTTTTTAAAATTTTTAATCACAAACAAATATAAAACAAATTAAGAAATCTTAAAAAAAACTTTAAATAAAAAAAGATATTAAATATAATAAAATACAAAAATTAGTCAATATTATATAAAAAAATCACAAAAAATTTAAAAATTACTGGCGAAAATAACACGAATATAACGAAACCTCATTCAAACTTCAGGTTAAGATATCTCAGAGTAGCAACAATATATTACAAATGGTAAACATTTATTTAAAAGGTGAGTTCCCACCTTGAAGCACCACATTTGTGATACAAAAAGCTCTTTACTCAAGGCATATAAAAACTGGTGAGTGTAGCTATCAGCTTTACACACTGAATGTTTTGTTACAGTTATTTTTTAGTATTCTCTCTTACAAACCTGCTTCGTAGTAAGTATGCTGTGGCACTTGAATTTCTCTGTATGTCTTATTGCGTAGCGCATAATTCTGCTCACATTTTTGTTTACTGTACTATTTATTATTGCTTCTCAAAGTGATACAATTTTTTATTGGGATGTTTGCATTATTTTGTACAAGATTAAACAGTTTTATAACCACACATCAGCATTTGTGCTGATGTGTGTAAAACCATAAAATATGGGTCAAAGACCCACCTTAAAGTATACCGATCATAATCACTTTCTGAGTCGATCTAACGATGATATTTTGGCGATAATTTGATAAAATTTGGCACATAGGTTATTTTTGAAAACGGCCCGAATCGTAGGACCACGAGGGGATATAAGGGGCGATTTCCTCCTCTCAGAATTTATCAAAACGATTTTAATGAAATGTTGAACATAGGTAGATACATATTTTATGGACGCATAAGCTATGCATTTTTTTTAAATTGAATCACGAGGGGAGATAGTGGGCGATTTCTGCCTCCCCGAAACTATCTAACAGATTTTAATGAAATATAATCATAAATAGAAACCTATTTATATGGACACATCAGCTATGCAGTTTTTTAAAATATGATCACAAGGGGAGGTAGGGGGCAATTTCTGCCTCTCACAAACTTTTAAACTGATTTTAATGAAATATATAAACATATATAAATCCATATTAATATGAATACACAAGCATGATTCTCCATGGGTTCAGAATAGGGTGCATTCTCGAATATTTTTTTTAAAAACAGTGGCGTAGGGTATCACATGGTCGGGCTTGGCCGACTATACTTTCTTACTTTTTGTAAATTAATTTATAAGTTCTGTTTAAGACTTTTTTAAAAGAGATCAAAAATTTATAATAATTTTTCCAATTTAATAAAGCAATATTTCCATCATTATTTTTATCATCTGGCTATAAAACAGATTTTTTTCAAATTTTGATATATTATTAACATTATTACTGTTAATGTGGCTATTAACACTATTCGGAAGTTGGTAAGTTTCGCAACAAAAATTTTCCCGTTTTAACCCATTTTTAATTTGAAGTAATATATTATGAAAACTCGCACAACTTCGCGTTTGAGTATGAAGCGACAAAAATGTCAACGCTATATTTGGAAATGTATAAAAAGGGCTATTATCAAAATTTTCTGAACCAGCAAATTTCATAAATTAGCGTTCTCAAATCCGCTTGTTTTTGGTATTCGAAGTTTTTGTTCGAAAATACTTGTCAAAAATTGCAAACTTTTAAACAAACACTAAAGTTTTTGTAAATAGCTAAATGGGCAAAAAACAAAATGTCGGACAATAGCAAAAAAAAAAAAAAATTGCGAAAAAGGGAAAATTCGCGAAAATTTTTAATATTTCAAACAAGCCATAAAATTGATTAAGAATTCCTTAAACTGTAAGGAATGCAAAAATTCGGTAAAAATTGCGGAAATTCGCAAAAGTTTGCTAACAGCGGCATGATGGCAAAGTCTATTATACACTATAAATCGTTTAAGCTGTGAAGAATCAGAAAACTTACAGAAACAAATCGCGAACATGGCTAAAATCCGCGAAAAATTGAAAACTTTGAAACAAGCACAAAAACAAATATGAGATCGCTAAATCGATTAAAAAACAAATTGTCGAAAAATAACTAAAAAGCGTAAAAAATGAGTTATAATTGCATAAAAATCAATGAAAAAGTCTGTATTAAATTTTGGGTTACTAAGGGCCTTTTGCGTTTTAGGTAATGATATATTTCTGATACAATTGGATAAAGAACACTTTAAACTAAAAACAAATTTTTTTTTTGTTAAAAAGGTTATCACTTATTAGAATGAAAGTCGATTTGGCTTACTTTTACCAACCCCTTATTACTCTAATTGAAAACGAATAAAAACATGTGTGTAATATTGTAAAGTTTATGATAGTTAATTTATAAACACACTTTTCTTACCTACTGTAATTGTTAGCTCATAACTCTCTATCGAGTGTAGAACGTTAAGTGTAGCTTCATAATATTCTGTAGTATGTATGTACATACTAACTACTTAATATGTGTGTATATCAAAACTGCAGCAATACTCTCAACTACAGTAAAACCGGTTTTGTTATATACACACATATAGGTAATATGAATTTACTTTATTTTGTATTCTGAATATTAGCTTTATGTTAAGATTAATTATGTATATTAAATGACTTGGTTTTTGATGATTGAACAATAAAGACACAACATATTTTGGACAGTTAAAGTTGTTAGTGGTCAAATCAAGTCATCGTTTTACACCATTAATGGGAAGAAATTGGTTGGATGTTTTATACCCAACATGGCGTAATTTTTTTACTTGTCCAGACGGTAAGTCTAATGACAGTTTCTATATGCAAAATATATGTCAATCTAGTATTATGGAGGAGTTGAAATGCACATTTCCCTCATTGTTTGAAAAAAACAAAAATCCAATAAAACAATTTTCTGCTGACGTTTTTGTGCAGGCGAATACGCTACCTAAGTTTTACAAACCATATTCCGTACCCTTGAGTTTAAGGGAGAAAGTAGAGGCAGAATTAAAGAATATGTGCGAAGAGGGTTTTATACAACCAGTTCGCAATAGTAAATGGGCAGCACCCATTGTTTGTGTTATAAAAAAAGATTCTACCGTTCGAATCTGTGGAAATTTCAAAGTTACTATTAATCCGGTTATAGAGATGGATGTATATCCTCTTCCTCTTATAGACGATATTCTTACCGGTATGAGAGGAAATACTCATTTTTGTATTTTAGACCTTAGCAAGGCATATTTGCAGTTGCTTGTTAATGCCCCCTCACGGTCGTTGTTGACTATTAATACCCATATGGGGTTGTTCGAATTTTGTAGACTACCGTTTGGGGTATCTACGGCTCCGATGATTTTCCAAAGGGTTATGGACCAGATATTGCAAGGTCTTGAGGGAGTGGCAGTCTATTTAGACGACATTTTAGTTGCCGGAAAGGATAGGGAAGATTGTCGTAATAAGTTGTTTAAGGTTCTAGGTAAACTACGGGAATTTAATGTCCGCATAAATTGGGAAAAGTGTAAGCTGTTGGAAAACACTATTGAGTATCTGGGGCACGTTTTGACGGCTGAGGGAATTAAGCCTTCGAGCAAGAAGCTAGAGGCGATCATGCTAGCTCCAGCCCCTATAAATGTAGATCAGCTTCAAAGTTTTTTGGGCTTGATCAATTATTATTCCAAGTTTCTACCAAACAGTTCAACCGTCTTGGCACCTTTACATTACTTGCTACGCAAGGAAACAAAGTGGTACTGGAACCGTGAATGCGAACTAGCCTTTTTGAATTGTAAAAAATTACTCTGTGAGAACGACCTTTTAGTTCATTTTGACCCAACAAAGCAAATTGTAATTGCTTGTGATGCTTCACCGTATGGTGTGGGCGCTGTTCTTAGTATTGTTGACAACGGACAGGAAAGGCCATGTTTTATGGCTTCGACGACGTTGACTAAATCGGAAAAGAATTATTCTCAGATTCATAGGGAAGCTTTGGCGGTGGTGTATAGTATTAAAAAGTTTCACAAATTCGTCTATGGTTATAATTTTACAGTGTACACTGATCACCAACCTTTGGAAAAGCTGTTGGGAGACCAGAAAGCTTTGGCGAATATTGTGTCAGTACGTTTCCATAGATGGATTCTTTTTCTATCCAATTATAATTGTACGATAAAATATCGCCCCGGTGGCAAACAAAAAAATGTGGATGCTCTCTCACGGCTGCCGGTGGAAGGCACAACAAACGTTAACAATTTTAACTTGAATTTTTTTAATTTTGATGAAAATACCATTCCTATTTCGCTGAGCGAAATTATTAAGTTTGCTGAAAAGGATGAAAATATTTCCAAAGTAATGTATTTCATTGAGAATAATTGTTGGCCAGAGGCAAAAAATTTAAGTGACTTATTGGTTTCATATAGAAATGTTAAAATGTCTCTTGAGGTTAAGGATAGGTGTCTTTTTTATGGCGATCGCCTAGTAATACCATCCATTTTAAGAGGGAAGGTTCTAGCGTTGTTACATGATACGCATATTGGGATTGTGCGAATGAAGCTGCTGGCTCGTGCTAGTGTTTGGTGGCCCTCAATTGATGCGTGTATACAAAGTTTTGTTTCCAAGTGTTCGATATGTCAACAAACACAAAACAAATCCAAAGATTGTCCAAATTTTACATGGCCTTCTACAGTATACCCTTTTGAACGTATACATGTGGATCTCTTTCAATTTCAGAATACGGATTTTTTGATAACAGTTGACGATTATTCGAAATGGATTGATGTCCAAATTTTGTCAAAGACCACAACACTTGTGGTTATAGAAAAGTTGAAACTTATGTTTTCATATTTTGGGTTTTGTAAAATATTGGTGTCCGATAATGGACCGCAATTTCGTAGCGAGGAATTTAAGTTATTTTTGAAATGCAATGGAATAAATCAGTTGTTTAGTCCTGCATATCATCCTCCAAGTAATGGATTGGCAGAACGAGGGGTGCAAACTGTTAAGCGGAGCTTAAAGGCTTATTTTTTGTCGGAACAAGTAAAAAAGTTATCTTTACAAAGCATAATTTTAAATTTTTTATTTAAATACAGAAACACACCAACAACCGTCACTGGGATTTGCCCAAGTGAACTTATCTTAGGTTATAAACCAATAACTCCCTTATCGTACTGTAGTGGAAAACTGGTTTCAAATATAGATGTACATACTACCAACTACAAAATAAAGAAAAGTATTGAAAAAGCAAATTTTGAAAAGGGCCCAAAGGCCAAAAATTTTCTTTTGAAAGTTGGCCAACAAATACTATATTTGAATCCAGACATAAATAGTGATGCAAAATGGATAAAGGGAACAATTTGTAAAATTATTTCCAGTAGTCTATATTTAATAGAAGTAAGAAACAGGCGTAGGGTGGCTCACAGGAATCAGTTGAAAAGAATTTCTAGGGAAGTAGATTTACCATTCGAAGGGGATAACCAAGTACAAAGCGAAGAGGAAGAATATTTGGATGAGGAAATAAATTCGGAAGATGAGGAACAACCTCTTAAGTATCGGCTAAGAAAAAAAGCTGACGTTAATTATAAGATATAAATAAAGTTTGAATAAAGCCCTATATTTTTATTTTAAATATTTCATAATTGTATTTAAATAATATTATATATATGTACATACATATGTATGTATTGTAACATTGAAACCAGCTATGTTAATCAAATAGGGAAACGAATTTTTAGTTCAAACTATTTGTAAGTTATGCTCTATTGTTGGAAAAAGGAAGAAATGTAATATTGTAAAGTTTATGATAGTTAATTTATAAACACACTTTTCTTACCTACTGTAATTGTTAGCTCATAACTCTCTATCGAGTGTAGAACGTTAAGTGTAGCTTCATAATATTCTGTAGTATGTATGTACATACTAACTACTTAATATGTGTGTATATCAAAACTGCAGCAATACTCTCAACTACAGTAAAACCGGTTTTGTTATATACACACATATAGGTAATATGAATTTACTTTATTTTGTATTCTGAATATTAGCTTTATGTTAAGATTAATTATGTATATTAAATGACTTGGTTTTTGATGATTGAACAATAAAGACACAACAATGTGGATGTGAAATGCAGAACACCAAAAATGCTGAAGTAATCCACATTCAAGTGGATTCAGATTCTAGAACACACCCGTATATTAACTGCTTCTTTATAACATTTAACTTCAGTCCAAAACTCTAATGTTGAACCAATATTGCATGAGGTGAATCATTCGCCATTTTTTTCAATACAGTAATTTTGACTTAGCTGCACAATCTCCTTTGCACGATTTTTTGTGCAGGTAAATCAAAAATGCAGCTATCTTAAATGCATTTACCTGCCTTAATGTGCAGGTACACAATTGTGGTTACCTGCACAAAAGTGCAGCTAAAGTAACGTGTTTTGCGAAATAATTAAGCGGGTGACGCAATTAAACGGAACTCAACTAAACGGGAATTTTTACATTGACAGTTATACTGAATGATTTCGTTCCATGATTTTTAGTGCAATAAAACGGGAAACTCAATTAAGCGGGGCTCAATTAACCGAAAACAACGTACATAAATTTATACTTTATTAAAATTTTATTTCAAATAACAGATCATTTTATACATGTATGTATGTATATTTAATATAAAAGAAACATTAACAAAAACCATGAGATTTCACAAAGAACATAAAAATGTATGAAAAAAAAAAACAAAAAAATCGCGATTTATATTTTTATAAACAGCTTTAATTTGATATTTATTTGAAAAAGTGGCCACCATATTTTTTCATGTGTGCAGCTAACTTTGATGTTTTGTATGAAAATATTTTAAAGCTGCCCAAAAATATGAAAAATATGCAGGTATACAAAATGCACGTAAAAAAGGATTTTGAAGAATAATTCCAGAAAATATTTTTTTTGGGCAGTTAAGTCAAAGTGCAGTTAACTTAAATTTTTTGTATGAAAATAATTTTAAAATGCCAAAAATTTTGTGCATTTATCTTAAATGTGCAGGTATAGAAAGTGCACTTAAAAAAGGAATTTGTATGGAATTATAAAGAATAATTCCAAAAATGATCAATTTTGTGCAGTTAAGTCAAAAGTGCACGTAAACAAAAGGCAGTTAAGTCAAAACTACTGTACTAGATAATATTTCAACATCAGATTCAAATTGTACTGCTAATGGTATGAAATTTTTTTACAATGGGATAAAACCTTTAAAAAGTAAATTTTTAATTTAAGTTTAACTTTTGTTAAACGGTGAAATTGTTTTAGAATTCCTACTTCTTCATGTTGAGTTTTCAGTTTCTATTCGCCCTTTCAAAAATTATATTCCACTTACAGCCGAACCTAAACCAGAGCGGAAGGCGGAACGTTTTCTTTCGCTTAGCTTTTACGCTGATATGCCATACCTAAACAAGAGCGTCACCGTTGTATCACAAACAGTAGTGTTAACTTTTTTGTTTAATAAAACCCACATAATAGAAATAAAAAGAAGAGAAGAAAACCGCTTGATTGAATAAAAATAGCTAAATTGCCATTATTTATTAACAATAGCGGCCAGCTTCACTGTTAAATCAAGTCAAAATCGGACTTTCCAATTGCAAAGCGTTGACGCCGCGCTATACAAATTGTATGGGCATTAGAATTTTTGACAGCTAGAAAACGGTTTCCGCTCATGTTTAGGTACGGCTGTAAAGCTTCGTACAAACGATGGTCAGATCTTACAATATTGGTAAGCAGCGTTTCTTAAATTCATTAAAATTGGCTAAAATATATTACAACTGTGTGAACATTGTAAGCTCATTTGTATTTGCAGAAGTGCAAAATTAATGCATCTGACATTGTCAGAAAAATATTGCTGTTGGCAACGCCTGCTTACAATATTGTATGATCTGACCATCGTCTGTACGAAGCTTAAGACTTCTTTTAGTCTTTTATGCAAATTTTGATATTTTCCGCAGAATTAGCTCTGAATTTAACAAAACGTGATCATATTTGCATTAAAAATACCCTTTTAAGTGTCTTAAAATAACTTTATTCTTAATTTTTTTTCGTTGTTATATAATACATACTAGATTTAATTAATTTAAGCATTTTGGCAGTAAGAAGTATTCGTTTCGTTGGAAAATTAAGTAAATAAAAAAATTTGGGCGAGAAACCCGGGATCCAGGGAATATGATTTTTATTTCCCGGATTCGGGAAAATAGTGCGGGAAAATAGAAACTCTAGCGACATCCCTAATTTAAATCAATTTCAATATTTAAAAAAAAATATTTTAATAAGAAAGATATATTAATGATAATATTTCATAAACATTTTCTTTAAAAAAAAAAGACTTTAATAACTATTGTATTTTAGTGGGGAGTATTAAGCAATCGAAAAACTTCCCGTTAAAGAAATTTTGATACTGATCACTTGATACGCGTTACTCGACCAAAATTCGAATTCGAATGAATTGATATTGTAAGTGCTAGCAAGATTTTACTATAAATTGACTGACATTTAGTTCTTGAACAAATTATTTTTCCCCGAGTCAATATGAAAGAAAATGTACTTACTACATATACTTTTTTCTCTAAAACGTCAATGTGACATAACCTCAAAAGTATACACACTATGTGTTACTATAAATATATACGACTTGGTGTATAGATTATTATCGAATTTTACTTACTTTGGTTGAACTACTACGTATTATAGTTATAAATTTTTTTCCAACTTCATTAATTCATTTATTTTTACTTTAGGTTACTGTATATTTAAATTTATTTTTAGAAAATAATTTAATTGAGCAATTACTATTTGAGCAATTTTTTTAAATTTTGGCATATTAAAAGACATTACAACTCTTTAACTGTGCGCACGTTAAAAAAATAATCGATCCGACAGTTTTCAAAAAAAAAAAAACACGCCATAACATCCGTATAAAAGTTTCGTACTAATGTCCAGTATTGCAGGTTGAATTGTGAAAGCTGAAAATATCTAGTGAGTGACCAGAGCTAAAACGAATGCCGTGAGATAGCCTTATTCATATTTAGGGTGGAAAAATATTAGTTAGTGGTGGGTATGCTAAATTGGCCTCGCTATCAACCATAATTATTTAATCAGTTTTGGTGTTACGTGTACAACACTCCCACGAATAAAAACTCGCCATCAGGATAATTTAAATGTGCCCTAACCAGGTCAGCAGCTGTTCGCTGGCTTGTAAGGGGTTGACAAATTATTTTTAGTGTGTTAAATGTAAGTCGCTAACGTTCATTATATATGTGCATATGTACGTTTGTCAATGTGTTAGTTTGTTCTTGCACGAGTTTGCTATTAAGTGAAGTTTTTAACTAATATAAAATCAAATAAAAGACAAATAATTATAAATGAATGAAAACAATAAATTTAAATATTTAAGACTTTGCCAAAATTATGAAAACCAATGTGAGCCTACACAAAGAGAAAACACTCGGGATATTTCAAGTTTTTTATGATTACTTTAAGTACGAGTCGTACTCAAAAATTCAAGTACGAATAACACTAAAACGTATTTAAAACAATCCTAAATGGGATTACTTTCATTTCACAATCAATTGCGGCATTTCTTGAAATAAGTGTACAATTTTTAAATCAAGTAAATAAAGTTTAAACTGTTCGTTGGTAGTGCCACTCTGAGAGTAAAATTACAAAATGAGGGCTTTAATCTCATAAAACTTATTAGTCTCATCGTTGAGCATTGCATTCTTTTATGCATGTGTTTTTCAAAGTTTATTGTAGATTTACAAAAACACAACACAAGTTTGAAAAAAACGATTTGCTTGTTGTGTGTAGAAAAAACGGAACAAGAAGAAAAACATATATTATTTTCATGTTTAACTAGTGTTTTTCATACGGGATTTCGCGGGACAAAAATCCCGGGATCCCGCACATTTTTCGGAACAAAATCCCGGGAAATTTGTGCGGGAATTGCCGGTATTTTTTTATTTAATTATGGCAACTTTACTGCTGATAATTACAAATTGTAATTAAATTGTGTTATGAAATATATTTTAGCCGTTAGGCTAAAAGGTCTTAAGTCAAAAAAACCCATTTTGGCTTTTTGATTGGCTTTAATTCAATTTTTTCACTTTTGTTTAAATCACTTTAGTCTACTACAACTGCTTCTAATCGTTATCATCTTCTCTTAGGAAAAAAGTCTATAAAATACAACAAATTATTATTTTTCAATTTTACATAACAAAAAACTTCAGTTTTTAACTAAAGACATTTTGCCAACCGCCAAAGAGATGTCCATTCTAATTCGATAATTAAGGCAAGTTTTAATGTTTAATGCTCTAAAATTTATAAATTCTATAGAAAGATGAAGAGTGCAAATGTACAGAACTTTATTTTGCTTAAAGACCCAGATTGATTTTATAAATACGAAAAAAGTTGTTTCCAGTTGCTTCAAAAGATTGTATAATTTTATATGATCAGAAGTGATGATGAAAAAAGTCATTCATAAAGAAAACGCTTATTCGATTCGAAGAAAAAAGAAATTACCAGGAATTATAGGTTTTGGAGGCAAACATTCGTAGAAAGGAAAAGGGTTTTCTCATTGAAATCTTCTTGATAAAAATTAGACATAAGTCCATTTGTTTAGTTTTATAGGAGAACAATTCAAAACTTTAAAGGTGGCGTTTGGAAATTTACCTCGAATTCAATATAATCATCATGTCACAGATAGGAAGTTTTTAATATTCGAAAAGCACATTGAAAAAGATAACCAAAAAGTAATATTGCTATAACTTCCTCAAAAATCCTACAAAATAATGTGTACTTTTTAACATTAAGCACTTTTTCCTTTTTGCCACAGAAATAAAAAAGTTAAACGCATTTATAAACTTATTTAATTGATCTCAGAATATGTTATTTGTTCAAAAAAATTAAATTAAGTAATATTTTGCATCGATTTGTATTGCGCAGGAATTCCCGGGAAATTGCAAAATAAATCCCGCTATTCAGGGAAATGAAAAAGTCAGACAAAAGAAAAACTCCATGTTTAACCCTCCGGCTTACGCATGTTTTGATTTTCTATACATATTAAAAAAGGTCTGGCCAGACTCATGTGTACCACGAAAGGTTAGGTTAAATGGGCAGCCGTCACGACGACGACTCACTTGGGTCCTTATAGCGGTCCCGTTGTGATACTCCTAGCCAGTGACAAGAGTGAGCCAGTATCCACCAGACTATTACCCAAAGGTCACTGCAGCCTCGAACCACCCCGACTTCCTGCAGAACAGGGAGATCGATTTCAGTCCCACATTGGACATATCGTCCAGACATGGCAGTTCTGGTCTTCCAAAATGCCTAAACCTAATGCTCCCCAGACCGGTGCATTGGTAGAGAAAGTGACGCACCGTCTCCTCCTCCTGCTCCCCTGACATCTCCCCTCAACCCTTCTGTACGACTCTCGTCTGATTAGAGTCTTGCAGCGGGCCATTGAAGTGCCAATCAGGCCGTCGAGAGAGACAGCCCCGTTCGGCCAGACCGTCCGCAGTTTGGTTACCCAGGCATCCACTGTGCCCTGGTACCCATGTCAGCGTTACACTGGAATTTTTCGCGATCTCATTTAGAGACATCCGGCATTCCACTGTTAACATAGATGTCGTAAAGACATCAGCCAGAACTGGAATGGCAGCTTTGCTGCCCGTAAATATACATATTTCCCTCGATATACGATAGTACCTCAGTACTTCCAGAGATGGGCCGGTTCCAGAGATCGCGTATTATCGAGCAGCTCATCATCATTACCATGATGAACAAAGCACTGAAAAAGGGTTCCAGAGTGCAATAGTCCAGCTCCGGCATTTCATATGATGCGTGAAGCGCGACCCTGGCATGACCATAGTTCCGCGTAGACCATAGGCCCACCGCCCCCAGTCTAATAGCGGAAGTCAGGGCCTGTTGCTCGGGCATGATGTCAACCGGCAGCCAGTTCAGCATAGTAAACAGCGCCTTCGTCGGTGTCGAGCGGAGTGATCCCGTGATCATCAGCGCAGCCACCCTATATACTTTCTCAAGCATGCTGCAGCACCGTCCCCTTTCCATGGCAGGCCACCACACTATGACCCCATAGAAGAGGATCGGTTTTACCACTGCCTCAAAGACCATTCTTACCACGAAAGGTTAAGAAGTAAATTTGAACTCTTGCTCTTCATATTGTTAATATTTTTGGTTAAATATGTACATACGATTTTTAAAGTAAAAGCCATTTCGGGTATGATGTTGGTGTTTTATCATTATGTAAGGTGTAAAACGGGTAAGTAAATCAATCATAATAACTTTTTTTCTAATATCCTTTTTGGTTTTTTTCAAGCACGAATTCGGGATAAAATCAACTTTATTATACTTGAATCCAGCGCATTTCGAGATTGATTCAATCTAAGTTTTACTTAAATCAATCTAATTTTCGTATTATTTTTAATACGAATTCGGATTAAAACAATTTTATAATTCTTGAATCAAGCGCATTTTGAGATTGATTCAATCTTATACCATGTTCGCACGACAGCGTTTTTTCGTAATTCACTCTCTCATTCGTAATCCACAGCCTAATTATGATCCAAATTACATAATTCGTCATACAAAATTTTGAGAGCGGATTATCTCATTTGTACGTAATTAAATTTTTATTACCCTGTGGATTACTTTAAAATCAATGTGATCTCTAATTTTTATCGGTTTTTTTCCATCACCAGCTGTCAAAGCACTAAAAAACAAACAAAATATAACATAAACAAAGAAAAGTACACAAAAGTAAAGGAAGTAATTTTATATAATAAAAATACATTGAGTCCATTTGCTAACATCTTTTCTATTTACTGGGAAAATAAATATTTTATATGTATGTATTTCTTTGAAATAATATTTTTTACTTACTTTTTCTTTCAATTTTTAATACAAGCAACCGCAAACAAACAATTAAATTTAGCAATAAACAAAATTCATTAAAAAAAAAGAAGAAGAACTGTCAAAACCGAATAGGAAAATGCCGTGCGAACATGGTAATTCAAATAAGTAATAAAAATAGAGAGCGAAGTAATCCAAAGCACCGTGCGAACATGGCATTAGTTTTACTTAAATCAATCTCATTTTCAGATTAAATTAGGTACGAAATCGGGATTGAATAAGGAAAATTTAAGTATTTTGCGATTGAAAATCCGTACTCACCGTACTTTTCTTTTGAGTGTAATAAAGAATAGAACAAACCATTTGTTGAGCTTTCTGTACATATTTCTCACTATGCAAATACATGTTCAGAAAAATACTTGTTTTTGAGGTTTTCTTTTTTTTAATTCTGTAAAAAGTTATTAGTTAGTACAGTACAGTTTAGTGCTTATTACACTCAAAAGAAAAATCAATCCATCCGTACTCAAATCAACCCGAAGCGGTATAAATAGTTCGGTGAGAACGGATTTTCTTGCATCAAGTACAGAAAGATTGATTCAAGTTCGGCCACGAAATACTTAACTTATACATATTCAATCCCGAATTCGTACTTGAAATAATCCGGAAATTAGATTGATTAAAGTAAAACTAAGATTAAATCAATCTCGAAATGCGCTTGATTCAAGTATGTATAATAAAGTTGATTTTATCCCGACCCGAATTCGTGCTTGAAAAAAACCAAAAAAAAAAATTTAGAAAGAGGAAATTATTATAATTGATTACCCGTTTTACACTTTACATAATGGTAAAACACCAGCATCATGCCCGATATGGTTTTTACTTTAAAAATCTTATTTACATATCGTCGGTTGACAAGTAAAACTCACTAAGTGTAGTCAGACCAGTTTAGAGATATTGAGGTTTTAATGTTCAATTTTGTATAAAAAATCTATTATACATAAAAGATCGATAAGATTTTGCAGAGTAAATTAAAAAATAGTTTCTTTATTATAATTGCTTCTAAATTTTCGGTCTAACTACAAAAGTTTTCAAGACAATACAAAATAAAACCCTTAATGATCAAATCTGCACTTAGTGAGTTTTACTTGTCAACCGACGATATTTAACTAAAATATAAACTAAATGAGAAGTAAGAGTTCAATTTTACTTTTTAACCCTTAGTGGTATACATGAGTCTTTTCCTTTCCTGACCCTTTTTCCAATGTGTATAGAAAATCAAAACATGCGTAAGCAGGAAGGTTAAAGATGAAAATAATATATGTATGTATTTCTTCTTGTTCTGTTGTTTTTGTTGTTTCTACTCACAACAAGCAAATCGTTTTTTTTTTTCAAATTATGTGGTGTTGTAAATCTACAAAAAAACTCTGAACTCACGCATAAAAGAATGGAATGCTGAGAGATCGGACTTATAAGTTATATAAGATTAAAACCCTCACTTTGTAATGTTACTCTCAGAGTGGCACTACCAACGAAAAGGTCAATTTGTTTTACTTGATTTAAGAATTGTGTACTTATTTTAAGATATTCCGGAATTGATTTTCGGAAGTAATCCCATTTAGGATTGTTTTGAGTACGTTTTAGTGTTATTCGTACTGAAATTTTTAAGTGGAATTCGTACTTTAAGTAATAGTGCATTTACACCTACGCCATAAACAGGTTATAAGTTGTTTATGATGATAAACTAGTTTGAGAAACTTGTTTATCCATACAAATTATAAACACGTTTGTAACTTGCTTTTGAGATAAACTAGTTACAAACAACCAGTTTTTGTTAATGCAACTCTGTTTTTTCAAATTTTGTTCTGGCAATGCTACTGATATTTGACATCTTCTCAAAAATAAAAAAAAATCAAGTGAAAAAAAAATTTACTTTTGTCTGTAAAAAAGCCAAAGCAATAGTAAGAAAAATAAAATAAACAAAGAAAATGTTTAAAAAAATTCAAAATTTATAAGAAATGTTGGTTTTTTTACATAGTTTCTTTTAGATGGACACCGGAAATAAAAGGTTTGTTTATATGTTCGTATGTATGTGCATCAACGTTTTTTTTTTTATTATTGGGGCTAAGAACTTGTCAAAGATAAACAACTTAACTGTCAAAAATGCTGATGTAAACGGTATTGTTTATGAAAGTCTGA
Source organism: Pollenia griseotomentosa (assembly GCA_963931875.1). NCBI lineage: Eukaryota > Metazoa > Arthropoda > Insecta > Diptera > Polleniidae > Pollenia > Pollenia griseotomentosa. The sequence continues at coordinate 8,962,743 of OZ007565.1, forward strand.
GTTTATACGGTTCATTCTTTACTGAAAAGATTGCTACTTTATAGGCGAGAGGGGCGAGTGGAAAAGAAACGAGTACATACCCCTCGCCTCTCTCGCCTATAAAGTAGCAATCTTTTCAGTAAAGAATGAACCGTATAAACTCAGACAAAGTAGTTTACGATCATAAGCTAGTTTGAAAATTACAAGTGTAAATGCACTATAAGCATAAAAATCTTAATTTATCCCGAGTGTTTTTCTTTTTGTGTAGTATATTAGAAATAAATTACTCGTACATATAATACATATCTGCTAGTAATGATACTAATATTCGTATTCGTATTCAAAATGCCAAATATTCGCCTATTTTACGACATTCCAATTCGACAAATTCAAGCGAATATTTTACGAATATTTTGTTAATACATTACAAAAGTGTAACAAATGAAACAAAAAATATTAATTTTTTATAATTTTTATTCAAAAAAACCTTTTGTCTATAACGCAAAATAATATATTCTTTTAGTAAAGTAAAAAACAAACAAACATTAGAAGTATTGTGCCGCCACAAAAACACTTTATGAATATTACTCAAGTTGATTTAAAGCATTCCTAGATAAACTATTATTTGCAAAAATTGTCTAATTATCGCACGAAAATTATCGACAACTAGAATGGGTCAATAAAATATCCAGATCATTCCGATCCCATTACACAAGTAAGAAATGCGTTCGCTGCGGTGGATTGACATTAAACATTTTAAAAAACTCGGAGAGATCTTTTCGATCTGCTTATTTTACAATAATTACGTGGGAAGCTAAACAGTTTGGTATCCATTACTAAACACTGTGAGAAACACAGTTTAGCAAAATAAAGTAAAGAAAAACAAGTAAGAGTGCTAAATACGGCTACGTCGAACCTTATATACCCTTCACCATGGTGAGGTTAGAACAAAAATTTATATAGATAATGTTCTTTAGATATAAATATATATTAATTTAGCCACGCCAACTTCTTATTTCGTCATACCGAAGAATATGACAAAATCAAAAAAATGTATATATGTATGTACCTAAGTCCGTTTCCTCTTTTGCCAAAGTTAATGTTTGAATCTTTATACCCACACCACAATAGTGGAGAGGGTATTATGCATTTGTGCTGATGTGTGTGTGGGTCCTAGACCCACCTTAAAGTATACCGATCGACTCAGAATCACTTTCTGAGTCGAACTAACGATGTTCGTGTGGCTGGCTGGCTGTCCATGTAACCTTGTGCGCAAAGTACAGGTCTCAATTTAAGAGATAATTTGATAAAATTTGGGACATAGGTTCTTATTGACCAAGCCTTTTGAAAATGGGCCAAATCGTAGAACCACGAGGGAAGATAGGGGGAAATTTCTTCCTCTCAGAAACTATCAAACCGATTTTAATGAAATTTAAAACATGGATAGATCCATATCTAAATGGACACATAAGCTATGCAGTTTAAAAAAAATAGGACCCCAAGGGGTGATAAGGGCAATTTTTGTCTCTCAAACCGATTTTAATGAAATTTAAAACATAGATAGATCCATATCTATTTGGACACATAAGCTATACAGTTTTTCAAAAATAGTACCACAAGGGATGTAGGGGGCAATTTCTGCCTCTCACAAACTTTCAAACCGATTTTAATGAAGTTTTTAAACATAAAGAAATCCATACTTATATGGACACATAAGCATGATGTGTTTTTAAGTACTGTGGTGCTGGGTATCATATGGTTGGGCTTGACCGACTATACTTTCTTACTTGTTTTTTTTTTAAGTTTGTAAGTTTATGTATTTACAATATAATTCAAATAACAATTCGTCAGGTGATTATTGTTTTAGCCTACACGCCATTTTTGAAAAAAATGAGTTAGGAATTGATTATATATGGCATCAATGTTCTCTTTCATATTCCAAAATCTATTTTTTGATATCTCGTATACAATCTGAGATATTGAGCATCGACTTTGGTCTACAACCACATTTTGTAGGTTTATTGAATATTATATTGCTACATATTAAAATTTTTTGCATATGGAGCTAATTTTGCATACAAACATAACAAAATTATACTTTACTATTACTTTGCGCCATTCGAATAATGAACAAGATAGGTCAAAATAAAACGTAACAATAGTTACAATTTATTGGACACACTGCAAAATTTGAGATGAATATAGAGAACACAACAAAACACAAAACATTATAAGCAGCTCTGATTTCTTTTAGTTTTCAGTATTCTATTAATGTTATAAGCGAAAGGACGTACATATGCACGTTTGTGCGAAAATTTTAACATGGATTTATCAGAATTAGTGTCGGAAAAGCTTAAGTAAGTTTAATTTTAATTTTTCGGATATTCACAATACTTTTTTGTTTAATTTAGGGTTGATGTTAACTTTCTACAAGTTCCAGCAGGCAGCGAAATAGAATATGAAGGAACTGAATACCTTGAGGAATACTTTGTTAGTAGAAAAAAAAAACTATAATCCACAGTGGAGAATCCATTGGATGTAGCGTTTCAGAAGTAAATATTGTACCGTTTGTAAAAGATGAATCTTATTTTGAGGAAGATCAAGAAGGTGTTACACACCATTGGGATTATGTAGATTGCAACTTTCCAAAAGAAGCTACTGTAAAGGTCCAGTTAGGCGAACGTTGCTGTACCCGTAATGTACCGCACCGTACTGTAAGCACGTTGGTGCACTTATAGAACATTTAAAAATGTGTCATAGTGTTTCCCATACATAAACAAAAAGCAATAGTATACATAAAACAAAACACACAGTGATGGGAATCAAAAATGTTTAAATGGTGACCGCTGTGCAAAAAAAGTACCAAGTGATTTAAATGGTATTAAAACAGTATTTTGTGTATGTAAAAAACATTAATAATTTATATTTATATTATAGATTTACAATTAACAAATTTGTATTTTAGCATATATATTTTTAGCATACATATATTGTATTATGGTGTACGCACCAAACAAGGTTTTGATACTATTTAAAGCCTTTTACTTGTTTCACATTTCCATTGTACATATGAGTCGTTCAGTGGATAAAGGGAATGAGTCCAAAAATTTGAAATGGAGAAAAACGACAGAACAGTTGACGATGACTTTAAAACTAGTTGGTACAACAAAACTCAAAATAAAATTGCAAAATTAATTATTAAGGCTTCTTTTACAATTTGTAAATATATAATGTTAGTATGTAAGTGTATGTGATCACAAAACCCGTTAATATGATACAAATACGTTTTTATTGATAAGAGTTTCAGTGTAAAAAGGGAATAAGTCCACCAAATTTTTTGTTGTTAAAAAATAATAAGAAAAAATATCCATTTAAATATTGAATTAGTATAGGAAAGAGTACAATTTTTATAATTTTACAAAAAAAGGCTGCAGATAATTTGTTTTTTAGTTCAGTGCATTTGCACAGTTTTATTTTTAATATACTTAAAATAACAACATAAAACATTTCTTCTTTTAAACACAAAAAATAACTAAAAAAAATTTCTTCCTAAATTTAACAAAATAATATGTCTTCTTCAGAATAATCTTTCTGACTTGATACTGTTTTCAAGTTTTTATAGAAAGTATGGTACACGGGAGGGATATTTTTTAATAAATCAATCATTTCTTTTCTTTTGTTATTGCTCTAGTTTCAGGATAAAATAAACTTTGACTCACGCTATTCAATAACATCCTTACCTTTCTTTCTTATGTTTATATTTTCAAATCCAAAATTTTCATCGAAGTTATTTTTATATTGTATTACCCATGGTTTCCATCTCTCTAGTTTGATCCACCCCATTTGGAGCCAGTTTACCGGTTTTCCCGCGGTATTGGTTTTGCGATTGCAAACGTTATTTTCCAAAGATTTTGTAGAGAAAAAATCAAAATGGGTCATTTTAACCACTCGAAACTGTTCTTTTCTTTTGCATGTTGCGATTATATTTCTCCAATCATTTGGCGAATAAATGTGCTGAATTTTTTTGCGTTAGACTCAATAATGGCAAAATCGGCGTCATTTGGTAAGTAGATATGCCCGCTTACTAAAAATTTCATTTCAATCGACTTAGCTTTAATATCAGTACTTTGAACTAATTTGAGTAAACTTAGGACAGTCTTGATATTTCTATTTTGTCCAATACATGAGTCAGACCACAAAAAATTGGCAGGTAGCGAAAGCTCGAAGAGGGGTAAAAAAAAGAAACAAATAAAAGTGAATTAAAGCAAAGTTACCAAGTGATTAATGCAATATAAATGCAAGCGTGGACTTATTCCCTTTTTCCACTGAAAATAAAAATTTTGTGTTTCGTACAAAAAAATGTTTTGTTTTTAAAAGGGGTTTTCCGTTGAAATTTGAAAACAAAATTATTACCATACATTGTTAGTCATAAAAGGAAGTGTATCCACGCTATATCTCAAAAACGCCAAAAATGGACTCATTCCCTTTATCCACTGAACGACTCATATGTGTATATGAATTTGTTTATTTTTTACATCTTAACATAAATATATTTGTTTATATGGAAATATGTTGTATTTTAAGTGGTTTTGTCTCAATTCCATAGCTTTACTGGAAAAAGTTGAAAAAAAGAGCAAAAGTACCCGCATTCAATTAAACATACAAGCAGCCCATCACTGCTTTACAACTGTCACGTAACAGAGGCATAAAAATCTGTTTTATACAGATCGAGACGTTCCGTCAACGTGACATTTAAATTCAGTAAGCATTTACATTGTTTGCAAATAACAAAACGAACCAGACGTTCCGTTAGGGGACGTGGACGTTCGGCTAACTCTGCCTTAAGGCTCAGTTAGGCGAACGTTGCTGTACCCGTAATGTACCGCACCGTACTGTAAGCACGTTAGTGCACTTATAGAACGTTTAGAAACGTGTCATATGTTTTTCCCAAACATAAACAAAAAGGGTGGGGTGTCACAAAGCCATAGGACATAAAGCCATAATGGCTTTATGTCTCAATCCAAACGGACATAAAGCCATAATTTTGATATCGCCTTTAGTCTCATATCAATTTTAGTGAAATGGGACATAAAGCCATTATGGTTTTATGTCCCATTTGATGTTTTGCGTTACAAAAGCTTTATTTCACTAAATATGCCTATTTATCTATGAAATTAATGATTTAAAAAAATCCAAAATTTCTAGGCTCCAGGAATTACAGCTGCAAACATTTTGTGAAAGGAAAAATCCTTAGTTATCATTGGAAAACATTTTTTTATTCTTGTGACGCACGCAGCAAAACTTTATTCAGCGAAGTCACCTGCCGCGTCCTACTGGAGGTAAAACCCCTAAGCGCGGCCACAGGCCGCCACGTAGAAAAACTTTAGTATGCGAAACCAGATTTCCATACTTAACTTTAGTGTCTCCGGAACTGAAATGTGAGATAAAGCCGTTTTCTAATATTGCTAATGTGAGCTAAGGCCATGATGGCTTTCAAATGAAAATGAAATGAAACAAAAAAGGTTTTATCTCCCTATTGAATGAGAGATAAATTGCGGAATTTGATTGATTGCCATTTTGACAGACAAATGCATTTTTGACATAAAACAGGGCGACATGAAACCACAATGTATTTTTTACATGAAATAGGGTGACATGCAATCATTATTAAAAATATGGCTTTATGTCTCATTTTCGGAAAAAAATGTATGACGTTAAGTCCCATTATAATGAGACTTTATGGCATATGCCCTTATGTCTCAATGGAATGGGACTTAACGCCATATGGCTTTATGTCCTATGGCTTTGTGACACCCAGGGCTGGGCAGTATTTGAAATACATGTATTTGAAATACGTATTTAAAATACAAATACGTATTTTGTATTTTAAATACATGACGCGCAAGTATTTTGTATTTTGTATTTTAAATACATATCCAGCAAGTATTTTGTATTTTGTATTTTAAATACATACAATAAATATAAGTAGTTTGTATTTTGTATTTTAAATACATAAAAAAATGGATGTATTTTGTATTTTAAAAACATAGTTTACAAAATATATTCTGTCAGTTTATTGATGGTTGATTGCATTTTAATCTACCAAAATATAAAAAAATATGATGTCACTTTTCATCTTTCGTGAAAAAAGTTTCCGCACCGAAAGCGTTGAAGTTTTGTTTTTATTTTTTATTTTCATCATTAAATCAGTGGCTCTTGTCTTAAATAAGTTCGTTTTTGTTTAAATTCATATATAATCTTCAACATTAAACCATTTTTCATAAGTCTAATGCAAAATCAAAAGGGTTTCAATTTCCAAAAATAGAATTTACACATAATATGGAGTTTTAGGAATCGCTTACGGTGCGGAAACTTTTTTCACCGAATCAGCTTAAAAAACAGTTTTATATTATCAGAACAAAATTCCCCACATGGCGCTGGAGTGGTATTTTGCACTCAAAAAAAAGTTATAACCTTAATGTACATGACGTGGAAGTATTTTGTATTTGAAATACGTACAATAAATGGAAGTATTTTGTATTTTGTATTTTAAATACATACAGGATGTGTAACTATTTTGTATTTTGTATTTTAAATACATACAGGATGTGTAAGTATTTTGTATTTTGTATTTTAAATACATAACCTGAAAGTATTTTGTATTTTGTATTTTAAATACATGACCAGCAAGTATTTTGTATTTTGTATTTTAAATACCGCAAGCCATGTATTTTGCCCAGCACTGGTGACACCCCACCACAAAAAGCAATAGTATACATAAAACAATACACACAGTGATGGGAATCAAAAATGTGTAAATGGTGACCGGTACGCAGACAAAGTACCAAATGATTTAAATGGTATCAAAACAGTATTTTGTGTATGTATAAAACGTTAATAACTTAATATTTATGATATAGATTTACAACAAACAAATTTGTATTTCAGCATATATACTTTTTTTCAGCAAACATATAGTAAATGTGCGTACACCAAACAAGGTTTTGATACCATTTAAAGCCTTTTATATATTTCACATTTCCATTAAATGTGCATATGCATTTGTTTATTTTATACATCTTAACATATGTATATATGAATGTATATTTGGAAATATGTTGTATTGTAAGTTGTTTTGTCGCAATTCCATAGCTATGCTGAAAAAAGTACCAATAAGAGCAAAAATACCCGCATTCAAAGTAACATACAAGCCGCCCATCACTGTCACGTAACAACGGTATGAAATTCTATTTTATACAGAATGGTACGTTGCAACTAGGGTACATTACATTTCGATAAGCTTTTGTATTGGTTTGCATATAACAAAAAGCGAACAGCTGATTGATACAGTACAGATACGGTACAGCAACGTTCGCATAACTGAGCCTTAAGTGATAATTCTGTCGTAAAGTGCTCAAGAAAAAGACAGAAAAGACCTGAGATGTGGGTGTGTAACAAAAGAAAAAGGCTCAGAGAATCTGGAAAGGCATATACATCTATAAAAAGATATAGAAGTAGCACCTTAAGCAATTAAAGCAGCTTGTAAAAGTTGTTACTACGAATGTGTGAACATTTTTACAAAAGAAGATCGTATAAGCATTTTCCAGTCATTTTGGAATATGAGTGACGAGCAAAAAAACTGCTTTTATTTGAAGTTTGTAACTCGAAATCAAGTAAAACGTCGTAGAAACACATCAGTCTCAACTAAAAAACAATTCTCATTCAAATACTTTTTTGAAAAAACTCAAACTAAGTATCGAGTATGCAGAATGTTTTTTGTAAACACTCTTTGCATCAAACAGAAACGTATTTACTACTGTTTTGCTAAGTTTACACGGTAATATTTTGTATTACGACTTGTCGAATAATTATGTAGAATGAGAAAAATCTTATCATGTAAAAGCAATATGTATTGAGTAAGAGAGAATACGGATACAAAATCTGACAAGCGGTCGGTAAATGCTTTTTTTATAAACCATTTTAGAAACTTATGTATTCTCATCACACCAGAGGTGTATTTTAACGGAGTATATTGAAGGTGGTAGCATTTTTATACAATTACAAAAACAACTAAAATCAACTCAGGAAATTTTCATGTTGTTTTTGTAAAAATTTAAAACTGCAACCATCGGTTTTTTTGTTATTATTTTTGATTTTACTTATACCATCCGTGTAAACATGAATTATACTTACAAAAGATTTTTATTTTTTTCTTTTAAACACGGAGAGAATTTCATAATATTTTGATTCTACAAAGTCGTAATACATTGTATTACCGTGTAAACTGGCCTTTAATAGCATCTGAAACGGGTTCTCCTCTTCTAAGAAAAAAAGGTACACATGTTAAAAGAGTTACTCAACAAAATAAATTGCAAGAAGTACGTGATCATATATCAAGTATCCCAAGCATCGATTCCCACTACTGTCGGTCAAACTCTGCAAAGAAATATGTCGCCGCCGAACCACAGCCGATTTGTCTGATCTAGCGTAACGAAACTAATTATTGAAAAAATTATGAAGTTTTCCTTAAAATAAAATTTTTGTTGGAATAGAAATCCAATAAGGAACAAACTGAAATATTTTATTTTTTAAATTTTAAAATTTATAAGAAAAAATAAAATTTTTTTTTTTTTAATAATTTTATTTAAAATTTTATTTAAAATTTTATTTAAAATTTTTTTTATGTTATTTTTTTATTTTTAATTTTAATACGTATTTAATAAATTTATTCCGAATCAGTACTCCAGTCTGAAGCGGACTTTTCTGATACTTCAGAAGCATCTAAAAGAAGATATTTCATCTCCCTATCTAAAAATATGTATTTTTTTTGACAAACGGGATGGGTCTCTGCATAAACTCGTTATTAAAGGATCTGAAGAAATTAATAAAGCGTTCATAACATCCTCCATTGTATTTATTCGCGAAGTTTTACGTGTATGCTTAAGCCGGAAATTTCTAAAATCTTTGTTCCTGGCTTCTAAGGCTTCTTCCGACATCATACCAATAGGAAGTGGTACAACTTCAATTATATCAGCTCCGTGAAGCAATATCTTATGTACTGAGCTGGGCATGTAGAACCATGGATATTCATTTACAAATATCTTTGCGGTTTGTATGGCGTACTCACGAAAACTGCAAATATTAACTGCATATCCTGACGCCAAAGTGCGTAAAATCACACCAAATCTTTTAATAAGAATTACATTTACGCCGGTTATTTGCGCAGGCAATTCGTGGTTTTCAAAAAACTTTCGAGCTGTATTGCCACTGTTTGTGTTGCCGGAACATTGCATTGGGCTATCCACCAATAAAGCCATTTTAACCTTAAATCTGGCTGGGATCTCTGCTTTTCTTTGGTTGACTATGCTCTTGTCTAAGCCGCGAACCTGCCACTTTTTGATTGGTAGTCGATATCCTATATGTAAGATACACTCGAAGCAGCGAATCCACCCATGCAAGGTCGATAGTCCGAATTGAAGCAAATCTTCGTTTCTCGGCAAGCTCGTAATGAGATCTAGGTTATTCATCATTTTAGGCGAGGCCTTACAAATACCGCATGTTTGCGAGGAAGCCTCTGCAATAACGCTAAACACTTTGCCGTCGATCATTGTAAGCTGCAAATTGTGTTTAACTTGATAACAGCTCAGACGTGTGGGTTCAAGTTTCAAAATTTGTGCTTTTATTTTTTCAATCTCGGCACGAATCAAATCTGCGGACTCTTTTGCAAACATTATTTTAATAGGTCTACAATATCGAGTTGATGATGGCCGCGGATTTTCCAGAGTATGCAGTTACCCAATTCTACTTGTAGTGGCACAATACAAACTGCAAATAAATGCTCATCTACCATAATTTTCTCAGAATTGGTAAAGCTTTGCCGATACGTTGGGTGTCCTGAACTCCCATCGCATCCCCATTTATAAAACACAGTTGGATGTTCATATTTGTCTTCATTAACAGACATTTGACTAAATGCCTCTGGGTGGGCTTGAACAATTCTTTTAATTGTGTGATCTAGCAGTTCTTGCAGTGGAACTTCAGCACAAGATTCTTCGGTTATTTTTGCATCTGGATAACACTTCTTTTTGGCGGATAGCAAAACATCGTATGTTGGTTAGATATTACAATTTCGAGATTTTGCACCAGCTTGCATAAGTTTATATGAGTTTTTGGTAAACCCTCCATCAATATACAGAGCCAAAGCTTCCTCTGCCGTATACTTGATCGGGAGCTGTTGATCTAATTCAAGACTTCTTTTAATTTTTTTAGACGCATCAGAATCAGTGGCTACCATTGATACAACTTGCGATTCACTTCGTTTTCCAGCTTTGTATAAGCTGACGCGAGTCGCTATCATAAGCTCATTACAAGTATTGCCTTCGACTTGTTCCGAAACTTTGGTACACTGACGTTTTGCGTGGCATTCTGCAATTTCCTTTTGTTTTCTTCCTGCTCCATTTTTAGTATTTTGACATACAAGAACTAATTCTTCGTCCAACCAAACTTTGTTATTATTCTCGAACCGTTCCACTTTGCAGTCAGCCTTTTGCAAAAACTTTTCTGTTTTTTAATAATTAAGTTGTACCTCCTCAGTGCACTTAGATTTCTCAATAACATTTGAAAAAACAAATTCCTCCAGTGTGGAAAATTTTTTAAAGCATCTTTTTCACCGTGCCATACTGAAAAAAGGGTGCGTTTGCATACCGACATGGTTCCTAAAAATTACAACATTGTGAGCAAAAGCGACTCAAAGCAGCAGATATTGGACATTTCAAAAAGTAGACGGAACATATTAACATAACACAACAGTCTCTTTACCGGCCGATACCAGCTATCTAAGTTTTAGTCTACAGAAGTTCAAGTTCGGTCACAATAAAGGAGTTAACAAACTTGTTGATATCTACCATAATTTTCTACTATAACATATATTGCACAGGAAACTTTATACTTTTTTTTTTAATTTAACTTATAAAAAATCTAACTAAAATTTTCACAAAAATTATTTTTCACAATTTTTCATCACAATCTGCACACTTGTAAAAACGTTATTGTTTATATGATGAAGTAGATAAACTACAACGGTATTTTTACACCAAACTATGCACTGGCACTTGAAACAAAAGCAGAATGTAGCTATTTTTACACGCTAGATTTGCATATGAATTATATATACAAAACATTATTTCAATACAGACAAAATCGTTTACCACATAAATTGTCTTTGATGATGTTACAACATAATCTATTTTGGGCAAAGGATATAAATGAAATGGGCAGGGAATTTGGTGTAAGTTTTGGTTTTGGAGATACTTCTGCTCAAGAATGGGCACAAAAAGGAACGTTATTGCTACAAGAACTAAAATCAAAAACACTTGAAAAGATGAAACAACAAGCTTTAAACAGCGTATCGCGTTTTTATAAAAACTTGGACCATAACTTGTCGGTAAATTACATCGATAACATAAAAAACCAAAGGCAACTTGCAATAATTTTTAAAACCAGATCAGATTTGTTACCATTAAACGCAAATAAGTTTAATACAGCTGAAAATAAACCGTGCACATTATGTAATACAAGAGAAGATGAAAACTTACAACACTTCATGGCAAAATGCCCAATATTTAAAGAATTCCGAAACAGATACTTTGAAAAACCATATCTGAATGAAATGGAACTTATAAACATTTTGGATGGTAAAATACCCAGTGGGTGGAATAGGTTGTACAACTATGTCGAAAACGCTTTAAAGTATAGAAAAATGATAACTGAAGAATTTATATAACTCTCTATCTACTATAACTATATATATTTTGATAATTCTTACTCTTTTTTCCCCCCCCTTAAAACATGTTTATACATATTTATTATTAAATGTTTTTAAATTTTTTATATAACAGACGACTCTATGTCATTGTTATTTAACTTCTCTATTTGTATAATATCTTAATATTTTAAATAAAGAACATACATACATACATACGTGGAAAAATATTTCTGTAGCAGCTGTTTAAACATATGCTGTGTTCGAAAGCTCACAGTTGATCAATTATAGCGAATTTATCAATTCGATTTGCTTAATGAACATTTAGCTAACGGGTGGATATCAAATTTTGGTTGAATTTAAAAGTAAAAAATTTCGATTTCGTTACGCTAGATCAGACGAATCGGCCACTGTGCGAACTCAATTTGAACAGAATGTACAATTTATATATTGAAATGTATGAAATCCAGTGGCTCTACATGTTTATCGAAAAGTGTTCAATAATGAATTCAATATTTCACGTATTGTGCTTTATGGACGGAAGCTCACAGTGGTCGTAGCGGAAATGATATTGCCAGTGCTCTTATTAAAATATTAAATCAATTAATCACAGAGTTTCCTCATATAAAGACAATGATATTATGGAGCGATTCATGTGTTCCACAAAATAAAAACAAAATAAATGCAACTGCGATAAAAATGTTTTTAAAAAAAATAATATTACCCAGATTCACGCACCAGAATAGGGTACGACAGACCAATCATCTGTATATCTGAATATTATACTGATTAACGAATCTACAATAAGAGAAAATCAAAATAATGAACCAACACGGATAACGAACTTTGGCACACGAAACAGGATATGCATTGGACAATGGAATGTTAGAACGTTAAATGGAACCTCTACAACTGCCCAACTTGAAAATAAACTGTCGAGAATAAAAGTGGACATACTAGGCATAAGTGAAATGAGGTGGGATGGGTGCGGGCAAACGATCACGGGAGATGGTAATATGATACTACTTAGCGGAAAAATCGACAAGAAGGAAAGTGGCGTGGGTATATTAATATCAAAAAGAATTGGAAACACCTTACAGACACGGACCCCAATCGGCGATCGCATAATAACAGCGCGTTTCTGCAGTAAAGTGAAAAATTTTGTCACCCTTGTACAGTGCTATGCGCCCACTGAAGAAGCAGAAGACGCGACGAAGGACCTATTTTATGAACAACTGGGTGCAACACTTAATAAAATTGCCAAACGCGACTTGATAATTTGACGGGCGATTTCAATGCTAAAGTAGGCATTGACAACGATAGAGTAGAACAAATCATGGGACGCAACGGAATTGGAGTCCGAAATAAGAACGGAGAACGACTCTTGGAACTGTGTCAAACATTCCAACTGGTCATTGGTGGGACCATATAACCACACAAGGACATACACAAATATACATGGACATCTCCCAGTGGTAACGCGCGAAACCAAATTGACCACATTTGTTTGGGTAGAAGGTGGCGTTCTTCCCTGTGCGACGTACGTACGAAAAGGGGAGCTGATATTGATTCGGAACACGAACTCTTGGTCGCATATGTGAAGCTAAAACTCAGGTCCCATAAGGCAAAAAACAAAGGCCGTAGTAAAAACTTTAACCTTGCCAAGCTTAAAGATCAAGAAGTCAGTGAACAAATAAAATAAATGTTCACGGAAAGAATAATAAATAACGAAGAGCAATCGTGGGAAAATACGTGTAAGATCATGAAGCAAATAGCAGAAGAGCAATTAGGTCCGAACCAGAGAGCAAATAGAACACCGTGGATTACAGAAAGAACGTGGCAGCTAATTGAACAGCGAAACAATTTAAAAATATCCATGGCCAACAACCCACAAATCAAGCAACAATACGCCGTTGTGGCAAAAAGGGTAAAGAGAGCGGCTAGAAGCGACAAACACTCGCTTAAAGAATCCTTGGCATATGAAGCTGAAAAAGCAGCGGGCTCCAACAACATCGGAGAGTTACATCAGGTAACCAATCAGTACGTGATCGCAACGGAATTTTACTTACAACCACTGAGGAACAAACCAAAAGGAGATTTAAGTAACAGCAGTGAAACTGAACTCGGACTACCATGTACCGCACAAGAACAAAACAGAACAATAGCATGTGACCCGCCTACTATCACAGAGACAGCAACTGCAATAAGCAAACTCAAACGCAACAAAGCTTGCGGTGCAGATGGAATTCCACCAGAACTCTTCCTAATAGACACTGAAATTGCAGGTAACATCATACAACCGCATATTGCACAAGCTTGGAGAACAAAAACCATAAATTGCTCGTGGATTAGAGGTTATGTGGTAAAATTACCCAAAAAAGATGACCTCAGAGATTGTGACAACTGGAGGGGTATCACGTTGCTCAATACAATATACAAGGTACCAGCCACAATAATACTTAAAAGGTAGGAAACTGTAGAGGCTGGACTTAGAGACGAACAGGCTGGGTTTCGTCCACATCGTAGCTGCGTCGATCAAGTAAATACACTTCGAATAATAATTAACAGTCGATCGAATAGAAGTCGCCTCTGTATCTGCTATTCGTTGACTTTAAAAAAGCGTTCGATGCAGTCAATAAAAACGCTATATGGTTAGCTTTAAAAAAGAAAGAAGTGCCAAACAAAATAATACAAGTCATCAAAGCTATGTACACCAACGCGGAACTGCAGGTTTTACACAACGGGACAATAAGTGACCCGTTCACGACCAACAGGGCTGCCCTCTATCGCCACTACTCTTTGCAGTGGTAATGGACTGTTTTATGGAGGAACGGTGCAAGAAGAAAAGGGGTATTGTGTGGAGTTTTCAAAGACATCTGGAAGATTTAGAATATGCAGATGATATTTACCTTCTTTCACACAAACTTTCGGACATGCAAGATAAAACAAACGATCTTGTGAAGACAGCCAGAAGAATTGGCTTAGAAATAAATATAAAAAAAAACGTACGCCATGCGTCTTCATAACAGAAACAACGGTCATATCACCATCGACAACCTACTTAGGGAGCAGAATGTCTTCAAGCGGTGGCATTAATGAGGACATTTCAAATAGGCTCAATAAAGCAAGAAGTGCATTTGGCACTCTAAAAAAATATATGGCGAGCACCACAAATCACGAAAACAACAAAGATCCGCATTTTCATCGCTTGTGTCAAGTCGACCCTTTTATACGGGAGTGAAACATGGCTGGCCAGTGAAGCGATCAGGCAGTGGCTACAAGTTTTTATAAATAAAAGCCTTCGGATTATATGTGGCATATACTGGCCCAACACAATAACAAACGAAAATCTCTGGAGCTTGGCCAAAGAAGAGCCTATACACATACAGATAAAATGCAGAAAGCGGAAATGGATAGGACACTTCTTAAGAAAGCCAGTACATAATGTAACCAGGATGGCACTTGAATGGAATCCACATGTAAGTAGACAAAGAGGACGACCCAAAAATACCTGGCGTATGTCTGTAAGGATAGAACTTGCTGCCATCAACAAATCATGGGATGAGGCAAAAATAACTGCGAACAATAGATTAAGATGGAAATATCTTATTGAAGCCCTATGTTGCCTCGTGGAATAAATAAAGGGGAAAAAATGCTGGGAGACTATTGCTGGACTCTACTACGTGAAACAGAACCAACAAAATACAAAAGACGTTCAAATGACGCCATTCACTTTTGAAAATTCATTGATTTTTAAATAAACTAGTGATTTTTTATGTAAGAAACGAAAAAAAACATTTTTTTGTATCTCGAAAACCTGTCGGGATAGAAAAAAAACAATTATAGGTTCGAGTCCAGCCCACCAAATTAACCTAGGAAAGATATTTGGTTGCTCCAATTCCAAAACCTTGTTGGCTAGTGTTATCTTAGTATAGCTAGAAATAATACGATGCAATATGGCAAAATCTGCAAATAATAATAATAATAATGTCATGCAATGTAGTTTAATTTATGACAAGAACTCACGTTACCAAATTTTTTCCTGATCGGCATGTCTCAAGTCCACTGTTATTGCTTAGTGATAAGAATTTTAGTATTTAAGGAAAAAATATTAGTAAATAAAATGAGTTTTATTTTAAAATCAGACAAAGAAGTGTGTTCATTCATTATTCCTGCGGAAGTTAACATTTTAGTGACTCCGACGTGATGAGTAAGAGTTAAAACCAAACTAAAATTTATCAAGAGAAGTTAGGACAGAAAATTTCAGGCCTGTCCAATGCTCTGTGAGCTTTGGCTCAGGACAATGTTAATGAGCAGGAATTAAGAATTGAAATGACTCTCCAACGATCAACACAAGACATTCTATTCATATAACAAGAATGACTAGAAATGTCGGAAAATCAGTTTAAGGCGAAACCACAAAAAAGAAATTAACAAAACTGGCTCCCGAAGGTGCAGCAACCAAACTGGTTCCCGTAGGTGCACTAATCAGACTAGCGTAAGCAGACTGGGTCCCGAAGGCGCAGCAACCAAACTGGCTGCCGAAGGTGCAGTAACTAAACTAGCTCCCGAAGATGCAGCAACCAAATGGCTCTTAAAGTGGCACCCGAAGGTTCAGTAACAAAAGAATCAATTAAGATATTCAAATGGTAATACTTCATTTTTATAAATAGATTCAAAATGGTATTACTTCATTTTTTGTAATAGATTCAAAATGGTAATACTTACTTTTTGTAATAGATTCAAAATGGTAATACTTCATTTTTTGTAATAGATTTAGTCTTTATTTAGGCTGCATGTATGTATAACTGTTACTGATTAAGGTCTAGTAGGTAAGAAAAACTGTTATTGCTTAGTGATAAGAATTTTAGTATTTAAGGAAAAAATATAAGTAAAAATTAGGAAGTTAACATTTTGTTTTTTTCTGATTTTATTTTCTCGTGTTTTTTCCTTCATTAATAAAATTCTTATCACTAAGCAATAACAATTTTCTTACCTACTAGATTTTATCACTAACAGTTATACATACATGCAGCCTAAATAAACAAAAGATAAAACTATCATTATCTTCGTTCTTAGTAAATAGTAATAAACACATTCCTGTTTATTACCATAAAAGATAAAACTCTGTTGTTTACAACAGCAAAAAAGGCTCACACACATGTATGTATGTATGGATTATGGATTTATATGTGTGCACCACATTGTTGATTTTAAAGTAACATTCTGGCGGCCATGAAACATTGTTATCTATTATGATGTGTGTACAACTAAGCCCTGCACGAATGCATTTGTTTCTTTTTCACAGGTCTCCACACTAAGTTATTGTTGTGTCAAATACTGTGTTTTTTTTAAATCAGTTCGAATGATACATTACGAAAAACCAAATCAATGTTAAAACAGTAGTTGGTTTCAAACAACTCGGTGTTAAGCAGTAGTTTGATTTAAACAAATCCACTCAATGTATACGAAAACACAACACACAACTGGGGCCTGATTCTGGCAGTCGTGATCGAGTAATTTCTCGATTCGAAAGCAATTTAATATCTAATTATTTCAGTCAATACTGAACGAATCGGAATAATTTTTTCAGTGTTGTAAAGCATTAATTTGAGTTTCACAATACTGAAAAAATAATTTCGATTCGTTCAGTATCGACTGAAATAAAATTGCTTTCGAATCAAGAAAGTACTCGATCACGACTGCCAGAATTAGGCCCCAGTATTTAGCACAGTTATGTACGGTCAACTTTTCAATACACACTGTGTGATCTGCCACACATACATGCCCACAAAACACATTTTTCCTTTTGTTTCGCCTATGTGTAGTAAGATATTGACAACGGCGAGGAATTTTACACAAACAAAATGCCTGTAGTGTTTTGTATTGTTGTAGAAGTAAGCAGTTACTGGTGTTTGGTGTGATTGAAGTGATTTGATGTAGTTAGTGCGATTTTTTTGTTTCGTTGTTGTGTGGAGTATATTTTTAATAGAAATGTTAAAAAGGACCAACAGAAATATGTGTTTGCTGTGGAGGTTTGTGGTTCCCAAATCAGGCAAATACTTTAAATATTTTAATGTATCCACATATGTCACATGCGTTTTTTTTTTTTTTTTTAACGAAATATTTCCAAGTGAAAACAATATTTACAAATTTTGTAACAGTTGCCTCAAATTAGTGAAAGGTGGAAAAGTTCTATCCATATGTTTTTATAATAGGTTACATTTTCCTATAATTCCTTATAGAGGAAAGGTTTGTGGCTCCTAGAATTCCTTTCGTGAGAATTGTTTCCTTGGGATACAATCGTCAATGTGCAGTTAGAGGAGCTGTTGTCAATATCCCAATACAGGTTGACAATATAGTTACTATCCTTCCGAAAGCCTTTAACCAAACTGAAGTAATTCAGGTTCATCTTAACCTTCGACTAGAATATGATCATAGTTTCATGATAGAAACTATTCGTCCAGCTCAAGTTTTTGAAGCCATTCATTACCTTGTTAATACTGAATTGTATCTTAAGCACGAAGTTTCTATATCAGGAGAATGGTTTAATAATATGGGATCAGCGGACGTTATCTAAAATAAAGAATAAAAAATAAAATAAAATCAACGTGTTTACGAAAAAAGATGGGCTCCAATAGTCACATTGCTAGAGATGTATTAGATGAAAACTATATTCAAAATTAAGTACAACACGATGAAGGTTACCATATATTGAAAGGCTCTCGATCTTCTCCAGCTCATTGGGAATGAGAAAAAAAGGTAATGGCAATGATTCGTGAATTTGGACTTCCAACATTTTTCATTACACTGTCAGCGGCAGAATCTCAGTGGCTTGAATTATTAGTAATATAAGTAAAGATAGTAGAGGGTAAAGATATAACAGAAGAAGAAGCTATGATGTATACTACACAAGAAAAATAAAATCTAATCCGCACAGACCCAATAACATGTTCCCGTTATTTTGACCAAAGAATTCGTCATCTTTTTAAGCATTTTAAGGCGAATGGAAAAATTTTTGGGGAACACAAAGTTGTGAAGTTTTACTGGCGAATTGAGTTCCAGCAAAAAGGGATCACCACATGTTCATGGTTTATATTGGCTACAAGATGCATCAACAGTTAATTTATCTGATATAGCTTCGTTTGCATCTGCAGTAAGTTTTATAGATAAATTTATTAAAACAGATTCAAATATAGAAGTTGCTAATTATGTTAAATTTCAAGAGCACCACCATAGAAGAAGTTGTCAAAGAGAAATAAGAGGGCAGAAAATATGCAGATTTAACATACCATATCCTCCTATAAAGGAGACAGAAATATTGTTACCACTCGAGGGCAATCTGAATAACAGTGAGTTTAAAACCCATATAGAAAATTTCAACAAAATTCATAATTTTCTCAATTTCTCAATTATAGATTATATTCTAGCGATCCGGTCTTCATTGAAAAAACCCCAAGTATTCCTAAAAAGGTCATTAACGGATAGATCTGTTGATGCTTTTAATCCAAACATTTTATCGATGCAAAGGGCAAAAATGGATATTCAATTTATTTTGTATGCCTATGCCTGTGTGTCTTATATTGTTAATTATATTAATAAATAACAAAGGGGTATTTCAAGATTACTACGTGAAGCTATGGATGAAATAAGGTCAGGAAATTTTACAGTTAAACAAAGACTTCAACATATTGGAAATAAGTTAATTTCTGCTTCAGAAGTTTCTGGTCAAGAAACGTCTTATAATATACTTGGAATGCACCTATCTCAGTGCATTAATTCCAAAATATATATAAATATCATGGTTCCAGAAAAACGTTTTCGAATTTTGAAACTTAGGAGAGAGTTGGAAAGTATCCCTGAAGACTCCACAGATGTCTTTCAATAAAATCTGCTGGATCACTATGTTTCGCGTCCTACTGAAATGCGTAACGACTGCCTTGCATATGTTTCAGCTTTTTACAAGTTTTGCAAAACAAGACAAACCAGAAATCGTCGCCAGCAAGAAGTAGATGATGATTACATAGAGCATAATGAAGCAAACGATGATAGCAACGAGCAAAATGGAAGATATTTTAAACTGCGAGATGGATCTGGATATGTTTTCAGGAAAGGAAATCCTTCCTTTCGGCTAGCGTTGACTTAAATAGAGAGGATTGTTTTAGAACCATAGCTATGTTGTATTTGCCCTGGAAAAATGAAAAAGATGATATTTTGGAAAAAGAGAAAGAAGAAATATGTAGAGTTTATGAGGATGTCATTAAACAAAATAGAATAGTTTTTGAAAAATTTAAGGAACAAATTCAAGATGAAAACAGAGTAGAAAATGAAAATCACCAAGATAATCAAGTTGCGACTCAACTACTTGATTATGAGTTTAGAGCTCTTGCCATTCCTGAATTGAACGACAATATAAATGTGGTATACGTTGATCATGATTATATTGATGAGAATCATTCAATGGATGACATTCGACTTATAAGTCTGCAGCCATTAATAAGTAATGAATGCCTTTTATCATCATCTATTATTCAATGTCGTAAAAAATGTCAAGTTTTGTGAATACGTAGGTGGCGGAGCTGGAGTTGGAAAAAGCAGATTAATTAAGCAGATTTTACACGATTCCTGGTGCTAATCCCGGTTTACCGAAGCTGCTACTGAGCGCTCCAACTGGTAAAGCAGCATTTGGAATTTGGGGAGCTACACTTCATTCCCTCTTAGCCATGATACTATTAATACACTTTCGTCATTATGTTTGGAGTTAAAATTGCTAATTTTTGATAATATTTTAATGGTTGCAGCAAGAAAGTTGGGATACCTTGACGCCAGACCAAAACAAATTTTTAAAAGCACAGAACGATTTGGTGGTATGTACTATGTTTTCACTATGAGCAAAACAAGTTGTTTTGAACAAAACGTGTGCCGGCAATGAATTAAAAAAATCGTACCAAAAAGTACTTATTAATTTTGCTTGCAAAATGTTTAATAGAAAATCTCCAAGATGTTGGAAATTAGTAATATTTTACTTGGATTCTAGTATATACAGTAAATGATTTTTGATATACCTACAGGGTCCATCTTCATGCTTTTGGGAAAATGATTGCCAAGAAAAGGGAAACGAATTTTTTAAAAACAACTTTAGGATGTCACGCGAAAATTTTAACAATCTTTGAAAAATCTACAGAAGGAAAACACAACATTTAGATGTGCTATACCATTTGAAAAAATAAAAGCTATAGCCCTATATGCTTTAGGATCCTCTGCTGATAATAGAAGAAGTTTGATTGAGTTCTGCAAAGAAGTGTGTAGCCAGTTGAAATTACATTATTTAAATAAATTTCCCTTGTCTAAAGACACTATAGAAGAATGTTTCAAGGGTTTTAAAACGTCAGGCTTATCCCAATGCCTTGGAGCAATAGGTATGTATATTTTTATGTTAGCATGTATTCACATAGTAGTATGTACAAATTTAAATATAGATGTCATATTGAAGTTCACCAAACATGTGATGATGCGGTTGACTACTGTAACTAAAAAGGCTGGTATTCCACTGTCTTATTAGCCTTAGTAGACTACAGGTAATTTAACTAATAATCATGTACATATGTATATCAAAAATAACATATGCAGATGTTACTATTCAAAGAAATGGGCATTTCTTTCTAAAGTTCCATCGTGACCGAAAATTTAAAAGTTATAAAAAGAATATCCTTTTATGATTTTTTTATAGAGAAATATTTAGATTTTACCAATTTAGATTTTACTTATTTTATAAATTCCCCCATAAATTCGTTCACTAAGACGAACAAGCAAACTGCAAAGTTGTACAAACGTATTTTCTTATTTGTGAGAATGTTTTTTTGTATGTTTTCTTTAATATTATCTTCCTTAAAAGAGGTGATATTTGTTAAAAATTATTCCAAAAAAATTTTCTTACATGGTCTATAATCTAAGGAAGAGTTCGAAGAGAATATAGCTACCAAAAAATCAATATTTTATTCATTTATTTCTTTAATCAATACAATATGGTTAGTATTTATATGTAGATACAGTGATGTAACAAACAATAGAGGCACGAAATAAAAAAAATAATTTAAAAGGGCATTTCTGAAAAAAGAAATCCAGTACTACAAACAAGTACCTAAAATATGTAATAAAATAAAATGATTTTTCAGTTCATGCTTTCTTGTGATACAGACGTGTATTCTTAACTCCGCATACAATTTGAATTTTTAATTAATCACATTTGATTTTTTTATATAAACAGCGAATGGACGCTTGAAATTAAATGATATATTTTGTTATTTTAATTATTTAACATAAAGTGAACAATTAATACGAAAAAAATATTAAATAAAGAAAAATAGTAAAAATATATACGTACTAATGTTCATACATGTGTATGTATACATACATATTCTAAGCAAAAACATTTTAGTTTAAAGTTCTTATTTTTTTGTTGTTGTAAAATACAATAAATAACAAAAATATTAAAAGCACAGTTAAACGGTGAAAAACAAAAACAATTTATTGCATGAATAAAAACAATGAAACAACAATAAAACTGAATGATAGAAATGTTTATGTGACAGTGCATGCTAACGAAGACAATGCTGTAATAAATAAAACAAAAGAAAACAATAGTAACTACCTAACGGCTAAACCAATTTTTAGAACACGATCCCTTTCGCCCTCTCTTTTTACAAAGACGGTTGATGGTGATACGTTAAAAAATATAAACCTCACACTTGCAAGTGTTGCCACAACGGCAAACACAATCTTATTAACAAATGGTACCATGAACTCTAACACAGATGCAATGCAAACATCTCAAGTAAAAAGTGGTCAAAAGCCTCAAATACAAGTTGGTATGGACAGGTACATAACAGTGCCTAGACGGGGTCGCAGCCCTACCTCTGCAGCAGTTGCTTCGGCTTCAAAAGTACCATCTTTTGATAAAATAAACTCTCAAAATCGTTTTGCAATTCTGGAGGATGAATCCTCGGAAGCACCAAACGTTATAAAATCTTCTAAGCCACCCCCGATATATCTAAGGGAGCAAAACTCAAGTGAGTTAATAAAGAGCGTGATCTCGGTAATAGGTGAAAATTCGTTTTACGTAGCTGCAATCAAGCGTGGAAATATAAAAGAGACAAAAATACAGGTAAATCATGAGAATGATTTTCGTAAATTAACTAACAAATTCGAAGCCCTTAAAAAAAGCTTTTACACATACCAACTAAAGAGCAGCAAAGGTCTTCAGGTAGTGATCAAGGGCATAGACTCATGCGTGGACCCAGATGAAATTAAAACTTTTTTGGAAGAGAAGGGTTTTAAAATAAAAAACGTTACAAATATTAAAAACAGGGAAAAAAATCCCCAACCATTATTTCGGGTAGAATTAGAACCTGGCGACATTAAGCTTAAAAAAAATGAAACGCATCCTATTTATAATTTAAAATATATTCTCTACAGAAGAATAACTATAGAGGAGCCGCACAAAAGAAATGGTCCCGTTCAATGTCTTAATTGCCAAGAATTTGGCCATACTAAGGCATACTGCTATTTACCCCCTGTTTGCGTCGTATGTGGAGAATTACATTGTACAGTCCAGTGCGATAAGTCTAAAAATGACCCCAATGTAAAAAAATGTAGCAACTGTGGCGGAAATCACACTGCCAATTATAGAGGATGCCCTGTATATACTATCGTCAAGCAGTCGGCTGGACCGAAAACTAATCCCCCACAAATGCAGGTACCAAATCAAGTAAACACTAATGGCATTCAAGCTCCGCAGCCTAGTAATAACAGAACCTCGTATGCTAACGTCCTTAAATCAAACCATGTGCCAATGCAAGGCGCTTCGCCAAGTAATGATGAAACTCCAGTTTCTAATTTAAGTCGTCTTGAAAAAACCATGGAAACATTAGTGCAAACAGTTAATAATTTTACGAACACAATGGGTAATATGATGCAGGAAATTCTAAGAATGCAATCGATGTTATTGCAAGCTGTACTTAACAAGCCATGAACTGTTTAAAAATCTGTTTTTGGAACGCAAACGGCATCCGCCAACATAAAAATGAATTAGAATACTTTCTAAAAAATAAACAAATTGATGTCATGATGGTTTCTGAAACTCATTTGACCTCAAGAAATACGTTTAAAATCAATGGTTATACACTATATGATACCAAGGACCCTCGAGATAGAGCTTGTGGAGGTTCAGCCATTTTAATTAAAACCCGAGTCAAACACTACCTAATGTTTGATCACCGCGAAGATTATCTCCAAGCAACGACCATTTGCGTTGAGGAATTAAATAGAAACCTAGTAATTTCATCGTTATACTCACCGCCTAGATTTTCAATATCAGAAAGCCAATACTGTAAATATTTTAAATCATTAGGACCCTGTTTCCTAGCTGCTGGCGATTATAACGCTAAACATACCTTCTGGGGGTCACGACTTATAACACCAAAGGGTCGTGTCTTATTTAACACAATTTCTAAAATGGATTTAAATGTGGTAGCGAGCGGACAACCAACATATTGGCCTACTGATCATCAAAAAATTCCAGATGTTATCGATTTCGGCGTGGTTAAAAACATCCCCATAGAAACGATCCATGTTGAAGCTTCCTTAGAATTATCTTCTGACCATACACCTACAATTGTTACTATAATGAACCCCAATAGAATTGTATCTCCGACTGGTCACTTAGCGACGACAGCTACGCAAATTAACTGGTTAAAATATAGAAAATACCTCAGCACCCATTGCACAGAAAATATTCCGCTTAGTACACCGGAGTATGTAGATCGCTCTATTTCCAATTTTGACAGTTTTCTGAAACTAGCTGTTCAACATTCCAGTATTGCCCCCAAAAAAACAAAAAATATTAAAATATATTCCACAGATGTCGAGCGTCTCTTGTCTGAAAAAAGGAGGGCTCGAAGAGAGTGGCAATTGCACAGATCCCCGTTACTTAAGAACTTACTAAAAGAGTGTACAAAAAAGCTTAGAAAGTTACTGCAGACTCAGAAAACGGCTTCTCTGGAAAAATATCTTAAGGAACTTGATGCAACCCCACAATCAGACTACTCATTATGGCGTGCAGCTAGAAATCTCAAAAGGCCAGTTGCCTCTAAACCACCATTAAGAGACTTGAATGGTAGTTGGGCAAGAAATGATGTTGAAAAAGGAAATCTGTTTGTTAATCATTTAAAAAACGTATTTACCCCAAACATATCTCACGATATTGCGGCCGAGTTACCACCTGTTGTTGCTAGAGCAGCTGTTCCCCTAAGATTTGAGATAAGAGAAATCGAAAAAGCTATTTGTGATTTAAACCCCAAGAAGGCTCCTGGTTTTGATAAGATCAGCAACAAAATGCTTCTGGAGCTACCCAGCATAGCAAAGAAAATTATTCTTTTAATTTTTAATGCTATTTTACGACTTGAATACTACCCTCAAAAATGGAAGGTCTCATTAGTTACGATGATACCAAAGCCAGGAAAAGATCACTCCAAAGTTGAGTCATATAGGCCTATCAGCTTATTATCTAATATATCAAAGCTGTTTGAGAAGCTCTTAGCGTCCAAATTAACCCCAATTTTAAATGACAATGGGTGTATACCTAACCATCAATTCGGTTTCAGACGAGAACATAGCACAATTGAACAAACCCATCGGATAGTAAACGCCATAAGAAAAGCCTTTGAAGAAAGAAAATATTGCTCCGCTCTCTTCATCGATGTCTCTCAAGCTTTTGATAAAGTCTGGCATGTAGGTTTGTTACATAAATTAAAGCTGAACCTACCAGTTAACACACACAAGCTGTTAGAAAGCTACTTGGTCGGTCGAAAATTTATTATTAAAGAAGGTGATTTTTTAAGTTCTCCTCAGACAATTGAAGCTGGAGTCCCTCAGGGAAGTATCCTGGGCCCACTTTTTTATCTTATATATACCTCGGACATGCCGACAAACAATTACACCCTAACCTCAACTTTTGCTGATGATACAGCTTTCCTAAGCGTACACGAGAACAGTCGTGAAGCATCTCGATACCTGCAGGATCATATATTTCAACTAGAACTGTGGTTAAAACAATGGAGAATAAAGGTCAATGAGCAAAAATGCGTACATATTACATTTACCTTGCGTCGGGAAACATGCCCCCCTATTAAAATCAATAATCAACTAGTGCCTCAACAATCGCATGTCAAATATCTCGGTATTCATCTAGATCGGCGTTTAACATGGAAATGCCATATAGAAGCAAAATTAACCCAAATGAAACTAAAAGCAATTCAAATTAACTGGCTTATTGGAAGAAATTCTGTTCTTAGTCTCGATTGCAAACTACTACTTTACAACTCTATTTTAAAGCCAATCTGGTGCTACGGTATTCAACTATGGGGCACTGCCTCGGCCTCAAATATCGAAAAAATTCAAAGGCGCCAAAATAAACTTCTTCGAATAATCACAGCTGCCCCTTGGTATGTTAAAAACTCAAATATCCACAAGGATCTCAATGTGCCACTGGTAAGGACTATTATTACGAAGTATGCGGTAAAATATTTAAAAAGGCTAGAGTTGCACCCAAATCCACTAGCTCGAAATATTTTAAATGATAGCGGCCACACTCGCTTAAGGAGAAGAGACACTGCAGCACTTACCCATTAAGATGAGCGATAAACACATATATTAATGTGATACAGAACCCGTGATGAAGAAAATTTTTGTCTTGCACTGGCAGGACATAAAATAAAGAATTAGGATAAGATTTGATTAATTATTGTTAGTTCATATTTAATATATGAAGATTCAATAAATAAATAATGAGAAAAAAAAAAAAAAAAAAAAAAAAAAAAAAAAATTTTTCAGTTCGACCATATCGAGCATATTCATTACTAACCCTTTGAGTCGGGAATTAACTAGAGCAAAGTAAAAAAAATTTTTGATATCCGATATTAATAACTAGAGCCCAAAACCCCCAAAAATTTTATTTTAAACTTTCTCCGACAGCTCAAAGATCCTTTTTCAGGATGTACGCAATTGCGTACTAACAAATTCCAACGGTGCTCCTCTCAGTAATAGAGAAAAAATTTCTAAAAACAATGTGATTTTATTTATAGCACTATATTTAAAAAAACAATAGAAAAAAAAAACTATAAAAATTCACAGCCTTATTTATAAAAATTAAAACATGTTAATAAAGGGTTTATTAAACAGATTTTGTATGAAAATCCATTTTATTAACCCTTTATTAACCGGTTTTATTTTTTATAAATTAGGCCGTCAGTCTTGAAAGCTAAAAAAAACAAATTTTAATACAAAGTTAATAAAATAAATAACAAATATAAAAATCACTCATATTAACACCCTTACTTTGTGTGAAAGGTAAAAAAGCAATTGCGGTCTTTTGTTAAACACAAGTGCACTTTACATTTATTGCAATATATACGTGATCTACCCATACATTGCGGATTTTTGCACCTGGTAGCCTCTTTTGAATTGTCGTGATTTGGTAAGTGACCTAATCCGTTATACTGTACTTCGTGTAGCGGTCTCACTTCTCCTCTAACAAACTTACTTGTAGTTGGTGTATTATTTTCGGAAGAATTCGATGGCCTTCCTCTTTTCCGATTCTGTACGTGTTGGACTATTGTGAGACTTCGTCCTAGTACCTGCTTGAATTCCAACAAATGCATTACATCCTTCTGCGGTACATTATTCAAAGCACAATCCTTTTTATATTCTATCCAGCTGGCACAAACAGCAACATCGACAAAATGAAAGATAACACGCAATGTCCACTTTTTCGACTTTATAAATATTCTATAATAAGACATTAGTTGATCCAAGAGGTCGACCCCTCCCATTCCATTATTATATGCAGAGACAATGTTGGGTTGTTTTATATCGACATATTGTCTTGATTTCTTATCAAATCGTCGGACAGATTGTTCTTCATTTACTCCAATAAAGTTGCTCGCCATATGAACAGCCTTATTGTCCTGCCATTTTATAAGTACAATTTTTCCATCACGACTTACTATCTCATCAGAGGATCCTCGTCCTTTTTTCTTTAATACTGAATCTGAAACAAATGGCGGATTGTTGAATCAGTTAATCCTTATAGTGCCTGCTGCGTTAATCTTCCGCTCATTCAATATTTCAAATAACTGATAGGTGCTAAAAAAATTATCAAAATATAACTTATGACCTGTGCAAGATAATCTTTTGATTAGATGAAGTACTGTTGCAGCACCGTGGCCAAATCGAGCGCTTTCAAAAGATGATATTTCTGTATTAGATCCTTGATACAGGAAGAAGTCATAAGGGAATCCACTTTTACCGCATAACATGTAAACTTTAATTCCCCAAGGTGATGGCTTGCCTTTTATATATTGTTTAATGTTTAAATGCCCAGTGAATGGAATTATCTGCTCATCAATTGACACAACTTCTTCAACTAGTATTTTTCGATATATTTCTAGCACCGCATCAATTAATGGCCGGGTTTTAACAAACTTATCGTTACATTCGGTTGGAATTTCTAAGTTGTTGATGAAGTGCAGGTTTGATCTTAATTGAAAGAAACGTTCACAGGACATAACAGAGGCCACGGATTCTATTTGCAGATTTTTGCTCCAATACATTTTGATTTGGGGCAGTTTCATTGCTCCCATAATCATATGAATTCCAATAAAGTGCTTCATTTCCTCGGAAGTCGTATGTTTAAATGTCCGACAGCTTGTGCCCTTCTGTTCTGCATAGATATTGGTGTAAGTTGCCATTCTTTCATAAATTTGAGAAGGCAAGTATTTGTCGAAATAAGACAATGGACGTTTATTTGACAAATTCTCTGATTCATTGTCAACCACAACTTCTGGCTCAAAATCAAACGCCTCTGCAGAAAACTCTCTCCGCCTAAACTGAATTTGTGTCTTATCGGTCACAACATACCTTTCAAACTGATCAATAAACTGGACTTCTTCCTCTGCACCAAATTCGGTGGGTTGAATATCACCAATGTCTTCATGTGCTTGCTCATCAATAAAATCCTCATTCATTACAATGTCAATTAAATTTATAGATTTTAAGTGGCGTGCTGATATCATGTCAATTACTGGTTTTTGTGGATTTGTTGAGGTTATTTTGCTATCGTCCTCACTATCAGATAATTCAGAAAATTCAAAGTCTGAGTCCATTGCGTTAAGCAAATCATGAATACCCCGCTGAGAAAGTCCTTTTTTGCAAGCCATTTCATATATCTAATTAAAATAAAAGTATTCTACTGCAATTTTAATGCCAAACTGATTTAAATACTATTTTGACCTACCTAGCACGTCCGATCTCATAAAATATTTGTTTAAACTGCTTATTTTCACGTGTATAGTCCGGTGTTCTCATTACAATTTGTAGTTTCTAACTGTTTCTATGTTTTTTTTTGGCTCTCTCTTATTTTTATAACGGTTAAAATAAAACACAACACATAATTAAAACGCGACATCAATGCAATTTGATATTATTATGATACAACACGCTCTTCTGTTTGTACACAAATGAGTCCATGTACACATTTGCGTACACAATACCACAGTACGTGTGTACACAATTGCGTACATACTTTTATTTAGCTGTATTTTTATGCAAATTAAACGTTTTAAGTCAAAACCTACAATATTAATTATGTCTGTAACAGTTCTCATCCGAAAAAATATATTTCCAATAGCATACGGATATGTCTAGATCAAGTAAAAAGGATTTTAAAATGCATCCAAGACACCAGTTTTCTATATGGCGTTAGCTGTATCAGAAATTTATAAAAAAAATCATTTAAAACATTTATGTTTCTATGGAACGTGAGAGAAACTTGGTGAGAACACTTCAGAGAATATCTTCCCAATCAAAAACTCTTTATTATTTTAAAACGTTCAATTCCACTCATGATACAAAGTGATGTACGCATTTGTGTACACGCCGACTCAAAGGGCTAAGATAATCTGGACTAAATTAGAAGGAGATAAAAGCTAACAAAATTATCTACAAAGCACTTTTTATTTGCTTGTAATACTCGATTTCTTTTTAAAGATATGCCCCTTTAAATTTTAATGTTAATTTCTTCGCTGCCATTTGATATCTTTTCTACTTCTAAATTATATATTTTTTCTTCCCATTTACAATGTTCTGTGCTTTCCTTCTCTTCACTTTCTTCTATAAATTCTATTTTTTTAAAAATTTTATGTATTAACTCATCTTGGCTTTTGTTCTTGCTTGCAGTGTTACGTGATGAAGATGAACTTAATGGTGTCGATGACAAGGTGTCGGAATAACTTTGCGATGTTGAGCGCAAATCATCGTTTATTTATAAGTGCGGATTCATCTAATAATACCCCCAAGTCACTAAAAGTATTATAGTCTTCTAAAATAATGAAATTGCAATATGTTTTAATTAATTCGCATATGAAAATAAAAAATCGTGAAAAGAAGTTTAAATGCCAAAATAACTTATTTTATTTTAATTCATTTCTTCGTGTTTGATATGTAAATATGTAGGTACATATATCATATTGACATAAATATGTATGTAAAATTAGGTAAAGAACACATACCCGATACGATTCAAGAGACCCTAAAATGCTATGTACTGCAGGGTACATTTTCCACGTTGACGGTGAGCCGCCGGAAGTTCCCATTTTATCTTTTTTCTTCCTAATATTTGTAGAGACAAAATTAATTAATAGTATTGATTTTTTAGCTCTACAATTTCATCACATACTTATATTTTGAAGCCATATTGAGCATTTTGCATTTTATATCCTCTACGGAAACCCCAACTTCACACATAGTCTCCAACTCCAGACGCATTTCTTCCACTATGTGGGAACTTTTCTAGACGCTCGTAACATATCATTTTTGGCCGCCCAAACCTCGCAAAACATTGCCTCTTCCCGAGAAGACCATAGTTTTTCCCTTTTATCCTATTTGGTAACACCAGGCGACATTTTCAACGCAAGAAAAATTATTACAAATTTTTACACAACTTCAGAAGTTTATTATTAGTGTGCATTTAGATATCACATATAAAAATGCATACATTTTAACAAATGCAAGAACTGCCCAAGTATTTTGTACTGATAAATTGAATATATATCAAAGAGCATAAGTAACAATATTTTAATAAAATATTTACTTTTCACAATCTTAACATTTAATTAACTTTTAAAACAATTAAGTTCACACATGCGAGTATACAATCATGAATCAATAAACATAGGTACATATGTATGTATGTATAACTTTATAATTTACAAAATGTATCACTTAATATTAATTTTATAAGCCCAAATCGTTTTATTTTTTCAATTTTCCTTTCTTTTTTTAAATTTTCTTTGTATAAATTTGTGTTTTCAGCGCGTTCCTTTTAGTAATATTGTAAATTATAATCAAATATATAATTTTTTTGAATTTTTCAATCACCATTATTGGATACCCCAGAGTTGAAATTATAATCATAGAAGAAATTCAGTGTTGCATGTGCAATTTTCGACATGTTTTTGAGCAAAACTACCCCACAAGAAATGCATAACCAAAACTAATAAAAAAATTTTATACTAACACACTTGCAACAATTTTATATTAGTTGTACCACTCTCACATATATGTTAGTGAAGAACAACTAAAAACACTTCGCAAAATGTTCAAATTTTTTTATAAATATTGTGAAAATTTGTTAATTGGTTTAATTTAATACTGCATAATATTATTTGCTATTTGTGTAAAGAAAAATAATCCAGAGGTCAGGGTCGTGGATTCGCTGCAAACAACGGAGGTAATGTACGAAGCGGTCGTGTGTAAAGGAGTGGTCTTCCAACATGTTGTGGTCATTCTGGTGGTGGCTTTGTCCGGGATACTCGTTTAAGATTTGATGGAGGCAATGAAGGAGCAAATAATACCTGATAATGAAACATCTGATGACTTTTCAAGTAGATATGTATGTATTAAGTTTCTTGTTAACAAAAAAATTGGATTTTTGAGATCTACGAGAAATCAATTGGTCAAAACTACATTTATCTCCATTTCAAATGAACTTTTATAAAGAACATCCTAAATCAAGATCCACCCCCATGCAGAAAATTGGCTCAACAGATAAAAAAAGAGTCGGATGATCTTGATTCTCATGTGTACATATGTACTCAATAATTTAGAAAGTGGGGTAGAACTGGTTTTTGGGACAACCGGCCGTTTGCTAGATTTTGCAGCTAATATGAGCCATATTTGTACTCGATAAGAATTTATTTAATAAAAATTTTAATTTAAAATGAAAATTTAAAAAAATTATTTTGTAAAGGTTAATACTAACCAATATTTACGTTATGAATAACTAGTTAGTGCTAACCAATATTTACGTTATGAATGACTAGTTAGTGCTAACCATTATTAATATTATTACAGATTTTTGAGCCGTAGTCGAGCGGAATTAATAAGTTGGAAAGAGAGGCAAAATCTCATGTATACAATAGTTTTGTTTAGTTTTTTCATTTTGCCCTAAAAAAAATTAATAGAAACTTTAACCAATATATCGGTCAACACTTCTTCTTGTTTTGTGGCCTAAAACTTGCAAATGGAAACGTTTCCACGTTTGTTGTGAATCTGATGTCGTCATACCTTTCAAGTAGATGCCAATCAGTTGCAAATGGCGAATCTCTATCGTAGCCTTTACAAGTAACTAGAGGAGTCCCACAGCGATCCATCTTTGGACCCCTGCTATACTCGTTTTATGCTAACGATCTTCCTAAACATCTCTCGTACTCTAAAATACAAATATGTATATGCTGTGACATACAGTAGAGCCTTTTCCTTAAGCCCGTGGCAAAAATATAAAATTTTATGACAAAATCTTGTGAAATGAATGAATACATTGTATAAAGAGCTACTTACTTATCACAATTTAAAAATGTTTTCCTTAATTCGATAAAAGTCGACAATTTTTTAGTATGAAAAAAATGCACTTTGGAATTGAAGTGTCAGAAATATGTTTTTAAAGGTGTATTTATTTTTTATTAAAAAAAGTAACAAAAGTTCATCAGATTTCCTACTCTTTCGGCAGTTGCCGTCTTTCAGATGCACTATATTTAGGTCATTTTTTTGAGTGCCCCGGTATGCTAGCTAGTAGTGAGCTAGTCTATCAGCCTTGGGGTTGCTGGTTCGATTCCCGCCATATGTTAAGAAGGGTTATGTTCCCAAGGGCACACCTCCACACGGAGACCAATACGGTCCATTGTGAATCCCTTCAATGAAAAGAAAAAGTAGAGAAAGTGAAAAGAAGAGAAGTATGTGATTGATAGAATCAAGAAAGCTAGAAAGTTAGTAGGTATCGCGTAGAACCATTGCCCTCTCTACAGTCCCCTCAACAGAAACAGCCGCACTTTTTCCCTGACAAACCCCAGTAGATCAGCCGGAGTACATCCAGCGATGCACCCCAGTTCGTCGTGAAACCTATCTCCTAGCCACTTCTGTCTGAAACCCTGCATCCTGGGACAATGGCACAGTACATGCTTATCATCATCGCATAATCTGCAGAAGTCCGGTATTATTGAAGTCCGGTATTATTTGAACCCCCTCTTGCGAGATCGTCCGCCACCTCATTTCCATCAACCATGCAGTGTCTAGGTAACCAACACAGCCTTACATTGAATGCCTCCATGAGTTGCCTAAGAGCATTCCTACACCGAGCGACCAGGCACGATCGCACTGTGTAATTTGTCAATGCCTTAAGTGCCGCCTGACTATCGTCGTAAATTGTCACCACAGATCCACTCACGCTGTGCTTCAGTATCACCTCCGTCGCCCTCCAGATCGCTAGGATCTCAGCCTGGAAGGCACTGTACTTATAAGGGAGACTGAATGATCTTTTTACCTCGGTGTCCGCGATATATACACCGGCACCAGTGCCGGTATCCATCTTGGATCGATCCGTAAATGCTGCCCACCCCTCAAACAGTCCATTGGATCCACGCCAGATTTCCCTATCCGGGAACTCCACTGGTGGTGTTACACCGAAGTCCAGGGTCATAGTCCTGTGATCCGAATTTCCCTCGAGAATAATGCCCCGATCAAACAGACGCACCTCGTACAAAATCTTCGCGTGATCATCCCGCCTAGGTCTTACTAAGGAAGACTCGTAAAGTGTAAGTAAGTTCCTAGCAGCCAAACTCCTCACATAATGCTCGATAGGGGACAGATATAGAAGAATGTCCAGCGCTGCCTGTGGAGTGCTTCTCCGTGCGCCTGTGATGCCAAGAGATGCACTCCTTTGAACATTGCTAAGCATCTTCCTATAGCTATCCGCTCTCAACGCACCCCACCAAACAGTGCATCCATAGGTAAGTATAGGCCTAACCACCGATGTGTAAATCCAGTTTACCATATCCGGCCTCAGACCCCAGTTCTTACCGATGGAGTTCCTGCATGTGTAGTAGGCATTGAGTCCCTTTCTCATCCTTTCCTGAGTATTTCTCTTCCAAGACAGTTTGCAGTCCAGGAAGTTACCCAAATAATTTGCACCGTCCGATAGAGGTAACTCGATCGTGATCGATCGTGGACAGAAATTTTGCCCTGACCAGCAGAACTATTTCGTCCGCATAGGACACAACTTTCCTGCCCATAGAATCAAATGACCTGAGAATCCCGTTGACCGCAAGCAACCACAGTAGAGGCGATAGAACCCCCCCCCCCGTGTGGTTTCCCCCTAGTTACCCTCCTCCTTATCACATGATCCCCAAAGCTCGAGTTTATAATCCTACTACTAAGCATGCAGACTATCCACTCTACCAGAAAGTCCTCAACTCCCAACTCCATCAACGAATCTCTAATCGCCTCAATCGTAATGTTATTAAAGGCTCCTTCTATATCCAGAAACGCGGCGAGAGTATATTCCTTATGTCCTAGACCGTGCTTTATATTTATTTACCTTTCAGGTAGGCATGTTGAGCGTTGCTAATAAGGTGGGTCTCAATATTACTCCTGAGAAAGAAATCTATTAGCCTCTCAAGAGTCTTCAACAAGAACGAAGACAGACTTATAGGTCTAAAATCGCCTGGTTTTGAGTGGCCCGCTTTAACAGCCTTGGGTATAAAAATCACCCTAACCTCTCTGCACACCCTAGGCAGATACCTCCTACTGAGCCACTTCTTGAATATATTCACCAGCAGAAATTATGCATCGTCCGGGATGTTGCAAAGCATGGCCGAAAAAATACCTCTGGTTTCCATGCACCCGTCTCCATATGTAAGGTTGGGGTCTCAGAGCTAGACTCAGTCCATTAGCCGTCATTCCTTTGGATGTAACCCAGGGCCTTAGGGTCCTTGGATAAAATCAGTCGGAATCTTGACAACTCGTTGACATTATCGATGGATATATAAAATTGTCTCCATGATAGTCGCTTTGCCCTTTTTAGATCCGCCTTATACCTGTTGAACTGCATACTGTGATTGTTGCAATCCTCTGGTGCTCTCGTAAGCTTGAACCTATTAAACAGTCTCCTAACTGTAGACCTTTGAACGTGAAGTTACCTGGTCCAACATTTGAGCTGTTTACGCCTGCCCGGAAACGTAACCGGGCAGGACTGCTCATAGCTTTCCCTTAACAGATGAGATCGGCAGCAAGTCGCCCAAGGCCAGTTGTTCCAACCTATTTCGGGCCCCTTCCTTGAGGAGTCCCATTTTGTCCCCCTCGGGTTTTTAAACGGAGCAACCCCAGGTAGGTAAAAATTCAGTATGAAGGTTATACGACTATGGTCTGACAAAATACAGTCCGTTGCCACCCTCCAGTCAACAACAAGTTGCTCGTCACGGTTCACTAATGTCAGATCTATCACTGCCTGCCTATCTTTATTTCTGAACGTCGGCGTGTTACCCATATTACAGATAATAAGATTGTTAGTAGTTATAAAATCAAACATTAACTCACCCCCTTTGTTTATGTCCGCGCTCCCCCTCGTACGGCATATACACCGAAGCCAGTGTAAGAGTGCGCTTACCTTTGACTTCTCTATTTACTACGGTCAAGTCACCGCACTTAAAAGAATGAGAGATGAGAAAATTCAATTCATTCCTAGCTGGTATACACGTTCTTACCTTGTCCTCTGTGGACGGGAAAAACAGAGTGTATCCCGCAAACCACAAACGTTATTTTTATTAATCCAATGTTCTTGGATAAGGGCTACGTCCGTCCGAGTGCGGGTGAAGAAGGTTGCTAGTTCGGCTTAGGCTGCTTCACAATGGTGCAGGTTTATTTGCAACACTTATAACCTCTGTGGTCCTGTCATGTTTCGGATACCAGAACCTGATGTTACCTAAACTAAACTTAACAACCCCCCCCCCCTATTACACACCAGTAAGGTCACCAGCCTCCATTGGTCGGTTAGAAGCCTATTATTCTGGTTGCCCAATACTGCCAGTATAGTTTCCACCGGGCATACGGGTAGTGGAATCCATACTGTCACTATGGACCTAATTGGCAAATCGGAGGCTTGTATGACTTCAAACCTTGCCCCCGGGTTAATGTCGCAGCATTTGTCAATTGTGGTTTTTAAGAGTTTCAATGAATTCTTGTTTTTTTATTTTTTATGTTATAAGCGCCTAGCCTCCATTAACTGCCATAGCTCGGCACTGATCCTCCCATCTGGATCATTTCATGCTCGTCCACTTATTCAATCTTCTGTTCGATAAATAAGGCTGATCATCCCCAGATCTGACCCTCTTAATGGTCTCCTTATTAGAACCATTAGGAGCTTCAGCCGGAGATGCACCAACCCTCTTCAATGAGCTCGTGACTTTGGCACGACTGGTTTAGAAGGCGTGTTCCTGCCCGCGCCTTTTCCCCTATTAGCCCCCTGACGAGAACCACTAGTGAAATTGGACGGAGGATTACCAGCCTTCTTCCCTGTGTCCGCTGCCTAAGCCACTTTGCTTAGGAATAAAAAAAATAAAATAAAAATAGAGCATATCTAAAAATGGCCAAAAATCATGAATCAAAAAAACAAGATTGCGCACTCAGCTGTACAAAAAACTTTTTTAATGTTCATCTACGTCATCTTAGACTAAATATGAGCGTTTATTGTAAAAAATGTAAGACACACACAAATGCACAAACACAAAGTTTATTTCTTCGTCACACACAAAAAACGGACCTGCGCAATGCGCTATCTTGTTTCTTTGATTCATGGCCAAAAAAGGTCTCGCCCATATTTTCTGAGCATGTTTCCTAAACTGTTTATTGTTGGTGTTTTGTTTAAGTTTTGATGTAACAATATCAAAACTTTGAGTGTTTAAAATTCTTATTCGCTTTAAAGTTTTATTTGTATAATATATTTAGCTTTTCTAAAATCTTTGGAAAAGGTTTCCTGACGATGAGGCCTAAGCAACCAGTGAAATGCGCATAGAAGCTAGCTTTCCCTCAACAATAAATTTCAGTGTACTTATCAAATATGGAAAATTGGGAATTTAGCACGTCATACGGAATTCTTAATAATACTTTGAATAATTTAACTAAGTTTGGCTACAAAAAGTTGCAGCTTTAAATAAAATGAGAAGAAAACTGTTACAATCTCATAGCGAAAACGAGAATAACTTTTTTCTCATTTTTAAAGTATGTAACTAACAATGATGTGTTAAAAATATGAAAAGAAATAAAAAAGGCTCTCCAAAATTTTTTTCACTGCGGAAATCTTAGTGCAAAATAAAGTTACTTGTTACATATTTTTATTGCTTCTCGTTAAATAATAAACAATATTTTGCATTGCCAATCAGGTAGGCACTATTTCAATTTTTTTTATTTAAATTTAAAAATACCAATTATAAAAATAGACAGGTAGTTTTAAAAGTTTTTTCTGTACTGAGTTAAATATATACTGCAGTTGTATAATCTAGTTACTTCTTTGCTCAAATTAGGTATTTTTTTTTTATGGTTTAAATTAAACCGCAATTGAGTAATGCAGCCAGTTTAGTTTTTACTTTGTTAAAGTAGTAATCGGTAGCAGAACTTATAGAATTTTAATTTTAAGTGCGATAATGGCATTCAATTTTTTTTTATTTGACTATTTCATCATTAGCAGCGTCTAATTTATTAATTTAATTGACTTATTTCATTTTTAATATCACTTAATATCTCATTCTTAAGACCACTGAACTTCTTTTCAAATTCAAGTATTAGGCAACTCTTGTTGTTTTCATTACTGTTTTTACTAACGCTGGGTCTCCACGTAGCAATATTTATTGCTAACCCTACAAGAAGACTACCGGTCATTTTACTAGTTATATGGCCGGTAGTGTTGACCGATATATTGGATAAAGTTTCTATTAGTTTATTAAGAGCAAAATGAAAAAACTAACCGAAACTCTTGTGTACATGTGATATTACATATATTTCTGACTAATGAGTTCCACTCGACTACGGAACATATATCTGTACTGCTTACTCTGCTGCTTTTAATTAGTCAATGATAACCTAAATAATGGTCAACGCTAACTAGTTAGTCTTAATGTAAATATTGGTTAGCACTAACTAGCTATTCATAACGCAAATATTGGTTATTACTAAATAAAATAATACATTTTTTTCTTTTTAAATTAACTTTATTTTAATATATTATAAATATAAATAAATTATAACAACGTGTGTCAAAAAAATCCAATACAAACTTGAAAAGTCATTAGGACTTTAAATAATATTATTTATTCCTTTATCACCACCGGAAAATCTTAACCGATTGTTCTGGCCAAAGCCACCACCCGAATTGCCGCTAGCTGTTAAAAGAACACTCCTTTCATAACGATCGCTTCGCACATGAACTCTGTTGTTTCCTAAGAATCCACCACCACGTCCTGTGAAGCCGCCATCAGTACGACCTCTTTTACCACTAGCATTCTGATTACAACTTTTTGGCGGTGTCACTTTTTTGTAGTAATTTTTTGTCTCACTACTTCAGTTACAAATTAAATAATTAATTAAATCGATTTTTTCTTTAATACCAATGGCAAATATTAAATTTAAGAAACTCACAAATTTTTTCACGCGCGTATGATAAAAATATATTAAAATATTGGCATTATTTGGGAAATGTTAGTTGTACCATTCTAACATATACGTTAGAGTTGAACAACTAATGTAAAATTGTTGCAAGTGTGTTAGTCATTTTTTTAGTTTTGGTTATGCATTTCTTGTAGGGAAGTAAAAGCAAAAAGGTCGGCAGAACAATGGAGCAATAATTGCTGATTATATTGCTGGAGAACACTTGAAATTGCTTTGCCACAAATTGGCAATTTTTACCGCGAGTTTTTTAGAATAAAACAAGCCACCCTTTTCGGAAGCAAAATTTTTAAGAAACAGACACCAAATTGCATTTTTTAAAATAAAATGTCACATTTTTTTGTAGGAAAGAAAACACCATTAATTTCATCAAAATAGGTTAAGTCGTTTCGACGTGATTGCGCAAGAAACAAAATCATCATCCAGTAAACTTAGGAATTGCTGCAACAAAAAACGCAATGCTGGACAATGACAAACCAACTCGAACTTATAGGTGAAGACCCCATGTAAGGACAATTCCAAGGTCTATCCAATAGGTATGCGCAAGAAGCCATTTGCTTATTTGGTTTACTCCTCAACGATGTCAAAAGTTGTTGACATTTTCCTTATACATGTACATTTTTGTTTACGTTTTTGGTTTTTTGCCACACATACATGCACACAAATCACATTTTTCTTTTGTTTTCCATATGTAGTAGTAAGATTTTGACAACGGAGGGGAATTTTACACAAACAAAATGCCTGTAAGCACACCTATTGGATAGGCCTTGGACAAGTCGGCACAGTTATATGTCCGGCGCTATTGCTTGTGGAGTCAGGTTGTCTCATCAAAAAGTGAGAGATCATCAAGACGGGGTCCTACATATCTTAAGTCTGGCAACTTCATTCACATATTTTTCCATTAAGCAAAATCGCTTTGTTTAAAAGAGACGGCGTTAAAAATTGTCGACTTAGAAGTTTTGTCGTCACCTAACTTTTTTCGGTTGTTAGCCATATTGCCCGTGTTTTTTTTAAGCAAATTAAATGCTCGTAAACAATAATTGTTAATTAGAATATAGCTAAACCTACGCACTGTAAGTTTTTAATAAGGTAAAATCTCGTAGCTCCGTTTTAGTGATATATGATTTTCTACAATATTTTAACAACATGCATGCTTCAAAATGAAAAAAAAACGATTAAGTTCAAACAAATAACACAAATATTTGTATGCTTATAATTTGCAAACGTCACAACTTAGTTTTTTTAAGATTATACAAGAAATTTCAATTAACTCTATTCTCTTTGAGAATTATTTAATGGCTTTACAATCTTGAGAAGAAAAATAAAACAGTAAAAAAGAAAATTTGTAAAAACAATCTGTGTATATATCTGGGACGTGCATTCCAGTTTTATTATTGTAATTGTTGACAATGCTTTTAAGTTGCAATTTGTGCAAAATTTTAAATCATGTTATGAAATTCTTCTCTTTTGTTTTTGTGGAATATATTTGAAATAAAAAAAAACTTGTGAAATTGTTTTGATCCTGTGGATATTTTCTTAAAAATTTACATTGTTTAAATAACTATGTAAAAAAACGTACATATGCGTTTATGTATGTATTTGTATGTATGTATGAAAGTATGAATTATAAAAAAATTGTTTCATTACATTCGCTGCATGTGCGGTAAATAGTCAACTGACGATGTTAAATGTTCCAAAATTTCATTTAAAAAAAATAAATATTTGTAGTGGTCTCAATATAAAAACAAATTTTAAAATACGTACATACAGACCGTAGGTAGTACATACTCACATGCGTATTAACTTACAACATGTATGTATATAATACAAAAAATGTTTCTACCTACGTAAATATGCCCGTTATAAACTCTGGAATCATCCAACCGATGTGCTCCAAACCGAGGGGGATGTAGGGGTCTATTTCTGCTTCTCTCAAACTATCTAAAAGATTCTTAATAAAATAAAAACATAGGTGGGTCATGTATGTAGATATATTATACTACAAAAATGTTTCTACCTGTGCAAATATGCCCGTTATAAACTCTGGAACCATCCAACCAATGTGCTCCAAACCGGTTTCATTAGAAAGACAATTTTGTGAATATTACGAAAAAACGAGGACCACGGAGGGGATGTAGGGGTTAATTTCTGCTTCTCTTAAACTATCGTAATGATTCTAATTAAAATAAAAACAGGTGGGTCTCTACTTATAAAGACACATTAGCTATGCATTTTTTAAATAAATAGGGCCACGAGGGGAGGCGCTGCCATTTTAAGTCCGATATTATCATATCGCATATCTTTGTTCATGGCTTGACAATAGCTTGATGGTGACTTTTAATCCGACAAGCTGAGATATAAGCATAAAATCTTGGCTGTCTCTAATTTTACCCAAAAATCCCTTGTTATTGTTGGTGTTGTTGTTTATTTTAGTTTTATGTATGTATATCGAGAACGTAGGAGCCAAAGTTTACAAATTATTTACAAGTATCTTGGTTATCAATTCACAATATCCGACAAAATTTGATTGGACAAGTGGGAGTGGCAAAAAGTTGAATTATATTCAAAGAACGGTATTTATATAACTTTCTGTTCATTTCGCACCATGGTAAATGGTATATAA
Organism: Pollenia griseotomentosa; assembly: GCA_963931875.1. Classification (NCBI taxonomy): domain Eukaryota; kingdom Metazoa; phylum Arthropoda; class Insecta; order Diptera; family Polleniidae; genus Pollenia; species Pollenia griseotomentosa. The sequence continues at coordinate 9,004,208 of OZ007565.1, forward strand.
GATTCGGCATAGCCTAATATAGCACTCTAAATTGTTTTATTCTTAACTAGTATGGGCCAGCAGTCGCCACAATCGACTGCAATCTAGAAATAGACTGTTTCGTGTATGCCAGCCAGCCAAACGAACTTAATTGATTGGTACACTAAAGGGGGTCCAGAAACAATTACCCTTATTGTGTTTGGCGTATTTAAAATACGCCTACGACTGTTTGGTAATAGATTAAAGGAAATAAGTGCACGTTCTCTTTAATCTATTACCAAACAGTCGTAGGCTTATTTTAAATACGCCAAACACAATAAGGGTGAATATTTTTATCTGTTACATACAACAAAAATGGTGCTTATTATAAATTGTAAGAATTGGTCCAAAATTACACATAACCTTTATACAAAAATCGGAATATAAGTTTGTGCCCATTAACCATCATATTATATTAATATTTACATTTAATTTGACCCAAAAATATTTTATTGCACCCCTAAGATGCTTTAACACGATCTGTATTTAGCATTGTACTTGTCAAATTTCCCACTGCAAAATCATACATGTCGTGTAAACGCAAAAAAATGCTTCTGTAAATGCAAGATGGAATTAGCAGTGTACAATTTTTCAATTAGAGCGTGTTCTTTTTTGATCTGACAAACCATCTGGCATCAGCTGTTTAACACACATCAGTACAATCGAATAATTGTAAATACATAAGTATTTAGTTCTCCTTTTGGCAGAGTTGTTGCTTTTGTCCCACACCACCAATGTTGGACAGGGTGGTTTGCGTTCGTTCTGAATAAAAAATTTTGCCTATTGCAAATAGTGAGAATGGACCATAGATCCACATAGCCCTAATACAAAATTCTCTCCTGAATAAAGTTTTGTACCGTCTTATTATATTGTTATTAAGATTGAATTCGACCCACATTTATTGTATTGCAACTCAATTTATCTTACCAGAGTTTCTTGAATTCAGTCCATATTTGATTATAGCTGCCATATAAAAACCACTCCCAAAAATAGCTGTGAATGCAGTAAAAAGTTCGAAAATTACGTGAGATTAAATTTAAGCCACACTTAAAAGAAACATCTAAGATATCAGTATCAGATATGCATTACATATTTGGTAATATTGTGGAATGTTTTCTTCCAAGCCTATTATCAACTCTCTTCGTCCAGTTACCACGGCGAGGCATTTTTAAAAATTTAAAATTTTTGAAAATTACTATACCTATAACATTGTCATATAAAATTAAAAATGATATTATTTCATACAATTATTTTTATATATTTACTTAATGAATACTTACTAAAATCAAGTCTAAACTAATAAAAAACACATAATATTTTAACAAAATAGCAAAGCGCCACTGATTTGTTTTAAGGCGTGATTTTTTAAGAGCTATAGGAGAGTTAAAAAAAACACATAAAATTCAGAAAAATGCAGGAAATCTTTATTTGAATCGATAGTATGGTCCATATAATTTAATGTTTGAAGATTATTTCATGCAAATGTTGACCGTGACTGCGCCTCAAATGGTCCATCCGCTTAGTCCAATTTTGGCATACTCTTTCCAACATTTCGGCCGGTATCTCATGAATAAATGCTTCAATGTTGTCTTCCATTGCGTCAATTGAAGCGGGCATGTGTGTATAGACATGAGCTTTAACATAGCCCCACAAAAAATAGTCTAAAGGCGTTAAATCGCACGATCTAGGCGGTAAATTGACCGGTCCCGAACGTGAAATAAAATGTTCACCGAACTCGCCTCTCAATAAGTCCATTGTTAAGCGTGCTGTGTGGCATGTGGCACCGTCTTGTTGAAACCACATGTCATGCAAGTCAAGCTCTTGCATTTTGGGCAAAAGAAAAGTTGGATATCATCTCACGGTAGCGCTCACCATTCACAGTTACGTTACGATTCGCATCATCTTTGAAGAAGTACGGTCCAATGATGCCACCAGCCCATAAACCGCACCAAACTGTGACTTTTTCTGGATGCATTGGTAGCTCTTGCAATGCTTCTGGCTGATCTTCACTCCAAAATCGACAATTCTGCTTATTAACGTACCCATTGAGCCAAAAATGAGCTTCGTCGCTGAACACAATTTTTCGATAAATATTTTCATAATTTTTGATAATAAAATTCAATAATTTGCAAGCGTTGTTCGTTTGTAAGACGATTCATGGTTAAATTATTGACCAAACTGAAGATGTTTGACAGTGAAACAAAACCAAAACGTGCGTCAGCTGTTTAAACCAGTGTTGCCAAAAAGATAATAGCTAAAAATCACCCGATAGAACAATATAACCCATTTCTTACAGTACAACCATACTGGCAAGACAGTAAGAAAAGCATATTAGTTGCCAAAAACACTGCTAACTGTCTTCGTGACGTAGGCGTCCAGACAGAAGTTAAGACAGTTCACTTTGAAATATATGTCAAACGTGAATGTTGCTGTTAAAGTTCAGCTAAACGTGTTTTATATGAACCAAACCAACTTAAAAACAGACTTAAATAACTATATTTTGTAAAAAAAAAACATAACACTTAGCTAAAACATAAAAAATCAAAGCAAAATATATTTATTTTTTTACGATTTTTTTCCTTTTGCTAATAAAACTTCAGATTACTATTAGAAAATGACAAATCACTGTCCAATTTTACTGTCTGCAAAATTTGCTAGACAGTAGACAAGACAGTTGGAAAAGTGTGCATGTATTAGTAAAAAAGTTGGTATGTATTGCTACTGTCATGTCAGTACTGCAAATGTAAACGCCAGGTAATAATGTAGCATTGAAAATATTTATATGCAAATAATTTTAGAAATCAACGGTTACCCTTAAAAACAACAACTCTTCCAAAAAGAAAACAAAATATTTATAATTGTCTGTCTCTTTTTTATTATTTCTTATTTTTTACGGTGCTCCAATTTAAGGCATTGAAAAGAACTCTGTATGCTGTTGTTATTTTAAGTATCTAAAAACACAAGTGACGCACTCGGATTAGGGAATGGTAAATGGATTTCGATTCCAATCGAAAATGGATTTTGTGGTAGTTTAACGTATTTACCTATTAGTACCCTAGCTTTACTTTCAACTTTTATATAGTTGCTTTTGTTCTTCAGAAATAAAAGTCATCAATGGTCAGTGAACAAAACAGTCCAAACATATCGTACCGAACCAAACACTGAAAGTCAGCTGAAAGTCAGCAAACTATATAGAAACACATTAGGTGAATTAACAATGGCTTCCTGTGGAAATACGCTAATATTCAAACAGACCAGCGTGTGAGCGATATTTAAATCTAGCTATAGCTAGTGATACGTATTCCACCGATAATTACCTCGCCAAAAATGCCAATATTTTTGGGTAATTATGCGGGTAAAGCATTTAAACGAATACGCTTAACTACCTCAGTGAGGTAATTAAACATATTTATTTACAAGATACCTTAACTTTGATGTATGAAAAAAAGTTAAGACATAGGAATTTTTACATGTATCAGCTAAATCTAAAGAGATAGCAATAAAAAACAATTGGATTTGCTGTCTGAAATTTTATTTGTTTTGCTTTTTGCTACTAACAAAAGCGTAAGAATACATACAAACTTATGATCAGGGAAACCGTAAATATGCAATTGCATGGTTTTTCTTGTGCGACCAATAAAGGCGGAAACAATATATTTATCCGTTTTAGAGCTTCTTTGTTTGTATTTTTCACATTTTTCACGTTTTTGAAACATATTTAAATACATGTTCAGAAAATAAAAAAATTGCTTAAAATTCTGGTTAACAGATGAATTTACTGTGGCTTTAATTTCGACATCTACATTAATTTTGACTCTACAACAGCCAAATCAAGTTTTTGTTGAAGATAAATGTTATTTCAAACTGTAAAGTTTTATATGTATGCAAAAATTAAGGAAAAAGCAATTACATATATAAATTTGTGCTGATACATAGAAATCTGGACGCATCGTTAAGAAAGCCGATCAAATCAGAAACCCTTTTTAAAGTGATCTTTTCGTCCATCTGGCTGGTTGTCTATCCATGTTAAACTTCTGCGGAAAGTAAAAGTAGAAGTTTTAAGATAATTTGATAAAATTTGGTAAATACGTTTTAATTGTCATAAGAACGAAACCTTTGTAAATTGTGAGAATCGGTCAATAATATCACATAGTCCCCATAAAAACTTTTTTGTTTATGTCCATAAACCATTTAATCATGTTCGTATTAAGAATTAAATTTGGCCCAAAATATCTTACTGAAAATTAAATATGGTTGAGTCGATTCAAACATACAGCTTCCATTCAAATATCAATCCCTTAATTATTCAGGCCATTTTCTCCTTTAAAATGTAAATATAAATAAAAATTTAGCGGACTTTCCTTTAATCCTTTAAGACAAAATATCTCCTATATTTGGTGTATCTAGATTATATTCAGCACAAATAATTCTTATGGGCTCACCAGAATAAAGTTTATTTTAATGCAAGTATTAAATTATGGAATATTTTGCTTTTAAATAAGCCATATTTTGTTTTTTGGGCATATTTTTTTAAAAAAGTTTTTGTGCATATTTTCAAATTATGTATTTACATGTAAACTTGGTTGCATTACTTGCAGTTTTGTTGTCAAATAGTACTGAGGCCATTAAACGAATGAAATTTAGGTGAAATTTTGTTTTGGGAATTAAATTTTTAAGGCAATTACCCGAATTGGGTAATTAATCGTACGGCAATTAAACGTGGATTTATGTTTGCAAAATGAAAGAAAAAAAGAGGGATTTAAGACTCAAGGTAAATAAGCGTGAAAGGCATTTAATCGTGGGGTAATTTATCATAACAAATACGAAATTACAAGGAAATAAATCTGCATCATTCCGTAATCAATGATATGCAAACTTTTGTTGTCTTAAACTAGCTTATAGTAATTTAGCAAAGAAACAGTCGCCACCGATCAGGAACTATTGTCATAATCCTTTTAAATACTATTAATACATATAGGCTTGTCACAGAAATCAATTTCGATCAAAAGTGATTTAGTTTTATGTGAAGCAAAATACGAAATCACTTTCGATCAGAATTGATTAATGTGACAGGCCTGACTGACTACACAAGAACACAATTTTCATATATGAAGTGCGCATACATATCGCACTTGTTCCTCTAAAGGCCATCTCAAAATTTACACATTTTCACTTTTTGCAGGAAAATCATAAACAGTAGTCATATTACCCACAGTAAAAATCTTAGTTCAATTTCTCTATTAGTTTTCCAAGAAAAATTCGCTGGTGTATCCCCCCTTTGTGATATAATTACCTCAGTGAGGTAATTAAACGTATTTATTTACAAGAAACCTTAACTTTTATGAAAAAAAGTTAAGACAAAGGAATTTTTACATGTAGCAATCAAAAACAATTGGATTTTTTGTCTTCAATTTTATCTGTAATGCTTTTTGAGACGTCCTGTCGTATCCTACTAACAAAAGCGTACTCGTACATACATGATCAGGGAAACCGTAAATATGCAACAGCATTGTTTTTCTTGTGCGAAGGCAGAAACAATATATTTATCGGTTTTAGAGCTTTTTCCGAATTTTTGTATCGATTTGTTTGTGAAAAATTTCATATTTTTCAATTTTATTGCACACATATTTCACGTTTTTTAATAATATTTTAATACATGTTCAGCAAAAAAAAAAATTGCTTAAAATTCTGGTTAACAGATGAATTTTATGTGCTTTAATTTCGCCTCTATATTTAATTTTCACTACAGTTGTTAGCCAAAGCAAGTTTTCGTTGAAGATAAATGTTATTCAAAACTATTAAGTTTTATATATGGGTGTTTCTCTGGTTATGCACGCGACATTTGTACGCGTTTTATTGTGTTTGAATATTAAAAAAATTGAAGTGGATTGGAATTTTAGAATGAATTCTAGAATCGTTACATTGTTTGTGATGAGTTCTTTCTAAAAAGTATATATAATGGTAAATTGAGCACTGGGTACCCAAATGCCATGCAATCAAAGTTGACTTACTCACGTGACAAAAATAGAAGTGCCTTTTAGGACCGTAAGAAAAAGTGCGAAAGTAAGTGAATTGTAGGAGGTTTTTATTTCGGAAAAAATGTTTTTATAAAGGTTAGTAATGGGCCTTAATAATCATGTTTTGTTCAAAAGCAACTATGCCTGGGTTGGCGAAGAAAAAAATAAATTGTAAATTACGCACGTGACATTACGCACGTGACACTTTTTACATATATGTTTTTTTATTATTATCACCATGCAGATTCCCATAAATATCTTCAAATTTGCTTAACAAGCAACTTAATACTCAATTTGCAATTGATTGTAATGGAGAGATAATAAAGAAAGAGTGTACACATAACATATTTTTTGCATGTAAAATAAGTACATAAAAATGTCTTTAGAGGTAGAAAATATAAGAAAATATAAAATTTTCCAGTTTCCAGCGCAATTTCCTCAAGTGAAACAGCTGGGATATGCTATGAAACCATTCTTTTATTACAACATAGATTTTTTTTGTAATAATAAACAATAAAAGACAAAGATTATCAACATTTTATTTTTTCATCCTGGTAGACCATTCTGGAGAAATGCCCATATGTATATGCAAAAATTAAGAAAAAAGCAATTTTATAAATTTTTGCTGATACATAGAAATCTAAACGCATCGTATAGTAAACCGATCGTATCAGAAACACTTATGGCGATTTCTTTTCTGAGAAAAATGTTGCATTAATGTTACATGTTCTACATTTTGTGTTCGTTTGTACAAAAAATACAACTGTGGGAAAAATTTTCAAGTTCTTTTGTGAAAATGTTGATGAAAAACATGCAAAACATGTTACATGTTTTACCCTTACTTTTACTTAAGGGTTCATACTGCCCTGTTTTACAACTTTGGTACTTACTACTTTGTTTGTACAACCAATATTTTATTTTGTTTGTCATAATATTTTAAAAGTTTTGTCAAAAGAATTCTACATCTAAATATTCTTCGACGGCATACTCCATTTTGAACTAAATCGTTTTTTTATTTTGGTGGAAAATTCTATGTAATTATTATCGTTTTAAATTTGTTCAAGCAATAAGTGATGTCAATGTCTGTTTCCAAACCGTAAAGTAAGTGTGCAGCAAATAGTCGAATAGTTTTAAAAATCGCTAATGAACTACATTAATAATAAAAGTGTAATAGTTGTAAATAAAAGTAGCTAATTCTGTTCGATTGAAGTTGTACAACATGTAACACTTCGAGTAATTATAGGTAACATGAAAAAGTGTTACATGCATATACTGTAGCATTTTTTGCTCAGAATAGAAATCGCCATTATTTTCGTGTCCATCTGGCTGGTAGTCTTTTAGTGTTGCCAGACGGCCTGGAATGACCTGGATTGTCCAGATTCTTTGGGTGTTGTCCAGGTACAAGCAAAAATGCAATTTATCCAGTTTAAAAACTTTATTTAATTTTAAAAAATTACTTTTTTATTAGTGAAATTTTTTTTTATAATTAAATTAAATGTTAATATAATTAAAAAATTAGCGACCTTTCCTTTAATCGCTTTAAGCTAAAATATCTCTTATATTTGATGTATCTAGATAATATTCAGCACAAATAACTCTAATATGAATCTTAACCTCATAACATGACTTCATTCTGGTGAGCCCAAAAAAAATTTTCTTAATGCAAATATTAAATTGTGGAATATTTTGCTTTCAAATAAACCATATTCCAAAGTGTTGAACGTGACAGTCGTACGCATCAAAAATGCAATAACATTTTAAACAACAAATATTTTTACGTTCTTTTAACCCTTAAATTATAGCACTAAGAAAGCTCTATTATCTATGCTAAAGTTGATGGGGTGCGCGATTCTAGGTCAAAGATAATGGCAAAGGATGTAGCGGTTCGAACGTGAAAAAATAGTTTTTTTGGCCATGTATAAAAAGCAGGGCTGTGGAGTCGTCCGAAAAAAGTACTAACTCCGACTCCGACTCCAAACGCTGAAATTTTTTAAGTGCGACTCCGACTCACGACTCCGACTCCTACTATAATCTTGAATCTAATGTATATGAGACTCAGTGAAGTTAACTTTTATTTTTTCATTACCGTACGGCCTTCTGAAAATTACCGTTTTTGAGAAGATATTACCGTAAGCAAACATTAATGTGCTGTTTCCAAATGACAGGCGATTGATTATGTAGTAAAATTTATATGAAAAGCACTCAGTCCATCGCCTGTCATTTAGAAACAAAATTTTTAAACTTTGAATGTGTTTTAAGAAAAAAATTGATTAGAAATTTTTGTTTAAAATACATTTTTAATCAAAATTATTGTATTTTTATAAATATGGCAGTGAAATAATTTTGAATAAAATAGGTACATACATAAAAATATGTATATTCATTCCACTCAAAATATTTTTATTTCATACGCTTAGCGTGCATATGTATATGATAAACATTAAAAAAAATAATGTTTTGTTTAATTCATTTAATTATATAATTTAAAAAAGTTATGTACTATAATAATTTTTGAACTGTTACAGTCACAAGAAAAATCAATCCATCCGTACTTAACCAAGGCAAAGTTGTCTCAATAGTACGGTGAGTATAGATTTACGTAAATCAAGTACAGAATGCTTGATTCAAATACGGATTATTCAAGTGCCAAACACTTAACTTTATCCCCATTTAATCCCTGATCCGTACTTAAAATAATCCGAAAACTATAGTAAAATTAATTAGCTCACGGCTATGTGATATGTAAGTATGTGTTAATATTGTTGATTTTTAAACAAACAAAAAGTTTAATAAAAAATTAATAATAACTATACAAGAGTAATTTCAGTTTTCTTAATTGGACTTATCGCTGTTACGAAAACATTTGCAAAAACATTATGTTCTTAATTTTTTGTTATAAAATTGATCTATTTTTAAATTTAAAATCACCTACATTTGGTTGGGTTTTTTCCGACTCGAATTGTAGTTGTAGTTAATGGTATTTTGAGTGTTTATGATTCTTATTCGCTTTAGGGTTTTATTTGTATAATATTTTTGGCTTTTCTAAAATCTTTGGAAAAGGTTTCCTGATGAGCTGGCCTAAGCAACCAGTGAAATGCGAATAGAAGCTAGCTTTCCCTCAACAATAAATTTCCGTGTATTTATCAAAAATTGGGAATTTAGCACGTCATACGGAAAACTTATTAATAATAAATTTTATTTAGTTTTGAATGAAAATTTTAACAAAATGTTCCAACAAATAATAATTAATACGTTATATTGTATTGGAAACGGGTTTCTTTATTTAAAATGTGTGAGGTCGCGAAAAAAATTGTTGCTCTATTATGAACACCAGTAAAAATGTTGCTGCCTATTGTGAACAAAGCTTAATGCAACCAAGTTTACATGTTAATAATTTAAAAATATGTCCTAAAAATGTTTAAAAAAATATGCCCAAAAAACAAAGTATGGTTTATTCGAAAGCAAAATATTCCACAATTTAAAATTTGAATTAAAATAAATTTTATTCTGGGCTGACCTGAATAAAGTCATATTATGAGGTAAAGATTCATATAATATATGAAATAATTTGTCTTAAAGGGATGAAAGGAAAGGTCGCTAAATTTTAAATTATTTTAAAATTTAAAGTATAAAAAAGCTTGTATATTCTAGGGATTGATAGTTGAATGCTGCATGTTTAAATCTGAACCGATTCAACCATATTTAATTCGCAGTAAGATAATTCGGGCCAAATTTAGTCTTAATACGAACATGATTAAATGCTTCATCAACATAAAAAAAAGTAGTTTGCATGGGGACTTTGTGATATTATAGATCAATTCTCACAATTTACATAGGATTCGGTCTTATGACAATTAAAACGTATTTACCAAATTTTATCATATTATCTAAAAATTGCAACTTGTACTTTGCACACAAGCCTTACATGAACAGACAACCAGCCTGATGGGCGGACCGACACGACAAAATCTCTTTAAAAAGTGTTTCTGAGTCGATCGATATACTAAAGGATGCGTCTCGATTTCTTTGTATCAGCACAAATTTATATATTTGCTCTATATTGTTTCTGCCATCATTGGTCGCACAATAAAAATCACGCAATTGCATATTTACGGTTTCCCTGATAAGTTTGCATGTATGACAGGACATCTCAAAAAGCATTACAGATAAAATTTAAGACAGCAAATTCCATTGTTTTTTATTGTTATCTCTTTAGATTTAGCTGATACGTCTTAACTTTTTTTCAAACATCAAAGTTAAGGTATCTTTTAAATAAATACGTTTAAATACCTCGTATTCGCTTAATTACCTCAAAGAGGTAGTTAAACGTATACGTTTAAATGCTTTCCCCGCATAAGTACCCGAAAATAGAATAGAATTCATTTTATTTAAAAATATATAAAAAATTAAATCTAAAAATGTTTTATTTTGAATACGCCCTCGCGAACATTTTCAATATGCTCTTTCTATTAATTATGTTCCTAAAAATTAAAGCTCAATCTATTCATATCTAACTTCTTCAATATCACTCAAATTTGCCACAATAGCACATAATTGAGAAATACTCAATTTGTAACCTCTTATTACATAAAAAGATGTAAGATCTTTGACGTGTTTATGAGAAAGTCGTTATCAAAATCGAACTTTTTTAACAGACCATTAAATAGTGCAACGTAAAACTTCAAAGAATAAACTCCAAGATCTATAACATTAACTTCAGATAACTTATATGAATCTAGTGCTAAAGATATTTTAGAATCTAAATAAAAATTTGAGATCTTTACGAAGAAGTGCACACAATTAAAATAATAAAGAACAGGGCAAATACAAGACCATTTAATAACATGAAAACATCACTTAATATTTGTATCCAATATACTGCAAATTTTAAATTATGCATCTCAAAAAACTCGTAAAAAAAAGGGAAAACTTGATAAATGGCAAGGCTGCCATGGGTTAATATAAATGTCCCTTCTGAAAATCATTTTAGTTCGGCATAAACTGTTACGAATCAAGATATATTATTCAAGTTAGTTCAAATTGCTAGGGAAAAAAAGCATTAGACTTTCTGATTTTCGTACAATTGGTTTGAACCGGAACCAATTTTTATACTGACGTTCTTTTTATAAAGATTATTTAATAAATTATAGCTCTCATATTTTCTACCTGTCGGTGGAGGGTGTCAAAGATTTTTATTTTGGAAAATTTTTTTTTGATTTTTTATGCTGAAAAACTTTGGAGTCGGAGTCGCGAGTTTTTGTGGGTACTACGACTCCGACTTCGGCACAAAAACCTCAACTCCGACTCCACAGCCCTGATAAAAAGGCGTAATTCAGCGAAACCTGGCACAATTTTTTAGTCAAACTACTTTCAGAATTTTACGTAGCAATGTAACATTAAAATGACTGGTTTGATTCCAAAATCTTCTGTATTTTTTTTTTGTTTAAGCCAAAATCTGGTTCGATACGTGACATTTCGAACGTGACTTTTTTTCCATAATAATTTAACTGAATAATGATTAAAACAAAATAAAAATTTACCGTTAATCCGAATTACATATTTCTCCTCGAACTCTTCCTTAGATCACAGACCATGTAAGAAAAATTTTTTGGAATAATTTTCATCAAATATCACCTCTTTTAAGGAAGATACTATTAAAGAAAACATACAATAGGACTTTCTCACAAATAAGAAATTACGTTTGCACAACTTTGCAGTCTGATTGTTCATCTAAGGAACAAATTTATGGGTAAATTTATAAAATTAGTAAAATCTGAATATTTCTCTATAACAATATAGTAAAATAATCAGATTTTTATAACTTTTAAATTTTCGGTCACGGTGGACCTTTTGACGGAAATGCCCATATTTTGTTTTTTTGGGCATAGTTTTTTTAAAATTTTTAGTGCATATTTTCAAGTTATTGACATTAATTGCTATGTTGTTGTCAAATAGTACTGAGGCAATTAAACGAATGAAATTTAGGTGTAATCTCGTTTCGAAGAATTGGGTAATTAATGGCAATCAAACGTGGATTTTTGTTTGAAAATATAAGTAAAAAAAGCGTGAAAGGCATTTATTTAAGCGTGGGGTAATTAACCGGATTATACTGTAGAAACTTTTTAAGTTGCAATAAAACAAATAAAAGTGGTTCCCGTAAAAAAAGCTTTTTAGTGACGCCAGTACTCCTTTTTAAAGAAGCAAACTACCGCTGTTAGCCCATATGGGGAAAAAAGAAGGAAAAAGACAGAAGAGAGTAGCAGAGATGACAAAAAAAAATAAAAAACAAAATAAATAAATAAAAAAAAAAAGATGACAAACCAACCTCGATTAATTCACTTAAAATGTTGAGTGAGTCATGCCCATCCACATCTTCGTCGGTGTCATCTAAAGCATCTACGGAGAATTCTATCGAGCAGCAGGTAGGGGGACAAAAAATCAACCCGCCCCTCAGACAGAACCCGGAAAGTCACCTCAACCACGTTTCTTTTGACCCACATTCTGGCCCAAACGGCTCTAAACTTAATTAGCGTAAGCCGATTAAAATCGGGAAGTAATTAATTGGTACCAGGGGAATCATCCTGGACCCTTTTTTGTTTTAATTAGGTCCAAAGGCCAATTATCTACACGAAGAATGAATAGTGAGCTGTTTCTTTTTGAATAACTCAAAAAATGAACATTTTAGACATCATGCTTAAAAATATTGGAGATCGCCTGTACAGGACATCTTTCTCAAATGCTGAGTCTGCTAACGATTTTGCCTTAAATCGTAATTTAGAATCTGAAGGTCTCAAAAATTTGGCACTGAGAACCAAAACTCGCTGGAAGTTGTGTCGATCCACAGATTTCAAAGTAAAGATGAGCTTGGAGCCGTGAATACATCCCTTACAATTAACGCTAGATTTAACATATCTAATATGTCCTGCCCTATTAACTTTGCCAATTTTAAATGTGATTTTTGTTTAACTAATTCCACATGTGTTGAATACTGTGGTTCTAAAATATGCCTTAGCTGTAATTCATCATGCCCATCCACTCTCATGATTCTTCAGATTGTGATAAATGCCCTAAGTGGAAAAATAAAAAAGATATTCAGGAGGTAATGGCTCTTTCAAATCTCTCGAGAAAGGAAGGAATAGGAATATGACATCAATTTCCCCCACTTGTAAAATTAACGTAAACCAGCTATGTTTGATCATAACCATGAGAGGTTAAATATAGTAAAATAGTTTCTACACGACCTTACATCACATATCCTCAATTACAACCTGTAACTATTGAGCCGTCGCAGGCGGTATATAAAAGCCCCAAATATTTTACCATTTCAGAGTTTGAAAGAACCATTATGCTACACACGGATCAAATTGCGGTAATTTTCAATGACGAATCACCTGAAAAAATGAATATTCCCCTCTATTACTAAACTCGTTGTCGACGGCGTCGTTAATTTTAAGCCGACGTCAACTCGACATTAAATCGGTATTAATTTGCATGTATATATTGATGTCGACATGTTATCGATATTTAAAAAAAAAATTGCTCATCCCTATGTATTTTGACAGTAAATTAATTTATTTTTTAAATTTTCGTGTAAAATGTTATTTTTGTTTGACTCTGAAAGTAGCGATGAAGAAAATAAAGAGTTGTTGTGAGTAAGTTTTTTTTTTAACTTACATTTAAAATCCCTCCACACCTTGAAATGGTCAAAATTTAAACATTTATATTTTTAAAAAATTTTCTAGCCAAACCTTTTGCCAACCCTCGCTGTCTCTAATTGGTGGTCCCATTGAATCTAATTTTGTTGTTATTTCCTCCCATTCTTTTTTGAAATTGTTAGGAGTTGAGCTGCGTTGAAATCCTTTTGCCAAACTGGGCTTATTTTCAAGTTCAGCAATAAGGGTTTCAAATTGTTTTAAAGTTGTTACTTTAATTTTTTTTTTCCATTTATATATTATTAATATATTTTTTAAAATTTTTTTTTAAATATATTGTAAGAACTTTGTCACAATTTCACTTGACGACGGTAAAAACTTTGTTGACAAAATCAAAGCCAATTCGTGTCAACGTCGGCGTTAAATCGTCTTTATTAATACAAATTCTTTGTCAATAGTAATCGGTTATCGTAAATATTGACGGCGGTAATGCCATGACTGCGGTGTCGACGCCATTTAAGTCGACATTGACATTAGCAATAGGGGGGATTATCTATAACTTTAAAAATTCACTTCTAGCTGTTGGCAATGCCAATAACAAAGAACTAAGCTCTGAATACTTAACCGACAACCCTTAAGTAACATCTTCATCAATTCTTAAATCATCATGCTAATCTCTCATTACAGTATTCAAAGTCTTCGAGCCAACAAATCATCTTTTGAATTTTTTCTAAATAACCATGATGTTGATATTTGCGCGGTAAGTGAAATTTTCTCCTTTGATGAAAACCAATTATATACTAATAATCTTAATTATAACTCTTTTACAAAAACCAGACCTGATAATTACGGCGGCGTTGCGATTTAAAAAAAAAAAAAAAAAAAAACATCAAATATACAAATTTAAACTTTTCATCAGTTTTGAATATTTTTGTATGTGAAACTACTAACCTAACACCTAATATTACAACTGCATCCGTCTACTTTCCACATTTTGTCAAAAATGATATACTTCATCATGAATTACTTAAACTTTTAAATTTTGTCGAATCTAAACAAAATGTCTTGATTAGCGATGATTTTAATGCCCGGTCTCCAGCGTTTGGCGATACCTTAATATCCAGTCGTGGCAAGCTTTTGACGAACCTTTTTGACCTTACTGATTGCAGGTGCTTGAACTCTGGGGCGATTACTTTCAGAAAAGTAATTGCCGACCCCTCGTGCGTAGGCTCTATACTTGATCTTACCTTTACAAATTCAAAACTGTCCTTTGAGTGGTATGTTTTTCAAAATAATATCGGAGGAAGCCATCACTACCCTATTTTGTGTAAAAAAAAGGTTAATTAACAACATAAACAATTTATCAATTTCGACATCTTTTGATGATATTGAAAATAAGTTTCATGATGTTATAGACAGGTCAACTTCTATACTTGAGAATTCAAAACGTAAACCAAAAGTTTGGTGGAACTCCACGTTAACCAGGCTGCATCGTTTAAAACTGCTGGACAAAAAAGTTTCAACCTTTCTAAATTAATGGAAAATGTCAGTACCATTTTAACTGCAATTAAAAATTTTAAATTGTGCCTCAAAGAATCCAAAACTAATTTCTTAAATACGAAAATTAGCGAGTTGAATGCTAACCCAGACTCTAAATTGCTTTTCAGATTTCTGAACAATTGTAAAAATTATGGTAGTGATAGACTTCGAAACAAATGGAACCCCAGCAATGATTCTACATTTTTGACATATCTCAAAAATTAGATTACGGATTGTAATACTTTTGGTATTGGATTTTACGGCCCCCTCCCCGGATTTGTTTTTTCCTTTTTCTCTCGACGAACTCAGCAGTTTTAAATTCGATGTCAAAACCCTCAGCTGCTGGCCATGACAAAATAACGTATGAAATGGTAAGATCCCTAGGACCTTCGTCTTTGGAGAATTTGTTGGTTGCAATAAACGATAAATGGCAAACTTTGAATATTAACGATGCGTGGATTAAAATAAAAATTGCACCTATACCCAAGAGCAACAAGGATCTTGTTGCTAACTTTAGGTCCATTGCCCTCATCCCGGTCTTCATTAAAATTATCAATTTAATGGTCAAGGCAAGACTTAATAAATTCTTTGATGAAAACAACATCTTACCAAATCGTTCCTTTACGTACAGGAAATACTTCTCTGCATAAACGAAATAATACATACCATTGGAATTCTCAAGGAACGAGGGGAGAAAGTTATACTATTCGACATCTTTAAGGCATATGACTGCGTTAATCTTAACATAATCCAGAAAAGTTTATAGGATGTTAATTGTTCCTGTCACATTAAGAACTGGATATTAAATTCTCTAAGACGAAGAATTCATGTTATAAGAAATTGTGTAATTGAAGTATCAAATGGCCTGCCGCAGGGAAGCTGTCTTAGTCCAACACTTTTTAACGTTTACACTACTAATCTACATAATTTACAAGATTCAATCACACATTTTTTCAGTATGCGGATGACTTCGTTCTGATTTCATTCAACAAATATTTTGATCAGGCAGTGCATAATCTTCAACAAAAATTATCTCTATTTAAACAAAAAACGGATAACATAAACTTAACTTTTAATCCAGAGAAAACCAAATTCTATATCTAGCCAAAGGCTCTCGCAAAGAGGTAAAAATTATAATAGATTTCAAACCCATTGCAAATGTTTAAAGCCTTTGTTTTCTGGGTAGAATTATTAATAAAAGTTTAACTGTCAAAGAACACTATGACGAAATTTGTTCCAGAACCTCCTCAGCTGTTAATGCTATTAAGATGATTACCCCTATAAAAGCTGGTCTAGATCCGAAAATTGCTATGAATTTAGCAAAAATTATTGTTTTTTTAAAAGTAGAGTATGCACGTTTCACTATTGACATATCACCCAATTATATCAACAAACGAATCGGTACCTTTCAAAATAACTTCTTACGCAGATCTCTTGGTTTGACTCCGTCTACTCCCATACATTTAATTTATGCACATACATTTAATTTATGCACAGGCATTTATATTACCCCCAAGACAAGAGCTCTTTATCTAGCTGCAAAAGAACTGGCAAGGAATTTTTAGGAAACAAGCTTATGATTACTTTACCACTCAACTATGCAATAAATCGAGTCTAAACTTCATTTAACGCAACTACAAGAATATTTTTGACAAAATTTGTTTGCCCTCGGAGACAGAGAAACCCTCTAATACGAATGTGATTTTAAACTTATCACCATTCTGTAAAAATGATGATAATCTTCAAACCTTTCGTCCTTACTATCTTGACGCCTTAAACGCGTATAGAGTTAAAGCAGTTAAGTCCATAATCAAGGAAGGTATATCTAGGGCAGTGGTTTTCACAGATAGCAAAAATGCATATATTATACTCGACAAGAAAACAAAACAACAACTTTCTCATTTCAAAAATTTTCACGACAATTCAAAACTCACAAATATACTCTATAATTTTTATTTGGTGTCCTGCGCATATTGGCCTACATTTTATTGGAAAAGGTGAGATTGCCTTGCCAAGCGGGCAGTAAATGAGGGTCAACTTGTAAATCATTAGCTTACAATTACAAACGCCTGTACACAAATCTACAACATGCTATGGTTAGACTGGTCCAGCGAATTCTTGCAAACCTCTCAAGTCAAAGGTATATGGTGCTCTCAATAAAAAAACACTACCTAAAAACACTGGCTTAGTAATTCAAACATGAAAAGTAAAAACATTAAGGTGATAAACAGACTGCTTACAGACCACACGTATAGTAAAAAATATCTCAAACTTATCAAGGCGGAACAATCAGACATCTGTGATACCTGCAACATATAAGAAACCGACAATCATTCTATTTTAAGCTGCCCAAAGTATAGTCGCCTGAAATCCAACTTTATTTTTTTTAACAAATATAACAATCTTCAAATTGTTCTCCGGGAATTTAAAATTGACGTACTCAACGAACTTTTCAAATTCATATATGTGGCCAAAATCACTTTATAAGTTGGAAATCTTCAATCCCAGCAATAAAATGAATCTAAGTTGCATCGCTCTTCTCTGTTTTGTGCTTTTTTCTCGACACTGGGTCTTGGCAGTCACGATCTTCTTTGTGGTTTTTTTGCTTCAACAACTTTTATAAATCATCACACTATTTTCGTTTTCTTTGTTTGGCCTTAACTACACATCAAGCTAGCAACCTAAAATACAGTAAAATTTAAAGCAACGGTGAAGATGCATAACTGTTTTTCGGTTATTTGTTTACATTTTTTTTTTTCGCTCACACGTATGGGAAATATTTCAATGCATTAGTAACACTTTCTAACTCCTAAAATACTGAACCGATTTTAATAAAATGTACATTGGGCACTTCTACCAAAAAATATCTTTCGAATGATGTATCATTTGTTAATCCAATGTATAGTGTAGTCGTAAAAGGTAGCATAAGAAATCAACTTGCTTATTAATAAATATGATTATGATGATACTACAAATTGGAACTAATGTAAATATATTAATTTAAAAATCTTAATTTAGACATTTGTAAAAGCAAACAAAATGTTTAATATGAAACCATGGTGCATAGTTAAAACAAAGAACTAAAGAAATTTCAAAATTCTGAAAGTCGGTTTTAAAAATTTGATTAATTTGATTGCAATGGGGGAAGCGAAACGCGCCTGCTAAAGCTAGTATACATATAAATGAACGTTTGTCATTCCGTTTGTAACTTCCACAATATACAATATTGAACCTAGACCCTATAAAGTATATATATTCTGGATCATTATGCGAAGAGAAGTTCAAATCCGGTTGACCGTCTGTCTGTTGAAACGGGGTTTCCGTAGCCCCCAGATATGATGTGGACTTGGTTGGTATATATTTATGTCAGATAGGCTTATCTTAATTTTGCTATTGAAATTTTGCTAGATCTGTCCATAAATGGTAGATATAAAACCAGTGTTGCCAAAACTTGGTGACCAAAAATGGCTAAATTTACGGGAAAAATGGCTAAAAATGGGCTAAAAAATGGCTAAAAGCTAAAAGAAATAATTATAATTATATTGCCTAGAATTAACAATGCTTTATTTGAAAGGTCTTTTATTGTAAGAATTGCACGTTGTTGGAACACATTACCCATTGAGCTTCGTGTGTTTTCACACTCAAATAACGCCTTTCGTGTGAAAATGTTGGCTTTTCTTCCGAACTAATAGTGAACAATTCATTGTATTTCATTTAAAACGTGATGTTGCTTACATATATTTTGGGATCAATTGTCTTTTTATATTTTTTATTTAATTCTACCTTTGTATATATATATATATGTGTACAATGTACACTGTACATATACATGTATATTGATTTTTTTTTGGTTTGGGACCTAGGGATTTTAGTTATATTCTAATTTAAATATTTTTAGTATTAATTCAGGTATATTTCTTTGTAATATAGTTTATTGGCCTAATGAGGCTTTTATATTACCTGCAATAAATTGAATTGAATTGAATTGAAAGTTGTTTACGAGAAAATTGTAAGTTTAAACCAAATTCTTAAATAAGAATAAACGTAAATTTATATTTTGATAGATATTTAAAAAATTAAATCATCCATAAATTCAATGTCGTTAATGTTCACCTCATAGAAATCACTCGTGTCTATTTGTTTTAAATAATTTGAGGTAAATCATACAAACCTTTTGAGTCGAGATCTACAATAAAAAACAAGTAAAAAAGTATAGTCGGTCAACCCCGACTATATGATACCCTTCACCACATTAGAACCTATGTACAAAGTTTTATTAAATTATCTGGAAATTTGTGTCCTGTAGTTTGTGCACAAGGTTTACATGGACAGCCAGCCAGCCGGACAAACATCGTTAATTCGACTCCGAAAGCGATTCTGAGTCAATCGGTATACGTAAAGATGGGCTTAGGACCAATATTTTAAGGTGTTACAAATATCAGCACAAACGCATAGTGGTACCATCTCCACTATTGTGGTGTTGGTATAAATATTTAGTTGTTATGATAAAATCGAATTACCGGTTGCTAAATGTAACATATTTCTCAAATTACTTTTAACAATGTTTACTTGGCTAAATACCCTCTTTACTTCAGCATTAGACCATGGAAGTGAGAGCAACTTTATAGTCAATTCTGATATTTCTAAAAATATTTTGTTGCCGCCTGCATCTCTTTATTGATATACTTGCAAACAGAAAGAAACACCGATTTTTGTGTTGATCCATTTTATAAATTTAATATTGGAATAATGTTCCTTTTTTTTGAAAGATTTTTCAAAGTCATAGTTTATAGCGATTTTCAACATTTGTAAATGTTGTGATTTAAATTAAAGGCGTTTTAATTGTTAAAAATGTTAAATTTACTTTATTAATTTTTATAATAAAATAAAAATTATTCTTTTGAAAATAAAATGAAATTTTTTGTTGAAATTTTAAAATTTACATTGAAAACAACCAATTTAAATTTAAAACAAAGTCAAATTTGGATTTTTTTGTTATTTCATTATTATTGTACTTCATAACCTTAGTGCTTTTACTCTTCGTGGTTATTTTTATTTCTTTATCTTTCCTAATGTTTTTCTTTTCCTTCAACTGGCAATACTGACTTTCAAAACAATGTGGTTTTCCATGAACTTATTCGACATTTATTCAGTGGTTGTTTTGTTTCAGAGTAGTTAGTGTTCCTATTCTCTTGTATAAAAAAACAAACTAACTTCATCTTTTAGTCTCTTAAATTTCAAGTGTTTGTTGCTTTCGTTTCATAGTTATTCATCTTACTGAATACAAACGAAGCGAATACAAAATTATAATGGTTTCATGAACATCAATTTTAAGTTTCATGCAGATGTTTAATATCTAATATCCTCTTCATTAATGTGGTGTGGGTATGAAAGAGAAAAAAAAAACAAAACAAACAAAATTATCGAATAGAAATAAATCAACAAATACGGTATACAATGGTTCAATGAATAAGGCAGTCCTAATTCTACAATGAGTATAACAAGGCGAAAACAACATGTTTTTGTTGGTTGAAAAGCCTGTTAGAAAAACAAAAAAATGTGTTTTCTAGCAATAGTAAATACTCCTTTTTGTAAATAAATGCAATTGTAAACAAATGTGATATAATGTTAGGATCGAAACAATAAGCATCTGTGCTATTAGGGATTACTTTATGAAGTGTATCATTAATAGAGTTTTTTTTCCCGGACTTTTTCGAAACCCGGGAAAGCGGGAAATTTTTTTAAATTTCCTGGGATCCCGGGATCCCGCTCCATATAAATAATACAAAGTAAATTTTGGTATTAATTAATGAAAAAAAACTTTTATAAAAAAAAACGTAAGGGAACTTGTTTACAAAGAAAGTAAATGAAATGGTTCAATACTAAAAAATTAATTGGAGATTGAAATAGTAACTTGAATTATTATTACCTCACGCCTTTATTCCCTATTACATATTATGCTTTTATTCAGTATTATTATGCTCTGGATACAAGATAAAAAGATAACATAAACATAACAATTTAATTCATAAAATAATAATAAAAACAAAATAAAAATTGAGGTACTCAAGATATGAAATCAAAAAGTTAATTAATAAAATAGATAAAATACTTTAAAGAAATATATTACATTTTTTAACGGCTTAGGAAATAACTTTCTGACACACTCAAAGCGCTTTGTAAGTCGTCAAAAAGTATATTCCTGATTTTATTTACTAATTATCATGTTTCCGAAATATTTCGTTCATTTTTTACCGAGGTTGGACAAATAGTTAAAAGTGCACCGTTGTAGCATGCTTCGGATTCACAATCAGAAGCAATTTTTTCTTTTTTATAAACAACGTCTATATCAGTCAAATGTATGTAAAGGTTGATGCAAAAATAGCATCAACCGGACTGCTTCTTACAAACCTTTTCGTTTCAATAGATCGATTTGTAATCTTTGGGACAATGTGTTTTTCAAGTTGTATGTTGTAGTGTCTTACACGAGTTTCCAAAATGTTATTTTATTTCGGTTTCCCCGCACTTCCCGGGTATATAAATCAACACAAATTGAAATTGAAAATTTTTGTTTATCACCTAGTAAACATATCGCTCCTTCATTGCATCATAGTCATATCTCAAAATTTTAAGTAACTTTAGCAAAGTTTTCCTTCATACCTTAACGTATTATATCTCAAACTGAACCGAAGTTACAGCAAAATATATCTTTAAATCGGTACATTTTTAAAACTTTAATCGCACTTTGCCAAGATCGTTTGTTTTTGTAGATATGACTATGTTGCAATAAAGGAGTGATATGTTAAGGTATCTCCTATTTTTAAGAATTGTTCATGGACAATGAAACTTTGCTGCCTGCATCTTATTTTGAATTAATGTACTTTATTAACTCTTCACTTCACTAAATGTAATAATTATCAACTGTTGCACTGCCCATTCTGCTTTTAGTAGATTTATTGCATCAGGACACATTGGTTTAAATACATGTACTCACTTCTTATACATAATTCATCTAATCCACAACCCATCCACAGATGCTAATTTTTAGAGAATAGAAAACTAAATTTCAAAGTATAAATAGCTATTTTCTGAAATTATGAGGAATTTTTTATTTCCCAGGATCCCGCAAGAAAAATCCCGGGAAAACGGGAAATAAAATAATGGAAATTCCCGGGATTTCCCGTCCCTAATCATTAAGTAAACCAAATATCCAGGGGTGAAAATGCGTTTTTTTTTGTTGTTTTTTTAAAAAAGGGCAGTTCCAGCGAAAAGTCTACTTTTTATAACGTAACGTCAGAAGTAATTTAAATTGTTTCTCAAAAAATTTTATATGTATAGTTTACTTTTTTATATTTTTGTGTAAAGCGCAACTAGCTCTACATTTAGTAACAAAAGGGATAACGGTTGAACAACATGGTCCTAAAATACAACCTTATTTGCATTCTGGCGTTACATTAAAAAAAGTAGACTTTTCGCTGAAAATGCCCATATGCACCTTTAAACGAGCAAAGATTTTAAAATTTGATAGCTTAAAAAATAAATCTATATAAGTCCAAAGCTTACTAAAAAAGGTTTTATACAAAACGTCTTGCCTTATTCGAAGTCTTATTCAGTTTTGTAATGCAAGTCAAAATCCACTTCTGTTTTTTAACGTCACACCAACGCATATTTTTGCTTATATCTGCAAAACCTTAGCGTCGATTGTTGTTGGTTTTTTTTGTTCTGAATACAGTGCTACTTCATTCCTTTGTATATATAAAAACCCTTTTACAAATTTGACTTCTTCATTTATTTTTTTTTTTAAATTTTGTCATACAAATATCACGTCAAAATGAAAATGCCCATATAAAAATTTGCTTGGATTCGAAAGACTGTCAACAAGATAAATAAATAATAATTAAAAGGAGAAAAATATGATTGGTTTGTTCTAAATCTAGTAAATAAAGGCTTAGGTATGAAAAATACTAAAACTCGTAAGTGCATATAATAAAAATAAAGAAGTTATATGAAAAAATAATGAGATTTACAACTACACTGCGCTCGGAATAACGTCAACACCCCATTTCGTCAACATCCCAAAACGTCAACCCTTTTTGATAACATTGTCTACTCTAAAACGTCAACTAAACCCCAAAGTTTTGAAACATTTAGAGTTGATGTTTAACAATTCCCGTCCCGGGAATTTCAATTATTTTATTTCCCGTTTTCCCGGGATTTTTCTTGCGGGATCCCGGGAAATAAAAAATTCCTCATAATTTCAGAAAATAGCTTTTTATACTTTGAAATTTAGTTTTCTATTCTCTAAAAATTAGCATCAGTGGATGGGTTGTGGATTAGATCAATTACAAGAAGTGAGTACATGTATTTAAATCAATGTCTCCTGATGCAATAAATCTACTAAAAGCGGAATGGGCAGTGCAACAGTTGATAATTATTACATTTAGTGAAGTGAAGAGTTAATAAAGTACATTAATTCAAAATAAGATGCAGGCAGTAAAGTTTCATTGTCCATGAACAAGTCTTAAAAATAGCAGATACCTAAACATATCACTCCTTCATTGCAACATAGTCATATCTACAAAAACAAACGATCTTGGCAAAATGCGATTAAAGTTTTAAAAATGTACCAATTTAAAGATATATTTTGCTATAACTTCGGTTCAGTTGGAGATATAATACGAGAAGGCATGAAGGAAAACTTTGCTCAAGTTACTTAAAATTTTGAGATATGACTATGGCAATGAAGGAGCGATATGTTTATTAGTTGATAAACAAAAATTTTCAATTTCAATTTGTGTTGATTTATATACCCGGGAAGTGCGGGGAAACCGAAATAAAATAACATTTTGGAAACTCGTGTAAGATACTACAACATACAACTTGAAAAACACATTGTCCTAAAGATTACAAATGGATCTATTGAAATGAAAAGGTTTGTAAGCAGTCCGGTTAATGCTATTTTTGCATCAACCTTGACATACATTTGACTGATATAGACGTTGTTTATAAAAAAGAAAAAACTGCTTCTGATTGTGAATCCGAAGCATGCTACAACGGTGCACTTTTAACTATTTGTCCAACCTCGGTAAAAAATGAACGAAATTTTTCGGAAACATGATAATTAGTAAATAAAATCAGGAATATACTTTTTGACGACTTACTAAGCGCTTTGAGTGTGTCCGAAAGTTATTTCCTAAGCCGTTAAAAAATGTAATATATTTCTTTAAAATATTTTATCTATTTTATTAATTAACTTTTTGATCTCATATCTTGAGTACCTTAATTTTTATTTTGTTTTTATTATTGTTTTATGAATTAAATTGTTGTTTATGTTATCTTTTTATCTTGTATCCAGAGCATAATAATACTGAATAAAAGCATAATATGTAATAGGGAATAAAGGCGTGAGGTGATAATAATTCAAATTCCTATTTCAATCTTCAATTAATTTTTTAGTATTGAACCATTTCTTTTATTTTCTTTGTAAACAAGTTCCCTTACCTTATTTTATAAAAGTTTTTTTCATTAATTAATAACAAAATTTACTTTATATTATTTATATGGAGCGGGATCGAAAAAGTCCGTGAAAAAAAACTGCATACCTTATATTTATGACTTAAATAAATATAAAAATGAATTGATATGATATCATTTTCTTTACAATATTCATTAAATATGAAATAAAAATGTTATGTTTATTTATCAAGAGTTATTTATAAAAATTAAAAAGCAAATGAGGGATGATTACACTGGTTCACAAATTTTTAACTTCTTCTTGCCAGGGTTTAAAAAACTGCAGTCGAAACCAAAAACTGCCGAACAAGAAACGAAAATTTGCGAAAATTTTTTCGCTTTTTGATTTGGTTTAATAGCGACTGTTTATATTTAATGAATCAGAAGTAAAAGCAAAAGTTGTTTTGGCCAATGACAAATGAAGAAGAGAAAGAAATGGCAGTTTTTCTATTTGGCTGCAGTTTTCTAAACGCTGCTTGCAATAACCTCAAGAAAACAACAAAATATCTTCAATTGGTACAAAATAGACATTGCATCTGGAAGAATGTTAAATTTCAACTCGACACAACCTAAAAGTCAAATAATTAATACAGCAAAAAATTACATCGCCAGGGTGATAAAAATAAGAGACGAACAATTTCATAAAAAGAATATTGTACACATCAAATACACCTTGACAAATAATAATTTGCCAACAAAATTAACAAACTCACTTATAGATGAAATGATTAGAAAATTAAAAAACAAAAATGACATAAATGAAAACTTGAACAATAATAAAGAACAAAAAATTTTGTTCAGTGTATTATACATTCCTGAACTTACAGATAATAAAAACATAAGAAATGCAATTGAAAATAAAAACATAAACTTTGCTTACAAAGCCAATACACGTTAACCACAATATTTACAAAAACAAAAACTATTATTAGGAAGCAACAAGAAAACAATGTGGTATACGAAATAAAATGCAAGAGAAACGAAAATAACAAATGTGATAAGATTTACATAGGAACAACAAAACGAAATTTGTAAACCAGAATAAAGGAACACAAAAATGACATCGGAAAACATAAACATTCAACAGCCTTGGCCCAACATATATTGGAAAACAAACACACTGCTGACTTTGACAATATACGAATTTTAGACAAAGAAAAAACAGAAAGGAAAATATATACATTGTAGAGTCTACGAATTCAACAGAAGAGAGAAAAAACAATGAACATGAAAGAAGATATAGACAAAATAAGCGCAAGTTACAGGATGGCAATAGGATAATTTATTACCGATCTACTCATATTAAAATTAAAGTATGTAATGTCATTTATAAATTTAATTTAATAATTAAAATTTATTTCTTTTACTTATGTTTTTTAATGTAATATCTACACACCAGAGAACTGCAAGAATCACTATTTTTCTTGATTTATTCATACGCTATAATTTACATTAACTCTATGCCTGCAAAACAAAGTGTAACGTTGGTAATTTTGACATCGTTTTGTACACATTTGATTTGTGCATGTGTGAGGTTTTTATTGAAAGTGCTTTGTTTGATTTAATTGTTGCGCACGCAGTAACACAATTGCACAAAGTCAAAAGACAGACATTCTTATGCTTTTGCATTCAAGTAGTCATTGCCCACTCGATGAGACAAATACGAATGTAAATTGGTATAAGTACGAGTCGCTTTGTTGGTATGATTGTTGTAGGCATAAGTTCAAATAAACTAGTTGTTGTGTGCAATTTGTTTTTGTGTTTACCCTGCAAATAATATTGGACTAGTCCGATGTAATGCAAGCGTGGACCATGTCATTGTTAAAAAGTGTTTGTAGTGAAACGACATGTCTTCGTTTTTTAATGACATGTGTTCGCTTTTAAACGACTTCAAAACTAATCCTCTTGAGTATACCATGGAGTAGTTTTAATACTACTCCTTTGTAATCCAAAGCTGGGTTATATGGTCCTGCCCTAGGACATCGTAATGTTAAATTGACCATGTTTTTTCCATACGTTTGGGTTACTTTTGGACTAGTTCTAGTCCCTTGTGGGCTACATTTTACACGCGTGCTTAGACTAGTCCTATTATTTGCAGGGTAGTTTTTTTAAAAGCGTAACAAGCAACAGTAACAACAAAAACAACCATACATTGTACATACAGAACTACTGTACTTTTTAAGAAATGATAAAAAATAAAAACAGTCTTCTTGTTTCTGTGGAAATTGTTTGTTCCTATGTGCGTTTAGTTTCATTTCAATTTTTTTTCTTTCGAATCCAGCAAATGAAAAAACCTTAATATGTACGTACTACATACATAGCAACTGCTGAATAGGCATCAGAGCAATGATTTTTGTGTATTTTTCTTTGTTTGTGTTTTTTACCAAAGCAATAATTGACGAACGAATCTAACAGTGAGTCTTCACCTGAGATAATATCTGATACAGTGTTGCCACCAACGAAATGATAAATTACACATCGATCATGCTAAAATTACACATGAAAATATAAATTACACATGCTAACTCTTTTATTTGCAAACTCACTAGTTTTGTTTTAAATTTCATTATATGTATAAACTTTTCATTTAGTTAAAAAAAAAACGATTGCTTTTGTGCATAGAAAATATTCCTGAAAAATAGAGAAGGAATAATACTATTAAAGTAAAAAAGCTTTTAAAATTGTAATTTGACTTAGAATACACATTCAAATTAATATGAGAAGTAAATTTTCCAAATATGTGGGAAGGTTCAGACAAGCCTTCGACGCTACCAAATGTATTTAACAACTTAACATCTAAATTAAACTGTCTGGTGAAACTCCAACTAGATTTTCAAAAGGAATCTGTTTTTCTAAAATTGTGCTTTTGAGAAGCTCAAACATTTCTTTTTCAGTCAATGATCCACTCTGTTGAAATTAAAAAAAGAACAATGTACCCGGGATGTTTCGTCGTTATAGGTAATAAATTGTGACAAAAGCTATCTAAATGCCAAATGTTATATTTATTTGTAACTATATAACAATATAATTATTATACAGTTGAATTGTTAGAGCACTAGCGTCTTAGGCCATCAGCTTTAAATGCCAAATGGTTAGCAGTTAATGATCCAACTATTTTTAGTTCAGCTCTCTTAACGCTTCCATTCTTTTAATTGAATTTTTAAGTTTTGCCAAGAATATTAAACCTTTTTACATCTTGTGACAAAATAATAACAAAAATCAGTGCTACAAAAAGTTAAAATTTTAAATTACACATGAATTACACATGGAGTCAATTACACATGGGCTACACATGAAAAAAAAAATTACACATAATATGTGTAATTACACATAAGGTGGCAACACTGATCTGATATAATATGTGAGAAAACGTCGGCAGAATGAGAGAACAAATTTCTTCATGTTAATCTTAATCTTAAACAAGGGGAACACGCATCTTATAAGATTTCATAATTGAATGATTCTCGCACAGTAAACTTGTGTCTATTTTATTTTTTAGTTTTTTCTTGTTTTTAGTTAAAAATATTGTTTTTTTAACATTTTACATTTTAATGAATGCGTCTTATTATTGTTTTTTATATAAGATTTCTCATAACAAATATCTTATAAGATTTATTATAATATTACAGCCATATTCATAAAAAGTTCTTATTTTAAGCTTATAGTATGTAATAACTATTAAACGTTTTTTGTCTTATAAACCTCCTTTAAAAATTTGTTTTCATAAACGTACATTAACAGCATTTTTACTATTAACTGTTTGCAGCGATTTTCTGTTTAAGTATGGCAACTTTCTTTATATTTGGCTGCCATTTTATTGTTAGTGATGCATGTAACTTCTATTCGGTTTACATGATATTCTATATTTAAATTTTTTTTTAACATTTTTTTTTAATTGTAGACCTTAAAAATTATTCTTATCAAATAAAACTACATATTATTTTAGTTACTGAACAAAATGTTTCAGAAAGGTGTCATAAAAACTTTTGCTTGAACCTTTTTTAAATATACGATAAGAAAGTATTCGAATAAAAAGTTTGTTTACTTTTTATTAACATCACTATTATTATGATTTGTTTATTTTATTTTTGAACAATAATTTGTTGTTAAAAAAAAAAAAACAACTAGTTGCAATAATTAAATAAATAATTAAAAAAATTTTTTTTAAATAATTATCAATATAACTTTAAATTGGCTTTCTAAAATAAAAAAAAAACTAGTAAAATGCATTTAACATGTCCGTTGTAATAAATAAAACATTTTTGTCATTATTTTTCAACATATTTCTCAAAATTAATATCATAAAATGCAAACACCTTTCAAAATGACATTTTATTTTTGGTTTAAAGAAGGGCAAATCCAACAATAAATTTTCTTACTTTATGAATGGTTTATTAGAGGTTC
This sequence comes from Pollenia griseotomentosa, assembly GCA_963931875.1. Lineage (NCBI taxonomy): Eukaryota > Metazoa > Arthropoda > Insecta > Diptera > Polleniidae > Pollenia > Pollenia griseotomentosa. The sequence continues at coordinate 9,033,351 of OZ007565.1, forward strand.
AATAGACTATTTTTCGTTTATGAATACAACTTTAGCAAATTTTTCTTAAAAACGGTCAACGGCTGTTAATATTAACACTATCTATCTTACGTGTAGATAATACTCTCTGCGATTGAATATGACGTTTGCTGATATAAAAATCTTATATCTTATCTCAGGTGGAGACCCTATGTAAACATGATATGAATGGCAAAGCCAATACCAAGGCGAATTTACATCAGGTGAACTTATCTTGTTACGTAAGCAACAGCTGATAACTAACATTGTGTCAAAATGGTATACCGTTCTATTGGTTCTGGGGAATCTTTACTAAATTCTATAAATTTCGCTTAAAATTATGAAATTTAAAACTTTTTTAAGTTATTACATTTCAAAACACGCAATTTAAAATTGAAAACAAAATGAAATATTTGCTTGAATTTTTGACACAACGTTAAAATATTTTACAGTGTTGTAAAACGTTTTCAAAATAAGACCACATTGTATGAATTCGCCTTGGCCAATACGCTGTGCATGACTTGAATGAATTTTAAAACAACACCAATGTGTGTGCTGAGAAAGTTTGATTGCATGAACACAAATGAGTGCATTTGATGTTGGTCATTGAATGCGAATTTTATCAATTAAAAAATGTTTATAATAATGTTATTAATAAAAATGTTTAAATTGATGTTTCCCTGAGGAAGTCAACAAAAAATTGACGAAACATTGGGGAAAAAAATGTAATTAAATGTGTTTTTAATTTACAATGAAAATTTTGGCCCAATTAGCTTACTTAGAATACAAATATCTAAAACTTCAAACTTAACACCTTTGCCAAAAAATAAATAAATAAGATATATATAAATGCATTTATTTTGAAAAAAAAAAATAAAGAAAAACCGATAATAACCAAATAATATTTAAAATTAAATATAAAATAAAAATTACACATTCCATTTTATGTATACTGGAGTAAAAGATTCATGTTTTAAAAAAAAAATGCGAAATTTTTTAATTTGCACAGCAATTCCTTGAAGCTTTTGCAAGACCATTAAATATGTATAGTCGTTGCTGCTTTTCTCGTTACCACCTTCGGCTAATTTTATTTTTGAGGGTTTAAAATTTTTCTTCTATCTGAATTTGTTCCATCCAATGCGATCGTGTTCTTCTGGTATAATGTTATGAACACTTTAAAATATCGAAGAATTTATGTTCTTGTTTGAGATTTCTGGAGTAAGTGGAGTCGAAATAATGCTGGGTACACACAGTGCAATCTACATGCAATCTACATCAATGCAATCTCTAAATATATTAATACGTTTTGATGTTGATGCAATCTGGAATGAATGAAAAATGAATTTAATTTGCTAGATTGCGTAAATGCATCGCATAGTGTGTACCCAGCATTATTTCTTTGGTTTATTAGGTTTGCATTTTAAAAATTCTCTGAATTTTAATAAAATCTATTTAATTTCACAAACAAGAGAATTTTTGGCATGTACAAAAATAACTGTTAAACAAAATACATACACAAACAAACATACATAAATCAAACAACTTTTCTTTTTTTCTTCCAACAAGTGATTAAGGACATAATAGGGAAACGCACTTCAAACTGCAAAATCAAAACAAAACACAAAACATTATAGTTTTAAGTTTTCTTTGTAATTTTACCCATAGATTGTTTTCTCATGAGATTGTTTTAAAATAAACTTGTTTAAAAAAAACTCAACTTATCTTAACTCGGAAAATTCCAGAAATAGATTGTTGTTGTATTTACTTGACAGTACCTAACAGAAAAATAGTATCACATCCCAGCAATTTCTTTTTCATTCTTTTTTGTCACACAGTGTTATTTATAAGATGTAGCAAAAGCAACATCATTGATTGAGAATTATTTTATTTTTGTTATAGGTATACATTCATATGTGTTGGCGGCAAACAAACTGTGATTAACAAAATTTTAAAAAGGAGGTTTACGGATTTTAAATGGTAAGTGTAATAATATTCAAAGTGAGAAAATCTGTTAAATAAACATTAAGAAAATTTTATTAAATAATTTAATATTTAAACAGAAATTCGGATACTAAAACACTTTAAGCATAAAAAATACTTATGGCCATTTTCTCAATGTATCGACAAACTGTCTGTTACCTAATGTCAACATAAATTTATTATAGCGATAAACTGTCCGTTAACGATTTTGGGTTTCTCAATATGCCGACAAAAAGCATTGGTTTGAGTTGGCAACACCACTCAAAATACATGTAAAAGATGGGAGTCAGCTGGTTGAATTTATCTGTACGTCAAATAAAAGGAAAATAAATAATTCGCAGATGAGTGCCGGTTAGCATTGCGACAAAATAGAAGCAAATGAGACATTGAGAAAACCAAATTTCTTTAATGTGCAGTTTTTCGTTGGGAAAAAAGATAATCGCCTATTGAGAAAATGGCCATTAAAGTTTCTTATTTAATTATACCCACACTGTGGCTCAAAGACTGTCCATGTAAACTGGGCTATGGAGTCGGAGTTGAGGTTTTTGTACCGGAGTCGAGACCAAGTACCCACAAAAACTCCGACTTACAAATTTTTCGGCATAAAAAATTAAAAAAAAATTTCTAATATTTTCCAAAATAAAGATTCTTCGAAATAGGCGATCCAATATTTAAAATATCGATCGAAATTTTTACAGAATAATTTTCTTTCTATATTAAACTATTTAAGAGGTAATGCATTAAAAAAGAGTTTAAAGTCAAATAAGGACCAGTCGAAGGACCAAGAGAACGAGTCGGTGTCGAACTTAAAAATTTCAGCGGTTGAAATCTGAGTTTGAACTATTTTATGACGACACCACAGCCCTGCATGTCAACCTTGTGTATAAAGTACAGGTCGCAATTTTGGAGATAATTTGATGAAATGTAGTACCAAGAACCAACCCTATGGTTGGAGAGAATCCTTCCACTATTTCACATAGCCTCCATAGAAGCTTCTTTCCGGAATAGAGTCTTTGTACCCATTAACCATATTATTATGTTGGCATTTAGATTAAATTTGTTTCAATTGGTCATATTGGTTCATATTTAACAATAGCTTTTATACAATTACTACTTCCTTAAAATTTTGGTATTGACACGAGTTGGCGACAATAACTATTCGATAGTTTCTACGTCATGACAAAATTATATGCTGGTAGGTCCGAAATTAACTATAGGTCTCATATAAAGTCCCATCCAAAAATCACTTCAAGGGGAAAAAATCTCATCTCATATAGATGAGATGAATTTATCTAAGCACTATAATTTATCTAAATAGCATAACATAATTTTGTTGTGACGGGTCCATTATTGCCCATGGGTCCCAAATAGGGTACACTCGATAATTTGTTCTTAAATATTGTGGTGAAGGGTATTATATAGAGCTATGCTTGTGAGTGTTTTTAGACTCACGACACGCACGCTTACGAATATAAAATTGTTGATCACGCTCTTTTACGCATGACATATTTTAAAAAAATGCGAATGATCATTTAAAAAAAAAAGTAAAAAAGAAATAAGCCTTTCAATTAAAGATAAAAAAGTGAAATGTCTGTCTCAACACATTCATTTTGCATACGTTTAAGTCCATTTTTTGGCACTTTATATTTAAACATAGCCAAATTTTTTATTTTATTCTAATAAAATGAAAGTTTTTTTTTAGCTTAAAACGTAAGAACCTTAACACTTTTAAAATCTTAAAATTGTTGCTTAAAGTTAAACTGTAATCAATCGAGTACAGAGGCACCAATTGGGTTTAAGAGTTTCTAATAAAACCATGTTAACAGGAATTTTTATTCAAATATAATTGGGTTGTATCAATTCATTTTACTTTTATTTTTATTTTTAAAAATGAGTTTTAGTTGTTAGTTTAGTACTTAGTTTGTTAAGCTACGGTCAGACTTATCAAATATTTGACGAAAAAAACGGGACCAACAACCAAACTAAAAAATCATTTCGCTTAATATCAATATTTATTTTGATTAAAATACCACATCTTACAAAAAACTGTTTTTGCTATGTCTAGTAGTATAAATAGTTTATTTTGTAATATTAAGACCATTTATAATCTCACTAACTATTAACATAAGTAGGGGTTACGCTTATTTGATCAAATATTTAATAAGTGTGACCGTAGCTTTAGATACAGGGGCTTACTTAAATATGCAACCACATAAAAACCCTGCCACACAAATATTATTATAGACTCCCCTAATTTTGTATTTATCAGAAGAGTTAAAAGTGTAATTCAACTTAGTATAAGAAACTGTGGCAGGACTTAACTTGCAATAAGGTTAAGTCGTTGAGGGAAATTCTCTCATAGCTGTTAGAACCCGGATAAAAAGTTTAGCGGCGAACTCAGGACCAATTGAGTTGAGTAATCACCACGTGGGGAAACACGTATCAAGTACAACGGCCGGTCCTAAAATAAGTGTATCAGACGAGCACTTAATCGTTTTCGCCGCTTTTCTCTGCAAGATCTTTAAAGTACTAGAACAATTTCCTAAATTAGAAGTTGCTTTTGAACAATAGTTAAGGCTTTTAATCTTATCCAGGCTCCCGAATGAAAAAATTTAAAAATTTTGGCGAAATGCACTAAGCTTTGAAAACGAGTAATCCCATCCAATATATAAGAAATTAATTTGTGTCACTTTTTATTATTATTGTAAAACTTTGTACAATTTGAAAATCAGAAATGTTTAACACCAAGGGGTTTTCTTATTATTGCCTTGTCTAATTACACTAGCCAACAAGGTTTTAGACTGGAGCAACCAAATATTTTTCCTAGGGTAATTTGGTTGGCTGAATTCAAATCTGAAATTGGTTTTTCTCTATCACGTTAGGTTTTCAAGATACAAAATACAAATACAAAATTTTTTATTCCTTTAATGTTTCACAATCTCATTCAAAGACATCCGACATTCTACAGTTAACCTAGATGTCGTGTAGACACACGCTAGGGAAGCAAGGGCAGCATTTCTGTCAGTAAATATACGTATAACTCCCGGTATGCGATGATACCCCAACCAGTTTGTGTCACGAACCCCGCGCCAAAGAAACTCACCGTGGTGCAGTAGTCCACTCTACCAGGGACAATCGAACATTTGATTATCCCGACGTGCCCATAATCACGGGCCGTGCGCCGCGTGCAGCCGTGTCGCTACGCAAATAGCCATCTGTCTGGCCATGATGTCCACCGGGAGCCAGTTCAGCGCCCTCGTGGGGTAGATCGCATGGATTCCGTGATCATCAACGCGACAAGTCTATGTACCTTCTCAAGCATTGCTCGGTGCCTGCTTTTATCCAATGCAGTCCGTCATACAACGACCCCGTAGTACAGAGTCGGCTTTACTACAGCATTAAAGATCCAATTGACACACCTCGGGCCTATGCCCGAGTTTCTGCCGATGGCACCTCTACACGCATATATGACAACTATTGCCCTTACCACTCTCATCAGGACATTTAGTCCCCATGACATCTTGCTATCCAGAACCACGCCTAGATACTTGGCACTGTGAGAAATCTGAAGCTCACGAGTGTGTACTCCTTGAATTCGAGCGATCTCTCAATAGTACTAGAGAGTGAACAGCCGTCTCAACAGACCTACCTTTTGTGTAGGCATGTTGAGAGGCAGAGCGTATACCTCTTAAGATGGTCATCGTCAAGTGTATATCGATAACTCTTTCAAGAGTCTTAAGAGGAAAGGATGCAAGACTAATCGGTCTGTAGTCCTTCGGCTCGGTGTGAGAAGCCTTACCCCCTTGGATATAAAGACCACTCTGCACAAGGTCCAGTTCACAGGAAGATACGAAAACCTAGCTCTTCCCTGTATATAGGCAACAGCCAGGGTATGATCAGGGTCGAATTCCTCTGCAGGTCCGCCGGAATCACACCATCCATACCCGCAGATTTGTATGGGCTTAAGCTATCGACAGCCCACTTGATCCTATCGTAGTCCAATGGAATAGACATAAGAGTGGGTGTCGTCTTCCACACTTGATTCCGAAAGCTCCATTGGGAATTTCCAGGAAAGTGAGTATCAATCAACACCGCCAGCGTTTTCTGACTATTCGTAGTCCAACCACCATCCGGGACAACCGGGCTCGGAGCCATTATTCAACGTAAACGGTCCGTCTCAGAGGATCCATCCACGCCGCTACAGTAGTTATTCCAAGCACTCCTTTTCGCTGATCTAACCAAGTTTCTAAACCTATTCAATGATAACTTATAGTCCGACCAATTACCATGACGCTTAGCCACATTGAACAACCAACGACAGTCACTTCTTGCCTGCGCAATGTCAGGATCCCACCATGGTGGTCGGTCCCTACCCCTTCGCCAACTGCAGTGAGTTCGAGAGCAGATCCACTTCCGCATCGATCCCCCCGATCTCATCGACCCTAGGAGGATCAGATAGGGTCCGAACTATAGAGGAATATTTAACCTCCCATTTCGTATGTCTCCTATTTATTATAGACCTCGATTCTGAAGACCTAAGCCCTAGATTAAATTCCACGTATCTGTGTTCAGAAAGCGAACAGTCATTAGATACCACCCAGTTCTATTTGGTATGTACTAAATAGCGTGACATCAAGAACCTCACACCTATAAGCAACAACAAACGTAGGCTCACAGCCCCTATTTACTACTCCTAAATTACAATTAATAATAAAAGAGAATAGTGACTCAACTCTTGCATTCGTGTCGGTACTACCCCAGATAGTGTGGTGCGCAATAGCATCGGCACAGACTATAATTGGTGTTCCAGTACCGGCGGCCTTATTTACTGCATCATGAATGAGCCTATTTGGTGGGTCCTGTCCGTGATCATGCGCCATATATGCCGAGACCATTCAGACTATACCGTCCGGTGTCTCAAGAGCCACGGTTGTAGTATCTACACCACTGTAATCAGAAAGAATAAAAATATTGAACGAATTTTTAGCTAAGACACAAGATCTTATGTTACCTGTACCCTTCGCAAACAATAGCTTATAGCCTTTTAAATTTAGTCCGCAAACCCGATCCTTGTGAATCCATGGTTCTTGGACCATCACGAGCTCCTCTCATCTTTCTGCCACCCGGAGGAGCGATGCAGCGAATTCTGCTTTGCAGCACCTTCACCATGATCCATTTTGGCGACCACTGTGATGTTGACGTCCTCCTGGTCAGATTCCAAAAGCACGTCCTCTTCAACCATATCACCCAAGTAATCAAAAAAGTCACCCACCAATCCTGAGACAGACTGGGTATCCTCTCTTTCATTTGAGCCCACGGCATCGTCGCAAGCCATGCTATCCACAGGTAGCTTGGCTCACTAACCGATGGAGCCGGATTGCCCTTGTTGTCACTTCGGTAGACACGAAGCAAGATCGTAATAAAACTAAAACCCTGTCTTTCCCTCAGTGGTTCCAAGGATTACTGGTTTATCACCACAATCTCCGTCCTTGAGGACCTTTTAGCAGTTGAAACCTTGACTTCTTTCCAGTCTTGTGTGGGCAGTTGAGGGTTGCAGCACTGAATGACCTTCAAGATTTCCTCAGGTACCGATGGTTCTGAGGGGATGGTGGCAATCGATCTCGGCCTCCGTGGTATCTTACCAACTAACACCACGTCAAGCCTGGCCCCTTCCCAAACCTCTCCTAATAGTTGGATGGCCCGCTTCAAAAGCAACGCTGAGCGCTCATCTGCGCAAGCCATCAGTTTCACATGAAGCTGGTACCAGCCAGCATCATCGCATTGAGGAGGTGGCCCTGGATTGAGGATCGTCCAGAACACACCCAATATTGCATATCCTTTTTTTCCAACCAAATATTCACCACACACCAAGCAAAAATAGCCTGAATTAGTAACACACGATCTCCCTGACATTCTTAAACACTACTACATATTATGAAGATTTAGAATGAATGTGGGCTTCTGTCAAATTAATAATTGTAAAGTTGGAGCGTCAGTATTGACTGTTTTACAGTATTGGCAGTATGCGATAGCCCAATTTTAAAAAATTAACAAAACGTGATAGCCCAATTTTAATACCAGATTCGAATTCAGCGCACCAAGGTTAGTTAAAAAAACATGTTTCGTTTCTGCAGTCAATGTTTTTTTTTCCAAATTTGTAGACATTATTAGCAATTCTAGATTTTAATGCTCACCTAGTACATTGCACTTCAGCGATAAAAGATAAAAAAGATAAAAAGTGCAGCAAGAGAGTTTTTGGTTAGAGATGGTAGGAAAAAAGGGTTCTGAACCACAATTATCTTTGCTTTATCAAAAGCTCGCTAATTAGTGCTTATAATCCTGTAAATATATAATGGTTATGCCTAATAAATCACTGATGCTTTCAACGCTGGGAACTAAACTTGAATTTATATGTAGTTTAAACTCATCAACCATAAATCAGTGTCCCATGTATTACATGTTGTTAAAAAAATAACATGTGGCAGCACTACGACAAATGTTGGCAAATTCATATGAATTGTACTGGTAGTTTAAACGCCCAATTTCATGCGTTTAAAGATGGTTTATATGTTTAATGATTTATTGATTTGTTGGTTTAAACACATTTTAAACCAAAAAGAGAGTTTAACTTGCTCTGATTTTTTAGCCCTTAGTATCCCATGGTTAGTATCATGTACATTTCATAATTTAAAATAAGCCAAAATTTTTAAACAATAATATTAGTTACACAGTAATTATATTTGCTTATGCACTTTTACTTGTACCTGTACAATGTGTAACACATAACTCTAAAGGTGCGATGATTAGCAAAGACGCTAACCAGTTAATTTACATTAAGGGCTGGTTACAGATAATAGTAAAAAGCTTGTAAATTATACCTTGGTGTACACAATAAAGTAATATTTGAACAACAAAATTTGTAAATGACTTATTATTTCTTCAATATTAATTTTAATGCTTTTGTCAATTATTTATTCCGACAAATTTATATTATATATATTCGCATAAGTCGTAGCTTTGATTAAATTAATTCATTTGGTTTAGGATATTAATGTATCATTATTAGATGTCCTAAATAAAACTGTAATGCAATTAGAATTTGTATTATACTATTTAATATTATTTATATAATATATTTGACAAAAAAATGAATAAAATTAAAAAATTTAAATTGACAGAAAAGTATTTTTTATAATGTATTTTAAAAAAATAGAATAACATACTTGTAAAAACAATCAGTCAATCACCACATACCCATAGTATATAAACATAAATAATTGAAATAATAATTACAATTTTCTTAAAACGAAAATGAACTCCTAAAATTAAATTTAATAATAATATAACATTATTATGCTGATATTGAAAGTTTTTAATATGGGGAATTTCATGTCAAGTGACCCAACTTTTGAAATCGATGTCACCCGATTTGTATCAAATTTGCACCAACGTTAGTCCTATTGGATAGTAGTATAGACACAAATTTTCAACAAGATCGGTCTGAGTTAGAGGTTGTAAAAATTTGATATTTTTTTGTCAAACAGGTGTTCTTTCTCAACCATGTAACTTATTAAGAGTGGGATTCCAATCACTTTTTTCTATCAACAACAACCGGCTCCAAATTAGTTTTCTTTACATAATTTACCAGAGATAAACATAAATACTCAGAATTATATTAAAAAAAGTAGAAAGTATCGTCTTGGTTTTACTTATGAACACAGGTCTGCAGTTATTTATTACAGTATAACCCGTCTAATTACCCCACCCTTAAATGCCTTTCACGATTATTTACCTTGAGTTTTAAATCCCCGTTTTTTTCTTCCATTTTTAAACAAAAATCCACGTTTATTTGCCAAACGCTTAATTTCCCAATTCGGATAATTGCCTTAAAAATTTAACTCCCAAAACAAAATTACACCTTAATTTCATTCGCTTAATTGCCTCAGTACTATTTGGCAACAACACAGCAAGTTATGCAACCAAGTTTACAAGTTAATAATTTAAAAATATGCACTAAAAATCAGGGTAGGTATTTCCTCGCAAAGAATTCTTTTTTTTTATCTTTCCCTCTTCGTTTCGCGAAAAGAAGAGATTTGTTGTTTTTGTTTCGTTTCTATAAACGAAGGCGAGAAACTGCTGTGTTTTCTTTCGTTGATATTTGTGCTGAAATAAAAAACCATTCGTTTGGCTGAAAAAGAAGGAAACGAAATGGAGAGAAGAAGCAAACAAAATTGTTTCTTCTTTCTAAATCGAAGGAAAAAAATAGAGGGAAATAAAAGAAGGAAAAAACTTTGTTCATTGAAATTTGTTTTAATGAATGTCTAAACAATAAAATAAATAATATTTAAATATTTTTTCTTATTTCTGTATTTACTAAACCAAGTCTTTGCTTTTAATTTTACTTCATAACAATATAATTTCAATAAAAAACAGAAAAAGAATTCTTTATTTTTTCCTTCCTTCCATTCGATATTTCGATTTCATTTTTCTTTTCTAATTTTATTCTCCTTCAGTTTGTTTCCTTCTATATCATTCCTCTTCGTTCTGCTAAACGAAGAGAAGCATTTGTGTTTGCTTCGGCAAACACAAAAGAAGGAAACAACAACAATATTTTCTTCTTTCTCGCGATAATGATAATCGAAAAGTTTTGTACAAAAAAACCTTCGCGAGAAAGAAAGAACAAAGAAATTCATTTACCTACTCTGCTAAAAATTTAAAAAAAAAATCCAAAACAAATTTTTGGCTTATTTGAAAGCAAAATATTCCACAATTTAATATTTGCATTAAAAAATTTAAAAGGATAAAATAGCTTGAGTATTATATGGATTGATATTTGAATGGAAGCTGTATGTTTAAATCTGAACCGATTCAACCATATTTTATTTGCATTTAGATATTTTGGGCATAATTTAATCCTAATACGAACATGAATAAATGGTTTATGGAAATAAAGAAAGAAGTTTGCATGGGGACTATGTGATATTATAGATCGATTCTCACAATTAACATAGGTTTCGTTCTTATGACTATTAAAACGTATTTACCAAATTTTATCAAAGTATCTGAAAACTGCTACTTTTACTTTTCGCACAAGGTTTACATGGACGTGACAGATGAACGGACGGACACAAAAAGATCACTTTAATGCACAAATGTATATAATAGCTTTTTTCTTAATTTTTGCATATAAGTATATATACAGCCGATAGCCTAAGTTGCTAGATTTAGATTTATTGTAATTTTAATTATTATAAATATCTAAATAAATATATATAAAAATTTACAGTTTGGAATAACATTTATCTTCAAAGAAAACTTGCTTTGGCTTACAATTGTAGAGTGAAACTTAAATGTGATGGCTAAATTAAAGCAAAAGAAAATTGATCTGTTAAACAGAATCTAAGCAATTTTTTCATTTACTGAACATGTATTGAAATATGCTTCAAAAACGTAAAATATGTGTGCAATAAAAATCAAGCAATAGCTAAAATATGCAAAATATTCACAAACAAATCGGTAGCAAAATTTATAAACAGCTCTAAAACGAATAAATATACTGTTTCTGCCTTCATTGGTCGCACAAGAAAAATCATGCAATTGCATATTTACGGTTTCCCTGATCATAAGTTTGTATTATGAGTACGCTTTTGTTAGTAGGATATGACAGGACATCTCAAAAAGCAAAACAAATAAAATTAAAGACAGCAAATCCAATTGTTTTTTATTGCTACCTCTTTAGATTGAGCAGATACATGTAAAAATTTTATGTCATAACTTTTTTTCATACATCAAAGCTAAGGTATCTTGTAAATAAATACGTTTAATTACCTGACTAAGGTATTTAAACGTATTCGCTTAATTACCTCAACGAGGTAGTTACAACAACATCAACAACTAAACAAGAGCTGACGCAACTGGACTAAACTTAAGCAAACAAAAAATGTTTGGTTTATGGAATTCGTTTATTCTAGTAAAATAAGCCCCGCCCCTTATTTCTAAATTTTTGACTAATGAATTATGACGCGACTGTACCAAATTTATTGATTCAGCATGCTTAATCATGTTTATGATTATTAAAGAATTCAAATACAATAATAATACTAACCTAGCTTAACCAAACCAAACATGATTGAACATGCTTAAAAGTAAATTTCTTATCTATAATACAATTTATTCCAACAACTAGTATATTGTGATATTTCATAAAGTTAAAATATTATTTTTAATAACCGTGTTTAATATTAAAAATTTTTAAATTAAAATTAAAATGGTTAAAGATTTTTTAAGATCAAAGAATGATAAAATAACAAACATACATGGAGAAATGTCTTTTTCTGCTATAGCAATGTTGTGCAAAACAGCTAAAGCTACTACTAACACTTTTGCATTTGGAAAGCTTATGGTAATACCATCGAGCAAGTATCGAAATCTTTGCTTCCAAACACCAACGCATCGCTCAACTGTATTTCGGGTTGCGATCTGAGCAGTATTATAATTCACCTGTAGCTCCTTTCTGTATTTCTCGCATCGTAAAATTTCTTACATGAAGTGTGCAACAAAAAATTCCATCGTTTCTCGATTTATGAGATAAAAGTGTTTCTGTATTTGAATGCGAAAACAGACACAACAAATTCTGTTTATACTGGAATATTTCCAGTAATTAAGTGTCAAATAAAAGCGAAACGTCAACAAAATAAATAAATATAATAAAAACAGGGCTGCCAGATTTGACGAGTTATTGTCATCTTGACAATTTTTTGTTCCGATATTAACAAAGTGACGTTTTGATGATTTTTTCTAAAAAAGTGACGAAAGCAAAAACAAAATCAAAAATATTTTATAATTTTGTTGTTACTTTCTATAGAAATTCATCTTGAATTTTTAAATTTCAAACATTTCTATTTTGTGGCGTTGAAAATTGAAAAAAAAAATAATATGAATGTCTGTAGAAAGCAACAACAAATTTATAAAATATTTTTGATTTTATTTTTGCTTTTAATGAAATTGTTGGCGTTGCGTTTTACACTATAAGCCCCTTAGTTTTCGAAATAAGATAATTGTAAATAATTTTATATGTTTGTTTATTAGAAAAAAAGATATCTTTAGAAACGAGGCTGCTTAAATTTTTATATTTATCCCTATTGTGAAAATTGTCCTCGAAATTGTTGGTTTCTTCCCTAAAAAATGTATCGGCAAAAGCAAAATTTCGAGGGAAAGTAATGGACCGACTTGGCTTATGTTGAACATTTAATACTTCTTATATACATATTCAAAATATGATTGATATTTGATATTCTTATCTTATATGTACACTTTTGTGCCAAAACCATTATTCCGGCAAGAAAGAAATTTGTTTGTCTCCCAGTAAAAACTTTTTCTATATTGATAGCTTCTTTTACTCGTTATTAAGTAGGTTTCTTCCATAAGAACTTCGATAACTACTTTTTTTCTGGATGTATTAAGATAAAAAAATGACTTACTTTTGAACTTGTTTTTTTTGGCACAACCCTTGTAAAATTCATTAGTTTTTCAGTAGAATTGTATGTAGTGCTTTTATGTGTTTCTGATTACTTAACATATTATTTTGTAGGCGAAGATTTTACTGGGTCTTTAACCCGTTTATTTATGAACCGCTTTTTTTAATTTAAACTACAAGGTATTCTACTAAGTCTATTTCAGGTAAAAAAGAAAAAGATTATAGGAATAGGTAAATTAAAGATTTATATCTCAATTATTAAATAATAATTATTAAATACCCATGAACTTTAACTATGTTTTTGTTTGATTATTTTTTAATAAAAGTCGAAACAAATTTGTTTAAAATTGATTTTAAATTGCACGATTTTTAAAACAAAAAAGATCTTTTTTATTTTTTTCTCAGGAAATTGACGATTTTGACACAAATTTATCTGGCAGCACTGATTAAAACCAAAACAAGAAAAGGCTAACAAAAATTTAAACTAACAAAATATAACAACTGTTTTTTTTGTTTATTTTCATCATATAAATTATGCATTTATCATTTATACCTATTCCTTCTATTGTTTTATTTATTTAAAAAACATAGTATATAAACATATTTTAAATTCAAAATATCTACATTTTGTTTTTCTCGCCACCAATTTCAAATGTGACTTATTTTGACAGTTCTTGAAAGAAACTTTTCGCAAAATATTGTTATAGAAACACTTTTTCTCGCATCCTTCCAATAATTGCTGGAAAATTATTTAAATGACAGATAATTCTCGCAAAAAAAGATACAGAAACACTTGTGTGAGAAAAACCATTTTTTGTTTCATTTCACACTATTTTTGTTGCAATTCACACGTTTCATGCGAAGAGTTTTACGATGTGAGATATACAGAAACGGGCTGCTGGTTGTTATTTTGAGGGCGAAGTGGAGTAAATATGACGTTGATTTGTACCCAGAATCGCCAAGCAAACGACTTAAATTCGTCGTTTACGAAGCGCTCTTTTAGAGAAGATTCTTTGGAAATTCTATACTCGTGCGTACCTTCCCTCCATCTTTCCACAATGTCTAAAATTTTCAGTCGAGAGTCACAAACAACCTTCAAGAGAAATTTTATAAAATCTTATTAAAATAGTTTAGACCTTGAATTACCTGTACATTGAGCGAATAAAATCCTTTTTTGTTAATATAATACTGCGCTGCATCACCACCTTTTTTTTTTAAAATTTTTATGTGCCAGCCGTCAAAGGCGCTCATTACACCTGCAAAGTTAAGAATAGCTTTGAAGCCTTGGCCCAATCTTACCTCGTCTTTGGCAGATGATGGCATCTTAATAAAGTCTTAAGCATGTTTTGCTAATGCACGAGCAACTTTGGCACAAATTCTAATTATTACGCCTTCTGCCAGACCAGCATCATCTTGACTCTAAAAATTAAGCAGTAAGTGTGGGCTCATTTTACTGTCATTTACCTACTTCTCTCCGCCCCCAGCACCTTAAAGCCACTAACACTTTAAGTTCTGAAGAGGTTCCACAGCCGCTGCGGCTTACTTCAATATCTGCTTTAACTAGGTTTATAATATTTTTCACAGATGCTTTGCTAAAGCGTTATTTTGTTTTAAACTGGTCATCTGGAAAAGAGAAACTATCAATTCTTGCCCGAAAATATTCCGAAATTTGAGAAATTCTTTCTAAGAGAAATATTAGAAAATTTAAACTAGTTTTTTAATAAAAAATTAAATTAATTTTACCAATTCTGCTCATTGTCGAATGCGTGCTCGTTGAATGCAGACGTGTTTTTTTTTACTCGGCATACGGTTTTTTTAACATAAATAAGTGTACATATATTTATAATATCATAATATTATTTAAAAAAAAAAAATAATATAAGATTAGAGAACGGACGCTTTAAAATAATTTTAATTAAGTGAACGTTAACGTCAATAATGCACACACATACGTATACATACCTACAAACATTTTTAGCAAAAACATTTCTTGTTTTTCTTTATTCTTTTTTTTATTCTCTGGGTTTTTAAACAACAAATAAAAAGAAGAGCACAATTCAACAAACAGTAAAGTAAAAAAAACTCTTATGAATGCGAATAATGAAAAAACAATAAAACATAATGAAAGAAATGCTTATGTTACAGTGAGTGTTGACGAAACAAAAATCGATGATAGCAAATATTTAACGGCTAAACCAATTACTCGAACGCGTTTGTTTACAAATACGGTCGATCGTAATACAATATCAAAACAACGTTAATAAGTGATGATACAATTAACCCCAAAACAGCCGCTATGAAAAAATTATTAACTCAAGTTAAAATTTCTCAAAAGCCTCCAGTACAAGTTGGCATTGACAGATATATAACAGTGCTTAAACGGGGTCGTAGCCCTACCTCCTCAGCAGTTGCTTCGGCACCGAAAGTTTCTCAATTCTGGATGAGGAATCCTCGGAAGCACCAAACGTCATCAACACGTCTAAGCCACCCCCAATATACCTTAGAGAGCAAAACTCAAATGAGTAAATAACGAGTTTGATTTTGTTGATAGGCGAAAACTCATTTTATGTAGCTGCAATAAAGCGAGGTAGTATTTACGAGACAAAAATACAGGTCAATCACGAGGATGATTTTTGCAAAGTAATTACAAGATTTTAAGCACTCAATAAAAACTTCTATACATACCAACTGAAGAGCAGTAAAGGTCTTCAGGTAGTGATAAAGGGCATTGACTCATGCGTGGACCCTGAAGAAATAAAAATATTTTTGGAAGAGAAAGGCTTCAAGATAAAAAACGTGACAAATATTAAAAATAGGGAAACAAATCCACAACCACTTTTTCGAGTGGAGTTAGAACCCGGCGACGTAAAGCTTAAACAAAATAAAACGCATCCGATTTAAAACTTGAAATATATTCTGTACGGAAGAATCACTACAGAAGAGCCGCACAAAAGAAATGGACCCGTTCAATGTTTAAACTGCCAAGAATTTGGTCATACTAAGTCATACTGCCACCTACCCCTTGTTTGCGTAGTATGTGGTGAATTACATGGTACAGTTCTTTGCGATAAATCTAAAAATGACCCCAACGTTAAAAAATGTAGCAATTGTGGCGGTAATCACACAGCCAATTATAGAGGATTCCCTGTATACACTATCGTCAAGCAGTCGGTTGGACCGAAAACTAATACCCCTCAAATGCAGGTATCAAATCAACTAAACACTAATGACATTCAGGCTCCACAGCCTAGTAATAACAGAACCTCCTACGCTAACATCCTAAAATCAAACCATGTGCCAATGCAAGGTGCTTCGCCAATTAATAAAGAAACTCCAGTTTCTAATTTAAGTCGTCTTGAAAAAACCATGGAAACATTAGTGCAAACAGTTCATAATTTTACGAACACAATGGGTAATATGATGCAGGAAATTCGAAGAATGCAATCGATGTTATTGCAAGCTGTACTTAACAAGCCATGAACTGTTTAAAAATCTGTTTTTGGAACGCAAACGGCATCCGCCAACATAAAAAGAATTAGAATACTTTCTAAAAAATAAACAAATTGATGTCATGCTGGTCCCTGAAACTCACTTGACCTCAAGAAATACGTTTAAAATCAATGGTTATATACTTTATGATACCAAGGACCCTCGAGATAGAGCTTGTGGAGGTTCTGCCATTTAAATAAAAACCCGAATCAAACACTACTTAATGTGTGATCACCGTGAAGATTATCTGCAAGCAACGACTATTTGTGTTGAAGAGCTAAATCGAAACTTAGTAATTTCTTCTTTTTACTCTCCACCTAGATTTTCCAAAGCCAATATTATAAATATTATAAATCATTAGGACCCTGTTTCCTGGCCGCTGGCGATTATAACGCTAAACATACCTTTTGGGGGTCACGACTTATAACACCAAAAGGTCGTGTTTTGTTTAACACAATCTCTAAAATGGGTTTAAATGTGGTCGCGAGCGGACAACCAACATATTGGCCTACTGATCAGCAAAAAATTCCAGATGTTATCAACTTTGGCGTGGTTAAAAACATCCCCACAGAAACGATTCATGTTGAAGCTTCCTTAGAATTATCATCCGACCACACACCTACAATTGTTACTATATCGAACCCAAATAGAATTGTATCTCCGTCATGTTACTTAGCGACGTCAGCCACACAAATAAATTGGATAAAATATAAAAAATTTCTCAGTGCCCATTGCCTAGAAAATATTCCGCTTAGTACACCGGAGAATGTGGATCTCTCTATTGTTAACCTTGACAGTTATCTTAAACTAGCTGTTCAACATTCCAGCGTTACCCCCAAAAAAATTAAAAATAATAAAATATATTCTTCAGATGTCGAACGGCTCTTGACTGAAAAAAGGAGTGTTCGAAGAGAGTGGCAACTGTACAGATCCCCGCAACTTAAGAATTTATTAAAAGAGTACACAAAAAGGCTAAGAAAGTAACTGCAGACTCAGAAAACGGCTTCTCTAGAAAAATATCTTAAGGAACTTGATGCAACTCCACAATCTGACTACTCATTATGGCGTGCAGCTAGAAATCTAAAAAGGCCAGTTATATCTAAGCCACCATTAAGAAACTTGAATAGTAGTTGGGCAAGAAACGATATTGAAAAAGGAAATCTGTTTGTTAGTCACTTGAAAAACGTATTTACACCAAATATATCTCACAAAATTGCTGCTAGAGCAGCTATTCCCCTCAGATTTGAGATAAGAGAAATCGAAAAGGCTGTTTGTGAATTAAACACTAAGAAGGCACCTGGTATTGATAAAATCAGTAATAAAATGCTTTTTGAGCTACCTCGCATAGCAAAGAAAATTATTCTTTTTATTTTTAATGCTATTTTACGCCTTGAATACTATCCTCAAAAATGGAAGGTTTCCTTAGTTACCATGATACCAAAGCCAGGTAATGATCATACAAAAGTTGAGTCATATAGGCCTATTAGCTTATTATCAAATATGTCAAAGCTGTTTGAGAAATTACTGGTTTCAAAATTAACACCGATTTTAAGTAAAAATAGATGTATTCCAAACCATCAATTCGGATTTAGAAGAAAACACAGCACAATCGAACAGACTCATCGAATAGTAAATGTCATAAGAAAAGCATTTGGAGAAAAAAAATATTGCTCAGCACTCTTCATCGATGTTTCGCAAGCTTTTGATAAAGTCTGGCATGATGGCTTATTACATAAATTGAAGCAAAATTTACCAGCAAACACACACAAGCTGCTAGAAAGCTACTTAGTCGGTCGTCAATTTATTATTAAAGAAGGACATTTCTGAAGTTCACCTCAGCCCATTGGCGCTGGAGTCCCACAAGGCAGCATCCTAAGCCCTCTATTATACTTAATTTACACTTCGGACATGCCAACAAGCAACTACACCCAAACTTCAACATTTGCAGACTATACAGCTTTTCTAAGCGTCCACGAAAACCGTTATGAAGCATCTCGTTACTTACAGCATCATATATTTCAACTAGAAATATGGTTAAGACAATGGAGGATAATGGTCAATGAGCAAAAATGCGTGCATATACCATTCACCTTGCGCCGGGAATCTTGCCCCCATATTACAATCAATAATCAAATAATTCCTCAACATTCGCATATAAAATAATTCGGTATACATCTGGATCGGCGATTAACGGGGAAATGCCATATAGAGGCAAAATTAACTCAAATGAAACTAAAAGCCATTCAAATTCATTGGCTTATTGGTAGAAATTCTGTCCTTAGTCTCGATTGCAAGCTTCTACTTTACAACTCTATCTTAAAGCCTATCTGGTGCTACGGTATTCAACTATGGGGCACTGCATCGGCCTCTAATATCGACAAAATTCAAAGGCGCCAAAATAAACTTCTTCGAATAATCACAGCCGCTCCATGGTATCTTAAAAACTCAAACATTCATAAGGATCTCAATGTGCCATTAGTAAAAACTATGATTACGAAATATGCACTAAAATATTTAAAAAGGCTTGAACAACACTCAAATCCACTAGCTCGAAATATTTTAAATCATGGCGGCCACACTGGCTTAAGAAGAAGAGACACTGCAGCACTCACCCAATCAGAAGCGCGATAAACACCTACATATGTGAACAGAAACCGTGATGACGAAATTTTTTGTCTTGCACTGGCAGGACACAAAACAAAGTATTAGGATAAGATTTGATTAATTATTGTTAGTTCATATTTAGTATATGAAGATTCAATAAATAAATATTGAAAAAAAAAAATCCGCTCGCAAAGTTCAAAACTTCCATTTTTTAGAAATGAACACAATTTTATATTTTATTGCAAACTTTTGACAACTATTTTGTTCACAAAATGTAAACACATGGAATAAAAATGTCACTTTAAAGTAAGGGGTAACCTACTTTAAAATTTTAAAGTAAACATAGAATTTACCATACGTTTGTTAAGATTATAATCGCTTTTGGATGATACTTTAAGGGATTTTGCTTGACAATGAGTTTAACAAACAGTTAAGTTTTTTTTTGCATATGACCGTAACCCCACGTCTTCATGCGCTTTCGATTTGAACATGACATGGCCATAACGCCGGCAGAGCAACGGTATTAATTGGTTCACGTTCTTGTATGTGGCGAATACGTGGTGATGTTCATGTTCTGATTTACCACAATTTTTGTTGTTGTGGCGTGTGGTTGTATACAGAAAATACATTGTATGGCCAACATCATGGCGCACATGGATGCTAAGACGAATGTTTAGGCAACAATGGCAGCATATGGACGAAACATGAACATGAACCGTCTACACGAGTAGAATTCATGTGCGACATGCTGTTCTTACCAAGTTTATGGATAGTGGAGACGGGTAGTAAGAAGGCACCTGGTATTGGTAATATCAGTAACAAAATGCTGTTCGAGTCACCTCGCATAGCAAAGAAAATTATTCGTTTTATCTTTAATGCTATTTTACGCCTTGAATATTATCTTCAAAAATGGAAGGTTTCCTTAGTAACCATGATACCAAAGCCAGGTATATATCATACAAAAGTTGGGTCATATAGCCTTATTAGCTTAGTATCAAATATATCAAAAACATTTGAGAAATTATTAGTGTCAAAATTAACACCGATTTTAAATGAAAATAGATGTATTCCAAACCATCAATTCGGATTAAGAAGAAAACACAGCACAATTGAACAAACTCATCGAATAGTAAATGTCATAAGAAAAGCATATGAAGAAAAAAAATATTGCTCAGCTTAAGTCTGTCATTAAGGCTTATTAAATATATTGAAGGAAAGCTTACCAGCAAACACACTCAAGTTTTAAGATAGCTCTTAATCGGTTGTCAATTTATCATTAAAGAAGACAATTTCCTCTTAGCCAATTGGCGAACGAACAACTACACCCAAACTTCAACATTTGCGGACGATACAGCTTTTCTAAGCGTGCACGAAAACCGCCGTGAAGCATCTCGTTGCTTACAGGATCATATATTTCAACTAGAAATATGGTAAAAACAATAGAGGACAATGCTCAATGATCAAAATGCGTACAAATAACATTCACCCTGCGCTGAGAATCATGGCCCCTATTTAAACAATAATCAAATAATACCTCAACATTCGATTAACTTGGAAATGTCCTTTGTCTCGAATGCAAGCTTCTTCTATACAATTCTAACTTAAACCCTATCTAGTGCTTATGGTTATGGGGTACTGCCGGCCCCTTGTATTGAAAAAAGTCAAATGCGCCAAAATAAACTTCTTCGAATAACCGCAGCCGCTCCCTGGTATGTTAAAAGCTCAAACATACAAAAGGTTCTCAATGTGCCATTAGTATAAACTATGATCACGAAATATGCAGTATAATAGGCTTAATTACACCCAAATCTACTAGCTCCAAATATTTTAAATCGTGGCGGCCACACTCGCTAAAGGCGAAAGGACACTGCAGCACTCACCCAATCACAAGAGCGATAAACACCTTTACATATGGAGCCCTAAGCGCGAAAATAACGTAAGCGACATAATTTTCAATTTTGGGTTTTTTTTAATGACTATTGGCAACACTTGCATCATCTCCTGAAATATCATGGTCACATAAGGTACCATTACGATTTTAAAGCAAGAACAATTTTATCGTTAGCGACAAATTGCATACAAAATTTATATGAAATGAAATAAAAAAAATTCTCTTCTGTAAAATTTGATTTTTGGCGCTTACGTTATTTTCTTGCTAAGTGCTCGATATGTGAACAGAATTGTTAGTTCACATTTAACATATGAAGATTCAATAAATAGGTATTGAGAAAAAAAGTCCACGAAGCATTCATATATTTGAGTAATGGAAAACAAGTCGATTTAACAACTTTATTGCTATTATTGCTACAAGCCACTACAGCAACTGCTTAGTGCAGACATTTTATTCCAATCGATTAAGTAACCTTAATGGTATCAATACAGAAAATTAATGCTTTGTCATTACAGCATTAAACTTACTGAGCTACCTAAATAAGAATGTTTTTTTTTTTTTAACATGAAAATTCTATTGCCAATACATTTTAAATAAAACAAACCAATGTGTCCAATAAGATTTTCCAGCCCGGTGGTGTTGAATTAGATTTGTTTATACGTTTATAGCTTAGGTATGAATTTTAAATACTAATAAATATCGCACTTGATCTTAGAAAGGATATCAACTCAAAATTTAAAAATTTCCAATGCAAGCAAAATAATTTTGAATATAAAGGGGTATGTAAAACAATTTTTAGGCCAACCGTTTCATTACCAAAAAGTAGACAGCGCACATAGGGGTTTTTTGCCAATCTAGCCGGACATTAAGCAAAAAATTTTTTTTAAGAAATGGAAAAATTTAAGTACGCAGCTCGACAGACAACAAAGTTCTGCATCGTATAGTGAATTTTCAAGTCTTTTGCTTGAGATTTGTGGTTTTGGGACACTGTTAAAACCAGGAAAGTTGATTAAATTGCATGCGTGTTCATTGACTTTTTACGGTTTTGGGAGGTTTACAATATATTTTTTTGTAGATAAACGAATAAAGATTTTACATTGAATTTTTTTTTCTGTGAAAGACTATATAAACAGCTAATTATGAAAATTTTTAGAAAAATTTTATTTGAATTTTTTATGATAAAAAAATTAGTACGAAATTAAAAAAAAACGATTTTTTTGTTCACTTTTTTGTAAAAAAAAAAAATTTAAAAGGTTTTTGAAGGTGAGTTCCGCTGAGTTCTTAAAAATTTTATACATCACGATAAAATTTGAAATCTCTACTTTTAAATTCAAAAAAAAACGTTGCGCGTTGTTGCGCCATTTTTTTTAATGATTTTTTGAAAATTTCACCTTTTTTCTGTTTTTGCTCATCTTGCATAGGTACATATGATAGAAACCCTTTCGTCAGTCATAAAATGTTTTGGTTGTACGTAGATGGTTTTTATTTAAATTATTACATCTAAGCCTAATATTACCTGTGTAAAAAAAGGGATGTGCGAAACAGTAAGTAACGGGTTTTAACCACCTGTGCGGCCGCTAAAGGACGTTATTTAATAGAGCAAACAAATTTTTTTACCTTTTTTCTGTTTTTGCTCATCTTGCATAGGTACATATGATAGAAACCCTTTCGTCAGTCATAAAATGTTTTGGTTGTACGTAGATGGTTTTTATTTAAATTATTACATCTAAGCCTAATATTACCTGTGTAAAAAAAGGGATGTGCGAAACAGTAAGTAACGGGTTTTAACCACCTGTGCGGCCGCTAAAGGACGTTATTTAAGTTAAAGGACGTTATTTAATTGAAGTAATTACAAGTGGTCACAAAATCCATTTGCACGAGTTTGCCAATTATTGCTTAGACACTGCAAAACTTTACGTTACTCTATATCCCTGGCATCCTATGACACCTACAATGCACAAGATTTTAGTACATGGCGCAACTGTAATGAGTGAGGCATTGTTGCCTATCGGGCTATTATCAGAAGAAGCGTCTGAGGCACGAAATAAACATTTTCGGCTTTACAGGCAGAATTTTGCTAGAAAGTTTTCGAGGGTTCAGTGTAACAAAGATGTTATAAATAGACTTTTGCTCAGTTCTGACCCACTGATTACTAGTATAAGACCAACTCCAAAAAAAAAGTCACTACCCTTTACGAAAGAAGCAATTTCTTTTATGCTTCCACCTGTACTTGGCTCTGAAGAGAATTCAGATTCAGAAGAGGATTTTAAAGAAGCAGACGAAGAAGAACCATGGCACTCATCATCATCTTAGTGCAAAAGAGAAGTTATTTTAAATAAATTAGTTGTTATTATTTTAAATAAAATTTGCTGTTACTATTATAAATAAGTTATTATTACGAATATATTAATTATTTTCAGATAAATTAAATACTATAAAATATATAAAAGTCACATAAAATCTTAAAAATTAATATGTTTTGGAAATTAGCAAAAAAAAAAAAAATTTTACAGGGTCGTTCCGGGGGGGGGGGGTGTTTGGAGGGATATCTCCCCCTACCCATTAAAGTTCAAAAATTTAATTTTTATAGTATTAAGGCGTTAGTAATCTATTTCTTTTAATATTTACATTTTTTTTAAATATTATTTTATGTAACCGCCCTCAAAAGGGGGCGGGGGCGAAAAGTGTAATTTTACGATCTCATGGGTCTTATTTTAGGTTTTTTAACTTTCGCCGACGTTAAAAGTTGCATTTGCCAAACAAAAGTATGGGAAAAGTTTAAAAAAAATTGCATTTTTCAGAGGTTGGATTAGTTCTTCTAGGGGGAACATTTTCCTCCTTGGTCCGATTTTATTTATTTTTTAGGTTTACCTGCCTATGACAATATCACATATTTCTGCCAAGTTTCATCGATCTAGGGGCACTCAATAACTTTTAAGAAGCAATATAAGCTAAAACAAAAAGTAATGTCCGGCTAGATTGGCAAAAAACCCCTATGTGCAGCGGGTGGATATGAATATTACTTGTTAATAAAAAACTTTTTTTGTTTTATAACTAAAAATTTTTATAAGTGAATTCGCACTTGATAAACGATCAATATTTTTATTTTTTTTCCTTTTTGGAAAATATCGACACAATATTCATATCTAACCGCCGTAAAATATCTTTTTGGTAATGAAAAATTTTAAATATCTTCTTGTTGTGACTTTACATAAGTAAAGTTCGGCCTCGGCTTGGCCGAATTTTTTCCAATTTGGTCGAAATTCGGCTACCTCATCGGCCTAAAAATGTGGCTGCGTTCGGACACTAATAATTTGTTAAAAACCGCAGTTGGAATGCGCTAGACAAAGCGAATAGTTCTAGGAAATATACTTCTTGTATATTAATGCTTTACATATGTACGTATTTATCTAGTTTCTAAAAAAATTCTTTAAGATTTGTTCTTAAATATTGATTAATCTCTAAATGTAAATGCATATATTTGTACGAGCTTATTTAATGTTGTATTTTAAAATTTTTTTTTTTAGAGAGACATATAGTTTGTTACGGTTGTGATGGCTGGACACAGAGATACATCAGAAATAGGCATAAAAGAAGATGTGAAAAATGTATTAAATTGTAATGCTGATATTTTTGACAAAACAAGTTGCGGCAAGGAAGAAGAGGAGGAAGATATTAAAAATAATAGTTTTAGTGACATTGTAAAACGGTATGCAAGGTATGACCTCTTAACTCTGCGAAATGGCCAGATATCTATACATTATCCTCATTGTGCCCTCCGGCCTGAATTGCAGGCGTTATCTATATGGACATGTCGTTTACGTTGTGAACTACAGTATTTAGGATTGTGGAAAATTCCAAACACGGGAAATTCGTATGTTAATTGCAGTTGTAATGGAAGCTGTCAATCATATGCATGTGGTGATGGTCAGCAGTATCCTTCTTCAAATTCTCAATTAAACGCTCTTAATTCTCAAATATGTTATGGAAATACCCATCAATCGCAGCAGTTACAGCCACTACAGACAAGTTCTTCTCCAACTTTGGGAAGCAAAAGAGCTGTGCGATCACGTGAACGTTCCTTAAATTATCAGCGTTGCATTAACACAGAGTTAATTCGTGGAACATCGCCAACTGGTGGTGGTGAAAGTTCATTGCAACAAAATGCAAATCATCAAATGAAGCCTAATTTTATAGACCATCGTAGTATTTCATCGTCTCATCTAATGCCAGCATTTGCAAAACGACGAATGGGTCATACAAACACCATGCTTGGCCAAGCGGATGCTGGCCCAAATTTTAACAATAATGTTCATAACACAGAGCATTTGTCGAATGATGATGGAGCTGGTGAAAGTTTAACACATTTTGAAATGTCAACAAAATCACGAAAGGATTCAATTAAAGCGATCAGCAACCAAAGTAAGTAAAATTTTTTTTTAATTGCCTATAAAATGTTTTAAATATAAAATATGCGAAAAAAATTAATATAACAAAGGTATAATACGTTCAACAAAAAATATTTATATTATATATATACATACATACATACATAATATATAATATATATTATATAATATATATATATATATATATATATATTAGAGCGACTCACCAAAAAAAGTGCTCGATGTACCCTCCTAAAAATGAACCTTGGACTTTTTTAAGATACCATTTTAAATATTTCGGTTCCAGCTTTGACCTCTCGTGAGCTGGACCATTTTTAAAAAGAGTCTATTTTTGCATGTTTTGTTAATTTGAGAATCTGTTTCCTTACCAATATATACAAATTGGGTATCATAAGAAAGGTTTTTTTAAGGCGCGTCCAACTGTATATACAATTTGTCCAAGGACGATCATCCATATCCTTTTTTTTAAGGGTTTTCTGTAAAAAAAACGGTTTTTGAATTTTTTGTTCGGCGTTGCTTGTAATAAAAATGCCACATTAACATATTTTAATCTTTAGTCGATTTAATTAAATACGTGTTTCAGCTTTTTTGGAAATTCGCGCTAGTTCGCGTTTTGACAAAAATGCAATGGGGTGGCAACTAGAGGTCTGCACAAATGATTTGGTAGCCAAATGAATGCTGTGTGTGTATTTGATATGCTTATCAAATGTGTAAAAAAAATGAGAGCGAGTCATTCACGCTCAATCATTTTAAATGAGAGATCAACACAACACCGTTCATTAAAAAGTTAGCCACATACACTTACACTAATTGTGTGTGTTTCTCTATTATTGTTTATTGTTTGATGAACTCAAATTCATACATATGACAATAAAAAAACCTGAGCGAAGTTAAAAATCACACTAATCATTCGTGTGTTTCTTGACTTTCTTATTTTGGTAAGTGAAGAGCAAAGTTAAAATTTTAACAAAAAAAGTAATAAAATGAAATGGTTGTAATAAATGTATTTTTTATATGCAAAAACAATAACAATAATAATATTATAAAAAAAAATATTTTAAAATATGACAAACCAGTATACAAAGGCAATAATTCTTAAGCTCTTATTACACTATATTTTTATTCATTGATGATATAGAATTGATAGAAAGAAACAGTAAATCTTAAAAAAATAAGTAAAATTGTTCAACTTAAAATTGACATTTCAAGCTTAAAATATTAAAAGTGTTGCTGAATCAGCGGTTTATTGGCAAATTCAGCGACTTACCGCTTTTTTGTTTGTTTTATTTTTGTGTTTCTCATAAACAAAACGTTGACAACATTTAATAAAATAAACAAAACAATTATAAAAAAAAAAACTAAAAAACTTTGTTTACATTTTTTTATAGTTTACTCTTTCTAACATTTACCGTTTCATTCCATCAATTCTATTTCAATTCAATGAATCATCTTTTTACTAATATTTTGTTTTTAATACGATAAAAAAAAAAATTAAAACACAAAACACATGTTGTGTTGATAAAACACAATATGTACATCGTCACACAAGTGTATTTACTCGAATTAAAGAGCAAATTTGTTATTTATACCTGTATCAAATATTTCTCTCACAACACTCACATAAATAATTGAACGCTTTGCACACATAGGCTATTACTTACACACAATTAATTGTGTATGATTCTAAAATCACACACAACACACTACTTGCTAGTTTGATATGTTTTTTTTTTTTTTTTTTTTTTTTAATTTCCTTAGCTATTCCCGCGAAGCTCTATGCTTGTCTGCAGGAAAGAAACCAGAGTCTCTGGCGGGAATCGAACCCGCAACCTCGGCGCTGATAGACTAGCTCGCTACCAGCTAGCCTACCGAGGCACTCTTCTTTTACCAAGTACATCATCTTTGTATGTAAATAATATTATTTTTTGCAAATTAGATGCATTTTACACGGTGCTCTGGAATATATATAAATGCAATTTTGTAGTAACTGTAATATGTTAGCGGATTTAGTTTCTAGATCATGTATGGATAAAAATAGAACTAAAGAAAGAAAAAAAGGAATGATCCACGACTTTTTGGCGGCATATATTTTTTGCAAATTAAAAAAAAATTTAAGTCGTAGATCATTTCTTTTTTTCTTTCTTTAGTTCTATTTTTATCCATACATGATCTAGAAACTAAATCCGCTAACATATTACAGTTACTACAAAATTGCATTTATATATATTCCAGAGCACCGTGTAAAATGCATCTAATTTGCAAAAAATAATATTATTTACATACAAAGATGATGTACTTGGTAAAAGAAGAAATTTGATGCCCATATTGCTATATTTAAATCGAAGGGTTGCCACCCCATTGCATTTTTGTCAAAACGCGAACTAGCGCGAATTTCCAAAAAAGCTGAAACACGTATTTAATTAAATCGACTAAAGATTAAAATATGTTAATGTGGCATTTTTATTACAAGCAACGCCGAACCAAAAATTCAAAAACCGTTTTTTTTACAGAAAACCCTTAAAAAAAAGCATATGGATGATCGTCCTTGGACAAATTGTATATACAGTTGGACGCGCCTTAAAAAAACCTTTCTTATGATACCCAATTTGTATATGTTGGTAAGGAAACAGATTCTCAAATTAACAAAACATGCAAAAATAGACTCTTTTTAAAAATGGTCCAGCTCACGAGAGGTCAAAGCTGGAGCCGAAATATTTAAAATGGTATCTTAAAAAAGTCCAAGGTTCATTTTTAGGAGGGTACATTGAGCACGAATTTTGCTTCCATACATTTTGAGTCGCTCTAATATATATATATATATATATATATATATATATATTATATTATATAATATATATTATATATTATACATAGAAACTGGGGTTTCATCATTACTTGGAGCAGCACCTTGCATTGGCACATGGTTTGATTTTAGGACGTTAGCGTAAGAGGTTCTGTTATTAGTAGGCTGCGGAGCCTGAGTGTCTTTAGTGTTTACTTGATTAGTTACCTGAATTTGAGGGGGATTAGTTTTCGGTCCAGATGACTGCTTGACTATAGTGTATACAGGGTATCCTCTATAATTGGCAGTATGATTACCGCCACAGTTGCTACATATTTTAGACTTATCTGTACCATGTAATTCACCACATACTACGCAAACAGGGGGTAAGTAATGTTTTTTCCCCAGCAAAAAGATAGTGAGAAAATCAAAGCGAAAAGTAACCAAATTACGAGGAAAACTATCCAAGATAAGGGAAATTTTTCGCCGTGAACAGTTTTTCCCGTTATTATTCTCCTTTAAATTACCTCAAAAAAATTTTTTCATGATCCCAAATACGTGAAAAGGGAAAAAATTATTAACGAAGGGGTGATTATAAAATATGTTCTGTTGTGTTTTATATCATTTATAAAATGTAATTTGAAATTTTATATAAATTGAAAAAAAATTTGTAGAAAAACGTAATTTGGTGTACTTAATTTGATTTTAAAAGAGCTGCCCCTTTTTATTTTTAAATCCTTTTTTGGTGCCACTTTTTTTGTAGATATCCCCTTTTTTTGGTACATATTGAAAATATCCAACTGAAACGCTGGCTGTAGCGATTGAGTCAGCTCGATCATACTAGTTGCAATTCTCTGGTAGGTAAAAGTACTGCTCTATGTCAATTTGTTTGTTGACAGCTAACATGAAATCACCACATATGCGTATTTCCTTGTTTGACTTTTGCGCATAACAATAGGAGAAGCCAAGAGCTGAATTTTCGTTAATTTTTTTCTTAAATTGTGGCATTTACGTAGACGGAATTTGTCTGCTTCTAAAACATTTAGGGGCGTCTGGCTTTAGATGAATATCCGCTTTGAAGTTTTGTATTCTACCGAGAACCGGGTCAAAATGTCTTTATGCTTTGTGCAAAGCTCATTAATTTTAGTTTTACTTTCACTTGTAATTTTATTTACTTGTTTATTTTCAAACCCGAACTTTTTAAATAAGCCATGACCAAACAGATTTAATCGGGTTTCACTACGACCATTATCACGTTATCTTCACGATCACCACTCTTAACTGAGGTATGTAATTCACCAAGTATCTTAAATTTTCTTACCTCGTAAGCATATACAGCGAAAACTCTCTATAGTGGACAGCTGCGGTCGCCTGAAATTTGTCCATTATTGAGAGGTGTCCACCTAAGGGGAGGTCTAATAAAAAGTGCATAATATTTGTTTTATTTTATTTAATAACAAAAACAAAACCAAAAACAGATCATTTCAATTTCATTAATACATACATGTTCACTAGTTTATAATGTTTTGTAATTTATAATTTTAAATCGCTTTAAAAAAATTGTTTATATGAAAGCCGATGTGAAAGCTGAAAGAAGATCAATATTAATTTGATCTACACCTAAATAGCACATACAATTTTATAATAACAAACCTTTGTGCTAATTTCCGAACCAAACTTTTATCTTTTTTTGAGGATTCAATAATTTCCACTTTTTCTTTTAATGTTAAACACTTTCGCTGTGAAGCCATTTTTGACACAAAACCAATAAGTTAATTTAACAACAAAAACTAAATTTCGTGAA
The DNA here is from genome assembly GCA_963931875.1 of Pollenia griseotomentosa. Lineage (NCBI taxonomy): Eukaryota > Metazoa > Arthropoda > Insecta > Diptera > Polleniidae > Pollenia > Pollenia griseotomentosa. The sequence goes on from OZ007565.1 coordinate 9,063,783, forward strand.
TTCCCCATACACAGCAGAAAAACATACATATGTACATATTTAGTTGCTTCAGAGTTACCAAATGAATAATATTTGAAAACAAAACGAAAATATGCAAAAGCGATGCCAGATAAAAAAAAATTATACAAAAATATTTAAAAAATTTTCAGCGATTTAATGAAGATGTCCACATAATGGAGGGTTTTCAACCAAAATATATACAAAATGCTTGTCCATGTCCATATAAGAAAGTGTCCACCTATCGGAGGTTCATTCACATGAAAATTATTTTTTGCTGCTACGTTTCAGAGTTTTTGTCCATTAAAAGGGGGTGTCCGCTAAAGAGAGTGTCCACTATACGGAGTTTTCACTGTACATATCTACATAAAAGTGTATTGGTTTTTACTAATTTACGAATTTTAATACAACACCGGTAACTTCATAAATTGTTTTGATAATATCAATACAATTATTTTGTTGAATTTTTTTTTCTTTTTGTTTTGTCTTGAGTTGTTTTTTTTTTATTTTTATTATTGTAGGCACACAAACTGGCGAAATATGCTCTTTTTCCCGCACTTGTCACATGTTGCCTTAAAAAATTTACAATTTTCCCTCTCATGAGAAATGAAACAACTAGAACAAGATTTGTATTTGTCTTGTTTTATGTAAAACGAATCTGTCGAATTTTTTATACTAACAGCACTAACTTCTTCTAGAACATTCTATTATTGCAGCTACTGTTTTGATCGCTGCTTCAAAAGCTTCGGCTATCAACAAAAAATCTACCAACTATGCTTGCTGTTTTTGAAGGGCGGCTGCTCTGATCGCGTCATGCGGTGTTTTTGAATGATATGGTCACGTATCATGTCATCGAGAAAGCTTGCAGAACATGCGTCGGAGTTGCAGTTGAACTTGTAACCTTGTGCTAGACCACGAAGGTCCGTTCATTAATTATGTATATAAAAAATATAAATAACGTACAAAGTACGTATATATTAGAGTATCCAATTATTCGACTTATGGTTTTGTTCGAGTAAAGAATTAATCGATTATTGAATTTTAAAATTGCTCGATTAATCGAATAAAGGTCCTAAACTGTTCGAATTACTCAAATAACTCGAAGAATTCAAATAATTTTATCCAATGGGAAAAAACAACAAACTCATACTTTTATATTATTAATAAACAGAAAAAGAGAGGTGAGAGGAGAGAGGAGAGGTGCCAGCCAGTTTTGAAAAACATTTTAAACCATTTTATTATTTCTTAAAATCGAGTGAAATTTAATTCGATGGAGGTTCTCCCTTTATTTTTTTTTTTTTTAATCACGCAGTTTTTCCTGGTTTTAAGAAAAATTCTGTTAAAGATTAGAATTCAATATTTAATATATAAAAGGAATTTGTTTATAATCTTTTAAAACAGGATCTTTGTTCTTAAATACCCTTTTAATTTCCTTTATTTTAAAACTCTATTCTATAAGTTTGGTTAATTTATTTTTTAACGTATTACTATTTCACGACAAAAACCAGAAACTTCGTTTTCAAACAAGGACACCGATTAGAAGATACGAGGTAATAAAAAAATTTAAAAAAATAACAGGTAACCCATTATCTGACAGTACATGGTTTACAAATTTAAAACTGCTGAGGTTTTTTTTTTTTTTTTAATTTGACGTTGATATTTAGCGTTTAAAAAACTGCAGTCAAAGAAGAAAAACTGCTGTTTCTTCCACTTCTTCATTCGGGCGTCATTCGCCAAAAAACTTGTTTTTACTTCTGATTCATTAAATGTAAACAGTCGCTATTAAACCAACTCAAAAAGCGAAAAGTTGTATACAAATTTTCGTTTTTGTTCGACACTTTTTGGTTTCGACTGCAGTTTTTTAAACCCTGTTAATAGTGATTTACATAATTTGTCAAATCTAAGAATAGACTAACAGCCGTATTTATAATGGAAATTTGGCATGAAGTTAGCACAAAGTTTGTTTATAATACACTTACCAAACTCTGGCTAACGATTTGCTAAACTCTTTTTAACCAGCTGCCAAACGTTTGCCAACTTGTAAGAAACAGCTGTTTAATGTTAAACAATTTTGTTGGTTTTATGTTAATTACTGTTTTATTTTATGTTTCTTTCTTTTTTTATTTTATATTAATTTTAAAAACTTTTTAAATTTGTTATATGTGGAGGAAAAAACAAAAAAAATTTACAAAAAAATGACAAAACCAGCGATGATTAATTCAAACGTGTTGCATTTTTCAGTAATAATGTGGCATCATTAAAATTCAGAGTTGATTTTTTTTTTAGTTAGCAGATGGACAAAAGTTTGTTATAAATAAACTCTGTGCTTACAAGCTGCTAGGCTTAATCGGCATTCTAGTTAGCAGCTCGTTGTACGTAGTGTACAAACTGTGGCTAACTTTTTGTTATAAATACGGCTGTAAATGTTTAAAAGTATGAGCAATGAAAATAAATGCAAAAGGTAACAACATGTAATATAGTTTTAAGGTTAGAAATGAGTTGAGTTGTAAACCGCAATAGGGGCCTATGCTATCTTTAATGTAGACAGCAATTTTTTGCTACCATATCACAAATTTAATTTCTTTCTCACATAATTTTCTTCAATTTTTTTTCTCATTTGACAGCCAAATTTTACGTTTTATGTTAGCAATAATTGTCAACGAAAATGGACTAATAATTATTGCAACATAAATTGCCGGCAATAAATATGTACAAGAAATTGCTGTCTACATTAAAGATAACATAATTTTCACGCTGACTGCAATATACATATGTCGCAATAATTATCTCTGGTATAGACAGGCAGTTAGTTTTACGATTAATAAATCAAACATATGCTGCAAAATGTTGGCTTAGCTGTTTCGAATAGGAGTCATAATTTTGGCGCTCTTTTATAAATGCTTTAAAGGTTGGAACCAACTGTTGGTTTTGTGTTTTATTATTTATTCTATCTATATATATAAAAGAGACGTGTTTGTTTGTAATCGCTAAACTCGAAAACTACTGCACCGATTTTGACCAAAATTTGTGTGTTTGATGTATGAGGCATGAGGAGTGTTTCTGTGGAGTTTCGTATTTATCCGATAGATGGCACCACGTTTTTATATTTTTGTCATTTTCGTCGTAATCGCTAAACATAATGTTTTAAAATTTAGATGCATGGTATGTCACTAAATCTTTATCAATATACATTTATCAATTCAGCGGTAATTCACTAAAATACGCTAAAATCACCAAAATGAAAAAAAATTTATATGGTTTAATAGCCAGTTTTATTCCAAACATTTATGTTAATTTTAGTTTACAAAAGTCAATTTCCACTTCCATAAATATTTTTCAAATACGCGGTTAGGGTATCCAATAATTTTAAACAAACATCTATCTATCTATCTATCTATTCTATCTATATATATAAAAGAGACGTGTTTGTTTGTAATCGCTAAACTCAAAAACTACTGCACCGACTTTGACCAAAATTTGTGTGTTTGATGTATAAGGTATGAGGAGTGTTTCTGTGGAGTTTCGTATTTATCCGATAGATTGTACCACGTTTTTATATTTTTGTCATTTTCGTCGTAATCGCTAAACATAATGTTTTTAAAAATCACCAAAATGAAAAAACAAAATTTATCTATCTATCTATATATATAAAAGAGACGTGTTTGTTTGTAATCGCTAAACTCAAAAACTACTGCACCGACTTTGACCAAAATTTGTGTGTTTGATGTATAAGGTATGAGGAGTGTTTCTGTGGAGTTTCGTATTTATCCGATAGATTGTACCACGTTTTTATATTTTTGTCATTTTCGTCGTAATCGCTAAACATAATGTTTTAAAATTTTGATGCATCTATATATATAAAAGAGACGTGTTTGTTTGTAATCGCTAAACTCAAAAACTACTGCACCGACTTTGACCAACATTTGTGTGTTTGATGTATGAGGTATGAGGAGTGTTTCTGTGGAGTTTCGTATTTATCCGATAGATGGCACCACGTTTTTATATTTTTGTCATTTTCGTCGTAATCGCTAAACATAATGTTTTAAAATTTAGATGCATGGTATGTCACTAAATCTTTATCAATATACATTTATCAATTCAGCGGTAATTCACTAAAATACGCTAAAATCACCAAAATGAAAAAACAAAATTAATATGGTTTAATAGCCAGTTTTATTCCAAACATTTATGTTAATTTTAGTTTACAAAAGTCTATTTCCACTTCCATAAATATTTTTCTAATACGCGGTTAGGGTATGCAATAATTTTAAACAAACATGAAGAATCTAATAGCATTTGCTGGTAAGTAAAACATTTATTATTATTTTTTTTTATGTTTTGAAAATCAATTAAATACGTTCATATTTTATAAAATTTTAAATCTTTACTAAGGGCCAGCAAAGCGGACCGGGTCCAGCTAGTGTTTTTATACAACACCTAATGTGTTCCTTAATTTTTGATTCTCCTTGACTCTGCATATGCAAATGAATTTGTGCAGACCTCTAATATATGTATGTACATATCGTCATATTAAATGCAAACGGACGTAACTACACTTTTTATTTTTTTACAGGAGAAGAAAAAAATCAATAACAACAAGCTGTAATTGGCGTTTGAATTTTGTTAATAAAATCGCTATTTTTGATCGTAGGAATCGAAAATTTTGCACGAACATATATTTTGATAAAACGAACCATAATTGATAAAAAAAAACTCAATTTCGAAATTTTGTGCAGTTACGCCCGTTTGCATTTAATATGACGATATATAGACTATAAAAACCCTGCACAAAAGGCAAAAGTTGTATGTTTGTTTTTAATTTTTTAACGCTATTTACTTAACTTTATTTGAAGGATATTTTCATACTATACATGTGTTAACTAAACATTACGTTATTTAATTTTCAGATGATTACCATTTGTATAAAACAACAGGTAACAGTCGCCTGGATAAAAATGATCAAGTGCTTGAAAATCAATCTGGATGGATGAATCTAGTTAAAACAATTAACTCTGAATTCTCATCGTCAAATAATAAAGTAAATAATGCTAGTAGCAGTAACAAGAAATTAATTTATGAACGTCGTATTGGTAGCGGTCGCTTAGTACCACGGGAAGTAAGTTGGGATGTAAGAGCTGGTGGTAATAAACAAATTGAAAAAGAAAATGGAACACATTTAAGTATAGGTAATAATTTAGAAAAGGATAAGGATATTATTTCGACAGGAGAAGGTGATAAACTTAATATTCGCAATGCCGTAATTGGGCGGTATACAGACGCACGGGCTCAAGATAGGCGTATCTTTGATCGACGTATATCAAATTCTGAAGATTTAAATAATGGTGGTGGTAGTAACACAAGTAGGAGGTATGTTTCGACGAATATGGGAGATGAAAAAAATAATTTTGATTCCAACTATCATCAACAAACATCTCATTTTACAAGTCAACGGTCTATGTCGTTTCGACGTCGTGAATATGTTGAACACAAAGACCAACATAGAGATTTTCGAGAATCAAAGGATTCGCGAGAAAGTAGAGAAAAAAGAGGAGATCATCATCACAATAACCACCGTGATCACAAAGAAGAACCAGAGTGGTTTAGTGAAGGACCTACTTCACAGCATGACACGATAGAACTACGTGGCTTTGAAGAAACTGATGAATCCCATCAAGAAAAACCACAATCTTGTCAATATACAAAAATGGAAAGAAAATCCTCGGAAAGTTCACTGCTGTCTCATAATAGCAGTAGCAATGTTAATTTGTCTGCCAAAGAAAATTTTGATATCTCTAGTGATTTATCAAATAATTCCAATAATACTTTCGATAAAGAGGTCGATAATTGTAGTAGTAGCAATAACGTCAAGGAAACAGCTACACCAATCAAGGAAATGTTTGATGTCAATGAAGTCACGACGGATACGCAACAAGTCGTTTTTAAACCCGAAAATTTTGAAAATTCAGATAATCGACGAACAGATGTTACAGAACTATTTTTTGACAATTTTCTTAATATTGAAGCACTAGAAAATACATTGATCGGTTCCGCAAATGATCAGTCGATACCTGCTAATAATGATGGCGGAAGAACTTCACGTTTCAGTCGTTGGTTTTTAAACAACTCCAATAGTAATCAAAACAGTAACGACGAATTTAATAACAATCCGCATAACAAAGAAGACTTAAATCGGATAACTAAAGGTAGGTCTATTAATAATATACAGAATACATACAAAAATGTTTATGCAAGTAGATTAAATTGAACTATGTTATATTTTGGATCCAAAGAATTTTCATATTGCATTGCATTATTATTCAAAGTTATTGCAAATAATTTTAATGAAAAACATATTTACAAAAAATTACCAAGTGTTTTCTTATAAACCTCTTACATATGGGGGATTTCATGTCAAGTGACCCAACTTTTTAAAGCGATGTTTTTCGATTTGGATTAAATTCGCAACATTTGGAAAGTAGTTTAGACACAAATTTTCAACAAGATCGATCAAAAAGTTTCTGAGTTAGAGGGGGTCAAAATCTGACATTTTTGCCAAACCAGGTGTTCCTTCTAATCCATGTAACTTATTTCCTATTGGTGTTAGCAAAATTTGTCCCAAACAAATTAGATATCTGTTTCTTCAATCTTGCGAAATTTTTTTGTTTTCTTAAAAAATTTTTTTTAATTTAAAACTTTTTTTTTTTTTTTTGTTTAAATGGGTACTTTTTTGGCTCAAAAGAAAGCTTATGTCTTTTCCGACATAATTCCGAGTGGGATATATTTTTTTTCATTATTATTTATTGAATCTTCAATATTAAAACAATAATTAATGAAATCTTATCCTAATACTTTATTTTATGTCCTGCTAGACCAAAAATTAACCTTTCTGCAACAATTAATGCAAACATAATACATTGTATATATTAATTTATTTTAATTATAAAGGGCTATCCATTTTGCGGTTTCAAAAGTAAACGTAAATAAAACACATATAAAATATTTTTTTTCATGATATTTCTTTTTTTATTATAGAGTTTGAACGTTGACATTATGTGTGAAACACCATATCATTTAAATGACCACCACGCGAAGTGTTGCAAGCATACTACAAAAATGGTGATTTTGGCACAGCCACATATCGTGCTTTAAGAGGAAATTATGGTTTACATAATCGTCCAACTACGCAAGCAATTGGCAAAATTGTGAAGAAATTTGAAGAGACTGGAGCGGTTACAGATATTGTAAGGCCAGTGCATCATCGTTTCGTTCGATCCGCTGAAAATATCGCTGCTGTAAGTAAAAGTGTTGCCGAAGACCCGAATGTGCCGATTCCTCGTCGATCTCAGGAATTAGGACTGTATTGTCGTATGATAACCGACTTTTTTTTTCCTGCTATTGAAGAATACGACTTGGAGACTTGGTTTCAACAAGACGGTGCCATATGCCACACAACTCGAGCGAATATGGCTTTATTGCAAGAGACATTTCCTGGCCGTGTAATTTGTCGTCGTGGCGACATCAACTGGCCACCAAGATCATGCGATTTGACACCATTAAACTTTTTTTTGTTAGGCTACGCGAAAGACCGTGCTTATGCAGATAAACCTTTAACTCTTGAGCACTTAAGAACCAACATTCGTCAAGTTATGGCTGAGATACCGCCCAATATGTGTCAAAAAGTGGTCCAAAATTACCTCAAAAGAATTAATGCTTGCAACACTTCGCGTGGTGGTCATTTATATGATATATAATAAAAAAGAAATATCATGAAAAAAAATATTTTATATGGGTTTTATTTACGTTTGATTTTGAAACCGCAAAATGGATAACCCGTTACTAAAACATTTAGTAATTGCTTAAATCTAATTCATTTTATAAATCAAAAAAGGCGTTTTGACTTTCATTAATTTCATCGTCTTGGTGGCTATGGTGAAATTCTTCCATGGGTTCACTGCAGCATAATAGTTCAATTACTTCAGGTGGAAGTGTGGAAAGTTTTCGCTTTTGTAAGCGCCTACTTAAAAATGTTGTGGAAGTAATCGATCTGAAGTATGAACAGATCTATTAAATATGTCTAGCAGGTTGTGGGTGCGGTTGTTTCTGCAGGCGTATTACAATCTTTCGGCAGGGTTGTCAGATTTTTTTTAAGCTTCATCGCCAAACCGGATGTCAGAAATCGGCAAACGTGAATTTTGTTCAGTTTTTGTACTTTTTTTTTTTAATTAAAATTCAAAAATCGCCAAAAACTTAGAAAAAAAAAATACAAAAAAGTCGCCGAAAGTAAATTTTGTTTAGTTTCTGTTATTTTTTTTTTTAAATAACATAAAATGGAGATCATATATTTAGTCAAAAAAAAAAACTACAAGTAAGAAAGTATAGTCGGTCAAGCCCGACCATATGATACCCAGCACCACAGTACTTAAAAACACATCATGCTTATGTGTCCATATAAATATGGATTTCTCTATGTTTAAAAACTTCATTAAAATCGGTTTGAAAGTTTGTGAGAGGCAGAAATTGCCCCCTACATCCCCTTGTGGTCCTATTTTTGAAAAACTGTATAGCTTATGTCTCCATATAGATATGGATCTATCTATCTTTTAAATTTCATTAAAATCGGTTTGATAGTTTCTGAGAGGAAGAAATTTCCCCCTATCTTCCCTCGTGGTCCTACGATTCGGCCCATTTTCAATAGGCTTGGTCCTTGTGCCAATTAGAACCTATGTCCCAAATTTTATCAAATTATCTCCAAAATTGCGACCTGTACTTTGCGCACAAGGTTACATGGACAGCCAGCCAGCCAGCCAGCCGGACGGACATCGCTAGTTCGACTCAGAAAGTGATTCTGAGTCGATCGGTATACTTTAAGGTTGGTTTAGGACCGATATTTTAAGGCGTTACACACATCAGCACAAATGCATAATACCCTCTCCACTATTGTGGTGTGGGTATAATAATTAACTACACAAGTCTATAAGATCGTAGACTTCAGCCTCAACGATTTCATTACTGGTGTTTTGACTTGCATACATACTATTAGAATTAAATATTGACTGAATATAAAATTCACTTGAAATAATAACAAAACAAAAACCATGTGAAAAAAGTTGCCAGTTTTTTCAATTAGTAATGATAACAAAAAATGACAAACTGTTAAAAAAAATCGCTGAAATAATATAAATGGTAAAAATAGCCAAGTAAATTGCCAGTTATATCAAAAATCGCCAATAGCCACATGGAAAACCCTACCGTCGTACACGTTTCAAAATCGCCACGATTGGCTAGAAATCGCCTTATCTGACAACCCTGTCTATCGGCTTTGTATATGCAGTGGGCAAATGCCTACAAATTAACCGCAAAAACACAAAGAAGGAAATTGTGCGAGAAACTAACGTGTTGCGTGCTTTTAATTAAATGTCTATATTTTTAACTATAGCTTACATATAGATAATATATATTTATATAAGACCAAAATAAAATTATAAAGAAAAAATAACTTCTATTAAAAAATGTTCAGTTTTCAAATAATTTAAATAGAAAAATAATAAAGTGTCCCACTGTCATGTTTACACATAAACATTTCAGTTTGAAAGCTAAAAATTATTAGCCAATGAGAACGAAGGTTGTGTGACGTCACAGTTCCTACATGCGCAGTAAAAAAATTTTATATCTGCCTGATATCGTAATCTTTATTTCTATCATTCTTGTGTCTGATCTTCTTTTTAAGATAGTAACCTTAGGTCACTCATCATTTTGGTCCTCAAACACTTCTTCCTTTCTGTGACATTTTTCCCACTTTTGAGAAAATTTTACACAAAAAAAAATGTTTTGTTTGCGGTATATATTTCTCCACTTGATCTAAAAATATGTTAACTTTAATTTTGTCAACTACATGTTTGAAAACGGAATCAAATTCTTTTTCATTCCTTTTGCCATATTTCAAATATATCTTTTTTACCTAAAACAAGAGGCATACTCGCAAAAAATCGCAGCTTCAAATAAATTGCTAAGAACTCATAACTCAATGTTAAATCTATTTGTTGCAATTTAAAAGGGGTCAAAATTGTTTAAGGCTTACGGAAAATCAAAGTTTTGGATAAATTGTACCGTTTTGAGGTTATGTAGGCTAATGAGTTATTTTCAAGTTAACTTTGACGCACACATGTATATCAGTACTTTATATTTATGACAAACAAAAAACAGACATCTCTGTTTTGAAGCATTTTCAATTAAAAACCAACAACAACAAATGTAAAACGGCACTTTGATTCTTATCATTTTTGCATAGCAAAAGCTGTCATTTAACCTAATGTGCAGTGCCAGATATTTTCTTTATCACGGATTCTGTTCACAAATGTACATAAATAGTTGTTTATCGCTCGTGTTTCTTCTCCTTAAGCGAGTGTGGCCGCTATCATTTAAAATATTTCGAGCTAGTGGATTCGGATGCAATTCGAGCCTTTTTAAGTATTTCGTAATCATAGTTTTAGCTAATGTCACATTGAGATCCTTGTGAATATTTGAGTTTTTAATATACCAAGGGGCAGCTGTGATTATTCTAAGAAGTTTATTTTGGCACCTTTAAATTTCGATATTAAAGGACGAGGCAGTGCCCCATGATTTAATTCCGTAGCACCAGATAGGCTTCAAGATAGAGTTGTAAAGTAAAAGCTTGCAATCGAGACTAAGGACAGAATTTCTTCCAATAAGTCAATGAATTTGAATCGGTTTTAGTTTCGTTTGAGTTAATTTTGCCTCTATATGGCATATCTACGGTAATCGCCGATCTAGATGTAAACCGAGATATTTAAATGTGAATGTTGAAGCATTATTTGATTATTGATTTTAGTAGGGGGCATGATTCCCGGCACAAGGTGAATGTTATATGTACGCATTTTTGCTCATTGACCATTATCCTAGATTATTTTAAACATATTTCTAGTTAAAATATATAATCCTGTAAGTAACGAGATGCTTCATAACGGTTTTCGTGCACGCTTCCAAAAGCTGCATAGCCCGCAAATGTTGAAGTTTGAGTGTAGTTGTTTGTTGGCACGTCTGAAGTATTAATTAAGTATAACAGAGGCCCTCAGCGCCAAATGGCTGAGGAGAACATAAAAAATCGCTTTTTTTAATAATAAATTTGCGACCGACTTAGTGTTGACGATGTAATTTGTAGATTTGACGATCTAATTTGGGTGTTGACGATGTAATTTGTAGATTTATTGGTAATCTACTCGATAGTAGGATCATTGAATCCACGATGGATGCTACCAATGTTTGCAAATGTGTGCACAGGGGCACCCCGCAGGGTGGGGTTCTGTCCCCTCTACTATGGAACTTGACGGTGAACACTTTGTTGGGTCAGTTCGACAGATTAGGGATAAAAACCGTCGCGAGTGCGGATGACGTGGCGGTAGCGTTCATGGGTAAATACTTGGACACATTGTCCCATTGTATGGAATCTGCATTACGGATTCTAAGCTCTTGGAGCATCTCCTGTGGACTTGGTGTCAATCCACAGAAAAATGAGTTGGTACTCTTTACCAGGAAGTACAAGGTTGGCAACTTTAGGCTTCCTAGGCTAAATGGCACGAAGCTGACGATCTCGAACAGTGCCAAGTATTTGGGCGTAATTCTCGATAGCAAACTATCCTGGGAACTCAACGTTCGTTCAATAGGGCCATTGTGGCCATATACAGAGAGATCTTGGGCAGTGAATGGATATTTGAGGCAGTGGTAAAACCGATCCTCTTCTATGGGGTCATAGTGTAGCGTCATGCCATGAGAAGGGGCGGTACTGCAGGATGCTTGAGAAAGTAAATAGGGTGGTTGCGCTGATGATCACCGGATCACTGCGCTCGACACCGACGAAGGCGCTGTTTACTATGCTGAACTGGCTGCCGGTTTACATAATGGCCGAACAACAGGCCTAGCTTCCGCTATTAGACTAGGGGCGGTGGGCCTATGGTCTACGCGGAATTATGGTAATGTCAGGGTAAAGCTTCACGCGTCATATGACCCGGCGGGGCTGGACTATTGCACTCTGGAACCCTTTTTCGGTGCTTTATTCACAGTTCATCATGGCAATGATGATGAGCTGCTCGATAACACGCGATCTCTGGCACCGGCCCTACGGGTCTATACCAATGGTTCCAAGATGGGCAATACAGTAGATGGAGGTTTCTTCATCGAGGAATTGGACATTAGGGTCTCTTAGGCTGCCGGATGGCAGTAGTGTGCTGCAGGCGGAGATTTCTGCCATAAGGCGGGTGGCAAACTGGCTGAGGTGCTATCGTATATCGAGAGATATATGTATATTTACGGACAGCGAGGCTGCCATTGCAGCTCTTGCTGGTGTCCTCCCGATATCTATGTTAACAGTGGAATGCCGGATGTCTCTAAATGAGATCGCGGAACATTTCAGGGTAACGCTGACATGGGTACCAGGGCACAGTGTAACCAAACTGCGGACGGTCTGGCCAAACAGGGCTGTCTTTTGGACAACATGTTTGTCGACGGCCTGATTGGCATTTCAATGGCCCGCTGCAAGACTCTCATCAGACGAGAGTCGTACAGAAGGGCTCAGAGAAGATGGCAGGGGGAGCATACCTGCTTGATGGCCAGGACTCTATGGCCTGGCTATGACGCGGCGAAAACGCGCGTGCTACTTGATCTCGGTAGGGACCAGATGAGGACAGTGATATCGGTTATTAAGGGTCACTGGGTTATGGGGACTCATGCTAGGAGGATGGGTCTTGATTACAATGACTACTGCAGAATATGTCCTAATGAGGAGGACGGTGTTTCGCTTTCTCTGCCAATGCCCCGGTCTGGGGGACGTTAGGTTTAGGCATTTTGGGAGACCGGAATTGCCATGTCTGGACGATGTATCTAATGTGGGACTGAAGTCGATCTCTCTGTTCTGCAGGCAGTCGGGGTGGTTCGAGGCTGCAGTGACCTCTGGGGAATAGTCTGGTTGACACTGACTGGCTCTTGTCACTGGCTTAGGGTATCACAAAGGGACCGCTATAAGGACCCAAGTGAGCCGTCGTCGTGACGGCTGCCCATTAAACCTAACCTACCCTAAGCCAAAAAGAACTTCCAAGCAAATAAAAAAGCTACTACAACAGCTGTTTTCGCTGTTAACACAAGTAAAAACAATCGTTTGACTGTGCTGCGGCAATTGTTGTACCCATTTCGCTTTGTTCCAACTAGCAGCAATTAAATTTGTTTAAAACAGGGCAATCGTGTGATTTCAGAATATTTGATTTGTACAATTTCATTATTGTGTGTCAATAAAGCACAATAAAAATTGTGTCATATTGGTGCATTTGCGGCAATCGGGATCACACAAATTAAGAATTTCCTGTATCACATTATCCATTGCGTTCGTAAAATTATTTACTGTTTGCACTAATTGGAAACTGCACAGAAAAAATGATTTTTCCAATTCAAACAAAAAATTTGTAGAATCAAAAAATTTTTTGTTTGAAATCGGTCCTACAAACAAATTCGCATATTCAAAAAATGGATTTGCTTTTCGTTTATTTAAAAAAAAAAACTGATTTTTTTAAACAAAAAATTTTACTGAATCAAACAAAAAGTTTACTGAAATTCATATAAATTTTAAACAAAATATTTTGCTGAATCAAACAAAACAGTTTTTGCACAAGCAAACACTGTAGGAGACGATGAAGGCAGACAGAGCCAGCGGCTGACTTTGAGACACATTTTTTTGTTGGAATAATTGTTAAACCAAGGGCCTGTTCGGAAATGCATCACTGCGCTGCATCAGTGGTTTCAAATGCTTAAATATATATCAGTGAAGTAGATTTGAAACTAAAAATTGTCAAAAAACTCCACAAAAATAATAGTCACACAATAAAAAAAATTTAAATTATTCTTTTATCGGCATTAAAAAAAGTTTGCTTTTATGATGCAGCGCAGTGATGCATTTCCGAACAGGCCCCTAGTCTCGTTTATACACACAATTTTTTTTTTCTTCACTCACTGTTGCTGTATCCTTTCCTCGGCTATAGAAGAAGAAATGTAACCAAAAACGGCAGCAGACCGACTCGTCTTAATTCTATTTTTGTATTTGATGTACCTATTTAACTAAACAGTTTTAAAAAATTGAATACGGGGTTTTTTTCATTTTTTTTTACCTAGTTTGAAACCAACCAAAAATTTATTTGGTTTATTTTAATGTTTTTTTTGTTTCTGTTGTTTAAAAAGAGTCAAAAATTTTTTACTTTTTGTTTTTTTTTTACATCTTTCTTATTGTTGTCCTTTTTTAAGGCGTCCAAAAATATATATATATGTGTTTTTTGTTGTTGTTTTTATATTTCACATAAAGAAGTGTTGCTTACGTTAAATATTTCATATAAAATTATTGTTGGGGTGTAAACGGGGCTGGTTACCTGTGGTTTTGGTACGGCTGGAGGTATACGGACCAGAATCCCCTGGTTGAGGCAGGTCAGGAACACGATGCGAAGACAGATAAAAACCACCCTTATTGGTGGTGTTTGGCGGCACTTTCTGTGGCTCTTTTGCCGTTTTAATTAATAAAAAAAAGAACACTTTTTCCTCTTTTAATTTAGGTTTTTTTTATTTTCTTTTATTTTTGTAATTTTAATTTATTTTACAATTTTATTTTAAACAAAAGCCGGCGTCTGGCTGAACTCAGATTTATAAAGCAAGTAAAAAAAGCAAACTCGCTCTACAGGTGACGTTAACAGCCCAGCTGGCCTACAGATCATATGAGGTATTGCCAGATGCCACCACCACCTGTAGTCCCGTTGCACACAATCAAAATACTGGGAAACATCAATGCCCGGTTTACACCAGCCAGACGCCAACATACACCCCGCCTTGCAACGGTAGTGCAACATAACAAATACTTATAAAAAAAAGAATGGAAATTAAATTAATAAAAAATAGTAATATATATATAGAAAAATTCAAATAAAAAGGAATTAAAACTCAAAAAAATCAAAGTTAAAATTAACAAAAAAACAACATTTAGCAAATCAAAAAAAAAGGAAAAATTAATTCACATAAAATTAAAAAAAAAACTGTAATAATAATAACAAAAAAAAGGAACTAATTCGCCCTAAAGGGCAATATAAATGGGCAGCTTGACATCTTCAGCACCACTTCTTTTCCACAGTAGGCAGCGTTACAGAAAAGATAAATCTTATGTGTCGCATTTTGGCAGAGCTACTAACTTGTGTATCGGCCGAGTGATTACGCCACTTTGCGTTTTTAAATCGGCTACTCGCACCTTGGCGTCACTGCCGCGATAGACTCGAACGATACGACCCAGCCGCCACTCAGTTGGACAGCCTGGTTCACTTTTTAGAGCCACAAGGTCGCCTTCTTTTAAGTCTAGCTGAGGGTGTTGCCACTTGTTGCGTTTATTAAGCTCCTTTAGGTACTCCTGCTTCCATCGGCGACAGAACTCTTGTTGTAGGGCTTTCACTTTACGCCAACGATTTACAATGCTAAGGGGTGAAGATATCTCCTCGGGCTCAGCAGGGGTAAGCATAGATGTCCCTATCAGAAAGTGCCCTGGAGTAAGGGCAGATAAGTCTTCAGCGCTTTCTGACATAGGGCCTAGCGGACGTGAATTAAGACACGCTTCTATTTTCGCCAAAATGGTTGAGAACTCCTCGAACGTAAATTTAAGTTGACCAGCTGACTTTTTGAGGTGCATTTTTGAGCTTTTTACCCCTGCTTCCCAAAGTCCTCCCATGTGAGGCGCTGCAGCAGGGATAAAGTGCCACGACAAGCGTTGGTGACCATAATTTTCAACAGCCGTGTCACGAAGCTCTTTCACGTGCTTTGAGAAGTCTGCGTCGATCTCTTTAGCGGCGCCAACGAAGTTTCTGCCGTTGTCCGAATAAATGCAGCTTGGGCAACCGCGACGGGCAACGAAGCGGGCTAAGGCTGCTAGAAAGGCAGGGGTAGACAAGTCGCTAACAGCTTCTAGGTGAATCGCCTTCGTCGCGAAACACACAAAGAGACCCACGTAGCCTTTTGAGATTCTGCAGTATCTGCCGGTGAAACTTTTAATCTCGAACGGGCCAGCAAAATCAACGCCAGTATTTGTAAAAGGGCGACAAAGCTTTTTTAAGCTTTTTCCTATAAAGAACACAGGCTTTGCAGTTACGAACTACTGTTTTTATCAGATTTTTTGCCCGAATGATCAAGCACTCTTGCCGGACTACGTTAAGGACTAGACGGGGGCCTCCATGCAAGACTAAGGTATGAACGAATTCTACATACAGCCGAGCCAATCTACTGCCATATGCCAAGATGATAGGGTGCCTTTCGTTGTAGGACAGACAAGTACTAGAGCTAAGACGACTATTAGAACGAATAATATGGTTTTTGTCAACAAATGGGGTAAGTGTCAACAGGGGGCTACGTGAATCAATTTTTTTACTCGCTTTAAGACAGCTGAACTCCCCTGAGAAGTGAATTTGTTGAGAGAGATAAAATAAGCGATTTCTGACGAATTTCAACTCATTAGACGAAATCTTAAACGAACCATAATCGACCTTTTCGCGTCTTTTCTTACTCGCCAGGGCAACAAATCGAAACATATAAGCGATTACGTGGTACGCTCTAGATAAACTAGAAAACCTGTCTAGAATATCTTCTTTATCAGCAGATCTAGCAACAAAAACTTGAGTTCCTTTCGACTCTTCTGCCGTCTCGAACTCTGTCGCTCCTACGGGCCACGAAGACTGCTCCAAGCTAAGCCACTCGGGTCCGTGCCACCAGAGCCTATTTTCTATTAAATCCGCAGGGATCAGCCCCCGGGTTGCTAGATCGGCAGGATTATCACCTGACGCCACGTGACACCAATTTTTATTCCCAACTTTTTCAAATATGGTAGCCACTCTATTTGCCACAAATGTTTTCCAGTTGCAAGGTGGTTTTCTCAACCAGGCTAAAACAATTGTGGAATCGGACCACAAATAAAGGGGGAATTTGCCCATGTTAAAAGTCGCAACCACATTGTCTACCAAATTTGCCAAAAGAACTGCTCCACATAACTCCAAACGAGGCAAAGACGGCTTTTTTATTGGGGCCACTTTTGTTTTACATGTGAGCAAACTTGACAAAACTTTATTTTCGAGCTGTACCCTTATATATACTGTAGCTGCATACGCCAACTCAGACGAGTCACAGAACCCGTGAAATTGAATAGTACAGCCAGGCGAATATTGAACCCAACGTGGCAACTTAATTTTTTCAATATCCGCATAATTTGCAACAAAACTCTGCCATTTTTGCAGAGCCACTGGTTTGATAGCCTCGTCCCACTCGATTTTATCAAGCCACATTTGCTGCATTATAATTTTTGCTGCAACTACCACCGGAGCCAACCAACCTGCAGGATCGTATAGCCGAGCAATGGTAGAAAGAACCTCTCTTTTGGTGTAAGAGGTTTTTAGTGTTATCTTTTCACCAACAAAGAAAAACACATCTTCAGCCGCATTCCAGCGAATCCCCAACGTTTTCGTTGTGCTTTTTTCATCGAGCGACAAGAATGAAGAATTGAGCAGGTGATCATGGGGCAAATTTTTTAAAATTTCTTCAGAATTCGAGGTCCATTTTCTTAGCTCAAATCCCCCCATGTCCAGAATACCAATTAATTGGTCTCGTGCCACCAAAGCATCAGCAATTGAATGAGCACCAACTAGGGCATCGTCCACATACATATTTTCTCGCAATATTCTAGCGCCTAACGGAAAACGTCGCTCTTCATCATTTGCCAACTGCAGAATTGTCCTTAGGGCCAAATAAGGGGCACAATTTACGCCAAAAGTAACAGTTTTCAGTTGGTAATCAGCAATTTCCTCAATATCACTGCTACGAAACACTATTTTCTGGAATGGCCTATGTGTGGGAGTCACGAAAATTTGCCGGTACATTTTTGAAATGTCCGCATTAAATACAAACTGAAAAAATCGCCATCTCAGAATCAGATTAACTATTTCAGCTTGCAAAATAGGGCCAGTGAACAACAAATCATTTAAACTTCTGCCATTTGCGGAAGGGCTCGAGGCATTAAACACCACTCGCAATTTAGTCGTTGTACTCTCTGGCTTAAATACGCCATGATGGGGTAAATAATAGCCCGGGCCACTTTCAGAATTTTCTGCCTTTTCCATATGCCCTAGGGTTAAATATTCTTTTAGGACCTCATCGTACTGGGCCTTACGCTCAGCGTTGCGCATTAAAGATTTCTCATTTCTTAGAAATTGACAAACAGCTATATGCCTATTGGGACCAAGCGACAGCAAACTATTTTTAAAGGGCAGACTAACAGTGTATCTCCCTTCAGAGTTTCTAGTGGTAGTAGAACTATAAATCTCCTCACATTTTTTATCGTCATCTGATAAAATACGCCTTTGAGAAATCTCTTCTAACTCCCAAAACTTCGACAATTGGTCATCAATCGCTACTTTTGTCATATGAGACACTCTTAGTATTCGAGGGGAAACTCTAGCAGGCGTTGGACCTGTAACTATCCAACCAAAAATGGTTTCTTGAGCCACTAACGATTCAAAAACACCATGCCTTACTCCGCCACGAAGAATAGAAGGATACAAATCACCTCCTAACAACAAATCTATCTCACTGCTTTCATAAAACTTCGGATCAGCATAACATAATTTGGGCAACTCAATCTCTTTCTGGGGCAAAAATGAATGTGTTGGAATACTACCCGTTACTCGAGGGACCACCAGGGCCTGTATATTTAGAGCCACGTTCTGGTCGAAAAGAGAAACAATAGTAAAAACTGCCATTTTAGAAGACGTACTAATTATATCTCCGCCTAAACCTGAGACTTCTGCAGAAACTGGATTAGTTGGCAGCTTCAATAATTTTTGTATCTTTTCGGAAACAAAACTTTCATCCGAACATGGATCTATCAGGGCACGAACCTTGTAACAGGAGCCAAAACTTATAATGTTAACCCAGGCTGTGGCTAACATAACCTTTTTTGCCACAGAGGTATGATGCGATTGAACTACACCAGAAGGGCCGGCAACACTAGTGGACTGTATTTGACTTTGATTATTTTGACTCTGAGCTTGAGAATTAGTGTTTGACTGGTTTTGATTATTGTTGCTATTTCTTACTATATCTCTATGTATTAACGTATGGTGTTTTTTATTGCATTTAGAACAACCATTAGGACTACTGCAATCTCCATACACATGCCCCATAGTAAGACAATTAAAACAAAAACGAAATCTTTTTAACGTTGAAACACGATTTTTGTAATCCATGCTCAAAAATTTATTGCAAACACTAATCTTATGCCTTTCTTTACACAATTTACATGAGCTCGAGTCAACCTTTGTATGATGAGCCTTAAACTGCTTAACTTTCGTAGAAATATTGTTATTATGTGAAGGGCCTGCTTGGGAACCACTGGCAGCTACATTGTTCGCTACTATAATGTCAGAAACACTTTCAAGGGCATGAAATCTATCAGTCAAAAAATTATTTAATTCTTCCCATTTTGGAACCTCTGTTTTATTTTTTACTGATTGCTCCCACAGATGTAAAGTGTTTTCTGAGAGCCGAGACGAACATTGAAACACAAAAATTGGGTCCCATGAGGCAATATCTACATTGTATAATTTTAGCACCGAAATACAATTATTAATCTCTCTTTGGAGCCTTTTTATTTCCGCAGCCGTTTCTCTCTGGCATGGAGCCAAATTAAATAAATTCTTAAGCTGACTATTTATTAAAACCCTTTTATTCTCATATTGGGATTTTAAATTACCCCACGCAATTTCAAAATTTTCTGCCGTGAGGGCAATATTTCTATTTATATCCCGGGCTTCATTATCTGTTTTTTGAAATAAATAAAACAATTTTTCAACAGGGCTAAGTCTAGAATTATTTATGTAGATTGCAGTAAACATGTCCCTAAAGGTGGGCCACGACACGTAATCTCCATGAAAAACGCCAGTATCACAAGGTGGGACAGGTATAGAACACAGGTTGGGAACCACTGTTTTATTTTGTTGCCTCTCTTCTTCTAATACCTGTCTAGCATTTGCCAAAATATTCAAACATTTTATATAGGTTTTTCGCACCAGAGGAAATTTTGTCTTTACCGCTACTAATTCTTTTTTCTCCTCTATAGTGTCCCCGGAACACTCGTCGTAAATTTTCTTAAATTTCTCCCAACTTTTATCTAACTCGTTTTTCTCGAACTCAAACGCAACATTGGTATACGTTGAAAAATCTTCTTTCTTCAACATAACCTCCATGTTTGTTATTTCATCTGCTGCCCGTATAAATTTTTCAAATGTAGACATTTTTCTAATTTTTAATTGAGCTACAGAACAACAAATATTCGAGTTGTTTTAAGAGCAACAAAATAAAAACCAAAATTCCCAGCAAAAATTAATTGAAAAAAAAATTCACGCGCTGGCAACACTTTTTCTTTTATTTATCAAAAATAAAACAAATGTAGGCAAATTTTTTGTTGGACTTTTCCCTTTATTTACAAATAGAGCGAGTTCAAGCCAATTTTATTGGGATATATTAAAATAACAACAACTCGACGAGTAACGGGTAGAACCGGCGAGTAAAAAAAAGATGGCTCTTAAAATTTTGCGGCTTAAAACTGGCGCAACGTAACCTCACTTTCTCGACACAATATGGCGCGACACAATATAATGCATGCAATTTAAATTCCACAGAGTACGTACCTCTATTCACTTCCCGGGAGAAGGACCAAAATGTTGGGGTATAGACGGGGCTGGTTACCTGTGGTTTTGGTACGGCTGGAGGTATACGGGCCAGAATCCCCTGGTTGAGGCAGGTCAGGAACACGATGCGAAGACAGATAAAAACCACCCTTATTGGTGGTGTTTGGCGGCACTTTCTGTGGCTCTTTTGCCGTTTTAATTAATAAAAAAAAGAACACTTTTTCCTCTTTTAATTTAGGTTTTTTTTATTTTCTTTTATTTTTGTAATTTTAATTTATTTTACAATTTTATTTTAAACAAAAGCCGGCGTCTGGCTGAACTCAGATTTATAAAGCAAGTAAAAAAAGCAAACTCGCTCTACAGGTGACGTTAACAGCCCAGCTGGCCTACAGATCATATGAGGTATTGCCAGATGCCACCACCACCTGTAGTCCCGTTGCACACAATCAAAATACTGGGAAACATCAATGCCCGGTTTACACCAGCCAGACGCCAACAATTATGAAAACTTAAAACCAGTGACGCGTATATTATATTTTTGAATAGTTGTCAGCATTTGTGTTGGTTAAATAAAAATCAAACAAAAATTTTAATTGAATCAGTAAACAAATTTGTAGAAATTAAAAAAATTTTCAAACAAACGTTTGAATAACTTTTTCTGTGTGGGATTTCATCATAAATTGCCGAAGCGCCTTGCAATGGCACATGGTTTGATTTTACGACGTTAGCTTAAGAGGTTCTGTTTTTACTAGGCTGCGGAGCCTGACTGTCATTAGTGTTTACTTGATTTGTTACCTGCATTTGAGGTTCGGTTTTAGACTTATCGAAAAGAACTATACCATGTAATTCACCACATACTACGCAAACAGGGGTTAAGTAGCAGTATGCCGTAGTATGACCAAATTCTTGGCAGTTTAAACACTGAACGGGTTGATTTCTTATGTGCGGCTCCTCTATCGCAATTTTTCTGTACAGGATATATATCAAACTGTAAATGGGATGCGTTTCGTTTTTTTTAGCTTAATATCGCCGGGCTCTAACTCCACTCGAAATAGTGGTTGGGGATTTTTTCCCCTTATTTTTAATATTCACTACATTTTTAGGCTAAACCAATGGTTTCTGCATGAAGCAGACATCCAGGAAGTTAGTGCTGAACCTACGGCATAGCCAGGGCTGTCAAATATGGTGATTTCTCGTGTTTGGCGTTGGGATTTTCCATTTTGCGACAGGCGACTTTTTTCGGCGATTTTTCATATAACTGGCGATTTACTTGGCTATCTTTACCATTAATATTATTTCAGCGATTTTTTTAACAGTTTGTCATTTTTTGTTATCATTACTAATTTAAAAAAAAAACTGCCAACTTTTTTCAATTGATTTTTGTTTTGTTATTATTTTAAGTGAATTTTATATTCAGTCATTATTTAACTCTAATAGTATGTCAAAACACCAGTAATGAAATCGATGAGGCTGAATTCTACGATCTTATAGACTTGTGTAGTTAATTTTAGTTTATTTTTGACTAACTATATGATCTCCATTTTATGTTATTTAAAAAAAAAATAACAGAAACTAAACTAAATTTACTTTCGGTGACTTTTTTATTTTTTTCTCAGTTTTTGGCGATTTTTGAATGAGATATTATACTAGCTTTTTTTTGTATGCAAAATTTAAGGCCCCTATTATGGTTTACAACTCAACTCAGTTGAGTTGTTATTAAGACAACTGGTTGTGATCAGTTGTAATTTTTGATATGTTTTTGTTCACCGCAAAATAGCAAAGTTGTAAACCATAATACAAAAATTAAGAAATTACAACTCAACTGAGTTGAGTTGTAAACCGTAATAGGGGCCTAATTTAAAAAAAAAAATGTTACGAAAATTGACGTTTGGCGATTTCTGACATCCGGTTTGGCGATGGAGCTAAAAAAAAATCTGACAACCCTGGGCATAGCAAATCCGGCGCTGCCTTGACGTGATGTAGATTCACCTGAAGGCATTTGAGGTGCCCAGTAGCGCTGTTTTGCCTTGTGGCGGTTAAGTACATTTTTTCTTTTGGATCTCCCCGCCATCTTTATACCACGGTTGAAACATTGTATCGCCGCTTACTCTGATCAGGTGCAGTGTTCCCTTTCTCGGTCTTCTGTCAGCTGGCTTCGTGCAACCCCTACGCTGACTTAAAGAAGGCTTTGCGCCAATGGTCGTGTTGTTTTTTGACGAGCAATAAGAACCTTCATTGGACTTTTTGTGGTCCGATTTCGACATGTATTTCCTAAGATCCTTGCCTGTGCCAGGCTTTATGGCTGAAGCAGAAAATATGACGGTTTGTCCGAACACATTGTAAAACTCCTTGAGTTCTCAGTGTCGGACTTTGGTTTACAGACTTTGTCGCCTATATTAGTCCTTTTGTGTACGTCATTCACTGCTACATGTTGACGGTTTTGGGCCATAGCCAATATGTTGGCTCTTTTGCCTAATTGTGGAAGTCGAGTTTGGGTCAAAGGTAAAATGTATTTCGGAAATGCCAACTTTTCTGAGCCAATTGAGCACTCTCCACAATTCGACCGATAGGTGATCGATCATTCTGCCCATCAGTATGTGACAGAATCCTATTGGTAGACGTATCGGGCTTTTCAGCGAAATATCGAATAAATATATCCGCTCTTGGTACCTCTTCATCAGATACAACCTCCAACACAACATCCTTTCAAGATTTTATTGAGGGAACGTGTTTCCTTACCCATTCCGCTGACTTGGGACCTTTACATGGTAAGCCAACTTGGTTTGCAACTGCATCCGGCATACTGTGGTTGTGTGCTACCTAAAAGGTGGGCTGGGGACTCTGTGCTGAAGTTTCCGATGCATGAAAATTATCCTGACCACCCTCCACCATATAGGAATATATCCGTTCAGCACACACCCCCTGAAAAGTTCAACTAGCATCAGATGTGATGAACCCCAAGTTAACTCATCCATAGTGATCATAGCCTTCACCGCTTCAACTACAACCGAACTCGACCCAGAGAAGGGGTACCACACTCTATCTGTTCCCTTGACCCAAGATCCCCACACCCCCCGGGAAGTAACTCTCCATAAGGAAACAGAGCTTCAAGGGGGTTACCGATTGGAAAAGTAAAGCTTTTCGGAGCCAATTTGTGATTCGAAAGTTAAACCGTACTGCGTAGCTCGTTTGAAACGAGGACAGAATTGTATTTATAAAGATATGGGAAATATGATAAAAGTTGGTATCACTGCTATTAAAATACCAAAATGGACGAAAATATCTAAAAACTAAAGAACTATTTAATATTATTCGATATGTGAAAAATGTTATAATTGTGTTTTTTTATAAAAAGGATTGTGCATCCCTGTTGTTTGAAGACTCCATTACAGCTTTTTATATGTAATTGTCTAGAGTATTTTTGAAAATTTCAAAACCACAAACATTTCTAATAATAGCTTAAGTAAACATTTATTTTGTGCCAAATTTAGCATTATTATGTTTAATTTGTTTGTTTTGCACTTTTATTTGTTTTAAATTTTTTTTCTTTCACTTTGTCTCTAACTAAAAAGCTTTCAAACAATTTCCTAACGCTTTTTGAATAACTGTCGCTTGCTTTCGTAATACAGAGTTGGATTTTCGAAAGATATTTTTATTGTTCGTAGTAGAAAGCTGCCGTTTCGAAAGGGATTTTTTAATTTCGGTTACGTATAATCTACTTCCGTAAATTCAATAATAAAACGAAACATTGACTCTTGTTGATGTCGGCACTCCCCTATTGTGTATGGTGTGCATTGGCTTCCCCTTACCAAGCTCAATCCCCTTTTTCTTGAGTACTCCGCCAACTCACGCACTTTCTCACCAGGTGGGTCAGTAGCCTCATATTTTTTTTTTTTTTTCTCATTATTTATTTATTGAATCTTCATATATTAAATATGAACTAACAATAATTAATCAAATCTTATCCTAATTCTTTATTTTATGTCCTGCCAGTGCAAGACAAAAATTTTCTTCATCACGGGTTCTGTATCACATTTATATATGTGTTTATCGCTCATCTTAATGGGTAAGTGCTGCAGTGTCTCTTCTCCTTAAGCGAGTGTGGCCGCTATCATTTAAAATATTTCGAGCTAGTGGATTTGGGTGCAACTCTAGCCTTTTTAAATATTTTACCGCATACTTCGTAATAATAGTCCTTACCAGTGGCACATTGAGATCCTTGTGGATATTTGAGTTTTTAACATACCAAGGGGCAGCTGTGATTATTCGAAGAAGTTTATTTTGGCGCCTTTGAATTTTTTCGATATTTGAGGCCGAGGCAGTGCCCCATAGTTGAATACCGTAGCACCAGATTGGCTTTAAAATAGAGTTATAAAGTAGTAGTTTGCAGTCGAGACTAAGAACAGAATTTCTTCCAATAAGCCAGTTAATTTGAATTGCTTTTAGTTTCATTTGGGTTAGTTTTGCTTCTATATGGCATTTCCATGTTAAACGCCGATCTAGATGAATACCGAGATATTTGACATGCGATTGTTGAGGCACTAGTTGATTATTGATTTTAATAGGGGGGCATGTTTCCCGACGCAAGGTAAATGTAATATGTACGCATTTTTGCTCATTGACCTTTATTCTCCATTGTTTTAACCACAGTTCTAGTTGAAATATATGATCCTGCAGGTATCGAGATGCTTCACGACTGTTCTCGTGTACGCTTAGGAAAGCTGTATCATCAGCAAAAGTTGAGGTTAGGGTGTAATTGTTTGTCGGCATGTCCGAGGTATATATAAGATAAAAAAGTGGGCCCAGGATACTTCCCTGAGGGACTCCAGCTTCAATTGTCTGAGGAGAACTTAAAAAATCACCTTCTTTAATAATAAATTTTCGACCGACCAAGTAGCTTTCTAACAGCTTGTGTGTGTTAACCGGTAGGTTCAGCTTCAATTTATGTAACAAACCTAAATGCCAGACTTTATCAAAAGCTTGAGAGACATCGATGAAGAGAGCGGAGCAATATTTTCTTTCTTCAAAGGCTTTTCTTATGGCGTTTACTATCCGATGGGTTTGTTCAATTGTGCTATGTTCTCGTCTGAAACCGAATTGATGGTTAGGTATACACCCATTGTCATTTAAAATTGGGGTTAATTTTGACGCTAAGAGCTTCTCAAACAGCTTTGATATATTAGATAATAAGCTGATAGGCCTATATGACTCAACTTTGGTGTGATCTTTTCCTGGCTTTGGTATCATCGTAACTAAGGAGACCTTCCATTCTTGATGGTAGTATTCAAGTCGTATAATAGCATTAAAAATTAAAAGAATAATTTTCTTTGCTATGCTGGGTAGCTCCAGAAGCATTTTGTTGCTGATCTTATCAAAACCAGGAGCCTTCTTGGGGTTTAAATCACAAATGGCTTTTTCGATTTCTCTTATCTCAAATCTTAGGGGAACAGCTGCTCTAGCAACAACAGGTGGTAACTCGGCCGCAATATCGTGAGATATGTTTGGGGTAAATACGTTTTTTAAATGATTAACAAACAGATTTCCTTTTTCAACATCATTTCTTGCCCAACTACCATTCAAGTCTCTTAATGGTGGTTTAGAGACAACTGGCCTTTTGAGATTTCTAGCTGCACGCCATAATGAGTAGTCTGATTGTGGGGTTGCATCAAGTTCCTTAAGATATTTTTCCAGAGAAGCCGTTTTCTGAGTCTGCAGTAACTTTCTAAGCTTTTTTGTACACTCTTTTAGTAAGTTCTTAAGTAACGGGGATCTGTGCAATTGCCACTCTCTTCGAGCCCTCCTTTTTTCAGACAAGAGACGCTCGACATCTGTGGAATATATTTTAATATTTTTTGTTTTTTTGGGGGCAATACTGGAATGTTGAACAGCTAGTTTCAGAAAACTGTCAAAATTGGCAATAGAGCGATCTACATACTCCGGTGAACTAAGCGGAATATTTTCTGTGCAATGGGTGCGGAGGTATTTTCTATATTTTAACCAGTTAATTTGCGTAGCTGTCGTCGCTAAGTGACCAGTCGGATATACAATTCTATTGGGGTTCATTATATGTAGTAATAATTGTAGGTGTATGGTCAGAAGATAATTCTAAGGAAGCTTCAACATGAATCGTTTCTATGGGGATGTTTTTAACCACGCCGAAATCGATAACATCTGGAATTTTTTGATGATCAGTAGGCCAATTTGTTGGTTGTCCGCTCGCTACCACATTTAAATCCATTTTAGAAATTGTGTTAAATAAAACACGACCCTTTGGTGTTATAAGTCGTGACCCCCAGAAGGTATGTTTAGCGTTATAATCGCCAGCAGCTAGGAAACAGGGTCCTAATGATTTAAAATATTTACAGTATTGGCTTTCTGATATTGAAAATCTAGGCGGTGAGTATAACGATGAAATTACTAGGTTTCTATTTAATTCCTCAACGCAAATGTTCGTTGCTTGGAGATAATCTTCACGGTGATCAAACATTAGGTAGTGTTTGACTCGGGTTTTAATTGAAATGGCTGAACCTCCACAAGCTCTATCTCGAGGGTCCTTGGTATCATATAGTATATAACCATTGATTTTAAACGTATTTCTTGAGGTCAAATGAGTTTCAGAAACCATCATGACATCAATTTGTTTATTTTTAAGAAAGTATTCTAATTCATTTTTATGTTGGCGGATGCCGTTTGCGTTCCAAAAACAAATTTTTAAACAGTTCATGGCTTGTTAAGAATAGCTTGCAATAACATCGATTGCATTCTAAGAATTTCCTGCATCATATTACCCATTGTGTTTACTGTTTGCACTAATGTTTCCATGGTTTTTTCTAGACGACTTAAATTAGAAGCTTGAGTTTCATCATTACTTGGCGAAGCGCTTTGCATTGGCACATGGTTTGATTTAAGGACGTTAGCATACGAGGTTCTGTTATTACTAGGCTGCGGAGCCTGAATGCCATTAGTGTTTACTTGATTTGGTACCTGCATTTGTGGGGGATTAGTTTTCGGTCCAGCCGACTGCTTGACGATAGTATATACAGGGCATCCTCTATAATTGGCAGTGTGATTTCCGCCACAGTTGCTACATTTTTTTACATTGGGGTCATTTTTAGACTTATCGCACTGGACTGTACAATGTAATTCTCCACATACGACGCAGACAGGGGGTAAATAGCAGTATGCCTTAGTATGGCCAAATTCTTGGCAATTAAGACATTGAACGGGACCATTTCTTTTGTGCGGCTCCTCTATAGTTATTCTTCTGTAGAGAATATATTTTAAATTATAAATAGGATGCGTTTCATTTTTTTTTAAGTTTAATGTCGCCAGGTTCTAATTCTACCCGAAATAATGGTTGGGGATTTGTTTCCCTGTTTTTAATATTTGTAACGTTTTTTATTTTAAAACCCTTCTCTTCCAAAAAAGTTTTAATTTCATCTGGGTCCACGCATGAGTCTATGCCCTTGATCACTACCTGAAGACCTTTGCTGCTCTTTAGTTGATATGTGTAAAAGCTTTTCTTAAGGGCTTCGAATTTGTTAGTTAATTTACGAAAATCATTCTCATGATTTACCTGTATTTTTGTCTCGTTAATATTTCCTCGCTTGATTGCAGCTACGTAAAACGAATTTTCACCTATTACCGAGATCACGCTCTTTATTAACTCACTTGAGTTTTGCTCCCTTAGATATATCGGGGGTGGCTTAGAAGATTTTATAACGTTTGGTGCTTCCGAGGATTCATCCTCCAGAATTGCAAAACGATTTTGAGAGTTTATTTTATCAAAAGATGGTACTTTTGAAGCCGAAGCAACTGCTGCAGAGGTAGGGCTGCGACCCCGTTTAAGCACTGTTATGTACCTGTCCATACCAACTTGTACTTGAGGCTTTTGACCACTATTTACTTGAGATGTTTGCATTGCATCTGTGTTACAGTTCATGGTACCATTTGTTAATAAGATTGTGTTTGCCGTTGTGGCAACACTTGCAAGTGAGAGGTTTATATTTTTTAACGTATCACTATCAACCGTCTTTGTAAAAAGAGAGGGCGAAAGGGATCGTGTTCGAAAAATTGGTTTAGCCGTAAGGTAGTTACTATTGTTTTCTTTTGTTTTATTTATTACAGCATTGTCTTCGTTAGCATGCACTGTCACATAAACATTTCTATCATTTAGTTTTATTGTTGTTTCATTGTTTTTATTCATGCAATAAATTGTTTTTGTTTTTCACCGTTTAGTATTTTTCTTTATTTAATATTTTTTTCGTATTAATTGTTCACTTTTATGTTAAATAATTAAAATAACAAAATATATCATTTATTTTCAAGCGTCCATTCGCTGTTTATATAACAAAATCAAATGTGATTAATTAAAAATTCAAATTGTATGCGGAGTTAAGAATACACGTCTGTATCACAACAAAGCACGAACCGAACTCATGCACATGTGTAGCCTCATATGGCAAGTAAAGCGGTGCTAGTGCCAGAACCGTTCTGTCCCTAGACCTTGAATGAGAAGTCATATACTTATGCCCTTTTTTTGCCAGCACACAAGTATTTGTGTGGGGTGCGAATAATGTATTCCCCGTGACCGTGACTACCCGTTTGTTTTTCATCCAGGGCTCTTAGCCGCGTCCACATTGTTTTCGATAAGGTGGGTTGCTGGTTAAGGCTGCTTCACAGCGATGCAGGTTTATCAGCATCACTTTCTGCCTCTTAGGGTCTATCATTTTAAGGAAGCCTAAACCTAATACAACTCAAATATCGCAGCCCCTCCCATGGACTACAGATTTTTGGGAGACCTCTGGTCTACTGCTAACCGAAAGTCTCTCCCTTGATCCTCTTTACAAGCCAGTGAATTTTTTGTTTTTAAAATATGTGGTTAAACGGATTTTAAAAAAAATTTTGATTAACATTTTTCTTTTTTAGATTTGAACGAAAGTGACTTCAAATCATTTTTGACATTTTTGCAAAGCAACAATTTTCCAACACCTGAGTTACCTAAAGGTTTACCATCTAACGGTACGTTAAAATTATTTACTGTATTTTTTATGAAATTTCATTATATTTGTATTTATAACAGTTTCTGCATTAAGTGTGGAAGAACTAGAAGCTAGAATGCGCAAAATGGACTCAGGTGAAAATGACAAAAGTAAAAGCGGCTGCGTGGGTCAAAATTTGCACAAAAATAACGCCGCTCAGATAAAAAGAGCTGAATGTAAGGGCGATTCCGATGCATCTCCTCAATCATCTGAAATTAAATCACAGGATATAGAAGCTTTTCGAAAACTACTTGATCAACTAGGAAAACCACGAGTAGATATTTCAATGAACATAATATTACCGAACACGCCAGGGATGGCGCATCCTTTACCAACTCCGGTTAGTACATATCCAATTGGTGCACCACCAGTAACATCCAATTCTTGTAATATGGCTAAACAAGAGTATTTGATGAAGTTTATGCATCCGCAACAACTTTTGCATCATCATCACAATGTGGGTAAAATGGTAACTCCTCTTATTCAACATCATCATGCACATCATAGAATTACACAAATGTCTCCACAACAACAGACCGAAAATTCGCCCTTAATGTCCTTACCCCATCATCCTCATATGTCAATGGTAATGGGACATACACAAAAACGGATTGATGTACAACATTTAATTCAATGTAAGTAGTAATTATTTTGTAAGCCCCTTTGTTCATAAGAAAATATCAGCTTTAAAAAAATTTCACAGAAAATTTGTTTTCTCAACCATTTAAAAACCAGAAATATTTTGTTTAAATAAGGCCTTAAGTATTAAAAGTTAAGTTGCTATATCGGGCTTTGCGGAACCTTTGATACCTTCCAACCGACAGCTTAAATATTTCCTTATAAAAACTGACGTCAGTATTATATTTGGTTGCGGTTTAGACCTATGTTTAATTACACAATGCAACGAATTTCAACTTTGGTCATGACCTTTCACCACTATATTTGAACAAATTATAAAATATTGTTTTTGTTTTATATGTTTTGTTTTATATGTAATATGTTATCCTTTAAATTTAAAATTATTTAGATACATACATTTATGTTCTAAAATTTCGTGTTTTTAAAATTTAAACTATTGTAATATTTTTTTTTTAAATATGTATATACTCAAGGACTTCGGAATAATTCTGCGGGGTGAATTATGTGATGAAATTTTTTTTTTATTTATGCAAAATTTTAAAAGTTTTATATTATAATTTAAAATGGAAAAAAAAAGCTAACTATTTTTATTTTTTTTTTTTTCAATATTTATTTATTAATTCTTCATAGAGCCGATGGCATATGCAGCCAGTGCTCTAAAAATATCAATTTATTCTTAGAATGAATTCTGTAGATAAAATAAATGAATAATAATAATAATAAATCTTCATATATTAAATATGAACTAACAATAATTAATCAAATCTTATCTTTATTTTATGCCCTGCCGGTGCCAGACAACTAATTTCGTCATCACAGTTTCTGTTCACATATGTAGGTGCTTATCGCTCTTCTGATAAGGTGAGTGTTGCAAAGTCTCTTCTCCCTTAAGCGAGGGTGTTTCCGCCATGACTTAAAGTATTTTGAGCTTGTGGATTTGGGTGCAGTTTAAGCCTTTTTAAATATTTTAGTGCATATTTCGTAATCGTAGTTTTTGCTAATGGCACATTGAGATCCTTGTAGATATTTGAGTTTTTAACATACCAGGGCGCGGCTGTGATTATTCGAAGGAGTTTATTTTGGCGCCTTTGAATTTTGTAGATATTAGAGGCCGATGCAGTGCCCCATAGTTGAATACCGTAGCACCAGATAGGCTTTAAGACAGAGTTGTAAAGTAGAAGCTTGCAATCGAGACTAAGGACAGAATTTCTTCCAATAAGCCAATGAATTTGAATCGGTTTTAGTTTCGTTTGAGTTAATTTTGCCTCTACATGGCATATCCACGGTAATCACCGATCTAGATGTTAACCGAGATATTTTACATGTGAATGTTGATGCATTATTTGATTATTGATTTTAATAGGGGGCATGATTCCCGGCACAAGGTGAATGTTATAAGTACGCATTTTTGCTCATTGACCATTATCCTAGATTATTTTAAACATATTTCTAGTTGAAATATATAATCCTGTAAGTAACGAGATGCTTCATAACGGTTTTCGTGCACGCTTCCAAAAGCTGCATAGCCCGCAAATGTTGAAGTTTGAGTGTAGTTGTTTGTTGGCACGTCTGAAGTATTAATTAAGTATATCAGAGGCCCTCAGCGCCAAATGGCTGAGGAAAACATAAAAAATCGCTATTTTTTAATAATAAATTTGCGACCGACTTACTAGCTTTCTAACAGCTTGTGTGTGTTTGCTGGTAAGTTTTGCTTCAATTTATGTAATAAGCCTTAATGCCAGACTTTATCAAAAGCTTGCGAAATATAGATGAAGAGTGCTGAGCAATATTTTCTATCTTTAAAAGCTTTCTTATGACATTTACTATTCTATGAGTTTGTTCAATTGTGCTGTGTTTTCTTTAAAAACTAAATTGGTGGTTTGGAATACAACTATTTACATTTAAAATCGGTGTTAATTTTGACACTATGAGTTTCTCAAATAGCTTTAATATATTTGACAATAAGCTAATAGGCCTATATGACTCAACTCTTGCATGACATTTTCCTGGCTTTGGTACCGAGGGATGCCAATCGGGGATACCCGGGGTTCATAATTATTAAAAATCAAATCCCTTGATTTTTCGGGATATCAGTATTTTTCGGGATACGGTGGTTTTTAAAATTAAAAGATAAATTCTTTGTACAGATATTTATTAAAAAAAGTCTTTCAAAGAGGTTAGCAAACAAAAGTTTAATAATTAATTTATTATTTTTAAGTTAAATATAATGTTATATTGATTACTAAAATTTAATAAAAAATATGATAAAAAAAAGCAACGATTTGAAACAATGTGTAAACTGATTCAATTAAAAGATAATTACCATTAAGTCTATATTTTATCCAATAACCTCAGTTGATTCAAAATAAAAAAAAAATAATTAATATTGTAATTAAATGGAGCAAACTAGTACTTGATTTATTTGTAAGATTCTATTACAATTATTATAAAATGAAATAAAATGAATAATTGAAATTTGAATTCAAAATTAATAAACACAATCAATATATTTAGATAACCATAAAAATCTGATTTTAGCAAAAACACATTTTTATACCCACCACCACTAGTTGTAGGAACTATATAGTGTATAATTACACCACTTAATTTCCTGAAATCGCTTCATAAATTACCGTAGGTCCAATGCACACTCTCTGAAAGCACTTTAATAATTCTAACTCTGTAAAAAGCAAAGTCTAAATTTTGAATTTGGTGTTTAGTGCATTTCAAAAGAAATTTTTTGCTTTATACATATAAAGTTTTTACATAATTATTTTCAGCATTTCTTACGTAAAATTTTTTTTAACTGTGGGACACGCTTAAAAAGAATTACAAAGTTTGACTTTTTTTCTTTCGATCAATATTGTGTTTCCTATATTTTAGTAAATTCTTAAGTTGAGGGGATCTGCGAAATTTCCACTCTCTTCGAGCTCTCATTTTCCAGTCAAGAGCCGCACGACATCTGTAGAATATATTTTATAATTTTTGATTTTTTTTTAATGTTATGCTGGCATTTTAAACAGCTAGTTTAAGATAAATGTCAAAATAAGCAATGCATTTTCCGTTGTACTAAGCGGAATATTTTGTATGCAATCGGTACTGAGATAGTTCTTATATTTTTACAAACTTATTTGTGTGGCTGACGCCCCTAAGTAACTTGATGGAGATTCAAATTATTTGGGTTCAATATATTAACAATTGTAGTTGCGTGATCGGAAGATAGTTCTAAGGTAGCTTCAACAGGAATGGTTTCTATGGGTATGTTTTTAACCACGCCAAAATCGATGACACCTGAAATTTTTTGCTGATCAGTAGGCCAATATGTTGGTTGTTCGCTCGCGACCATACTTTAATCCATTTTAGAGATTGTATTAAACAAATCACGATCCGTTGGTGTTATAAGTCGTGACTCCAAGAAGGTTTGTTAATACCATGTTCGCACGACAGCGTTTTTTCGTAATTCGCTCTCTCATTCGTAATTCACAGCCTAATTATGATCAAAATTACATAATTCGTCATACAAAAATTTGAGAGCGGATTATCTCATTTGTACGTAATTCAATTTTTATTACCCTGTGCATTACTTTAAAATCAATGTGATCTCTAATTTTTATCGGTTTTTTCCATCACCAACTGTCAAAGCACTAAAAAAAACAAACAAAATATTCTATTTACTGGGAAAATAAATAAATGTATGTATTTCTTTGAAATAATATTTTTTACTTACTTTTTCTTTTCATTCTTAATATAAGTTACCCCAAAAAAACAATAAAATTTAGCAATAAACAAAATTAATAAAAAGAAGAAGAAGAAAAACTGTCAAAACCGATTAGGAATATGCCGTGCGAACATGGTAATTCAAATAAGTAATTAAAACGGAGATCGAAGTAATCCAAAGCACCGTGCGAACAATACATAAGCGTTATAATCGCCACGCAGCCAGGAAACAGGGTCCTAATTAGGGAGATCGAACGGTTATTATTCAACCGACTTAAACCGGTTATTTTAGCTTTGTTATTTTAAAAAGTCAATTTTTCTAATATCGAACAAACGGGTTTTTTGGTATAATACACCGGTTATTTAAATAATGTGTAATTTATATACGTTTTCCTTAATTTTGTTGTTAATGTCTCGTAATTAAATTATTTTTGTAGTTGTAATATTGGGCATCCTTTTTATTAAGAATATCAAAACAAAATGTAGCAAAAATCAAGGAACATTATGAACGATTTAAATATATAGCGGTTATAACAGTTTGTGTTCTTGTAAAAAAAAATAACACCAAAACACCATAAAAAAGTCAGTTAGAAAGGTATATAGCAACTTGTGTAAGAGTATTCCAAATATTAAATATATTTTTATACAGATGTCATCTCTGAAGATATTTCGGAAGGGATTTTAAAGACAAAGGTGCTTGAAATACCATAAAGTGATAATTTGCAAAGGTTCTTCGACGTCACGACTTATTAATCACCTTAAATAAGTCCACAAGCTTAGAATTAATGTGCGGCAAATAAAACTTGACTCCGTGCCAAGTAGTTCTTAAGAGACGGCAAATAATACATTACTAAAATACGCTGCAAAGAAAGAATCATGGGGTGAAATGTTAGCCCTTTGTGCTGCCGAGGAGAGAATGGCCTTTAAGGCACTAACTGCCTGTTTTTAGAAAACGTAAACAAGTAAGTGAGTGAGAAATTATATTGAAAACAAAAACAAATTTTCGTTTTTTATTGTTGTTTTCAATATAATTTCTCACTCACTCACTTGTTTACGTTTTCTAAAAACAGGTAGTTAAAATCTTAAGTAGTTCTAGCATATCTTCATGCTTAAAACTACAACATTCCGGCGGAATCAACGATATGGGAAAAGTTCATCAGTTTTATTTATTAAGCACCAAGAAGTAAAAAACTAAATTGAAGAAATCAAACAATGTCATGGAAAATTTCAAATTGTGGATGACGAATGGACAGATATTTCATAAAAAACGTGTTCATATTTCAATTTCAATTTTTATAATACTGAAACAAAATCATTTGAAATATATAATCCAGGCTAAGAGTTTTGTTGTACATTACTTTTTAAAAATATGGTTGAAGTCTACTGATTCATATAGACATGCTTAACCTACAACAAATTAAAATTTATTTAAAATAAAATTGGGAGAATATCTCATTTAATATTTTTATTAAATTTCTATGATTTTTTATTTGTGCATTGTTTTGTTTTTATTCAAATTTTTGTATTATTTTTTTTTTTTTTTTTTTTTTTTTTATTCAAATTGAAATCGGCTAACTGCTTATTTTTAAAATTTTAATTTTTTTATTTATTTAATTGAATTGGTCCATACACAAGACTAACCCTAATTATATAAAACGCACCGCAACGCCAAAGAATTAAATTAAAAGCAAAAACAAAGTCATAAATTTTTTGAAATTTTAAAAGGCAATGTGAATTTCTGTAGAAAGCAACAACAAAATAACAAAATATTAATGACTTTGTTTTTGCTTTCAATGGAATTATTTGGCGTTGCGTTTTACGTAATTAGGGCCGAAATTTTACAACACTAGCGCTTATAATATTTTTTTAAAACAATTCGGGGCTCTTTGCTATTTTTAAAAGTATTATTTGGTGTTATTTTAAATTAATTGCAATCCAGAATTCTTAAAAAATACCTCACCTTAATAACTGGACGAATAGAGTTGATAGGCTTCGAAGAAAAAATTCCACAATACTACCAAATAATGCAGCCTTCAACATCGAAATTATGATACTGATATGCTTTAATATTTTTTAAGTGTGGCCAAAATTCGACCTTTTGACTGCATTAAAATCTATTTTCGGGAGTGTATGGGAGCTATGGTCAAATATGGACCGATTTTAAGAAAATATGGTAAGATGAATTGAGTTGCAATACAATAAATCTGGGTCGAATTCAATATAAATAACAACATTATTAGACGTTACAAAATTTTATTCCGGAGAGAATGTGGAATTATGTTCCTATTCTCACTTTTTGCAATAGGCATGATGACAAACACGAAGTCAAACCTTTGATATGAAATTACTTTATCATTTGACATTAAACACAATTCTCAAAGGTTTTTCAATTGTGTGATTTAATTTGATGTCAAATTGGTAACAAATGTTAAATTTATTTATTATTATTATTTTTTTTATTATATATTCAATTCCTGTACAACAAGATTTAATCTTATATTTATTTAATAAATAACAAATGTTAAATTAAAATAAATAAACAATGAGATGAACCCACTGTTTATTGTTGATGTGTTTTGTTTAAACTTTGATAGTATTACAAGTAGAACTGTTGCTATAAGTCTTATACGCTTAACAGTTTTATTTGGTTTAATATCTTTAGTTTTTCTAAAATCTTTATGGATGAAGTTTCCTGATGATCTGGCCTAAGCAACCAGTGAAATGCGCATAGGAATAGCTTATCCCATCAACAATAAATTTCAAGTGTTTTTATCAATAATAAAAACTGGGAATTAAGCACGAATAACAAAATCTTTTGAAATTAAAATTTTGTATTCCCAAAAATTGAAATTACTTTTTGATAATAAACAGGCAAGTGCACGGCCTAAAAAAACACTTAATTGTCAACATCTTTTGTAAAGTTGTTGTTGTTTTTATTTTGTTTTTCTTAACCTACTTACAACTACAATTAATGTTGAGAGAATTTCAACTAATTGTAGTGGGGAATGTAAGATGAGATGAACCCACTGTTTATTGTTGATGTGTTTTGTTTAAACTTTGATAGTATTACAAGTAGAACTGTTGCTATAAGTCTTATACGCTTAACAGTTTTATTTGGTTTAATATCTTTAGTTTTTCTAAAATCTTTATGGATGAAGTTTCCTGATGATCTGGCCTAAGCAACCAGTGAAATGCGCATAGGAATAGCTTATCCCATCAACAATAAATTTCAAGTGTTTTTATCAATAATAAAAACTGGGAATTAAGCACGAATAACAAAATTACATAAGTATTTAATATACTTAAGCGCGTGTTAGTTTAACAATTTCATTATTCTAATTTAACAATTTCATTATTGTAATTTAACAAATTAATTATTGTAAATTTTAAATATTGCAAATATTTATTACTTTTTTTGTACTTCGCTAATAAGGCCATTTTTACCGTTTTCTGTTTTTAAAAAAATTTAAAAACTCAAGGTGTATTTAAAATTAGTTTTTATTATTAATTCACTCTCTTAATTTTCAATCGAAATTAAACTTCTTCTTTCAGTTGTTTCAATGAGGAAGTGAAAATACGAATATTTTCGGAATTGAGAAATAATCAACTTTGTAGAAATTCTTTTCGTGTAATTTCTACGGGTTTTTCTTTTCAAATTTTTTTTTCAGCAAAATCTTTCAATGATACGAACAAATTATTTATAGAAATTAATTGAAATGTTTGAATTATGGCTAAAATTGGAAAGTTTTTCAAATTTATTGTGGTTTAGGCTGAAACGTTTTCGGAAATTAAGTTTCGTTTTCGATAGAAACTTATCTACACGCTTTTTAAAAAGGCAATTCTCCTGTTCAATATCAAAGCTGTGGCTAATTTGCAAGTTCGGCTATGAAATCATTCATTTTTGATTCTTTTGTTGTTCTAATTTTTCGCAAAGTTGCTTTACTTTCTAGAACATGTCAACTAATTTAAGGTTGCCATTATCCCCTATTTTTTTAATGCATAATGTGTATACTGTTTCGTATGTGGTGTAAAAAGCCAAGGTTTGCTTCATCAATTTAATTAAAAAAAAATTGGCTTAAAATAGGTGAACAACAGCTTTGGAACGACAAGTAAGCTTTTACGGCTGGAAAGTTTTTTTTAAAAATCTTTAAACTTCAGGCGTCATCGAGTTGGTATATGACGCAACATTTCAAACCATTAAAAAATGCAAAATTCAAACATTACTTTCCGATTTGCAGTCTTTTAAGTGGATGTCGAAAATTTGTTGTACTTTATTTACAAACGTGTAAATAAACGTGTTTTATTTTTGTGCAAAAAAAAGTACAAAAGGAAGTAGAAAAGCTAAAATAAAGTACAGTTGCGTACTTCTTTAATGGTTATGCAGAAAGCAGTACAGATAGTAAAAAAAAGTACGCGTACTGCTGAAAACAGTACGTCTGGCAAGCCTAAGTCTTACTAATGTCCAATTTTGTGACATTTTTCACTCACAATTTAGTTTGCTATTTTGAATTTAAGTCAGCTGATTTAAAACAAATATAAAAAAAAATAAATATTTACCTAAAATCAAAATGTTTTTTAATTCTAATCCATGAATTAATAAATTAATATAGATCTTTCCTGACTATTTTCCATTTTTCAGACGCAAACCACAACTATTTAATTTTGTTTGTTTACCAAACATCAGAGTCCTAGGCCGATCCAATTTGACGCCGGAAGTGTTTTGTTGCAAAAAATGCTAGCCGCAGGTTAAATTCGGATGTTAGCCGAATAAAACTATACCATCAACGGCGACGGCTACAAAATCATTGCCGCTCGACTCAGTTGCTCAGCGCAGGTCTCTTCTGATTAATTACGACAGCACAATAAACATAGCAAGCAAAATTTTATTAATTTAAGACACTTTTTGTTTACAAAGCAACAACAATGTTTTTAAACCATTGTAAAATGTTAGAACATTATGTTTCGGTAAAAATCGAATAAAAAATTTTACAATATTTCGGCTAATTTTCACATAGCAAATCTTGCTTATAAAAACTGAATTTCTTTTGAATCAAATTTATTTTACTCATTCTGCAATCTGGAAAAAATTAAAACTAAGTTTGAAGATATTTATTTTAGAACGGTAAAAATACGCAAGAAATATGCCATTACGATTTGAAATCGCAAAAAAGGTGTGCTGGAGTTCGTAATCGCCTTAAGTTTGGCGATTTGAAATCACAAATTTTATTTAATTTGAAATTTGAAAAGATTGAAAAATATCATAAACAAAGAACATTTACTGTTTTTCTCTCCATTTATTTTAAAAACTTATAATATTTTGAATAAATTTCAATATACTAATTGTTGTTTTCAAATTTTTTTCAAATTGACGTTTTCTTGTAAAGAGCTGTTTGGATTTAACTTCGAAGCGAAAATTAATTTGACAACTTTTCTTAAAACAGAACTTATGTATATGGCCAAAATAATGACCTAATATCATAATTTGTAAACTTATTAATTTTATTTGTGCTGGAGCTCGTAATCCTGCAAATATTTATTATGTGTGTTTAAATTTGACAGCTAAAACATAAATTTTAATGATTCGATTGATTTTTAGCACATGGCCGTACAATATAAACAGATTACTAAGAAAAACGTATATATAGAAACTTTGAATACAGGTACTCTTGTGTACTTTTTTTTATATAAAACTCGTATTTGGTGATTTTTGGCGATTTGTTTCTAAACAAATTAAATTTTGGCGAGTTTTTGCGATTTTTGATTTATATTTGGTGATGAAGGAAAAAAAAGCATCTGACAGCCCTGTTGTGGGGTGTAAATGATTTATTGCTGTTTCAAGCTATTGTTGTGAGTTCGTATTTTTCAACCACATTTCAATGAATGCATATACCCAACAAACACGAAGTCAAACCTTTGATATGAAATGACTTTATCATTTGACATCAAACACAATTCTCAAACGTTTTTCAATTGTTTGATTGATTTTAACATTTAAATTCAAATTGATAATGATTTGAAAATAAAAATTTGACATCAAATGTCATATATCAAATGTTAAGTTAAATTCAAATCAAAACTAAACTTGGCAATACTTAAGCGAAAAATAAATGTTAACATTAAAAATTTTGTTACGATAGCATTAATAATTACGGTTTTAGGCGTACTAAACTGTTTTCCGGAAGTAGGGTTTATATGGGGCCTAGGGTAAATTATGGACCGACCTTCATCACAGTGTGATTTCCAGTCGAATAAAACGAACATTGGCAAAATTTCATATTATTTCGTGCATTTTTCAATCATTTATGTTAGTTTTTGTAAAAAAAATTATCAATTTTTTAAAGTGGTGGTTCCACATTTTGATTCATAGCTCTGATCCTACTGAACCGATTTGGCTGGATTTGAATCCCAAACTGCTTTGGATAACTACAAGCAATTTGACACCCAGTTTTTTATTTCTTTTGAGTTTTTCGAGAGTGAGCGTGTTTTCAACAGACGGACTTGGCTAAATCGACTTAGAATTACTCAAGGAGCCAGAATATATATAATGTCATAAATGTTATAAATTGAGAGCCCTTGTTTTCTGACTGCTGGTGATAACAACGTAAAACATACTTTCTGGTGGTCAACTTATAACACCAAAGGATCGATTTTTTTAAGTTTGATTTTCAACAGCTTTCAATTAAGCTGATCGAACAAATTTTCATTTGCTATTATGGCGCACATTCGATAAAAAATTACTATTGTGATGTAGTTTATTCACAATAGTATATTTTCTATTGTTAACAAATATAAAAAAATAAAATTAAACGTGACCGCGGCGGAATTTTGGTTGTTTACAAACAATTATGGGGTTTCATCCCACTTTTTTACATGCTGAACTTTGGTGAAAATCATTTTGTCAAAAAAGAAGTGTGTTCCGTAAGAAAAACGAGCCTTTCCTGTTGCTATTTACGACGTTGGCTTTACATAAAATGAACTAAACTGATTAAGATTGTGGTAATTCGTATACGGACACAAACAAATTTAGAAATATTTACATTTTCAACAAGTTTTTAAAATTTATTTGCACCCTCGCATACAGGGACAAATAACCGAATTACGACGAGAAAAATTGAATTTTTTATTTTGTTAAATGTAACCACTATTGCACTTAATATGTTCTATATACCAGTACGCAATCAACCTATAAATATTTATTTTTTAACGCATCACATTAGTCTGTACGTGCGTGAAAAGTATTATTATCTGTTACACGCACTTATACCTGTCAGCAGCATCTATAGCGTTTTTAGTTGCTTCACTCGACAATTTTTTGTAAATTTACAGTTAAAAGTTTTTTAAATATATTTTTAAGCATCAGGTATCTAATTTAATTTGCAGTTATTATTAAAATAACAATTATATGTAGTGTAGTACTATACCTACACTGTTTTTATTATGAAATATATTGAAAAATTTACTTTAGCTAGAGCTACAAAAAAAGTTCCAAACAGTTCCACGACTTTACCTTATAAGTTAAAAAAACAACTACTAGCAAGTAAAAAAAAGTCAACAGGAGGTCCCCCCGTTTCCCCTTTCAATAAATAGAGCCTATTTTACTTAGGTAGTACACCTAATTCTGAAAATCTCATGCAAAAGACATTTTTTTAATCCGCAAAATTGCTTTTCAGTCTCCTCACAAAATACTTGTGTGCACCACTGATGTATACTTAAACTGGTACGAAAAAATATAAAACGGGGAATTCCGTAACTAAATTGTAACTAACAGAACCGCAATAGCAAAATTTTTCATTCAGTGCCGTCTTTTTACAAAATATTTGTGTGAACGAAAATATATTAGAAAGGACAATTCCGTGAGATCTGTGCTTTAAGGAAGATGAAAATGAAGAGAAAAGAGTTATTTGATGTACTGAAAAAGCAACAATTTTATAATATGTCATCATCAAAGTGTAATGAACAATTATTACAGTATATTTTGGGCAAAATTGGTGTTAGTGAGCTTTCTGAAACTTTTAGAAAATATAATTATTAATTCCGCTTTTTATAAGTGTTCTCGTTTTAAGTTTTTAATTAGGCCTTGTGTTTTGAAATTTTAATTTTTAAGTTTTAAAAACTGACATCAAAACTCCCCTGTAATAAGTTTTAAGCGAATGCGATCAATTTTTTAAAAATCGTCCGCCATATTGGATCCGCCACTTTAAATTTTTCAAAACTGACATCAGATTCGTAATCAGCGACCCTAAAAACCTTGAGGTACCTAATTTTATTAAAATTTATTGAATCCATATAAAGTAAATAATTTTGTCGCACTAAATTTTCAATTTGTCCCTGTGTGCGTCGAAAGCAAATTTGATTTCGTTGCACAGATATGCACCTTAATTGAGTTTTACGCAAAAAATTATATTATTGAGCCATATAAAATTGCAATTTAGTTAATGCTCAATTAATACGAAATTGTTATAAATATTGATTAACAAGTGTGTTAAGCAAGCAAAACACAACTTACTAATCAAAGTGTTTTAACATTTGACAACTAAAATTACAACAAAACATTGGGTCTGAGCTCAGTAGTGCGATTCGCTAACTTTTAACACTTTAGAAAGTGTTAACTTAAACCACACATTTTGATGTTTGCACTAACCACTATGTGATTCACTAACTTATTTATAACAATGGTAAATAGTTTAATTTGTCTCTCTATGCAAATTGATATATCGTGGCAACTCTGCCAAGAGAAACATCAAAATAGGATAAAATAACAAAGAGAAAATAAAAAAAAAAAACAAAACAAAAACCTTTTAATTTATAGATTTTAAATAATATTGTGCAAAGTGCGTAAAACATTACTAATTTTTATTATTTTATTAATTATTTTATTTTAGTATTTTAGTTTTAATTTTAATTAAATTAAATTTTTAGTTTTATTTGAGTTAAATTGTTGGTTTTAGGATAAATAAATAAGAGGCTCCACGGAAAATTGGTGTGTGACAAGAAGTGGATAAATTTTAGGCTAAGTAACCCAAAGCCATAATATTCATCGACTTTATAGGTACAACGAAAAATAAACTTTTTCTTTGCGGATTTAACCACACCAAAAATGTTGGTGTTAATAAACCACAATTTGTTTTGTTAAAAATAACAGCTGACTGAAACAGCTGGCTTTAAACAACAGCAGATGTTGTTAAAAGTATTAGTGAATAGCAAAATGGTTAATTTTGTGGTAAACATTTTTAAACGAAACAATTGTGGCTTAAAAAGCATAGTGAATCGCACTACAGGGTTGTTAGATGTGACGATTTTTCATCATTTTGACGATTGTTTTGAGAAAATACAGTAAAATGACGATTGACGATTTTTTTACTAAACGTAATGGTGTTATGACGATTTTCTGGCATCAATAAAACACTTACAAGAAATATTTACAATTATATTGGGAACAGTACAAAACGTAAAAATCAATTTTTCGAAACACAAAAATTATTAGGTTAGGTTAGGTTAGGTTAAGAAGGGTTATGTGCCCAAGGGCACACTTCCACCCGGAGACCGGTACGGTCCATTGTGAATCCCTTCGATAAAGAGAAAGAATGTAGAAAAGAGAGAAGTAAAGAAAAGAAGTATAGGATGATAGAAAACCAGAAAGTTAGAAAATTAGTAGGTGCTGTGCAAAAACAAATTCCCTCTCTACAGTCCCCTCAACAGAAACAACCGCACTATTTCCCTGACAAACCCTAGTAGATCAGCCGGATTACATCCAGCGATGCACCCCAGTTCGTCGTGA
This sequence comes from Pollenia griseotomentosa, assembly GCA_963931875.1. Taxonomy (NCBI): domain Eukaryota; kingdom Metazoa; phylum Arthropoda; class Insecta; order Diptera; family Polleniidae; genus Pollenia; species Pollenia griseotomentosa. The sequence goes on from OZ007565.1 coordinate 9,107,711, forward strand.
AACCTTTCTCCCAGCCACTTCTGTCTGAGACCCTGCATCCTAGGACAGTGGCATAGTACATGCTCGACTGTCTCCAGCTCCTCTGATTCATCGCATAATCTGCAGAAGTCCGGTATGGTGCTGTCCCATTTTCCCGTAAAGGCCCTAACAGGACAATGACCCGTCAAGAACCCTATAAGCGTTCTAAGACCACCCCTATCCAATCCCAGTAGAACCCTGGTTGCCCCCGCGTCCAATCTGGGCCATAGTGCCCTAGACACCCTGCAATCCACTCTGTCCCCCCAGGATCGGTTAACGTCATCACGGAACTTTTCCCTTATCACACCAAAGTAGTAACATAGGGGAGGCTTTACCCCCATGTCCCTTACCACTAAGTCCATATTCGAACCCGCCCTTGCCAGTTCGTCCGCCACCTCATTTCCATCAACCATGCAGTGTCCGGGTACCCAACACAGCCTTACATTGAATGCCTCCATGAGTTCCCTAAGAGCATTTCTACACCTAGCGACCAGGCGCGATCGCACCGTATAATTTGTCAATGCCCTAAGCGCAGCCTGACTATCGACGTAAATTGTCACCACAGATCCACCCACGATGTGTTCCAGTATCGCCTCCGTCGCCCTCCAGATCGCTAGGATCTCAGCCTGGAAGACACTGCACTCATCGGGGAGTCTGAAAGACCTTTTCACATCGGTGTCCGCAATATATACACCGGCACCAGTGCCGGTTTCCATCTTGGATCCATCCGTAAACACTGCCCACCCCTCAAACAGTCCGTTGGACCCACTCCAATTTTCCCTATCCGGGAAGTCTACCGGTGGTGTTGCACCAAAGTCCAGGGTCATAGTCCTATGATCCGAAATACCCCCAAGAGTATTACCCTGACCAAGCAGACCCATCTCGTACAAAATTCTCGTGTGATCATCCCGCCTAGGCCTAACTAAAGAAGACTCGTAAAGTCTAAGTAAGTTCCTAGCGGCCACACTCCTCACATAATGTTCAATAGGGGACAGATATAGTAGGATGTCCAGCGCTGCCTGCGGAGTACTTCTCCTAGCGCCTGTAATGCCAAGAGATGCACTCCTTTGAACCTTGCTGAGCATCTTCCTATAGCTATCCACTCCCAACGCACCCCACCAGACAGTGCATCCATAGGTAAGTATAGGCCTAACAACCGATGTGTAAATCCAGTTTACCATATCTGGCCTCAGACCCCAGGTCTTACCAATGGAGTTCCTGCATGTGTAGTATGCATTGAGTCCCCTTCTCATCCTCTCCTGAGTATTTCTCTTCCAAGACAGTTTGCAGTCCAGAAAGTTACCCAAATACTTTGCTCCGCCCGATAGCGGTAACTCGACGCCATCTAGCACTGGCCCCCTAAATCCCTCTATCCTATACCTTCTGGTAAATAACACCAGCTCAGTTTTCACAGGGTTAACACCCAGTCCCCTATCCTTTGCCCAAGCCGAGAGTTCGCCCAGCATCACCTGCATAATTTCCCCGATCGTGGACAGAAACTTTCCCCTGACCAGAAGAACTATGTCATCGGCATAGGCAACAATCTTCCTGCCCATGGAATCAAATGATCTAAGAATCCCGTTGACCGCAAGCAACCACAGTAGGGGTGATAGAACCCCCCCTTGTGGTGTCCCCCTGGTAACCCTCCTCCTTATCACATGATCCCCCAGGCTCGAGTTTATAATCCTACTGCCAAGCATGCAGACTATCCACTCCACCAGAAAATCCTCAACTCCCAACTCCAACAACGAATCCCTAATCGCCTCAATCCTAATGTTATTAAAGGCTCCTTCTATATCCAGAAACGCGGCCAGAGTATATTCCCTATGCCCCAGACCGTGCTCAATATAGCCCACCACCTCATGTAACGCGCTCTCAACAGATTTACCCTTCAGGTAAGCATGTTGAGCGTTGCTTATAAGGCGTGTCTCAATATTACTCCTGAGATAGTAATCTATTAGCCTCTCAAGAGTCTTCAACAAGAAAGAAGACAAACTAATAGGTCTAAAATCCTCCGGTTTCGAGTGGCCTGCCTTTCCAGCCTTGGGTATAAAAATCACCCTAACCTCTCTCCACCCTCTAGGCAGATACCTCCTACTGAGGCACTTCTTGAATATATTCACCAGCAGAAATGATGCGTCGTCCGGAATGTTACAAAGCATGGCCGGAAAAATGCCATCCGGACCCGGTGATTTATATGGGTCGAAAGTATTTACCGCCCACACCAGCTTTTCCCTTGTGACCATTTCCTCGACGCAAGCGGAAGCATAATCCGATGTCATGGACATCACGTCCCATTGACCGTCGTCCATACTTCCGGTTTCCCTGCACCCGGGAAAGTGCGTCTCCATAAGTAAGGTTAGGGTCTCAGAGCCAGACTCAGTCCATGAGCCGTCATTCCTTTGGATATAACCAAGGGCCTTAGGGTCCTTGGATAAAATCCGTCGGAATCTTGACAACTCGTTGACATTATCGATGGATGCACAAAATTGCCTCCATGATAGTCGCTTTGCTCTTTTCAGATCCGCCTTATATCTATTGAACTGCACCCTATGATTGTTCCAATCCTCTGGTGCTCTGGTAAGCTTGGCCCTATTAAACAGTCTCCTAACCGTAGACCTTTGAACTTGGAGTTCCCTGGTCCACCATTTGGGCTGTTTACGCCTACCCGGAAATGTAACCGGGCAGGACTGCTCATAGCTTTCCCTTAGAAGATGAGTGAACTTGTTCACCACCCCCTCCAGATCAGTCGGCAGCAAGTCGCCCAAGGCCATTTGCGCCAACCCAATTTGGACTCTTTCCCTAAAGGAGTCCCATTTTGTTCCCCTCGGGTTCCTAAATGGAGCAGCCCCAGGTGGGTCAAAATTCAATGTGAAGGTAATACGACTATGGTCTGAAAATGTACAGTCCGTTGCCACCCTCCAATCAGCAACAAGTTGCTCGTCACGGTTCACTAATGTCAGATCTATCACTGCCTGCCTATCTTTATTTCTGAACGTCGGCGTGTTACCCATATTACAGATAATAAGATTCTTAGTAGTTATAAAATCAAACATTAACTCACCCCTTTTGTTTATATCTGCACTCCCCCATTGGCTATGATGAGCATTGGCATCGCAGCCCAATACAAGGATTGCACCCCTCCTCCTTGCATATGCCGTCAGTTCCCGCACCTCAGTACCAGGTGGGTCTATCGCCTCGTATGGCATATACACCGAAGCCAGTGTAAGAGTGCGCTTACCTTTGGCTTCTCCATTTACTACGGTTAAGTCACCGCACCTGAAAGAATGAGAGATGAGAAAATTCAATTCATTCCTTGCTAATATACACGTTCTTACCTTGTCCTCTGTGGACGGGACAAACAGAGTGTATCCCGCAACTCCTAAACCACAAACCTTATTTTTATTAATCCAAGGTTCTTGGATTAGGGCCACGTCCGTCCGGGTGCTAGTGAGGAAGGTTGCCAGTTCGGATGAGGCTGCTTCACAATGGTGCAGGTTTATTTGCACCACTAACAGCCTCTTTGGTCCTGTCATGCTTCGGATACCGGAACCTGACGTTACCTAAACCAAACTTAACTACCCCCCCCACCTCCACCAAGAATTCCATGGACTTCCGATCCACTGCGAAGCGGAAGTCCCTGCCGGTATTCTCCTTACACACCAGTGAGGTCACCAGCCTCCATTGGTCGGTAAGAAGCCTATTGTTCTGATTGCCCAATACTGCCAGTATAGTTTCCACCGGGCGTACGGGTGGTGGAATCCATACTGTCACTATGGACCTAATTGGCAAATCGGAGGCTTGTATGACAAAAATTATTGGAAATTATACAAAAAAATTCCTCCCCCATCCCAAACCAGGTGACTTTCATTAGAAGAATTAGCAATTCGAATTCTACAATTATATGAATGCCATCGATATTGCAAAAAATATACACTAGAGCCCCGATTTGCGTCGGTCCTACTTGGTCCGCTTTTTAAAATATGGTTAAATCCGCTTTACGTTTTTATGATTTCGATTTGCGTCGCTATATACGATTGCATTTTTGCGCTGTAGTCATAATCACATGTGAAGAATTTTTCTATTTGCGTGTAAAAAGGCGAAAACCCATTTAATTTTGTTAGGTTAGTTATTCTAAGCATTGTTGCGTGTTAGGAAGAAGGAAATAAGTTCTTAATAAGAAGTGTCGTAGAAAAATGAGCGCAAAGAGAAGAAAATGCATTAGTTTGAAACTAAAATTGGACGTAATAAAACGTTTCAAGTCGGGTAAAAAGACTGTTGATATAGGCAGAACCCTTGGTTTAGCACCTTCAACAGTAAACACAATTTATAATGGTGATAGCGCTAAAAATAATCATTAAAAGACAGCTCAAGTTAAAACAAATGAGATTTTATTATTTATTTACAGCCAGGCCCACGATGTCACACGTTAACGTTCGCTTAGAAAATTACATATAAAACAAAAACCAATTTTTGAAATTGTTGTTGTTTTAAATGTAATTTTCTATGCGAACGTTAACGTGTGACATCGTGGGCCTGGCTGTTAATGTTTTTGTGAATATGGATAAATGAAATAAATAATTTTTAGTATGTTTTTATGAAAATATATTTTTTCTGATGTATTTCTTTTCAAATGATAAATATATTTCAACCTACTTGCTGAAATAAATAGAACCATAACCATATCACTTTTTTGTCATAAATAGAATTTCTTGCTAAAAATGTATATTTTTAAACCACTCAATGCAATAAATTGTCTCTAACTTGTAAAATTGAAATATTTGACGATTTGTTGACGATTTTGTTAAATGTTCGTGACGGTTTTAACAAATTTTGTTAAAACTTTTGACGATTTTTAAAGAAAAAACCCTAACAACCCTGTCTGAGCATTAGGTAAATGTTGTGTGTAGTAGTAATATAAAAAATTTATTTTTTTAAACTGTCAAACGCTAATTGAGTTAGCTGAATTGTGTATACATATGTGAACGGAAAGGTAATTGTGTCAATAAACCGAATATTGACTCAATAAAAAAGGTATATCTGAACACGGTGTAATGTACATTCGATAATCGATGTTAGATAGCCAGCGAAAATCGTTTGTAGAATGTTACTAATAATAGGGACCACAATTTCCAAAATGGGACCGAAAGTGATAGCGAGTGGACAACCAACATTCTGGCCTACTGATTAGCAAACAATCTTCCTGCAGGATTTTCTTCAGAGAGTGCTTTCTGCTTATGTTTTTTTTTAATTTGTCTGTCCAAATGCTCCCAGATGCTTAGTTGAGTTGATATCGAGCGACTATTGGGCTGATCCAGCTGTTTAAGGATATTTACAAAAGCCAACCCCATCACGCTTCACTATAGATACTTTATGTTTCCGTTGAATTTCTTATTTCTACCTTTTATCACGTTTGTTTTCCGATATATGACGCAAGCGCCGCCATTAAAAGTCTGATCTCAACTTATCGTATATCGTTGTAAATGGCTACAATATGGGTGATATTTTCGTTGATGCTTTTTTTTAATCGGACTTTAAATGGCAGCGCTATATAAAGGGTGTTTTTTTAAGCCCGAAAGAACTTGAAATTGTAAAAAATAACACAAAAAATTAAATTGTAATCAAAATTTTTTTTTTATTCGAAAGATCAATACGTGACATTAACATTTGAAAATGATTTCGGGCATATGGGCACCGCGGCTGTTCTTGACGAAGCGCATTCTGGACGTCCAATTTTGGGCCACTTTTTCGAGCACTGCTGGCCGTATGTCACGAATAACACGAACAATGCTGGCCTCCAAGGCGTCAATTGTTGCTGGTTTATCAGCATAAACCAGTGACTTCACGTAGCCCCACAGGAAATAATCGAGAGGTGTCAAATCGCACGACCTTGCAGGCCAATTGACAGGTCCATTTCTCGAAATCAACTTATCGCCAAATTTTGATTTCAATAAGTCGATGGTTGCGTTCGCCGTATGGCACGTAGCGCCATCCTGTTGAAACCACATCTCCTCCGGATCAATGTCATCCATATTTTCAAACAAAAAATCATTGATCATGGTGCGGTAACGATCTCCATTGACCGTAACGCGAGCTCCGGTCTCATTTTTGAAGAAATAAGGTCCGATGATGCCACCAGCGTGAAAACCGCACCAAACGGTGCATTTTTCTGGATGTAATGGAGTCCGTAGGGTCTCTTGTGGATTGGTCTCGCTCCATATGCGGCAATTTTGCTTATTAACAAACCCGTTAAGCCAAAAATGCGCCTCATCGCTGAACACAATTTTGCGATTTAAATTTGGATTAAATTTTTAAATTTTTCAAAGTAAATTTGGATAATTTCGTAGCGTTGTTCAAGCGTGAGTCTATTCATGATGATTTGTCAGAGTATACTGAAACGATAAAAAAAAATATTTCATCAAAATTTAATTTTTTTGTGTTACTTTTTACAATTTAAGGTTCTATCTAGCTTAAAACAACACCCTTTATAAAAAAAACAAAAAGTGCTGTATTTTGGGGCGTAGCAAAACAATTTTTTTTTAAAGTCCTCAATTCATTGACATTCATTTCATTCTAGGTCCTGACTGGTGCAAAATTTTTTGTATTACATTGGGATCACCTGAGGGCTAATTCTGGAAGTCGTGATCGAATACTTTTTCGATTCAAAAGCAATTTTATTTCTAGTTCTTTTAGTTGATTTGGAACGGATCGAAATAATTTGTTCGGTGTTATAAAGCATTTATTTGAGTTTTCACAACCGAAAAAAAATAATTTTGATTCGTTTAGTATCGACTGAAAGAATCAGAAATAGAAATGCTTTCGAATCTAATTTTAATTGTATCTTTCGAAGCTAAAATTAGGCCCCTGGTATAATGTAACATGAGGCGTGTCATAAAAGTGAGTATATTATCAGCTAGACCTTCTAAGTTAGAAAGGGAAAGGGTTTTCTTGGCACGTGCAAAAAATTGACATTAGGGTGGAAGAATACGAGATGGCATAAGTGGCGCCCAGAATTTGAGGTCGGAAGAAAAACTAAAACCTTAGTCAATTCATTAACAAAACAATATGTAATATGAAGAGATCGGATTATAAATAGCGGCTGTATTTTTGGGCTTGGCTTAAAATTTGTTTTCCTGCTTTAGAAACATTATTCATATATATGTTTCATTCTAAGGGGTGACTGAAACAAATTTTTATCTACCCACCATAGTGTAGTCCCTTTCATCATAAACAGGTTAAAAATAGAAACCTTGTCATGTCAATATTTATTAAAATTTAGTATTTCAAATACAATATTTATTAAGAAAAAAAGTTTCTTCGAGTTCGAGGCCAATTATTTTTATTCATTAATTTTTCCAATATTTCAAAATCTATCGGATAGCAGTCTCAAGGCTGCAACAATACAAGAAAATCACTAATGTACAAAAAACAAATACATAATAACAACAAAAAAAATAATAAAATACTTACAATGAGTAGCAAACATATTTATTAGAGACGTATAACTATCTCCACATTCAATATTGTATTTACTGACTTAACTATTTCATGCTCTTGTTTATTATGTGTCTGTTGCTATTGGCGCAGCTTTCCGTGTCTATCTTTTTTTATTTTTTTTATTCTTACTTAAAGTACGAGTCGTACTTAAACATTTAAGTACGAATAATGACTAATTATTTAGTAAATGTTTAAACGATGGTTTAGTTGAACTAAACTTTAATGTATATGTAGTTAAACTCAACAACTTTAAATCAGTGTACCATGTATAATATGAAGTAAAATCAAGTAAGAGTTCTATATTCGGCTATGCCGAATCTTTATACCCTTTACCATGGTGCAATAAGAACAAAAAGTTATGTAAACACCATTCTTAAAATATAAATAATTATATTTTGTGCCACGCTCATTTTTAGGAATTCAGTATTTCGGTTATAACTCAGCCATTTTTTAACCGATTTTACAGATATATATACCGACGTGTTTTAGAAGAAATTTACCATTTACTTGAGTTATAAAGCTTGGACTCGGGAAGATCTATGGTTCCCGAAAGTGGGTAAACATTTTAATTTTGGGCATTCCTTTCTTGTATCTGAACCGATATTTCCGTAAGCGTAATTTTTGGGAATTCAGTATTTTGGTTATAACTCAGCCATTTTTTAACCGATTTGTACCGACGTGTTTAAGAAGAAATTTTCCATTAATTTTAACTATAAAAGTTGCACTCGGGAAGATCTATGGTTCCCAATAAAGCGTATTTAAAAATTTTGGCCATAACTTTTCCGTATCTGAACCAATTTTTTCCAAAATTTTCTGAAAATACTTTCTACTAAAGAATTCCGATCTTTTGATATATAAGGCGTAACCATAGGTCATATTACAGTCCAAAAATCCAATTTTTAAAACATTTTTTGATATTTTTTTGTACGTGAGGTACCACGCCCACTTCTCCAGTCCCGCCCACATTTTGTGGGATGGCCCATCATATCTGGGGGCTTCGAAGAACCCATTTCAACAGACAGACGGACAGACGGACAACCGGATTTTAACTTCGCTTTTCATAAGGACCCAGAATATATATAATTTATAGGGTTGCCCACATTTAAAGGACACCCCGTGTAGGTTCATTACTGCCAATTACTGATTACCAACATAAGTTTCTACAAATATATTATCTTGGAAGTTCTGAGGAAAGAAGTAAACTACAGCTGAGCAGTTACCAATTAATTTCGTATATATGAAAATAAGTTATGTTTGCTTATTTTCTTATTTTTACGCTGGCGTACGCCTCGTCAGATTGCTTGAAAACTTTGCCAAATTATTACTTGCAATTTCGGAAGTTTTTTTTATATTTATTCAACTTGTTGTATACATATTTTCTTATGCTAATCCCGCAAAGCCTACGTTTGTCTGCATGCAATATCAAGCTAAGTCTACACGATATGCTGAATCATCATATTTATGTTGAAAAATTTGCTACCAGTGTGTAGACACAAAATTTTTTCAACAAAGGTACGCTTACCCACATTTGAGACATTTCGTCAGCTCAATTCTGAGCTGACAATTTGTTAGCGATGTAAAAAACGTTTGCTCACAATTTAAGCATATCGTCTAGACATTATAATTTTACTTTTCAAAAAATATTCCACGTATGTATGTTGACAAATATGTTATTTATTGAAAGCCGTATGCAAGCTTTTCAGTACACGGTAAATTTAATAGCATTTAGAATTTATAAAAATTGGTATTCTTTCTATTACTTGTATTAATTTGTGCAGAAACCTGGAACTCATCAAGATTTCTAACTGATCGGCAAATAAGGAACAAAAAATGTCATTTAAAGGTCATTTAAAAATAAAAACAATCTGCCAAGCACTTAGACCATACAAATTTAAAAATTCTTAACCAACATCTCTTTCAGTGTAAACTAGATCTCAAAAATATGGGTATCGTTGAAGGGTGCTTTTAAATACTTTTCACATCTACATATCTACTTCTATATGTAATATAAAAATTTTCTGTTTGTTTGTATGTTGGCGTATAGCCTCCTAAAATACTGAACTGATTTTCCTAAAAATAAAATAACTTATTTTTTCGATAGGGGCAGGGGAATTGGTACCTCCCATATGTAGCCAATATTAAATATCGCATATCTTAAGAGCCGCTGCACGCATCTTGTTCAACTTTTGGTAGTAGGATCTTCTGAGCCCCAAAATTGAAATAAAATAGCAGCGGGGGAAGTGGTACCTCCCATAGGAGGCAAATTTTTAATATCGCATATCTTAAGAACTGTTATAGTCAGAATGTTCAAATTTGTAGAAGTCACTCTTATGTAGGGTTGCCATCCGTCCTCTTTTCCCCGGACACCGTCCTCTTTTTTTGGGTATCCGGGGCAGTCCTACTTCTTTTTCATCAAGTGTCCGGGGTTGTCCGGCTTTTTACACCTTTTTTTACTTTTGTTCAAATAAATACTTATTGCTCAAATGATTATATTAAAATTTTATTTTAAGATTATTTTTGGAAAGAAAAAAAAATCATATCTTAAAAAAAGCACATCCCTCAAAGTTTTAGGATTTTTAAAAAAAAGTTTGAAGTACATATTATATAAAAAAAAAATCAGCAAAAAAAAATGGTTTTGACTTAGTCCATTTTTAAAATTTGATATTTTGCATATACATTTTTTTCAATATATTTATTGAAGCCTCAAGTATTCTCTTTAAACTGACAAAAATCATCTTCGTAAAGTAGTTTTCGAGATATTAAAATTATAAACTCAACACATTCGGCTTATTCGGCGACATTATGACAATTTGAATATGACATAACTTTTGAAAAAAAATCAAAAAATTGTTTTTCGTTGATATGTGTTCTTTATGGGATCAAATAAACCCTCTCGCCAAATCGCATTCAAATCGAAAGGGGTCAAGTCCCACTCTTGGTCGACTTGACATGGAATTACCCAAATTAAGTTTTTGTGTGCCGTCGTTAATTTTATTAATATTAGGTTGTTTAGAAAGTGTCCTCTTTTTTCGAACAAATGTCCTACATTTTTTATGCTGGCGTCCTCTTTTTCTCAAAATAGAAATGGCAAGCCTACTCTTATGGTATACTCACTTTTAAAAATAAAAATAAAGCGGGTAGGCGCAGTGTAGCGAAGCGCACTGGGTTAAGCTAGTATATATATAAAAATTAAAAATGTTTGTCTGTTTGTTTGTTGGCTTATAGACTCCTAAGCTACTAAACCGATTTTCCTGAAATATTTACAGTACCATCAAGAGAGCCCCGAAAATAAAAAAGGGGCATAGGGGCAGGGGAAGTGGCACCCTCTATAGCATGCCAATATTGAGTATCGCATATCTTAAGAGCAGCTGCACCCATTTTCTTTAACTTTTTGCTGTAGCATCTTCTGAGCACCTAAATGAAAAGAGGATAGAAGCAGGGAAAGTGGTACTCCCATTGGATGCCAATGTTAAATATCGCATATCTTAAGAACTGTTATAGTAAGGATTTTTAAATTTTTTATAGTGGAATATACATTTGAAAATAAAAAAGGGGGTAGCCGTAGGGGGATCAATTCCCCCATAGGATGAATATATTAAATATCGCGTAACTGAAGTACTATTTCTTCAAACGGGGCTAAGGCTACTATTATGGTCAACAATAAATTTCAAAATAAAAATGGGCGGGGTGACGGAGAAGGAGGTGCACCTCCCATAGAACGAAAATGTTAAATACCGCATATCTAAAGACAAAAGCCTTCAAGCTTTAAAGAACCCACTCTTATGGTAAGATACACCTTTCAAAATAAAAAAGGGGTTAGGTGCAGGGGGAGCAATACATTTTTACAAAAGAATCCTGTGAGCCTCAGTACCCCCATATGACGCTAATGTTGAATTAAATATATGACTAAGTAAAGTGACTGATTCATCACCGCGCAGCCCAAACGGCTGAAGTTAGAGAAATGAAATTTGGACAGTGAATAAGTCTCCCAACGAATAGATCCACAGAAAATAGATTTTTGAAAATTTAAATATTGAGAGTGTAAAATAGGTAAATGTAGTATTACCATAGGCTAGAAATGTTTGTAAAATTCCAAGAGGGCGTGGCACCTCCCAAACAAAGACAGTATGAATAACTCCATATCTGGAGAACGGTTACAGAAAAGTTTTCAAATTTAAAATAAATAACTTTGTTAACAATACACAACATCTGCTAAAAAATGGACTGGATAGGAGAAGTGGGCGTGGCTCCTCCATTACAAATGTAGTGTAAATAACAGTGATCTGGGGAACGGTTTTGTACTAACATTTATCTTGGTTATCAATACACAACATTTATCAAAAAGTGCGATAGATTGGAGAAGTAGTCGTGGCATGGTGCCTCCAATACAAAGACGATTTAGATTTATTTATATCTGGAGCATGGTCACAGTATGTAAAATTTTTTTTAGTTTGCAACAAATACTTTGCTTTTCATTACAAAATATCTGTTTGGTAATATTCGCTTCGTTATCGATACACAAGATCTGTTTTAAAAAATTTTACTAATTTTATTTCAATGGGGGAAGCAAAGTGCACCGGGTAAAGCTAGTTTTATAATTTCAAAAAATATTTTTATTATCAAAAGTAATTTTTGGGAATACAAAATTTTAATTTAAAAGATTTTGTTATTCGTGCTAAATTCCCAGTTTTTATTCTTGATAAAAACACTTGAAATTTATTGTTGATGGAATAAGCTATTCCTATGCGCATTTCTCTGGTTGCTTAGGCCAGATCATCAGGAAACTTCATCCATAAAGATTTTAGAAAAACTAAAGATATTAAACCAAATAAAACTGTTAAGCGTATAAGAATCATAAGCAACAAACAGCTCTACTGTAACAATATCAAAGTTTAAACAAAAACATCAACAATAAACAGTGAGTTTATCTCTTACATTCCCCACTACAATTGATTTTTGCAAGTTGTTTTTTGCATTCTGTTTTTTCTTAACCTACTTACAACTACAATTAATGTTGGAAGAATTTTTTTTATTATTTTAAATTGTTATTGTATTAGTTATGTACAGGGAAACCATAAATATGCAATTGCATGTTTTTCATCGTGCGACCAATGAAGGACGAAACAATATATTTATCCGTTTTAGAGCTTTTTAAGAATTTTGGCATCGATGTGTTAGTGCATATTTTACAGTTTGCAGCATTTTTTTGCATAATATAGATAGATGAGCCTTTTTGCAGCATTTTTTAAGTTTATAGCGCATATTTTGCCTTGTTGAGGCATATTTTGATACATTTAAAATTTTTTACATTCCTATTTCGCAGCAAATAAAAAAATTTTTTTTGTGAAACTTTGCCTTTCTGTTTTAAATATTTATCCGTATTATAAACAAAAATTAAGGAAAATCATTTATATATGTTTTTGGTGACCAATCTTTAAGTATACCGATCGACTCAGAATCACTTTTTAAAGTTATCTAACGATGTCCATCCATCCGTCTGGCAATTTACCTGTCATGTTAACCTTGTGCACAAAGTACAAGTTGCAATCTTCTAGATAATTTAAACAAATTTGGTAAATATATTTTAATTGTACTAAGGACGAAGTCTATGTAAATGGTGAGAATTTCACATATTCCCCATTTAAACTTCTTTCCAAATTAGACTCTTTGTTTCCGAAAACGATCTAACTATGTTGGCATTTAGATTAAATTCGCCCCAAAACTATTTTACTGCAATTTAAACTCTTTTCGAATCTGTTCACATTTGCCCAAAGCTCCCATCTATAAACAGCTTTAACTTCCTTTTAAATGCTAACATTAATAAACAATTTAGCGACCGTCCCTTATATCAATTTAAGACAAAAAATCTCATATAAATGCTAATATCTAGATAATATTCGGCACAAATAACTTTTATATGAATTTACGCCTCTTAACATAACTTTGTTTTTGTGGGCCCATCGTTTTCGAATAGGGTAAAATCTTAAAAATTCGTCTGTAAATACTATGCTCTTTGGGCTTTACCGATTATAATTTAAGGATTGTTTTTATTAAAAGGAACTGTTGTTAAATTGTAGTATATGTTTTCAAATTATCAATTTTTGAATTTTTTGGGGCATATTTTTAATAAAACGCTTTTTTTTAGAGCATATTTCTGGTTTCCCTGGTTATGTATATTTCTTGTGTGGAAATTACTGTGAAGAATTTTCTAGTACAAATTTAATGTTAAACCCCACTGCGATATACACGAAATTTCGATACAGTATACAAATAATTAACAATTTATTGTTATAAAGGGTGCTTTTTATAGAGTGACACAAGTTTTAATCATAATAAGACAAGGAAATATGTTTCAATTTAAGAAATTAATTCTTAAATATGATTTCTGCCATGTGGCCGCCACGGCTGGCGCGTAGAAGGCACAATCTGGAACAAAACGTTTCAACAACTTTTAGCAGCAATTGCGGCAACACTTAATAGAGGTAAAAGACTTTTAGCATTTGGTCATCGAACACTGATTTCTAAATACCATTTCTTTATTCATGCAATCAGTCTATGGAACGGAATTCCCTATACATCACAAAAAATAAGTAACGCACGTCAATTCAGGATATTTATGTTTTGTAATTTTTCAATCTGAATAAGCATACATACATATATTTGTTTTGATAATTTTTGAGTATATAAAAGTATAAAATTTATGTTTTAAATTTCTCTGGTTTCACATTTTCCTTCTTTTTTTTTAGCTTGTTTTAATTAACTTTGCTAACTGTATTTGCATATGCTCAGTTCCATACTGCAATATAAGACTTAAGTCTTGTGTACGGAACATCTAAAAAAAAAAAATAAAATAAAAAATAAGGTAAATTAATAAAGTTGTTAATGTCAAAATGCACTACCCTGCATTCTTTTTCATTAACTACTGAGATGAGCAGAGTTTTCCCATTTTTCTTAATAATTTACATAAAAGCTGAAAGCTATGAAAATAGTCCTTTCTCTTTTCCGCATAAAGCCCAATTCTTAATGTCAAATGGCTTAAATACCCAAAGATGTCGTTTCCGTTTTGAAAAAGATAAGTTTGGCTTCTTGTTGTTTTAGCAGCTCATCGATAAGGTAACAAACCATTAATTGAATTCAATAAATCCATTTGTTTTCCAAAGTCTAAAGCTTCTTGTTTTTATTCTAATTATCTTCCCTACATTTCCGTCTCTGACCCTTTGGTGTTACTTGAGAGAAATAAAAAAAACCCAAAGGAATTTTATTTTGTCCAGCAACCGCTCGGAGATTAATTTTTATACTTCTGCTTTCCCAAGAGTCACCAGCAGAGTTTCAGCTAAACAAAAGTAAAAGAATGAAGCCTATTGAAAACGGTCTATATAATTTCACATGACCCCAACACAAACTACTTTCCGGAACCATCTTTTTATGCTGATGTCTAGACTAAATTTGGTCCAAACTTATTTTATTGCAATTTAAATTACCTTGCTAAATTTTATTGAATCGGTACTGGTAGGTTCAAAATTAACCATGGGTCCTATATAAACTCTCTTCTTAAAAAATTTCATATAAATAAATATATATATAAATAATATTTGGTACAAAGAACTTTTATATTACCCTTAACCTCATAATATAATTTTGTTCTGGCGGGTCTAAGATAGCCCATGGGTCTCACATAGGTTACACTCTCGAAAATTTGGTTTATATACTGTGGTGGAAGGTATCAAATGGTCGGCTTGACCGACGATACTTTCTTACTTGTTCTTTCTGCAATTTATATGTAGATACATAAATATTTATTTTATGAATATTTTAAGTAAATTTAAATTCTCTATATTATTTTTAGCTGTTATTCAAGAGGAGCTTTCGCGTGGTTTTTTAGAAAAGGAATTGAAAAATCCAAATATTTCACCATACACCAAAGAAATAATTTCTACAGTGTTAAAGGAAACATCTAGATACAATCAAACAGCAGGAGCCTATAATGCACATGATTCTGGTGAAACAACAACTAATAATGACATTGCAGCTGCTCCCAACAATTTAATGCAATGTAAGTAGAAAATTAACGGTCTAATTCATAAAAATTTCTTGTTTCAGCTTTAATGCTTACAATAGTTATCAAACACTTTTTGTTTTATAACCCATTAATAAAAAGTCTGATTTATAAACGCCTAATAGGAGTGGATTAACAATTAAACGTTTATGTTGCTTTTGTATTTTTATGTTGGCAACAACATGGTATTTTAATTGTAATTTTTGTAATAGTGATGCATACAACTAGGGATGAAACGATACGAGTAAATTCAATTATCATACAATGAACGATTTTTTAGTGAATTTCTGTTTTGTTTTCAATTTAAAATGAATTTCTGTTTTTTAAAACGTAATATTCTAAATAATTTTATGTTTTTTTGTTAATAAAATTCACCCCTATTCTGTGTTTCGATTTGGATCGAAATTTTCTCCTTTTTTGGCAACTTTGGTGTTTTGTGACAATGTTCTGTAACTCCCGCGTTGAGAAACTTTTCGATTGAAATGTGAGAAATGAAACAAAAATACCATAAGTTGAAACAAACATGTTTTCCTCACTTAACTGTTACTGAAACATTTTTGGCGAGTAATTTCCTTACGTTACAGCTATTACACACCAAAAATGATACAGTAACAGTTTAGTGAGAATAACATGTTTGTTTCAATTTATGGTATTTTTGTTTCAGTTCTCACATTTCAATCGAAAAGTTTTTCAACGCGGGAGTTACAGAATATGGGCACAGAATACAAAAGTTGCCAAAAACGGAGAAAATTTCGATCAGAATCGAAACGCAGAATAGGGGTCAATACAATAACAAATTTTTACTGCTCAAACTCTGTAGGTTCTAAAAGAGATTATACAGCTTTATGTTTAATGAATAAGTTAGCCAATTTTAATAATAAATTTTTTTTATACGCAGATGTTTTGAAAATAAAACCTCCTAGGTTTTAACAAAACATTTTAAGCCACATATAACTGCCAAAATATTTTAGGTTCAAATGTTTTTACCTGGAACAATATCCTTTTCTTCAATAGCAATGTTGTAAAGTACTGCTAGGGCGATAATCAATGTTTTTCCTTTTGCCAGATAAACCGTCAATCCATCTAACAAGCAGCGAAATCGTTTCTTCCAAACCCCGAAGCAACGTTTAACCGAGTTTCTAGTGCTTATCTGTGCAGCATTTTATTTGTTCTCCTTTTCATTCTGTGGTTTAGATAGTGGGGTGAATAAAATAGTTTGCAGCTTATAGCCTAAGTCTCGCATCAAAATACCTTTGACCTCTCTACTTATAAACCGCTGTTTGATAGTTGACTCATTTAAAAAACGGCAGTCAGAAGTTGTAAAAGATTTATTTATTATGTATTTCTGAAACATAATTTACCTGAACATTCAAGGAATAGTAACCCTTTCTGTTTATATAATATTTGGCTAAATCTCCGCCGGTTTTTTTTTTTTTTTGATGCGTATGTGCGTACCAATAACACCTGGGAAGTGTTTTAATTGTCTTAAATTCCCTCATAAGGATTGCTTCATCTATTAGAACTGAAGGCAGATTATATCCTGAGTCTCCCAACAAAATACCTTTAAACTCTCCGCTTTCAAGTTTAATAGTTGACTCATTTAAAATACGGCAGTAATGAGTGGTAAAAGATGTATTTCTGAAATATAATTTACCTGAACATTTAGGGTATAGTAACCCTTTCTGTTTATTTAATATTGGGCTAAATTCCCGCCGGTTTTTTTGATAACATCTGGGAAATTTTTAAATGTCTTAAATTCTCTCGTTATTATTAGCGCTTTTTAGTAATAAGTTTTTAAATTTATAAATTTAATTTCGTCGGGTGGTTTCTGGTAGGCTCATTTTTACAAAAATTTAGTTTTAAATCAATTCTATATAATAATAATGGCGCTCTCTTTTTTAACATTTAATCCCTTTTTTGATATCTCGATAATATTAAGAGATATAGAGTTCTAGCATTGCCTGATATCCTTAATTTTACAGTTCTCTCAACATTGTTTTTTTCCATGCAAAATTTAAAATATTATTGTTTGTAATTGCTGTGCTGTTCCATTCAAAGCATGTAGAACAAAACATTTTTGTTCCGTGCGGCAAACCAAAAAAGGCTTGCATTTTTTGAAATAAATCTTAATAGCTTTTTATATTTTATGCAAAAAGTTATAACGATTTTAAGTTTCAACAGAAAACATGTCTCGCGACCCACGTTATGTTTAACAAAAAAATCTATCGAGCAGTTTATATTTAAAATTAATTCAAACATTTGTTATCGTTTTTCTAAAAAAAATTGTATGCGTATTAAACTTTTTTATTAAAATAAATAAGAAGACAAAAATTAAAATTTTATTATAACAAACATTAAAATGTCACTTTATTAAACGCTTAAAGTAGGGTAAAGGCTACAATAAATATTTCAAATTTATGAAATGTTTATTAAACGTTTAATAGGCTATTAAACATTTATAAATACTCTTTTTTGACTTTTGCTTATTAATGATTTATAAAGCTGCAATGATGCGTTTATGAATTAGACTGTAAATATATAATTAACACAATTATAGGTATACATTAGAGCGACTCAAAAAAAGTGATTTTGTTACCCCTTTTGAAAATGAAGCTTGATATGTTTTATGATGATTCCCAAAATATTTTGGTTCTAGCGTTGATCATCCGTGAGCTGGACCATTTTTAAAAAAGGTCTTTTTCAGTTTTTCCAATTTTTTAGTAGAGATATTAGGAATGTTTTGTCGAAAAATAGCCTAAAATGAACTTTTAACTAATAAATTCTAAATTTTCTTCGATTTTTTTCGAGAAAATTTTTTTTTTGCAGATTATAAAAGTTTAGATAATTTCCCACAACTTTTATTACGATAAATTTTTTTGTTTTCGAACTCCTTTTTGTAGGAAAATCGATCTGAAAAAATCAACATTTTCAAGGTTTCAACAAAATAACACTATTTTTACATTTTTAATTCAATTTATTTTTAAATATTATTCTCGACCTACAATTTAATGTTTTAACGTGGTAATATTATTTTTTAAGGTCCTTTTTACTTTCCATTCGAAGAGTTTTCTTACGACTTTCTAATGACACTGCCATAACTCCTTCACGATTCTTTTCTATAACTCGTCTTGAAACACTCGTTAATAATTGTACATGTCTTTCTGTTCCTTGTATGTGCATTGGAATTTGTAAATCAGCCATTGGTATCAATACAGATTCTGAAAGGTGAAAAAATACCTTTCAAACAAGCCAAGATTGAGAAATCTACTATAATTCTATCCGATTTGATGACGAATTTAATTAAATAATTCTATGTATATATGGTAAAATATCTATTTTGAAATTTTGAGGGGCTCCAAACCCGACTTAGAGCTATGGTCTCTTGAGCAAAATTTCTCAGAATCACCTAAAGATTAAGTTTTTGCTATACGCTTCATCAAAAAAAACCGTTCCATACAATTTGACCCGCCCTAATATATTTATATGTACTATTTATTATTTTGTTGATTAAAATGCATACTTTCTGTTTAATAAGTTTTAAGGATTTCAAATTTGTATGAACAATTTTATTTGTATCTATGACTAGCTGTGCCCGCGGCGTTGCCAGTCCAGAATTAATTTTTAACTAACTATAAAGAAATATAAAGTCTGTGTGTAGATCGATCTACATAAGTTTAAAGTTTAATAAAAATCGGTAAGATAGCTTCGAATAGGCAGAAGTTGCCCATCTGTTCCTTCATATTCCTAGCTTTGAAAAACAAGTAAACCCTGTGTGCTTTATTTACGCTGAGCAATCTATTCAAATGTCATCAATATTTTCGGAGAGGTAGTAATTCTCCCTATGTCCCCTTAGTTTTAAAAATATAAAGAGCCTGTATTTTCAATTTCATCAAAACCGGTTCAGCTTTTTAGCAAAAGTCACTTTTGCATTCGGTCAGCGGACAGTCGAGCGGAGAGATAGACTGGAGGCGGAATGAGTTCTTTTGAGTAAGGAAACTTTTGCTTTTAAAGATATCTTCTAAAACGATAATTAATATGTTCTGAATACAGAGAGGATTAGCGCCCCTGAACCCTGAACAATAAAAATTTGAATCATCTTTATCTAAATTTTTTATTTTATTTTGTTTTAGAAAACAAAGTTCTTGTTTAAAAACCCGATATTAATATATATTTTTAATCTATTTATTTTGCACTTAAAGTACACCACGTTAGATGTTCTCCCGCTGTTTTCAAAGACTGACCCTGAGATTAATAAAAACACATTGCGAAACAGACTTAAAGGGGGAATCGTAATCTTCTTAACTCGATTAAGAAGATTGTATTACTTCCGTTATAATAGGTATCCGTGGTATATGCACCGATTCACCTCAAGCACAGCCGGCTAATATAATGGCCTCTACTATGTTTTTATGTATGGCTTTCACGCGCGATCGGGTCCCATTGCACAACTCACCAGATGGCCAGATAACCATTGACGACATTGTCGTCAATTATGTATGCACGACTTGTCCCCTATCGTTTGGGTATTCTAGAATACAATTTCAAAGAAATGAGCGATATTGTATTATAAGTTGTTTCTATTAAACTCTATGTGGGACAGTATGACCGACATTGCCTTTAATCAAACCCTATGTGGGACAAATTATATGTGGAACAGTTTATGCGATATTGTCTAAGAAGTTGTCCTCTATCAAACTCTATATGGTGCAGAATGAGTTACATATTCTTGTTAGTTGTCTTGTATAAAACGCTATTGATGACAAAGTTTTTTTCTGCCGTAGTTGAATTCCAAGTGATTGAGATTTGATTTGCTTAAAATTCTCCAATTTTTTTAATTGATGATTTTAATACCTACATACAATTTACGAATGAGCACAAGCCAGTAAAACTGAAAACATGCTACTGAAGGTAGTCGTGGACTGGAAAATGAATTTCATGCAATATATAGTTCACTCTCAATTTAAGAATTGCTTATAAAGGGTGGTCCAACCAAAACGCATGATGTTAATTGTAAATAAAACAAAAAGTTTTTGGAAAATTATCTTAATTACTTTTTACTATAATAGAAGTATCTATGACAATTATGTGTGAAACAAAATATCGGCCAAATGCTCGCCATGTCTTCGGTGGCATTTCTCTTTCCGATTGTCCATATTTTCAATGACTCTGAGACATAATTGATCGTTAATGTGTCGAATTATATCATCCTTTAGCTCTTGCATTGTTCTTGGCTTATTGACATACACTTTTTCTTTTAAATATCCCCAAAATGTAATGACCAAAATTATTGTTGAGAGCCATTTGGTCCGTTTATGAAAGAACCTAAGCGTCCAACGACAACACAAAAGATCTTAAAAGGATTATTAGCGAATTTTGCGCTTTTCTGAGATAGAAGGACGATATGAGCTATTGCTTTTACTAGCGGTCAGTCGGGTAGGTTGGAATACTTGTTCTTTCTATCCCGCTTGGCAATAATTAACTTGGATACGTAAATGTTATTATAGACTCCTATGTAACCTAAATGGACCAGATTTGATCATAAAACCATATAGATGGAAAACAGACCCTGTATTTAGATCTGCGATTGGCAACCTATAGTGACATATACATATTGCGATTGTATGCATTTTATGACTTTTACATCTGTTGCTGTTAATGTTGTTAAATTCTCTTTAATTTGTGTGCACCCGTATAAAAGAGTATAAAGGAGAAAAGAGAAAACGCGGCGTCCTATGAATTTTTGCCGATCGCAGATTTAGATCAAATAAACAAAAATAATCTAACTAAAAACGCATCAACCGTAACTTTAAAACGTTAAGATGCCTCTCCTTGATATCTGTGCCAGAGACGCGCCTCACAACCCTCCCTGTCTTTAATCTTAGTAGCGTACCTAGTTTACCAAAGATCCCCGCTTCCACTTACACGTTCACATCACATATTTCGGCAAAAAAAACATTAAATTATTTAATAATTCATATTACAACTTATTTAAAAAACAAAAAAAGAGTAAATTCAAAAATGTTTCCAAGGGTTGAAAAGAACCCCGAATAGATTCTTAATAATGACATTTACATTTTTTCAATATGTTAACGTTTCTTATTATATTCTTATTATTGTAGAAAAGAACTGTTTGAGTTAGCTGCCTTTAATAAAATATCCTCCCGTTCTTTAGCAATAAGCAGGCTTGTAAGAGATTTCCAGTTTGTACAAAGTGGAAGGTCATAATTTGTAGGTGTACATTGAAGAATTTGTTGTAGAGATTACGCCTATCCAATGCCCAAGACACATTTTTGGTTATTATTGTCTTTGCTAGAATAAGGTGCAGACGATTGTTGCTCATCTTTTAAACTTTGTTTCAAACCGCTAGTGTATACTTAAGCGATCTGGTCTATTTTATTAAAACTATACTTTAAAGAGAAAAGAAAATGGCCCACAATTTCAATTTAATATGTTTTTCTTATGTTTAAGGAAAAACTTGTAACATTTTGTTACGATTGTAATTAAAAAATCGCTTACGATTTGAAAACGCTGCGTTTTCCAGAACATGGACGATAAAAAGAGTAATTTTTGGGATTTCAGTATTTGGATTATAACTCAGCCATTTTTTAACTGATTTGACAGATTTATATACCGGCGTGTTTAAGAAGAAATTTGCCAGTTAATTGGGTTATAAATCTTGGACTCGGGAAGATCTATGGTTCCCAAAAGTGGGAAAAAACTTTTTTTATTTTGGTCATAACTTTTTCATATCTAAACCGATTTTTCCGAGTTTTTCAGAAAATATTTTCTACTAGCGATTTCCGATCTTTTGATATATAAGGGATAACCATAGGCCATATGACAGTCCAACAAATCAGGTTTTTATACAATTTTTGATATTTTTTGTACGGGAGGTACCACGCCCACTTCTCTAATCTCGCCCACATTTTGTGGGCTGCTGTGTATTGATAACCTAAATGTGTGTACCTAATTTGGAAACTTTGGCTTTTGCCGTTCTCCAGATATACAGAAAAAAGTAACAAAAATACAACAACAACAAGGGATTTTTGGAAAAAATTAGAGGTAGTCGGGGTTTTTTGCTCATATCTTAGCCATTTTGGGACCGATCTGGTTGCATTTCAATAGCAAGAAATGGTGGACTATATGTCCCAAAAATGTAAAACAACCTAGTTCTATCATGTCTGGAGTCTCCGGAAAACACATATCAAACGTAAGACGGACAGACGGACATCATTAAATCAACTTCTCTCCTCATAAGGACCCAAAATATATATACACTGTAGTTTGTAGGGTTCAAGTTCTGTAAAATACCATAAAATTAAGGCATGTATCTCAGGATAAAATAAAATTCTGTTTCTAGCAGTTTTAATGAAAGTAGTATATTATTATTTATGTTTTAAAATTTTAAACAATATTTCTTTTGAAGTTCTTTCTTAAACCCAAATAACTAACCGACACTTGCACAGATAAATTTATTTGTTTTCCTAGCAGGGATCCAGGCTAAATTAAAATTAGAATTATTTTAAAGTAAAACTTGTTTTGTTTTCTTATTAATTCTACCTAAAATAAAATTTTAATGCACAATATTTAATTTAGAAGAGAATTTTACTGTAGTGGTAAGGATTGGTTTTGGGTTTTTACGTAAATTTGTGTTAGAAACATTTACTATTTTATATTGGGATACAATCTTTATATTCTTCTCGGGGTTTTTTTTCTTTTGTTTTATATTTTCTTTTTATTAGGTTTAAAGCTTTTATTCACGTTTTCAATTATTAGGCACATTTCGAAATTAATTTTTGTAATTAGAATTGTTTTTTTATATATATTAAAATAGCACTATAGTAACATAATCTACGATTAATGACGTCACCACAGGAACGTCACTAATAGTACAGTTATTTCCGCTTAATTGAGTTTCTAAAAATGTACTACTTTTGACGCAATTAAACGGGAACTCAATTAAGCAGTACTCGGTTAATTGAATCGCCGAAGCAATTAAAACGAAAATCGCTTAACTGAGCAAGATGTGCAATAAAAAATAAAACTCATTTCTTGATTTATTAAATTAAAAATGGTCGATGTTTTTTAAAACAAAATAAAAATCAGGTACGTTCATCGTACAATCTTTCTTGCCGCAAAATAATTTGTTTACGTTTGTGAAGCAAAAACACATTCAGTAGACGGAAACAATTAACCGAAACCTTTGCTCTTGTTTTTCGCAATGTGGTCTTATTTTGCGAAATAAAAAACGGAACTCAACTAAACGGATATTTTTACATAGACAGCTATACTGAACGATTTCGTTCCATGGTTTTTAGTGCAATAAAACGGGAAACTCAATTAAGCGGGGCTCAATTAACCGAAAACAACGTATCTTATGTGTAACTTCTTTCCGGGAACAACTGCTTAAGGCCGTTACACACTATCCCACAAAGTCTGACATATTTTTCAAAAATGCTTCCCTGATCTAAGTATTCTTTGAACATTTTTAAAAAACAATAAAGGGTTGCATTTTCGTAAATTAGTAAAGACTTTGTGGGATAGTGTATAACGGCCTTAAGGTGGGGTAGGAGAGGTGAAAAATGTTGTCTATAGATTTTCTTTCACATTTAATTAATTAGTTCTATTTAAGATTTTTTTTCCTCCCGAGGCTTTATTCTTTAATATTGTTACACGTGTGATCTTTGCTACATTTAGAAGTGGTGAAAATGTCTTTTTTTTTTTATTATTATTATTATTATTATTATTATTATTATTATTATTATTATTATTATTATTATTATTATGTCTCTTTCCTTTTGTAAGAGAAAATCCTAAAGAATTCTGGGAATCTTGATACTCATTTCAGCATATATATCATTGGTGTCCAGCCCATACCACAATTGTGGAAATTAATTCACACACATTCTTCACACACATTCTTACGCTCTTTCATTTAGTCAAGGAGAATACACAATTCAGTCGTCGATCATCAAGCGACGAGTTCACATGCGGCGGATTCTTACATATTTTGATTTATTTACTAAAGAAAACTTGCCCAGTAAACATTTCATACATAAATATAGAATGATGCAATTTAAAAGATATTTTATGACTGGGAATGCTTTTGGCAATATACAATGCCTCTTATGTTTTAAAACATTTAAAAATAAGAGGCAAGATGTTTTAAAAAGGCGTTTTGATAACTTTCTTTTGATAACTGTCTTTTTAATTGCCCTATAAAACCTTTATTTCTTCCACACATGACATTTGAATCATCCGTACAAACGCCAGCTAATTTTCTAGTCTATAATAGAAAGCAGTTTTTTATTAACGGCATACAAATAACGAGTTGACAAATGTAATTAATGTCAGTGCTTTCATCTAAAAAAAAGAAAAATATTCGCAGTTTTTAAGCTTTTCGTTAGTGGCAGATTCTACATATGATTCTAGCTGAATACAATGCCAGGCAATTATATTGCGGTACAAGGAAAGAGTTTCTTTAAAACAAAACCTATAGCCTTTTAATTTCTGTAAAAAATGTTTTTCGGTTTTCAAAAAGGTGTTATTTTTTCTTTCACTTTAAATTCCTTTATATTACTATGAATGTTATCAAAATGCCTTCTTAAAACATATTCCCTCTTATTTTGAAATGATTCATAACATAAGAGCAAACAAATTAAAAATGAGTTCCTGTTTTTGATAATAAAAAAAAAATAAAAGTCAAATATTAAAATTAATTTACCATTGCAAAATTATAATTATAAATTATAATTCTTATTTTGCAAGCAAAAAAAAGATGGAAAATAACAAACTTTAATTTTTATGGCATCGCTCGTAATTATTACGGTACTGATTGAAACTATTTTAATAATTGCTTTTTTAGTTTGACATGAATTTGTGTTTGCTGGGTAAACTCTCTTTATTCACTAATACTAATATGAAGCAATACAACCACAATTTAATTTTTGGACGTCTCTGATATATATCTACTTATGAGTGCTAGCGTTTAACGGGAGCGATCGCTTAACAATGACCAATACATGCGAGATTACCAGCAACGGTGGTGGCCTACTATATAAGTCCAACACAGATAACAAATTACACCTTCGATATTCTTTGATATGGAAATGCGGGATTATTTGGATTTTTCCGAATTTTGGGTCGTAAGCCAAAAGCCGTTAATTACCGGTTATTGCAAAAGAAACTTTCACAGGTTATTCGATTACCATGAAATTGTAATTGTGAACCTTAATTTACAGAATTATTGGCCCTCTCAGATTTACTTCGAAAATTGCATTAAATATGAGTTACCTTTGGCCTAGAAAACTGGTGATATATTTAAAATTGTAATTTATTTTTTCCTTTTTATCAAACTACTTTAAAAAAATCCAATACAATCTCAGGTTTTAGACACTTGTATTTATGCGTATAGTTGCTAAGTTTTTCGCAATAACCCGGAAAGGGAGTTATATTTAGTCACGTAGCTATTTGAACAACTCTGTTATAAGAATTTACAGCGAACATATTGCCACCTTCTGTTAGTCACAATTTTTGACGAAAATAAGTACACAAAATAGACTTTGTCAAAGTACACCCACTTCAAACTATTGTACAATAACTGATTGGATAAAAAAAAAATTAGTCTGGTGAATTTTTCGGGTTTTAAATTTTAAACTATTCGTTAATTAAATAATTTAATTTTGCATTTCATACAATTCAACATTTTCAACAGAATATTATTGTTGTTATCGCTAACATACCAATTTTCAATTTTCGTATGTTTTCATTGTTTGTAGACTCTTGAAGCATAAATAATTTTAAGCATAAGGTTTATAGTCAGACGTGGAACTGGTATAGATGATATACACACATATATTTTTGTACATTTGTATATGAGTCTAAGTGGTCAGCAAGATGCTAACGTTTTAACAGTTAAGCACGGACACAAAAATATGTTGCTAAGTTGACTGTATTTTTATTTTTTTTTTTTTTTAATTCCCTAAGCTAATCCCCGCGAAGCTCTACGCTTGTCTGCAGCAAAGAAACCAGAGTCTCTGGCGGGAATCGAACCCGCAACCCCAACGCCGATAGACTAGCTCACCACCAGCTAGCCTACCGGTTAGGTTTTGCTAACCAAAAAAAAAAAACGTTAACCTGTCTTAAATACACCAAAAAGGCGAATAAAATTCAAAATTAACTCATTAAGGACAACTTTAAGAACAAAATGCAACAATAAACTACAAAAAAAGATAGTCGTCAACATTGGTATTGATAATGGAATAGGAGCAAAATGTTTTTACAATACCATAGAGCTACGTAAAATTATACAATTCGTTTCAACAAAGTGAAAATGAAAATCTTGCTTTACAAACCGCATAATACCTAGCTAGATGTTGATCCAACGCATTAGAAGGAAAAAAAAAAGATTAAGGACGGAGATGTTTCGCATAGTAGGTGCTTAAATCTTTTCCTTCCATATCCCCCTATCGTGAATAATTTTTCCCTCGTAGTTTTTCCCCTTTTCACATATTTGCGATCATGAACAACTCCCATGAAAAAAGGTAATTCAAAGGAGAATAATAACGTGAAAAAATGTTCATGGGAATAAATTCCACTTATCGTGCAAAGTTTTTTCCCTCGTAATTTGTTCACGTTTATCACTTTATTTTTGCTTGGGAATAGAACATGTATGTATGTTTTCTTTAAAATATATACGTGTATATTTTTGAACAAAAATTTCATTGATTTTTCATTTGTTTTAATCTTTCTTCTTACTTTACATTCACTGAAACTGATAGCGTGAAAATTTTTCACTTAAGATTCACGATTGCTTTTTTCCCTTCGAGGGAAATGAAAATTAAATGGGAACAAAAATTCCACTTATTATTCACGATAGGGGTGAATAAACAAGGGAGCTTGTTTAGCATAAATTTTTTTTTCTAAATTCGATTGGGCAAAATTTCGCCTAAATACATATTTACCTATTTCATAAGAGACTGGTCTGGGTCTCAAATTGTACTGCATTTTGTTAGTTTCATATGTCCTGGTAATATGTTTTTGGAGATCGTTGCGAAGCAAATATAGTTTATCATAATTTTGTAATTTTAGTGAAGGTTCATTTAAAGCGTTAAGATTTTAGATAACTTTGTACGAACTGCCATGTGTTACCATTTCCAAGCCAAAAACAGCATAATACGGGGAACAGTTTATTGTCTGATTGACAGAGTTTCTCAGGGCACAGCTAATAAATCTTAGATTTTTATCCCGAAGATCTTTCTTTAAATAAGACCGAATACCTTCAATTATGGAGCGATTTGACCTCTCAGAGGCGTTTGCCTGAGGTGAATACATTGCAGTATAGATATGTCGTATACCAAAAGCGGTAAGAAAATCATTGAATTCGTTTGCTTTTAATTGTGCACCTTTGTCGCTAACTAAGATTTCGGAGACACCATATGGCATTTCCATTTTGACGTGTCGTGATATTTATACTACAAAATGAAAAAAATTAAATGAAGAAGTCAAATTTGTAAAAAGGGGTTTTATATATACAAAGTAATGAAGTAGCCCTATATTCAGAAATAAAATTTAAGCAATCGACGCTAAGGATTTGCAGATATAAACAAAAATATGCGCTGGCGTGACGTTAAAAAAACGGAAGTGGATTTTGACTTTTCTTACAAAACTGATTAAGGCTGCGAATTGAGCAAGACGTTTTGTATTAAAATTTTTTAGTAAGTTTGGGACTTATAAAGATTTATTTTTCAAGCTAAAAAATTTTAAAATTTTTGCTCGTTCAAAGGTATTTTCAACGAAAATTCTACTTTTTTTTGTAACGCCAGAATGCAAATAAGGTTGTAGTTTAGGACCATGTTGTTCAACCGTTATCCCTTTTGATACGTAATGTAGAGCTAGTTGCGCTTTACACCAAAATATAAAAAAGTAAACTATACATTTGAAATTTTTTGAGAAACAATTTAAATAACTTCTGGCGTTACGTTACAAAAAGTAGAATTTTCGCTGAAACTGCTCATATGTGTGACACATTTCTCTTAAAAGAAAGTCTTGAATGATAGCAGAAGTAAATTTGGTCTAGTACAATTAATATGCCAATATGTCCCTTTTTGCTACGCGGATATGGGCGTAATATATGGTCGAACACTAATCACCTGATAACCCATGTTAGGTTTAAGAATGGTATTAGGAGCTTTTGATTTCTTGCAAGTATCACAGCTTCCGATATAATTTCTCACATCGCGAACGATACCAGGCCAAGTAAATTTTCTCCTTGTCAGTTTTAAGGTCTTAACCATGCCTTCATGGGCCGCAACAGTGGTATCATGAAAACTGTGTGTAATACTTTCCTGTAAATTCTGTGGTATCCACAGTTTCCAGGCCCCACTTTCCTGTTATACTTCTCCGGTATGTCTCCGGCTGTGCAGTATTTAATTTTTTCGACATGAAAGCTATGGGTCTTTCGTTGCCGTCATTGTCCATTTGAACAAGCACTGCACCTTTGCCAAAGTCGCTTTTGTCGCATTGCAAATAAATTTTTTTTAAAAATTTCGAGATTTTATTTGAATAGCCTCTTAAGACCCGAACCTTAACCCACTGAATTTTTACATTTCTTATATATTTTTTATTCCTTTTGGGGAGCAAATAAGACAACTGTATATTTTTTTTTAATTTTTTATTTGAATTCTTAGAAATTACTGGTGCACATATGTGTACCTCAGGTTTTAAAATATGAATAATTTCAACGTAAATACTTAATTTCTTA
This sequence comes from Pollenia griseotomentosa, assembly GCA_963931875.1. Lineage (NCBI taxonomy): Eukaryota > Metazoa > Arthropoda > Insecta > Diptera > Polleniidae > Pollenia > Pollenia griseotomentosa. The sequence goes on from OZ007565.1 coordinate 9,137,044, forward strand.
AAATTTGAACTGTACCGATTGAGTAAAGGGCTTATTAACAATTTTTTTTATCTTATGAGGTGTAATTTAAATTTCGGTTTTTATTTTTTTTTTTTAATTTTTTTTATTTAAAGTGGTAGAAAAAGAGGTGCACATATGTGTACTTCAGGTCTTAACGATTAGTTATTGAGGAAAAATGTCCAAGCAGTGTGGTTTTTTCAAACTGTTAAATTCAAATGTAAAAATAATGGCTAAAACTTCTAAGCCCTGCCATTTTTTGATATTTTTTGGAGCGCAGTAGCTTAAAACAAGTTATAAAACTGTTTCTATTGGTCACACGATGTCGCTAGTCTTTAAAACTTGTAATAAGTTAAGGTGTGTACCCATGGTCTGAAGAGGATAGAGAAGGTCCGAAGGTATTAAGCTACCTATCAGTCGGCACATGGTGGACGGGGCATTACAGAGCCCAAAAGGCATTACAACAAACTCGTATAATGGCCTTCCCGGTACTGTAAATGCTTAGTCGCTTAGTTGCTTAGTCAGACAAGGCGATTTGCCAATAGGCATCTTTAAGGTCTAGTTTGGATATTACGTTGGCCATACGTAAGCGGAAGAGTATGCCGTCTATATTCGGCAGGGGGTATGCGTCTTTTTAGTAACCTCATTCAATATTCTGGCGTCTAAACATAGCCTCACTTTATTAGGTTGTACCACAAGCCTCATGAGCGAACTCAATGGGAACGAGGAATGCTTTATGACTCATAACTCTAACATCCTGTTAATCTCCTTAAACATTAGTTTTTCGACTGCTTGGGAGATTGGGTAAAAGCGTTGTTTGACGGGCTTTGATTCAACAACCTCGATGTTAGATATAAGACCTAAACCTTGTTTCTAAAAATATGGAAACAAATTCACAATAGCATCGAATTGAGACCTTTGGGCAGAGTTTAATTGATATTGTTTAAGGTTATTCACATCAGACTTAACCTCCAAAGAACCAGGACTACAATCAACTAATTCGGACAGAACTTTTGATGGACTTTCTCGGACAGACGAAGATATTACTCCACAAAATTAAAATTTTCCCAGAAATCTAAGCCTAAAATAAGCCTTTGGTTAATAGACGGAACAACAAAAATTTTTAATTTTCTTACCATATCTTTAAAATAAAGATTAACGGCTAGGATTCCACGAACTTCTTATATGTTACCATCAGCAGTTTTTACTACAGACTTTAAAGGACTAAACTCTTTAAATTTACAAAAATTAAATTGGGCTGGACATGACATGGCTGGACATGACATTGTAAAAATTTAACGAGTGCATAGTAACGTTTGTCAAAGGTGTTATTAACAGTGGTGGTTAAACATATTTTGAGGAAAGTCTCCGATTTTGTAATATTGACGAAGCCTTAGTGTTGACCCTTTCTGTTTCCTAACAGCACCATTGGTAATAGAGTTTACTTTAAAAATAGTTGTTCTTCTACCCAAATACTTCGTATGTGATATGTCACTATTGGGTAACTAATTTTGTTAACATTCTCTTCATTATGGTAAAAAGAATTTTGTTTTTTAAGCTCCCGTTTCCAAATTACTATACTAGCATCGTTAGAAAGATTTTTATTTATATTTTATGAATTTTCAGAATATTGTTTGGAAGATTAAGGAAGGAAATTTATCGGAGACTGCGCTTGGCGGTTTTAAGGTTGATTTCACTTAAAATTGAGTTTTTGCTCTGAAGTATATTTAATACGATTGGACTCACAATTCCGCTTGCCTCCCAAAATATCCCCAATATCTTTTAGTACCAAAAATCCTTAATTTTTTAAAAAAACTGATTTAAATTTTTTATTAACTTTGTCTACAATATCCCCTGGAACACCGGACATTTTTCTTACGGTGTCCATAACTATATTCACTTGGGAACCCAATGAAAGATTTTTTGTTTACAATTTTGTGACAATTTCGTGTAAAAACCCAAAATTTGCAGAAATGAACAATATTTGGTTTCGCAAATCACTTTCATTCCAATATATACAGAGAAATTCTTAATAACTAAACTATATTAAAAAAGCAAAAAAAAAAACGTTACAGAAAGAGTGTTGTTGTATGCAGTGACTGTTTGACTGAGGAATTTGATCGTTAGAATACAACTATGGAATTTTCGAGAGAAAAGAACTTAAGCAAGCGAAAAAATACGTTGATAAAAATGCTTAATACTTGAAACTTAAACACATACAAAATATAAGCAACAATATAAAAAGTACGTTACAGTACCGCAGAGTACATTAAAATCAAGTAAGAAAGCAAACTCGGTCAAGCCCGAGCGTATGATACCCTACACCACAGTATTTAAATACAATTCGTGAGTGTATGGCTATATGAAAAGGGATCTATCTATATGTTTTAAATTTCATTAAAATCGGTTTAATAGTTTCTGATAGGCAGAAATTGCACCCTATCTCTCCTTGTGGTCCTATTTTTTAAACAATACATACCTAATGTGTCCATATAAATGTGATCTATCTACATATGTTTTAAATTTCATTAAAATTGGTTTGATAGTGGGCACAAAGACCCTATTCCGGAAAGCAGCTTGTATTGGGGCTACATGAAATTATGCACCGTTTCGCCCTTGTGACAATTAGAACCATCTATCAAGGTTACATGGACTACCAGCCAGCTAGCCAGCCGGACGGACATCGTTAGATCGACTCAGAAAGGGAATTTTGGTTGGTCTTAACGTTTGTGAGAAATGGCTTAAAGTACCAGAAACAGTTTGTGGATGGTAGCAGTTAAAAATACTGATTCAGTCGGCTATCCATTGTGCTAATATGGATCTTTATTGAATTGAAGTTGTTTTCCACTATTTGTATAATTACACAGAGGGTATTAATCAAGATTTTGTTCACATACGTTACCGTTAATAGCCATGTGATGCAATTATTCTTAGAGCATTTGCTATCTTTGTCTTTTCTTATAATATCCTAAATATTCAGGATTCAGGGGGTCTACTCTCTATTGCGATGCGAAAGCTAAAAGCCAACTTGGTACTCTCTATCACTTTTGCAAATTTTTGTGAAAATAAAGCAATAGTGGTAATAAAAATTAAAGATGTCGCGGATTTACAGGAATGAAATGCCAAAGTGTGTAAAAATATTTGAAATTGGAAAATTTAAATAAAATAAAGTGATGATTTACGAAAAGAAAAAAAAATTAAAAGATGCGAAAGACAAATGCGCAAACGTATTAAAGGGTATCAACCGCTAGATTTGCTACAATTTTCTTTTGCATCGCAATAGAGAGTAGCACCCCAGGTTAAATAAATAACTTTAATTCACCCTAGTCTAATGTAAGACAATGGTTTTGCCAAATTATTTTTTTATGTAATTATATGAGTAGGTGAGTTGCAAGACTCGTTCGTTACAAAATTAAAAATACGAGATGAGAAATGATTCTAACAGTTCTTTTGGCTCTTCATTAGAGGAAATATTCTGATTGTATTAATGCATGTTCTTGGAAAAACATGGAAGAGGACATAAATTGATACAATTAGTTAATTTCTTCTCATAAAGCGCCAAAATAACTGTTAAAGTCAATTGTCATGTCGTATTTTTAATTTTGTAACGAACGAGTTTTGCAACTCACGTACTCATATATTTGTTCAATTTTTATTTTAATACTTTTTAGCATTGGCAAGAGGTGAAGTATCTCTTAACCTCCTGGAACATGAGTTAAATAAATTGAATAATATAAATGTTAACGAAACAACTTCTGGTGGATCAATAAATGAAAGGTCAAGCTGTGTTACTCCATTGGCCTCATCTATGAATGTTGTCTCTATTCCAACAAATGGTGTGGTTGTACCTTTACCCCAAGCTGTTCCCGCACAGAAGCAAAATTCAGTTTTAACAAAGGAAAATTTAGGTACAATTTCATCTGATCAACAACAAGGTATTTCATCTGTTTTACGGTCACATCAGCACGAAGATTCTGCAATGCGTAAGTACTACATGTATTTATTTAGTTCGATTTTGTTATGTATGTTAATCGATATAATTTAAATTTTAAGAGATGCCAACTCAGCGTGAACTACAGATGCACACCCAAGCCATTATGCAAAATGCACTGTTTAAGAAAAAAATAGAAATAGACCAACATGAGGTATTAAGAAGACGGCAAGAAATTCATAAGCAGCAAGAACTTGAATCAGCTAGTATCAGTCAACAGCACCAACAACACACACACAACTCGAATTCTACTATATCTTATCAAGGTCACCAACAAACATCAAGGCATATTAATTCTCCCACGCCTTTGGCTTTTACGCCAACTTCGGTTTTACGTAAAATGACAGCCGAAAAAGATACGAGTTCCATACAAACCACAACAATGAATAATTCATCACCACAGCAAATTCAACCACATTTGCAACCCCATTTGAAAATTCCTACTCATTCTCAGGTAAATTAACAGTAAAAAAGCTTTGCTAGCTAATTTTTCAAATAAAAACGATAAATAAAAAAGTATATTCTATTTCTGCGCCCAACAGCTGTCATATCAGCATTCAAACCAGCCTAGAATGATTCTTGGTGGGGGAAATTTTCAATATATGCATCAACATCATCAAATTGCACCAACTGCAAATGGCAGTCCACAAATTTCTCCTCAGCAAAAATCTCAAATTCGTAATCTACCACCTGGACCTTTGAAGTGGCCACTAATAACGCATCCATCTATAGAATCAAATCATACACTTTTAAATAGCATGAGTAATAAACCAATGGGTAAGTCATTTTTCCTATTTGGACTAATCATAAAAAACCTAAGGTTAGTTTTAGTTCAATGGGCAACCGACTCGAGAACAGCTCACTGGGGTTGTTATATCGATCTCTTGATACCCTTTCCCAGTGACTAAGAGTCAGCCAGTGTGCCCCAGATATTTCTCCAGACATCAGCGCAGTCTTAAACCATTTCGACTCCCTCCAAATAGAGAGATCGATTTTTATTTTATTTTAGGCCTTAGGGTCTTTTATGGTTAATAAAAGCTACTAATTAGATTTCAGTCCCACATTAGATATAGCATCCAAATACGGCAATTCTGGTTTCCCAAACTGCCTTTTCTTAATAGCCTCGAGACCGGGGCATTGGCAGAGAAAATTAAACACCGTTTCCTTTTGCTCATCATTACAATTTCTAAAAAAAGAAATGATTTTAATAATTTTAATTTTCTTTTTTAAGGAGTTGTTTTTTTTATACCCACACAACCAAAGATGGAGAGAATATTAGGCGTTTGCGCTGAACAAAAATGTTGCCCTTAAAATTGTGAGATTCGATCCGTACAAAAATCTTCTTATAAAAAAATCTTTCCGGAATATCATATTGTGCCATAAATATTTTATTGCAATCTTTTACCATCTTACCAAATTTAATCGGAATTGATGCATATTAGACCATAAAAATACCACTCTCGAAAATAGCTTTTAATGTCATAAATTCCTACAAATGTTTGTATTAATATACAATTTGGCGATGATAACTTCTACAACAGCCACTGTGACGAACGTCTTGAAAAGCCATTTTTGAGATTCTCTTAGCTTAATACATATATTTTCCTCAGCAATTTCAATAAAATGACAATTGTCCTTTTTATGGATTTTCAAAGGTGAAACTTTACATGTATTTGCATCTTGCATTTCCCAACCTCCTTTGCACAAAAACTGAAGGTCGATAATTTCTTGACAATTATTAAACTCTATACCAGTCATCAGGTGATATTCATTAGCGTCCAAATTGTAAATACGGCCTTGGGACCGATGCAACTACAGCATTGAATTGTTGTTGTTCTGGTATATGAATAACCTTAAATACGTTTGCCAATCTGAAAGAATCAACTATATATCTGCTTTAATTACCAACTTGTTTTCTAAAAGAATAGTCTTTGTTTCATTATTTTTAATATGGTTGCTAGTTGATGTCCTTTAGACCCTTGAAGTTTAGTATTTTCCGGTAGCCATTTCTTTATTTTTGATATTTCCTCAGTTAAATCTTTAAAAAGATTAATCATTTGAGATTGCGTTTTAACCTCTTCAACTGAGATTCGAATTGTCTTGCAACAACAAAGAATTTAATAGACTCATTGTAAACGAAAACTTGTTTTTGTACTATCATGGTAATGTTATTGATTCGGGATTGTAAGACTTCTAATGAGGCATTCACTTTGCAACATCGAAGTTTAAGTTTTTATTAAATCTTCTTATTATATTCGTTGTCCAGAAAATTTCTCATATTATTTTCTAATTCTTCGCGGCTATCGTTATCCATTAATCCAAACAGAAAATAATAAAAGGACCCAATAGAATAGAGAACATTTTATCAGTAATTTGAACCTTTTTTATCTTTTCCCTTATGCGAGCTAACTAACTCACACACTGCTCTTTTAACTCGCCAATCTTCCTGCAAACTGCTTGACTTCTCTTTGTTGTAATTACAATTTGGTTTATGCTATCCTTATACATCTTCAAGTTGTAGTAAATAACAAGATGTTACTTAGATGTGTTTACTTTTATTGTTCCTAAATTATATAGGTAAAAAGCTGCTTTTATATTAAATGTAACAATATTAGCCTTTGAAGTTTGGTTAACCGCGAAAACATTCCCGAGGAGACATATCAGCATCACCAGAAATATCGTTGCAGTAGCTTTAACTCTGTTTTGCCGGTGTACTTGAAGCTGGCATCACAACGACTTCGCCTGCTTCTTGTGTTCAATCTAAAGGACATATATTTGTTATCGGTCGCATTAGAATTCCTTTGTGTACCTTAATGGTTACCACTCTTACTTTGCCATCTTTACCCGCAAAAGTTTCAATAATTCTTCCTAAAAGCCTTCTTGACGGAGCAGTGTTTTCGTCCTTTAATAGCACAACTTGATCTTTACTGGCATTGGCCTGTGTATATTTCTTTTTTCTCCTTTGCCACATCTTTTATCTGCTGCCAAAAATCTCGTTTCATTTCCAATTTCTCTATTCGGGTTGCCACCGTCTGGTATATCCAACACCGGTCTTCCAATAAGGAAATGCCCTGGCGTTAATACCAATATATCCTCGGTATCAATTGGCAGTTCATATAATGAACGTGAATTCAGAAGCCCTTCTATTTGCTCTAACAGTGTCGCCAATTCTTCATATGGCAGTTTTGCATCTCCTATTACTCGCTTTAGGTGATACTTTACTTACTTAACTGTGGCTTCCCAGATTTCACCAAGGTGAGGAGCTCCCGGGGGAATAAAGTGCCACTTTATATTTTCAGTAACCAACTGCTCTGTTACTGATGTATTACTTTTTAGAGCTACCGCATAATCTTTATCTATTTAATTAGATGCATCTACAAAAATTTTTACGTTATCGGAATAAATATGAGCACTTTTCCTCGTCGTGCAAGCAATCGTCCAAGCGCTGCAATAAAAGCTTCTGTGGATAGTTCGCTTACACCCTCTATATGAACCGCTTTTGTTGACATGCACACAAACACAGCAATATAATAATAATAGTAATATAAATAATAGTAAATCTTTATTTTTGAATAATTATTTCATTTACACATTAGTTATCTGTCTAATCTATATATACATTAGCGTGACCGTTAGTTGTATGGAGAACTTTTTTTTTTGATTTCTTATACTCTCCCCCTCCAAAAAAATTTCGTAGCGATAAGTTGTGTTTTAGGGAGGCTTGATGGCAAACTTTGAGGTACGGACGCCCCCCCTAAAACACAACTTATCGCTACGAAATTTTTTTGTATTTTTTTTTACATAAAACTGAACCGATTTAGGGGGGGAGAATATAAGAAATTAAAATAAAAAAATAACGGCCACCCTAATATACATATATAAAAATAAGTTGTCCTGTGTTCGTGATTTTATAACTCGAGAACCACTCAACCGATTTTCAAACGAGTAGATGCGTTGGAAAGGTCTACTTTCACTGATAGGGGGCGCTGTTGTCGTGATATTTAAATTTTTTTATTGATGGTAAATAGCGTTGGGGTCAAGTTATTAACAAAATTCTCCAGTATTTCATTTTTTATTTTTATTTAGAAAATCCCGAGCAGTGCCGGGACCAAACAGCTGGTTTTATATATTTTTCTTTTTAGTAAAATTAAACGATTTTTTATGGAAATTTTTTTAAGTTTTTAGTGTAATTTTTTATTTTTTTTAATGCATATTTTGTATTTTTTAGTGCATATTTTAAGCGCATATTTTCGATTTTTTAGTGCATGAAAATCTCATCCCTACTTATTACCATTGATACATATAGTATTACAACGTGCTTTGATTATCCAGGTGATATCATTTTGGTTGAACCTTTGTCGCTTCTCATAGCTCTTTGTGTTTTATTTAAAACATTTTCATATTTAAGATTCTGTACTAACAAGTTGTTTCGGAAGTTTCATTCTGATTCCGTAGTATTTATATCTGCCCATTGTGTGTTAAGCTTGTTTTCCAAATCGTTAAGGCCTTTTGCCCAAAATATATTTTTTATAAGAATTATTTTTGTTAAGAGGTGTGGTAACCTATCATCTGTATTTAGCTTAATATTGCTTTGGTTATATAATGGAGATGGAGTTGCAAGGTATATATCGTTACTTTAATATATAAAAGCCCTAACTAACATTTTCCGTACTTTACAGGAGAAGGAAAAAACTTAATAAAAATTATATTCTTGCAGTCGCGATTTTTTTTAAACGCAGTTTTTTATTAAACTCTCTAAACAATTTAATAAAAAACTGCGTTTAAAAAAAATCGCAACTACGATACTACAATTTTTATTAAGTCTTTTCCTTCTCCTGTAAAGTAAGGAAAATGTTAGTTAGAGCTTTTCTATATTAAAGTAACGATATATGCCCTTCTTATATGCCAGTTTCAAGCTCTACTGCATAATTTGGTGTGTTTATAGGGAGTTTTAACACTATTTTTAGAAAAAATCTACAACCTTGAGGCAATGCCTTCATTGCAGGTACTTACGCTATTCTTTGATACAGCTGACCAGTTAGCGTAAGCATCTTATCCTAAGGGGTAGTTACCAAACCATAAACTTATAAATATTTTCACACTATTTGATAAAAATAAAAATTTAAGTTTTTTTTTATCAAATAAACAAAATTTTCCCATTTTAATAGGATTTTCGCCGATACCTAATAATTCAATTCCTATTCTGCCGCTACCTGACAATTCCAGTATTTCATGGGATTTTTAAATCAAAGAATTTTTTGTCCTTGGACTATACTAGGTGAAAACCAAAACGAGAAATATTCTTGCTTTCTTTGACATACAAAATTAGTTCAATAACAAAACGACAGTGATGCTTACTGTAGATTTACTAACAAAATCAATTTAATTCAAATGAGTTGGAAATAAATTGCTAATAGGGCGGTCTGTCTACTCTGAGTTGAAATAGTTGGCCACATTCCATTAATTGTGGCAAAATATACTTTGATATAAATATCATCATATATATACTAATTAATTTTATACCCTCCACCACAATTAGTTGTGAAGAGGGTATACTAAGCTTGTCATTCCGTGTGAATCTTTTTTATTATTTATCTCAGACCCCGTAAAGTATATATATTCTGTCTGTCCGTCTGTTGGAAACACGCTCACTTTCGAAAAACTCAAAAGAAATGGACAAACTTGGTGTCAAATTGCTTGTAGTTATCCTAAGCAGTTTAGGATTGAAATCCAGCAAAATCGGTTCAGTAGGATCAGAGCTATGAATCAAAATGTGGAACCACCACCTTAAAAAATTGATAATTTTGTTACAAAAACCAACATAAATAGTGGAACAATGCACGGAATGATATAAGATTTTGCAAAAAATTCGTTTTATTCGAAAGGAAATCACGCTGTAAAATTTCGTGAAGATCCGCCCATAATTTACCCTATGCCCCGGAAAACAGTTTAATAAGTCTGAAACCGTAAAAACTAATGCTATTATAACAAAATTTGGTACGTCACAGTTTTATAGGACTAGAAATGACACTGTGAAATTTCGTGGATAATTAATAATGCTATCATAACAGTTTAGTACTCCTAAAACCATAAAGCTTACAGGGTAAAGTATTTTGAGATTTTTTTTTTAGATTTTTCGGAAGAAGGACGCTCAAATCGAATTTTTGTCAAAAATCTGGTTTGCCGGCCCTTTTTTAGTTTTATGCTGCTTTGCCAAAACCCACGATTTTCTTCACTTGTAAGGAAAATATGTGTATAGACTATAAGTTTGTGCAATGCATTTGCTCATTAAGGCACCCTACATTACAATTTTTCGTAATTTTTCCTTAAATTTTGTAAATAACGCTTTATAAAATAACGCTATAAAATGTCTGCCTCGGTCAGAGTGTAATTCTACTGGAACTCCGTAGCGGCACACCCAGTTATTCAAAAATACGTCTTCAACAGTGCTGGCTTCTTGATTTGGGATGGCATACACCTCTGGTCATTTACTAAAGTAATCGATAACTACTAACACATAATGATTGCCGGCATCACTCACGGGAAAAGGTCCAGCTATATCCATTGCGATTTGCTCAAATGGGGCACCCGAATTGTACTGTTGAAGCGATCCCCGACTTCTCCTTGTTGGTCCTTTTGTGGCAATGCATTGGGAGCAATTTGATATCTAATCAGCCACATCTTGTTGTCACCCAACCCAGTAGAAACGTTGTTTTAATTTTTCTAGTGTTTTTGTAACGCCAAGATGGCCACCACTGGGGCCGTTATGAAATTCATTTAAAACTTCATGAACTTTTGACTATGGCACTACAATAAGGTTCCGAACTGATTTTCCATCGGTAATTTCCAGGGTTTAAAAATTAGTACATAATTAGTTTTTTTTCTTCATATCGAAAACCACAGTAAATATTCAAAACTAAAATATTTAAAGGTATTCATATTGCAAAAATATTCATAGTTTACTAAAAACCTGGTAGTAATATTCAAATATATTTAACCAGTGGTAACTTTATAATATAACAATGCGCAAAATATTAACAGCCGTATTTATAATGGAAATTTGGCATGAAGTTAGCACAAAGTTTATTTATAATACACTTACCAACGATTTGCTAAACTCTTTTTAACCAGCTGCCAAACGTTTGCCAACTTGTAAGAAACAGCTGTTAAATGTTAAACAATTTGGTTGGTTTTATTTTAATTACTGTTTTATTTTATGTTTCTTTCTTTTTTTATTTTATATTAATTTTAAAAACTTTTTAAATTTGTTATATGTGGAGGAAAAAACAAAAACAATTTACAAAAAAATTCCAAACCAGCGATGATTGATACAATCATGTTGCATTTTTCAGTAATATAATGTGGCATCATTAAAATTCAGAGTTGATTTTTTTTTAGTTAGCAGTTGGACAAAAGTTTGTTATAAATAAACTCTGTGCTTACAAGCTGCTAGGCTTAATCGGCATTCTAGTTAGCAGATCGTTGTACGTAGTGTACAAACTGTGGCTAACTTTTTGTTATAAATACGGCTGTAAATATTTCGCCGTATAAATTTAAATGGAAATTTTCAAATATTTTTAGTCGCCATAAATATTAAGTATTGTTTTTCTTCAATATCAATATATTACTGCCACACATTACAAACTGCAGAAGTATATGCGAAATGTACGAATATAAATAACAACAAAACACAATATGCCGTCTTGTTGATCATCGACTGCCAACACCATGTTGAGTTGGAGATAAAAATTTTGGCTTGCTGATTGGATTTTTAAAAAAAATTAAATTAAATGTTATAGAGTGTAAAAAATATTAAATTTATTACCTAAAGCTTAATTCGCGATATTGAATTTGGATATTTTATAAATTGATTAGTATTTTTCGAAGATTTGTGTTAATTAACTTTAATAAAGTATTCATTATTCCACGTGATTATTATACCGGCTAATATTTTGTCTCATTTATACTGCACCATATAACTCAATCTTTATTATTGTGTCTCGCTCGTGCACTGTATTTAGTATACATCAGTGTTGCAAAATTGAAATTTGGAAATGGTACTTAACTTTAACTAAAAGGGTACTTTTCCCACCAAATGGTACTTTTTGTTAAAAAATAAGGCGTTCATTTTTAAAAATAAAGGAACAAAAACACAGTAGCTTAGGGAATTAAAAAATAAAAAAAACATGTAATGTGTCTGTTAAACAGCGAACGCAACGTTTTTTTTTAGTGATTTCTTAAGAAAATTATTTAAAATAGTTAATAGTTTTATAAATGAGTAAATAAATTAAAAATTTAATTTTTGAACACATAAATTTACACTGGTAGGTTATATATTTATATTTTATCTTTTGCAAATTTACATTATTCAGGCTTTTACATATCGCACTTAATTAACAAAAGGGTAATGAAAAGGTTGGTTAAAAAATTCTTTTTCAAATGCCTTCAATGTTAAATTCAAAATAGTTTTGCTTCTGCTAAAAATTTTTAAATTTTGAGTTGTTGATTAAGTGCGATATATTACATACTTATGCCCGTAATTCCTACAAAAAGATATCTAGCTGTACATAGAAGTCTATGGTGAACAGAATTTTTCATAATTTTATCACGTATGTCTTACCACTAGTTATACAGTTTATTCAAAAAAATTATAAAAATACAATTGTTGCCATATTTTAACTTAAAGGAAAAATTTACATTGAAATTAACAAAAAAGAGTTTTACCGGATAGGTAGAGATAACTGTTAGGTACGAACATGACCAGATATCTGTTTGAAGAAATCTTGGCGTCCTCGCTTTGAATTTCAATATTAACATTGTTAATTATTTTTAATATACGACAACATAAATTTTACAACAAACACATAATTACCAAAGTCTGCTATCGAATTTATTTTCTAAATGTTTCGACAAACTGCCTGTTACTTAATGTTGGCATATATATAATAAACCTATAAACTGTCCTTTAACGATTTTGGTTTTTTCAATATACCGACAAAAAAATTGTTTCCAGTTGGCACTCCTATAAAGATGCATGCAAAAGTTGGGACTCAGCCGATTAAATAAAAGGAAAATAAATAATTGGATAATTGAATAAAGAAGCAAATGAGACATTGAGAAAACCAAATTTCTTTAATGAGCAGTTTCGTTGGGATAATGTCCTAATGAGAAAACAGCCATAAAAGTTTAAAAGCGGAAAGAATAAAAAAGTACTAAAAACAACGCGGGGGTACTGCGGTATTTTTAATATGAAAAAGTACTGAAGAAAGTACTAAAGTACTGAATTTTTCAACACTGGTATACATACAAATTTTGCAGTAATATACACAAGACGAATTTACACCAGTCTTCGATTATGACTGCTCCTTGTGGCGTTTGTAATGTTGATGTTGGTGCTGGCAGGAAAAGTAGTGTTTTATGCAGAACTTGCAATATATGGTTCCATGTCGATTGTGAAGGTATTACGAGAGAGGTTTTTGCCATATTAGACAAAAACCGTAACTTGCTGTACACTTGTAAAGCATGCATAGAGAATCCACCTGATTATAATGATGACCTTTCTTTCAAAGATGAAATTCGTAAAGAGTTTACTGGTTTTAAGAATTCACTTAAGTTACATGGTAAGGAGATGCAGAAGGAGCAAATGGAAATTAGAATGAAATTTGAAAGCGTTGTTTGGGAAATACGCAATGAAATTTCAACCAATATGAATGAAATAAAAAATTAAGTTAAGGAGTGCAAAGAACTGGTCAACTTAAATGATAAAGTTATCAAGAAAAAAATTTGTGAGTTAGAGCTACAAAATCACGTATTACAGAACCGTTTAAATAGGAGTGATTTAATAATAACTGGCCTTTCTGCTGATCTCAATAACATCACTGAAACTATTATATCTCTATGCACCAAGTTGAATGTTGATGTGACTCCAAACGATATTTTTAATGCTTTTTATATAAAAAGAAGAAAAGCCGTACTTGTCAAATTTTGCAAAATTGCCACTAGAGATAAAATCTTTTCAAATTATTTTCATGGGATAATATTAGATAATATCCCCCTGTGCATGGCAAGTTTTTTAGGTTTATTAAGGGTTTATTAAATGAATTTTCATTAAAGTTCGTTTTATAAGCCTGTGATGGGCCTGAAGTACTTTTTTATGAACAAGGCCTTAATAACTTAAGTATTATTATTTCATATTTAACTAATAAGATTTTTATTTTTTGCTTTTTATATTTTACACCTATTTTAATGTTAAAGTTGATAAATCTTGAGTCAAGGCGAATTCATACAGGGTGGTCTTATTTTGGAAATGTTTACAACACTGTAAAATATTTTAACGTTATATCAAGAATAAAACAACACTTAAGCAAACAATTCAGACAAAAATATCTTTTTAATTTTAAATGTAAAGATTTCCCAGAACCACAGGACGGTATACCATTTTGGCACATGGTTATCAGCTGTAATTTGCGTGGAAAGATAATATCACCTTGTGTAAATTCGCCTTGTTTTTAAGTTTTATACGTACGAGTAGCAACTTTATTTGCCTCTAATTCTTAACATACATATTAAATTTTCTTTTTTTTTTTTACCTAATTTTCAATCAGCTTGAATTACCATAATTGAATTTTATTCTGATTTTTTTTTTTTTGGATTTTGTATAGAATTTTTTAAACATTATATTTGTTTTTGATTTTATATATATACATACATACATACATATGCATACGTGGATTCTCTGTTAATGTTTTATAACTCTTTGCATAGTTGTCTCCCCTTTAAACATAAGTATTATAGCTTTGATGTTCCATAATAATCTTGGACCTATCGCCAGGGATATATCCATTTTAAAATCAAATCTTGCTGAACATTCTAGAAATTTGAACATTGTTCATCTTAATGCTCAAAGTCTTAGTCCCTCTATCTCAAATGTTAAACTTGAAGAATTTAAAAGTATTTTTATGCACTCATGTGTAGATATAATAGGAATATCGGAGTCCTGGTTTAAATCTAATATTTATTCCACATCACTTGATCTGCCAGGGTATAATCTTGTGCGTAATGATCGACCTAATGAACATCGCGCTGGAGGAGTGTGTTTGTACGTTTCTAAAAAATTGGGTTTTAAAACCTTATTTCGTGGCGAAAGTTTCGGAGTTTGTGAATCTCTATTTATTGAAATATTTGGATATGGTGGCTCAGTTGTAGTAGGAGTTGTATATCTTCCAAATGGAAACTTGGATGTATTTGAAGAACTCCATAGTGATGTATTTGACCGTTATTCCAATATAGCAATTATGGGTGATTTTAATTGTAACCTTTTTGATCCTTCTGTTTCTAATAGAGTTCATTCCATGAGCGCAAGATGTGGCCTTACTTGATGTCATAATTGTTTACCCACACACTTCTGTGTGCGTTATAGTAGTACTTCTTTAATAGACTATTTTTTGCTAAGTCAACCACAGTTAATGGCGCATAGAGGTCAAATGTTATTTCCCTTAATATCATCACACCATAGTCTAATTTATATATCCTTGAAATTTACGTTTAGGGTGCAAAGACATATAATTGAACTAAGGGACTATAATCGTATAAACTATGAAATTCTTACTCAATATGTTGCGCAATTTGACACATCTCCCATCTTTTATACTAATGATGTAAATTTACAGCTGTCTAAGTTAAATGAATTAGTTAATGATTTGCACAATTTAATTCCTACGTACAGAGTTAAATCTAACTTAGGTGGGAATGGTTGGATGAAGTCTAGTGAAGTTGTAAATTGTAGTAGACTGCGTGATGCAGCATATAAAACTTATCTTAGACACTCTAGTGAAAGTAATTGGAAAATTTATTGTAAACTTCGTAATAGAACTAAATCTGTTATTAGGAAGATTCGGAGGAATTATGGTAAGAATTTATTTAGTGATGTTGATAATAGGCAAATGTGGAAGAATGTACGAGGTTGGGTTGTATTGGGCGTGAAACCCCGGAACTGCATGAGAGTGAATTAGAGGATATTGCTTCCGGCTTTTTAAATAATCTTTGTCCTAATGATCTTGGCAATTATAATTTTCAAAACTTCACGAATGACCCCAATTTATTTCATTTTAATGCTGTTACGGAATACGACATTTTTTTAGCTATAAATTCCATTAAGTCTAATTCTACAGGTTATGATGGAATTCCTATAAAGTTTTTGAAAACAATTTTTCCCTTGATTTCATCGATATTACTTCATCTAATAAATAATATGTTTATGGTTTCCATATTTGATAATTTAAGACCAATAAGCATCTTGCCGGCTATGTCTAAAATTGTTGAAAATATAATGAAAGGACAGATCATGGAGCATTTTGAAAGGTATTCACTGCTTCACTCTAATCAATATGCCTTCAGACGTTATCACAGCACATCTTCTCTGCTTATCTCCTTGACGGACTTTGTGAGAAAACAATTAAACAAGCATGAAAATAGTATATTAGTTTCGCTTGATCTAACTAAAGCTTTTGATCGTGTTAACCATAATGTTCTTATTGACAAACTTAAAACTAAATATATGTTTTCAAGGTCTGCATGTAAACTCATTTATTCTTATTTGAATAATAGATCACAATATGTTTCTTTTCATGGATTAAGTTCTAGTACTGGTCGTGTCGTTTCAGGAGTGCCTCAAGGATCTGTGTTGGGCCCTATACTATTTCTTGCTTATTTAAATGATGGTATTCCTATTATGAGTAACAATTTTTGTAAGCCTTTTATTTATGCAGATGATATTTTTCTTATTTACCTACACAACTCTATATTGGATACAAATTTTGAGATTCGTTTGAATAATCATCTTGATTCTATATTGAGTTGGATGCATCAAAATGATTTTAAAGTTAACTTAGCCAAAACTAAAGCAATATATTTTCATTTAGCTAGTTATACTACTACTTATCCTAGAATATGGATGCGGAATCAATTGATAGAGTATGTAGACTCGCACAATTGTCTGGGAGTTGTTATTGATTCGAACTTAAACTTCGAAAGACATATAAATTCATTATCCAATCAAGTTTCATTTATTCTGAGAAGGCTATATGCTTTAAGACCATATACTCCTAGGTGTGTAAGATTTCGTCTGGCTCATGCTCTGCTTATGTCTAAGGTAAACTACTGTTTGGAGGTTTATTCGGGAACATCATCTACTATTTTAACTAATCTTAATAAAATTTTTAGGAGAATTATTCGCTATATTTTTAATATTAGCATACGTGAACATGATAGGGTATCTGAACTTTTTATTGTATTTCTAGGCTGCGATTTCAATAAGTATTTACATTTGCGTCTTTTGCTTCATTTTTATAAAGTTTTCAAATCAAGTAAACCTAAATCTATAGTGGAGGAATTCACGTTTAATCACTCTACTCGAAATGTACAGATTGAGATACCTCTAATAAGTCTTTCAGTATTCGAACGTTCATTTAGAATTAGAATATGTCGTATATGGAATAATTTGCCACCTTCATTACGGTTATTCTCATATTCTTATTTTACATATAAGAAAAAGCTTTTGAACTTTTTTGGATAAATAAACTGTTGTTAATCTCTGGTGATAATGAAATTAATTTTTGAAAATATTTATGTGGTTGGGGAGCCACTTATGTTAAGTAATTGAATACTACTTATGTATATAAAAACTTACTTATAGAAGAACTTAAGAATATTTCTTTGTTATTATTATTATTATTATTATTGATGTCTTTAATTAAACATGGATATTAATCTTACAATACATGTATAATTGGCCTTAAAGGCTTTCATTGTATTGATTAATTAAAAAAAAAAAAAAATATGCGACACGAAATATGCGACTATTACACACGAAATATTTAAATATTTCAGTGTGAATAGTAAACACATTATTAGTCGAAAAATAAACTAACAATAGGTAGTCACAATACGAAGAACAAAATATTTTTGTGTGTACATACAAAAAAGGTTTAAAAGAGGAAAGATTTAAAATAAGAAATTCTTTGTATGATGTGTTGGTAGATTAAAATATAGTTGTTTAATGGTTTTTTTATTTATTGAAAAAAGGTAAATTATGATTGAAAGGTGAGTTTCATAATTTGAGTGGAAAAATATAAAAAAGATTAAAAAAACAAAATTGAATGCGTGTTTGGACTAGTTATTCAAAAATACAGTTAAGGTACAAAAGTGCGTTTGTGTTTTGAGAAATATATTTACAACAGTCAAATTATCTTTTATAAGGGTAGACATTTTCATGCGTAGTTATGTAGATCAAAGTTTTATGACGTATGCATTTTGAATTCAAATATAAAAACCAATGGCAGTATTGTAACAGAAGATCGGAAAAGAGGTTGCAGGTAGGATACTGCTTATATGATCTTCCAGAGAAAAGAACATTTGAAGTAGTGATCAGTTGTAAAGGGTATGCACATATGTATGTATGTATATATGATAAAAATGTAAGCGACAAAGTAAACTTCGAAAATTGATATTGATTTTTGCGTTACACAAGTTGATTTGAAAAAAAAACATTTTTATGACTCTTCTTGTTTTTTATAAGTATGTATGTAATTTGGAAAAAAATGTTCGCTATTTTTTGTATTCACTTGCGTGAACATTGTTAAATTTAGCAATAAATATGACGCCAACCAGCATTGACGATAATCAAATTTTCATACATGTATCGATCCTTTTTTATGAACTTTTTTTTTTTTTTGATTATTTTACATTTGTGATCTTTTTATTTAATGTTGCATGCAAAGTCAACAAATCCTTGTGATACCATATACACAAATATTAGGAGGATCGATTATTCGATTTTTTTCAAAAACCGGTTTTCGAATATTCCGAATAGCTGCTATTTTAAGAAAACTGGTTTTCGGTTAACATTTTTAAAATAACCGGTTAACCGGTTTTAATTCGAATACATAAAAATACAAAAATCTAATTATTTTTTTTTTTTAATAAAAAGTTAATATGAATAACAACAAAACAATTCACGAAGGTAAGGGACCAACAAAATATATAGATATGACTTAAGGTATGTTCAGACCTAACAAATATTTGACGATTAAATCCAAAAATTAGCGCGACCAGTAAATTAATCACACTTAAGCTTTATTTTTTACAATTTCTATTTATGTATTTACTTAACTTTATTTCTATGATAATTGTATAATGCAATTTAGAAACTGTTGAAAAATGTTTGCTCTAGCCAAACGTTTTGCAAAAGCAAACAGTTCTTTAAGAAACCTAGTGGTTACGTGTATAATGTAAAATATTTCATAGGTGTGAACATAGCTTTGGAATTTTTGAAAAGCTTAGGTTTTAAAAAATTATAGGAATCTATATATATAAAAATAAGTTGCCCTATGTTCGTGATTTTATAACTCGAGAACCACTCAACCGATTTTCAAACGAGTACATGCTTTGGAAAGGTCTACTTTCACTGATGGTTTATAAAAAAACTCCCGATAGGTGGCGCTGTTGTCGTGATATTTAAATTTGTTTATTGATGGTAGATAGCGGTGGGGTCAAGTTATTAACAAAATTCTCCAGTATTTCATTTTTATTTTTATTTAGAAAATCCCGAGCAGCGCCGGCACCAAACAGCTAGTTTTATATATTTATTATTTGAGATATTCCCCGAAATTTATTTTAAATGAGTTTTAATTTGCTGATGGTTAAACATGTTTGAAAAGTTGCAAACAAAACCTCTTAGCCAGGATTGTATATTTCAAATTATTTTGTTCCAGCATTATAGAAACGAATAGTAATATGAATATGATTTTGTATGAGATATCTGTCAATTCGTCTATCACAATAAAAAACCTTCCATGACAATGTTTGATTTTTTCAATTTTGTTTTAAGTTCTTTGTGTTTTAATAAATAAAACTGATGAATTTTCCCATATCGTTGATTCCGCCGGTATGTTGCTTAAAACTAAGCATGAAGATATGCTGGAACTACTTAAAAGTTTTTCATTAATTTTTGGCAGCATATTTTAGTAAAGTATTACTTTCAGGGCCATTATTACAACCTACAAATAGTTATTTTTAGGATGCTATCTGACAGATAAATAGTTTTTGGTTATTACAAGTTAAAATTAACCTAAAAAGTGACTGATAAGCTAACATCAGGTTTGTCCTCATGGTAACTTTCCAAGTGAACTTTAAGAACTTGAAGATGCCATATTTTCTGCTGAAGATATGGTAACTTCAATGATAGTCTTAAATTACTCAACTTTTTCAAAAAACACAATTTAACACAAAAAACAAAACAATTTACCATTAAAACCAAAAATAAAGCACAGAAATTTACTTTTGTTTTTAATTAATAAATAAAACAAAACTAATGGCGATTTCTTTTCTGAGAAAAATGTTGCATTAATGTTACATGTTCTACATTTTGTGTTCGTTTGTACAAAAAATACAACTGTGGGAAAAATTTTCAAGTTCTTTTGTGAAAATGTTGATGAAAAACATGCAAAACATGTTACATGTTTTACCCTTACTTTTACTTAAGGGTTCATACTGCCCTGGTTTACAACTTTGGTACTTACTACTTTGTATGTACAACCAATATTTTATTTTGTTTGTCATAATATTTTAAAAGTTTTGTCAAAAGAATTCTACATCTAAATATTCTTTGACGGCATACTCCATTTTGAATTAAATCGTTTTTTTATTTTGGTGGAAAATTCTATGTATTTATTATCGTTTTAAATTTGTTCAAGCAATAAGTGATGTCAATGTCTGTTTCCAAACCGTAAAGTAAGTGTGCAGCAAATAGTCGAATAGTTTTAAAAATCGCTAATGAACTACATTTATAATAAAAGTGTAATAGTTGTAAATAAAGGCAGCTAATTCTGTTCGATTGAAGTTGTACAACATGTAACACTTCGAGTGATTATAGGTAACATGAAAAAGTGTTACATGCATATACTGTAGCATTTTTTTCGCAGAATAGAAATCGCCATAAGTCGTTGCCACTACGTATTTTAAACAACCAAAAGTAGTCGGTATATACTGCAATGTTGCCACAGTATATAAATTACATTTTTTATTTTATCGGACAGTTGTAATAATGGAAAAAACTTATTGGTCACTTTATCGTTCAAGATAGCTATTGTTCACGTTAACTATCAGCAACTTTATCATTAGGTTGTAATAATGGCCCTCATCAGTCTCTTAAGAACTACTTGGAACAGAATCAAGTTTTACTTGGCGTATATTTATGTCAAGCTTTTGGACTTATAAAAGGCGATTAATAAGTCGTGACGTTGAAGAACCTTTGCAACTTATCATTTTAGGTCCCTTTAAGCACCATTGTCTTTTAAATCAGTTCGAATGCTTAAGGATCTATGGCGCCTCTCCTGATAAGTCTATAGACCTGAAATACAAAACTTAAGCTCGACTACAACTCTTTAATTGTCACCTCAAATTGCATTCCTATCGGACCAACCGTTTTCAAAATATATAATTATTTCCAAATTTCCCACACTGTGCAGCGGTCATAGAAATAGAAATGAATCCCATACAGTATTGCCCACGGCCTATTTAACTAAGCAAATGGAAGCATTTGCAATGCATTGGAGCCTCTGATTTCGCAAGAAAATGGTTGTATGAGTAATTAAAATATGCCGCTGAAGTTTAATTTTTTATTGCTTTTCAATAAAGGTTAGTGCACAATTTTAACTTAATTTCGAGTTTTATTAACATGATTACGAATTCGCGCTCCTGTAAAATTGTGATTTTGCAGATAGCACTATTCGAATATAAACTCTCGATATTCAAAATTTATATTTTTTTCGAATGATTTTAATGAGGTGAATTGTAATTTTATAAAGCTATTTTGTAGTAGTTATATTCCTGCAATATTTCACATACTGCTTTTGGAAGCTATAGATATGTACTTATATTAACCCTAGTTAGATTACGTTATTTTTTTGTACTGAAAAGATAACGACACGTATGCTTGTTTCTATCCTTTAAAGGAAGTCACCGAAAATAATATTGATCAATTTTATTGTTGAAAACATTTATTTATTCTATTTCTTTTAAAAAAATATAATTTTTAAACAGAAAATTTAATAAAAATAAAATAAACAATTAGCATTATCAAAAATTAAAGAGTTTTTATAAAGGACTTCAGTTCGGTTCTAAAAACTTAAATAAATATTTTCTCTGTTCTTTGTTTAGATAATGTTATCTGTATTAACTTATATAAACAAAAAAAATTAATTTGAATAACATCATGTGCAAGATTTACAAATTTAAGTTTTGTGGTCGCCACGTACAGGTATACCGCAATTGACACATACTATTTTGGACATACATAAGTTTAATTTCTGATGGACAGACATTTTTAAGATTATTTTTAAGCAAATGTTAAAATAAATGAATTACAACATATCTTACATACATACTTATATTTACTAGGGTAAATATTTTGTAATTTTGTTGTTGCTTGGTACAGAAATGTATGTACCGTTTTAAAATTTTCAACGCCACAAGCAATGAGGCGTATGAAATCTTAAAAACCAATGTAAAAGGCAACAACAAAATTACAAAATATTTATGAATTTGTTTTTGCTTTCAATATAATTCTTTGTCGTTGCGTTGTGTTTTACAAAATTAGAGCCTTAACCTCATTTCGAATCCAGGGGCCTAATTCTGGCAGTCATTATCGAATTATTTTTCGACTCGAAAGAAATTTTATTTCTAATTCTTTAAGTCGATACTGAATGAATCGAAATAATATTTTCATCAGTGTTGTGAAAACTTAAATAAATGCTTTACAACACTGAAAAAATATTTTCGATTCGTTCAGTATCGACCGAAAGAACTAGAAAGAAAATTGCTTACGATTCGAAAAAGTATTCGATCACGACTTCCTGAATTAGCCCCCAAATCAACAGTTCTATTCTCATGCTGCATAATAAATCAAATTGAACGACTGCAAAAACTTCAAAATAGACCAATGGGTGTTTTATTAAAATGTAACTGGTACACGTCAATTAATTTAATGTTAGAATCCCTTAGATGGCTGACTATGATACAAAGACTTAAATTAATCACCATCAAATAAATATATATAACAAGCTTATTTTATGCTTTGTAAAAATATTTATTTTGAATAGAGCTAGAAATGTTTAATACATAAAAGTCCATATTGTACATTAAAATAAAGAAATAATATAATATTATGTGTAATATGTATATTTCTACAACTTATTTATGAAATGAATTTCTCAGGCAACGTTTTTTTTTTTTTTTTTTTTTTTTTTTTTTTTTTTTTTCATTTATATAAATGAGTTTTAAAAGAAATTCTTTGGGGATTTTTATTCATAATTGGGTTTTTATATATATCTGCTGCTAATGCTTGTAATACTAATTTGATCCTCAAATTCTTTACTTTAAAGGTCGACCCATTTTAAAAGGACCCGGACCGGTACAACCCCTTGTATCACAGAATGTACACTCTACAGTAGGACAAAGTCAGTCAAATATTAATCAAAACTCTCAACCTATTCAAACAGTATCTCAAATGCAGAAATATCCAACATTGCAACAACAGCCGAGACAAATTGTTGGTCAGCAATTTTCGACTCATATAATTCAACATCAAATTCCGACGTCCCAACAAAATAATATGCAACAGCAGCTCTATCACCAACAAAGATCAGTTGTATTGCAACGTCAGCAAATTCAACAAAATGATTTGGGAAACCATGCACGTAAGTCTTATATTATTCCATTTGAATAAATTTCGTTAAAAAAAAATTGATATTCATTCATACATTCATTAATAATCACAAAATTAGTTTAAGAAATGCAATTCATAAAAATATAATTTGTTTTGTTAAAATAAATAAAATTGGGACTATTATATACTGCTGGAAAAACTGTAGCGTGCGTTGTGAGGCGTGAGTCACAAAGGGTTCACGGCGCTTGTCAAAAAATTAAAAATTTTTTTGCTGCGAATAAGTGATTTAAGAATTCTCTTATATTCATTTTTCTTCTAGGAATTAGATTTTGTATACCATATGATGCAAAATTCGCTAAAGATTAGGAAAATACACATGAACTTTTAAAGTTACTTCCACTTCTTGTGGCGTGCGTCACAAAACTTTGTGATCAATTATTTCGCAATATATACCTGCTAAAAAATTATGATATGCCATTCGTAAGTACATATAAATTTCACTAAATACTATATTTAAGTTGAAGCTATCTCTTTTGAAAGACAAAAAATGTTTATATAGCGTTCGTTACGCAGGAATTGTCAATATGGCAGCCCTTAAATTGAGGTTTTTATTAAAATTTTAATGTTTTCTAGCCCATTTTATGAATAGTTTACTCATAACTTGCCCATTTTTTAACTGATTGGACAGATTTATGTGCCACTGGTTAAAGAGCAAATTTTCCATTTACTTGGGATATCAAACTTGGACTCGGGAAGATCTATGGTTCCCGATAATGGGTATTTTATTCGTATCTAAGCTAATTTTTCCGAGTTTTTCAGTAAATAGTTCCTACTAAAGATTTCCGATCTTTTGATACATAAGTCCTAAGCATAGGTCATATGACAGTCCAAAAATTCAGGTTTTTATACAATTTTTGATATTTTTTGTACGGGAGGTACCACGCCCACTTCTTCAATCCCGCATTCATTTTTGTGGAATGCTATGTATTCATAACCTTAATGTTTGTACCTAATTTGGAAACTTTGGCTCTTGCCGTTTTCTAGATATACAGAAAAAAGGAATAAAAAAGCAACAACAACAAGGAATTTGAGGAAAAAATTAGAGGCAGTCGTGGTTTTTTGCACATATCTCAGCCATTTTTGGACCGATCTGACTGAATTTCAATGGCCAACCATGCCCCCATCATATCTGGGGGCTTCGGAAAACCCATTTCAACAGATAGACGGACGACCGGATTTGAACTTCCCTTCTCATAAGGATCCAGATTATAAATATTTATACTTTATTCTTTCGGTGAAGAGTATAAAAACGATTACTTATCACATTTTTGCATATATTTTTAGAAAAAAAAAACCATTAGTTTAATTGATTAGTTATTTTGTATTTATTAGCTTTGTTGTATTTTTTCGTAATCTTATTATTTTAAATTGTTATTGTAATAGTTATGGGTAATTATAGGTCCTAATTGCGTAAAACGCAACGCCAAAAATTTTATTGAATTATAAACAAACTCAAAAATATATGTATGTTAATTTTGTAGTTGCTTTTACACAAATTAATATTGCGTTTTAAAATTTTCAACGCCACTAGATATTCAGCGTTTGAAATTAAAAAATTCAATATGATTTTTTTATGAAAGTAACAACAAAATTCTAAAATATTTTTGACTTTGTTTTGCTTTCAATGCAATTTTTGGCGTTGCGTTCGTTTTTATTATATGCCACTCGCCACCCAATAAGCTCCAAAACTACCTTTTGAGCAAAAAAAAATGACCCGCTTAAAAAATATAAAAAAAAAGTTTTAAATTTAAATAAAAAAAAATTTAAAAAAAAATGGGACAAATTTTGATTACACCAATAGGTAATAAGTTACATGGATGAGAAATACACCTGTTGGCCCAAAATGTCTCAGAAATGTTTTGACCGATCTGGTTGAAAATTTGTGTCTAAACTACTATATGATAGGACTAACCTTGGTGCAAATATCCAAATCGGAAGACATTTATTTCAAAAGTTGACATGAAATCCCCCATACGATAAATATTTTTTATGAATAAGGGGGTTAATGTTTAGTTAAAATTTGGTGTCGGTTCTTTTGAGCATCTCGTGACGGGATATTAAGATCTCTGTGGCCAATGTCATAACTATGCAGTAAAAATAGCATTTCATGCGGATATACAGAAAAATCACAATTGAGGAGCCGCACAAAAAAAATGGACCTGTTCAGTGCTTAAACTGCCAAGAATTTGGCCATACAAAGGCATACTGCTACTTACCCCCTGTTTGCGTAGTATATGGTGAACTACACGGTACAGTTTCTTGCGATAAGTCTAAAACCGACCCCAACGTAAAAAAATGTAGCAACTGTGGCGGTAATCACACTGCCAATTATAGAGGATGCCCTGTATATAATATCGTCAAGCAGACGGTTGGACCGAAAACAAATGCCCCTCAAATGCAGGTTGCAAATCAAGTTATCACAAATGCAATTCAAGCCCCCCAGTTTAGTAATAACAGAACCTCTTATGCTAACGTCCTAAAATCAAACCATGAGCCAATGCAAGGCGCCTCGCCAAGTAATGATGAAACTCCAGTTTCTAATTTAAGTCGTTTAGAAAAAACCATGGAAACATTAGTGCAAACAGTAAATAATTTTACGAACACAATGGGTAATATGATGCAGGAAATTCTTAGAATGCAATCAATGTTATTGCAAGCTGTACTTAACAAGCCATGAACTGTTTAAAAATTTGTTTTTGGAACGCAAACGGCATCCGCCAACATAAAAATTAACTAGAATACTTTCTTAAAAATAAACAAATTGATGTCATGATGGTTTCTGAAACTCATTTGACTTCAAAAAATACGTTTAAAATAAATGGTTATATACTATATGATACAAAGGACCCTCGAGATAGAGCTTGTGGAGGTTCTGCCATTTTAATAAAAACCAGAGTCAAACACTACCTAATGGGTGATCATCGTGAAGATTATCTTCAAGCAACAAACATTTGCGTTGAAGAATTAAATAGAAACGTAGTAATCTCATCGTTATACTCCCCACCTAGATATTCAATATCAGAAGGCCAATATTATAAATATTTTAAATCATTAGGACCCTGTTTCCTGGCCGCTGGCGATTATAACGCTAAACATACCTTCTGGGGGTCCCGACTTATAACACCAAAGGGTCGTGTTCTATTTAATACTATTACTAAAATGGATTTGAATGTGATAGCGAGCGGACAACCAACATATTGGCCTACTGATCAGCAAAAAATACCAGATGTCATCGATTTTGGCGTGGTTAAAAACATCCCCTTAGAAACGATTTATGTTGAAGCTTCCTTAGAATTATCTTCCGACCACACACCAACAATTGTTACTTTAATGAACCCCAATAGAACTGTATCTCCAACTGGTTACTTAGCGACGCCAGCTACACAAATCAATTGGCTAAAAAATAAAAAATATCTCAGCACCCATTGCACAGAAAATATTCCGCTTAGTACACCGGAATACGTAGATCGCGCTATTCTTAATTTTGACAGTTTTCTGAAGCTAGCTGTACAACATTCCAGTATTACCCCAAAAAAAACTAAAAATATTAAAATTTATTCCACAGATGTTGAGCGTCTCCTGTCTGAAAAAAGAAGAGCCCGAAGAGAGTGGCAATTGCACAGATCCCCTCAACTTAAGAGTTTGTTAAAAGATTGTTTAAGAAGGCTAAGAAAGTTACTACAGATACAGAAAACGGATTCTCTGCAAAAATATCTTAAGGAACTTGATGCAACTCCGCAATCAGACTACTCATTATGGCGTGCAGCTAAAAATCTAAATAGGCCAGTTGTCTCTAAGCCACCATTAAGAAACTTGAACGGAAGTTGGGCAAGAAATGATAACGAAAAGGGAAATCTGTTTGTTAACCATTTAAAAAACGTATTTACCCCAAATATATCTCACGATACTGCGGTCGAGTTACCACCTGTTCCTGCTAGAGCAGCTATTCCCCTCAGATTTGAGATAAGAGAAATCGAACAGGCTATTTGTGACTTAAACACTAAGAAGGCACCTGGTATTGATAAAATCAGTAATAAAATGCTTTTAGAGCTACCTCGCACAGCAAAGAAAATTATTCTTTTTACTTTTAATGCTATTTTACGCCTTGAATACTATCCTCAGAAATGGAAGGTTTCCTTAGTTACCATGATACCAAAGCCAGGTAAAGATCATACAAAAGTTGAGTCATATAGGCCAATTAGCTTATTATCAAATATGTCAAAGCTGTTTGAGAAATTATTAGTTTCAAAATTAACACCGATTTTAAGTGAAAATAGATGTATTCCAAACCATCAGTTCGGATTTCGAAGAAAACACAGCACAATCGAACAGACTCATCGAATAGTAAATGTCATAAGAAAAACATTTGAAGAAAAAAAATATTGCTCAGCACTCTTCATCGATGTTTCGCAAGCTTTTGATAAAGTCTGGCATGAAGGCTTATTACATAAATTGAAGCAAAATTTACCAGCAAACACACACAAGCTGCTAGAAAGCTACTTAGTCGGTCGTCAATTTATTATTAAAGAAGGAAATTTCTTAAGTTCACCTCAGCCCATTGGCGCTGGAGTCCCACAAGGCAGCATCCTGGGCCCTCTATTATATTTAATTTATACTTCGGACATGCCAACAAGCAACTACACCCAAACTTCAACATTTGCAGACGATACAGCATTTCTAAGCGTCCACGAAAACCGTTATGAAGCATCTCGTTTCTTACAGCATCATATATTTCAACTAGAAATATGGTTAAGACAATGGAGGATAATGGTCAATGAGCAAAAATGCGTGCATATAACATTCACCTTGCGCCGGGAATCTTGCCCCCATATAACAATCAACAATCAAATAATTCCTCAACTTTCGCATGTAAAATATCTCGGCATACATCTGGATCGGCGATTAACGTGGAAATGCCATATAGAGGCAAAATTAACTCAAATGAAACTAAAAGCCATTCAAATTCATTGGCTTATTGGTAGAAACTCTGTCCTTAGTCTCGACTGCAAACTTCTTCTTTACAACTCCATCTTAAAGCCAATCTGGTGCTATGGTATTCAGTTATGGGGCACTGCCTCGGCCTCTAATATAGAAAAGATTCAAAGGCGCCAAAATAAAATTCTTCGAATAATCACAGCTGCCCCTTGGTATGTAAAAAACTCAAATATTCACAGGGATCTCAATGTTCCATTAGTCAAAACTATGATTACGAAATATGCAGTAAAATACTTAAAAAGGCTCGAATTGCATCCAAACCCACTAGCACGAAATATATTAAATGATAGCGGCCACACTCGCTTAAGAAGAAGAGACACTGCAGCACTTATCCAATTAGATGAGCGACAAACACCTAGATAAGTGAACAGAACCCGTGATGAAGAAAATTTTTGTCTGGCACTGGCAGGACATAAAATAAAGTATTAGGTTAAGATTTGATTAATTATTGTTAGTTCATATTTAAATGTATGAAGATTCAATAAATAATATTGAGAAAAAAAAAAAAAAAAAAAAAAAAAATGCGGATAAAAAATGCGCTTAAAATTTAAAAAAATATGCACTTAACATTTTTTTAAATTTTTTTTAATAATGATAAAAAAAACAGAAATATAACAAGAAAAAACCAAAATAACATAAAAAAACGTTAAAACTTAGTCTCATAAACGTTAGTAAAGCACAATACCGACAAAAGTAGAAGTTAAAATTAAGTAAAACACAGAAATATAAAGAATAACCATATATAAAACAAGTTAGAGTGCTATATTCGGCTGTGCCGAATCTTTGATACCCTCCACCGACACACACTGGGGTATTTTGTATCAAAACTGTGGATTAATTCCGAGGCCTTTCAAACTGATAATTTTTGTTTAGAACACCTCAAAATAAGCCGAAAAAATTTTAAAAAAATTATCGATAACTCGTTTAGTTATCGAGATATCTGGAGTTGAAGTTTAAAAAAAATCGATAACTTTTTACCGTTTTATTTTCTTAGAGAATACCTCAAAATTAACCGAAAAAATTAAGTAAGAATTATCGATAACTCGTTTTGTTATCGATATATCTGGAGTTGAAGTTTAAAAAAAATCGATAACTTTTTACCGTTTTATTTTCTTAGAGAATACCTCAAAATAAACCGAAAAAATTTGGTAAGAATTATCGATAACTCCCTTTGTTATCGAGATATCTGGAGTTGAAGTTTAAAAAAAATCAATAACTTTTTACCGTTTTATTTTCTTAGAGAATACCTCAAAATAAACCGAAAAAATTAAGTAAGAATTATCGATAACTCGTTTCGTTATCGAGATATCTGGAGTTGAAGTTTAAAAAAAATCGATAACTTTTAACCGTTTTATTTTCTTAGAGAATACCTCAAAATAAACCGAAAAAATTAAGTAAGAATTATCGATAACTCGCTTTGTTATCGAGATATCTGGCTTTGAAGTTTTAAACAATATGATCATTTTAAACAAATTGATCATTTTTGACCACTGACATAATGAACAAAAAGTAGAATTATTCAAATATGCCACAAAAGCGCAGCTCAACTTTTTGCAGAAACATCGTCTACAATCCGCAAAATCAAAAAAAAAAAAATCAGAGCCCGATCTAGTCCGATAATAAACTATATGTCCAAATATATACCCCAAATATGCACATTTTGGGGACTTTGAACAAAAAAATAATTTAAAATATTAAATCACTTTTTTTTCTGTAATACTTGTATCTGAAAAATAGTTCAATACCTGAAGTTGAAGGCTCCATACTCAGATTTAAATTTCACTTGAAGTTTTTTATCGAAGAAACACTTTTTTAAACTTAAAATATCAATTTTACAGCGAGCGCAAGCGAACAAAGAATAAAAGTGTAAATTCAAAAACATAATGCAGCTTCACTATACAACTTAGAGCCATTATTTTTTCGGTTAGTGACGCAGAATTATGTGTAGTTTCTATGGTTATTAAGTATTCGAGTGTTATTTCAAAATTAATTTTTTAATTAATCCACAGTTTTGATACCCAATAACCCAGTGTGCGACAGTTCGAATGTTTAAGGAGTAATATCTGTATGATGTCTTTTTATACCCTTCACCGAAGGTAAGAGGGTATATATAACTTTGTCATTCCGTTTGTATGTTCCAAAATATTGATCCTACACCCTATAAAGTATATATATTCTGGGTCCTTATGAAAAGCGAAGTTGATTTAACGATGTCCGTCTGTCCGTGTGTATGTTGAAATGGGTTTTCCGAAAACCCCAGAAATGATGTGGACTAGGTTGATGTATATTTATGTCACATATACTCCGTTTAAGTTTGCTATTGAAATTCAGCCAGATCGGTCCAAAAATGACGGAGATATGAGCAAAAAACCACAACTGCCTCTGATTTTGCACAAAAATCCCTTGTTGTTGTTGTAGTTTTTTATTTCTGTATATCTTGAGAACGGCAAGAGCCAAAGTTTCCAAATTAGGTACACACATTAACGTTATCAATACACAGCATCCTACAAAATGTGGGAGGGATTGAACAAGTGGGCGTGGTACCTCCCGTACAAAAAATATCAAAAATTGTATAAAAACGGATTTTTTGGACTGTCGTATGCCCTATGGTTACGCCTTATATATCAAAAGATCGGAAATTTTTAATAGAAAATATTTTCTGAAAAACTCGGAAAAATTGGTTCAGATACGAAAAAGTTATGACCAAAATTAAATTTTTTTTTTTAATACACATTTTCGGAACCCATAGGTCTTTCTGAGTCCAAGTTTTATCACCAAAGTAAATGGTAAATTTATTCCTTAAGACATCGGTATATAAATCTGTCAAATCGGTTAATAAATGGCTGAGTTATGTCCAAAGTACTGAAATCCAAAAAAATTGTATTTTTATACCCTTCACCGAAGGTAAGAGGGTATATATAACTTTGTCATTCCGTTTGTATGTTCCAAAATATTGATCCTACACCCTATAAAGTATATATATTCTGGGTCCTTATGAAAAGCGAAGTTGATTTAAAGATGTCCGTTTGCTGATTTTTTTGAAGAAATCCGCGGTTAGCAGCTATAGTAAATTGTAAAAGATTTGTAATGGTAGAACTTCCTTTACAAAATCCATGCTTATAAGGAGATATTATTTTTGCAACTTGATAACTCAAATGTTCTGAGTAAATTTAAATTTTATTAGATCGTTTACTATGGCAGGAATAACGTTCTCCAAGTGGCTTTCAAAATTTTTAATTTGTGTTTTTGGCCTAGTTGCGGTTTTCCAGTCTTAGTGAACATTCGTGGGTTATTGGGCATTGCGTATGTCTTACAGCCTTCCATTAGCTGAAATTGGAGTTTTTGTGGTATCTAGGCTGTTGAAATAGCCTTCTATTGCAGAGTCGTGTTTCTGTCTCAATTTGTTGAGAAGAGCTGCCTGGCATAACGGTAGTTGGGCCTTGATGGTTGGGGAACGATTATTGTACCATTGTCTGGCAGTTCCAGCGAAAAGTCTACTTTTTGTAACGTAACGCCAGAAGTTATTTAAATTGTTTCTCAAAATATTTTATATGTATAGTCTACTATTTTATATTTTGGTGTAAAGCGCAACTAGCTCTACATTTAGTAACAAAAGTGATAACGGTTGAACAACTTTTCGCTAAAAATATCCATATGTACCTTAAAACGAGCAAAGATTTTTAAATTTAATAGCTTGAAAAATACATCTATATAAGTCCAAAGCTTACTAAAAGAGGTTTTATACAAAACGTCTTGCTCAATTCGCAGTCTTATTCAGTTTTGTAATACAAGTCAAAATCCACTTCTGTTTTTTAACGTCACGCCAACGCATATTTTTGCTTATATCTGGAAATCTTTAGCGTCGATTGCTTTGTCTTCTGAATATAATGCTACTTCATTACTTTGCATACATAATAAACCTTTTTACAAATTTGACTTCTTCATTTAATTTTTTTTACATTTTGTCGTACAAATATCACGTCACGTCAAAATGGAAATGCCCATATACATATAATTACTTATATTTTAACAAACTTTATTATAACAAGTAATGCCCGATTCTATTTAAATATCAATTCATATTTAGATATAGTTTTTCATATAATTTTACTTTTTTTGACATGAAAAATTCATTTTAAACATAAATTGGTATTTAAATAAATTGGTAAAATTGGCCGAATCTTTTATACGCTCCACCGACAGTTAGAATACTTCAGGCATGGGCACTATATAGGTCTATACATTATTTATTAATCTTTTTATTAATATAATAAAAACGGACGTCAGTTTAAAAATTGGTTGCGGTTTAGGCCTACATAAGTTACATTATTGACCGACAATCAGAAGTTTTATGCTTTTATTTTTAAATTGGAACAAATTTTTGTAAAATGATTTAAATTTGATTTGTAATAGTTTTAACCAAACTAAAATTATTTTCGAGAGGGGAATTTATATTGCGTTTTATAGTTTTAGGCCCGTTTTCATGACTTAACGATAGCTAAATGTAGAAAGTTATCGAACAGATAATGATTTTTTTTATTATCACAAGTTCCCTTTAATCTAAAAGTGATGGATAAGCAAAAGAGAGGAACGTTCTACCTTTAATTTTTGTCGTAAGGTTTAGATTTGAGATTGCCATACTATATTCACATATTTTTTATTTATGGCAACTCCAATCATACGTCTATTTTGTAATTGTAAAAAAAGTACGTAGTTTTTTTTTTTGCAAAAATAATCGGTATTTTCTTTAGTATTGCCACATTTTCAAAAATGTTAAGTTTATTTTATACAGAAGTTGTGAAAACGAAAAATAGTTGAAGGTAACTTTATTCCTTACTAGTGCTAAAGGTACCGTTAACTATTTCAAACTTTATAGGTAAGTCGTGAAAACGGGCCTTAAAGTGGTTTTTTGTAGGCTGCTTAATGTGAGACATAAGATAAATTATGGACCGATTATCGCAATATTAAATGATATTGCTTCTGGCCATATGAAGGTATATTTGACCAAATTTTACCACAAAAAAAAATATATCTGCTACGATTTTAGGCGTACTAAAATAAATTCCCAGAGTGGGCATAATATGGGAAATATGTTAAATTATGGACCGATGACCTTCACGACATTTTCATACGGGTTTACCTTATGAAACTACGAAAGGCCAAATTCTGCTACAAAAACATTGTTCGTTACAGTTTAAGGCGTACTAAATTTTTTTCCAAGAGTAGGCTCTATATGGGGCCTATTGTAAATTGTGGACCGACCTTCATTAAATTTTACAATACTGTTTTCAGTTATGCAGAACAAATTTGTGCAAAATCTTATATCAATCCGTATTATCATTGATGACAGTTTTTGTAACAAAATTATCAATTTTTTAGGGTGGTGGTTCTAAATTGTGATTCATAACCCTTATTCTACTGAACCGATTTGGCCAAACTGCTTAGGGTAACTACAAGCAATTTGACACTAACAATGTTTTTTTTTCTTTTGAGTTTTTCGAAAGACAGCCTGTTTTCAACAGACGGACAGACGAACAGAATTACTCAAGTAGCCAGAATATATATACTTTATGGGATCTGAGCTGAATAGTAAAAAAGTTTCACACGGAATGACAAACTTATGGGTTGTTTCCAGGTGACAAGCAATTGATTGCGTAGTAAAATTTATATGAAAAGCACTCAAAATACTGAGTGATTTTCATATACATTTTTCTATACATTAAATTGCTTGTGACCTGGAAACAGCACATTAGTACACCCTCATTCACCACTAGTGGTGGTGGTGGGTATGAAAAGAGTACTTGATGTCAGTATATTGGCCGTAACTCGTGTATTTTTTCGCTGATTCGAAAGTTTAAGGAAGAAATTAACCATGTACTTGGGTTATAAAACTTGGACTCATGAAAATCTATGGTTCCCGAATAAATTTAAAAAAAAAAATTATATATTGATCATAACTTTTTTGTGTCTGAACCGATTTTTTTGAGTTTTTCAGAAAATATGTTCTACTTGAGATTTCCGATCTTTTAACATATAATATATATATATCCATTGCCCATTTTTGTATGAGAAGTACCACGCCTACTTCTCCGTTCCCGCCCACATTTTGTGGGTTACTGTGTATTGATAACCAAGATGTTTGTACCTAATTTGTAAATAAAACTTTAGCTCTTTCGTTCTTTAGTTATACAGAAATTTTTAATGTCTTTGTACGGGAAGTGCCACCCCCACTTCCTCAATCTCGCTTATTTTTTTAGTGAGTTGGTGTATTGATAACCAAGATGCTTTTACCTAATTTAAAAGCTTTGGCTCTTGCCGTTCTCCAGACACACAGAAAAAAAGAAATTAAAAAACAACAAGGGATTTATGGAAAAAATAGAGGTAGTCGTGGTTTTTGGCTTGTATCTCAGCTATTTATAAACCGCTCAAGCGGATTTTCTATAGAAATGAATAATAATCGTTCACAACAAAAAATTTCGATCCACTCAGGGAAATACCATTTGGTTTTTTTTATTGCTTTGCCA
This sequence comes from Pollenia griseotomentosa, assembly GCA_963931875.1. Classification (NCBI taxonomy): domain Eukaryota; kingdom Metazoa; phylum Arthropoda; class Insecta; order Diptera; family Polleniidae; genus Pollenia; species Pollenia griseotomentosa. Next base: position 9,172,334 of record OZ007565.1, read on the forward strand.
TGAATTTAACCCCAAGTCTTCACGTAGCAATATTTATTGCGGCTAACGTCAAATTTTATTGCTCGATTAAATTTGCGACGTATAGACCGCATATTGCCATGAGTGGCAATCCATTGCGCAATGATTGCTCTTCTGATTGCTTGAGCAATTATTACTTAGCAATCTGCTGTAAAATGAGTTGTCATTTATCTGACATTTAATTTCTCTGTACGTTTGTTTATGGCAAAGCAATTTCACATGTTCTCCAGCAATATAATCAGCAATTATTGCTCCAATGTTCTGTCATTGTTCTGCCGAAGTTTTTGCTTGTACTTAGCAATAAAAATTGCTACGTGGAGACCCAGCGTAACAGTTGAGCATGAGTAAGTGTTAATATTTCGGTGTGTTTTGCTGGTGGGTCGTGTGTTTTCATTCATTCAGGTTGTCAATATTAGCTGCGTTCGTTTACCCCAAAATTTATACTGGATTTTATTGAAATGCGTTCGCGTACACATAAAATTGTAAAAGTTTTACTGGGATTTTACTGGAAAAGTAAACGAACGCATATATTGTGTATGAATGTAGTGATTGCTTTCCCAATATGAATATTAACTCACTGTAATTATATGAATGATACCATATTATTACAATTGTGCCACTTTGGCAACCTCAAAAATATCTTCGAAAAAACAAACTTACTGACTGCGTTAGAGAAAAAGCAAATTTCATTTGATTCATTGATGAATGTGTGTGTGTGTGCCTCGGTAGGCTAGCTGGTAGCGAGCTAGTCTATCAGCGCCGAGGTTGCGGGTTCGATTCCCGCCAGAGACTCTGGTTTCTTTCCTGCAGACAAGCATAGAGCTTCGCGGGATTAGCTTAGGAAATTTAAAAAAAAAAAAAAAAAAAAAAAAAAAAATCTTTATATGCGCAAAACACTTTTTCGTGATTTGAAATCACTTTGACAAAAAGTGATTTCCCGAATACCCCTGCTAAATTTGTAAATTTTTAGTTTCTTCTATATAAAATAATTAATTTTATTGAAAAACAAATAAAGAACTAATCATTATAAGTATATGTGATGATTTTATTAAAGATTTCAAATGAAAAGACTTAAAAAAAAATTCAAGTGATTTAAAATCGTCATGCATGTAAGCTGACCTCACCGGTTTAAAATCACGAGATATCAAAGATTTGTGTGCACACAACACCTTTTTAGGGATTTTAAATCACTTTACGAAAAAGTGATTTTCAAAACGTGCCTGATTATATATTTTTCCTTTAATATTCAATATAATTATTTATTAAATTCATGCTCTTTCCTTTTCAGCCTTACCGCCAGCGCATCATCCGGCTTGCAATGATAGCAATGTAGTGACAAACTTAAGTTATCAACGTGATGGCGGACTATCACCAACAAGTAATCAATTAGCTCAATGGTTTTCACCTGAACTACTTGCACAGGCGTCTGCAGGAAAACTGCCATTATTAAATATGAATCAAGCTTTAAGTTTAGAAGAATTTGAAAGAAGCATACAACATTCCTCAACTGCTGTTAACAATTGAATATATATATTTAACTTAAAAAATAATATTATTTAATTGTATCTATGTATGATGTTAAAAGAATGATTGTTATTGACAAACTAAATATGTACGTAACATTAAAAAAAAATAATCACACGTTTTATACAGAAAATGTTTTAGTAAAAATTTACAAGAATTTAAAATTTTGCCAATACGTTGTCTGGTAATTTCTTTAAATATGGAACGTCCGCAACCAAAAATACTTTTTAAACCTCCACTCCACTGGAAATGGAGTGAAAATGCAATTTTCATAGTTTGATTCCAAACAAACACCAAAAAAACTATGTTGTTAAATTTCAAAACTTCAAAAATTGTAATTCCTTTTAAAAAAAATTATTTTCTTCTAATCGAATAAGCGTTTTCTTTAACATAGAAAATCATTACATTTTTTGAAGCAAGTGCACCAAAAGAATTTTCTTCACAATACCAATGAATTTTGACATTAATCCCATGAAAAATTGCATTAAAAAGGAACCTATGCAGCGCTTCGTTGGATCAATGAAACCTGTTTCATTGAAATGTATTTAATGAAACTTTACATTAGATCTATGAATATTATTCATTGGATGAATACTTTCAAAAAAGAAAAAAAAAATTTTTCTATTTTTTAATATTTTTTTTTTAATTTAATTTTTTTTTTTTTTATTTATTAATTTTAACCAAAGCCGCTGGCAGGAATCGATCCCGCAACCTCGGCGCTGATAGACTAGCTCACTACCAGCTAGCCTACCGGGGCAGTGTAGTTTCTGAATAAAAAAACTATGTTTTTTGCCATTACTCTATTAAGTGCGTAAATATGAGATTAAATTGTCCATTACAACAATAACAACGTTGATTTTTTTTGCTAACGCATAATAAAAAAAGACCACATAAAGAGAGAACAAGCTTTTTCGTATACATCATTTGGTTGACAACAGTTTAAAATAAGGGTGTGTTTTTTTTTAAATAGAACATTTGTTTGTTAATTACTTAATACGTACTATATGCAGGTAGGTATGTACATATTAAAGAAAACTAAAAACATACATATTTATGGATTGAAAGTTTTTTGTTTCATTACTATAATGACATTTTTCATTGTCATAATGAAAATTTAAATTTATGAAGGCATGCTTTTTCGAAATATTTTTATACTTTTAATTATTGAGACTGTAGAGTTATTTGAATGTTAAAAATATTTTTTTTTTTTCAATTATTGAAATATGTTGCTTTTATAAACAAATTTTTGATTTCATAAATTTAATGGCATATAACATTAGATGTATGAAATAATTAAATCTTACATTTTTTAACTAACAATTAAACATTTTTTTAGGAAACTATAATTTTGTATTAATTTATGAATATAGTTATGTTTGTATATTGTTTTTTTATGTTCCCAATTAAAATTTTTTGTTTAAGTTGAACAAACTTAAGTTTTCTTATGTCCAATGAAAATTTTGACGTAATTACGAAATCCAATGAAGCGATTTTAACGAAAATACTTCATTATAACTATGAAATTCCATTTAGACAATGAAAATTTTCATTTAACCAATGAAAATTTTTTATGAAAACGATTCATTAAATATATGAAGCATTTTTCTTCAGTGTGGGAACAACTTTTTTTCGTGTTTATAAAATAAATTTGGGACTTTTAATAAATTACTCTTCTTCTTTCGAAATTTCAGAGCATTAAACATTAAACATTGTATTACTTTTTGATATGAGTCGACATCTCTTTGGCGTTCGGCAAAAATGTCTTAAGTCAGAAACTTTGATTTTATGTTCAACTAAAAAATATTTATTTGGTGCATTTCATATACTTTTTTTCTGAGAGCAGATGATAACGATAAGAAGTAGTTGTGCTAAACTAGAGTGATTTAAACCAAACAAAAGAGAGAACAAATTTAATTAAAGCCAATCAAAAACTCAAAATGCTTTTTTTTACTTCAGACATTTTTGCTAACAGCTTAGATCTATTTCATGACAAAACTTATTTACAATTACATAAGCAGCAAAGTTGCCATAGTAAAATAAAAAATTCCGGGAATTCTCGGATAAATTTCCCGATATTTTTTCCCTAAAAATGTGCGGGATCCCGGGATTTTTGTCATATATGAAAAACACTACTATTTATAAAGGCAAACATCCGTTGAAAGAAAACGTGTTTTCTCATTGAAATCTTCTTGATAAAAATTAGAAATTGGCTTTTAAATGATTCTGTAAATGCTTATTCTGAACTAAAATCCTATTTTAAAAGAAATATTTTGTAATTACTTGTTCAAATAATTTCACTTTTTTGGTTTTATATTAATGCTGTTGGCTTTGTTTAGTTTTATAGGAGAACAATTTAAAACTTTAAAGATGGCTTTTGGAAATTTACACCGAATTTAATATAATCATCAGTTTTCTGCGGTTATAGTTTTTATTCCTAAACACTCCTAGTGTCACAGATCGGAAGTTTTTATTATTCCAAATATTATTGAACATTGAAAAAATAACCAAAAAGTCGTTTTGCTATAACTTCCTCAAAAATCCTACAAAATAATGAAAATTTTGCACATGTGTACTTTTGAACATGAAGATCTAAAGGTGCCATTAAGCACTTTGTCCTTTTTGCCACAAAAATAAATAATTTGAATGCATTTATAAACTTATTTAATTGATCTCTGTAGTGCGATTCACTGTGCTTTTTAAACCGCAATTATTTCGTTCAAAAATGTTAAACACAAAAGTAACCATTTTGCTATTCAATAACACCTTTAACGTATCTGGTGGTGTTTTACAAAACAAATTGTGGTTTATTAACACCAGCATTTTTGGTGTGGTTTAATCCGCATAGAAAAGTGTTTATTTATCCTTGTACCTACTTATGTATGTATGTATATAGTCGATGAATATTACGGCTTTGAGGTATTTAGCCTACAATTAATCCTTTTCTTGTCGCACACCAATTTTTCGTGGAGCTTCTTATTTATCCTTAAGCCAACCATTTGACTCAAATAAAGCTAAAAAAATTAATAAAAATTAGTGTTTTACGCACGCACAATACTATTTAAAATCTCAAAAATTTTACTAAAGTTATCGATAAAAAATGAAGTTATGTCAAAAAAAATGTAAAATTGTTTAAGCCCTTATGACACTACATTTTTTATTCATTAATTGATATAGAATTGATAGAAAGAAACAGTAAATGTTAGAAAGAGCAAACTGGAGCAAACTATAAAAAATGTAAACAAAGTTTTGTAGTTTTTTTTTTCTCTTGTTATGGTTTTGTTTCAGGGATGGCGTTGAGAATTTTTAAAATTGTACCAACAACCTTCAAAAATTGTACTTTTTTACCCTAATTGTACTAAAAGATTTTTTTAGTTGAAATTAATTTTATTTATGTTCATAAAAAATACCACAAAAAGGTATTATACATCTTTGTTTAAAAAGTATCAACAAAAAAGTACAATTGAAACAACTTAGCCATCCCTGTTTTGTTTATTTTATTAAATGTTGCCAACTTTTTGTTTATGAGAAACCTAAAAACAAAAAGCGGTAAATCGCTGAATTTGCCCATAAACCGCTGATTCAGCAACACTTTTAATATTTCAAGCTTGAAATGTCATTTTTAAGTTAAACAATTTTACATTTTTTTTGACATAACTTCATTTTTTATCGATAACTTTTTAAAAATTGTTGACAGTTTGCCATTTATCTTAATACAGCTGAACTCTTTGCACTTGGTAAATTTTTCTATTACATTATATTTGTACTGTTCACCAAAACTTGAACAATGCATTAAAAATGTAGTGTCATATGGGCTTTAACTTAAAATTGACATTTCAAGCTTGAAATATTAAAAGTGTTGCTGAATCAGCGGTTTATGGGCAAATTCAGCGATTTACCGGTTTTTGTTTTTAGGTTTCTCATAAACAAAAAGTTGGCAACATTTAATAAAATAAACAAAACAGGGATGGCTAAGTTGTTTCAATTGTACTTTTTTGTTGATACTTTTTAAACTAAGATTTATGATACCTTTTTGTGGTGTTTTTTATGAACATAAATAATATTAATTTCAACTAAAAAAAATCTTTTAGTACAATTAGGGTAAAAAAGTACAATTTTTAAAGGTTGTTGGTACAATTTTAAAAATTCTCAACGCCATCCCTGAAAGTTACTGCAATACGATGTCGTCTATAAACTTATGCCATGTTTCCACGGTACGTGATTCGCTCTCTATTCATGCTTCGCATGCCAATCATGAACAAAGCAACTGCTTCGCCATACAAAATTTTGAGAGCGAAGCAAGTAGATTCATATTGAATCTACTTGCGAAGCACGAAAAATTACTCTCTTCTCCAATTTTTATCGCAAGTTTATCTGAACTAGCTGTAAAAATCGATTGTTTCAGAGTTGTCAACTCGGTGCGTTTCGCACCATTTTTGGTGCTTTTTTAAATTTTTTCTGCGATAACAATAATGATGAAAATATTAACTTTATTAGTTTGGAGTTATTATAATAAATTTTTGATCTCTTTTTAAAATGTTTTACGCAGAATTTATTAAATTAATTTACAAAAATGTATCATCTCGTGCAAATGAATGCAAACATAAATACTATCCCCCATATTCATAAAAAATATTTTTGATTAATAAAAGGTTTATAAAACGAATTTTCTAAGAAAATTTGTTTAGTAAACCTGTCATAAACCCAAAATATTTTTTGTGAATATGGGGGTTTGTATTTATGTAGAAATTTGTTTAATTTTTTTATAAAGTTTTTGGTTTTTCTTTTTTAACTATGCAAAATACGATAAATTTTGAACTATTGTTAATTTTGAATCCGTAAGCTTCGTACAGACGATGGTCAGATCTTACAATGTTGTCATTAAATTTGCCTTAAAATGTCTTGCAACTGTTTGAACATTGTAAGCTCATTTTCATTTGGCAGATGTGTAAAATTAATGCATCTGACAATGGTGCCATTGAAAAATGACAACATTGTAAGATCTGACAATGATTGATCTCTTAATAAAAAAAATTTTTATATATATTATGTAATTAAAAAATATGTATCTAGTACATATGAATACCGAGACGAATTCAACAAGGTAAACTCGTCGCTACAACAATTACAACTCTAACAAAAACAACAGAAGTATACATACTTTGTAATCAATTTTAATAAAAGTATCACACAAAATGAGTTCTTTCTCAAAAAATTTTAAGTTTGAGTTTATACGGCTCATGTCTTATTGACAAGATTCTTCCTTTTTCTTCTTTGAACATGAATTGGCGTTCAAATGATTCATGTCATGTTGACGACATGTTTTTTATTTTGTATAGTCGTGCGTTTGCATGTGTGCTTTTTTGATATTGAAAACAATAACAAAATTAAACAACGAATGAAAAAGCAAAACGTAAAGACAGTACATGCATCTGTGTACTCGTTTCTTTTCCCCTCGTCCCTCTCGCCTATAAAGTAGCAATCATGTCAATAAGACATGAGCCGTATGAACACAGACTAACTTCGACAATTTAATGTACATAACTAAAACAAAAAAAAAAAAATAAAGAAGAACATTTTTGACAAATTGGACTCAACACCTTACGAGCAGTAGCTCTAAAGAGTACCTTGTTAAATTCGCCTTGAATGAATACAAACAAATTTGTGTAGTTTTTTTTTATGTTTGTTAAATTTAATTTTTTGTCCTAAAAACTCTGAACTGTAAAGACTGTTTAATTGTTTTACAGTAGAATCGTGAAAAAGTAAACCGAAATATTCCAAGGGGTTAACTTTTTCGAACTATTAAATTTTTAAGCGGTATTTAATTGTAAAAATGCAATAATAAACTTTTTTAAAATAAATATTTTAAATAAAAAAGAAATTCTAAACTTGCTGCGTTGTTTTTCTTCATTTTGGTGCGTTTTGAAAATGCAAAGTTAACAACACTGATTTGTTTACTAAAGACAGCTGTCAATTCGAAGCAAGTAGATACGTCGTGTAAACACCATGATTCATTAACATGATTCAGAGAGCGAAGCAGGTGATTCAAATCGTCGTGGAAACATGGCATTAAACAAATAAATAAAAATAAAGAATGGCACTCGTAAAACTGCTCTGAGTGGAGAAGCAGCTCGCGCTTTTTGTCATTATTTTTTAAGGACAAACAGGTCGTTCTTGTTTGTCTGCTTTTCGTGCGTTTTGCGTTGTCACCCCGCATTGGTTAGTGTTTCGGCGTCGTATAACTGTACCGAGTTACAGTTTTTGCGGTTTCTGCATTAACTATATGCATTCGTTTTTAACCTCAATGTTTTTATGTGTTGTCTGGTGGAGAACCAAAATTAACTCAATGTGACTGGTGGAGAACCATATATAACTCAGACGTTTTACTGGTGGAGTACCAAGGAAATAACTCAGAAGTTTACTGGTGGAGACCAAAATACTCTGGAGCGGATTCTGGAAGCTCTCGCCTTCCTATACGAAGGTTTAGGTCGAACGAGGTTTTTGTGTTTGAAGCTCCAAAAAATTGTGTGATACCCTGGCATTATAACTTAAATAGTTCGCCAAAAATTTTTAGTTTTAAGCAAAATCCAAAAAAAAAAAAAAATAAATAAAGAATAGCACATATATTTAAAAGCAACTTCCAAATTCTTGCGTTTTACGTTTTCGACTGTATGTACAGTGGGGAGCAGAGGTGAGTAGATGTTTGTATATCTTGCACTTCTAAGGGAATAAGAAAAACAATAATAAAGCTATTTAAAAATTTTTTTTTGTATTTTATTTCTTTTTTAATTCTTAGCAAAATTCAATTTAAAACAAAATAAGAAAGCATCAAGTTCATAGGTAAACATAAACAAAACTTTAATAACTCTCATGTACTCAATTTTGCACCTTCCTACTACAATTAATATTGATTACATTTTTAGTATTTAGTACATAGTCCTTTATTATTTAAAACACTTATTATGCGTTTAGGCATACTTTCTACCAAGTTCTGAATAATTTCATCAGGAATGCGCTGCCACTCCAGCTGCACACGGGGCCATAGCTCATTTAAGTTCGATGAAGCTGATTGATACTGTCCCAACCGTCTTTTCACGATTGACCACAAATTTTCAATGGGATTGAAGTCGGGACTTTGCGGTGGCCACTGCATTAACTGAAAATTTTGCCCAGTCAACCATTCCTTAACGATTTTGGAGGTGTGCTTTGGGTCGCCATCCTGTTGAAATATGACTTCTTCCTCAGGATATGCGCTCATATCCACAAAACCGGGAAGATGGGTCTCTAAAATTTTCAAATAATCCTCTTTTCACATGATACCATCAATTTTTTGCAGTGGTCCAATATGCCACCAAGTAAAGCAGCCCCATACTATAACGATTCCTCCACCATGTTTAACAGTTTGTTTAACATGGTGTCTTTGTATGGTCTTCCCAGGGCGGCGCCAGCAATACTGCTTACCATCTGACTGAAATCGGTTGAATTTGAATTCATCTGACCAGAATACTCGTTTCCAATCATCGGCAGTCCTATTCTTGTGTTCCAATGCGAACTTTAATCGTGCTGCAACATTTTTCTTTCATAATGCAGGTTTAGGTTTCTTAAAAGCTGATATGTAGCCAATGTTGTGCAGCGCTCTTCTTGCTGTCCATCGGCTTACAATTTTATTTATTGCTAGGGAAGCTTCCTTTGGCGTTAAAGATTGAATTGCCTTCATCTTTCTCATCATTAAACGTGCGTCGCCATCCGTTAAAAGTCTTCGGCGACCCAGAACTTGCGCTTGGGAAGTAATATTTCGCCTTTTCCGGACTCTTATCACCACTGACTGACTCACTTGAATTTCTTTGGCTATTACTCTCGATGAGAAGCCATTTTCTGTCATGGTTAAAATACTATTTTCCACGGTTCGCGATAGCTTTCTCATAATTTTAAATATTTTGGAATTTGTATTTTATATTTGAAATGCACCTTTTATTTACATTACGCAGTTTATCAAACACGACGTTAAACTAAAATTTATATTAACAGAAACATTAATAACACCAATCAAATCATAAACCAAATCAAAATTAACGGTAAATTTTGAATGTTTCTAAGAATATGGTTGAAAACACGCGGGTGCAAAATTGAGTACATGAGAGTTATTTAAGTTTTGTTTATGTTTACCTATGAACTTGATGCTTTCTTATTTTGTTTTAAATTGAATTTTGCTAAGAATTAAAAAAGAAATAAAATACAAAAAAAAATGTTTAAATAGCTTTATTATTGTTTTTCTTATTCCCTTAGAAGTGCAAGATATACAAACATGTACTCACCTTTGCTCCCCACTGTATATTAATTATTGCACATTGTTTGTTTTTCTTATTTACTAAATGCAATAGAATTTTGCACAGTTCTCTGTGAGATCAGCCTTAAAGTTAATTCTCTCTTTTGTTGGTGTGTTGATAATGTGGAGTACTTCTTACTTGTAGCGACGTTTAAAATTATTCTCGCTTCAATGACTCGTGCTCCATTAAAATCTGGAGAGTGATTTTCGTGCTGTTTTATGTGTAACATTATAAGATCGAGATTATTGGTCTGATTTGTGTCCGGATAATCGTGTTTTAAATTTGTTTTTAGTTGTCCCAATGTAAACCATTGTTACGCGCCGTTACAAAACTTTTTTAGAAAAAAATTACATAACGATCCAAGACCGGTTAAGGGGGTATAAAAGCTGGCCCGCTAGCTCAGTAAGCAAAATTAATCTCAACCAGGGTTTTGGCACGTAAGCATATCCATACTTCACACCCCTGGAAGTATGTTTAAAAATATCATAAGAAAAATCACAGAAAAGAAATTATTTGTAACACCAAAAGGAAAGGAAGGTGAAATGACTCTATTTAGTATCGCCTAGGCGATAATATGGCACGATGTTAAGCCATATAGGGGTACAATTGTCCCATTCCCCAACCTACGACAGGTGAAATACCCTAAATTCCCTAACCTGTCCCGTTTACAAAACAATCGTCACTTATAGGGTACTTACCGTAGCCTGGTTCATCCTAGCATCCATAAGAAAAAAATCAACAACTCATTTCAATTTTTCAATAAGAATATAGTTCATGGGGTTTTATTAACCCATTAGCCTAAACTAATTAAGTATTATAAAGTATAATGCTGTGAACACTAATAATAATGATAATTTCATAATGATATTAACTATAGTAAAAATGAGGGATAATAATAATAATATCTTAATATTAATAATAACAAAGGTTTCTTTTGTTTTATGACAATATTTCTAATAATACCTTAAATACTGTTGTTTTGTGGTTTGCCGTCGCTGAAATATTACTCTGGTTTATTTCTCTGGTGATTTTCTTGTTGATAATGTTGTGTTTGCTGGGATTGCGTTGACTAGGCTTGTTAGAAAACATATGGTTTTGTGACTAATACATCTTTACTATATATTTTTCTTTTGCAGTATTTTTTTTGGAAATTCTTTGCAATAACCAAAATGCTAGTTGCGGCTTTGATGAACACAATTTTGGTATATACTACATATTTATTGTATAGGTATACAGTCCATTTCACAATTACAAAAAAAAACTTAATTCATCTGTGGTTACAGGTTTTCGATTTTGTTTTACACTTCAATGTTTTGTTATTTTCCCCTTTTTGGGGTTTTATTTCATTAATTTTATTTAATTTACATAATTTAATACATACTGCATTAGCGCTTTTTACAAATAATTTTTCTGTAGACTCAGTATGGCTTTTATCGCTATTGTTGTTGATTAATTTAAACAAGTTAGTGTTTTTTTTTTTTTCTTAAAAAAATTTGAACATTTTTAGTTTCTTTTGTAAACACTTTGCAGGGATTTTCTTCCGAAAAAATAACGTTTTATTAAACACCCTTTTTTTTATTAAACTTTTTCCATTTCAAAACATTTCTAATTTACGCCTGTTTATTTGTGAAATTTTCCTTTTTTTACGCGAAAAAAAAATAAAGTCTTATTAAGGCTTTGCTAGGACCGGTATTATTATTATTGACTGTCTTTAATTTAAACACCGAACTACATTTGTTTTTAAATTTTAAACGATTTGTCCGTCTACTCTTAGCTCAACGATCAACTCGATTCACTCATTGCACAAATCAACTGCCCAATTCAGCTGCTAAAACCCAACTGCCCACGATCACCGCCAAAAATCAACTGCCGAAAATTTCATCATCCTTCTAATAAGAATGCATTTCATTCATAAAAAAAAATTTTTTCCTCATTTTTCATTCCATCTTTCATCCCTTGTTGTTGTTGTCGCGAGAGAGATAATACACACGTATATGTGTATGCATGTATTTGTACAAAGCAATTGTGATGGGAAAAAAAACTCCGCAGTAGTGTTGGTCATTTGTCTTTTGTATAAGTCTCATACGCAGTGCAGGTTGCGAGAACGTTCGTATGTATTTTTCAGAGGAAGAAGTAATAAGGAAAAAATTAAATCATGCGCAATGACAACCAAGGTTACATTACTCAAAACAGGTTTTCTGTTAACGGTGGTATCAGGCCACTGGTTGTATGTTATGATGTAAAACGATTTTGTTTTTACACCAGGATGAGAGTTGTTACCAACTGAAAGACATTTGCATGATACCGTAAGCGTTAAAAAAAAAATGCATTTTAGGCGCATGATGATGCAATTTAATGGTACAGTTGCGTATTTTAATATATATATTAGGTTAGGGCAAAAATTTGTGGTCAGTAAGAAATACAGGAAAATATATATGATGACGAAATTAAGGGGTATGGTTGCATGACCTAACATATTGGGTGAGGGTAAAATTCATGTTTCAAGAGATGAAAAAAAAATCCGTAACAAACCTGCTTCAAATCAGTATCTGTGATAAGTGGTTTGAACAGGCAGGATTTCGGCGCGCAAAAATACGTGATGACTAACGTGTGGCTCGACCCACGAAGCCGGGCATTAATATATGAAAAGAAAATATGTAAGTAAGTATACGTGTGGCACGACCCACGAAGCCGGGCATTACCTAACTGATTTATGCGCGAATATCGGAGGCATGATATTTCCCGATATAGTTACCCCTCAGGTCCTCAAGATCATATAGCGCATTGCCTATTTTCCCCCTGATTCTACACTTCAAAAATTTGGGGTTAAACTTTGCGTTAATTCCCTTCTTAAAATCGCTTTGGGAATGATTTTTGCGGAAAACCTCCTGGCCTATCACAAAATTTACGGGTCTAGATCTGGTGTTATAGGTTCTACAAGCCTTTTCATGTGCAATATTGAGGTTACGACTAACCTTTTCACGTATATCATGAAGCTTATCCGAACGGTGTACAATTGTGTCGTCGGTAACCATGTTCAGTTTTTCCAGAAGATGATATGAGGATCCGTGTAAGATCATGTTTTGCCCAAACGTGGCGAAATAAGGTGTACATTGAATTGCCGCATGAAAATCGCTACGTAACACCGTAAGTATTTTATGGATATTTCTATCCCAATTCGTGTGATCCGGATCATCTTTAAGAAAATAACGTATTTTTGAAATAATTTCTCTATTTGCGCGCTCAGAAGCATTCGCCTGTGGAGAATAGAAACCGGTGGTAATATGCGTAATGCCATAAGCATGAAAGAATTCTTTTATTTCTTTTGACGTAAACTGCTTCGCGTTGTCACTATGGACATACTGTGGCACGCCGTAAGTGCAAAAAATCTCATTTTGGAAAAATTCTATTACGTTACTTGACGTTGCGGATCGTAAAGGCTTCAAAAACAAAAATTTCGTTAAATGGTCAATAAGTATAAATAACTGGCGATTTTTCGACTTTGTGCTTGGATAAGGCCCTAAGAAATCGCAGTATAATCTTTGGAAAGGTCGATTTGTTAAGGTTTGATTTCCCATAGGTGGGCGTAACACATGATTAGGTGGTTTTATCATTTTACACGTGTCGCAATTATTAACAAATGACTTTACGTCGCGTGCCATTTTCGGCCAGAAATATTTTTGCCTGATTCGACTCAATGTCTTAAAGAAACCGCCATGACAACCTTCGCCGTGCGCTGATTTAATTACCTCATCTGCCAAAGTTCTAGGTAACCACAATCTCCAGAGGTCTTCCTCTGTATCATTTCCATTTCGAAATTTAATTCGCTTGTATATGTGGTTTCCCGAGATGTGCAGGTCTGGTAACAGGTCTATATTTTTAACTACCTCTTCCCTAATTTTGTTATACTCTGGGGCAATGAATTCGGGCGATTCAAGGTCAATTTCGGGCGAAGAAGGACAAATATGTATTTCGTCTACGTCAAATCGGGATAAGGTATCCGGCACTACGTTTAATGAACCCCTACGGTGTTCAATGGTAAATACAAAATTTTGAAGCTTAAGGCTCCACCGAGCTAGTCTACCGTGTAGATCCTTTTGACTCATGAGCCAGCGTAAACTCGAGTGGTCCGTGATAATCCTGAAAGGAAGTCCCTCAACATACTGCCTAAATCTTTTTACGCAAATTACGGCCGCCAAGCATTCCAGCTCCGTCACCGTGTAATTCCGCTGGGCCTTATTCAGTTTTTGGGACACGAACGCGATCGGGTGTTCCCTGCCCTCGTCATCTAACTGGTACAAAACTCCGCCTACACCTATTTGTGACGCGTCACACTGAATGACGAACTCCCTGTTAAAATCTGGCTGGGCCAATATAGGGGCACTTGAAAGGGCGCATTTCAGTTTGTCAAAGGATTCAACAGCCTCAGGGCTGAGACGAAAGGGTTTATTCGATTTTCGCAAGCAATCAGTAAGAGGTCCTGCAAGGTCAGAAAAATTTTTTATAAATGAACGGTACCAGTTCGCCATACCTATGAATCGCCTAACTTGACGTGGGGTTTTCGGTAAAGGAACATTGACCATTGCTTCTACCTTTTCAGGGTCAACTTTCAATTCGCCACCTCCAATACGATATCCGAGGTACTTTATCTCACGTTGGCAAAATTTACTTTTACCTACATTGATCGTAAGACCGGCAGATTTGAGACACTGTGCAACTTCACCTAATAAACGCATATGGCTGTCGAAGTCCGAACTACACACAAGAAGGTCGTCTAAATATATAAAAACATTCTCACGCAATTTGGACGGGATGACCCGGTCCATCAGGCGGCTCATCGTCTGAGGCCCATTACAAACGCCAAAAGGCATGACTCTATATTGATATAATGCCCTACCTGGCACGGCAAACGCTGTCTTTTCTTTAGAACTCTCAGACAATTTGATCTGGTGAAACGCATCTTTCAAATCTATACCACTAATGTAGTGGGTATCTTTTAGACGACTTAATAGCCCATTAATATGGGGTAGCGGATATGAATCCTTTTTGGTCAGTTCATTTAATTTTCGGCAATCTAAACACAGTCTTATTTTACCTGGCTTACGCACAGCAACAATAGGACTACACCACGGTGAGTTCGACTCCTCTATTACGCCTAAAGCTAATAACCTATCAAGTTCCTCAAATATTTCGGCCTGCTTAGGAGGAGATAGGGGGTAATGTTTCGATTTAACTGGCGTAGCGTCTCCCGTGTCAATATGGTGCTCTAAAAGATTAGTGCTGCCAAGCCCCAGTTTTTCGTATGAAGGAAAATTCAAAATAACGTTTTCAAGTCGCAGTTTTTGCTCTGAAGAAAGGTCATGAAAGATTAAATCAGGTTTTTTATTTACCTCTAAACAGTCAATAGATGGAAATATTTGTGGCGCTATAGCATACGCCTTCCAAAAGTCTACTCCTAGGTAAGCTACCTGGGACAAAGTTGGCACAATATAAAAAACGATTGGTTTAGTAACTCCTTTAAACGTTACTGGAAGTGTGCAGTGACCTAAAACTGGGTTTTTGGATCCATTTGCTATGGATATGCTTGAACGAAATTTATCAAATTGAATATTATAATTGGCCAGAAAGTCCAAACTTCCCTTTCCCAAGACTGTCACATTTGCCCCTGAGTCCAAAAGACATGTTAATTCGGTATCAAAGATCTTAATTTTAGCGTATGGTCTTCCATCATCAGAAGTAGTCAAGCAAGTGGTTTCTAATATTTTCCTATATGTTCTCCTAATAGCGTACCGTTTCCGACATTTTAAAATTTGTTTTGAAATAGCAGGTTTAAAAAATGTTTGTACGTCAGGTGGTTTTAGTGGACCGGAGAGTAAAGCCCTCTGTGAAGGTTTACTCCCATTTTCCAAATTAAACTCGGGTTTTATTTCGAGGAACGAGCATCCCCGGTCGCCCACTCGCTCCGACGCCTGTTTCCCTGGTGTGGATTTTTACACTCAGGTGTGGTAACACCCCTTTGTCCACATTTGAAACAGAAAAGGGATCGAGTCTTTTCCTGGCAATAAATATAGCTATGCCCTGAATTTAGACAATTCCAGCATATAATTCGGGAATAATCCCCCTTGACATAGGGTCTACCTATATTTAAAGCCTCTACCTGTGGGTCAAATTCGTCCTCAGAATAATCATCGCATATGGGATCAGATGAATCAATGGACACTTCATCCACTTGACGGGGTCGATTAATCGGATATTTTGAAATGCTATTTGCCCTCAAAGATTTCTCTGCCTCCCGGAGCAAATCACGATAAGAATCTAAATCATCGGGTCTCGAAACAAAAGTCATATTCAATAATTCCGGTCTAACATTCTTTCTAATAATTTTTATAAGGGCATTATCGTCCATAGGGGTTCCCAATTTCAAATTTAGTTTAACTATGGTGGAATGGAAATCGTCATAGCTTTCTTTCGGAAGCTGTTTTCGTGATGAAATTTTCATCAAGATGTCCAAGTCACTTTCTAACGCACCGAATTGCCTAGTTATTGCCCTTTTCATTAATGGATATGTTGCCCTAGGGTTTTGTTTGATGTACATCCAAAACCAAGTTTCTGCCTTGCCCTTTAAAAAAATGTGAAAATTTGCCATTAAGTAGTCCAATGGACATTGGCTACGCTCAGTGAGGGTATCTATTTTAAACAAGAAATCAGATACGTCTTCGTCACCGCTAAATGAGACATTCCAATCCTTCAATTTTATGAACAAGGATGCCGAAGAAGCATTTGAGTTCATATTGGAACTTTGCGAATTAATTCCCGGAGACTCGTTTGTAGCCCTTGCACCTCTGTGCTGTCCCAAATCCCTCCTGATCTCATTCAGCTCTCGTCTGAACTCCTCCTGAGTGCTCCTCATGGCGTCTCTTACATAGTGAATCAAAGCGTCCATGTTACCCGTGTCTGACGACTGAGCGCCATCCTCATGCGAGGGTGGAGGAACCGCACTATCCCTTGTGGCCATGATCAAATTCTCGTTTAAAATGGGCTGGTTGTCAATAAAGCCGATTGGATGCACCAAATTTCGCAAATTTTCCGTAGTCAAATCCGAGAGAGATCTCTCGAGTATCTCGCAATTCGAAACTTCCCTGTCGTTAAGACCTCTGTCCGATTGGGCACTAGAATTTAATGACCTCGGAACCGAAGATGTCCGAATCGCTCTTATACTTGTGTCCGACCGCGAAGTCCCTAAACTGACTGTACTACTCGATCTCTGACCTATCGACGTTCGACCGCGACCTCTAACTACTGTAGTGGGTTTAATATTGCGCGTCCCCACAGAAGACCTACCTCGCACACTAGATGATGCCTGATTAGGGTTGGTATTACGTGTGACTGATTTAACTTTATCGGTGCCGGTTCGCGTGTTATATTTGTGCATAATGCACCAAGCAACTATAGGATAAAAAAAAAACGCTTCCTAATAAGGTTAATCAAACCGAATTCCAAATCAACAAAAAAAAACTTCCAATTAATTGAAGGCACGAGTGGAATGACAAAATGGGGAAAAAGTTTTCAGATTGAAGTAAAATGCTCAAAGTGCATAAAATGGTGAGATTTTAAGAAAAATTTAAAAAAAATGAATTAGCAAACAAATATTCGTAACCAGAGGGTTAACGAATTCAAAAGAATTGAGTTGGTTTTTCTTTCTTTCAAGTTTCGGAAAGAAAAATTTTCTTGGGCAGCGGGAAA
The DNA here is from genome assembly GCA_963931875.1 of Pollenia griseotomentosa. Taxonomy (NCBI): domain Eukaryota; kingdom Metazoa; phylum Arthropoda; class Insecta; order Diptera; family Polleniidae; genus Pollenia; species Pollenia griseotomentosa. Next base: position 9,189,943 of record OZ007565.1, read on the forward strand.
ATTTATTTAAATTATGTAAAAATAGAAAAAAATGTGCAAAGTGTTCAAAAGTGTTTAGAAGAAAATAGAAAAAATTTGAAAATTCACTAATTCATAAATTGTGTAAAAAGTTTTATAAAAAAAAGTTTTTTCAAATTTGTTCTTTTTTCTTAAGTGAAATTATTTTCTATCAAAAAAATTTTTTAACGGAAAAATTTTATTAGTTCAATTCTAAATGTAAAAAAAAATTTTATTAAATATACCTTGAATGAGAAAAAAAAATTTTGTGTTTCTTTATAAAATTTCAATTTATAAGGAAATGTTTTATATTAATCGTAGTTTTTAGGTTTTTAAATTTTCATAAGAATTTGGATGCTAAGAAGAATTGGCAGTGGTACGTATAACGATTGTTTTGTAAAGTAATAAAATTCGTAATAATAATAAAAGAGAAATATGCGTAAAAAGGCTATGATATCAAGTATCCTGTCTCTCCCTACTTCGTTGACCATCAAATCTGTTTCTATGACCGAATATGATGCCTCAACAATTATTTCCCTAAAATTACCTTTTCCCGTAAACATCAAAAAAAACTGTGGTGTTAAACATATTTTGTCAAATCTGGATTATCTAACATCATGCCTACCGTTTTTTTAAAAGGAGACAGTCAGGCAAGGGCTTAGATAATTCAGGTTTGTGCTACATTCTGTCCTTTGAACATAGTATTATCACCGCGATAATACTGACCTCTACTTGGAATCAGTCCCAGACTTGCAATAATCCCTATACTCTAAAACAAAATTGGATGGAAATACACAGTCGAAAAAAATATTAAGTATTATTTTACGCGTACCATGGTTTGCATGGCAATTGAATCCAGGTTACGGAATCCCAGAATTCATGACTCTACAACCGAAGCACTAAATTAAATATTTACAAGGAAAATTACGAAATTTTTTTTTTTTTTTAAAAAAAATATAGTCATTTCTTCTTTCCCCTATAGTGGCTTTAACGTTGGGATAATATAAATTCCAAAGGGTTTTGAAAATTTAATTTCAATCCCACAGTTGGCATTTACGTTGGGCGCCATATATGTTACGCGCCGTTACAAAACTTTTTTAGAAAAAAATTACATAACGATCCAAGACCGGTTAAGGGGGTATAAAAGCTGGCCCGCTAGCTCAGTAAGCAAAATTAATCTCAACCAGGGTTTTGGCACGTAAGCATATCCATACTTCACACCCCTGGAAGTATGTTTAAAAATATCATAAGAAAAATCACAGAAAAGAAATTATTTGTAACACCAAAAGGAAAGGAAGGTGAAATGACTCTATTTAGTATCGCCTAGGCGATAATATGGCACGATGTTAAGCCATATAGGGGTACAATTGTCCCATTCCCCAACCTACGACAGGTGAAATACCCTAAATTCCCTAACCTGTCCCGTTTACAAAACAATCGTCACTTATAGGGTACTTACCGTAGCCTGGTTCATCCTAGCATCCATAAGAAAAAAATCAACAACTCATTTCAATTTTTCAATAAGAATATAGTTCATGGGGTTTTATTAACCCATTAGCCTAAACTAATTAAGTATTATAAAGTATAATGCTGTGAACACTAATAATAATGATAATTTCATAATGATATTAACTATAGTAAAAATGAGGGATAATAATAATAATATCTTAATATTAATAATAACAAAGGTTTCTTTTGTTTTATGACAATATTTCTAATAATACCTTAAATACTGTTGTTTTGTGGTTTGCCGTCGCTGAAATATTACTCTGGTTTATTTCTCTGGTGATTTTCTTGTTGATAATGTTGTGTTTGCTGGGATTGCGTTGACTAGGCTTGTTAGAAAACATATGGTTTTGTGACTAATACATCTTTACTATATATTTTTCTTTTGCAGTATTTTTTTTGGAAATTCTTTGCAATAACCAAAATGCTAGTTGCGGCTTTGATGAACACAATTTTGGTATATACATACTACATATTTATTGTATAGGTATACAGTCCATTTCACAATTACAAAAAAAAACTTAATTCATCTGTGGTTACAGGTTTTCGATTTTGTTTTACACTTCAATGTTTTGTTATTTTCCCCTTTTTGGGGTTTTATTTCATTAATTTTATTTAATTTACATAATTTAATACATACTGCATTAGCGCTTTTTACAAATAATTTTTCTGTAGACTCAGTATGGCTTTTATCGCTATTGTTGTTGATTAATTTAAACAAGTTAGTGTTTTTTTTTTTTTCTTAAAAAAATTTGAACATTTTTAGTTTCTTTTGTAAACACTTTGCAGGGATTTTCTTCCGAAAAAATAACGTTTTATTAAACACCCTTTTTTTTATTAAACTTTTTCCATTTCAAAACATTTCTAATTTACGCCTGTTTATTTGTGAAATTTTCCTTTTTTTACGCGAAAAAAAAATAAAGTCTTATTAAGGCTTTGCTAGGACCGGTATTATTATTATTGACTGTCTTTAATTTAAACACCGAACTACATTTGTTTTTAAATTTTAAACGATTTGTCCGTCTACTCTTAGCTCAACGATCAACTCGATTCACTCATTGCACAAATCAACTGCCCAATTCAGCTGCTAAAACCCAACTGCCCACGATCACCGCCAAAAATCAACTGCCGAAAATTTCATCATCCTTCTAATAAGAATGCATTTCATTCATAAAAAAAAATTTTTTCCTCATTTTTCATTCCATCTTTCATCCCTTGTTGTTGTTGTCGCGAGAGAGATAATACACACGTATATGTGTATGCATGTATTTGTACAAAGCAATTGTGATGGGAAAAAAAACTCCGCAGTAGTGTTGGTCATTTGTCTTTTGTATGTCTGAGTTTATACGGTTCATTCTTTACTGAAAAGATTGCTACTTTATAGGCGAGAGGGGCGAGTGGAAAAGAAACGAGTACATACCCCTCGCCTCTCTCGCCTATAAAGTAGCAATCTTTTCAGTAAAGAATGAACCGTATAAACTCAGACTATAAGTCTCATACGCAGTGCAGGTTGCGAGAACGTTTGTATGTATTTTTCAGAGGAAGAAGTAATAAGGAAAAAATTAAATCATGCGCAATGACAACCAAGGTTACATTACTCAAAACAGGTTTTCTGTTAACGGTGGTATCAGGCCACTGGTTGTATGTTATGATGTAAAACGATTTTGTTTTTACACCAGGATGAGAGTTGTTACCAACTGAAAGACATTTGCATGATACCGTAAGCGTAAAAAAAAAAAATGCATTTTAGGCGCATGATGATGCAATTTAATGGTACAGTTGCGTATTTTAATATATATATTAGGTTAGGGCAAAAATTTGTGGTCAGTAAGAAATACAGGAAAATATATATGATGACGAAATTAAGGGGTATGGTTGCATGACCTAACATATTGGGTGAGGGTAAAATTCATGTTTCAAGAGATGAAAAAAAAATCCGTAACACCATATTACATATATTAGTATTGTTGCCATTACAGAGTGTTTTATATACAACATTGATTTTTCAAGGTTGTCAATTTTGTCTTTTGTTTTACTAAATAAATTCCCTACTGTATTTAAGGTTTTGTAAGCCATACTGTATCTTTCTCCTTTGAAAAGTTTTGATTTTTCAAAATGTTCTGATATTTCTGGCACATAAATGATGAATTTGTATGTTGTTTCTTCTTCTTTGTCTTTCTTTCTTTGCGACTTATCTTTTCCATATTCCCGAATCAGTTTTTCGGTGATATTTCTTGGAAAATCGTTAGAATGTAAAATGTGTCGTATTTCGTTTATATTCGCATGTGAAACTCACTATCACCAATATTTAATATTCTTTGAATCAGATTATTCGCGGTGTTGGTAATTGTTTTCTTGTGATGCTTAGAAAAATAGTTAATAATGCGTCCGGACGCGGTTTGTTTTTGGTACCAATCAATTTTATTGATGTTATCCTCCCTTATCTCTCTCCGATAGTCGCAGATATTGTAATGGAAATGCTATTAGATAATTGTATGAAAAATTGAAGAACTAACCAAAAATACTTACTAAATATGTAGACGACCTGTTCAGTATTGTAATAGAAGACGAAATAGGAGAATTCTTGGAAGATAAATACTTAGGAGAGGATGAGAAGGGGCTCATTGGTAAGAACTGGGGACTGAGACCGTATATGGTAAACTGGATTCACACATCGGTGGTTAGGCCTATACTTACCTATGGATGTACTGTTTGGTGGGATGCGTTGAGCGTGGATAGCTTTAGGAAGATGCTCAGCAAGGTTCAAAGAAGTGCATCTCTTGGCATCACAGGCGCAAGGAGAAGCAGTCCACAGGCAGCGTTGGATATCCTACTATATCTGTCCCCTATTGAGCATTGAGTGAGGAGTGTGGCTGCTAGGAACTTACTTAGACTTTAAGAGTCTTTTTTGGTTAGTCCTATGCGGGTTGATCAAACGAGAAGTTTGTTCGAGGTGGGTCTGCTTGATCAGGGTATTATTCACGAGTGAATTTCAGATCCTAGGATTATGACCCTGGACTTCGGTGTTACACTACCAGTGGAGTTCCCGGATAGGGAAGTTCGGCATGGATCCAATGGACTGGTGTATATCGCTGACACCGAAGTTAAAAGGTCATTCAGACTCCCTGATGAGTACAGTGTCTTCCTGGCTGAGATCCTAGCGATCTGGAAGTCGACGGAAGTAATACTGGATCACTGGGTGGATCTGTGGTGACAATTTACGTCGATAGTCAGGCTGCGCTTAGGGCATTGACAAATTATACGGTGCGATTGCGCCTGGTCGCTCGGTGTAGGAATGCTCTTAGGTGTAGGAAGGCTGTGTTGGGTTGGGGGTTCAAATCTGGATTTAGTGGTAAGTGACATGGGGGTGAAGCCTCCCCTATGTTACTACTATGGGGTGATACGGGAAAGATTTCGTGATGACGTTAACCGGTCTTGGAAGGATAGAACGGATTGCCGGGTGTCTAGGGCAATATGGCCCAGTTTGGACGAAGGGGCAACTAGGATTGGATAGGGGTAGTCTAAGGACATTTATAGGGTTCTTGACGGGTCATTGTCCTGTTAGGGCTTTTATGGTCAAATGGGACAATACCATACCGGACTTCTGCAGATTGTGCTATGATTCTGAGGAGCTAGAGACGATCGAGCATGTACTGTGCCACTGTCCTAGGATGCAGGGTCTCAGACAGAAATGGCTAGGATATAGATTTCACGACGAACTGGGGTGCATCGCTGGATGTAATGCAGCTGATCTACTGAGGTTTGTCATTGAAATAGTGCGGTTATTTCTATTGAGGGGACTGTAGAGAGGGTAATAGTTCTACGTAGTACCTACTTACTTTCTTAATTCTATCCACCTCTTATTTCTTTTCTTCACTTTTCTCTTTTTCTACCTTTTTCATTGAAGGGATTCACAATGGACCGAGTGGAAGTGTGCCCTTGGGCACATAACCCTTCTTAACCTAACCTAACCTAATAAAATAGCTAGTGTTGAAAAACGAAAATAAAAATGGAAGGTGTTTAAAAACAAAAGTCAAATTGCACCTGATTTACACCTTAAAGTGTTACCCAAGAAGTCAAAAATTAAACCATTTTCGGGAAATTACCCAAAAAGTGGCAACACTGATATTCATACATAATTTTTCATTAATAAGATTTTGTTTGTTGCTATATTCCCAATTTTCATTCTTGAAAAATTCACTGAAATTTATTGTTGTAGGATAAGCTTTAGGCCAGATCATCAGGAAACTTTTTTCTAAAGACTTTAGAAAAGCTTAAGATATTATGCAAATAAAACTGAAGGGTGAATGAGAATTCCAAACACTCAAGTCTTATTTGCAACAATATCAACCATACACAAAATATCAACATTTCAATAGAAGAAATGGTGGACTATATGTGAAAAAAATTTAAAACAACCTAGCCCCTATCATGTCTGGGGTCTTCGAAAAATAGATAACAAACGTAAGACGGACATCGTTTAATCAACTTCACTCTTCTTCACTCTATCACTCTATATAGGGTCTAGGATCAATATTGTAGAAATTACAAACGGAATGACAAACTTATATATACCGTTTTCCACCTGCGGTGAAGGGTTTAAAAAGGCACTAACAAAATACGAATGAATGTAACGGAGACAGTAGCGCGTGAGAGTCAAACGAAGTATATATGTATGCATGTATTAAATACCTGCATGAATGCATTAACTTTTTATAGAGTGATACAAGTTTAAATCATAATAAAACATAGTAATATATTTTTGATATAATGAAACGGTCTTTATTGGATAGAAAATTTTATGACATAATTGTTTAAATATGATTTCGGTCATGTGGCCGCCACGGCTGGCGCGTAGAAGGCGCAATCTGGAACACCAATTTTTAGCATTCTGACCATCATTGTTTGTGAAGCAATATAGGCCAATGACTCCTCCAGCCCATAAAGCGCACCAAGCAGCAATTTTCTGAGAATGTAATGGTGTTTCGACAAAACCTTGTGGATTCTTCTCACTCCAACCAGAAATGGGCTTCATCGGAAAATAACATTTTGAATGGAAATTCAAAATCAATATCAATTTGTGCTTCAACCTATTCGCCGAATTATTTTGATTAAAAATTTACACAATTTGCACGCGTTGCTCTGGTGTAAGTCGATCCATAATGAAATGTCAAAGCAAACTAAACAAAAAGCAACTATCAGCTGTTAAATGGGTGGTCAAATAAAGCAGTGATGCCAACTCAAAGTTGTATCACTCAAAAAAAAACCCTCTACATGCATAAACAATATCGAAAAATTAAAAGAATGAACACACACACGCGTTTTGTAACCTGCAAGAAACACCACGCTTATTAGACAGTAACGGACCATAAAATTTTCGTTTTTATTGCTTACAACAAAAGACATATAAAACCGAAACCGTTACGCTGGTGTAAATTTTCAGTCACCATTTCAAGTTAATGAGTAAAACAAAACACAGAATAGTCAAACCAATTGACTGACTTAAAACAGCATATTTGTAGATTTGTATTTCAGTTATTGAGCAAAAAAAATTAAAAATTGGGGAAAAAATTTTAAAAACTGGGCATATTTTTGCGATTTTTAAGGCATTGGATGCACTTTTTCGGGTAGTTATGTTCCGCTTTTTTTTCTTATTTAATATCTACAACTTTGATTCAGACACAAAAGAGATATTCCATACGGTATACCGAGATATAACCATGTTAAAATATAGAAAAAGTGATAAAAATCCACATTGAGCAAAAAAATTCGTATGGTCATTAATATATTAATGATGCAGAAGTTCTTATTTTTTGGGCTGCTTGCACGTGCAGTTTACGGAATTTAGTCCGAAATCAATAAGCTAAAAAATGTTGTACTGTGACCTGTAGCTCGTTTCTGTTTTTCTCGCATCGTAAAATTTCTTACATGAAGTGTGAAACAAAAAATTCCATCGTTTCTCGATTTATGAGATAAAAGTGTTTCTGTATTTGAATGCGAAAACAGACACAACAAATTCTGTTTATACTGGAATATTTCCAGTAATTAACAGCCAGTTCATCGATTTCGAACGTCATCGTTCGCATAGAAAATTACATTTAAAACAAAAACAAAATTCGAACATTGTACGAACTTTGTTTTTGTTTTAAATGTAATTTTCTATGCGAACGATGACGTTCAAAATCGTTAAACAGGCAGTAAGTGTCAAATAAATCGAAACGTCAACAAAAGAAATAAATATAATAAAAACAGGGCTGCCAGATTTGACGAGTTATCGTCATCTCGACGATTTTTTGTTCCGATAGTAACAAAGTGACGTTTTGATGATTTTTTCTAAAAAAGTGACGAAAGCAAAAACAAAATCAAAAATATTTTATAATTTTGTTGTTACTTTCTATTGAAATTCATCTTGAATTTTTTAATTTCAAACACTTCTATTTTGTGGCGTTGAAAATTGAAAAAAAAAAATAATATGAATGTCTGTAGAAAGCAACAACAAATTTATAAAATATTTTTGATTTAATTTTTGCTTTTAATGAAATTGTTGGCGTTGCGTTTTACACTATAAGCCCCTTATGCCCGTAATTTCTACAAATAGGTATCTGGCTGTGTATAATGTGCATAATTTCGAGGGAAAGTAATGGACCGACCTGGCTTATTTTGAACATTTTATAATTCTTATATAATAGGGTATTCGTCAATCGGTTAACCGATTAATTACTACCCGATTAACTGATCGGTTAATTTAAAATTAGATTTTTTCGATTAACGATTAAACCGGTTGATTTCAGTCGATTAACCGATTAACCGATGTAACAAAGTTTTTAATTTTTAGTAGTATAATAAAATATTTTTTGTGTTTTTTATTATTTGTTTTATCTCATATACAAAAGGTATGTGTTTAAAAATATTTTTTCATACAATAGATTTCCTTCTAGCAATACATTCTTAAAATAAAGTAAAAAACAGAGACTTAAGCTACGGTCACACTTATTAAATATTTGATCAAATAAGCGTAACCCCTACTTATGTTAATAGTTAGTGAGATTTAAAATGGTCTTAATATTAAAAATAAACTAATTATACTACTAGACATAGCAAAAAACAGTTTTTTGTAAGATGTGGTATTTTAATCAAAATAAATATTGATATTGAGCGAAATGATTTTTTAGTTTGATTGTTGGTCCCGTTTTTTTCGTCAAATATTTGATAAGTCTGACCGTAGCTTAAGGAATTCGGAAATAAACTTTTTTGTAGTATGTTCGGCGCTGAGCTTTGTCAGGTCAGTTAGATGATGAAGTAACAACAGAAGAAACTCTCGATAGTAACACAATCAGTTTTTTAACATAATTAACCGAAACAATTAGAAGTGTTAAAAATTTTAAAAAATTAAAACAAAACTCTAATGCCATAACTTAAGAATTTATATGTTTAGAGAAAAAGGAAAAGAACTAATAAATAATGAAATACATATTAAATTTTTAATAAATATATAAATGGTATTTATTAAAAAATACATATTACATTTTTATGAATTATTTTTTTGTTTGCTCGTTTTAGTATAAGAATTGTTATGTTTGGTATGTTATTAAAGTTTTTCATTAACTTATGCATTTTTATTTATTGAAATTACTTAATTTATTGAAAAAACTTTATTAACCGGTTAACCGATCAAAAACAAAATTAACCGATTACTAACCGATTAAACCAAAACCTCGGTTAATTAATCGAGCGGTTAACCGATTAATGCAAAAGCCCGATTAAATGAATACCCTATTATATACATATACAAAATATGATTGATATTTGATATTCTTATCTTATACATATGTACACTTTTGTGCCAAAACCATTATTCCTTTTTCAAAATGGATAGCTTCTTTCACTCGTTATTAAGTAGCTTTCTTCCATAAGAACTTCGATAACTACTTTTTTCTGGATGTATTAAGATAAAAAAATTACTTACTTTTGAATTTGTTCTTTTTGGCACAACCCTTTTAAAATTCATTAGTTTTTCAGTAGAATTGTATGTAGTGCTTTTATGTATTTCTGATTACTTAACATATTATTTTGTAGGCGAAGATTTTACTGGGTCTTTAACCCGTTTATTTATGAACCGATTTTTTTAATTTTAACTACAAGGTATTCTACTAAGTCTATTTCAGGTAAAAAAGAAAAAGATTATAGGAATAGGTAAATTAAAGATTTATATCTCAATTATTAAATAATAATTATTAAATACCCATGAACTTTAACTATGTTTTTGCTTGATTATTTTTTAATAAAAGTCGAAACAAATTTGTTTAAACAAACATTTGTTTAAAAACAAAAAAGACGATCTTTTTTATTTTTTTCTCAGGAAATTGACGATTTTGACACAAATTTATCTGGCAGCACTGATTAAAACGAAAACAAGAAAAGGCTAACAAAAATTTAAACTAACAAAATATAACAATTGTTTTTTGTTTATTTTCATCATATAAATTATGCATTTATCATTTATATTCCTTCTATTTTTTTATTTATTTAAAAAAAATAGTATATAAACATATTTTAAATTCAAAATATCTACATTTTGTTTTTCTCGCCACCAATTTCAAATGTGACTTATTTTGACAGTTCTTGAAAAAAACTTTTCGCAAAATATTGTTATAGAAACACTTTTTCTCGCATCCTTCCAATAATTGCTGGAAAATTATTTAAATGACAGATAATTCTCGCAAAAAAAAGATACAGAAACACTTGTGTGAGAAAAACCATTTTTTGTTTCATTTTTCACTGTTTCTGTCCCGATTCACTGGTTTCAGTCGGAAAATTTTACGATGCGAGAAATACAGAAACGGGCTACTGAAATAGTTATCTTACTTCCGTCGAATGGTATTTGCTTCACTGCATATACATATAAGAAATTTGAGATTCTTCTGTTGCATTTTCATGAGTAAACAAGTAATCAGTTGCACGTGCTCCAGCAACCAAATTGCCATGTTCGTCAAATCGAGGAACCAATGTCGATGCATAATTTGGATTTTTCGTCACTAGAATATTATAAAGGACACAACAAGCTAAAGTCACATGCATAGTTTTATTTTCATTAGGCTTTATTTGTCGTGAGAGGACTTCGAAACGTTTCGTCAATATCCCAAATAAATTTTCAACTATTCGCCTTGCTCTTGATAGTCTGTAAATGAAAATACTTGAAAATGCTTAATTTTATTTTCATTAAGCTTTATTGGGCGTGGGAGGACTTCGAAACGTTTCGCCATTCCCTAATATATTTTCAGCTATTTGCCTTGATCTTGATAATGGGCCTGTTCGGAAATGCATCACTGCGCTGCATCAGAAAAGCAAACTTTTTTAATGCCGATTAAAAATAATTAAAATTTTTTTTATTGTGTGACCATTATTTTTGTGGAGTATTTGACAATTTTTTGGTCTACATCTACTTCACTGATATAAATTTAAGCATTTGAAGTCACTGATGCAGCGCAGTGATGCATTTCCGAACAGGCCCTATATCTGATAATAAACTGCATCCAAGAAATATGGTAAATTGACTGAACGACCTGACCTGTCAAAGGACATGGGGTGTTGGCAAATTTGTTCCTTGTTATTCAAAGCTTGTTGCAATGCGCATTTGCTAAAAACTGCGTTGTCTGAAATTCGTCAATAACAACCGACGTCAATATATAAATATTTGTATTCAGCATCAACAACACCCATAGCCATAATTACACAGTGCAACACGATATAAACGGTGTACATTTTTGTAGTTGATTGTTTCCTTGAATTTGGAGCGGTTTGCAAACTATCGACCTGAACAGGGGGAAATGGTAAAAAATCGAATTTTTTAAAGTTTTTTGCGATTTTGATCTTGAAAATGAAGTTTTTTTTGATTTTATATGTTTTGTTCTTTATGGCAAGAGCTACAACTTTGCTTCAGAGAGTAAATCAAAACTTCTAACGGTTTGAAAGATAAGAGCTTGAGAAAATGATCACTTTTTTGCAAAAATTACACCGAGGCACACTGGTCGATCCCATTGGCCAAAAATAAAAAAATAAAAACCAAAAGTTTGTCACCAAATGTGGCATCACTATTTCTTATAAAAACAAGGTTTTAAAATGTATAGTTGTTTTTGTTTTATTTCAACTGTGCTCTTAAAAACCCGTTCAAAAAGAGAGCGAGTTAATTGTTGATTATTGCAGTGTGAAAAAGTGGAAAATTACGTGCAACTTTAAATTAATTTAAACAAACAAAAAAACATTTGTGTTGAAATATTTAAAAATGAATATTGAAAAAAAGGTATTAATTTAATTTTAAAATACTACCAATGTGTTTAGCTTGTTGTGGATTTGTTAAAAAATGCATATTTATCCGGTGTCATTGTTAGTGTTCGTTGGTCCATATATTTAAATTTCAACTAGAGTTTTAGTTGTTTTCCCCCCTGAAATCTCCAATGGGATTTTTTTTAGTTTATTAGTTAATATTCCAATATTCTAAAATGGGTAATATCATTTGCTCATTTTTGCTCGTCTTTGCGTTATCTCCCACAGACAAAATCGTCCCCGTTGTTTTTATGTCCAACTTGGAACATTTGTGTGGTGTTTTGCTAATTTATGTTCGCGTTACTCTGTTATTGTTATGCATGTAAAGAAATGTGTTTGTTTTTTTCTTTTACACGGACTTTAATTTTATTTTTGTTTTTAATTTTATTCTTGTTATAAATTGTTTTTGCAAAAGGTACCTGTTATAATTGCAAAATTTCGCGCTCACATATTTTTGATATTTGGTGCTTAGAAAAAGGTGCAAATGCTGAAAAAGCTAGAAAAGTAAAGGATATCGTAAAAAGCTATATTAAAAATGAGGGCTACACATTTGAAGAGTGTCAATTAGAAGCACGCTTAAATTATAATTGGAAAAAAATTGCAGAATTTTGGCAAAAATGCAATCGTATAAAAACAAGAGTTCAAAATATATATTCTGATTGGCTTGCCCAAATGAAGTCGTTTTTATTAACCTCACAAACATCTGACTTGAATCAAGATCGAGGACGTCCTAGATTAAGTTTCGGAGAGTGTTCAAGCAGGACAAAGCGACGACGAATTGCAGAAATTGCAGAAATTGATGTCTCCGCTGCTGATGATTTGCGATTTGCTACTTTAAAAAAGAATCCATCGTTTTTGCAAGCAAATGTCAGTGAAGTTATATCGCTTATAACTGAAGCAGGTTTAACAAAACATCAATATTTGACAATAAGAAGCTTTATAAACAGTAAACTCGATAACCATTTTTTTCCTTGCTACGATAACATTTTGAAAGAAAAAAAGAAAAGTTACCCAGACAAAATAACTGTCAGCGAATCCAAAGCAGAAGTTGAACTTCAAAGTCTATTAGACCATACCGCTACTCGGATATTACAACTACAGAGCGATGTTACATTAATAGGAAAATGGGGGTTTGATGGCAGTTCGGGACACAGCGAGTACAAACAGAAAGTTGAAAATAATATTTTGGATGATAGTAATTTATTTGTAACGTCATATGTCCCGCTCCAACTTGTAACAAATCCAGATAAAGCTCAAATTACCAAAATAATTTGGAAAAATCCTCGCCCATCGTCCACCCGCTACTGCCGTCCTATCAGGTTCCAGTTTAAAAAAGAGACAGTTCAATTGTCCATCGACGAAGAGACATATTACAAGAAAAAAATTGAACAGTTAACTCCCACGAAATTCCAAAATGATCAGAAAACGATACACATTGACCATATTCTGCAACTAACAATGGTGGATGGTAAAGTATGTAATGCCTTAACTCAAACTTCATCCGCAAAGTGTTACATATGTAATGCAAAACCGACCGAAATGAATAATATTGAAAAATGTCTGCAAAAAGAAGTTAAAATAGATCACTATGAATTTGGATTGTTACCTTTGCACGCATATATTAGATTTTTTGAGTATTTTCTTCATATATCGTATAGGCTTGAACAAAAACAATGGCAAATTAGGTCCATAGAAGGAAAAGCAGAATATCTTAAAAAAAAAACAGAATATTCAATTACAATTCCGAGAAAAATTGGGACTAATAGTCGACAAGCCAAATGATGGAAATACGGCACGAGAATTCTTTAACAATGCTGGCTTGTCTGCAGAAATAACAGGTATTGATAAAGAAGTAATTGAGAGATGTGCAACATTATTACAAGCTTTGTCGTCAGGGTATAACATTAATGTCGAAAAATTTAGGAAATATGCGCTGGACACTGCTAAGGAGCTGACAAATAAATATTCGTGGTACTATCTTCCCCCCTCAGTCCACAAAATTTTAATTCATGCTTCAGATGTTATTGAACATGCACTGGTTTCGATTGGAGAGCTCTCTGAAGAAGCTGCAGAGTCCAGAAACAAAGATATAAAGAAATTTAGACTCCAGCACACGCGTAAAATTTCACGCATTTCAACAAATACTCATTTATTTAATCGTTTACTTTTAACTTCGGATCCTTTTATAACGGGACAAGAAAGTTGCCATGCAAGGACAAATCCATTTTATTAAAATCTGTTTTTGAATTGCTGGATTAATTTTGAAGTCGATTTTTATTAAAGGCGATTTTTTTTTATTTGTTTTAATCTTTTTATAATTTTGTATTACATATTATTTTATATATAATTAGTCAATATTTTTATTTTTTTAAACTAACCTTGTAAAAAAGTTGTTAACATATGAATTAAAAACAAATTTCGTGCATTTTTTCTTTAGTTTTTGATTACGTGGGGTGAATGTGGCTGCTAGGGTACGATAGGGGGTGGGTATAAGTCATCAACCACTCCCATTTTAACATTTAATAGTTCTGAAATATTTATTAAGCCGTGACCGAAGTTTCACGATTATACATATACTAAAAGTATTTATGGCCGCCGACTCCATACAGCTCCGACCAGTGTGCGAGGTCCCAAATCTTTGGGGGCCCATAATAAAAAAAAAAAGTTTATGAATTTGGTCGAAACTGGGAAACACCGGTCTTTTTTATAGTTTTTTATCACGTAGTGGTAACCGTATATGGTTATAGGTAGTATAGTAGCTCAATGTTGAAGTAAAGAAAAAACCAATGTACTTAAAAAATGTTTGGGAAATTTTTCACTTTTGCAGCTACCCGATCACTTTTTTGCAAAAATGACACCGAGGTCCCAAATCTTTGGGGGCCCATAAAAAAAGTGCATGACTTTGGGCAAAACTGGGAGACACGGGTTTTTTTTTTTTTGTCTTTTATCACGTAGAGTTGTCTGTACATGGTTATTTTTCCATGACTTAAAAAATTACACACAGTGTTATAAAAGGTGCTACCTAATTTTAGTGGTGTGATCATATTAATATGTTTTCCAATAACTGATCTATTGCTGAGGAAAGTTCCATAACTCATTAAACTTTGAAGCTTGTTGACGGCATCTTGAAATTTTTTGAAATAAGCATACATATATTACATTTATTATTTGGTATGTATGTACAATGTAAATATTCTGGCCTTTAGGTAATTATTTTTAAGTAATGCATATATTGCATCACAAAAAACTCGAAGGCTTTTGTAGTTGTCACCACCAGTAACGCTGACGTACTGGAATAGCTTTTCGTGACAAGTTCAACCAATTTATTCATTTTTTACGTTCATTCGAACATTTCACAAAATTAACGTAAAGTACTTTTATATGCACCATGTGAAATTATTTTTTTCCAACCATTAAATTGCTCAGTTGCTTCGTTTTTGGGAGTTCTTCTCCTTCTTGTGAAAATGTGACCACTCAAAAAAAAGTTGTGCAGTATGTAGAAACGTGTGCCGACGAAGCACAATTAAAATCTTCTCAGATTGTGCCAATTACGCCGATAGTATGATCTTAGTTTAAAATCGTAACAAATCTAGATTTTATGGTGAAACTTGGCCCAATTAGCTTTATACGGCTAAAAATAAAACATTGTAATCGGTACATAATTTACCATGGGTCCCATATAAAGCGACCTTTTAAAAAGCCCTTTAAGACGCATCCAAAAATTGGTCCAATTAAGGTTTTTTTAATACTAGAAATAAGTCTTTCAAATTTTGTGATATAAACACTAGATCCAATATAAAATCCCCTTCTTAAACTGACTTTAATACGCCTAATAATCTATATATATAAAATTGTAACGTTACTGACTGACTGACTGACTGATTCATCATCGCACAGCCTAAACGCCTGAAGCTAAACACTTGAAATTTGGACCAGAGATTGGTCACTCCCCAAATCGATCCACTAAGACGGGATTTTCGGAAATTCGAATGTTTAGAGGTTAAAAAAGGGTAAAAACGGGAAAATTCGGTAACCTTATATCTTTAAATTTAAAAGAGATACAAAAAAAATTTAATACCTATCGTTGTTCTTTAGAAAAATAAGCGGACAGGTGTCTGGTACTTTTTTGAAATTCGACCCTATTAGGGAGTAAACGGGTAAAATCTGAATTTTAGTACTTTTTTGACACCCCATCTATCTTTTGAACCAATAAACATAAAAACAAGGCAAATACCACATTCGAAACTTTTAAAAAAAATACGAATATGAATTTGATACTTTTTTGAAATTCGAACATTTAAGGGGTGAAAATCGTAACTATTTTTGGTACTTTTTTTACAAAACATTTTTCTCCATTCATTGACATATTCGTACTAAATTATGGGCTCCCAATTCAATACTGAAATTTTTGATACTTTAATGGGGGGGAAAAATAGTACCAAAAAAAGGAAATACGTGAAATTTGATATTTTTCTTTCGCTTTTTGGTTCTACAACTGGTATTTTTTTTAATTATCGTTAATATTGGACCTTAAAACCTAAGATCTATTGCGGAACTTTTTGGTACTTTTTTGTTCTTTATCTGGTACTTTTTGAATTTCCGTTTGTATTGGACCTTAAAGCATAAAATTCAACATGCAATGTCCTGAGTGGATACGAATCTATGAGGGAACTTTTTGGTACTTTTTTGTTCTTTAACTGGTACTTTTTTGAATTTCTGTAAGTATTGGACCTCGAAATATAAAATAAACTTTCTTTCATTTGCTTTTGTGTTCTAAATTTTTAAATTTTCTATAATATTGAACTCAGACGCTAACGAAGTAGCAGGTTAAATGCTAGTATTATATAAAGTCAAATTAAGTTTTGTATGACTTTTTGGAATAAATTTTATTACGCCTAAAACCTCGTACTTAAGCGAAACTATAAGTGATTTTTTTTAATATTTTTTTGGAATGTTATCAATTTTAAATTCAAAATATTTATATCTCTCTTAAAGCTCTGTAGTCGTCATGCGATTAGTAAGCATTTGTACACGGTTTGCATTACAACTTTTGCATAAAACATGATCGTCCAAAGGGTAACAGCCTCGACCTTCGGCCTCAGAGGAGAGCAATAAACCGCAATCCTATAAAAAAAAAAACAAATACATTAATAAAGTTAAAAGTATACAAAA
This sequence comes from Pollenia griseotomentosa, assembly GCA_963931875.1. Classification (NCBI taxonomy): domain Eukaryota; kingdom Metazoa; phylum Arthropoda; class Insecta; order Diptera; family Polleniidae; genus Pollenia; species Pollenia griseotomentosa. The sequence continues at coordinate 9,206,941 of OZ007565.1, forward strand.
AAAAAATTCGGTGAGAATAATACCTCACACTTATAGCATTCAAAGTGAAAACTTCTGTCTAGAGCTACCACTCTTACAGTCTCTTCTTCTCCAGGCTCGGGCATAATAGGATCCTTGCAAACGCAACATCGGGGAGCAAATTTCCTATTAAAAATAATTTTTGATAGCAGTAGAAAACTTCTTATAATTTGTTTATAACATTACATTTTTTCTTTATTATGAGAATATAAAGTAGTCATTTTCGATCATAATTAGGGTTTTTTCCCGGGAATCCCGTTTTCCCGGGATTTTTCTTGCGGGATCCCGGGAAATAAAAAATTCCTCATAATTTCAGAAAATAGCTATTTATACTTTGAAATTTAGTTTTCTATTCTCTAAAAATTAGCATCTGTGGATGGGTTGTGGATTAGATCAATTACAAGAAGTGAGTACATACGTAAATCAATGTCTCCTGATGCAATAAATCTACTAAAAGCAGAATTGGCAGTGCAACAGTTGATAATTATTACATTTAGTGAAGTGAAGAGTTAATAAAGTACATAAATTCAAAATAAGATGCAGGCAGTAAAGTTTCATTGCCCATGAAAAAGTCTTTAAAATAGGAGATACCTAAACATATCGCCCCTTTATTGCAACATAGTCATATCTACAAAAACAAACGATCTTGGCAAAATGCGATTAAAGTTTTCAAAATGTACCGACTTAAAGATATATTTTGCTATAACTTCGGTTCAGTTTGAGATATGACTATGATGCAATGAAGGATCGATATGTTCATTAGGTGATAAACACAAATTTTCAATTTCAATTTGTGTTGCTTTACATACCCGTGAAGTGCGGGGAAACCGACATAAAACAACATTTTGAAAACTCGTGTAAGATACATACAACATACAACTTGAAAAACACATTGTCCTAAAGATTACAAATGGACCTATTGAAATGAAAAGGTTTGTAAGAAGCAGTCCGGTTGATGCTATTTTTCCATCAACCTCGACATACATTTGACTGACATAGACGTTGTTTATAAAAAAGAAAAAATTGCTTCTGATTGTGAATCCGAAGCATGCTACAACGGTGCACTTTTAACTATTTGTCCAACTTGGGTAAAAAATGAACGGAATTTTTAGGAAACATGATAATTAGTAAATAAAATCAGGAATATACTTTTTGACGACTTACTAAGCGCTTTGAGTGTGTCAGAAAGTTATTTCCTAAAAAATGTTATATATTTCTTTAGGCCCCTATTACGGTTTACAACTCAACTGAGTTGAGTTGTAATTAAGACAACTGGTTGAGATCAGTTGTAATTTTGGTTATGTTTTTGTTCACCGCAATATAGCAAAGTTGTAAACCATAATACAAAAATCAAGAAATTACAACTCAACTGAGTTGAGTTGTAAACCGTAATAGGGGCCTTAAAATATTTTATCTATTTTATTAATTAACTTTTTGATCTCATATCTTGAGTACCTTAATTTTTATTTTGTTTTTATTATTGTTTTATGAATTAAATTGTTATGTTTATGTTATCTTTTTATCTTGTATCCAGAGCATAATAATACTGAATAAAAGCATAATAATAGGGAATAAGGGCGTGAGATAATAATAACTCAAGTTCCTATTTCAATCTTCGAATAATTTCCCAGTAAAAACTTCGCCTACAAAATAATGTGTTGAGTAATCAGAAAAACATAAGAGCACTACTTACAATTCTACTGAAAGAACCAATGAATTTAACAAGGGATGTCCCAAAAAGAACGCATTCAAAAGCAAGTCATTATTTTTTTTACTCTAATACATCCAGAAAAAAGTAGTTATAGAAGTTGTTATAGATGTAGTTATAGAAGAAATCTGCTAAATAATGAGTTAAAGAAGCTATTCATTTTGAAAATGTAAGCGAATTTTTTACTGGGTTTTTAGTATTGAACCATTTATTTTAGTTTCTTTGTAAACAAGTTCCCTTACGTTTTTTTATAAAAGTTTTTTTTCATTTATTAATAACAAAATTTACTTTGTATTATTTATATGGAGCGGGATCCCGGGATCCCGGGAAATTTAAAAAAAATTCCCGCTTTCCCGGGAAACGAAAAAGTCCGGGAAAAAAAACTCTAATCATAATTCTTTACCGTAAAATTTTTATGACACTACTGTCGCTATCATCAAAAGCTTTGTTTTTATATTTATTATTTTCATTTCATATATTGAAGTTTATTAAAAAAGTACTCTTGATATGGGTCCTGTGGCAAATGGAACTTTGACCGAATTTTACTACTGTTCATCTCAGTTAACAATTAAAAATCCCATCCCATTTGTTAATCAAAACTTACACCTCAAATGCAGCCAACATCTGTATATGCTTACTGTCTTGCCAGTACTGACAAATGTAAACGCTGTGTAACTGTCTTGCCAGTACTGGCAAATGTAAACGCCATGTTAGCTTCATTTTCACATTCTTAGGGTCTGTCTTGAGAAGAATAATTGTGAGCAACAGATAAAATCGTAAGAATAAATGTATAAAAGTAAAGTCAAGAGTGTTATTAAAGTCTAAACTAGTGGTCTGAAACTATCGATAGTCGAAACTATCGATTAAATGCGATCGTTTTTTAAAAACCATCGATAACTATTGATAGTTTTTAAAACACAATATGTGCGTTCGTTTACTTTTCCAGTATAATCCAGTAGGTGAGTGATATGAACATTTTATAAATTTGCGTGTACGCGAACGCATGTCAGTAAAATCCAGTACAAATTTTGGGGTAAACGAACGCACCTAATATTTCCAAAAAATATAAATCATTTATAACAAAATCACTAAGAGGCTTTTAACAAATAAAACTTTTTACAATATAATATGTAGAGTCCCAAATAAATAGTCAGTAAACTAAGTCTACTATAAAAAAAGTGTGATTCTTTTAGCGGTTGTCATTTTTAGTCATCGTCCAGACTTGCAATTTTTGTTGCTGCAATTTTTTTAAAACTCTGCTTTGAAATTGCATTAGTGTCCAGTACCCATGTTCTGGAACTTTAGTGAGAACTTCTTGCATCGAAAATATGTAAAACAAAACATTCCATCGTTTCTCGAAAAGTGAGAAAAAACTGTGCCTGTAACTCATGTCGAAAAATATCAAAAAAGATTACGTTATTGTTACGTTATAAATGTCATAACATTGCACTCGAAGCCGATGTGACATTGCAGACGTTGAGAACGCCAGTAACACATATCGTTTACGGCGACCAAAATTAACTAAATTTAAAATACCAAATAATGTAAAGTGCGACTTTAATGTTTGTTGTTTTCCAAATAGCTTTGAAAACATTCGTATATTGTATAAAAATGTTAAAAGCAAAATAGTTAAACAATAAAAAATTGTGCCAAGAACAAAATATTATTATTATAATTCTTTGTATATTGCATTTTTATTTGTGTTTTAGTGTTGAAATATTTTCGCGCCCCATTTTTATTCATGAGTTTATTTGACGGTTCAAAGCGAAAACTTTTCTCACAAAATGTTACACGCACTTTTTCTGTAAATTGGCGAATAATTTCCTTACGTCACAGCTAGTACTCGCCAAAAAATGTTACAGACACAGTTTAGTGAGAAAAACAGCTGTTCGTTTCAATATATGGCATTTTTGTTTCATTTCACACATTTCAATCGAAAAGTTCTTCGACGCGAAAGTTACAGAACATGGCCACAGGTTAAAAATACACCACTTTTTTATGTTCAGCTTTTGAATATTTAACGAACAGAAATAAATTGCTATTGTTTTTTTTTTCATCGCCGATCATGGTATAAAGCGCTTTATTCCTCTCTCTCTTTCACTAGAAATAATAATATCACAAAACAACGTTTGCCGGGTCAGCTAGTTTATTTATAAAAAGAATACAGTTTTAATCTTAAAAAAATATTTATAATACTTATACGAAATGGTATTGTCCTCCTCTATTTAAAATTTTCAAGGCATTAATCCTGCCAAGTTTCTAAGAGTGGACACATCTATTTTGTCCAATTCTGCCAATATTACAGATGTTCATGTCCCACTGTGGTTGTCCTTCGACGGTTAATTTTTAAGTCTATACAAGTAAGACTTTGGAGTTTGAAATATCTAAGCTTAATGAATTGTAAGAAAAATATAAAAGTGTTTATGAAACTTGCGTTATGGGGTTAAAAAAAGAAGGAGGTTATACAAATTCACGCTAGCCATAACCAAACCCACAAAACTAATGTTAACTGTATTAACATGTTGGCTAGAAAAAAACATAGGTTGCTTAAAGATGAACCAGCCTCATCTAAATCAGTGGTTCGCAAACAAGATATTTCTATATCAATACAGGCATGTGATGTAGAAGTTTTTTCCTTATGATTACGCTTCGTGGTCCACATTGAAAAGTCGTGCAACCTTTAAAAAAAAGGAAATTTTGCTGTGACTGCTGATAATTTTGGAATTGCATGAGATAACTTGAAGGCGGCAACCTATGAGAACAAAAGGGTATTATTATATAATCTTTACAAAGTTGATTTGGAGACTTGGGAACCACTTTTTGTGTTTCATTGTTCGATTAGGCTTTCTGAACAAACATTAAATTTATAGGAGCCTGTAAAAAACAAATCAGAAATTCCAAGATGGTAAAAAATTACTGATTTTGTAACCGATAGATTTCGGGCTTTTGAAAGAGTTTCAAATATTTGTGCCAGTGGTTCTCAAATCACATTCAATAGTAGCCAAAGCTAAAATAAGCCTCAACAAGTAAGACACATCATACTTCAGCTAATATAACCCAATGCAAATTATGCAAACAACCACACGAAATAAGTCAATGTAGTAAATTTTTTAACATGGACTATAAGAATCGTGTTTTTACTTTAAGACATTTTTTGAACAGCTTTAACTGTTTTGTTTGGCGATTTAACTTATTATAATGGTTGGTCCAAATGTATAGGAAACATCAAAATCTTTTACATAGGGATTTTGTTCAAGAACCAGCTAGGGGAATAATACAAATAATGAGGCCCAAAAGAAATAGCAAACGCCCTTTCAGTCGGTCCAAGTTGCTTCAACTTCTAATGTAGCTCAAAATCATCATCACTAAGCTTCAAAAAGGGTTTATTAGCTACGAAGTACATTAGTTTTGAAAATAATGGCACTGGTTATAAAGTAAGAGCGTAAATTGATCCGTGCTCAGATGAGAGTTTTATTTCTGAAAATATTTGTAAATGATTAAAGCTGGCTACGGTACCGACATCAGCTGAAGTAGTTGGACTGGGCGGTGAAATAACAAATCATGTTGATAAAAAGGCTTCGTTTATTGTAACGTCGCACAGTGGCGCCATTTGAGTTTTATCGTTCCAAAAATTATAACTTTTGAACCAAATGAGATTTAAAAGGCACATGATAGACATTGATCAAGCTATGAAATGAGTGTTAAAAAGGGTTCAACGCATTTAGGTGCCTACTTATGGGTTAGCAAAGTTGACATTTGTGGAAAAATCAATTTAATAGGAAGTAAAATAAAATATTTTTTAAAATTTTTGATTTTTTATGTTCCTTTTTAAAGGTTTTTATGGTTTAAAATTATTGCAGAAAAGATTTAAAAATTTTTTTCTAAATTTTTTGTAAAATATTGCTTACAACCCGAAAAAGAAGGTATATCTAAAAGACTAATCATTTTTTAACTATAATTATTTTCTAACTCTTTTCGTGACTTAACGTGCCGCGGTAATGAAATAAGTGCATCGGAAGATGCTACTAACATGTTGAAGAGGTCTTAATTTTGTCTCAACCTTAATGATTTGAAAGAGCTCAGCAATCTTTATTTTTTATAAAATTTGTTTAGGGACTCCTGTGCTTCTTAAGAAAGCGACAATATTTTATGAACTGTCGCGATCAACTTTTTCTGTGGATATAATTCTGCTAAATGCAGCTTTCGAAGCATATTCTCCATATTTTTCAGAATCAACTTTTGCTTGCAGCTTAAAGCAATCAAGAATGTTCCCAATCTCTTAACGATATGATTGTTTATTCCAGTGATTCGAGTTTCAGTCTCATCATTTAAAAAAAATCTTTTCGAAGTGTTTCCATCGTTTAAGTTTTCGTATTCGTAATTGGGTCAGTCTACTTTTAGTCCAACTTATTTGAAAAACGCATTCTTTATTCGTTTCTTTCTAATCCGTTCCTTATCTTTGTTTGATGTATTTTTATCAAAGTGTTCCCCCTCTTGTGGAAGCATATACAGTAATTTTAACAATAACTTCTTGCGTGCAATGGAAAGATTCCATATTCATAATTCTTTTTGTTTGTAGAATCGTTTAAATTGCCGAAGTTCTTTTGCATATTTTTGAAAATTGGACATGACAATGTTGAGGTTGCATTTGTCAGTTCGTTAACGACTTTTCCGTCAACCATGGACAGGTGGAACTCGTAACTACATTCAATGTATTTTTCTTCACTGATTTCGAACTTTGTGGGTTTAATCTTGTTTATTTGTTCTTAAATGTCTTTCACTGGGGTTCTTATGAGTTCCGGCGATTCCCTTGCAAACTGAAACATTATTAGTCGACAATAATGTATTGATGACGGTCGTCGATTTCTCCAGTGTAAGGAAACATCAGTTTTTGCCGCAAAGGAACAACGATTGCCATAAACATATTTCCGTCCCATTATGTAGCGTCATCGGAAGATATCCAGATGATCCATCGAAGCCCCATTTACTCATCAAAAGGAGTTTCTCAGGAAGATTTTTTACCACATTTTCAGGAAGACTCTCCAACAACTGTTTTACTGTATGGTCCATAAGATTCTGTATATTGGCTTTCTCAGAGACTTCAGTTAACTCCGTATGCAGTGGAAGTGAATCTATTTTGGCTTCCTAACCTACTTGTATCCGGGTAAAATGTCAGCTCCATCTTGCCTTAAAGATGCCCGTAGCATCTTATGTTTCTCTTTAGAAAGTTCTAAGTCCATTAGCAAAGCCAAAACTTCTTCGGAACCATACTTAAAGGTTTTCGTTTGGGGCGTGGGAATGCTTTCCTTCATCCTTTTTAGTCGCAGTGGGCTTGCATACGTTTTCATCATTTTTTGTATATCTAATAGGCAGCGCTTGCGATAAGTGTTCAAATCATTGAAGGAATCAGCCAGTTTCCATTGAAAAAGGTCTGGCCAGACTCATGAATAAGACGAAGGGTTAATTTGTGGTTTTTATATTTTTTTTGTGAATTTTACATTTAGAATTTTGTTTTTTTCTTAATTTGCTTTTTTGTAAATTTTAAATTAAGGATTTTGGTTTTGTTCATACATAGGTACATATGAATATATCTTTGTATGTATGTAAGCTATTTTAAACATCGGATACATTTTATCGATTAAATAAGCACAGCCTAAATTATTGTCGCTAAAATAACAACAAAAATTGCTTAAAGTGACTGCTGACTTTAAACGACAGCGAATATCGTTAAAAATTTTACTGAATAACGATTCGATTATCGTAATAAAAGTTAGTGAATCGCACTACTGGTGTTTGGAGTTGAATCTCGCAGTCGTACGGTTTGCTTTTATTTATTTTGAGTTAAGACTGGCATACATCATGAAAAGTTTTTTTTATATTTTCGCTTCTAGGGTGTTCAATTAATCGGGATTAAAGGATTAATCGATATTTGACATTTTTAATTTATTCGATTAAACAAACAAATTTTTAAAAATAATCGATTGAACGAACAATTCTAAATCCAGAAATAATAAACATTTTTTTTAAATAAAACTTGTCAATTCAGCTCCAATTGTTGCTTCACTTTCGGGCGCTTAGATTTAAAAAGAGTCAATATACCTTTGGATTTGTGTAAACTTTTCAAGGACATTTATTCATTGGACCACTTGTAGCCCCTTTGATTTTGTTGGAACATTTACGTTAATACATTTTCGTACAATATTTTTTAACCAAACTCATTCTAAAGAGAGAAACTCATTAACTATTTTGTTAAAAAAAAAACCATTTAAAACCACGAAAAACTACGGTAATTTTATAAATAATTGAATTTAAATTATCGTTCGATTTCAATTTCACTTCATTTCGATTTCTAGAACATACCCGATAAATTTATATAAATCTTTGAGTTAGCATATCTTTGTGAAAAGAATTACTAAATTGTGTTGAAAAAATGTAACAAAACTATAAGCTAATAATTCACTAAACATGACTGTTTTTTTTTTAATTCCAATGGGCACATTTATTTGGTTTGTTAATTCGACTTAAAACTTTAAAAAATTATACATTTAACAGAAATACTATATATATTATTATCATTCGATTAATCGGTATAAATTCTTCGATTAATTCTTAAATCGAAATAAGCAATTTTAAATTATTCGAGCAGTTAATCGTCTAAACTTGTTCGATTAATCGAACAAGAATAAATCGATTGAGCACCTTAATATTGCCGGATAAACTTTTAAGTGGGGAACAAAATAGTCGCTGTAGTACGCTGTAGTTACGAATAGCGATGCAAGCTAAAACGACTTTATTCTGCTCCAGGCCTTAAGTTCCTCGAAGGCAGCTTCCACCAGTGATGGAAAATTCAGTACTATGGTACTATTTTCAGTACTTTTTCCTTTTAATATACCACGGTACCCCCACGTCCGTTTTAGTACTCTTTTCTTGTTATGCTTTTTTGTTTAGAAATTAAGCATTGATATTTTTATTAACATTGACAACTAGGGCTGTGGAGTCGTCAACAAAAAGTACTAACTTTGACTCCAACCGCTGAAATTCCAACTCCGACTTCTAATCTAACCTTAATGTTAAATGTATATGAGACTGGTCCTTATTTGACTTTAAACTCTTTTTTTAATGCAGAACTTTTTAAATGGGTAAATATAGCAAGAAAAGGATTCAGTAAAAATTTTGAATCAATTTTTTAAATATTGCATCGTCAATATCGAAGTATTTTCATTTTGGAAATTATTAGAATATTTGTCTAAATTTTTTATGCCGAAAAATTTTGGAGTCGGAGTCACATACTTTTTGTGGGTACTTTGACTTCGACTCCGTTACAAAAGCTCAACTCCGACTCTACAACACCGACTCCACAACCTTCTTGACAACATTGCCTAGACAAAATTTATTCTTATCAAAAGAATATATGCTTGGTGGTATATTTTAATTAAAAAAAAAAAAAAAAAAAAAAAAATTATGTATTTAATTTTTATACCCTTCATTTTATTTTTAAATTTATTTTCCAAAAAAATATATTTGAAAAAAGAACTCTTTTGCTTTGTACCATCTAAATTTTTCAATTTTCCATCACTGCCTTCCACGAAATTTTTTGCTGTTGTTGACTTCTTAAACAGATCAACTAATTTAAAGTCAACGTCATCTTTGAAGTGTCTTAAAATTACTTGTCTCGCCAACTTTCAATCGTAGACTAATAGGACTATGATTGTTTTCAAATATATTTAATATACCTATTACCTAAGCCCATAGGTGAAGTTATGTAATTTTGATATAATACACGTGTCCGAATAAGATTTGTGTCTACTTGTATTGGATGTTTGACTATTTGTACTCCAACGCAATTTCTATATTATTTACCTGTATTTGTATATGAGGATCTCAGGTAAGAATTACAGAATGAAAAACAAAAATCATATATCTTAAAAATAACGAACGAAACAATAACAATAAGAATGGGCTTTCAAGGCCATTAACTGCCTTAAAATGCATGCAAGACATTTTTGTAACCATGCATTTTTTCAAAATTTTACCTCTAGAAAAAAATGGGGCAAGGACGGGTAGCTGGAAATTTTATATTAGGTGAAGGAATAATAAAAGAATTTATTTTAAGAATATGGCAAATATGGATAGTTGGTAAATATCGATTTACCTGGACAAATACAAAGCAAACAGCACAATTTTTTCCTTTTCTTAACAAAAAGATCTATCAATAAAATAAAATAGAATGACGATCCGTTAACTAGTTTTCGAGATACTGTATTTCAGAACAAATTTCCTAAAAATAAGTCTGTATTTTTGAACACCACTGAAAATTAGTAAACTTTAAAGGGCTATATATGAATCAAAATCAAATCAAATTTAGTAGTGTCCCAAGTAATTGGAAATATTCCAACACATTCCTTTAGGTTAGAGTTTGCATATTATTAAGAGGTGATGTTTATCAATACTATGAAGTGTAAAGCATGGTATCTTTGAATTCCTAGAAGCTCAAGAAACCATATTTGGTTGTGGTAACAGGTCAAACGAATCCACGTCGTTCAGTAAGAATGTCTTAATTCATTAAAGTTTTAATTGATGATCAATTAGTAAAATTTTAGGAGCTTGAAGAGATTTCTTAAAAGCCAGTAGTCTGAGAAACAGACAAGTTATGTGAGGAGATTTTTATATCAACAACTAAAAGGAATTCTGAGGAAAGATATATAGTCAATTTGCCATTTAAATCAGATTTCTCAGCTCTTGGTCCAAATAGAAATATGGCTCCTAGTCAATTTTTGAGAAATAAAAATTCATTGTTGCGAAGACCTCAAAATAAGATTTTATATGATGAGGTTATTAAAGAATATTTGGCCTTTGGGCATATGAAAAAGATTTAATATCCTGAAATTGGCCGAAGTTATTACTTACCTTACCATGGTATTTTAAACAGGGTTTAAAAAACTACAGTCAAAATGAAAAAATTGCTTTTTCTTCCACTTTTTGATTTTTCATTGAACAAAAATAAACCGTTGCTTTTACTTCTGATTCATTAAATGAAAACAGTCGCAGTGAAGGCAAAAGCAAAAAACGAAATGTTGTACACAACAAAGAACATTGGCAGTCGTCATGTTAGAAAGTGTTTGGTTTGACAGATTGAAACTTTTAATAAATCCCGAAGTTAACGAAGATGGCACGTTGTGTTCATTGTATATATATATGAAAGCGATGATGTTATTTACAGTTTTATTTAATTTCAAAAAATTAAAAAGATTTGTTAAGCTTAAAAATAATAAATATGTACTTATGTACATATTTATGTTTTTATGAACGCATGTATTATTAAAAAAAATATGGAAAATAAAAACACAAACACAACGTCCCATCTTCGATAATTACGGGATTTTTTAAAAGTTTTGGTCTGTCAAACCAAACACTTCCGAACATGTCGACTGCCGATGTTCTTTGTCGTGTACAACATTTCGTGTTTTGCTTTTGCCTTCACTGCGACTGTGTTCTTTCAATGAATCAGAAGTTAAGCCAACAGTTTATTTTTGTCCAATGACAAATGAAGATGTCGAAGTTACAGCATAATCTTATGACTTTTACTATCTCAGCTGCAGCTTTTTAAACGCTGGTTTTAAACCAGAAAGCACTACAACTAGTGGTAAAAGTCTAAACGATATTTTGTACGTTGGCACTATATTCAAAAAACGATTTAGTATTTTTGATTTTTGAATGCGGATATATCAAAAATGTACAGGTAGATTCTAGTAAACCCTGAACATGCTCGTTTCCAAAAGATAGTTTATCGTGGTTCTCTAGATGAAGAGATACTAGAAGTATTGCTAAACCTTATGTATGTAGACGACGCGCACAGTTTACCTGATGTTTTAGATGCCCGAAATCAGTTAATAGTTAATAGTCTGGTGGTTTAGAGTTAAGGAAATGGACATATAATGCAAGAGTGTCTCTGTAGCGATCTAAAATTTTGGATAATTTAAAGTGTTTTAATTGTTATTAAAAGTTGTAATTGTATTGCGGTTGTTCACTATCTGTCTATTTACTGGACTGCTATAAATATCTGTTAGCCGGGATAAGTTAAATCATAAAACTCTTCGTTTTAATTTAATTTACAATCAATTTGTTTGATAATAAATATTAAAATCTACAATTTAAACTTTCTACCCAAAAATACATTTGTGAAAACATCTGTTCAATTTAATAACAATAAATACGACTCTAAAAACCATTATCATTCGTACTCTAAAATACAACCCAGAAAACACTTTTATTAACATTATAAACTATTAAAAAAAATAAACACTTTACTGAAAATAAAATAATGATTTCGTGTTGGTTGTGCTTAGGGAATTACCATATGAAATGTACTGCATTAAAGCCACGCGATGCGGATGCTCTTGCTGACGCTGGAAAATCACTGCAATGGTCTTTTCCGCGGCCTAAAAATATTAATATCGATTTTTAAAATTTTTTTAAAACTAAGCCTTAAAAATTTGGTGAACTATTTACAAACTATCAGAATTTAGATGTTTTTGGAAAGATCTGTCATCTCCAAAGCGGAAAAAACGTTAAATAAATTCCCAATGATTCCTTCACAAACTTCAGTTGTTACTTGTTTTAAGTCTTCTGAAATTATAAATCCTAATCCTGTGTCATTTTCGCCTGTAAATGTGATCTCGCCACATATAATCAGTATTGACTATAGCAGTTCTTATAATAATTTATTACCACAATCGTCTGAAAATCAAACTCCAATGGATACAACATTGAATAACCAAATTGTTCGTAACCCACTGCGAGCTGTTGTTCTAATTTCTTGACTGCCAAGTTCCACGGCTTCAGATAATATAGATTATTATATTAAATCTAAAGTTAGATACAATTCTGATGTTTTAATTCATAAATTTAAATACTCTCAGCCATCTTTTAAATTAACTGTTTCTGCAGATATTCAATCGAGTTCTAGATAAAAACTTCTGGCCTGAAGACACATTAGTTCGCGAGTACATTTATAAGGATAGATTTAATGTTAACAATTTTGGTGTTCTCCCTCAACGTGAAGAGAAAAATCCAAAAAATTAAGTAAAGGTACTGTTGATTCATTATCTGCATTTAACCAATATGTTCGTGGTTTACGATTTAAGCTGTCTAATTTGTATATACAAAAATTCAACATTAATTATGACCTATTATTCTTTACTGGAACTTGTTTCAATGATAAATTTCTAAATACTGAAATCCTGTGTGACAAATACAACATTTTCCGCAAAGACCGTGCTACTAATGTGGGAGGTGTTCTTATTGCGGTCTCTAGCCGCTTTCCTTCTGAACGTTAAGTGGTTGACAAATAGCTTGATATAGAATATATATCTGTTATTGTTAAATTAAAAAACAAAAAAATAATACTAACGTGTTCATATATTCCTCCATCATCCCCGCAGTCTTTATATATCCGTCAAGGTGAAACTATTAGGTCTGCTTCTCTCTTCGCTTATAACCATGATTCTATTATAATTATGGGTGACTTTAACATGTCTTCAATATCCTGGAAGTATTCGTTTGATGATAAATACTTCGTCTAAAAATTAAGTGTAAATTACATGGACTTTTTTTAATATTTTATATGATGTGTCTTTCAAATAAATGGAATACTAAACGATTTTGCCAAAGTTCTGAATTTAGTTTTTGTAAATGATAGAGATGACTGTTATTTTAAGTGATCCGAGCCTATTAAGTTGGAGGTCCACACCACACGTTTTCGCCTCTGCGCATTGCATGATTTTTATACCTTCCATACGTTCTATGTTTAAAGTTACATGCAACGCTTTTTATGCGGCATCACCACAAGTAAAAATTAAATTTAATTTGTCAAAACCAGCTGATTTGTTCAAACGCTGCTTTTGACGCTTAAAAAAGTATAAAGTAAACCTACTTTTTGCATTCAACGCCTCAATGCATTCTACACTTTTGTGCATGTAGCAGATTCTACTTGTTTGACAGCTGCGAAGACAGCAAAAATGCGTGTAACGCGTGGCGTGAACCTCCAGCTTTACTCTTCCGGAAGATCGATATCATCCTGATTTTGAAGTATCCATTCCTTCGGATTGTACTGTAGAGTAACATCTTGCCATTTGCTTCAAACTCAAGTAATTTCATGTATCGTATATTTGATGTGTTTTACAATAAACTGTGTTCTTTTATGGACGTGTGTATTCCAAAATGCACATCTTAATTATTACTGGGGCAGAGCACAGAATGTGAAACATAAATATTACAAAGTATTCAAGCGATCTGGATCATCTGTAGATTCTCTAAGATAATCCGTCAGCAGGGGTGAATCTGTCAGTCTGAACAAATTTTATTGTAATCGTTATTTTAATAAAATAAAATTTAATTTTAAACGTGATCCCAAGTCGTTCTATACACTTATAAACTCGAAGAAAAAAACCGTTAGTTATCCTACTTCAATGACTTATCGGCATATTGAATCTAGTAATGATACACTTATAATTAACATGTTTGCTGATTTTTTTACAAACACTTAATCGAATTTGACAAATCGCTCATTTATTGCAACATAGTCTCAATATCATAATCATAATCTCTCATAATCTCAAAAAATCAAAAATTTCAAGTTACTAAAGCAAAAGTGCTCCTTCATACCTTCTTTAAAGGTAACAAAAATCAGTGTTATATTTAATTAAATCAGTATATAAAGGTACATTTTGCAAACTTTAATCGCATTCTGCCAAGTTTGATTTTTTTGAGACAATTATCCACTTTCCCTCGTGGAAAACCTTGATATATCTCTGTTGCTTCTTGACGTGTATTCAATTACAAATAATCTAAAAAAACTGAAGTTCTCTTACAGTTATGGCCCGGTTAAAGTTCCTAGCTGTGTGTTAATAAATTGTGCCAATTCCTTTATTCAACGCATCTATTAAATATGCTTATCTGCCGAAATTGTGCAAATAATCGTATTTTGTTTCTTTGTTTAAGTCAGATAATTGAGGTCTTATTGAAAATTACTGGGGAATTAAAAACTGAGTGCTATACAAAAGATTTTTGAGAAAATTATTTCAGAACATTTGAGTTATCTCCTTATCCGCATGGATTTCGCAAAGGCAGTTCCATAATTACAAATCTCTCAATTTACTATCGCTGTTAACCGCGGGTTTCTTCGAAAAAAAAAAAAAAAAAAAAAAAAAAACTGATGTCATTTACGCTGATTTTAGCAAAGCATTCGATAAACGGAATATGGTGTGAGAGTCTCCTTAATCTTTCTAGAAAAGATAGCAAAGAAAGACTCTTCATTGCACGATAGACGGGATAGATATTTGCCGAGGAAGCACCGGAAGAACGTTGGTAGATTCGAACGAGTCCACGGTTCTATCGGTGGCATCCTAGGGCTTACCTATCCTGCGGGACACAGCAAAGGCTGCTTAGGAATCAAATGTTGTCAGTAAGGACAAAGGATCCTCACCAGACTCTGCTGTCGTATCCTCAAACAAGGAAGTTTAGCATAAGGAAGGAGGGTAAGAGTCCACCACTTAGCCCTCTTAATTGTTGCAGTACGGTTACGATTAAGGGAGCTAAGCCTGGGGACGAATTACCCACTACTAGCCGCGCGATGAGGACTGTAAATGTTTTAATAACAATAAAGGGAGAGTTAAGAGATTTAAGGATGGTGATGACCAGAAATCCCCAGTGGATAAAAAGATTGGTCAGGCTGCAGTCAGCCCTTTTAAGAATCCCTGGAAGACGATCATTAAGTGGACTGGCTCCAGAAAGTACCAATCTTCACCGCGAAAAAACTGAGGGCGTCGTCGAGTAAGGACGGTATTCCGGCGGCTGTCATTGATCGTACGGATTCCAATGGAAGGATTAGTGCAGAGAGATGGCAGATTGGACGTTATATTTGCGTCTGAGTTGACACTGGTGCCAGTAGTCACGTTATGGATACCTCCACCTCTCAAACCGTTGGAGTTAATACTGGGAATCGATCGATACAAGCCACTGGGTTGCTAAGCTGTTTTCCGAGAGTAGGCTTTATATGGGGCCTATGGTAAATTATTGACCTATCTTTGTCAGTGTAATTTCTAGTCCTGCAAAACTGTGACTTACCAAATTTTATTACAGTAGTATTATTCATTATTGTTTTAGGCGTACTAAACAGTTTTCCGAGAGTAGGCTTTATATGGGGCATATGGCAAATTATAGACCGATCTTCACGAAATTGTACAGTATGGTTTCTAGTCATATAAAACAAATTTGTGCTAAATCTTATATAAATCCGTGCATTATGCCATCATTTATGTTAGCTTTTGTAACAAACTTATTAATTTTTTAGGGTGGTGGTTCCACATTTGGATTCATAACTCTTATCCTGCTGATCCGATTTTACCGGACTGCAATCCCAAACTGCTTAGGAAAACTAGAAGCAATTTGACACCAACATTGTTCTTTTCTTTTAAGTTTTTCGAAAGTGAGCGTGTTTTCAACAGACGGACATGGCTTAATCGACTTAGAATTACGTAAGGATGAATAATAAAAAAGTTTTACACGGAATGCCAAGCTAAGTATATTAAAACCAGTACTTTTTAAAGGATTTTAGTATATCGGCCATAAAAAGTTAAAATGACAAAAACTGATACATTTTTTTCAATAAAAAACGTTTCTATATACAGAAAAAGAAATAAAAGAAAACAACAACAAGGGATTTATGCGAAAAATTAGAGGTTGTCGTGGTTTTTGCTCATAGCTCAGCCATTTATGGACCGATTTGAAAGATTTTTATATCGACGTCTTTAAGAATTAATTTACCATTTACTTTGGTGAAAAAACTTGGACTCAGGAAGATCAATGGGTCCCGAAAATGGGTATTTTTCAAAAACAATTTATATTTTGGTCATAACTTTTTGTATCTGAACCGATTTTTACGAGTTTTTCACAAAAAGTTTTCTACTGGGGATTTCCGAACTTTTGGTTTCTCCATAGGTCATAGGACAGCCATAAAATTTAAGTTTTTATAAAAATGTTGATGGTTCCTAGGCCGATTTGGCAGATTTATATACCGACGTGCTTAAGAAAAAATTTAGTAATACGAATTCGCCTATTTGCGATTACGAACTTTGGGGTCAGTTGTGCACCGTATCTTAGTATTCGAACACTGTTGCAACTAGCCGATAATGCCCAATAGAGTTATCCGATTGCTGGTACGATTCTAATGAAATTACCATCGACTTCATGAGGAGTTTTTTAAAATTCGATGACAGCAGTTCTGCAAAAACATTAGACATTCGATGGAACGCGTGTTGGGATGAATTTACTTTGTAGCGGATTCATTCCAAGAGAATTCTTTATACACCAAAAGGGAAGTGTTGTCAAAAATTGCCAAACTATTTGATCATGCTGGGTGCCTATCTCCTTGCATAATCATGGCTAAAATCCTGATGCAAAATATATGAGTAGATGGTACTGGTTGGGAAGAAACACTTTCTACAGATGCATTCAGTCAGTGGAAAACTTTTCAGTCTAACCACTCCGCTATCAATACCATTCGGAGTCCCCGATGGATTGATTATTGTCCAAATGCGTTGTCTTAGATTCGTCGCCAATCGAGTCTCAAAAATTACTCAAATAGTGAACTTTACACAGTGGAGACACGTCAATTCTGAGGATAATCCGGCAGATATTGCTAGTAGAGCTATTTGATCACAAGATATACTAAGCAACAATTTATGGTGGTTTGGCCGCCACTGGCTTAAGACACGTGAAGTACAGTGGTCAAAAACATTTCTCAGATAAAAATGGAAGTTGCACCGATATAGGTGCATTTTACTTTTTTTACGAGCTTTGAAGATGTCTCGAAACGTTTTTCTTCTTACAATAAGGCAATGCGAGTAGTGGCATATGTCTAACGGTTTTTCCATAGAACCCATCTAGTTTCTTTAAGGATTCCATTTTTGTCCAATTCCGAAATAAGCTCTATTCGAAACCAAATGAATTCAGTGTGTCAAAAAGAGTTCTATCCTAATGAACACAAACGTTTTCCACTAGACGAACTATACCTAGATCCAGTAGCATTTTGAACTTAAATCTCTTTTTGGATGTAGAGGGAATTATTCGTTCCTGTGGTCGCTTAGAGTCCTCCCCTGGTCCAACATACGACGAGAAACACCGCATCATTATTCCATCGCAGTTTTCCAGTATTTTGGTTAAATTTAATCATGACATTAGTCTTCACAGATTACTCAGAACTCAGTACTGGATCCCGAAAGCAAAAAATTTAATAAAAACAACCATAAATAAATGTAAGATTTGCGCAATTTAACCAAGGCAATTCATTTAGAAGCAACATCTGATTTGTCCACTGAAACGTTTATATGTATAATTTCCTTTAACTCCTGGTGGAGCGTAGGGCCATATGGCTGATTTTAACCGATTTGCTTCTCGTCGAGGATGTCCCTTGCTCCTTCACTCTGACAACGGAACCACCTTCGTAGGTGCTTCAAGGGCCCTAGCATGAGAATTCATTCAAACCACACAACAACGCATCCTAGCTAAGTATGCAAATCGACACAATTCCTTTCATTCCAACAGGAGATCCGCATATGGGAGGACTGTGGGAAGCCAGCGTAAAAAGTTTTAAGAACTATTTCCAAAAAAATTTTAGGGTGCTAAAAATATACATTTGTAGAGCTTAATTGAAGCACGCGTTAATTCCAGGCCAATCTCTTATATTTCGATTGATCCTAATAACCTTCGCGCGATGACTCCAGGACATTTTCTTATTGGTACTCCAATACTAGCACCTGTAGATCCGCAGCACAGACAGGTATTCGGCCCTAAAAGTCGCTCAAAATGCATTTTTTATATAGCACTTCACCCTTTTTACTGTTAATTTTCAAAAGTCCGGTAACCCCTCCAAGCAATAGAACCAACTTGTCGCGCTTGAACCTTTCACCAGCTGCATGAAGTTAGTAGGAAGTTACCGTTCGCCAAACGTTTTCGTGTGATTTTTCGATACGCTCAAAACTTAAATGTATTCAAATATTAATTTTATGGCGAAAATGTGGATTTTGTCTTAGTTTCTATCGTGGGTTGTGTATAATCAGGTATGTGCTTTATCTTAAACTTAAGTTTTACATTGATTCTAATTATTTACTAGTTTTTTTTTTTTTTTTTTTTTTTTTTGCCCTTAATGGTTGAGCTCCACAAATGCAAAAAAAGACACATCTTCACATACCACAACAAACGCAGCACCAAATGAAGTTTAAGAATGAGACAGATTCCGACGCTAACACATTTCAGAGTTCTATTGTTCCACTACAATTGGTGTACGAAAAGGAAAGAAAAATAATGTGGCAAAACCCAACCCCTTCTTCGCTACGTTATTGCAGACAAATTCGCCTTAGATTCATAAAGAAAACAACTGATGTCAGAATTGATGGAATTAAGACATTCAAAATAAAAATAAAATTGTTTTTACAATGGTGGATGACAAGTATGTAACGCTGCGACACATATTAAGTCCACCATGAAATGCTATATATGTGGCGCCACATCTGCACAATTTACCGAACCTACAAAGGAGAGGCCATGCAATACAGAAAATATAAGGTAAGGGCTGTCGTTGCTGAAAGCTCGATTTAAATTTTTTGAGAGCATCCTACAAGTTGCATACAATTTGCCAGAAGAAGGATCTGGTGGCAAACTAAAATAAAGGAAATGCAAACAAAATTTCGAGACCAACTGGGCTGATTGGTGGACATACTTAAGGCGAATTTCGGCAACACTAATGATGGGAACATTAGTCGCCGTTTTTTTTAAGAATACGAAAGATCACCAGAGATAACTGGGATTGACTCAAATTAAATCGACCGATTAAAAATAATACTAGATGTCATGTGCTGCGGTATTTAAATTAACACAGAAAAGTTCGAGGCTTACCGTAATGAAACTGCTGAATTGTATGTTTCCCTTTAACAGTTTCACCCTATGTCGCCGACATTGCACAATGTGGTGCGCCATGGAGAAGCCGTATTAAGGGAGGCGATTCCGCAAATAGGTTAACTCTCCGAAGAAGCGGCAGAAGCCCACAATAAACATGTTCGGACATACGAGCTGGATTATTCTAGAAAATTTTCAAGAATAGAATGCAACCAAGATGTGCTAAAAAGGTTGCTTTTCACGTCAGAATCTTCTGACAGGAGTGTGGTAGACCAAATCGAAAACGAAGAAGCCTCTTTTGATTGAAGTCTTAACACCACGAAAACGACATTTGTAACGTTAATATTGAAAATGAAGACGATTCTGTGGAAAATGACATACATATAATTTTTATAATTATGCTTTTGCCATTTTCTACAGCGACTTTTAGGGCCAAATAGCTGTCTGTGCGCAGGTTAACGATTTACCGACTTCGGTAATCAATCGATGTCAGAAACTGAAGTTAATCCACAAAAAGGTTTGCTACCGCTGAAAAATTAGTACTTAAAAGAAATGAGCAAGAGAATTAGATGGCGGTGACCTGAGGTAGATATACAATTAGGGACATTGGTAGTGGTCAAAGATGAAAACCTTCCAACGAATTCGTGGTATCTAGGTAGAGTTGTTAAGATATTCTCGGGTCCAGATAATCGAGAACGTGAAGCGGAAGTTAAGACACATCGAGGCTTATTGACTCATCCAATTGTAAAATTAATAGTATTGCCCGTTAAGTCGTTAAAATCCGTTAGAAACTTTTTATTTTATTCTATACTACTTATTATTTTCCAGATCAGCATGCTTAAAATTTCCTCATTCTCCAAATCCTCCTCCGAGAGCCAAATAAAAACTTCTAAAGCCTATCCATGCCGAATTCGCAAACGTCCACATGTGCTCCGAACTTGCCGCAAAATTCTGGCAATGAATATGTAAGATCGTATCTGTGCAGTCCATGACAACAAATATTGTTCGAACTGTCTGGCCCATTAACATTCCCAGAGCACGTTTCCAAGCACGAATGCAAATATTGCCATAAAACTCACCACACACTACTGCATATAAATCCTCGACTTGTCAAAGACTTGTTGCCTTCACGTTCCCGATCCCGCTCACGTTCAACGATTTCGCAAGCATCAACATCAGCTGAAAAGCAAGATTCCACTAATCGTGATTCAAAATGCGAATAATCTCCTCCCACAACGTCGAAGTCGGCGTCCTTATCAGCGATTCTAAAACAAAACACCTTGGGTTTGCTCCTTACAGCGTTGGTCAAAATTGGATCAACGAGGTCACATGCGCGATGAGTCTTGTTTCGAAGTGGTTAGTCGATAAGCTGGATTTGACAGCTTACACGCTACGGAAAGAAACAATTTGTTCAATAGTTTTTAAGTCCCGGTTTGATTCGTCGTCCAAAATCGAAGGCACATTCCCTGTTGACAATCAGATTTCATTGCAAACTCTGGCGCATTCGGTTCCAGAGTACTACAAAAAGTCTTTTCAATTCTAATTTTATGAGTCCGCTTCTATTGATATTGTAACTGGCGTGGATCCGTATCACAAGGTTTTGTGTCAGGGAGTATGTTCCGACAGCCCAGAGTACAATTTTCGGTTGGACTATCCATGGGGCATAAGGGGTGGAATAGTGCACGACTTTTTGATTTCGATACGCTAAAACCCCCAATTTTGTGAAGTTTATAAAAAAAACGCATGAGCCAAAAATTTATGGGGGTGGGATGGGGGTCAAAGCTAGGGGAAAATGATACAAAAGCCAAAAAAGCTTCACAACTGTCCCTGAGTCGCTCCTAGAGGGGTAAAATGTAAGACTGACTCCCACTAATATTCCCCCCCCCTAAATTTTTTATAAGCATACTAACCCCCTATCTGTGCTCCTTAAGGGGCTCCCATACTTTATATTATTTCTTATTAAATTAACCGCCACCGCCATAACTAGCCCCAGAGTGCCCCAAGAGGAGTCAAATATATGACGGACCCCCAATATTTTTGATACCGAGCATTTTTTTAGAACATACCTAGTCTCCATCTTTAATCATTAAGGTGGTCCCCATTCAAAAATTTCGAAAATGGAGGAGTTGCACAACATATGTTCGCATAACTCAAAAACGCTTTAGCTTATTGAAAAAACTAAAAAAACTAAATTCCGCAATAAAACTTCCTTAAAAAAAGTAAAGGAATGGAGATAGCGGGAAGGTATGTTAGAAGTAAATGATTGGGATGCAAAATAAAGTGGGGTTGGTCCAATTTATGAATTTTTAAAAAACAAAAATTTCAAAATATATATATAAAAATATTATTTTTTTCCAAAAAAAGAATCATGTTTCGAAAACGACTGCGCATATTTGAAAAAATTTTAAAATTTAAAATTACTTTTCTTAAAGGAAATTTTATTGCGGAATTTCGGGTTTGTTAGTTTTTTTCAATAAGCTAAAGCGTTTTTGAGTTATGCGAACATGCAACTGACTCCATTTTCGAAATTTTTGTATGGGGACCACCCTAATGATTCAAGATGGAGACTAGATAAGTTCTGAAAAAATGCTCGGGTATCAAAAATATTGGGGGTCCGTCATATATTTGACTCTTCTAGGGGCACTCTGGGGCTAGTTAGGGCGGTGGCGGGTAATTTTATAAAAAAATAATATTAAGTGTGGCAGCCCCCTTAAGGAGCACAGATGGGGGCTCCCATTTTTTATGTTAATGTTATGTTAGTAAAAAATGAAGGGGGGAAATATTAGTGGGAGTCAGTCTTACATTTTACCCCTCTAGGAGCGACTCAGGGATAGTTGTGAAGCTTTTTTTGGCTTTTGTATCGTTTTCCACTGGCTTTGACCCTGATGAGGAGCCATTAACCCAAATCCCACCCGCCTAATTTTTTGGCACATGCGTTTTTTTTACAAACTTTACAAAATTGGGCGTTCTAGCGTATCGAAATCTTGCTGCTAAGGATTTCCATATAACACTATTCCACCCCTAATGGGGCATGTATGTTATAGATAAATGCACTCTTAAGGCCGAATGGCAAAAAACATAACGTAATGAATTTCCCAATCTTATTTTTCCATTTACTTTGTAAATTCCTTTTTTCAAGAATTTTGAAAAACAAAAACCAGAATTGAATTGTATACACTTTTATAAAGGTTTATTTTTTAATTTAATAATTATTAAGTTTTAGTTCATAGTTCCATTCGGAACTAAACTCTTTGAAATAAAAATTGGACACATATTTGTTTCCTTCTTTGCATATCCTGCAAGGCGGGTGGCAATGTTAATGCCAAAATGCGCTATTGTGCCTTTTGCATTAATAACTGAGATAACTGAGATGAGCAAACTTTTCACTCCTCTTTGAAATATATAAGTTAAGGAACAAAATATTTACTATTACAAATTTACGATTTTGAATAAGCTTCAGTTATTATGGCATTATGCAGGTGATCTAAATATAGTTCAACCTAATAATAGCTTAATTAACAGAATTGATTTTACTTAAATAAAAATATGCAATGTAATTAAAAAGAATTGACCTAGATGAATAAGAATGCTAAAATACTAAAATACAATTTATTTAAAATTAACTTCCGCTTATAAAGCAACCTAAATAAATAAAAATATTAAAATGTAAATGCAGCAACTTAAATAAATAAAAAATATTAAAATGTAATTGCAAAGCTATGCAAATTATTAACTATAAGTAATCTAGAAAAATTATTAAGTTTTTAGTTTAGAACAAGAACTCATAATAAACGGTCACATAGTGTCCAAATAAAATTTGTTGTTTTTTTTTTATAAAATAATATAAAATTAAATTAACTTATATAAAAGCTGAAAGTTATTAAAATAGTCCTTTTTCTTTCCCGTATAAGGTCTAAATCCTAATTCCGGTTTAACGATAAATTTTTCAACTTTTACATACGTGAAATAAGTTAATAAAATTTCTTTTTATTAACCAAATTCTAAAATAATTGTTTTTATTTTCTTTGTTTTCTTTCAACCTTAATATTCCAATTGGGGTTTGCGTTTTTGGATATTTATCATCACTCGGAGATTTATTTGTATTTCCAATATCCTAGGCTACCTACATTAGTTCTCCATTTCAACAGACATGATAGTAGTTTCTTGAGAGTCTCAATTCACAAAATTTTTTTTCACTAACACACACCACACACACGCACACAATTTTTGTGCTTTAAGGCAATCGACAGTTTCTTTGATTTTTCGTTGATACGTATACTCTACTTGCAAGAAAGTACTTTCATGAGTAAACCCCAGTTAGTGGATCGAGCGAGAGACCACCATCCGGTCTAAAATTCAACTTTTTAACTTTAGGCGTTAAGGCTCTGCGATGGTAAATCTGCCAGTCAGTCAGTAACATTGCAAATTTAAATACCTATATAGATTGCTAAATTAAATATTTTGTTTTGCCTTAAAAAGCGTTTTTTTTAGTCTTGTATTGTTGATGAAAACCCGAATACTTTTTTTCCTCTCCTAAATAAAAAAATGCAATTCATGGTTTGTTTTTTTAACATTAACAAATATAAATTTATAAAATCACAATATTTTTACCGTAATGTATACAATTTTTCCAAGTCTTAGAATAAATAATGAATACTCAAATATTCCTGTAAATTTTGGCTGGTAAAGTGTTCATTTACTTTTTAGTATTTTTGAGAGCAATTTTTTTTAAATTTCTACATACTCTCTTGTTGCAAGTTTGTGCTAGTAAAGTAAATAAGCACAACTATAGATATATTCACCTTGTCGTATAAGTTGGTTTTAATATTTTTTTTTTGCCTTTTTACACATTACAATTACATATATGGGGCCTAATTCTGGCATTCGTGATCGAGTACTTTCTCGATTCGAAAACAATTTTATTTCAGTCGGTATTGAACGAATCGAAATTATTTTTTCAATATTGTGAAAATCAAATTAATGCTTTACAACACTGAAAAAATAATTCCGATTCGTTCAGTATTGACTGAAATAATTAGATATTAAATTGCTTTCGAATCAAGAAAGTACTCGATCACGACTGCCAGAATCAGGCCCCTGGCTACTTTCGGCGATGGGTATAAAAAAAACCACAACTACTTGGGTTTTATTTAAAAATTAAAGGCAGTCGTGGTTTTTTGCTCCTATCTCAGCGATTTATAGACCGATCTGGCTGAATAGCAAACATTAACGGAGTATATGTGACATATATATACTATACTATAGTCCCCACTATTTCTGGACGGACATCGTTAAATCAACTTCGCTACTGATAAGGTACCAGAATATATATACTTTTCAGTTTCTAAGATCAATATTGTAGAAATTACAAACCGAATAACAAAATTATACATACCCTTCTACATTCGGTGAAGGGTATAATATTTATTTCGTAATTCGCGTTAATTAATAATGTAATATTAAAGTATTTAATTTTTACTATTTTAAAACTAGTTTTATATTACAGAAAACAACAACAAAATATATTAATAAAAAATAGCAATATAGAAAATTTTTTGCATTCTTTTAATACGGAGATTTTAGCCTGTTTCAAGTCGTACTTACTTGTGAAAATCTTCAATGCAATAGTTTTGATTTGTAGCGTCAACTGTAAAGGGTATACCATCTAAACTCTTTTTACAAACGACACATGTAAAGCATTGTGGATGATACGGCTTACCAGTGGCACGTAAAATGCGTTCTAAAATCGGTTTCATACATACTGAACATTTTTCCAGTGTTTGTAAGTAGTCAAATTCGCAATAGGGTTTACAATCTAATGCATAAAATGGTTTCCCCTGTAAATTGACTTGACATTCCGAACAGGTGAAACAAATAATATGATAAATTTGATCCATAGCTGTGCAACCAGAATTTTCTCCCACAACAATCTCGTTACATTTAAAGCAAATACCATAGTTTTCAAGTTCCTGTTGTTGATCCATCGATTTTACCAAAAAATCAGTTAAAGATTCAACTTCTGATTCCTTAGGATTTTGTGGGTATATGCTTAAGGTGCCACCACTTTCACTTCCTTTACTACTATTTGGATATACTGGTGAATCTGAGTCTACACTGCTGCCCTCACTTAGGCCACTTAAAGTTGATAAATTGCTACTAGTGCTTTTTACCAAAATATCTCCACATTCCGGCAAGGATGACGTATTTGAGTTCTTAATACATGTAGGATACATTCGGTTATGGGAACGCGTTGATAATTGACTAGGAGGCCTTGGATTAATTGGTTCATAAATTGATTCATATGTAGAGGAAATCTATTTAAAATAAAATTATTGTTTATTTAATTATTTATAATGCAATCGTAATAAAATCGGTAAAATAAAAATTTGTACCTGTGAAAGTCCGCCATACCCATAGTAGCCAGAAAAATTTGGATTAGTTTTTGTCTAACAATAAGAAAGTCAAAGTAACTACTGGACACTGAAAAATATATAATACGAAAATACTCCTCCTACCTGAATTCTAGTATTGTAGTTATTAAATGCATCATTGGTTGAGTAAGGTGGCTTTTTTATGTACAGTTGTCGCATATCATTTGATGCCACAGATAATTTCTGGTCATGAGGTATCTCATAGCCTACGATTGCTTTTGTGGTATTAATGTGGTCGTTGGTAGCAATAATATTACCCTTCTGGGGCATATTATTCGATTTACAAACATCAGTGGCCCTTCGTAACTCACTGTAAGATGAACTAACAGGACTAGGAGGTGGTGGAACTTCATCCTCCGGCAGCATACCTCTGTTTTCAGTGAGATAGCCACTATTATCCTCACTTGAAGATAGTACGGAGTTTTTCTTTGAAAATGGTTCCTGAGATGCTATAAAATTCGTATCTCCAATACCAGCTTGTTCTAGATTATAATCGATATTTGAGTAAATATTATTTAAAGCAGCTGTGGAAGATGCAATTATATTCCCATATACGTTTGATTTAATATTAGCATCAATGGAACCCGAAGAAACCGTTGTGCTTGAAATAGGGGTATTTGCATACGTAACGTTTGCGTTTTCGGAGAAATTGTGAGGATTAAGAGGTACATCCACTAAAAGTGAAGAGGATGACAATTTTGGTGCATTAAAATTTATTGCAATAGATTTGCTGTTACCCGATAAATTTTGATTTATCTTTCCACGTTTTTCTAACTGTTTTTTATGATGCTCCAATGCCTCCAATTGTTGTTCTAAAATGGCTGGATTGTCAAGTGTAACCTTTCGATGGCTCTTAAGACTCAAAGATGAACACGAGGGGGACGCTGAATCGACATCACGGAATACATAAGAGTTCTGCTTGCGTAACAATAGTGGTTGCTTTGAAGTTTTACTTAACGTATCATAACTATTTATTTCCGAACTTTGTAAGCGTTGAGCGTAAAGCGGCTCACAAGTTTGCTTAACCAGACAACTTTGTGGTATCTAAATTAAAAAAAAAAAATATGTAAAAATTTAATTAAAGCGTTAAGTTTCGATAGCAACCTACACTAAGTAGTCGAGTTTTTGTGAGCAGTGCCTATGTTCTGTAACTCCCGCGTCGAGAAACTTTTCGATTGAAATGTGAGAAATGAAACAAAAATGCCATAAATTGAAACAAGCAACTGTTTTTCTCACTTAACTGCGTTTTTATTAGTTAAATAAACTAATAAAAACAAGGTGAGAAAAAATTTCGTCACTAAAATAGATGAAAAATGCAAAATGAAATGAATAATAACGCGGAAGGGGTCAATATTTTTCATTGTTTAATTTTTTTGCTATTTACATTTTTGAAAAATTTACAAATTGTTCCAAAGATATTTGTTAGCAACAAAGGCGAATTTAAAATACGCCTGCGACTGCTTGGTAATGTATTAAAGAAAATAAGTTCACGTTCTCTTTAATATATTTCCAAACATTCGCAGGCTTATTTCAATTTCGCCAAGATAAAGCTGAAATCACACGATTGCCGCAAATACACCCATATGACACAATTTTTATTGTGCTTTATTGCCGCACAATAATGAAATTGCACCAATAAAATATTCTGAAATCACACGATTGCCCTGTTTTAAACAAATTTAATTGCCGCTAGTTGGTACAAAGCGAAATGGTTACAAAAATTGCCGCAGCACAATCACACGATTGTTCTTACTTGACAACTGCGAAAACAGCTGTTGTGGTAGCTTTTTTATTTGTTTGAAAGTTCTTGGTGGCTTGTTCATTTAATAAAATTAAATATGTATCATATATGTATGTATGTTTAAGAAATTCCAAAAATTATGTCTGTTCAACAATTTCGTATGTTAAGGTTCGCATAGAAATACCTTAAATAAAAATATTCGCACTGATCAGCTAAATATGCTTGTGAACTAGCAAAAATTAAAAAAAAAATTAAAATGCATAATAATTAAATAAATATTTATCTTTATTACCTACTAAAAGGAACACAAAAAAAGTAAATTTATTAAAAAAGGCAAATATTGGTGCGTATTGTGTTGTTTGATTGCCGCGCAAGAACACAATAAATATTGGTGCATTTTGGTTTTTTTATTGACGCGCGGTTGCATAGCCAACAGTTACACGATTGCCACACCAGGGTTGCATTTGATTGGTAAAATTAAGCAAAATATTTTTCTTGATTGGTACATGAGCCAATTGGTTGTGAAGTCACACGACTGGGGTATTAAAAAGTATGAAAATTGGTGCATTGCGGCAATATGCCACAATTTTGATTGTGCTTTATTGACGCACAAAAATAAAATTGCACCAATCAAATATTCTAAAATCTCACGATTGCCCTGTTTTTTACAAATGTAATTGCTCTAGTTGGTACAAAGCGAAATGGGTACAATAATTGCCGCAGAACAGTCACACGATTGTTCGTACATGTGCCAACTGCGGAAACAGCTGTTGTGGTAGATTTTTAATTTTTTTGGAATTTCTAGTTGGTTTGTTCATTAAAAAAAAGAAAATAGTATCATATATTTGAACAAATTTTTGTTGAATAGTTTTGTTTGAAATCTTTTAAGAAAAATATATGAAATTCTAAAAACTAAGCAAAGCAAAATTTTATTTTGAAATATATCAAGAAATAGAGGATATTTCTATTCAATATATTCTATTCAATTTCTATTGTGGCCAATTTCAACAATTATATTTAAATATCAATTTATATTCAATACATATGTACATTAGGGTGGCCGTTATTTTTTTTATTTTGATTTCTTATATTCTCCCCCCCTAAATCGGTTCAGTTTTATGTAATGTAATTTGTTTGCGTATGACTATCTTCTAAAAACAACATTTTTCAAAAATATGATATATGGCAATATTTTAGCTCTTCTAGTCAACAACATAAGCCTCTAAGTTATTTGCTAAAATCAATATTTTAGAAAATAATTAAGAAAATAAAAACAAAATACCAAGCATTTTATATACTTTTTATACATATAAAAGGGGGATTTAATGTCAAGTGACCCAATTTTGAAATAGATGTCTTTCGATTTAAATGAAATTTACACCAATTTTAGTACTGTTAGATAGTAGCTTAGACTCAAATTTTCAACAAGATCGGTCTAAAAGTTTCTAAATTAGAGGGGGTCAAAGTTTGACATTTTGGCCATACAGGTGTTCTTTCTCATCCATGTAATTTATTACCTATTGGTGTAAGCAAAATTTGTCCCAAGTAGCTTAGATAGCTTTTTGATCAAACTTTTTAAAAAAATTGTTTTTGTTTTTTTAAAAAATTTTTTAAATTTTTTTTTTAAATGTAACACTTGGCTAAAAAAAATAAAAAAAAAAGTTTTAAATTTAAAAAAAAAATTAAAAAATTTTTTAAAAAAAACAAAAAATATTTTTAAAAAAGATTGATTAAATAGCTATCTAAGCTACTTGGGACAAATTTTGCTAACACCAATAGGTAATAAATTACATGGATGAGAAAGAACACCTGTATGGCAAACTTTGACCCCCTCTACCTCTGAAACATTTTGACCGATCTTGTTGAAAATTTGTGTGTAAACTACTGTCTAATAGGACTAACCTTGGTGTAAATTTCATCCAAATCGGAAGACATCGATTTCAAAATTGTGTCACTTGACATTAAATCGCCTTTTTATATATATAAAACGTATATAAAATGTTTGGTATTTTGTTGTTATTTTCTTAATTATTTTCTAAGATATTAGTCTTAGCAAAAAACTTTCTTGGAGGCTTATGTTGTTGACTAGAAGAGCTAAAATATTGTCATATATCATATTTTTGTAAAATGTTGTTTTTAGAAGATAGTCATACGCAAACAAATTACATTTGAATAAATGGCTTGATGGCAAACTTTGAGGGGCGGACGCCCTCCCTAAAACACAACTTATCGCTACGAAATTTTTTTGTATTTTTTTTTTTACATAAAACTAAACCGATTTGGAGGGGGAGAGTATAAGAAATCAAAAAAAAAACAGTTCTCCATACAACTAACGGCCACGCTAATGTACATATAGTTTTTCATATAATTTTATTTTTATTTGCCATGAAAATCGAATACAAAAAGGTAAATTTATTAAAAACAAAAAGCAAATATTGGCGCGTATTGTGTTGTTTGATTGCCGCACAAGAACACAATAAATATTGGTACATTATTGTTATTTTTATTGACGCGCGGTTGCATATCAAGTGGTCACACGATTGCCGCACCAGGGTTGCATTTTATTGGTAAAAGAAAGCACAATTTTGTCCTCTATTGGTACATGAGCCATTTCATTGTGCAGTCACACGATTGGGTTATTGAAAATTATGAAAATTGGTGCATTGCGGCAATCGTGTGATCCCAGCTTAAGGGTGACTAAAGTCGAACTTTACATTATTTGGTATAGCCGACGATTGTATTTTCGCCGCCGTCGGTGAAAAATTTTTAAATTTAGTAAATTTAGGTCGCCGTCAACGATATGTGTGACTTGCGTTTTCAACGTCTGCAATTTAACATCGCATTCGAGTGGAATATTGACATTTATAACGACGTAATATCTTTTGATAGTTTTCGACATGAGTGTGTCTCTACACTTTTTTCTCACTTTTCGAGAAACAATGGAATATTTTGTTTCACATCTTTTCGAAGCGAGAAGTTCTCACCAAAGTTACAGAACATGGGTACTGGTCATCTTTAAAACTCTTTTATTAAATTTTGCTTTAACAATTTTTTTAATTATATGTAGTTACACAGATGGGCAACCATTACCGTCATTTGGCTTTTAGAAAATTTAAAGAGCTGCAGCGCATAAAAAATAATGCAAACACAAAAATTTTTTTATCCAACAAAATGTATAATTTATTTCAATTTCATTTCAGTTTAAACAACGCTTTTCATTATAGCCTAATTTCCAACAACAAATATTTAGTATATAGTGTCCTTTTCTGTTGGACAAGTCACCGTGAGTTAAAGATGTGTTTCATTAAGGCCCTAATTGTTTAAAACGCAACGCAACGACGAAAATAACATTGAAAGCAAAATCAAAGTCAAAAATATTTTATAATTTTGTTGTTGCTTTCTACAAAAATGCAAATTGCATTCTTATAATTCATTTGTTCTGGCATTGTGTGTTTACTAAATCTTAAAGGCTATAATAAATTGTTTGCGAAAGGTACGGGCTACATAAGATCTTGTGTCTTAGCTGGAAACTCGCTCAATATCTTCATTCCTTCTGAATAAATTAATGAAGACACGACAACTGTTGTTCTTGAGACACGCTACGGTATTGTCTGGATGATCGGCTCATCCGTGATGCAGTAATAAGGGCCACAGGCACTGGAACGCTATTTGTAATCTGTGCCGATGCCAATGCGCACCACACTATCTGCGGTAGTACGGACATAAATGTTAGGGGTGAGTCACTATTTTCCTTTATTATAAATAATTTAGGAGAAGTAAATAGGGGCTGCGATCCTACGTTTGTCGTGGCGAATAGGTGTAAGGTTCTTGATTTCACGCGACTTAAGCGGCTCATACACTTGCAATAAAATTGTTTAATTTTACGTATTGTACAATTATATCGCTAATGTGTATGTGATAATCGAAGGTGGCACAATATATTGGCAACAATCAAACGACTTTTGATTTTTATTGTACAACGAAAAGAAAGTGAAGTGTGTTGCCAACATTGTACAATGCTCTTTATGTTATTCCTATAGGTTATGTTCTCTTTTTTATTGAATGAATGAAATCATTTTGCGACTTATTGCATATTATAGGACAAAATGGAAATAATACGGCGAATATCATATACAATAATATTGCAAGTGTATGGGCCGCTTTAGTATTAACAATATTGATATGATTGAATATTGAATGGTTTCTAATTACTGTTCGCTTTCTGATCATAGATAAGTGGAATTAAGTCTGGGGCTTAGGTCTGCAGGATCGAGTGCTATAATAAACAGGAAACGAACGAATTTCGAGATTCAATCCTCCTCTCTTGTTTCGAACTCTATCTTATACTCCCCGGGTCGTTGATATCGGGGGGATCGATCCGGCAGTGAATCTACTTAGGACTCACTGCAACTTTCGACTTCCTTGGCGTGTACGCCAATGGTGCGTAGGGGCAGGGATCGTCCACTGGGGTGGAATCCTGATATGGGCAGCTCCAGCGAAAAGTCTACTTTTTGTAACGTAACGCCGGAAGTAATTTAAATTATTCCTCAAAAAATTTTATATGTATAATTTCCTTTTTTATATTTTGGCGTAAAGCGTAACTAGCTAGAATTGTCAAATATTCGTATATTCCTAAAAACCGGTTTTCGAATACTTCGAAAAACCGACTTCAGAAAAAATCGGGTTTTCGGTTTTGTAACAAAAAACCGGTTTCAAATAAACGTGTTTTCGGGTTTTACATTATTTTTTTTAATAAAAAAAGTAAAACAAAACAAGCAATTTGTACGTTTGTACTTCAGAACTAAAACGTATAATACATGTTAGGTATATTCAGGGGTGTTCTGGAAATATATATATATATATATATATATATATATATATATATGGGGTATTTCATGTCAAGTGACCTAATTTTGAAATCGATGTCTAGCTAGATAGTAGCTTAGACACAAATTTTCCAGATCGGTCGAAAATTTTCTGAGATAGAGGGGGTCAAAGTTTGACATTTTGGTCATACGTGTGTTCTTTCTCATCCATGTAACTTATTACCTATTGTCAAAAGAAAGCTTTTGTATTTTCCTTTAAGGTAGTTTTGGTCGCTTTTTGGGCTGCGAGTGGCTTATGTATAAAAAATAATAGTTTTCAACTTTTAGCATATGCAGTGTTCTTTCTCATCCATGTAATTTATTACCTATTGGTGTTAGCAAAATTTGTCCCAAGTAGCTTCAATAGCTATTTGATCAATCTTTTGAAAAAAAAAATTTTATGTTTTCCAAAAAAATTTTTAAAATTTTTTTTTTTAAATTTAAAACATTTTTTATATTTTTATTTAGCGGTAACTTTGACCCCCTCTATCTCAGAAACTTTTTGACTGATCTTGTTGAAAATTCAAATTCATCCAAATCGGAAGACATCGATTTCAAAATTGGGTCACTTGACATGAAATCCCCAATATATATATATATATAAAGGTTTTAAATAAAAGTCAAGATCCACTTCTGTTTTTTTGTACCGTCACGCCATATCTTCAAATACTTAACATCGATTGTAGAGACTTAAGAGAGGTCTCAATGCCTACTATGTTTGCAGATCATCGATAGGTAGGAGTTGGGGACTCTGGCCGTCAGTAGTGGGATGGCTGTACACTTCGGTGGTTAGACGCATTCTTACGTATGGATGCTGTGTTTGGTGGGAGTCTTTGAGATTGGTAAGTCGAAGGAACCTTCTGTCTAAGGCTCAGAGGTGTGCTTCAATCGGCATGACAGGTGCCATGAGAAGCACTCCTCAAACGGCCCTGGATGTCATTCTACATCTTCTGCCTATTGAGCAGTATGTGATGGGAATGGCGGCCAGGAGCCTTCTTAGACTGAGGGAGTTAGGATTTATTTATTTATTAAGTCTATGGATTAACTCCTTTCAGACAAAAATTACAAAATATTACAAAATTTTACAAACAAATTTAACATCATCTATTTAAATATAAAATTAAATTCTGTTTGATAGAATTAATATCCAAAGTTATATCAATAATACTGTACATATCATTAAAGTTAACACATATTCGACGAAAAGGGTCGGCATTCGCTTTGTTGGAAGTATTCAATTGATGACGGCTGGTAATAACGGGGGAACATTAAAAAATATACTATTTAACAGGAACTCCGAGCAAATATTGCCTTTAATTAGATTGACAACAAATATCACATTCAGCATTGTTCGGCGGCTTTTTAAAGTTGGTAAATGAATCTCCAATAACCTGGTTCTATATGGAGGAAGATATATAGATGGATTTGGGTAAGTGCTCCGTAATATGAATAGCAGAAATTGTTTTTGGACAGACTCAATACGATCACTGTGAACGTTGTAATATGGGTCCCAAATTATTGAGCCATATTCAATTGTAGGTCTGACAAGTGTTGTGTATAACTGTTTTTAATAGATCTGTCAGATAATTCCTTTGACCAACGTTTAATAAATCCAAATACACCACGAGCTTTATTAGTACACATATTTATATGTTCTATAAAAGATAACTTAGTGTCAAATAATACACCGAGATCCAAGAAAACGTTAACAACTTCCAATTTGTAGTCACCAATAAAATAGCAGCCAATTGGTCTAGTTTTTCTGGAAAAACGCATATGTTTGCATTTTTTAAAATTTATATCCAATAAGTTTATTTGGCACCAATTATAGAATAAATTAAAATCCTGTTGTAAGTCGTTGATATATAATAGGAAAAGTATTGGTCGGAGATGACTACCTTGTGGAACACCAGAGTTGAATATAATATGTTTCGATAAGGTATTATTGGGGAATGTCACGCAGGGTCACTCACGGATCCTGGGTGAGATTGAGGCTGGTGGCTATTGCCTGGGATTACCCGGCTCCACTGACTATGTGGGCACTTGGGTGGATTTTTGGCAGTTGCCGGAGGTAATAGTACCTTCTAGGGAGAGCTGGTCAGGTAGGAGCAGATTATTTAGTGGATTTGCTATTTTCACTGATGGCTCGAAGATGAGGGGCACGGGCGCGGGGGTCTACATTGAGAATCTGGACATCAGAATGTGATATAGGCTTTCTGACGACTGCAGTGCTTCTCAGGCGGAGGTTCTGGGGGTCTTGAGGGCCGTGGAACTGATGAGGGACAATATTGATAGGGGCTCAGAGGTCACAATATATGTGGACAGCCAGGCGACTCTTATGGCCGTAAGGGTCTGTTATGTGAACTCCAAGCTAGCTGATGATTGTAGGAGGGCTCTGGGGAGTCTTGGGAGAATACGTGTTGAGAATGTGCTGGGTGCCGGGTCACTGCGACATAGGCGGCAATAAAGTGGCTGACGAGTTAGCGAGACAGGGCTCAGATATGGAGGATCCTAACTGTATTGAGGTGGTTAGGCCTCCAATAGGCTTCTTTTATGGGAGGATCAGGGAATGGATTCTGGGCGCGACCAATCGAGCCTGGAGGAACCGAACGGGCAGGAGTAGGGTCTGAGTTAGGACCATGATAGGGATTACCACGGGCCACTGCATGATAGGCAGGATGGCGGTGAGGATGGGATCCGACTTGTCGGATATGTGCGGGTTGTGCGAGGACCCGGAGGAGCTGGAGACAGTTGAGCACATTCTGTGCCACTGCCCCAGACTACAGGGCAGCAGGCTGAGGAGGCTGGGCAGTGGATTCCTGGGCGAATAAAGGGATGTCTCGGGTTGTGGACTCGTAATGGGGATGGCCTGGCTGCGGGAGAGGAGGCTGGGAGCTGCCGCACGTAGGGCTGAGTAGCATTTCTCTAGGGTTTGGTCCGAAACTCTATTTTCCTGGCCATTTTTCAAATCTTTTTATACTTTCGCTCTTTATTTCACCTACTTTCCATCTATCTTCCTCTTAATAGGGCGTCACAATGGACCATATTGGTCTCTGGGTGAAGGTGTGAAGGAGACTTCACACTAGCCTTTCTACCTTCCTTTAATTTTAAATTCTAATAATATCTTTTTTTGGAGAAGTACTACTTTGTTCAATATTTTCGTTTACTGAATACGGGGGCTGCTATCAGTACTACTCTTAAATCACCTAATTTAAATTTACTTTATGCTCTATACATAGCGTTGTAAGTATGCGATACAGAAGTTCTTTTGAAATAATTCCTTATATGGAGACAAATATGTATGTATGTATATGAGTCAAATTTGTATCTGCAAAATTTGTTGCTTGTAAAGAAAAATGCATTATAAGGAGATCAAAATACTCTTAAATTAGAATGAAAAAGATGGCTTTTTAAAATCAATTCATAGCTAAATTTAATGAAGTACACTTTTTAGTTGAAACCACTACTAATTAGTAATTAAAATCAATAAAAAATTATACATAATAGGATTTTCATAATATCTATAATAATATAATTTACCAAGTTGTTAAATGCAGTACTGCCTGCGCTGCATCAGAAAAGCAAACTTGTTTCTCCATGTCGACGCAAACATAATGATGCTACATATTATTTTTATTTATTTATTAATTTATTTACGTAACATTAAGCCTTTAAGGCTAAAAATCAATATTACAAGTATTAAATGCTTAAGCTACATATTATGTATATTAGTATTCATTAATCTAAAAAATTAATCGTGTGCTTATCATTTTTACAGATGCCTTTAACCACATTTAAATTCATTGTTTAAGGGCAGTATTGCATTTATAACCATTAAGGTACTTTACCTTAGAGTTTGCTAAAATCGTAAAAATGTGAAACCGCAGTTTCGGTTTTAAAATGATTAAAACCGGTCGGTTTCGGTTCGGTTTTCGGTTTTGAAAATATCCAAGTAAAACTACATACAAATACATTTTTTGTATGTAATAAAATTTTTTTTATTTGTTTCATTTCAGGTACTTTTATGAAATAAGAAACAATTGTTCTTATTTTAAATTTAAAGAATTTTAAAATACCTTGCCATTGTTGTTGTTGTTGTATGTAGAAAGTTTTTTATATGAAGAAAAAGTATTTTGTATAATTTGCAATTTCTTTTAGCATAAATATATATATTTAAAGTAAAAGCTAAAACCGAGGTTTTTTGGAGGGTTTTTGGTTTCGGTTTTTATGCATTAAAATCGCGGTTTCGATTTTGGTTAAAACCGAACAGCAATCCCTACTTTACCTTTATATTCTATTATACCTGTAATTTAACAAAACTATTTGTTTATTTAACATTTTAAATGTTCGTTTCACTTAATACTAATATACTTTCGTTGATACGTCTTTTACAACGTAAAACACACAACTTAAAAAATAACAAAATATATCGGTTATCGCATTTTTATCTGAAACGTTTAAAATTGCTTTTAAATCTCAAATAATTACCATTTTACAAAGTTTTTTGCTTCTCATGTAAACTTATGAAATGTGATGTTACAGTATTATGCATTTAAGTTGACGATATGTGCAGTTCTTTGTTTTTTTTTTTTTTTTTTGTTCAATAATTTTTGCCTGCGAAAAAACCTAACACATACATTTTAACAGCCAACCAATAATTTTACAAAAACAAAGCACACACAGGCTATCGTGGTGCCCAGCGGGAAAATTGATATCGCTTTTTCTTTTCAGTCCTTACACCCAGGCTACAACTGACATCAAATGGTTAACATTAACACTAACATCATGTTAGTGTTAGGTATAGCCTCCTCATGTTAGTGTTTTGTTTGTGTTTTAACAGCGTTGTTAAGCAATCTGTCTTGAAAGCTATTTTATAACATAACTTGACGTTTAAGTTTGCCAGACAGCTTCTTTTTGTTGCTTTTTATTAACTTTTTTATACAACTTGTCAATAATACGCACGTGGCTGATAAATAATTAAAATTAAAGCGCAAAATAAAGTGCAAAATAAGTTTTCCGAAAATAAATTCATTTTAAAAGCAAATTGGTGAAAAAAACTTGTTTGTATACTATGTTTAAGCGCTAAACTTTTTCTTCGCTATGAATATAACACACAACCTGTCCTTAGCTTGTTTTTAAACTTATGTTGTAAGATATTTCCGTGTTCTCCACCTAAAACACATTGGCAATTTGACGAAGTTATTCTGCCGGCGTTATTGCTTGTGTTAAGACATCACAAATTGCACGTGTGGCCGTAGGGTAAAGGAAGGTTTATGTATTTGCAACCAGTTTTCGAAAATAAACAGAATATTATTTAGCGTTCGGCTCACACACCCAGGAACTATATCTTTTTTTTAGTGTTTGTGTAGACATACACAGCCCTTAATAACGTTCGTAACTATTTTCAAGAAAGAACCGAACATTATATAGTGTTCTGTTCTTCGTAAATAAAGCAGAACAATTGTAGTGATACTGTAGACAAACATTCTATATTAATTTTCTATAATATTTCTTTTTACATTGATAAAGAAATGAACAAACAAAAAGTTTTAGCAACGACCGCAGCACGAATAGCTTGTGCGTGTAGTGTGAATATGTTTTGTTTGTGTAAAATTATTTTGCCGGCTTTTTGTTTTGTTCGTAAGAGTATTTATTTTTTTTTTATTTATTTTAATATAAGTAATATACAAAAGCCTATCAAGGCCAATAAAAAATATATTACAAAAGCAAAATCCTGAATATTATTAATGGATACAATATATATAAAAAAATGTATTTATTCAAGTATATACACCTAATTATAAAAATACAAATACAAATGGCTCCCCAGCCAAGGATTGAAAGAAATTTGAAAAAATATTTATTTATCAATTAACAGGTCTCAAAGTAGTAGCCCAGGTTAAAAAAATAGATAAGTCAAGTAGATATACCATTACAGAACATTCTGTCTGAAATAAAGCCAAACTAAACTCATTGAACATAAGATCAGGCAAAAGGGGGAAAAATCAAAAGAATTATTAATCCTGAACAGAAAAGTATTCCACAATTTTCAATCGGAATGCGTTATTTGAATGAGAGAATATACGAAGGTCTACTGGCAAAAAATTCCAACATCGAGCTACTCTAACTATAAACGATCAAAACAACTACAGCGAATTCTAGGTATAATAAGTTGTGGGTTTCTAGTTGAATGTGTGAAGAAAAACTTGAAACAAAGTTGAGAAGGTTGTCCAGTTTTCATAACTCTAAAAAATAGTAGTAGAAAACAATTTTTGGTTTTTTCCAGCCAAAGAGCGCTTAGAACAACAGAAACGAACGAACTAATGAGCTAACCAAACACAATGAAGTTTGTGGTTTAAAAAAAACCCCGAAAGGAATTAAATGTTCTCATCTTTTTGTTGATAAGAACAATCTTATTTTTGTGTTCGAAAGATGACAAACAGGAAAACGTTATTTTTTTAATGATTTTCTACACAAACAATATTAGCGTTTGTGTTTTCCACAAATCTACCGAACCGAACATGAAGGAGCGATATTTAGTGTTTATTTTCGAACATTGCTTACAACTGTATTTTGAATAAACTTTTACTTATTTCATTTTGTCTTCCTTGAAAAGGGTTTTAGAATGGGGGTTTAAGATATTTAACAAATTCATATTTTCTATTCTAAGATAAGGCCTATCGAAATCGTTCATTAGTAGTTATGTTGGAATGTGTAGCAAGTTTAGTTATTAATTTACTCACTTCGTATTATTAGCAACAACAATAACACTGGGACAAAGATTTAGTCTTAATTATTTTTAAAAGGCCTTCCAGAAGTGATGCAAGATTCCAATGACAGTTGGAAATACAGTTTGAATGCGGCTACAGAATTTTATGTCGCCAAAAAAGACCTTCTATAAGGCCTCTTTACTACATCATTTTCCCGCTGTAAATAGTCAAGCAAATCGTGTTTTTTTCCTTATGAGGAATTTTATATCTGACACAGTGATGGAAAATTGAAAAGTTTAGATGGTACTGACCACCAAGCAAGTGAGTACGTTTTTCAAAATATTGGTACTTTCTTTCTTATTTTTTTTTTGTTTAAATAAACTTAAAAATAAAAACTAAAATACATAATTTTTTTTGCTCATATCTCAGCCATTTATGAACCGAGCTGGCAAAATTGCAGCAGCAAAATTCTGATGAGGATAAGGAAATATACCAAAAAGCATACTATAAATTTTAGCAGCAAAATTCTGATGAAGATATCTGATTTTAAAATATACCAACAAGCATACTATATACTTTTGATACAAATATATTTTGTGTAGGCAATTGTCAAGAGGGCTGTAGAGTCGGAGTTGAGGTTTTTGTACCGGAGTCGGAGTCAAGGTACCCAGAAAAAATTCGCGACTCCGAATGCAAAATTTTTCGACATAACAAATTTAAAAACTGTTCTGATCCATAATTTCCAAAATAAAAATACTTCGGAATTGGCGATGCAATAGTTAAAATATTGATTTGAAATTTTTACTGAATCCTTTTCTTGCTATATACAGTGCACTCATTTTGCAGTTTCAACTCACACTAATGCTACGGTCAGACTTATCAAATATTTGATGAAAAAAACGGGACCAACAACCAAACTAAAAAATTATTTCGCTTAATATCAATATTTATTTTGATTAAAATACCACATCTTACAAAAAACTGTTTTTTGCTATGTCTAGTAGTATAATTTGTATCGGACAGATAATGAGTTTTTAATTATCACAAGTTCCCTTTAATCTAAAAGTGAAGGATAAGCTAAAGAGAGGAACGTTCTACCTTTAACTTTTGTCGTAAGGTTTAGATTTGAGATTGCCATATTATATTCACATATTTTTAATATATAGCTTGGAGCTACGTATATTTTGTAAATGTAAAAAACAGTACGTCGTTGCCAGTTCGTATTTTTATTTTGGCAAAAATAATCGGTATTTTCTTTAGTATTGCCACATTTGCAAAAATGTTAAGTTTATTTTATACAGAAGTTGTGAAAACGAAAAATAGTTGAAGGTAACTTTATTCCTCACTATTGCTAAAGGTACCGTTAACTATTTCGAACTTTAAAGGTAAGTCGTGAAAATGGGCCTAAATCTCACTAACTATTAACAAAAGCAGTGGTTACGCTTATTTGATCAAATATTTAATAAGTGTGACCGTAGCTTTAGTGATAGTGCAAAAATGTTGCAATCATTTTGTTGATGTTGAGTGATGAATTGAAAATTTGCTGACTCACTAAACATGAGTGATAGTGATGTTAAAAAAATTTTCCACTCAAAAAAAATAGTTTGATTTAAAAAAAAGCAATCATCAGTTTATTGGAATTTTTTTTTTCTTCACTCATTTGAGTGCAACTAAAATTGTTGCACTCAATTTAAAATCAAAAACTGGGTTTTTCATGATTCAA
Organism: Pollenia griseotomentosa; assembly: GCA_963931875.1. Lineage (NCBI taxonomy): Eukaryota > Metazoa > Arthropoda > Insecta > Diptera > Polleniidae > Pollenia > Pollenia griseotomentosa. Next base: position 9,248,089 of record OZ007565.1, read on the forward strand.
GCCAATAATTATACCGTTATTGAACATATTTCATTTTGTTTAATATTCTTTGCTTATGTACATATATATATCCTTCAAAAAAATCAAAAGCCATGTACACAAAGAGTTACATTTTTTTAAATTTTAGTGATACAATATTTGTATGCAGCTTTTTTGATTGCAAGTCCAAATTTTGCACTATTTGAATTGAGTGCAGATTTTTGCATTTAATCTGCGTTTAGTGACAGTAAAAAAATTTGCAATATCACTAAAAAAATTGTAGTGATAGTTAAAAAATAACAATCATCACTTAAGCTGGTAAAAAAGAGTGCACACTAATTTCTTTGCAGTTTTATTTAGTGATAGTGCATTGTTGATTTAAATCAATATTTAGTGCACTACCCCCTACTATGGCTTTTTGGTTGCTCATTAACTTTGCACCTTTAAAGACTTTAAATGGAGAGCGATTTTCAAGTACCCATTTAATGATATTCCACTGAGGACAGGCTATCTTCTCTTTACTTTTTAAATTATAGCGTATGATTCACGCCATATTGAATTTTTTATACTTTTCTATATAAAGTGACACTTTCAAGTTAAAGACAAATCGATCATTAAAATCGGCCTACGCGTTTGATTTCTAAGGCTCCACAAAGTTACTGACAAACATATGCTATGTAGCGCATTCAAGTGAAATTAAAAAGCAGCTTTGAGGAACGGGTAAAAATTGTCCAATCCTGCTCAAATTTTATTTGGTGTTTTTTATGCCAAATGTCATATTTTTAGCGGAACAAGTCTAGTTTACCAACGCAGCTCTAAATAAAAAAAAGTACAAAGGGTGATAGAAAATTGAAAAATAAGAAGAAAAAATTAAATGGCAAAATTCTCGGAAACGCATAGTTTCCGAGTTATGGACCTCGGAAGTTTTCATATGAATTTGTGATTTCCCACTACATTTCTGAACGTATACGGCCAATATTGGTATTATTTGAAAGCTTTTGAACAGATCTTTCTGGAAATGCAAATTTTTTTTAAAACTTTTTAACTCTTTAGCTCCAAATACAGTTTTTACAAAATTTTATATCAAAATGTTACGGAAGTGCACTAGGTAATAAAAATTTAATCAAAAAAATCCCAGTTTCGCTAAATAAAGCTTCTCCACATAGCCGGGCTACGGCCGGGCACAAGGATTTTCTCTATTGTATAACAAACACCGGCTTCGCTAAATAAATGTAAAATGTACAACCCTTTACAGCCCAATAACAATATTGAAAATGTTACCTTAATGGCAGTAGAGAGCTCGTTGGAAGAGGAATCAGAGAGCGAATAATTTTTTTAATTTTTTTTTTAATTTCTTAGTGTAGATAGAAATAAGTATTTATGTATAAAAGTAAAGTTAAGTTTATTTTGGAAAAAAAGTGAATTAAAAAACAAATTTAAAACATAAATACATATATTGGTTTTTATGCTTACTAAAAACTTTTGTTTTTTCGTAAATTCATCGCCGCTCCTTAATGGATTAAGAATTTTTAAATAAAATGTTTATATCCAGAAAGATCTATTCAAAAGCTTTCAAATGATACCAATATTGGCCATATAGGTTCAGAAATGTAATGGGAAATCGCAAATTCATATGAAAACTTCAGAGGCCCATAACTCGGAAACTATGCGTTTCCGAGAATTTTGCCATTTAATTTTTTCTTCTTATTTTTCAATTTTCTATCACCCTATGTACTTTTTTTTTATTTGGAGCTGCGTTGGTAAACTAGACTTAAGCCGCAATAATTTATTCCATATAATTCATATTAAATGAAGTTTATTAAATGAGCCATTTTAAATTAAGCTCGTGCTTTCATGTTGAATTCCAAACATATCAACAAAAGACTTTCTGTGTCCCACTTGAATTGTGACTTAAGCCTTTTTAGCGCTTGCTAAATTCGAAAAAATTAAAATAAGGACCGGTCTAATATATCTTTGCGATTTTCTAAACGATCTATATGGTCAATATTTGTATAATATGAAAGCTTCTTAATAGATTTTTCTGGATACACAAAATTTACTAAAAATTGTTAACTCTTTAGTTCCCAATACAGTTTCTACACAATTTGTCATCAAGACTTTACGCAAGTGCACTAGGTTAATACATATGTACAGTGGTGGCCAAAACAAATGCAACTAGGGTTCTGTAAGATTAAACCAAAGATGCCCAGTAGTGGCTGATATCAGCAAATTAAACTCACACGTATACTTACGCTCTTTTGTTTGATCGTCAATCAACCAATAGGAAATCAGCATGTTGAGTGGGAGAGACAAACTACACTTGCAGAACTTCTGTGTCTTATTTTACATTTTAATCGTCATCGAGACTGCTGTGAGTTAACACATAAATTGAAATTATTGCGATTTATTAATGATGTCAGTCGAAAATTATTTTATGTTACAAAATGCTTTTGATGACATGCAATGTCTTATTTGTCATAAGACATTTAAAAAAACTAAGAAATATAATTTAAAAAAACATTTTGAAGATGTTCACAAAGACATGAATTATTTTCAGGGGGAAGAAAAAGAAAAACAATTTAAAGATTATAAGAAAATTTTTATTGAAAAGTTGAAGGAATGGGTAAATCAATATAAAGAAAATGATGAAGATATGGTGGAGGAGAATTTAAAAATGGGTTTATCTAACTTAATAAGTTTATATATTGTAAAAAAAGGAAGGCAATTTTATATTGAATTATATTTGCTCAAAAAAACGCAATAAGCTGAATTCTTCTAGTTTGAGAAATATACTTTTATTGCGTAACTGCAATAAGAGTATCAACTTAGAAGATTTTATTACTTTTTAATTGCAAATTGAACAATGATTAATTGAGGGAAAATTTATAAATATCATACCATCCAGATGTCCGCATATATAAATTATATATGTATGTATTATAGATATATATATACCTATCAATACATTCATCAAGAGTATTACTAAAATAAATACATTCACCAAGAGTATTACTAAAATATGTACATTCATTAATTTTACATTTCCCTTTTGTTAAACAAAGAAACAGAAAAAAAAAATGACAACACCCGCCACACATGTGCTTTCGTCGCAATCTCGTTGACGACTAAATAAAATTAATAGCAAATTGATTTCTTCCAGTGTTATTTCGTCACTCTCACCAATACTACTACCTTGGGCATCAATGGATTAAACGGATCTATAGTTTACAAATTTGATCCCAAAAACATGTCAATAATTTACTACTTATCAAGGCGAATTGAGTAGAAGGTGGGGTCAAGTCAACATATGGTGATTTTTTTCGGTGGTCGACTTGTCAAAGTTTGTATACAAACTAGTTTTTTATGTAAACACAGCTATTTTTTTTACTAGTAATATTTTTGACAACCCGACCACAGAAGCATTGTAGTTGTAGAGTTGACCTCACCTTCTAGTCAATTCGCCTTGCTACTTATCAATGAATAACATTCCAAGAAATGAAATCGATAAAAAAATTAAAGTTTTTTGGCTATGTTGCCATACTTTTGTAATTTTTTTTATCGATTAATAAAAAACATCTGGACAAAACAAATGCAACATGATTATTTTTTCTCAGATAACGGTATATTTTCCGTTTCTCTTTGTGTAGTTGTTGTTTTTTTTTTTTTAATATAAATTACTAAATACTTATTATGTGTTTTTATGTTTTAACCTGCACAAAACGGCATTAAAGTTTATTTTTTTTCAAAAAATATTTAAATAAATTCATTTTTACAATGGCACGCGATAAGTTCGGTTTTGAGCTGAGAAAACGAATTTTACGGCCATGTTCTGGCAATCGCAAGATTTGAAATCGCAAAACGCCAAATTTATGTTATAGTGTTCTGAATCTCGTGCGTTTAGCTTGCGATCTGGCATAGTTTCTTACAAATATTCTAGCTCCTTTGAGCATACTTTTGCAATTTGAAGTCGCCAAACTTCTTGCTATTGTGATTTAAAGAACACCTATTATGCGATTTCAAGTCACAATCGCCAATATTAAGCGTTTTGTGATTGTCAGAACATGCCTGTTAAGTGATCATTCTGATGGAATGTCACAAAGGGACATATCAAAAAAATATAAAATCCATAAAAGCTCAGTTTCGCGCATTATTGCAAAATTTAAGAAAATAAATGAAATTTCACTAACCCACCGCGGATGACGACCACGGTCGACAAGCCAAAGAACGGACAATTGGATAATCCAGCAGGCAAAGAAAGATCCATTTACAACTTCGTCAAAGATTGCAGCAAATATCAATTTACCAATTTCTACCTGAACTATCCGTAGGCGTCTCGTCGAAGCATCCCTACGTGCACGTCGTCCAGCAAAAAAACCGCTCATATGCAAACGTAATCAAAAGAAACGTTTGAAGTTTGCAAAGGATCATTTAAATTGGTCAGAAAACAAATGGAGGACTGTCCTATTTAGCGAAGAATCCAAATTTAATATCATCGGAGGTGATGGTATGTGTTATGTAAGACGACCAGTTAATAAGCGGCTTCAAGCGCGATACTGCAAAGACAGTGAAACATGGAGGAGGCAACTTAATGGTGTGGGGTTGTTTTTCTGCTGCTGGAGTTGGCCCATTGCACAGAATCAATAGAATAATGGATAGATTAATCTATAGAGACATCTTGAAAGAATAATGCTTCCACATGCAGAGGATAATATGCCGCTGTAATGGGGTTTTCAGCACGATAACGACCCCAAGCACTCTTTCAAAGTTTTTAAATCGTTTTTTGCACAAAACAAAGTTTCGGTAATGGAATGGTCACCACAATCACCAGATCTTAACCCGATTGAGAACCTTTGGGAAATCGTAAACCAAAGAATTGATCGAGAAAATTGCACTAATTTAGATATTATGTTTCAAAAATTGGTAGATGCTTGGAACGCTATTCCTGCCAATTTTATTAACAATTTAATAACTCCAATGCCTCGCTGATGTCAGGCCGTCATTGAAAATAAAGGATTTGCCACGAAATATTAAGCTTTATAGGCATAAGTGCTGCCGATGCAATTTGTTGCAGATGTTTTGGCCAATGAAATATGAGGCTATACTTAGTTTTTTTTATTTTTTTTTTTTTATTTCCAATTTAAATAATTGTGGGTTTAACTCAATTTTCTCATTTTTAAAACAATAATAAAAAATATTACAAACACATGAATAACTTTTTTTTACTTTAAAATTTTTTTAAAGAACTTATATAAGATTCAGTTGCTAGTTGCATATGTTATGGCCACCACTGTATGTAGTTTATTCAAATAAATGTAAAAAAATGTAATCAAACAACAAGCACCCGCTACGCTAACTAAAGCTGCCCCGGATAGCCACCTCCGGCCGGACGCAAAGATGTTCTCCTCTATGGTATAACAAATACCTGCTTCATAACTTAAGCTTTTCTGCATAGCCGACCTTCGGCCGGTCGCAAATAACTCCTCCTCTATTGTATAAGAAACACTGGCTTTGCTAACTTAAGCATCTATGCACATCCTTCCTTTGGCCGGGAGCAATGATTTACTTTTATATGGTTTAACAATACCGGCTTCGCTAACTAAAACTTTATTGCATAGCAATTAATGTGCTAACTAAAAACTCTGGTATTTTCGCAAAACATTCCCGCTTCTTAATTTAATGGGTTAAGAATTTTTAAATAAATTTTCAATATCCAGAAAGATATATTCAAAAGCTTTTAAATGATACCAACATTTGCCAAATACATTTGGAAATGAAGTGGAAAATTAAGTAAATTGCTTTATTATTTGGAGTTGCGTGAGTAAACTAGATCTAAGCCGTTTTTTTTCCAAATAACAATTTCCAACAGATTAGGGTCCTGGTAATGTAAGCTATAGCTAATTAACGAATGCCAAATGAAAAGTTGTTTCTTCCATTTTCATTGCAAGACAGACATCTTCTATGCGTTGCGCAGTAAGGGCATATAAAATATACAGTAGAATTTTGTATAGATGCGTATGTATTGAAGTTGGGATCGAGTTATTTGCATGCAATTTTTAATATAAAAGTAATCAAAATGTTATAAGAACCTCTGGGATATTTGGTGACTTTTTCAACGGTTTCGGTGGCACTGAAGGCCCCACCTTTTTGGGGGAATTAAGCTCATATCCATAAATTAATCGGTTCTTCAAATCTCTCTGATATTCTAGCGAAAAATTTTTTTCTTCTATATTGTTTACAAGTTTGCCAACTTCTATCTGCTTTCCATCTGATGATGAATCTTTATTAGTGTCAGCAAATGACAATCGACTATTTATTATACTTAATTGCCTTAATTGTTCATCCAGTTCATCCATACTCCACAGACACCAAATAAAAAAAAGTTTTAATTAAAGGTTGTTTTTTAGTAGACAAAAAATCACTAACTAGGCCGCGCGATATTGTATACATCATGGTCTAATTAGTAGGTATGCACAAAACTACAACAATGCAACAATAGAAAAAACAACACGCATTTTGCTTGTGTAAGACATGTTGAAGATGTCAAAAATAAATGCATTTGTTTGTGTAAAAAATGGTTAAGATGTCAAAAACAATTATTACAAAAAGGATTGCACGAAAAAACCACAACCCTGCAAAAAATCAGCAGACGTTCGCGCAGACCTACTAATTGTCCATGATACACAGGGACCATCACACACGAGACTATTTTTTAAGCCGTTTTCTGTTCTTTCCGTCACACACGGTATTATTTCATCTATAGTGCGATTCTGTAATTAATTTTAACAATAGTTGTCATTGTTTAAAAATTTAACAAGCAAATTAACGATTTTGCCAGTCTTTAACATTTTAAAGAACACTTGTTATCGTAAAGTCAGCTGTTTGTGTTAAGTCAACGACAACTTTTTAGTGTTTTTTATTTATTGTTAAATATTAATTGTTAAATATGCGGCCCTATGCTCTCCAGAGGAGTAAAAGGAACATATATATATATATATATATATATATATATATATATATATATATATATATATATATATATATATATATATATATATATATATATATATATATAATATCGAAAAAGTAATAAAAATTTAGTTTAAAGAAAAAATATAGCTTTAAAATCGATACGAGTTATTGCAAACCTTTTTTGTTTGCTGATGATATACAGCTGGTCTTCAGTTGTGATCGTGATTTTATTGATGTTCTAGAAGCTACTTCTAATTTCACTTTGCGTAATATTGAAAGATGGATGAATGATAACTGCTTTTTGATCAACACCACAAAAACTAAAGCACTTTCAATTGGTCCGCATTCAAATGATGTTTCTGAGTTGAACATTTTCTTATATGGAGTGGTAATTAATTTTGTGGATTCCTTAAGAGTGCTTGGTATTATAATTGATGGTCAACTTAGTTTTGAATCACATATTAATAGGGTCAATTCTAGAATTTGTTTTACCCTAAGAAGGTTATATGCACTTAATCTGTTCTTGCCCTTACATGTCAAGTATCGAATTGCACATGCACTTTTGATGTCGGTTATAAATTATGGTATTCAGATCTATACTGGCACTAATTCAGGTAATTTGAAGAGAATTGAATATTCTGTTAATAGAGTTGTTAGATATGTTTATAATAAACCAAGGAGGGAATATATTTCTCCTAGCGTATTAAGATTTTTAGGGTGTTCTTTTCAGAAATATGTTACTTATAAACTATTATCTTTATTGTATAAAACGATTGTAACATAAACTCCAACATTCTTAGTTAAAAAGTTCATATTTTCTAGATCTGATCGCAATAAGCAACTTATTATAAACAAAATTTCTTCAAATTTTTATGAACATTCCTTTATTGTCAGATTATCAAGAGTGTGGAATAAATTGTCTCTTGAGTATAAAATGTTTTTTCTTTCTTGCAAGGCTTACAATAAGTTAATTTTAAACCATTTAGGCTAGGAATTGTTTTTTTTTTGTTGTTCTTATTTCTTGCTGACTGGACTTCACCATATTTGTAAATGGTAATAGGTAAATATATATTTTTGGCTGGGGGGCCATTAACATTAACATTTACATTAACATTAACTTTACATAATACATAGACTTGTTGTTTAAGTATTGTTTGCTTGCTAACCATATATGGCCCAGAGGGCTTGGTTAGTTTTTATTAATATGAAATAAATAAATATAAATGATGATCTGGCCTAAGCAACCAGTGAAATGCGCATAGGAATAGCTTATCCCATCAACAATAAATTTCAAGTGTTTTTATCAATAATAAAAACTGGGAATTAATCACGAATAACAAAATCTTTTGAAATTATAATTTTGTATTCCCAAAAATTGAAATTACTTTTTGATAATAAACAGGCAAGTGCACGGCCTAAAAAAACACTTAATTGACAACATCTTTTGTAAGTTGTTGTTGTTTTAATTTTGTTTTTCTTAACCTACTTACAACTACAATTAATGTTGAGAGAATTTCAACTAATTGTAGTGGGGAATGTAAGATGAGATAAACCCACTGTTTATTGTTGATGTGTTTTGTTTAAGCTTTGATATTATCACAAGTAGAACTGTTGCTATAAGTCTTATACGCTTAACAGTTTTATTTGGTTTAATATCTTTAGTTTTTCTAAAATCTTTATGGATGAAGTTTCCTGATGATCTGGCCTAAGCTACCAGTGAAATGCGCATAGGAATAGCTTATCCCATCAACAAAAAATTTCAAGTGTTTTTATCAATAATAAAAACTGGGAATTAAGCACGAATAACAAAATCTTTTGAAATTAAATAAATAAAATAAAATGTCCATTAAATATTTTGCATTAAATTTAATAGTCGAACAGTTTTGCTTATCTTCTTAAAAAATTCTGCTTAGTTTTAATAATTTTAGTTGTTTTTTTTATTCCTCTTTGTCGTTTTTCAAGGCGAATTCATTCAAGGTGTTCATGGCTTGCTACGTAGCTTGAGGGTTACACGATCAAGTTTTGCCTATCAAGTTTTAATACTCTCACACTTTTCTACTAACACACTCATACTTTTAAAAATTGATACGAACTTGCCTTTAAAATTATCTTTCCAGAGAGTGCTTCAATTTACGTTCAAGAAAACAGCTGATTTCAAGGTTAGTGAGCAAATTTTTCGTTTGTCTCTATAAATTGTTTTCTTGATGACATCTTGAATGTAAATTGCTCAAAAATTGAATGCAGCCTACGTCAATTTCAATTTTTGTTAATTTTGACAAATAGTATATGTAAAAGACTATCAAGAAAATCTTGATCGTGTGGCTGCACTGTAAGCAACAGGTGAAAACTAACCTTGTGTCAAAATGATATACTGTTACTCTTGTTGACATTTATATTTACATGTTTGTATGTAACAGTGCAGCCACACGATCAAGATTTTCTTGATAGTCTTTTACATATACTGTTTGTCAAAATATGCAAAAATTGACAGCTGTGACGTTGGCTGCACGCAAGTTGAAAGCAATTTAATTTTTCAAGATGTCGTAGTCAAGAAAACAACTAAAAATGCTTGCCTCACTTAAACTATTGGAGGAAATAAATAATTTGGTGGAAGAGGGAAAAAACGGAAGGTAGTGCGAAGATATTGGATAAAGCCATTATTAGTAACAAGGTAAGTCAACTATGAGAAAAATGTATCTATAATTTTATAATTTTTATTATTTTATAAGGATGGAGCACGACTTGGAGGCTCATTTGTTGAAGGATCTGGTATGGGAAGACGACAATAGCGATTTTAGAAACTTTACCCGAATTAATTTACTTAAGTTTGAAGAAATACCAAAAAATGGTACAGTAAAAATTAAAACGAGCTTTAATAAAATTTATTAAATATTTTTGTCATCAACTAGGTCCACAATCGCATAAAGAAAAATGACACGGTTATGCGAGCAGCTATTACACCAAGACTAAAATTGTGTGTCACATTACGCTATATAGCTACAGGAGACTCCTACAAATCGTTGGAGTTCTTGTCCAGGGTTTCTAGAAACACAATAGGCGTCTTTGTGCCTGAAGTTCTAGAAGCCATATATGAAAGTCTTCAAGTTAACTATTTGAAAGTGAGTTACATTCGTTTTAATAAAAAACTTGGAAATAAGGGTGATGGAAAATTTAAAAATAGGAAGAAAACATAAAATTGAAAAAGTCTAAGAGACGCATAGTTTTCGAGCTATAGACCTATGAAGTTTTCATACATATTGTTACGTTACTGCCTTTCAATAACGTTTTGGTTTATTTCCTTTATAATAAACCGTTTCGAGTTCTTTATTGCAACTTTAATAAAATAAATAAAACACAAACACTTTAAAAACTGTTTACAATTTATTTAACTCTATTTAGTACTAAGTCTTTTTAACAACCGTAATTTATAGCTTTTATTCACAACCAACTATAATTTTCTCAGCGTTATGCGTTATCGACAAAGTCTGAACTAAGAATGATCTTGTTCTGCTACTCGCCGCTAGTATTTATACTGCAATTTGGTTGTCTAGAATATTCGAAATGTTTTTCGAAGATTCGAGGCCTTTTTTTATTCACCACACCTCGATCCATGGTAGCACTTATGTTTACATAATTTTACCTCTTATACTGAAGAAGCTTTTTTAACGGTCATTTCTAGGGCTTTCTGCACATTGGGATTGAAGTGTACTAAATTATAACAAAAACGATGTAAACTAATAAAATTACTTATGAATACAAGTTAACTAATAAATACAAGATAACTAATAAATTCAACTAATTATTAACTAATAATTACAACTAATTCTTAACTAAAGTTACTTTCGTAACACTGCCCCCCACTTAAGCCTGTTCGTCCCGAATAGGCTCAGAATCACCTCTTCCATAAGGGGTTAATCATTCCAAATGAAAAACTTTCATTTTGGCCCTTGGCCTTTTATATTTCCGTATTTGGTTTACAACATCATTTAATTTCCTTATCACCTTATATGGCCCATTCCAGTGTATATGTGGCTTGGCAACTAATCCCTCCTCTGGTGGTTGATTCATTGGCAAAACCAACTGGCCTTTCTTAGATCCTTCGGAATTCCCCGGCCGATCATATCTGCACAACTTACTACGGCCACGCACAGACTTTCTATGGTCGTACAGATTTCTCCGCTCCATTGAAGATACATGCTTATCCTCGGGTATAGGTAGTACATTACAACTGCACTGTGGAAGCGACGCACAACCTCTATTGGCTGTGCTCCTGGCTGCCACACGCTTTGGGCAGTTTCCTTTAAAATTTTGACTTCCACCTATACTATTGGCCCTTTTAACCTTGGCCGATACGGGCTCTCTATTTTGCGCCGTTATCCAATCTTTACTGGGCGCTACCTTCAACGAGCGACCCTCACTGACGCATTCCCTCCTATCTGCCTCCGTACAGTGCCTGGCTTCCAATCTGCTAAGCTGTCTTACCTGAGCAACCACATTTTCTCGCTTTTCAACTTTTCTGTGAACTGACGATTCCTGACGAGTACATTCGAGAGGCTGTCCCACACGAGCCTCACTTTCATACCCAACATCCAGGGGTATTTCATAATCACACAAATACATTATTTGCTTTCCCATATTCAGACTTATATTATGACTTATCATAAAATCTGCGCCAATCAGTACTTCGTCTACAATGTCGGCCACAATAAACTCATGAAAAGCGACAATATCGGCAATTCTTAACACCACACGTGTTTTCCCATAGACAGTAGCAGGCTCACCTGTAGCTGTTTGCAAGCTCACTCCGCTTAGTGGTTCGACAGCTCCTTTAACCAAGTCAGGCCTTAAGCTGAAGGTCCACACCATGCGTTCATGCGTAGATGCGTATGATACTTTTTGTGCGTTTGATGCGTTTCTAAATGCAAGTTACATGCAATGCGTTTTATGCACCATATTGTTTTTTTTTATCAGCTGTTGTGAGAACATTTTTATTAAAAAAAAACAATTTTGGCAATAATGGAGAGTGTTATTGATATTTAAATAGAATTTCTTTAAAAGAATTCAAAGAGGAGAAAGCTTTTATTATACAAATATTCGTGATTTTCCACGGTATCAATAACTTTCCAGTTTATGGCATTTGTTAAAAAAAAAATTAACACAACAAAGATGACACTCAGAACATAAAAGTAATCGATAACTAGAATGGCAAATTTTGTTCGTGGTAAAATTGTGCTAAAAATTCATTTTAATGTTTTTTCTTCTTTAAAGTTTATGCAATCTTTATCACGAAAACATTTTCTTTTATTAAAAACTTTTTTTAATGCAAAAAAATAGTAAAAAGTAATCCACCACACAAACATATTTATCGATAACATTGAAAATAAAATATGATTTGTCATCCATGGCCATCAATAACAGCTGACTTTTATTCACCACACATGCGACGGATACAAAAGTAGAAAGTAAACCTACTTTGATGCGTTCATACGTCTATGCATTCTATGCATTTTGGTGTGTAACTTGTCATATGCAATTACACTGATTCAATTTTTTTGTCAAATGCATAAAAAGGACAGACGCATAAACGCATGGTGTGGACCTTCAGCTTTATTATCGAGAATCCTGCACCAGTGTCGATAGTCAAAATGCGCTTTTTACCATCGATATAGCCAAATGTCGTAATACTTTTGTTACTCTTTGGCACTACTAAATTTATTATCGAGTCCTCAGATGCGAAAGGTAGCACTCCCTCCATACTTAACGGCGACTCCTGTGATGATTGATGACTAGCCCGTTGGTTGTTTCTCGGCGGCGAAGCAGATCTTGAACTTTCTCTTGGTGCTTTACAGTTACGCTGTATGTGACCAGCCTTACCGCAGTTATAGCATTTTATTTTAGCTTTTGTTTTCTTCTCGCTTAGAGCTTCCATAACTGCCTCTTTTATATCCTGCACAATATCCCTTTCACCATTGGCGGTCACATCGAGCCTTCGCACTCTGCCTACTTGTGGTCTTGAAATAATTCTTGCGGTTTCCTGGGCCAGGGCAAATGAAACAGTTTCTGCAAATGTTGACTTTAATGCTGCACATACCGCATACTTAACATCAGCATCTCTTATACCGTTAATGAATGCTTCTGTTTTGAAGCTGTCCAACAACGGATGATTCTCACCAGGGTATATTAGCTGCACCAACCGCTCAATCTCCAGTGCGAAGTCCTGTAAGGTTTCGTTTGCCTTTTGCACTCTGCCACGCAACTCCATTTTGTAGATTTCCTTTTTGTGTTCACCACCATACTTGCGTTGCAGTGCTACCATAATTTCATCATAATTGTTTCTGCTACTTACTGGTACACTTTCAAGCACTTCAGCCGCAGTCCCCTTTAAAGCAAGAATTAGCTCGATTGCTTTTTCCTCACTGTTCCATGCATTTCTGTTAGCAACTGTATCGAACTGGAACTTGAAAACATTTAATGGAACACTACCGTCAAAGCAAGGGGCCTTTATTCTACTAGAAACTTCTGGAATAACTCGCACTGGTGCTTCTTGGCATTGAATGTTATTAACTTTTGCCTCCAGATGGTGTAGTTTTTCATCAAAAACCGTAACTTGTGTTTTAACATCCGTGACTTGAGTTTTTACATCAGACAGCTTCTGATTAAATTCTATTTCCATTTCGTTTACTCTTTCGTTCATCTCACTGGAAATCTCCTGAAGTTTCTCGTTTGTTATTCTAGAATTCTCTTGAATTTCGGCTAATATGGTAACTGAATTCTCCTTTACCATTTTTTCCACATTTTCATTCATTATTCTAGAAGTTTCATCAATTTTTCTAGAAGTTTCGCTCGAGTTTTCTTTTATCATCAATACCATGCTTTTAGAATTTTCGTCCATTTTTCTAGAATTTTCTTCTGACATTTTTTCCATTTTTGCCATCATAGCAGCAAACATTGCGTTTAAATCCATACTGTTAGCAACTGCACGAGTACATACCTCTATTTCTTCTTTGTCCTCAAATTCGTAACTCACAATGTCCATATTGCGTCGCTCGAATTCATCTAATAGTCTCTTCTGCAGCTCTGCTTTATTACCTGCAGTTGGCAGCTCCAACTTGCTCAACTCTTTCTTGAGCTGTTCCACTTTAAGTTCTTCAAATTTCATTGTTGTCTATTTTTTTTTTATTTTTATTAATTAATTAATTTTTTTTTTTTTTTTTTACTTTTATTAATTTATTTATTTTATTTATGCAATTTCACTTCTGACACCAATTGTTACGTTACTGCCTTTCAATAACGTTTTGGTTTATTTCCTTTATAATAAACCGTTTCGAGTTCTTTATTGCAACTTTAATAAAATAAATAAAACACAAACACTTTAAAAACTGTTTACAATTTATTTAACTCTATTTAGTACTAAGTCTTTTTAACAACCGTAATTTATAGCTTTTATTCACAACCAACTATAATTTTCTCAGCGTTATGCGTTATCGACAAAGTCTGAACTAAGAATGATCTTGTTCTGCTACTCGCCGCTAGTATTTATACTGCAATTTGGTTGTCTAGAATATTCGAAATGTTTTTCGAAGATTCGAGGCCTTTTTTTATTCACCACACCTCGATCCATGGTAGCACTTATGTTTACATAATTTTACCTCTTATACTGAAGAAGCTTTTTTAACGGTCATTTCTAGGGCTTTCTGCACATTGGGATTGAAGTGTACTAAATTATAACAAAAACGATGTAAACTAATAAAATTACTTATGAATACAAGTTAACTAATAAATACAAGATAACTAATAAATTCAACTAATTATTAACTAATAATTACAACTAATTCTTAACTAAAGTTACTTTCGTAACAATATGTATGTATATGCGATTTCTGCTTAAATTGTAAATATTTTTTTGCTTGTAAAGGGAGTAGTTCACAAGAATAAATGTAAAAAACTTAGAACTAAACTTTGATTTTGTATTGTTTTGAGAAAATGTTAATAACAAAAAACTAAGGGAGGTCGGTCATATATTTTATCCCGACTCCATGGCGCTGCAGAGCCAAATTTAAGAACATCATTAAACCGCCACATTTGTATGGCGAATTAAATAAATATAAAGTACTGAAGGTATGAATTTTAAACCTGATTTGTCCCTCAAAAAATACATGGCCTGTTCGTCGATAACGAATCGCTTAACTTACATGTAAAACAAAAACAATACTTTTTAATTTGTTTGTTTTAAATGTAATTTAAGCGAACGAAGTCTCCATTCGTTATCGACGAACAGGCCCATAAGATTTTTTTTTTAAATTTTAGGAAAATTAAATACTAGGGCCTAATTTTGGCAGTCGTGATCGAGTACTTTCTCGATTCGAAAGCAATTTAATATCTAATTTTTTCAGTCGACACTGAACGAATCGAAATTATTTTTTCAGTATTGTGAAACTCAAATTAATGCTTTACAACACTGAAAAATAATTCCGATTCGTTGAGTAATGACTGAAATAATTAGATATTAAACTCGATCACGACTGTCAGAATCAGGCCCCTGGATTTTGTGGCAGTGTGCGGTTTTTGTTTTTGGATTTATTTTGGTTAGTAAATGAAGTTTTGAATTTAGGAACAATTACCTTTAAAGTGTAAACAAGTAGTAACAACAGCTGGAAACGATACAGTAAATTAAAATTATTTAAAGATGCTTCAAACTTTAGAAATCAACTATATTTTTTATTTTACACAGATTTATTGACCCAAAAAAATAAAAAATTGTTGGTATTAAAAAGTTTTGTGCCAAAATTTATAATAAAACAATGTTTTTTGTTGCGAATATATGTATGTTTGTATTTGGTTGCTTTTTATTAACACTTTCTTTAAGTATTAAGGCCTAACCAGAATATGCATAAACAAACTTAAGCTACTGTCAAAAATAAACGGCTTTTCAAATGCATTTAAAAAAACAAAAACTATATAAAAAAACATTTAATTCCGTACGGAATGTGCGATCAGTTTCGCACTTTGCTTAAGCAAATTACAGTTTCATTCAACTTAACTAAAAGTTTCCTTAAGTTCAATATGGTTTTACACAAATGATTTATATGTATTCGCTCAGTTGCTTAAGCTACGTTATTCACATTCTGGTTAGGCCTTTAGAATTATTATTTCTTTTATAAACTCGATTAAATTTACATAAAACTTACTAAAATCAACCATACGACCAGATTTATTTAGATCATAATCAGTTAATCAGGTATGTGATGAAAAACGATCGTTTTCAAAATTATCGTTTTTAGCAGGTGTGATGAATTTCGACCGAGTTTTAAATCCATTTCTGAAGTAAAGTCTTAATTTTTTGTTCAAAATACAGTTCAATTAACATATATAATAAAGAATTTAAAAGAATATATACAAGAAAACAGAGGAAATTTATTGGAAATCAAATTTTAAAGATACTGAAAACGACATTAGTATTTTTTTCAAAATCGTTTTCCATCACATACCTGAATATAACTTTGTTTTTTTATAATTTAGAAAACACAATTTGTTTTTCAAGGGATAGTTGTTCTTTTAACTTAATATGAGAGGCATTGTAAGTAAAATAGTTTTTTTTAAAACAAATCCTTTTTTCAGTTTAATCTCTTTATCAATATTGTTACATACATAAACTTCTAAAAAAATTACACATTTATTAGTTAAATTTAATGTTTTAATATGATTCCAGCAGCTCTTGTGATTTTTTTTTTGTTAATTTAAAAAGAATTACAATAATTTATTTTAAAGTTTTTAACGGCTATAACAAAATCCCATTTCTTATATTTGAAATAAATTTGATCAGTTTTGCTCTCAAAGCAATTTTAATTATGCACTTAATACCAAATGTTATAATTTTAAATCAAGCTGTTAATATATTACAGTTCAAATCATACATTCCTGTGCATGTCCAGCTTGCACGCAATAGCACCCACATATTCATTGTCATGGGCTGCCAAAAAACACAATTTAGGCCAATTGTAAATGAAATAGCGATAAGTATAGTTTGAGTTAGGCTAAAAGGAAAGAAATTTAAAACATTAAAAAAACTTTAAATTCAAATTCAATGCGTGTACATTTGCAGTTCAGACTCGTATTCCTTGTACTCAATATGAACATTACTTAAATCCATTTCTACAAGATTTGTTGGACTTTTACTTAAAGTTTCTAAAGATGGCGCTTTTTCTTGTAGTTCTTGTTGTATTAGCTGTAGTTCTGGTTCTCTTGTTTACTGCTCGAAACTTTCGGATTTAGGTTAGTGGCAGTTTTTTGTCCTTTTTCTAAAATTTGTGTTTTCTGGTGGCTAAAGCCATTTGTTGTTACCCTATCAGAGCAGTATTCTTTTTAGTATCAGGTTTCCGTTTTGATTTCTTGTTTATCTCATGATTCTGAGTCAAGACTTTGCCGTTAACGGCTGATGTCTGCTCATTAACCACATGATGGACATTTTAAGCAGGTTGTTAAAGTTTACCTCTTGTAGTCTTGTTAGTAGTGGAAGGGCAGGATTTAGATTTTTTCAAATTTCCTTCCATAAGACTATTGACCTTGTTGTTATTGTTGATGGTACTACTACAGGAACTATTGCTGTAATTAGTTGATTTGCTGTCGTCACATATCGGGTGTTTTTTTCAGTGGTATAGAACTTCGAATTGAAATAAAACACAAGAAAATCGTTTTAATGACCATCAATTTGGCTTTATTGGAAGGATAATTTTATGCCATTAATGTTTAAATATGATTTCAGGCATGTGGCCGCCGCGGCTGGCTCGAATAAAGCCAATTCTACAGGTCCAATTTTCAACCACTTTTTCGAGCATATGGGGCCGTATGTCGGCAATAACGCCACGAATGTTGGCTTCCAATTCCCCTAACGTTTCTGGTTTGTTGGCGTAGACGAGCGACTCCACATATCCCCAAAGAAAATAATCCAATGGTGTCAAATCACACGATCTTGGTGGCCAATTGACAGGTCCATTCCGCGAAATTATGCGCTCATCGAATGTTTCCTTCAATAAATCGATTGTGGCGTGCGCTGTGTGGCATGTAGCGCCGTCTTGTTGGAACCACAACTCATCCACATTCATGCCATCCAAAAAATAGTCAAAATAGTCGGTTATCATGGCTCTATACCGGTCTCCATTAACGGTAACTGCATCTCCAGCATTATTTCGGAAGAAGTATGGCCCAATGACTCCACCAGCCCATAGAGCACACCAAACAGTCAGTTTTTGTGGATGTAATGGCGTCTCAAGGGTCTCATGTGGATTCTCTTCACTCCAAATGCGGCAATTTTGTTTGTTGACGTAGCCATTCAACCAAAAATGAGCCTCACCACTGAACAAAATTTTGCGATGAAAATCAGCATCGAGATCAATCTCATTTTCGGCCCATACACCAAAATCACGACGCATTGCATGGTCTCGCGGCTTTAATTCTTGCACAAGCTGGATCTTGTAAGGTCGCAAGCCAAGATCTTTGCGCAAAATCTTCCATAAAGTTGATGGACAAAGCTCCAATTGCTGTGCACGGTGGCGAATCGATTCATTCGGGTCCTCTTCAACACTTTGCTCTACAGCGGCAATTGTTTCTTCGGTGCGCACTGTTCGACGTCTCTGCGGATGCGTATTATCACATAGAGTAAACGTAGTGCGAAAACGATCCATGGTTAACCGAATTAATTGCTCTGATGGACGATTATGTCGACCATAAAATGGACGGAGCTTGCGGTAAACTTCGCGAACTGAACCGTTATTTTCGAAATAAATTTGCACGATTTGCAAGCGTTGTTCTTTTGTCAACCTGTTCATGATGAAATGGCAAACCAAACTGAACATAAATGACATTAGAGTTGCCAGATTTGACCACAAAATGCCAGTTTTATCTCTATTCGAAAAACAAACCTGTAAAAAAAACACCCATTATATGCAGCTGTGGCTTCAATTGATCTGTCAGTCAATTTTCTGCCACCACCGCCTGTATTGGTTTCTGTTCCTCAACAGACCTCGTCACAGTGGCATTTAAATCATTTTTGGAGCTTTTCTTTTTATTTTTAGATTTTTTCTTTGATTGATTTTGTTGGTGTGTTTGCTGCTGCTTTTGTTGCGTTTGCATTTGATTTTTCAGAGCCTTTTATTTGTTCCATTGCACTTGATTAAATTATTAGTAAATTTTGTAATATTGTTTACTTAAAAAATTTGCAAATATTAGCTATAATAATAATAATAATTTGCATAGCCTTGCTTAACCTACTGTCAAAAATCAACAAAGAGTCTCTCAAATGTATTTAAAAAAGCAAAAAAAAATTAAAAAAACATTTGATTCCGTACGGAATGTGCGATCAGTTTCGCACTTTACTTAAGCAAATTACAGTTTCATTCAACTTAACTAAAAGTTTCCTTAAGTTCAATATGGTTTTACACAAATGATTTATATGTATTCGCTCAGTTGCTTAAGCTACGTTATTCACATTCTGGTTAGGCCTTTAGAATTATTATTTCTTTTATAAACTCGATTAAATTTACATAAAACTTACTAAAATTAACCATACTACCAGATTTATTTAGATCATAATCAGTTAATCAGGTATGTGATGAAAAACGATCGTTTTCAAAATTATCGTTTTTAGCAGGTGTGATGAATTTCGACCGAGTTTTAAATCCATTTCTGAAGTAAAGTCTTAATTTTTTGTTCAAAATACAGTTCAATTAACATATATAATAAAGAATTTAAAAGAATATATACAAGAAAACAGAGGAAATTTATTGGCAATCAAATTTTAAAGATACTGAAAACGACATTAGTATTTTTTTCAAAATCGTTTTCCATCACATACCTGAATATAACTTTGTTTTTTTATAATTTAGAAAACACAATTTGTTTTTAATGCTTAAAAGTTTCAAGTTTCTTTTAGGCGTTCAAGGGATAGTTGTTCTTTTAACTTAATATGAGAGGCATTGTAAGTAAAAAAGATTTTTTTAAAACAAATCCTTTTTTCAGTTTAATCTCTTTATCAATATTGTTACATACTTAAATTTCTAAAAAAATAACACATTTATTAGTTTAATTTAATGTTTTAATATGATTCCAGCAGCTCTTGTGATTTTTTTTTTTTGTTAATTTAAAAAGAATTACAATAATTTATTTTAAAGTTTTTAACGGCTATAACAAAATCCCATTTCTTATATTTGAAATAAATTTGATCAGTTTTGCTCTCAAAGCAATTTTAATTATGCACTTAATACCAAATGTTATAATTTTAAATCAAGCTGTTAATATATTACAGTTCAAATCATACATTCCTGTGCATGTCCAGCTTGCACGCAATAGCACCCACATATTCATTGTCATGGGCTGCCAAAAAACACAATTTAGGCCAATCGTAAATGAAATAGCGATAAGTATAATTTGAGCTAGGCTAAAAGGAAAGAAGTTTAAAACATTAAAAAAACTTTAAATTCAAATTCAATGCGTGTACATTTGCAGTTCAGACTCGTATTCCTTGTACTCAATATGAACATTACTTAAACCCATTTCTACAAGATTTGTTGGACTTTTACTTAAAGTTTCTAAAGATGGCGCTTTTTCTTGTAGTTCTTGTTGTATTAGCTGTAGTTCTGGTTCTCTTGTTTACTGCTCGGAACTTTCGGATTTAGGTTAGTGGCAGTTTTTTGTCCTTTTTCTAAAATTTGTGTTTGAACGTAAATTGAAACACTCACTGGATAGAGAATTTTAAAGGCAAGTTCATATCAATTTTTAAAAGTATGAGTGTATTGGTAAAAAAGTGTGAGTGTATTAAAACTTGATAGACAAAACTTGATCGTGTAACCCTCAAGTTAGTGCACAGCTAATTTGTTTACTACAGTGTTGTATTATTTTGACACAACGGTAAAGTAGTTTACAGTGTTGTATCCGTTTCCAAAATAAGACCACCTTGTATGAATTCGCATTGGTGTTTTTCGTTATTTTTTTGATAGTGCTGCCACTTGACGTTAATTTTTATCTATGTTGTTAACAACAATTTAAAGAATCGCATAGTCGTTAGTGCAAACAACAAAGCAGTTTGGCAATTTTAACAACTGTTGTTATTGTTAGAAGTCACAGAGTGTTACAGTAGTGGAATACTGAAATATATATTCTATACATGCAAAGCAGATTTTGTATGGAATAGTTTTTTTTTTTTTTATTTTTATGACGTTTACCCTTCAATAACAACGAGACTTAATATGCTTTGTAAAAAAATTCTAAGCCTGCTGTTTTATAAATGTACGTATATAGGGTTTGTATTGCTTATGTATTGGTTTTATGCTGCTAATGCGGGGTTGAAAACCATTCTCTATGCCTATCTCTGCAGCCACACGTTCAATAAATCACTTTCAAGTTAGACCCAATTTACACTAGGGACATTTGTTGCCGGACATTTTTTGAATTCTCTTTTAATCTTACCTGAAGCGCTTACATATGAAGTCAGACAGAAAAATAATATAAAGCAACAATATGTAAACTATGAAAAGTAAGAAAGAGAAATGAAAAAATGTCCAGTGCAGATAGTCATGTACTACACACTCTACCTTTTCGACCCCTCGCCATCAAACTTCGTCTGTCCGGCAAGAAATGTCCCTAGTGTAAATTGCGACTTATTGACACAAACTGCTTGTCAAAACTTGTTTGAATTGAATATTGCCAAACAAACGGAAAGTTAAAATTTTAAGCAATCTCGTGGTCGATCAAACAAGTGTAAGTGTGTTAGTAAAAAGGTGAGTGTGTATTGCAAATTGAAAGGCAAAACTTGATCGTATTTCTTGCTGACTAGCTGTCATATTGTGCCAGTACAATTATGATCGTGTGTGACAGACCATTGAATACATACCCTACAAGAAGACTACCAGTCATTTTACAAGTTATGTGACTGGTAGTGGTGACCAATATATTGGTTTAAGTTTCTATTAGTTTATTAAGAGCAAAATAAAAAAACTAACCGAAACTCTTGTGTACATGTGATTTTGCCTTTCGCTCTAACTAATTAGTTTCACTCACCTACGGAACATATATCTGTACTGCTTACTCTACTGCTTTTTATTAGTCAACCTTTATAAAAAAAATATATTTTTTATTTTTCATTTATAATAAAATATTTTTTTATTGAAAAAATTATAATCCAATTAAAAGTCAGGAAATTAGGCTAAAGAAAAGTAAGTACCACGTATCGCTATTTCTGGGGCTGCTTGGTAACGTTTCATTTCTTGCGTGGGTCTGGAAATGGAGGTGAACTACGTGTGACCAATTAATATATTGTAGATTTTGTTAACAGATTGAGACCAAAAAATCAAATACATACTTGAAAAGTCATCAGGACAAATCTTAAGCGATTGTCCTGGCCAAAGCCACCACCTTTCAAAACGACCGCTTCGAACATGACCATTGTTGTTTCCAGAGAATCCACCACCGCATCCTCTGAAGCCACCATCAGTACGTCCTCCTTTACCACTAGCATTCTGATTACCGCTGTTTGGCGGTGCTACTTTTTCTTCAAGACATTTTTTTAGCTGTCTAATTTAATATACAATCTAGTTACAAATATAATTTTTTTTCTTTAACACCAATGGTAAATATTAAATTAAAGCAATTAACAAGTATGACAAAAATATATTAAAAAATTTGCATTTTTAGAAAGTGTTTTTAGTTGTTCTACTCTAACACACATGTTAGAGTAGAAACACTAATGTAAAATTGTTGCAAGTGTGTTAGTAAAAAATTTTTTTTTTAGTTTTGGTTATGCATTTCTTGTAGGGTATATTGCCGTCAAGGTGAATTAATGTAACATGCAGTCTACATGAAATGCTTAACATTAACACTTATATGATGTTAGTGTTAAGTATAGACTCATCATGTTAGAAGTTTTCTCATGTTATAACACGGTCGTTAATGCAAAGGTTTTACAACGCTTTTATAACATTAAGTTATAAGAGTAAATCATGTCAGTTGTAGACGGGCAGTAAAAATAAATTCTCCTTGATTGCTATCTTCGTTTCCAATGTAACACCAAATGAAACAAAACACTATAAAACCACAAATTATGCTATGTTCACTCCCAGGTATATTTATAGCAGGTAGTCTCGGAAAGCCAGCTGTTTATTTTTAATTTGCTTGTTTTGCGATACGAACTGTCAAATGTTGTATATTAAACAAATTTTTTTGTCTCTTATCAACCCCTTTGCTGTTTGACAGTTCATATCGCATAAGAACAATAAAAAGCCCTGTTGTTTGTTTTATTGTGCAATTGTTGTAATCTCGCGGCTACCTGCTATAAATATACCTTGATGCAACCATTAAAATTTTGACAATGCATTTTGCACAGAGAAAAGCAAATAAAACAGTTAAAAATATTTGGATGCAAAACATATACACACAATACAATGTGGATAAAAACGTAAGTACACAATGCATCAAGACGGTGTCAATACTGTATTAACACATTGTGAACATATGTGCGTTAAGGAAAACAACCAATATTTCTTATTGCTCAGCTTATGTTAAAGGTATGGGAAAACGTATTTATGTTAACTCATAGGAA
Source organism: Pollenia griseotomentosa (assembly GCA_963931875.1). Classification (NCBI taxonomy): domain Eukaryota; kingdom Metazoa; phylum Arthropoda; class Insecta; order Diptera; family Polleniidae; genus Pollenia; species Pollenia griseotomentosa. The sequence goes on from OZ007565.1 coordinate 9,271,625, forward strand.
GAAGGTACAGTGTCAAAATGACTCTATCTTGCAAAAATTATATTTATTAATATAAACTCTTTCTTATTCGACTTTATTTTTTAAATGTATATTAATTTGTTTAACCTTGAGGTCTTTTATATTTTTATATAAAACCGAACTCAAGCTTAAACAAATTAATATAAATTTAAATAATAAAGATCGAAAAGAAAAAAATTTATATTAATAAAAATAATTTTTGGAATTTTATTTTAGTGTTTATTTAATTCATTAATTAATTTATTTCATTACAATTATAATTTGCTACAATTGCACAAACATAATTTCTTTCCCACAAAATTTACTTCTGTTTTTTCTCTTTTGCTTCTTTTTTTCAGTTGACAACCAAATTTGACGTTTTATGTTAGCAATAATTGTCAACAAAAATGGACTAACAATTATTGCAACATAAATTGCCGTCAATAAATATGTACAAAAAATTGCTGTCTACATTAAATATAACATAATTTTGACATTTACTGCAATATATGTCGCAATAATTTTCTCTGGTATAGACGGGCAGTAAAATTATGAGTGAACATAAATACGCCTTTAACTTGGTGGCCACTCGATCAAGTTTTGGCTTTCAATTCCCTTCAATTTGTAATACACTCTCACTTTTTTACTAACTAACGCACTCACACTTTTTAAATTGGCTTTCTATTTCACCTTTCCAATTGTTTGGCAATTTTACTTTCAATTTAACAGCTGATTACATGTTTGTCTGTATAAATTGTTTTCTTGATGAAATCTTGAAAGTAAATTGCTTACAAATTGAGTGCAGCTTATGTAAATTTTGACAATCAGGATATGTAAAAGACTATCAAGAACAACAATCAGGATATGTAAAAGACTATCAAGAACAACTTGATCGTGTGGCAGCAGGGTAACATAAGCAGAGCAAAAAGAGATATTGCTTAGTTATACCACAGAATACTACAGAACTGTCACGAGACGGAAGATTTTGCGTTTTTTTTGTCTCTTTTTAAGAAAGCTGCCCTTTTTGCATTTTTCTTTGCATCATCTTTTATGCCGCAATACAATGAACACGAATTTATTTAGTTGAGATATATTTGCAAAGCTTTTGTAAAAATTAACTTTTAAGTTTACCACAACACAAGTAAATAATATTAAAGTAAATAAATAACAATAATTAGTATTGTGGTTATTTTGTTGCACTATTTATGGTTTTTAATCCAAATTTTTTAATAATTTTAATTAGGCTTAAATTCATTAAATTTAATTTTCATTAAATCATTTTTATGAAGAAAGGAATCCTTCAACATGCAAATCAATTAAAATTGTTATTGATAATCTTTCATTATTGACCGTGGCCGGGGCTCGAACCCAGGCTGGCAGGTTACCATGACATGTTTCGATCGCAACCACTCGATCTCCTCAGATGGATTTGCCGTTTTACACTCGCAGCCATCGACGACTGCTGTCGTCAATAGTCAAACATCAATCCTTAAACCAAATTGTATTTTAACCCTTGGTAGATCGAAGTTTGCTTTTTTGAATGATTATCCATTTTAATTGATTTTACATGTTCTTCCTTACTTCTGTCTTTTCGTACTTTTGTCAAGAATTTTTCTTGAAGTCCAAAGTACATTTTTTTGTTTTTTCATTTTTGTGTCTTTCTTTTTCTTGTTGACCTTTTTCAGTACAACTTGAAGGACAAATGAATACATAGAGCTCGTGCCTTAGCTTTAACAATAATTAGAATTGTGGTTATTTTGTTGAACTATTTATGGTTTTTAATCCAAATTTTTTAATAATTTTAATTAGGCTTAAGTTCATTAAATTTAATTTTCATTAAATCATTTTTATGAAGAAAGGAATCCTACAACATGAAAATCAATTAACCCTTAAAAAATCAAAATACAATTTGGTTTAAGGATTGATGTTTGACTATTGACGTCAGCAGTCGTCGATGGCTGCGAGTGTAAAACGGCAAATCCATTTGAGGAGATCGAGTGGTTGCGATCGAAACATGTCATGGTAACCTGCCGGCCTGGGTTCGAGCCCCGGCCACGGTCAATAATGAAAGATTATCAATAAAAATTTTAATTGATTTTCATGTTGTAGGATTCCTTTCTTCATAAAAATGATTTAGTAAATAAATAACATTATAAAACAAAAAAATTTTAATAAATACATTTTTTTTTGCACAAGACAACGTTTGTTGAACTAATGCATTTTTTTTAACGTGGTCCGTGTTTTGTTATTTTTGTTTTGATCATGCCATTTGTGTTGATTGTTGCTGCCTGTTTTTACACATTGCCACTTCACTATCAAAAAAAGCTTTCTGTCTTTTTCTTCGAAAGCTGCCCTCGCAACTGATTTTGGCCTTTTTCACACGTCACTTTTTACAGTTCTGTGGTATTCTGGGGTTATACTGCCGACGTTATTGCCAACTTGCTGAGATAGTTATCTTTAGTGTAGACCTAGGGTTACTGCAATATGTGTCGCAATGTTTACCTGGCGTTTACATTTGCCAGTACTGGCATGACAGTAGCAATACATGCAAACTTTTTTACTAATAAATGCACACTTTTCCAACTGTCTTGTCTACTGTCTAGCAAATTTTGCAGACAGTAAAATTGGACAGTGATTTGACATTTTCTAAAAATAATCTGAAGTTTTATCAGCAAAAGGAAAAAAAACGTAAAAAATATATATATTTTGCTTTGATTTTTTATGCTTTAGTTAAGTGTTATGTTTTTTTTACAAAATATGGTTTTTTTTGGTTGTTTTTAATAAGTTTGTTTAGTTCATATAAAACACGTTTAGCTGAACTTTCACTGCAACATTCACGTTTGACATATATTTCAAAGTGAACTGTCTTAACTACTGTCTGGACGTCTACGTCACGTAGACAGTTAGCAGTGTTTTTGGCAACTAATATGTATTTTCTAACCCTACGGCCACACGTGCAATTTGTGATGTCTTAACACAAGCAATAACGCCGGCAGAATAACTTCGTCAAATTGCCAATGTGTTTTAGGTGGAGAACACGTAAATATCTTACAACATAAGTTTAAAAACAAGCTAAGGACAGGTTGTGTGTTATATGCATAGCGAAAAAAAAGTTTAGCGCTTAAACATAGTATACATCGCTAAAAATAACAATATTAAATATTAACATGCTTGTTATATTTTTTTTTTATTTTGCGCTTTAATTTTAATTATTTATCAGCCACGCGCGTATTATTGACAAGTTGTATAAAAAAGTTAATAAAAAGCAACAAAAAAAAGCTGTCTGTCAAACTTAAACGTCAAGTTATGTTATAAAATAGCTTTTGAAAACAGATTGCTTAACAACGCTGTTAAAACACAAACAAAACACTAACATGAGGAGGCTATACCTAACACTAACATGATGTTAGTGTTAATGTTAACCATTTGATGTCAGTTGTAGCCTGGGTGTAAATGTCTTGCCAGTACTGTTAAATGTAAACGCTATGCTATCATTTGTATAGATGTGCGTTAGCAACACTTAAAAAACAATATTTGTAGGTTTTTTTTGCTGTATTTAGTAAAGTCAATTTTACAGTGCAGCCACACGGTCAAGTTGTTCTTGATAGTCTTTTACATATACTGTTTGTCAAAATTTCCAAAAATTGATAGTTGTGACGTAGGCTGCATTCAATTTTTGAGCAATTTACTTTCAAGATGCCATCAAGAAAAAAATTTATAAAGAGAAACGAAAAATTTGCTCACTAACCTTCAAATCAGCTGTTTTCTTGAACGTAAATTGAAACACTCACTGGCATGAGAATTTTAAAGGCAAGTTCGCATCAATTTTTAAAAGTATGAGTGTATTGGTAAAAAAGTGTGAGTGTATTAAAACTTGATAGGCAAAACTTGATCGTGTAACCCTCAAGTTAATACAGTATTTTTGTTGTTAAAAGTATAAAAAAAATAAACTAAATGTTTCGAAAATATAGCAAAGTAAATTTAAATAACATAAGTATGAGTTAATATATTGCATTCTGCCAGTATTTTCTTTTGGTCGAATTTGCCGTGTTACTCGCCTAATTTTAGTATTAAACGTCCTACATTTTGTTTACAAACTTGTACAAACAAAAATTATTGTTTGTGTTTTTTTACGCTTAGCAACACTAAACATTGTGTATATCATATACGCTTTTAATGTGCTTATATCAGGATTTTTCTTGTGTATGCGTGAGTGAATAGAATATTTTTTAATAAAAAAAGAATATAAAACAAAAAAGTGTAAAACGTTTTCAACTAATTTTTTTAAATAATGTATTTTAAAATGAACAAAACAAGATAATTTACTTAATTTGATTCAAGAATTAAACATTTTTTAGATCAACCACATTGTAAAAAAATAAATTTTCTGTATGGATATATTGGCATTAATGTTTTTAAATACATATGTTATTGCAGAATGAATATTCGTAGTTTACATGTTTAAAAAAAACACAACAAATAATAAAATACTCATTACCGATGCATAGTATGCATAGCCAAATAATTATTAAAATTACAGCTACTCCCTTTATAAATGGGACAACTATAAAAATACTTTGTTCTCGCCTTTATTTTAATTATATCGTGTAGGTATGAATTTAATTGCAATAATGGAACAAATCTAGTTTACCAACGCAGCTCTAAATAAAAAAGTACATAGGGTGATAGGAAATTTAAAAATAAGAAGAAAAAATTAAATGGCAAAATTCTCGGAAACGCATAGTTTTCGAGTTATGGACCTCGGAAGTTTTCATATGAATTTGTGATTTCCCACTACATTTCTGAACGTATATGGCCAATATTGGTATTATTTGAAAGCTTTTGAACAGATCTTTCTTTAACTCTTTAGCTCCTAATAAAGTTTTTACAAAATTTTATATCAAAATGTTACGGAAGTGCACTAGGTAATAAAAATTTAATCAAAAAAATCCCAGTTTCGCTAAATAAAGCTTCTCCACATAGCCGGGCTACGGCCGGGCACAAGGATTTTCTCTATTGTATAACAAACACCGGCTTCGCTAAATAAATGTAAAATGTACAACCCTTTACAGCCCAATAACAATATTGAAAATGTTACCTTAATGGCAGTAGAGAGCTCGTTGGAAGAGGAATCAGAGAGCGAATAATTTTTTTAATTTTTTTTTTAATTTCTTAGTGTAGATAGAAATAAGTATTTATGTATAAAAGTAAAGTTAAGTTTATTTTGGAAAAAAAGTGAATTAAAAAACAAATTTAAAACATAAATACATATATTGGTTTTTATGCTTACTAAAAACTTTTGTTTTTTCGTAAATTCATCGCCGCTCCTTAATGGATTAAGAATTTTTAAATAAAATGTTTATATCCAGAAAGATCTATTCAAAAGCTTTCAAATGATACCAATATTGGCCATATAGGTTCAGAAATGTAATGGGAAATCGCAAATTCATATGAAAACTTCAGAGGCCCATAACTCGGAAACTATGCGTTTCCGAGAATTTTGCCATTTAATTTTTTCTTCTTATTTTTCAATTTTCTATCACCCTATGTACTTTTTTTTTATTTGGAGCTGCGTTGGTAAACTAGACTTAAGCCGCAATAATTTATTCCATATAATTCATATTAAATGAAGTTTATTAAATGAGCCATTTTAAATTAAGCTCGTGCTTTCATGTTGAATTCCAAACATATCAACAAAAGACTTTCTGTGTCCCACTTGAATTGTGACTTATACTAAAATTAGTGATTTATCAAAATTGTTTTTTTTTTTATTTCAATCACAGTAATATATAACAGCCTCCTAGGCTAATTAACATACCTTTATTACAAAGATATATTCCTGAATGCAAATATAATTCCATTCTTTAAAATTAATAGAATTTTATACTCTATCAGCCCAATCATGAATAAAAATTCCCCGGGAGTTTTTTCCCTTTTCCTACTTTTACAATTGAATAAACATAGGAAAAATAAGAGAAGGGAGAAAACTCCCGGGGAATTTTTATTCATAATTGGGATGTATATTGTTTTTGTAACAGGTTTGCTGCCGTCGGACGTTATTCCCTGAAATTAAAAAAAAGAGATTTTAATTATTTGAATTTGTCGTAGGTTAGTAATGGGGGCTGGAGAAACTTAGCGGCTTAAATCTATTTTATCGATGCAGTTCCAAATCAAAAAACAAGTACCTAGGGAGACAGAAAATTGAAAAAATAAGATGGAAAAGTGGTGCAACCGTTTTTGGGTTATGGACGTATTAAGTTTGCATATATATATGGGCATTTCCAGCGAAAAGTCTACTTTTTGTAACAACGCCAGAAGCAATTTAAATTGTATTTCAAAAAATGTTATATGTATAGTTTACTTTTTTATATTTTGGTGTAAAGCGCAACTAGCTCTACATTAAGGAACAAAAGGGATAACGGTTGAACAACATGGCCCTAAAATACAACCTTATTTGCATTCTGGCGTTACACTAAAAAAAGTAGACTTTTCGCTGAAAATGCCCATATGTACCTTAAAACGAGCAAAGATTTTTGAATTTGATAGCTTTAAAAATAAATCTATATAAGTCCAAGTTAACTAAAAAATGTTTTATTCAAAACGTCATCCTCAATTCGCAGTCTTATTCAGTTTTGTAATGCAAGTCAAAATCCACTTCCGTTTTTTTATCGTCACGTCAGCACATATTTTCGCTTACATCTGCAAATCCTTAGCGTCGATTGTTGTAAATTTTCTGAATATAGTGCTACTTCTTTCATTTGTATATGGGTGTTTTCACAGAAAATTACCCCTTATAGCTCAAAAATGAAATTATTATTTTGAAATTATTTTTCCGCTAATATTATACTAAGTAAATGTATCTGCCATTTTCCCAAAGTTTAATTTTAATTTTCTTTATACTAAAAAAAATGTGCTACTTTGAGTTACCCATAATAAATGAATTCATACACATAAAACCAGGGTAGGTATTTCCTCGCAAAGAATTCTTTTTTTTTTATCTTTCCCTCTTCGTTTCGCGAAAAGAAGAGATTTGTTGTTTTTGTTTCGTTTCTATAAACGAAGGCGAGAAACTGCTGTGTTTTCTTTCGTTGATATTTGTGCTGAAATAAAAAACCATTCGTTTGGCTGAAAAAGAAGGAAACGAAATGGAGAGAAGAAGCAAACAAAATTGTTTCTTCTTTCTAAATCGAAGGAAAAAAATAGAGGGAAATAAAAGAAGGAAAAAACTTTGTTCATTGAAATTTGTTTTAATGAATGTCTATGTAATAAAATAAATAATATTTAAATATTTTTTCTTATTTCTGTATTTACTAAACCAAGTCTTTGCTTTTAATTTTACTTCATAACAATATAATTTCAATAAAAAACAGAAAAAGAATTCTTTATTTTTTCCTTCCTTCCATTCGATATTTCGATTTCATTTTTCTTTTCTAATTTTATTCTCCTTCAGTTTGTTTCCTTCTATATCATTCCTCTTCGTTCTGCTAAACGAAGAGAAGCATTTGTGTTTGCTTCGGCAAACACAAAAGAAGAAAACAACAACAATATTTTCTTCTTTCTCGCGATAATGATAATCGAAAAGTTTTGTACAAAAAAACCTTCGCGAGAAAGAAAGAAAAAAGAAATTCATTTACCTACTCTGCATAAAACTTGTTTAAACAAAACATTTCAAAGAATTTAATCAGATATTTTACTTGACATATCCTGTGCAAAATTTTACAATACATGATGTTTGTTTCCGACATTTGAAAACAGCACATTTATAAAGTAACGACCGTTACTTTTTTAATAGTCAAAAAAAGTATTGAAATTACATTTTTTATGAATTCTTTTTTGCTACCATTGCTTGAACTTTCGAAAGTCCAAAATAGAGCAATTCTCGTGGCATATTTGGGTAGGTTGGAACTTTATTTAAAAAATCTCCGAAAATCGGTAACGAACTTTGCTTTGGAAACACCCATATATAAAAACCCTTTTTACGGATTTGACTTCTTCCCTTTTTACATTTTGTGGTACAAATATCACGACACGTCAAAATGGAAATGCCCATATGCGATTTTCCACTACATTTCTCAACGTAGGTATATGGCCAATACAAAATGTATTTAAAAATTCCTAACCCATAAAGAAGCGCGGATGAGTTTGCGCAAATATAAGAGTTTTTGATAAGCTCAAAATTTGCTATCTAAATAAGTTTGAGTTAACGAAGCTGGTGTTTGTAATACTATAGAGAAGAAAATCCTTGCGTCCGGCCGGTTATGCGTAGAGGCTTTAGTTAGCGAATCCAGTGTTTGTTATTCTATATTGGAGAAATACTTTGCTCCTAGTCGAAGTCTGGCTATGCGAAGTTAGCGAAGTCAGTGTTTGTTATACCATAGAGGAGAACACTTGCGTCCGGCAGAAGGCCGGCTTTACATGGAAGCTTAAGTTAACGAAGCTGGTGTTTGTTAGTAAATATTTTTTTATTTGTTTACACTTATGGGAATAAAATACACAAACTATGCGTTTGCGCCACATTTTTCACTTATTTTTTAATTTTCAATCACCCTAGCTACCTGTTTTTTTATATGCAGCTGCGTCGATTTTTTTTTCAATTTGATATTAAATTGTTATTAAATGTTATTCTCAAATCAAAAATAAACTTGGCAATACTAAAGCGAAAAATAATGTAAACATTTAAAAATGGCATAATCTTCTTCCCATCTATTTATTAGTTAACTGCTGTGAGGCCGGAATTCCTCACATTTGTTTGTTTTGTCACTTTTTCTATTGGTGTAACCATTGAGTATTTCCAACTTTTAGGAAAGATACCAGTTACAAAAGATTAATTTAAAACTTAGCATGTTTTTAGCAATAACACTCCAATTGTCTAAAAAACATTTTAACATATATACTACAAATAATAATCACCCCTATCGTGAATAATTTTTCCCTCGTAATTATCCTCCTTTTCACATATTTGCGATCATGAAAAACTCCCATGAAAAAATTTAATTCAGAGGAGAATAATAACGTGAAAAAATGTTCACGGGAAATAATGCCCCTTATCGTGAAAAGATTTTTCCCTTGTAATTTGTTCACATTTCCTTTAGATTTTTTTCTCACTTTATTTTTGATAGGGAACAGAACATGAATGTAAGTAATGCCTTCTATAAACCAAATATTAAAGCTAGATCCGTTAATAAGGCATAAATCGATATATTGGTTAACAAAATGCAAAACAACAAGTCGATTGCCTGCGGATTTCGAAAGACATGGTGGCAGAATTTTGGAAAATATTTTACTATGTACTTAAAATTTAAAAAATTGCAAAAAACTAACGTTGTAATCAAACTATCCCTGCAATACTAAATATTTTGCTTTGTTATTAAACTTTTCTTTAAAATATATACGTGTTTATTTTGAACAAAAATTTCATTGATTTTTAATTTTTTTAATCTTTCTTTTTTACATTCACTGGAACTGATAGCGTGAAAAATTTTTCACATGAGATTCAGGATTGCTTTTTTCCCTTCGAGGGGAATGAAAATTTCATGGGAACAAAAAATTCCACTTGTTATTCACGATAGGGGCGAATGTCTTTGAATTTTGTGTGATTCTAGTATATTCATTTACTATTTGTTTGGGTCCTATATCATTCAGAATACTTTAAAATTTGATTTTATACGTTTTTTTCTTGCGTCAATCTATGCATCTATGTTGAAATTTCCTGCTATTTTTATATCGTAATCTGCTTCACATACTATGTTTCAATTATTTGTCCAAAACTTTGCATAATTCTGCTTCAGTGCTACTTGGTATCCTGTTATATATATATGTTTGAATTTGAGTGTGTAATATGATTATAATATTCTTTTATTTGTATTTCCTGTTCGTCTATATCTTTTGTTAAATGTATCTCTGTTATTATTATAAATCTGGGTTTTGCTCCTCAGTAATTATTTCCAATTGAAGTTGTTAATCAGTCCACATATACGTGTGTAAATACCTTGAATCTTTTTATTTTAATGTCACGTTTGTTTGATATACTGTGCCCATGTTTTGTATAAAGGCCTGCATTAGTGTAGCAATAAGTACAAAGAATACTGTTACAACAGAGTATTACTTGTTAATTTTGTTACTTTTAAGCAAACCAGTATAACTGTTATGGCATTGGTTGCTTGTGCGTACGCACTCATACTCACCAAAAAACAGTTGTAACAATTGTTGTTGTAGAAAGTAACAGTTTGTACCAATTTTTGTTGTCTATAATTACTGTTGTTACTTTGTGTGTGTGTGATAGTAACACTTGGTATTTCCTGTTACTTTTTGTTACTCAGGCAGATAAATTGTTTGTATGCAAATAACTTTAGGTTTTTTTTGTTACTTTATTATATTATTATTTATTTATTTAGTAGTATTTATAATACTTTACCATATGCGATTATAATACTTTACCATATGCGATTTTCCACTACATTTCTCAACGTAGGTATATGGCCAATACAAAATGTATTTAAAAATTCCTAACCCATAAAGAAGCGCGGATGAGTTTGCGCAAATATAAGAGTTTTTGATAAGCTCAAAATTTGCTATCTAAATAAGTTTGAGTTAACGAAGCTGGTGTTTGTAATACTATAGAGAAGAAAATCCTTGCGTCCGGCCGGTTATGCGTAGAGGCTTTAGTTAGCGAATCCAGTGTTTGTTATTCTATATTGGAGAAATACTTTGCTCCTAGTCGAAGTCTGGCTATGCGAAGTTAGCGAAGTCAGTGTTTGTTATACCATAGAGGAGAACACTTGCGTCCGGCAGAAGGCCGGCTTTACATGGAAGCTTAAGTTAACGAAGCTGGTGTTTGTTAGTAAATATTTTTTTATTTGTTTACACTTATGGGAATAAAATACACAAACTATGCGTTTGCGCCACATTTTTCACTTATTTTTTAATTTTCAATCACCCTAGCTACCTGTTTTTTTATATGCAGCTGCGTCGATTTTTTTTTCAATTTGATATTAAATTGTTATTAAATGTTATTCTCAAATCAAAAATAAACTTGGCAATACTAAAGCGAAAAATAATGTAAACATTTAAAAATGGCATAATCTTCTTCCCATCTATTTATTAGTTAACTGCTGTGAGGCCGGAATTCCTCACATTTGTTTGTTTTGTCACTTTTTCTATTGGTGTAACCATTGAGTATTTCCAACTTTTAGGAAAGATACCAGTTACAAAAGATTAATTTAAAACTTAGCATGTTTTTAGCAATAACACTCCAATTGTCTAAAAAACATTTTAACATATATACTACAAATAATAATCACCCCTATCGTGAATAATTTTTCCCTCGTAATTATCCCCCTTTTCACATATTTGCGATCATGAAAAACTCCCATGAAAAAATTTAATTCAGAGGAGAATAATAACGTGAAAAAATGTTCACGGGAAATAATGCCCCTTATCGTGAAAAGATTTTTCCCTTGTAATTTGTTCACATTTCCTTTAGATTTTTTTCTCACTTTATTTTTGATAGGGAACAGAACATGAATGTAAGTAATGCCTTCTATAAACCAAATATTAAAGCTAGATCCGTTAATAAGGCATAAATCGATATATTGGTTAACAAAATGCAAAACAACAAGTCGATTGCCTGCGGATTTCGAAAGACATGGTGGCAGAATTTTGGAAAATATTTTACTATGTACTTAAAATTTAAAAAATTGCAAAAAACTAACGTTGTAATCAAACTATCCCTGCAATACTAAATATTTTGCTTTGTTATTAAACTTTTCTTTAAAATATATACGTGTTTATTTTGAACAAAAATTTCATTGATTTTTAATTTTTTTAATCTTTCTTTTTTACATTCACTGGAACTGATAGCGTGAAAAATTTTTCACATGAGATTCAGGATTGCTTTTTTCCCTTCGAGGGGAATGAAAATTTCATGGGAACAAAAAATTCCACTTGTTATTCACGATAGGGGCGAATGTCTTTGAATTTTGTGTGATTCTAGTATATTCATTTACTATTTGTTTGGGTCCTATATCATTCAGAATACTTTAAAATTTGATTTTATACGTTTTTTTCTTGCGTCAATCTATGCATCTATGTTGAAATTTCCTGCTATTTTTATATCGTAATCTGCTTCACATACTATGTTTCAATTATTTGTCCAAAACTTTGCATAATTCTGCTTCAGTGCTACTTGGTATCCTGTTATATATATATGTTTGAATTTGAGTGTGTAATATGATTATAATATTCTTTTATTTGTATTTCCTGTTCGTCTATATCTTTTGTTAAATGTATCTCTGTTATTATTATAAATCTGGGTTTTGCTCCTCAGTAATTATTTCCAATTGAAGTTGTTAATCAGTCCACATATACGTGTGTAAATACCTTGAATCTTTTTATTTTAATGTCACGTTTGTTTGATATACTGTGCCCATGTTTTGTATAAAGGCCTGCATTAGTGTAGCAATAAGTACAAAGAATACTGTTACAACAGAGTATTACTTGTTAATTTTGTTACTTTTAAGCAAACCAGTATAACTGTTATGGCATTGGTTGCTTGTGCGTACGCACTCATACTCACCAAAAAACAGTTGTAACAATTGTTGTTGTAGAAAGTAACAGTTTGTACCAATTTTTGTTGTCTATAATTACTGTTGTTACTTTGTGTGTGTGTGATAGTAACACTTGGTATTTCCTGTTACTTTTTGTTACTCAGGCAGATAAATTGTTTGTATGCAAATAACTTTAGGTTTTTTTTGTTACTTTATTATATTATTATTTATTTATTTAGTAGTATTTATAATACTTTACCAATTTTTAGAAATATAATTATTTAACAAGTTTTACTATACAAAATACGATCAACTGTATTATTCTTCACAAATTGTGCCATATTTCTCCTACATATATTAATATTTCTTTCGTTTAATAAAATCTGGTAATAAATACTGTCTCCACTAGGGCAGTTAGTATTCCTGGTTATAAGTTCTGTCGTAATGATCGGGTTGGTGCTAGAGGGGGAGGTGTTGGGATTTATATTTCTGGTACTATTAAGTTTAAAGTTGTTTTCAAGCAATCGATTCTGCATAAGTGTGAATCTCTTTTTCTAGAATTGTTATTTGGCACTGTGAGAGTTCAATTTGGTGTAGTTTATTTGCCCCCTCCTGTTGATTTTATTTTATTTGAGGAGCTTTACTATGAATTATTTCTTAATTATTCACAAATTATTATGGTCGGTGACTTTAGTCTTGATCAATTTGATCCTCTTAAATCCCATCAGCTTCGTTCCTTTTGTGTTAGGACTAATCTGTCTATACGTCATAATTCTAAACCGACTCATTATGATATGCGTGTTTTTTCTACTTCACTGATTGATTTCTTTTTGGTGAGTGATAGCTCTGCAGTTAGTTGTTCCGGACAGATTCAGTGTCCTTCTATATCACATCATGCCCTAATATATGCGTCTTTTATGTTGAATGTTGAATCTGTGGAAGCTGATATTGCTTATCGCAATTTGGCCGGTATAAATTGGGATGGCTTTTTTGATTTTCTGTATGATTTTGATACTTCACAAATTTTTTATTCTTCAGATGTCAATTCAAAGTGCTCTATTTTCTGTTCCCTAATGGATGGTCTTTATTCGTTTGTACCTGTCAAGAGGATAAAGAGGGTAGTGGGTAATAGCTGGATGAGATTTAGGGAGATTGAGTTAGCAAGGTCTTTGAGGGACTTGGCATTTTCATCATATCGGTTGGATCCCACACCTGATAAGTGGAAGATTTATTGTAGATATAGGAATCGGGCGAAATCTACTATTCGTAGGGAGAAGAGAAAGTATTATGCAAGGTTGTTTGGGGATTTTGATACTTCAGGGATGTGGCGTACCCTTAGAGGTGCTGGTTGTGCTCGTGATAATGATGTTTGCTTTGATGGGAATGTTGATGAATTAAATGAGTATTTTGTGAGTGGTGTTGGTCCCAATCGTACTGAACAGATTGATGTTGATAGTATTCCTGAATTAAATGGCTCTTTTTCTTTTCACTGTGTTGACTATCAAGATATTTTAGCTGCTTTGAATAAAGTGAAGTCCAAATCTGTTGGTACGGATGGGATAACTATTCAGTTTTTTAGAATTGCATTTCCATATATCTCTGATATTGTTTTGAATTTGGTGAATTCCATTTTGACATCGTCTGAATTTCCTGTTTTGTGGAAGGTAGCTCGAGTGGTTCCAATTCCTAAGTCTACAGTTGTTTCGAATATTGATGATCTAAGACCCATTTCTATTCTTCCGTGCCTGTCTAAAGTTGTGGAGATTCTTCTTAAGGATCAGATGATTTCTAGTGTTGGTGCGCGTTTATCTCAATCTCAGTTTGCGTTTCGTAAAGGGTTTAATACTACTTCACTGCTGCTTCATTTAACTAACTCTATTAGATCTTGCGAAAATAGAAAAGAATTGGCGATTCTTATTTCCCTTGATCTGGCGAAAGCTTTTAATTCGGTGTGTTACTCGACGATGATAACTAAGCTTTATCAAAGGTATAATTTTTCTAAGTCTGCTTGTAAGCTTATATTGTCATATCTAACTGGCAGAACTCAATCTGTTGATGTACATGGGGTTTGTTCTGGTAGTTTACCTATTTTATCTGGTGTTCCTCAGGGCTCGGTCTTAGGACCTTTACTTTTTAATCTTTATGTTAATGATCAACCTGAAGTTCTGGATACCAGTATGTGTACATCTTTTTTATTTGCTGATGATATTTTTTTATTGTTTAGTAATTCGCATGAGCTGGCTGACGTCTTAGAAGTCAATATAAACTGTTATCTGGACCGTATTTTGTGCTGGTTGTCAGATGATTCTTTGACAATTAATACTTCAAAAACTAAAGCTATTAGGTTTGGATCTACTGTACGTTCTTTTTCTGATTTTGATATAGGTGCTTGCGTGTAATTGTGGATGACCGACTTAGTTTTGAGGGACATATTGACCATGTTCATCGTAAGGTTTCGTATATATTACGTAGGATATACTCGACTAATATTTATTTACCATTCAGGATAAAATGTAGAGTTGCATATGCGCTTTTAATGCCTCAGGTGCTTTATGGATTGGAAGTAGTATCGGGTACTATTGGTATGAACCTCAGAAGGATAGAACGTGTTGTTAACTCTATTGCTAGATATATTTATAATGCTCGTAGATATGAACATATGTCCGGATATGTGAAAAGGTTTTTGGGTTGTTATTTTAATAGCTTTGTGAAGTTTCGCAATCTTTTTTTTTCTATAAGCTCATTAAGTCAGGTGTAGTTGCTCCTTTAAATTATGAATTTGTTTTTTCTCATTCAATAAGGAGAAAACAGATAGTTATACCGAGGATTGCATGTTCAGTCTTTGAAAGATCGTTTGTTATAAGAATTGCTCGTTGGTGGAATTGTTTGCCGTATGAACTAAAATTATTTTCTCACTCTAATAATGCTTTTCGGTTGAAATTGATGAATTATTTTTCATAGACTGTAGTTTCCATTTGCAAATTACGTATGTCTCTGGCTCCTATGTGCGAATCGAGTAATTTACTTGTTTGATTATTACTTACATATATGACATGGGTTTGTACATATGTATGTAATATGTATGTACACATGCATATCTAAATTGAATTCTGTGCTGTATTGTGTTACGGTTGCTGCCTTTTTTACTGGCTAAGATTACTATTTTGTACTGTTTTTTACTTACTCTTTTCTATGGCTGGGAATAAAATGCTAGGGTATTTAGTTGATAAGTTTTGAATGTTATGTATGCATTTTTGTTACTACTCAGACATTATTGCTATGTAATATATATTTGGCCTTTGGGCTTCTTATTACAAAATGAACTCTTAAATAAATAATAAATTGTATAATTTAGGTCCTTCTAAAAATAGAGATCGTTGCATTGCTGTTGTTGCTACCTTTGGCAGTCGGACATTTTCAGCGTTTCTAAGGTAGTATGGTTGTACTTCTCTCACATAGCCAAGTTGTTGAGTAAGGTATTCTGGTGCGTTTCCCATTTTCATTTTCTGAATGAATTGCGGTGTATTTAGTTCCAGTCTTTGTTGAATATTTAACCATTTTAGTGTGTTTAGCATAAGTTGAATTGGAGCATATACATTGCATTTTAGTATTCACCGCATAGCTTTATTGTGTAATCTTTGTAGTCTTTCAATTTGTGTTATTGAGCAGCAGGTGTATAAAATAGTGAAGCCGAATTTAAAATGTGGTTTTTCATTGTTTTATACATGTGTATTGCCATTATTTGAGATATTTTACTTATAACCTGTTTAAAAAATCTAATATTTTTTTTGCCAATTTTCTTACATATATAGTCAATGTGTCCTTTTAGTTTTGTGTCTTTTTCGATTATAAAACCGAAGTATTTAATATTATTTACTTTTGTTATTGTTTCATTATTAATTAAAATTATTGATTCACTGCTCATATTTGTTTCAAGTAGTTTTGTTTTGTTTTCGTTAAGTTTTAATCTATTAATCTTCAGCCAGTTATTTATGTTATTTGTGTCGTGCATTAGATTTTGCTTACATTGTTCATATGTATCTCCTTCCGCATAGATTAATGTGTCATCCGCATAAAGAACGATTTCACATTTCTTTAGTATATTTGGCATATCATTAATATAAATCCAAAAATAATGCCATTATTGTTTTCTTCTATCTACATATTTCCATCTGTTTATTTTACATGTTTCTTCTTTACACCAGTCTATTTTGAAATCCCCTGCTATTATTATATCATACTGTGTTTCCCATTGTCCATCAATTATTTGTTAAAATACTTGACAAAATTATACTTCACTGGTGCTTGGTGATCTATAAACCGTTATGATTAAAAATTGGTTGTTCTTGATTTTTGCCTTGTATGCTCTTATCCGTTCTGTTTGAATTTGTGTTTGTAATATAATGATCATATTAGCTTAGTTGTATTTCTTGTTCTTCTGTGTCGTCTGTTACGTGTGTTTATGTAAAAACTTTTAAAAATGGTTTTTGTTCATATATTTGTATAAATACCGTATATTTGCTGTGATTGTTAAACTATTAACCCCAACCTATTCTTTTTATACCCTTCACCACAGGTGGTGAATAGGGTATATATAAGTTTGTTATTTCGTTTGTAATTTCTATAATATTGATGTTAGACCCTATAAAGTACATATATTCTGGGTCCTTATGAGAAGCGAAGTTGATTTAACGATGCCCGTCTGTCCGTTGAAATGGATTTTCCAAAGACCCCATATATGAAGGGGGCCAGGTTATTATACATTTATGTCACATATGGTCCGGAATTGTTTGCTA
Source organism: Pollenia griseotomentosa (assembly GCA_963931875.1). Taxonomy (NCBI): domain Eukaryota; kingdom Metazoa; phylum Arthropoda; class Insecta; order Diptera; family Polleniidae; genus Pollenia; species Pollenia griseotomentosa. Next base: position 9,288,963 of record OZ007565.1, read on the forward strand.
TTAAAATTCAGCAAGGCTGAGATATGAGTAAAAAACCACGACTGCCTCAAATTGTTTCCTTTAAAGGTCCAATTAGACGTGACATTACCATACCAACACTGTATTACCATACAGTGGCTATGGTAATACAGGTAATGTGGTTTTTGTTGTTGTTTTTTTTATACCCTTCACTACAAGTGGTGGATTTTATTTGTAATGTGTTTAATTTTACCCATCAACATACACATTAATGCATGTATATGATATGCCGCTAAAATAAAGAAACTATTGAAAACTATTTTATGCTGACATCTGCATGTGAATAAATGCATCCCAACTTGTCAAATTTTCTTATGTATTTATCTAATGACATTTTTTATTACATTTATTTTTATCTTTTCTTTTTTAACATTTTCTTCTTCCGGTTTTAAACTTGTAAAAGATAAGTTGTATTTTCTCAAATAAAAACTTCTTTAATGAAAATAAAAAACATCAAAGAGTTTTTTTCAGAAACAAACTCATAGACTCAATATATTTTAATTTAACGCTTCTTCAGTAAAAGCATTCGTAGCCGAGTTGTTAAGTTCTCTCCTGAGACTGTTAAGCCCTTATGACACTACATTTTTTATTCATTAATTGATACAGAATTGATAGAAAGAAACAGTAAATGTTAGAAAGAGCTAACTATACATAATGTAAATAAAGATTTTTGTTTTTTTTTTCTCTTGTTATGGTTTTGTTTCAGGGATGGCGTTGAGAATTTTTAAAATTGTACCAACAACCTTTAAAACTTTTACTTTTTTACCCTAATTGTAGTAAAAGCTTTTTTTAGTTGAAATTAATTTTACTTATGTTCATAAAAAACACCAAAAAAAGGTATTTTAAATCTTAGTTTAAAAAGTATCAACAAAAAAGTACAATTGAAACAACTTAGCCATCCCTGTTTTGTTTATTTTATTAAATGTTGCCAACTTTTTGTTTATGAGAAACCTAAAAACAGAAAGCGGTAAGTCGCTGAATTTGCCCATAAACCGCTGATTCAGCAACACTTTTAATATTTCAAGCTGGAAATGTCAATTTTAAGTTAAACAATTTTACATTTTTTTTGACATAACTTCATTTTTTATCGATAACTTTAGTAAAATTTTTGACGGTTTGCCATTTATCTTAATACAGCTTAACTCTTTGCACTTGGTAAATTTTTGTATTACATTATATTTGTACTGCTCACCAAAACTTGAACAATGCATTAAAAATGTAGTGTCATAAGGGCTTAAATATTGCCAGTTCGAATCCCAAAAATAATTTTTTTTCATTTTTTTTATTTAATTTTTGGTCCGGAATTGTTTGCTATTGAAATTCAGCAAGGCTGAGATATGAGTAAAAAACCACGACTGCCTCAAATTGTTTCCTTTAAAGGTCCAATTAGACGTGACGTTACCATACCAACACTGTATTACCATACAGTGGCTATGGTAATACAGGTAATGTGGTTTTTGTTGTTGTTTTTTTTATACCCTTCACTACAAGTGGTGGATTTTATTTGTAATGTGTTTAATTTTACCCATCAACATACACATTAATGCATGTATATGATATGCCGCTAAAATAAAGAAACTATTGAAAACTATTTTATGCTGACATCTGCATGTGAATAAATGCATCCCAACTTGTCAAATTTTCTTATGTATTTATCTAATGACATTTTTTATTACATTTATTTTTATCTTTTCTTTTTTAACATTTTCTTCTTCCGGTTTTAAACTTGTAAAAGATAAGTTGTATTTTCTCAAATAAAAAACTTCTTTAATTAAAATAAAAAACATCAAAGAGTTTTTCTACAGGTTATGGGCCCAGACACCCTAGTTAAAACATTTTAAATAGTAATAAAGAAAGTTTTTAAAGAAAAATGACGGAACTAAAGACAACAGTGGCTAAACTCAATAATGAAAACTATTTCACGTGGAAATTTAAGCTTGAGATGTTACTAATTAAGGAGGGCGTTTGGGATATATTAAGTACACCAAAACCAGGAGCAAACGCAGATACGTGGATAAAAAGTGACAACACTGCTAGAGCAACTATATCACTATCTGTGGAGGACGATCAACTTCACCGTATCAGGCAATGTAATACGGCTGCCGAAATGTGGCAGAATCTGCAAAATTATCATGAAAGGAAAACATTAAGCAACAGGGTTAGCGTGATGAGGCAGATTTGCAGTATGAAACTTGGTGAAAATGACGACGTAAAGGTGCACATCGGTTTTATGAGGGATCTGTTTTTAAAACTACAAAATCTAGGAGAAAATGCTTTTGACGAGAAGTGGAATATAGCAATGCTTTTAAGCAGCCTACCAAACAGCTATAACAATTTAATTACAGCACTTGAATCTTGCACTGAAGAAACTCTTACTCTTGTGTATGTGGAATCAAAGCTAATAGAAGAATATATCAGGCGTAAAGTGGATAAAGTTGACCCACAAAAGGCTTTGATAGTGACGAACAAAAATCGCAAACCAACTATTGAATGTTTTTTCTGTCACAAAAAAGGGCATTGAATGAAAAACTGTACGCGATACAATGAATGGAAAAAGAAACAGCAAAATGTTAACGCTATAACGGATGATGATGTCTGTCTAGTGGCAACAAATAACAATTCAATTTTTGTTACAACAGGTGGTATTAACAAATGGATAGTTGACTCTGGTGCGTCATGCCATATTTGCAATGACAGAAATGCATTCGTAAATTTAAATACAAATATAAAGAAAACAATAATTCTTGCAAGTAATGAAGCTGTATTATCAAGTGGTGAAGGAACGATTAAAGTCAACCTCAAGAAAAATGAAAATGAATTCACCAGCATAAGTTTGGAAAACGTTTTATACACCCCAGCTGTAAACACAAATATTTTGTCCGTAAAAAGATTAACTGAAAAACAGGTTCATGTGCTGCCGTCGTTGCCTAAACACGTCTGAAAAACCAATACAATTCCTTTTTTTAAATAAGCTGTTGGAGCGTAAACAACTTTTAGCGGAAAGAAAAATTCTTTACATTTTTTAAAAATTGAATATAAATAACAAATTGCAGTTTTAACGGCAGAAAAATTGATTGTGCGGTATCCGTTTTGGTTGTCCTGATAGTCAGTATATTCCACAATGGATAGCGAAGCTGAAGACGAAACTAATAGCCAAGTATTTGTAATGCAAGGCGCAGAGAAGAGAATGAGATATGACAATGCAAATACACCAACGACAATTGATGTTGCGAAATTGACAACGGGCCCATCACTGAGTAGTCAGAATAGGTTTGCTATTCTGTGCAAAGGCTGCAAAGATGAAAAACTCAACGGGAACTAAGGACATCCCATCTAGAACATCGTTCTGCCCCCCGATATTCCTGTACAATGTTGATATTAAACATTTAATTGATCAACTAGAAGCCAAAACTCCGAAAATTACTTTCAAAATTAAAAATGTTAATAGAAGTAAAAGTAAAATTTACTTTGCTGACGTATCTGCACATACGGAAATGATGACCATTTTAAAAGAAAAAAACACCAACTCATATTCCTTCACCCCAAAGGAATTACGTCAAACGTCTCTGATACTACGTGGTTTGTACTCTGGGTGTGAAACAGATGACATTAAGGAAGCTATGAACAAAATTGTTCCCAACGTTGTAGCCAAAGTTACTAAGTTTAAAACTACGTATTCCTCAAAAAATAATATTGACACTGGTTTATACTTAATCTCTCTTCTTCCAGGAAAAGGCTTGAGTGACGTTTCGCGTATAAGGTTTCTTTTGAGTCAGTCGATAGTCTGGGAAAAGCCGAAGAAAAAGGACCAGGAAATTCAATGCAGGAGATGCCAACATTGGGGCCACATTGCCCGTAATTGCAATCGGCAACTTAAATGTGTAAAGTGTGAAGAGATACATGAAGCAGGTAAATGCGGAAGAAATAAAGATGATGGTTCTCAGCCCAGCTGCGTAGATTGCGGTGAAATTGGTCACCCAGCGAATTGGAGAGGCTGTCCGGCGTACAAGACGTATCTAGCCAATAGAAAAGCTCGCATAAATGAAGCAAGAGAACGTAAAACAGTGGCATCCAACAATGTTGGTACACTTTTTAATAACGCCCGGGTATGCCCTGGTAGAACTTTTTCCAGCACCCTTCAGGGAACTAATGATGTTGAATCACATAAGCCACCAATTATTGAAGAGTTCTTGAAACTCGCTAATTTTTTTAAAGAGCCTGAACAGTTGTCATTAGAGCAAGAGATTGAAAAGTTTCTTAATGAGTACAAAAAAATGCCAAAAAATGTTGCAAAATCTGAATTTCTGCGACTTCTTAAAAATGTACAGGACTCCTTTGGCCCCTAAATATCTTAATGTTATGACATTTAATGTGCGTTCACTTGTTGATACAAGTAGACGCGTAGATCTTTTAAATACTTTCATTATAATAAAATTGACGTTGGTTTTATACAAGAGTGCCACCTGAGGGAAAATAGAAGCGTTCATCTAGAGGGCTATAATTTTATTTATGACAACTCCCGCATTGGGGTAGCAGTGGTTGTAAAAAACACAATTAATTATAGTAAAATAAACATAGATGACATTAATTTTTTTGGCTCTTTCATACAAATTGAACTGAAAACAAACAACTCTTGTAAAAAAATCTTATTTGGCTCTATTTATATACCGTGCAATTATTCAACAGCAGCAATAGTAAACGGTTTAAATAAAATTTTGGATACTTCAAAAAATTTTGATGGGTTTATAATTGGGGGAGACCTCAATGCCAAAAACGGTGTTTGTGGCGACCTGGCTGAAAACTCTAATGGACGAGTTATACGAAGTTGGCTCCAAGATCATATCGTTGAAGTGAACCGGCTCTCAAATAATACCCCGTCATTTCCAAATGGTTCCTCTTTTTTGGACCACTTTTTAATTGATGCCAACTTGATCAACGCTCATACACCTAATTTAAAAATATCTAGTTTGCCCACCTTTTCAGATCATTTCCCTCTCAAAATTGAACTGAAGATGAATTATTTTGATTTTATACTAAACAGCACGCGCTCATTCTCCTCTTTCAAGAACACCAATTGGGACAATTTTCGAAGAGATATTCAAATTTCAACACTTAGCATTATGCCGCCTGAAAACAAAAATTTACAAAACACCGAAATTGATAAATTTATAATAGAGTTTACCACAATAGTTAATTCAGTTACCAATATGCACTGCGAGAAAATTGAGATCAAAAATGGCAAAATTTTCATCTCTGAGAAAATAAAAAATTTTTCCGTGTGAAATACAGGTGGCAAAAACAGTTGAAAAAAATTTATCATAGAACCGGCAACAGAATAAGCGATGAATATAATATCCTGTCAAAACAAATTCAGCTTTTAAAAACAATAATAAAGGAATTGATTAATCTGGAACAAGCCCAGAAAAAATTAAACCCGGACCGTCTGCATTTAAAAAAATTTATGAAGTGATGGGTAAAAAGAAATCCCCTTTCTGCGACAAAATTGTAACCGTTGATGGCACTATAACTGAGGATGATGAAAAATGTGAATTGTTCCGTGATTTTTATAGCACAGTGTACGCTGAGAAGCTACCCTTATTGCCAGTTGAAAACCTTGTTCAGGATGTATCTGACAGTGTCTCCAATATTCCTTGCTCTATCTACTCATTTGATAATACATTTGGCTCTTTAAATAATGAGGATACGTACCATTTTGTAAAAGTTGACACGATCAAGGATATTGTCAACAGTATAAACAATAAAAAATCTTTTGGCATCGATGGTATTGCTAACTATATTATAAAAAAACTCCCTCTAACAGCATTTGAATTCCTTACAATTATATATAATAATTGTATTAATAACGGCTACTTCCCTATCAATTGGAAAGAAGCAAAAATCATACCACTTAAGAAGAAAAAGGAAAGTGAAATTCTTGACGAGTTTCGCCCAATTTCTCTAATCTCCAATTTAGGTAAAATTTTGGAAAATGTATTAAAACAGAAACTGGAAGCTGAATTCATTATTGACCCGTTGTCTTGCTATCAATTTGGATTTAGGCAGTCAGACTCAACAGCTCATGCACTATTGAAATTTCATAATGACGTTACGGAAAACCTTAGGAACAAAAAATGTACAGTTGCTATATCGCTCGACATTCAAAAAGCGTTTGACACCGCCAGCCATAAGGGGATCCTATATAAGCTAGTGGGACTTGGTATTGATCCATACTTATTAAAATTATTTCAAAGTTATTTTTTCGAGCGCAGATTTTGTATACAAATTAACAACTCTCTCTCCAATTCTGGCTCAGTGAATAGTGGTGTTCCCCAGGGCAGCATATTGGCTCCGTTTTTATTTAACTTGTTCCTTTACGACTTTCCACATCAATCGACTGACTCCAAAGCTATATTATATGCGGATGACTGCTTGATCTTTTCTCATGACGTTTCACCCGCCCAAGCATTAATTAAAGCTTCAACACATCTTCAGATCATCAATAACTTTTACAAAGTATGGGGGATTTATATAAACGCATCAAAATCTGAGGCGATATGTATTCGAAATGCCTCAGGAAAATGTCCAAAATTTGTCGTTCCGGAAAGCAAACGTCTTTATCTCAATCTTGATGGTACGGAAATCCACTTTAAGGACAGCCTAAAATATTTAGGAGTAACGTTTGACAAACTCCAAAAATTCAATAATCATGGTAGGAACCTCTTGACTAAAGCTAAGAGAATCACTGGCATGTTCTCACGTCTATTGAATAGCAAATACCTTCCCAAGAATACTAAACTACTGATTTATAAAGTCGCTATACGATCAGTACTACTTTACGCCTTCCCCATATGGTTCACCATTTCACCGACAGTGGCTAGGGAAATGGAAGTGTTTGAAAGGAAAATTCTTAGGAAATGCATAAATAAAAACTTCTCATCATATGTGAAACGTTACTCAAATTCAACAATCTATAATGATTCCGCAATAACGCCTCTATGTTCATACGCTCTTTCCCATCAGAAGAGATTTGTCGAGAACCTGTGTTCTCATGACAACGTTCTCTTAAACGAGATATTTGAATATGAGAATGGTCTTGATTGGTCCACCTCAGGTTACTTATCTCCTGTTGGAATCCTGCAAACAATAACTGATGTACCGTCAGGATATTACTCTCTACCTGATTTTTACACCAGGTCGACTCCAGGCTTACACAGGGGCTAAAATTAAAACGAAAATAATTGAGAAAACAATAACTGTGATATTTTACTAAAAATTATTTCTAAAAAACGATATATGTATACATTTACTTATATTTTCATGTATAGTTATACAATTCGATTTTTCAAATCTGTGATTTATAAATGTTAACCGTAGTAACGTTCCGTTTAACGCATCGTTTTTGTAGGTGTTATTTAGTTTTAAGTGTTGATTTTATTTTTTATTGATTTTAACAGAATTTTCTCTGTTTGACACAGTCAATGTCGGGAGCAAACATTGTTATGTTAACGTTAAGAAAAAGTACAATGTACATTTCAAATTCATTTTAGCAAGTAGCTTTTACATTCACTGTGAATTAAAACAAGACAGACATAGTTTTAAGAAAAATATTTTTGTGATACGTTCGTTTGTATCTATCTTACATATGTTTTAAAAGTCTCAATAAACATTTACTACTACTACTATAAAGAAAACAATAATTCTTGCAAGTAATGAAGCTGTATTATCAAGTGGTGAAGGAACGATTAAAGTCAACCTCAAGAAAAATGAAAATGAATTCACCAGCATAAGTTTGGAAAACGTTTTATACACCCCAGCTGTAAACACAAATATTTTGTCCGTAAAAAGATTAACTGAAAAGGGTTGCCGTGTAGATTTTCGCAATAACAAATGTGTAGTATCTAAAGACAAAAAAATTTTGTTCTTTGCTAAAGCCGAATCAGATTTATATGTATGCAAAATTGAAGAATGCTTGAAACTTTCTGGTGGGTGCGGAAATAGTTGTATACATTACTGGCACAGAGTTTTAGGCCACAGAAATGCGGATGCCATTAAAATTATGAATTCAAAACAACCAGCAAAAGGTTTAAATATAAAATCGTGTAATAATGATGACTGCTGCGAAATTTGTCCACTTGGAAAATCGTCTAGAAGAAAATTTCCCAAAAAGACTGGTGTAAGTGCAAAAGAATCGTTCGAATTAATACACACAGACCTTTGCGGGCCCAAGTAAACATGTACACCTGGTGGAAATAAATACGTATTAACATTTATAGATGACTACAGCCGATATTGTCACATTTATTTAATTAAAAACAAATATGAAGTTGCTGACAAATTAAAAAAGTTACATTTCATTAATACACAACAACTTTGGAAAGAGGCCTAAAATAATAAGGTCGGATCGTGGCAAAGAATACATAAATAAGGAAATAACTACCTTCTTAGAGCAAGCAGGTATTCGTATACAATACACAGCCGGGTACAGCCCAGAACAAAACGGTGTTGCAGAACGCAAAAATCGTTCTCTTATTGAAATGGTCAGGTGCATGCTCACCGAAGCTAAATTACCACAAAAAATATGGGGTGAAGCAGTAACTACAGCAAATTACCTACAAAATAGAATACTTACAAGAACAACTGGTTTTACGCCATATGAAAGAGTTTACGATGAAGTTCCTGATTTACAGCATTTGAAAATATTTGGTGAGTCTGGTTTTGTACACATTTCGAAAGAAAAAAGAAGCAAATTGAGTAAAAAATCTGAAAAGATGATTTTTGTCGGATATGATCGGAATGCTAAGGCGTATCGTATGCTTGATGAAAATTATAAAATACACATATCCAGAGATGTCAAATTTACAGGAAAAATGTATGGCTTGATAGATGAAAAAAATAGTTGTGATTCTAATATTGAGGTTAGAATAACATTTAAAACCAATGATATGAAAGATCAACTGGAAAGTAATAATGATGAAGAGTTTTATGATACGCTTAATTTTGATGAAGAAAATCCAAACTTAGAAGAATCTGATAAAGACGTGCAAGACGATGAATTAAACAGTCCAGAAATAAGAAGGTCACAACGTGTAACTCAAGGCAAGGTTCCACAACGTTATTTAAATCTTTTAAATGATTACGTCCCTACAACATATGAAGAAGCAATATCCTGTGACGAAAAAGAAGAATGGCTTACTGCTATGAAAAATGAAATTGATTCAATGAAAACAAATAACACCTGGATACTTGCTGAAAGGCCAAAAGATAATAATATAATCGGATGTAGGTGGCTGTTTAAGAAAAAACTGAACGGTGAAGAAACACAATTCAAAGCGCGACTAGTTGCGAGAGGATTCGCACAGCAATATGGTATCGATTACGAAGAAGTGTTTGCACCAGTCGTATCACATACAACGTTAAAAACATTATTTGCTATAAGTGGAAAACGGAATCTCAAAATACATCACATTGATTGTAAAACAGCTTTTTTAAATAGTAGTCTGAACGAAAAAATTTTTATGGATCAACCAAAAGGCTTTACAACAAATGAAGGTGAGAATAATGTATGTCTATTAAAAAAATCCGACTATGGGCTTAAACAGTCTGCTAGGTCATGGAACCAAACAATCTACAATGTTTTGGTTAAATCTAGTTTCCGACAAAGCAACATGGACCCATGTTTATATATACGTTCAGAAGGGGTAGATCTGACATTCGTGTTAATCTACGTCGATGATATTTTAATTTGTTCTAAAGACGAATCAACAATTTCAAAGGTAAAAAATATTTTTAAAAATACATTCACAATTAGTGATTTAGGTTCAGTAAAACATTATCTTGGTTTGGAAGTACACAGATCAACCGATGGATTTTACTCTATTTCCCAATCAAAATACATCAATAAAATTTTAGCAGAAAGCAAACTTCAAGATTTCAAGGCATCATCAGTCCCTATAGATGTCTCTTATGGAAAATCTGATGTAGAACCAAAAATTTTAAATGACAACAAAAATTATCAAAAACTTCTGGGAAGCCTATTGTATATAGCGCTTAATACAAGACCAGATATTACGGCAGCAATCAGTATTTTAAGCCAAAAAACCAGCAATCCAAATGAAGAAGACTACGCAGAACTGAAAAGAGTCGTAAAATATTTAAAAGGGACCATTAACTTTAAACTTCACATCGTTCCGGATAATGAAACAATTTTACTTGGTTATTCGGATGCAAATTGGGGAGAAAATAAACCAAATAGAAAGTCAAAAAGCGGTTATTTGTTCAAGGTTTATGGTGCTGTTGTATCATGGGCGTGTCGTAAACAAACATGCGTAGCTCTATCATCTACCGAAGCAGAATTCATTGCACTTGCTGAAGCATCAAAAGAGGCTCTATGGTTAAAAGAACTTCTGGGAGACTTTGGTGAAAAGATCACCGAACCTATAGTCATAAACGAGGACAACCAAAGTTGCATAAAAATAGTTGAAGGCTTTAAATTTAACAATAGAACGAAGCACATCGACATAAAGTATCATTTCGTAAAAGATTATGTCGCCAAAAACATCATCAAATGCCAATATTGTCCTACAAAAGAGATGCAAGCTGATTTGTGGACAAAACCTCTAGTACCACACCGAATAAAGGATTTAAGATCGCAATTGAAAATTATGAACAATCTGGAATGAGAAGGGGTATTGAAAACTATTTAATGCTGACATCTGCATTTTCTTATATATTTATCTAATGACATTTGTTAACTTGTTCTTATATCCCTCCAAATTCGGAACAAATAACATATCTTCAACACGTAACTGCATTAAAATCCGTTCTTTTTTCGACTAACCCTGAAGATTTGGTCCTCGTCTTTGGTGATTTTAATTTACCGTATTTATCGTGGAAATTTTTACCTGATTCTTTATGTTATGCTCCAATAAATATAAACAATTTTATCGAAGAATTCTTAAACAACATATCGGACTTATGCCTTTTTCAAATAAACGGATTATTAAATGATTCTAAGAATCTGCTTGATTTGGTATTTGTAAATGAACCTAAAGATTGTACTTTGAATCGTCACCATCCTATTACTAGGCCTGAAGATCGTCATCATCCTACTATTGAAGTCAACTGTTATTATCCATTTTCTGTGAAAACAGATAAAAAACGCAATAATATAAAAAATTACTGTTTTAAAAAGACTAACTACAGCGATTTAAATTTCTTTTTATCTAATACAAACTGGCTTGAAATTTTGTCATTATCCAGTGGCACTCCGGCAGCAATCGATGCAACAATAAATTCTTTTTATAATACTCTGTTTCATTACATCGATGATTGTGTACCTAAATATGCAGTTGTCAATAAATCTGGCCCTCCATGGAATTCAAGCTCTCTTTCAAGATTAAAGAATATAAAAAATAAGTTTTATAAGAAGTATAAACAAACTGGACGACTGATTGATTACTCCAAATATTCTTTATACCGTGCTAAATACAATTTACTCAACCATAACCTTTATAAAAATTATTTAAATATGATGAAAATGAACATTAAGCGCGATCCGAAAACATTTTATAAATTTGTTAACTCGAAAAGAAAATCCGACGGATTTCCATCTTTAATTAAATACCTAGCCACTGAATCTTCTAATCATATGGAAACAAGTAATATGTTTGCGGATTTTTTTGCTTCAACCTACTCTATGGAGGAATATGATACATCGGAAAGTTATCCATTTTATATCCCTGAACAACAACCTATCTCATTTCCTTTCGTCACTACTGCCAATATGACAACATTATTATTAAAACTAAAATCGTCGTTTTACAGTGGACCCGATGGTATTCCTAGCTGTATTCTTATAAATTGTGCGCATATTATAGCTATACCTTTAACAATTTTATTCAATATGTCTATAAAGCATGGCTACTTCCCGAAATTATGGAAAAAATCTTTTATTATTCCACTATTTAAATCAGGGTGTAAATCGAATATAGTGAACTACAGAGGTATTGCCAAATTAAGTGTCATTCCCAAACTTTTTGAACAATATCTTACTGAAATTTTAAGTAAACAAGTCTCTTCCATACTCACACCTTTCCAACATGGTTTTCGTAAAGGATGTTCAACTACGACTAATTTACTTGAACTGACAACAATAATTAACAATGGCTTTAAAAATGGGAATTATACCGATGTTATATACACTGATTTTAGTAAGGCTTTTGACAGAGTTAACCATGATCTTCTATTGCATAAGCTGTATTTAATGGGATTTACGAATTGCTGTTTGAACTGGATAAAATCGAATCTTTTACGTCGTGAACAGCGTGTGTGTTTTAATAATACATTATCTAAACATATTATAGTCAACTCTGGTGTTCCACAAGGTAGTCATCTCGGACCAATACTTTTCCTTCTATATATCAACGACCTACCTACCACAATAAAATTTTCCAATATACTTATGTATGCTGACGATGTAAAAATGTTTTCAAGCTGTGCTGACTCCATTGTTCAACCCCACTTACAACAGGATTTAAATTTATTCCATAATTGGTGCCAAATAAACTTACTGGATATAAATTTAAAAAAATGCAAACATATACGTTTTTCCAGAAAAACTAGACCAATTGGCTGCTATTTTATTGGTGACTACAAATTGGAAGTTGTTAATGTTTTCTTGGATCTCGGTGTATTATTTGACACTAAGTTATCTTTTATTGAACATATAAATATGTGTACTAATAAAGCTCGTTGTGTATTTGGATTTATTAAACGTTGGTCAAAGGAATTCTCGGATAGATCTATAACAAAACAGTTGTACATAGCACTTGTCAGACCTATAATCGAATATGGCTCAATAATTTGGGACCCATATTACAACGTTCATAGTGATCGTATTGAGTCTGTACAAAAACAATTTCTGCTATTCATACTACGGAGCACTTACCCAAATCCATCTACATATCTTCCTCCATATAGAACCAGGTTATTGGAGATTCATTTACCAACTTTAAAAAGCCGCCGAACAATGCTGAATGTGATATTTGTTATCAATCTAATTAAGGGCAATATTTGCTCGGAGTTCCTGTTAAACAGTTTATTTTTTAATGTTCCCCAACGCCCTACACGTTATTACCAGCCGTTATCAATTAAATACTTTCAACAAAATTATGCAAATGCCGACCCTTTTCGTCGAGCATGTGTAAACTTTAATGATCTGTACAGTATTATTGATATAACTTTGGATATTAATACTATCAAACAGAATTTAATTTTATATTTAAATAGATGATGTTAAATATGTTTTTAAAATTTTGTAATATTTTGTAATTTTTGTCTGAAGGGAGTTAATCCATAGACTAATTAAATAAATAAATAAATAAATAAATAAATAAATAAATAAATAAATTACATTTATTTTTATCTTTTCTTTTTTAACATTTTCTTCTTCCGGTTTTAAACTTGTAAAAGATAAGTTGTATTTTCTCAAATAAAAAACTTCTTTAATTAAAATAATATATTTTAATTTAACGCTTCTTCAGTAAACGCATTCGTAGCCGAGTTGTTAAGTTCTCTCCTGAGACTGTAAATATTGCCAGTTCGAATCCCAAAAATAATTTTTTTTTCCTTTTTTTAATTTAATTTTTTTATGTTCTAAAAAACGATTTTAAGATTATAAAACGAATTTCAAACATCAAATTTGGCAAACGAGGAAACGGGCTTATTACATATATACATTTTTTGTGTTTTTTTTTATATTCTTCGGCATGGTGAAATGAAAAGTTTGCGTGGCTCAATTAATATTTATTTATACCTATCTAAAGAACGTTATTTATGTATATAACTTTTTGTTCTTATCTCATCATGGTAAAGGGTATATAACTTTTAACTGTGGAGGTGAAACTTTGGGACATACCTTAGGACGTGGTGGTAAATTTTACCCCTCTAAATTTTACTAAAAAAAAAAATAAGTAAAAAATATTTTTTGATAATTATTTGTTTTTTAAAAATTAACTACTACATTTTTAATTACAAAAAATAAAGAAACCAAAAATTATTTTTTTTGTTTAAACAAAAAAGGTACTTTACTTCACACTGCTTTTTTTTAATATAAAAAAAACGATACATCAAAAACTTATCAAAAAAATTTGAATATAAAAAAAACAAAAACAAAGGACATTTTTGCACAGCCAAACATATACATTTAAAGATATAAAAGAGATCATGAAAAAAAATAAGTATGTGTAGAAACTACAGGTCAACCATTTTGGAGGTTTCTTACTCATCAAAATCTGTATCCCATACACATTGGCCTACTACATTGCAGACAAATCGGCAAGAACTAAAGTTTCCAACTTTGGTCGATATATCTTGGTTATCAATACACAACTTCTGAGCGGGACTGGATAAATGGGCGTGGCTCCTCCCAAACAGAGACCTTATAGATATTTGTGTATCTGAAGAATACAAAGAGTCAAAGTTTCGAAATAAGGTACAATCATCTTAGTAAGCAATACTTATCCCACCAAATGTGGGTGGGATTAGAGAATTGGGCGTGGCACAAAATACATTTTTAATGTCTAATGAACGGTAAGAGAAATTTGGTACCTCACTACAAAAATGGCCGGGATTGGAGAAGTGGGCGTGGCATAAAGCACATTAGTTTATATCTAAAGAACGGCAAGATAAAGTTATAAGATTGCCCAAGCGGTAACAGCTTAAGTTTTGGAACAAATAGCTTTACTACCAATTTGCAACATCAGTCAAAAATTGGCCGGAATTAGATAAGTGGGCGTGGCACAAATACAATTCTGTATATCTAAATAATGATAAGTGTAAAATTTTCCAAATTTGGTACAAATAGAATGGTAAATAATACCCATCATCTGTCAAAAAGAACAAGAAAACGGACGAGTGGTAAAAATAATTCCATGAAAATATTACGTTTATTTTGATGTGGGGTAAACTTTTTTCTACTAAAAACTTACGCTAACGCTGACGTGCTGGTAAAATATTTTCAAAGAAAAAATTACATAAATGATGACGAGTGGTAATTTTTACACCAGCATGTGCGTAGCTCCGCTCGTGCTAAGTCGAGCTCAGCCCAAACACAAGTGAATAACAAGGATCACGATATAAGAAGATACTAAGAGAATTAAATTGATTGAGCGCAACGGAAGAGAGTATGTTAGAAAAATATAAAGAGAGGGTAAAATTTACCACCACCTCAGTAGTTAAAGGATAATATAGCACTCTTACTTGTTTATATTCAGTTTATTTTTATAAACTGGGCATTTTCGGTTTGATGTGAAGTGGTTTTCACCTAGTCTCATATTAAACTTCTTATTCGCTCTAATACAATAAATACCTTTATTTATTATGTTTTTTTCGAATTTCTTCGATCTGTGGTTTTCATGGCATTTATAACATGTTTCTTAATTTTTACATTCAGTCGTCTTATGATTATATCCTTGACATTTAAAGCACATAATTATATCAGTCCCATCAAGTATTCTACATTTTTCCCATCCAATGTTTAATTTTTGTATACGTTTCTTTGTCCACTATTATTTTAGTATTGTAAATTGTTTTATTACATCTTTTAACTTCAAATCATTTTACTATTTTCATTTCATGTTCTTGTAGTTGTTGATATTGTCGCTTTATTTTTCCTATAAGTTCTTCATCTGTGTATTTAAACGACATATCCGTTATAATTATTGACATTTAATTTTCATTTGTTGTTTTTATTTCATATTTTTCTCTCATTTCATTTTCAATAGCATTTTTTATTTTATTGCTTTCCTCATCAGTTCCACTTTGTATCCCAATTGTACCATTTTTTCTATTTTCAATGTTTGTTAACTGGATCTACCTTATTGTTTAAGTCCTCTTTTGTTTTTTCTTTGCCAGATAGCAATTGTTACTTTTGTTATTTAAACAGAGATAAATTACGCATCTGCATAAAGGTTTTTCACATGCCAAAAAAACGTAGAGCAAAAAATTGTTTTGCATATATTTATGTATGTACGTGTGAACAGGGTATTCAAACGATTAACCGTTGTTCCATTAATCGAGTATTTTTGGGCGATTAGGTTATGTTAATAAAGATGGTGCGTAGTAAACTTTACACCCTCACCCAGAGACCAATATGGTCCATTGTGACGCCTTAGATATTGAAATAATTATTGATATGAAAGAATAGGAGAAGCAAAGGGTAAAAGCACAGGAAGAAGATAAAGTAGGGGAAGATAAAAATATCGGTCAGCACAAGCAAAAACAACCAACCTACCAAACAGAAAACTACACGTGCCCAGTCTCCTATCTGCTGCCGCGCACCAGGTCATTCCCTTTACGAATCCCGTCAGATTCTCAAGCCCGTAGCTCGAGACATCTCCCAATTCGCGCAGGAATCTTCTACCTAGCCACCTCAGCCTGCTGTTTCGTAGCTTGGGAATGTGGTACAGAAAGTGGCTCAACTGCCTCCAATTCCTCTGGGTCCTCACACAACCTACATATATCCGACAAGTCAGATCCCATTCACGCCGTCATCCTGCCTATCATACAGTATCCCATGATAATGCCCATCATGGTCCTGACGCAGGCCCTACTCTTGCCCAGCAGAGCATCCGAATTTGACCTACTAAGTTCCGGCCACAGCGCGCACGATACCTGGCAGTCCGTTCGGCCCCGTCAATCCCGATTAGTCCCGCTCAGAACCCATTTCCTAATTCATTTAGACTCCACCTTAGCCTCTCCTGATTTTTCCTCTTCCAGGGCATCTTACTTTCCAGAAAAACTCCTAGGTACTTAGCACTATAAGATAGCCTTAGCTCTACTCCCCCTAGTACCGGCAGCCTTAAATTCTCCACCTTGTACCTCCTAGTAAAAAGAACTTACTCTGTCTTCTCCGGTTTGACTCCCACGCCCTTATCAGTCGCTATGCCGCCAGTTCGCCCAGCGCCCCTTGCATGACTTCGCTAATTGTGGGCGGAAACTTATCCGTTACCAATATAACTACATCATCCGCGTAAGCGACGATCTTCTGACCTAACCAGTCAAAAAGTCCCATTGACAGCCAAGGGCCACAATAAGAGAAAAAGAGAGAACTCCCTCTGTTTAGAGTGACCGGTTCTACCTGCCTTGGGTATTAATATAACCCTGACCTCTCTCCACCCTCTAGGAATGTAACCGTTTATCAAACATACCCTGAATAGTTCAAATAGCAGTAAGAGTGATGATCCCTGGATATTCTGTAGCATAACCGGAAAAATACCATCTGGTCCTGCCGTTTTGTACGATCCAAAAGTATTAACCGCCCATGTAACCTTATTCAAGGTGATAATTTCCCTCACTGCTTTCTTTACCTCAACTCCCGAGTCCGACCCAGAGGAGGGGTTACCACATTGTTCCCCCGTCCCAGGATCCACACATCCTGTGAAGTGAGTCTCTAGAAGCAAACAGAGTGACTAAGGGACCGCAGGATCCTTAGATAGAATTCTCCTGAACCTGGACATCACATTTACAGATTCCACTGACTCGCTAAATTTGATTCACGAGGCCCTTTTCGCCCTTTTAATGTCTCTCTTATACCTTTTATAACATATCCTAAATTTACTCCTGTCCTCCTCACTACGCGTATGATTCGCTATGTTGAATAACATTCTGACTGGTCATTTGAGTCTTCAACCCGTCTGTCCACCATCTCGGTTGCGAGCGCCTACCCGAAAAGTTCAGCGGGCAAGATCGCTCATAGCTACCGAAGTCGACCCCCAGTCGTGTGAAACTCTAAGGTAACTATTCACTAATCCCGAAAAAGAATCACAGTTCTTCCTTCTTGGATTCCTATATGGACACCTTTTTGACTCTTCAAAGCTCAGATTAAAGGACAGACGACTATCGTCAAAGAAGGAAAATCACAAAGCCAATCATTCACTAAGTCTCTATAGCTCGTCTATTACTTCCCTATCTCTAGTTCTGAAAGTTGGCGTTATCCGCTTATTACAGATATAATGATTGCTAGCAATGATAAAATCAAACATAGTCTTATGGTCTTATGGTGTGCATTGGCGTCACAACCTAGTACCAGCCTCGAGCCCTTTTTGCCAGAGTGTTCCACCAACTCCCGTACTTTCACACCAGGTGGATCGGTAGCCTCATATGGTAAGTATACCGATGCTAGTGCCAGGACCGTTTTGTCCCTAGCTTCACCTGTCACAACCGTGAGGTCTTCATTACTAAAAGAATGGAAAACATAAATTTGAGCTCATTTCTTGCCATTATACAGGGTGGACCAAAAGTCGCGCCTGCGTGTAAAAATTGAATAACTTTTTTGTTTATTATTATTTTTTATTGATTTTTTTTTTTAAATATAATATTATCTTTGTATGACCTAAATTTTAATTATGAAAAATAATGTCAGAGAGATGACCACCATTTTCATCGATGCACAATTGGGCTCTTAAACTGGCGTTTTGCATAACAGCACGCAAGGTTTCAGGCTCTATTGCCCTGATCTCAGCTTCAATGATTCTGTATTATTCTTGGTCTTCCTGATCGTGGCAAATCTGACACTGCACCTTGTTGTCGGAACCGTGCAATTAAACGATTAATTGTGGTTTGGTTAGGTGCATTTCTGGTGTTGAAATAATTTCGATATGCTCGTTGCGTCAGTAAAATTGAGCGCCCATTGGAAAAGTAATATTCTACCACTTTCGTTCGTTGCTCAGTCGTTAAATTTTGCATGGTGGTGTAACACGAATCGATGAATAAAATCTGAACAAAAAAAATTAAAAATATTAATAAACAAAAAAGTTATTCAATTTTGACACGCAGGCGTGACTTTTGGTCCACCCTGTATAAGTTCGTAATGTGTTTTTAATATCTTATCAAAATAGTTGGAGATGATTTGGTATTAAAAGTCATATGGGAAAAAAAATTTTAACAAGTTAAAGAAAGGGACTTTTTCTGCTAAAATTTTCGCTATTTGATCAAACTTTTGCATTAGGCTTATGAAAAATGGTTCGCTATTGAAGATTATATAATTATATAAAGGGTATTCACGTCACAAGTTGCACCCTTGCAAAACAGCAAAAGTGCAAAAACATAACAACAACCACAAAGACAATTATTTACGCACAACTAATTGTCTGTGTGGTCGTTGTTATATTTTTGCACTTTTGCTTTTTCGCAAGGGTGCAACTTGTGACGTGAATACCCCCATAATTTAAACAAAAAATAACTTACTTAAGTCAAGAGTAACTGTTTTAATTAAAACAATATATGTATATACAGTGACTCTCATTAATATTCGGTTTTGTTATTGAGTTATTAAAAGTCAACAAAATGTATATATATATAGAAATATATATAAAGAAAAATATTTAAACTTTAACGTTTTCGGTGCGAAAACATTTTTAACTATAGAGGAAAAGTGACAACGTATTTTTTAATATTTTTATGTTATTATTGATATTTGCAAATATTATATCCCTAGTGTAGATATTTGTATCTAGTTTAAAAATATTGTAATCGGTTAATTAATATTTTAATAATAATAATATAATAATAATTTACTAAAAATATTTTAAATTAATCTAAAAATAACACAGAATAACATTTCAAACAGAACTGTCTTGTTTTTTAAAACTATAGTCTGCACAAAACAATTTTGTACTACGATTTTATCTAATATCTTAATTATTCTTGAAACTTCTTTCCTTTTAGGATAAGGCTTTTTCCGGTGTGCTATTGGAACCAGAACATCCCATCTCTCGCACCTAAAATTGTGACATAAAAATGTGGCATATATTAAATTTATAATACATCCCCATATTCCCCTCTTTAAAAGCAAAAGACTGAATTCATATTATAAATAATTTTATTACCGATTTGAAAAACCATACAAAATATTGAGGCGTTATGTGATTTAGTGAAGAATTATTTTAAAGTAACAACCACGCCTATCTTTTCTATATGTATTGATTGCAAAAAAACCGTATTGCCTCATTACCAAGAGTATAAAGAAACTTGAAGAGAAAGGCGATATAAGATATAAATCTACAAAAATTAATTGTACATATGCATTTTTAATTACTTCAACTGTATTATAAGTTAAGAGAGAACATACTATAATATTAAATATATAATTTTAAATATAAAAATATATTTATATATATATATAAGGAGTTAAATGTAAATATGACATTAAAAACGAGCCGCAAATATAAATTTGTATATATTACATTTTGTGAAAATTTAATAAAAAGCCAAACCATTGCTAACTCAGAATGTACCACTCTAAAAATACAATATAGGAAAAGAAAGCCTTTATTAGGCTTACCCATACGTTTGCTTTTGTACGGATTTCATTGGTTAATACTTTGGTCTTCAGTAGAAGCAGTTAAGGTAGAGTTTTTTTCGGCACAATATGCAACAAAAAGTTCGAATTCTACGCAAACCCAAATTTTTATATCTGGTGATATAGTGGCTCAATTTACTTTACCTCAGTTATCAACTGGCCATGCTGGGGAGCAAACTATTAGTTCCGTCGACGGATTACCTGCCAACTCAACAGTATCTTCAAATACAGGAAACTTTTCAACGACATCATCAACTGGAACGTCTTCAATAACTACTGGTGGAAGTTCTAAAAATTATCTCACACATTTGGCATATGATTACAAACGTAATGTTTTTTATGCGGGTGCAACAAACAAAATTTTACAATTAAATGAAAATCTGAGAGTATTATCACAAGCTTTAACTGGTCCTAAAAACGATTCTCCACAGTGCCATGCCAGCGGTTGCTCGGAAGATGTTGAGACATCACTCGTAAATAATCACAATAAGATCTTAATAGTTAGTTATGCTCAAGGCGATGGTATATTGATTGCCTGTGGTAGTGTGCGTCAAGGTGCCTGTGATATCTATAATTTAGCACGTTTTCCAAAAAAATCACTTTTTATAGATATTCCTTTAGCAGCAAATGATGAATTTGCCTCAACGTACGCTTTTGTGGGACCTGCTAAGTACTCGTGGAAGAAGGAGGATATTCTATATGTCGGAACAACATTTACTAATGTGGGTGATTATAGACACGATGTGCCGGCAATATCATCAAGGCGACTCGAAGATTTAAACTACGCCGAATTTGAAATAAAACAATCTATTATAAACATAGATGTTAAGTATAGAGATCACTTTCTGGTCGATTACGTTTATGGGTTTAATTCGTCGGAGTATGCCTATTTTACTATTGTTCAAAAGCGTTCACATTTAGCTGAAGAGGCTGGATATGTTACACGTTTGGCCCGTATATGTATTACAGATTCAAACTATGACAGTTATACAGAAATAACCATACAGTGTTTAGCTACACATAAAAATATTGATTATAACATTTTGCGTGATGCTAAAATAACTGAAGCTGGTCAGAAATTAGCCCAACAAATGGGTATCAAAAAAGGGGATCACGTTTTAATAACTGCATTTTCACCTTCGAAAGAAATAACAAATCAGCCCGAAGATAAGTCTGCCATGTGTATTTTTAGTCTTAAAGAAATAGAAGAAGTGTTTAACGAAAATATTCATCTTTGTTTTAATGGCACGATAAAGGACCGCAATCTGGGATATATATCGGGTACCATAGATGATGGCCGTTGTCCAGGAGTAAGTTTATTAATATATATTTTTTTTTAATAACTTAGTGCATAGTGTTTTTTCAGACAACTGGTAATGTTTACAGTTTCTGTAATGTTGGTTTGAAAATAAGTGGCGTTTCCCCTATAACAACGCATGCGTTATTTCACTTTGATAATGTCTCTATAACATCCGTTACGGCAACTACTACTGGACCACATTCATTAGCTTTTTTAGGCACTGACAAGGGTCAAATAAAAAAGGTACTGATATCCGGACATCAACCTGGTGAATATGAAGAAATTTTGGTGGATCCAGGCAATAAAATATTGCAAGACACGATGATGTCGCCGAAAAAAGATTTCCTATATGTACTCTCGAAGCATAAGGTATGTACATTACCATTTAAATTATATTAAACTAGTTGTTAAGTCCGGCGCTGCCCGGGATCAAACCATTATAGGCTTTAATATACAAATTATTATGATATACATATATATATATATATATATATATATATATATAAATTGGGCTGAATTAGATAGGTGGCTGTGGCAAAAAATAAAATAATTGGGTTTTTATGCTATAATATTTTTACAAAGTGTTAGGTTAAGTAAGGTTAGGTTAAGAAGGGTTTTGCGCCCAAGGGCACACTCCCACTCGGAAACCAATGCGGTCCATTGAGAATCCCTTCAATAAAGAGGTAGAGAAAAGAGAGAGAAGAGAAGAAGAAATGAAATAACAGAGGGATAGATAGAATTAAGAAAGTTAGTAGGTACTACGTAGAACAATTACCCCCTCTACAGTCCCCAGAAACAACCGTCCGTATTTCCCTGACAAACCCCAATAGATCGACTTGATTACATCCAGCAATACACCCCAGTTCGTCATGAATAGTAGTAGTAACATAGGGGGGCTTTACCCCCTGTTCCTTACCACTAAGTCCAGATTCGAACCCCCTCTCGGGAGCTCGTCCATCACCTCATTTCCATCAACCATGCGGTGGCATGTCATAACGTCCAGTGTCATAGTGTCCATGGACACTCCACAAATTGTCAAAAAGAGGTCAAAAGATAAGCAGGCTTGGAAATTTAATAAAAAGAAATAAAGACTGTAGTAATTAGTACAGAAAAATCCTAAGTCTGCCATTGGTTGGCGTCGGTTTTTGTTATACCATAGAGGAGAAAATCCATGCGCCCGGCCGAAGGCCGGCTGTACAGAGAAGCTTTAGTTAGCGAAGTCGGTGTTTGTTATACCATAGAGGAGAAAATGCTTGCGCCCGGCCAAAGGCCGGCTATACAAAAAAGCGTTAGTTAGCGAAGGCGGTATTTGTTATACCATAGAGGAGAAAATTCTTGCGCCCAAAAGTGTTTTCGTTATATATTTAATATATACACCCAGAGAAAAAGCAGCAAAACCATTTTAAAAAACGTTTAACCATATTATGTTTAATTTAACCAAATCATTGTCACCGACAACCATATAATGGTTCAATTAGTTTCTTTAAAAATAGTTTTGTTGGTTGGGACCATAATAAAACCTGTTTTTCTGTGCGTGTATGTAGATCTTTTTTTGTATTTAACTTCTTAAGTAATTATGGACCTTATGACACTTTTTTTTTTTTTTTGACGCCCTATGTTCTTCGTGAACAATTTATTTAAGTATTTTTATGTTACATCGCTGTATCTATATTGTATTTAAATAAATAAAGGACATATATAAATATATATGACACATTAAAAAGTGTCATAATGTCCATTTGCAGTGTCATAGTGTCCATGGACGTTATGACATGCCACCAAACATGCAGTGTACAGATACCCAACACAGCCTTACATTAAATGCCTCCATGATTTCCCTAAGAGCATTCCTACACCGAGCGACCAGGCACGATTGCACCGCATGATTTGTCAGTGCCCTAAGCGCCGCCTGACTATCGACGTAAATTGTAACCACAGATCCACCCACGATGTGATATTTCCGTTGCCCTCCAGATCGCTAGGATCTCAGCCTGGAAGACACTGCACTCATCAGGGGGTCTGAATGACCTTTTCACTTCGGTGTCCGCGATATATACACCTCCACGGCGCCCTGCCGAACAAGTGTCCACTCTGATGTCCCCTGGCCTCAGGTGGAAGAGGCAGGCTCCGTAGTCTGACTATGAGCAGATATACTCTAAATATCGTGCTCCGTGTCGAGAGCAGAGTCAGCCACTCCAATCCCTGAGTAGCCCCGGTTTCACCACAGGAGTCCCTCGATAGTCCCAGAAGACCATCCACATATAGGTCGGTCAGTACCTGTCTCTCCTGCCCAATTATGCTTTTATGAACAGTCAAGAGGGTACTCTTCGACTCACTGACCGTGACGTCCAAATCCCGTCCGTCGTGTTCTTGCTAGTTGTTTTAGTGTTTGTTTAAAAAAAAGGGTTTCATTTTTGCTCCCACGAGTATACTAGTTCAAACGGACCGTACTACGCAGTGACGGCTTGCGTGGACTAGGCAACTAACACACAACAGCGCTTTGCCCTGACGCTAAGAGGAGCTGTTAACGACTTGTTTCTTTTCGCACTAACTAGCCACACAGGACCTCGGCACTGTTACCAACCATATTGTCCTTAAAAGTGTATGTTCCGCGCCCCAAACACTGGTAAAGCCTCCACCTTGCAAGGGGCGAACCACTACCGCCACATTATCTTGACAAGATGAGTAACCTTAAGTCGCACACTCCTTCAGTATTCTCGACCTCCTGCAAAGACATATCCATCGCATACACCATCCCAAGAGATCAGAACCGTAGAGTGCACTTAAGCCCTCACATCTCGACAAGATTGGCGAAAGTTTTACAAAGTGTTAAAAGTTAGGAAATTATTTTGTGACTATCAGCCCAACTATAGATACAAATTCCCCGAGAGTTTTTGGAATGGGTTAAAAAAAAACAACTTCATAATGAATTTTAAATGGTAAATGGTACTTAAGAACGAATTTCAATGAATAAAATCAATATATAAAATAAAGTGCTACTGAAAACAACTATATAAAAATAACTGTTGGAATTTACTATATACAAAATTCATTATGAATGTGTTTTTTTTATTACCTATTCAAAAACCTGCGTAAAAATATATCAATGTCTGTAAAAATTATTTTAAAAATAAATTTTCATGGGCAATTGTTAAAAAAAAAACCTTGTTTATGATGGGGTTTTCCGCGATTTGTTACCTGTAAGCAACACACACGCTTATTAGACAGTAAAAAGCTATAAAATGTGGGAAAAACCTTAATGCTCAAAAGTTCGATGCACAATAATTTAACTGCCTGTTTTTGAAAATTAAAAAAATATATGTTTCAGAATTTATGTATATTGAAAGCAAAAACAAATTTTTTTTTTTATTGTCGTAAATTTCCAAACGAAAATGTTTATATTACTTGGAAAAAAACGCATTACATTTGCTTTTGTTTGGTAGCGAACGGGTAAGAGAAGCAAGAGGGCTAGACAAAAAGACACGATTTCGTTACATAATATTTAAAGATCCGACTGTAAATGCTGACTGTTCTGCAGGAATTATAGTAATTCTTCCTTGGCAAAACTGTAAGGATTTTTAGCGAGCTTTAATTTTTTTATTAAATTTAAAAATGTTTCTGCTGGAATTATCGAATAACTTCCTCAGCAAAAGCTTAATAGTTTTTTGCGACCTTTAATTTTTTGACATTAGGGTGCCCATGTTCTGTAACTCTCGCGTCGAGAAACTTTTCGATTGAAATGTGTGAAATTAAACAAAAATGCCATATATTGAAACAAACATCTGTTTTTCCAACTAAACTGTGTCTTACAGAATACTCACAGAACTGTAAAAAGTGACGTGTGGAAAAGGCCCAAATCAATTGCGAGGACAGCTTTCGAAGAAAAAAACAAAGCTTTCTTTGGTAGTGAAGCGGCAATGTGTAAAAACAGGCAGCAACAATCAACACAAATGGCGTGATCAAAATCTTCCGTCTCGTGACAGTTCTGTTAGTATTCTGTGCAGTGTCTGTAACTTTTTTTTGGCGAGTACTAGCTATCACGTAAGGAAATTACTCGCCAATTTACAGAAAAAGTGTGTGTAACATTTTTGTGAGAAAAGTTCCCGCTTTGAACTGTCAAATAAACTCACGAATAAAAATGGGGCGAGGAAAAATTTCAACACTAAAAAACATATTAAAAATGCAAAATGCAAAGAATAATAATATTTTGTTCTTGACACATTTTTTCATTGTTTAATTATTTTGCTTGTAAAATTTTTATATAAAATACGAATGTTTTCAAAGCTCGTTTGCAAAAAACAAACATTAAAGTCGCACTTTACATTATTTGACATGGCCGACGGTTGTATTTTCGCCGCCGTCGTTGAAAATTTTTGCAAAGTCACATCGGCTTCGAGTGCAATGTTATGACATTTATAACGTAACGACGTAATCTCTTTTGATAGTTTTCGACATAAGTTACAGACACACTTTTTTCTCACTTTTCGAGAAACGATGGAATATTTTGTTTCACATCTTTTCGATGCGAGAAGTTCTCACTTGAGTTACAGAACATGGTTACTGGTGGTTAAATACTAGAATGAGAGAACAAGGGCATAAACATTGATCTTCTCTAGACAAAAACATTTATATATCATACTTTAAGATCGGACTGTAAATGCCTAAGATAAATATAACAAAAAAACTAAAAAGGGGAACCGTATGTTCGGCAAAAAATAAACCTCCATGCAAAAATAATTTATATTAGAGGTTATACGGGGAAAATTTCTTTTTAGGTACGGTCTAATTTAAATTAAACCTTTTTTGGTCTGTTCCTGCACACAATGTGGCGCTTGATATGGTGTTCGGCCAGAATACGCGTAAGATTTGCCAAAGACACCGGTTTATAAATACTAAGAGAGTATTTATTTCCATTTCCGTTTCTTTCACCTTCTTTAGCAAAAACAAAATCCCTACCAAATTTTTAAAATGGTTTAGTTTAATTTTAAAAATGTTTAACTAAAGGTTTTGCCATTGCAAGCATATGATTTTTAACATATCTTGCACCCAAATCCAAAAAAAAAAAAAAAAAAAAAAATGTTTAACTAAAGTTTGTTTATTTTAAATAAAGTTTCGTTTATTTTGAAAAAAACTATATTTGTTTTTTTGAATAAAGTTTCATTAATTTTGAATTGATATTCGTTTATTTTGAAAAAGGATTCTTTTAATTTCAAAAAGGTTTCCTTTTATTTGATAAAGGTCTTATTTGGAAATGAAAATGCTATATATATACCTTTCATTGCGGTTTTTTGTCAATCCTATAAGTAGTTTTGAGCGTACGTAATACTAAATGTGATTTTTATTGTCAAAATATCAGGTGGCCCAGAGACAAGTGAATCAGATGGAAATATTTTATGACCATTGTCCGAAATACCAGTTTATTTATTATTTTATGACCCTTGACTTGAGATAGAAGTTAACAGGTAGTTTTTTTTGTAACATCATGTTTAAAAGGTAAAAATTAACGGGTGACTTATTTTTATTATTGTTAGTAATATTTGGTTTAAAAAAGGCGATTTATTATTTTTATTATGTAACATTCGGATAACCCACACTTGGCCCTTGTTGACCCTAATAAAAGATTTAAGACACATTCATTCACTACCTGTATGGTCTTAAAAAACTATTTATTGTCGCTATGAAGACATTATTAAATCAGTTTTTATAGTTTAGACTTGTGTTATTTACATAATAAATCTTTACAATGTCTACAGCTCCTAAAAAGCCAAGCTTCAAAGTGATATATTTGCTTCTTTTTGTTTTAATCCCTTTAACAAAAAAAAAAAAAAAAATCACAGATCATCAGATATGCGAAATATTTCCGACGGCTTATTAAAAAATTCCCTCTCTGTCAAAACGGTTGCAAATTTGTGGTCCATGCAGGAAAGAGCTCGTAAAGTTGAACGAATTACCGGATTTTAATAGTAACGAGCCTTGCGTTGAAGTTATTCCTTTTGCCATGATCACAGTTTGTTAAGCTCTTTTGCTCTCAACTATTTTCAAAAATGTATTCTATTTTTTTATTCTGTTTCTTTTTTGCAAAAAAACTAAAAAAAATGAAAAATATAACAATTTCTTTTTTATATGAAACAGTTAATTTTATAACTTTGTCATTAGTCGTAATTATGGAGCTGAGTTGTTATGAAGTTCCTCCAAATAAAACAAGAAAAAAGGCAATAATAGGCGAATTGATAACCAGACGGTGGTACATTTAAGAAATAATTATTAATTTTTTTTTTTAATACAGTATATAAATGGGTAATATTTTTAGTTTATATATGAAAAATAATATCTCGCAAGTGATGGCCATTTTCTGCTTCGCAAATTCGTGCTCTTTCCAACACATTTTTAATAACCTTTCGCAAAACTTCAGGTTTTATGTTGTTTATTTCGTCGCGTATATTGCTTTTTAATTGCTGGATGGTTCTAGGCTTATTAATGTAGACTTTTCCTTTCAAATAACCCCATTTGCAACCAGTCGGCTTATTGTTGACTCTGAGGGTCCAACCCGCACATTAAAATAACGACGATATGCTCGCTGAGTCAAAACAATGGATCGTTGATTTGAAAAATAAAGCTCAACAATTTGGGCACGTTGTTCAATTGAGTACTGCTCCATTTTAAATTCCCCAAGTCTTCTTTACAAAATACTGAAAAGAAAAGGAAAAAAATTATAATAAAAAAGTTATAAGCAATTCAAACCCCCTCGTTAATTTTGTATTACGACAGCCGATTAGATTTGATTAGAGCAAACACAGCAATCTCCAATTTTAATTTTATAATTGCCAGCAAACCGCTATATCGATTTGGTTGAAACTTGCATCATATCTTCATCATATTCTTATTTACTGAACAGCATAACATACAATACATAAATATGAATATACTTTGAGCTAGAAGTTTTTACTATTTATTACGAAAACTATAAATGTGGAGATTGCAGTCTTTGCATCTATACCCCTCAATTAATCAAATATTATCGTAATACTTTATTTTATGTCCTGCCAGTACCAGACAAAAATTTTCTACATAACGGGTTCTGTTCACATATATGTATAGGTGTTAATCACTCATCTAAATGGGTAAGTGATGCAGTGTCTCTTCTCGTTAAGCGAGTGGGTTCGGATGCAATTCGAGCCTTTTTAAGTATTTTACTGCATATTTCGTTATCATAGTTTTAACTAATGGCACATTGAGATCCTTGTGAATATTTGAGTTAACATACCAAGGGGCAGCTGTGATTTTACGAAGGAGATTATTTTGGTGCCTTTGAATTTTTCCGATATTAGAGGCCGAGGTATTGCCCCATAGTTGAATACCGTAGCACTAGATTGGCTTTAAGATAGAGTTGTATAGTAGAAGTTTGCAGTCGAGACCAAGAAAAAAGTTCCAATAAGCCAATGAATTTTGATGGCTTTAAGTTTCATTTGTGTTCATTTTGCCTCTATATGGGCATTTCCGTCAAAAGGTCCACCGTGACCGAAAACTTAAAAGTTATTAAAAGCTAATTATTTTACGATATTGTTATAGAGAAATATTTAGATTTTACTAATTTTATAAATTTACCCATAAATCTGTTCACTTAGACAAACAATCAGACTGCAAAGTTGTGCAAAAGTAATTTCTTATTTGTGAGAATGTTTTATTGCATGTTTTCTTTAATATTATCTTTCTCAAAAGAGGTGATATTTGATGAAAATTAATCCAAAAAAATTTTCTTACATGGTCTGTAATCTAAGGAAGAGTTCGAAGAGAAATATGTTATTCGGATTAACGGTAAATTTTTATTTTTTTTAATCATTATTCAGTTAAAAATTTATGGAAAAAATGTCACGTTCGAAATGTCACGTATCGAACCAGATTTTGGCTAAAAAAAAAAATAAATATCGAAGATTTTGGAATCAAACCAAAGACATTTAAATGTTACATTGCTACGTAAAATTCTGAAAGTAGTTTGACTAAAAAATTGTGCCAGGTTTCGCTGAATTACGCCTTTTTATACATGTCCACAAAAACTACTTCTATTTTTTTTACGTTCGAACCGCTACTTCTTTTGCCATTATCTTTGACCTAGAATCGCGCCCCCCATAAACTTAAGCATAGATAATAATGCTTTCTTAGTGCTATAATTTAAGGGTTAAAAAAACGTAAAAATATTTGTTGTTTAAAATGTTATTGCATTTTTGATGCGTACGACTGTCACGTTCAACACTTTGGAATTACCCATATGGCTTTTCCACATTAAACGGCGATCTAGGTGTATACCGAGATATTTTACATACGAATTTTGAGGTATTAAATGATTATTGATTTTAATAGGGTGGCATAATTCCCGACGCAAGGTGAATGTGATATGTACGCATTTTTGCTCATTGACCATTATCCTCCATTGTCTTAACCATATTTTTAGTTGAAATATATGATCCTGTAAGTAACGAGATGCTTCATGACGGTTTTCGTGCACGCTTAGAAAAGCTGTATCATCAGCAAATGTGAAGTTTGGGTGTTGTTGTTTGTTGGCATATCCGAGGTATATATCAGGTATATATAAAAATGAAAATGTTTGTGTGTTTGTTTGTTTGTTGGCTTATAGACTCCTAAACTACTGAATGTTCAAACTTTGTAAAAGTCACTCTTATGGTATACTACACTTTTGAAAATAAAAATAAAGCGGATAGGCGCAGGGGGGAAATACCACCCATAGGATGCATATATTAAATATCTCTCAACTGAAGAACTATTAAAGGGAGAGTCTCAAACGTGGTTAAAGCAGTGTAGCGAAGCGCATCAGGTTAAGCTAGTATTAGGTATAAAAGTGGGCCCAGGATGCTTCCCTGAGGGACTCCAGCGGCAATTGGCTAAGGAGAGCTTAAATAATCACCTTCTTTAATAATGAACTTTAGTAGCTTTCTAACAGCTTGTGTTTACTGGTAAGTTTAGCTTAAATTTATGTAATAAGCCTTCATGTCAGACATTATCAAAAGCTTGAAAAACATCGATGAAGAGAACGGAACCATATTTTCATTCTTCAAAGGCTTTTCTTATGTGTTTACTATTCGATGGGTTTGTTCAATTGTGCTGTATTCTCTTCTAAAGCCGAATTCGTGGTTCGTGGAATACATCTATTTTAATTTAAAATTGGGGATAATTTTGACACTAACAGCTTCTCAAACTGTTTTGATATACAGTCAAATCTCGATAATTCGTACCCCGATTAATCTTTATTACCGATAATTCGTAATAAACTGTCGGTCCCTTGAAAAATCTCGTTAATTCGTAAAGTTTCCATACATTTCGGTCCCCTCGCTTATTCGTATTTTTTTCAAATAAAATCTTTACCGCTTATAAATCGTAATTGTTTGCTGACTACCACTTATAATTCGTAATAAAAACAGCAGAAACATGGAAAAAATAATTTTTTGTTAACCGATATTTTTTTGCGTGGGTTTTTGCTGGTGTTTGTGTTTATTTTCTAAAGATCAGTTTGTTACATGAATAATTTTTATATATTTTATTTTTAACAATTGCCTTTTATGATTTATTATCGTTTTAGTAAATAAATTGGAACGGGGTGTTAATTCGTATATATTTTATTTTAACCCCGTTAAATCGAAACTCAGCTAAATCGAAAACCCCTATAATTCGTAAGAAATGGTCGGTCCTTTGCGAATTATCGGGATTCTACTGTATTAAAAGTAAGCTTATAGGCCTATATGACTCAACTTTTGTATGATCTTTACCTGGCTTTGGTATCATGGTGACTAAGGCAACCTCCCATTTTTGAGGATAGTATTCAAGGCGTAAAATAGCATTAAAAATAAAAAGAATAATTTTCTTTGCTGTTCGAGGTAGCTCTAAAAGCATTTTATTACTGATTTTATCAATACCAGGTGCCTTCTTAGTGTTTAAGTCACAAATAGCCTGTTCGATTTCTCTTATCTCAAATCTGAGGGGAATAGCTGCTCTAGCAGCAACAGGTGGTAACTCGACCGCAATATCGTGAGATATATTTGGGGCTTATACGTTTTTTAAATGATTGACAAACAGATTTCCTTTTTCAATATCATTTCTTGCCAACTTCAATTCAAGTTTCTTAATGGTGGCTTAGAGACAACTGGCCTTTTCAGATTTCTAGCTGCGCGCCATAATGAGTAGTCTGATTATGGAGTTGCATCAAGTTCCTTAAGATATTTTTCCAGAGAAGCCGTTTTCTTCGTTGATGGAATCTCTGCAATTGCCACTCTTATCTAGCTCTGCTTTTATCAGACAAGAGACGTTCGACATCTGTTGAATATATTTTATATTTTTTGGGGCAAAACTAGAATGTTGAACAGCTGGTTTCAGTTAACTGTCCACATTCTCCGGTGTACTAAGCGGAATATTTTCTGTGCAATGGTTACTGAGATTTTTTACCAATTAATTTGTGTGGCTGACGTCGCTAAGTAACAAGTCGGAGATACAATTCTATTGGTGTTCATTAAAGTAACAATTGTAGGTGTGTGGTCGGAAGATAATTCTAAGGAAGCTTCAACATGAATCGTTTCTATGGGGATGTTTTTAACCACGCCGAAGTCGATGACATTTGGAATTTTTAGCTGATCAGTGGGCCAATATGTTGGTTGTCCGCTCGCTACCACATTTTAAAGATTGTATTTAAAAAAAAAACACGACCCTTTGTTGTTATAAGTCGTAAACTCCAGAAGGTATGTTAAGCGTTATAATCGCCAGCGCTAGCTAGGCTAGGTTTTTTATTTATTTTTATAACTATATTATTATTATATTATTGTTAGAGCGCTAGCGTCTTAGGCCATCAGTTCAAGTATAACAATGAAATTACTAGGTTTCTATTTCATTCCTCAACGGAAATGTTCGTTCGTCGTGTTTGACTCGGGTTTTTATCAAAATAGCAGAACCTATGTATACAAGCTATATCTCGAGGGTCCTTGGTATCATAAAGTATATAACCATTGATTTCAAACGTATTTCTTGAGGCCAAATGAGTTTCAGAAACCATCATAACATCAATTTGTTTATTTTTAAGAAAATATTCTAGTTCATTTTTATGTTGGCGGATGCCGTTTGCGTTCCACAAACAAATTTTTAAACAGTTCATGGCTGGTTAAGTATAGCTTGCAAACACATCGGTTGCGTTATAAGAATTTCCTGCATCATATTACCCATTGTGTTCATAAAATTATTTCCTGTTTGCACTAATGTTTCCATGGTTTCTTCTAGACGACTTAAATTAGAAACTAGAGTTTCATCATTACTTGGCGAAGCACCTTGCATTCCACATGGTTTGTTTTTATGACGTTAGCGTAAGAGGTTTTGTATTACTACGCTGCGGAGCCTGAATGTCATTAGTGTTGACTTGATTTGTTACCTGCATTTGAGGGGGATTAGTTTTCGGTCCAACCGACTGCTTGGCGATATTTAAAGTGCTTCAAATTTGTTCATAATTTTACGAAAATCAACGATTTTATCACGTTTGGTGCTACAGAGGATTCATCCTCCAGAATTGCAAAACGATTTTGTGAATTGATTATATCAAAAGATGGTACATACAGAGATTCAGTAAGTAAACGAACTCTTGACAAGTTTTATAAAAAAATAACATTTCAAGTGCACCGGCATTCCCTTACTACGAAGCAGTTTGTTAGGAAAATACTAAATAACTCTTCAAAGAATCAATAAATATAATTTCTTAAAACATGAATATATTTAAAGTCGATGAACATTTTTCCATTATATTTATGTGGCAATTTATTATCATAGACAAAAAAAAGTTGTTGTTAAAGATTTTTATGAATCCTAACGTACCTTTGGATGTTTATGAAACACAATGGAAAAACTTAGCGTTTGTTAATTGTAAAGAGGGTTTTAATGATGAAATTTCATCTAATTTATATAGGTACGGCAGGTACGTACCATTTAAAGGAACTTGCTTTGGCTGTACTTTATATGCTGGTATTTACAACATGTATTGCCTGTGTTGAAATTATGAACTCCACAAAAACTCGCTTTTGAAGTAGAATGCATTACGAACTTCTAGACGCGTTATTACGAGGTTAAAATTATATGAATGTGAATAGTACATGTTGCACTTATTTTGTAACTTTATTGAATAAATTAAATTATCTCACAAAGTATTCCAAAAAAGAAGACAAATAGTGAGTCTTGCCAGTGAAGCGATTTAGATAAATGCAACTTTTATACAAATTTATATCCAATATTTGTTTAATACTAACTGCAAAAATTCTTTTTTTGTTGCTTTAAGTAGACTACTATAAACTATCTTATAGTAAACATCGTACTTTTTTGTGTTCACTAACTATTTTTACTGTGTTCTAAATAAATATTAAACAAAATATATATCATGGCGACTTTTTTTAAATTTTTGGCGTATTTTAGCGATACTGAACAAATTTATTTTTGAGAATTTATAAAAAAATATTTTTAATAATTCTAAAAATATGTATTTTATTGTCAAAAACTGAAAAACAAAGGCTTTGGCGATTTTTGACATTGAATTTAACGAAAAAGGACAAAATCAATCTGACAACCCTCCCTGGCCGTTATTGGTAATAAATAATGGCAATTTAGCTGTTTTTTGTCAATCTAGCGGTTTTTTCTCTTCTTTTTATTTCTATTATGTGGGTTTTATTAAACAAGAAATTTAACACTACTGTTTGTGACACAACGTTTGCGCTCTTGTTTAGGTATGGCGTATCTGCGTAAAAGCTAAGCGAAAGAAAACGTTCCGCCTTCCGCTTTTGTTTAGGTACGGCTGTTACACTTTCTCCATCGACATGGACTTGCACAAAAATAATGACTGACTTTGGAACGTCTCAACAAAAGCAAGGATTGCTAAAAAATTGCTTGCTGAGCATGGGATTCTCACACTCCCAAATAAAAAGAAGGGAAAAACTTTGGAGTGCGATACTGAAGCTCTAGTGACTAAAGCTGGGATCACACGATTGCCGCAAATGCACCAATATGACACAATTTTTATTGTGCTTTATTGACGCACAATAATGAAATTGCACCAATCAAATATTTTGAAATCACACGATTGCCCTGTTTTAAGCAAATTTAATTGCCGCTAGTTGGTACAAAGCGAAATGGTTACAACAATTGCCGCAGCACAGTCACACGATTGTTCTTACTTGTGTTAACAGTGAAAACAGCTGTTGCGGTAGCTTTTTTATTTGTTTAAAAGTTCTTGTTGGTTTGTTTATTAAAAAATTTTTATTTGTATCATATACTTAAACAAATTTTGTTTGAATAGTTTTATTTAAACTTTTTAAGAAATTTCAAAAATAAGATTTGCATAGAAATATCTTTAATAAAAATATTCACACTGAACAGCTAAATATGCTTGTGAACATACATACATATTTTGTTGATAGCAATAATTAAAAAAAAATTTAAATGCATAATAAATGAATACATATTT
This sequence comes from Pollenia griseotomentosa, assembly GCA_963931875.1. NCBI lineage: Eukaryota > Metazoa > Arthropoda > Insecta > Diptera > Polleniidae > Pollenia > Pollenia griseotomentosa. The sequence continues at coordinate 9,324,135 of OZ007565.1, forward strand.
ATTTTCATTACCTACTAAAAGAAACACAAAAAAGTAAATTTATTAAAAAAAAGGCAAATATTGGTGCGTATTGTGTTGTTTGATTGCCGCACAAGAACACAATAAATATTGGTGCATTTTTGTTATTTTTATTGACGCGCGGTTGCATAGAAAACAGTCACACGATTGCCGCACCAGGGTTGCATTTGATTGGTAAAAGTAAGCACAATATTGTCCTTGATTGGTACATGAGCCAATTGGTTGTGCAGTCACACGATTGGGGTATTAAAAAGTATGAAAATTGGTGCATTGCGGCAATCGTGTGATCCCAGCTTAAGTTTTATCAACGAGAGGATATGAGTCGCTTGATGCCAGGGATGAAAGACTGGGTGTCTGTACAAATCGATGCAAGAAAGTTCAAATGCAAAATAGAATGGTTTTCTGCAACCTGAATGAGTAATTCGCAACATTTCAATCAGAACACGACGATGTCAAAATTGGCTTCACAAAATTTATGCGTATGTATTTACCATGAAAATTTTAAACTGATGTTAAAGGAAATCCACTTAAAGTACTTAACAGATGATTCGCGATTGCCTTGAATTGACTACGTGTCCTAATGCAACAACTTCTTGCCACTTAGGCGAATGGTCAAATTGCCCGGAAGCAACATTCGTCAAACAGAATTTAATTAACTCTTTTGAGCGAGAATGTTTTGAGGAGGTCAAATTGAATTCGTGGCTTCAGACTGAAAGATGCAAATTGAAAACAATCATTTCAAATGTAGATGATTTTGTGTGAGAAATGTGTAGAGAATTGCTAAGTTTAAAACCCAAGACTTTTTAGTCGAAGAGCAGTGGTCATTCTTCAAGGATTTGAAGATACATTTGAAGTCTGGTGAATTCGTTATTTTGTTTGATTTCGCAGAGAAATATAAGTATGTTCTTCAATATGACCTATGACTATATTCAAAGTAGTTACTTACTGCATGAAAGATGAAAAACTGCAACACAAAAGTATGGCAATCATATCCGACGATTTAAAACAGGATGCCGCATTTTAAAAACAAAAGTAGCATCGCAAATCTTATAGCTCATGAAAAAGATTTTGGCATGCCAGCTGAGCGGCATTTTCATCGTACTGCTCATGGTAAAGGAGCATGTGATTATGTTGGAGCAGACCTCAAAAAAAAAAAAAAAAATGCAGCGAAGTGTAGCCTCCAGTACTATCAGCAAGATCGCATCTTTGATGCGGTAACAATCGATTGCACCGCTCAATACCATCCTTTAATACCGCGTGTCGATGGAAGGCTTAAGTTAAAAAAGTTTTCTGCCTCTACGCAATGCGATTTCTTTCGAAATTTTTTTTTTTTATAAACTCTAAATTTAACTGTTATTTACTTTCACGTTTTCCGGAAATGAAATTATCTTTTCATTCAAATATAATTATCCCAAAAAGAATTAAAAGAAAATTTAACACTTAAATAAAGACTAATAAAATTCGCTGTGATATTATTTTGGTGATTTATTTCATATTTTCAATCAAAAATTAAAATAAATTTTATTTACTGTTGTAACTAAACTTTTATCATTGACAAAAGTTTATTAAGCTGCTGCCATTGTTGTTGTGGCTGAATGAACGGTGCCATTTTGAAGTTTGTTTTTCTGTTAATTTTTTGCTGCTGTTGTTCATCTAAATATGCCTACTATTAAAAGTCTCAAGTGTGGTGTTTGTAATACTGCTGTTGGAAAATCTAAGGGTAGTATAATGAGCTGTAGTAGTATAATGCAGCTTATGGCTACATCCTACGTGTGCTAAGATTTCTGAAAAACATCTAGCATTAATGAGTGAGAAACCTGAGTCATTCTCATTTACTTGCGCTGCTTGCTTTGGTACGCATTCCAATAATGGTGGTTCACTGGAAAATGAAGTTCGAACTTTGAACAAGAATTTTAATGATATTGTCAAATCTGATCATGCATACCGTGAATCTTTTAAGTTATCTATGACTCAAATTCTTATGGACTTTAAAAGTGAAGTGTCAACCTGTATGAGGGAATAAATTAATTGACTCTGTTGATAAAGCTACTACAGCGAAGATGTCTGCCCTTGAATTGGAGAATGATACTTTGCACCGCAGACTTATTCGTGTAGACATTATTTTAAGCGGTTTACCGTCTGTTTTGGAAAATCTTATGTCTGTCATTGTCTCCTTATGTTCCTTTTATGGACGTAACATAAACAGTCAGGATATTAACCAGATCTGTTACATAAATAATTAGAGACGTATCCTGGTCAAATTTAATAGTGTGGAGTTGCGGGATTATATAATGAAAGAATACTTCAAGGATAGATCCCTAAAGCTTTGTGATGTTGTTGGTGGTGAAAATTCTAGCCGGGTTTTTCTTAACGATCACTTTTCTCTTGTTGCTTCCAATCTGCATTATATATGTTCAAAACTTAAGAGACGAGAAAAAATTTATAAATTAAGAATACTCAACGTTGGTGAATGTGCTGCACTTTTAGATGACGGTATTTCTGATGTTGTGTAGATTTGTGCCTTAATTAAGTTGCTATAATCTGATTTTACGACATAAATGATGACATAAATTCCCACTTTGTTAATATTTCTCATGTGGACTCCAGTAGTTTTGATAATATAGGCTTATTTTCGTTTAGTTGCATTACTGATGATGAACTTTTATTTGCCGTTCATAGAGTAAAATCTAATTCTGTGTGTACTGATGGTATTCCAATTACCTTTTTAAAGATTATTTACCCTTATATTTCTCACTTGGAAATATCATGCTAATTCGATATTAACTTTATCTGTTTTTCCAACGGATTGGAAGAAGGCCCGGGTGGTTCCAATTCCCATAACAAAGATCGTAAGAAACTTAGATGACTTAAGACCTATATCTATCTTGCTGACAATTTCTAAAATAGTGGAGCATATTATCAAGCAACAAATTCTTTCGCATGTGCATAGTTATATTGCCCCTTCACAATATGCTTTTCGTGCTGGCCATAATACTACTTCGTTATTATTGTGCTTAACTGATGAAATACGTAATAATGTAAATAATGGACGTTTATCATCACTTATTTCGCTTGATTTAACCAAAGCATTTAACACTGTTAGTTATAACATTATGATAAGTAAGTTGAAACATATTTTTAAATTCTCCAGAACTGCCTGTAAACTAATTTATTCATATTTGAGCGGAAGACATCAGTTTGTGGACTTTGGCGGTATTCGTTCTGAGATTCTTTCTTTACTATCAGGTGTTCCTCAAGGGCAGTGACGTCAAAAAAATAAATTGTGGTTGTATTGCTTCATATTAGTAATAGTAAATAGAGAGTGTTTACCCAGCAAACACAAATTCAAGTCAAACTAAAAAAGCAATTATTAAAATATTTTAAATCAGTACCGTAATAATTACGAGCAGTGCCATAAAATTAAAGTTTGTTATTTTCCATCTTTTTTTTTTGCTTGCAAAATAAGAATTATTATTTATAAATAATTTTTAATTTTTTGGTTCTTATGATAAGTCATAAGAGCCAATCTTTAAATTATAAATCATTTAAAAATAAGAGGGAAGATGTTTTAAAAAGGCATTTTGATAACATTCATAATGAATTTAAAATGAAAGAAAAAGAACACCTTTTTGAAAACCGAAAAACATTTTTTACAGAAATCAAAAGGCCATAGTTTTGGTTTTATAAAAACTCTTCCCTTGTACCGCAATATTATTGCCTGGCTTTGTAAATAAAATACACAAAATATGTAAGCATCCGCCGCATGTACACTCGTCGCTTGATAACACAGTACAACAGCCAATCTGGGGGGTGAGAAATTCCAAGTCTGGGTGAGGTCAGTAAAGTAAAACCCTCAAAGGGTTTGGCGTTCGTATGTGTCAGTTTTTTTTATGACCTTTTAAATTTTTTCCTTATCTTGATGTTTTTTCGCTTAGTTGTAACATTTTGGCAAAAACGTAGTTTAACATAACTCGAGAACCACTTGTCCGATTTTGATGAAACAAATTTAGAAAAATTAAGAATTACAATTTCTCTAATCTGTTTCTATACCGTTTTCCTATATGTGCAACACTTTCGAAGTTAAAAATGAATGTATGAAGGGAAAAAAGTATTTTTTGCCTAAAAATTTAAATATTTTTTTTTTTTAAAATTCATAAAAAATCCAAAATGGAAAAAAGTGCCAAAACTAATTACTTTCACGTAAAGTCACATAACTCATGAGCAAAAAAAGGCATAGATCATGAAAATCGATGCACGCGTTTCTCATTTATTCACAATTAGGTTAATGTATGTATTTCAAAAATTTGCTCCAGATATGCACAACATTATTTGGAGAAAACATTGACAGTCACAAGCCGAACTCTCTCATATTTTTCTACTGTACTAAAAGAGAAATATTGATGTGGCAACACTGGTTCTGTAATGTTCACATAAAACATGCATTGTCATTATACTTCTTCTCTTTCTCACACTGGTTCTGTGATTTTTGTCATTCAACAAGTGCCGACGAACGCGAACAGTAAAAGTGATTTTTCTCCAGTTCTTTAAAAGTGAACAAAAGAGAACAGAATATGGAACTGTGCAAGGCAGATATAAATAGCTTTTGCTACTGCTGTGGTCAATATGTCTCAACACATAAAAAAAGGGGAAATTTCAGTACTGATTTTGTTCAAACATACGAGATGTACTTCAACCAAAATGTTATAGTGAACGAAAATTGGGTACCAAATATAGTGTGTAAAAGCTGCTACAACCGTCTAATGGATTGGAAAAATAGAAGACGTGAAAGTATGCCATTCGGTATCCCAATGACTTGGACTAATCCTGGCGAAGGTCACAATCCATTGAATTGCTATGCATGTGCGAATAAAGGAGCCGCAAAAAGGATAAGAAAATCGTATAATTACGTTGGTGTTGCAAGTGCCGCAATACCATTGCCTCATTCGGACCACATTCCTGTGCCAAAAGCTTCTAGCCCAGATATTTTCTCTTCTACGACTGCTCCGACATATCATGCACGTGATGATCCCCCATATGAGCCATCAGTATCCAATGAGCCAATTTTAATAAATCAAAATAAGCTTGATTCAATTATTGCCAAGTTGGAATTAACACAGCATAAATCGGAAAAGCTGGCTTCCAATATGCAGAAGTTTTTTCATCATTCACAAGGAATAAACTTTGGAGTGTTGCCTGACGACTTCGATAAGCTGTGGCTTTCACACCGGGTGCCAACAAATTGTTTGATTTCAAAATGGAAGCCAGCTCTTCCGATTTATGCTGTGTTAATTCCAACTTGGCAACAATTGAATCAAGCTTATTTTGATTTATTAAAATTGGCTCATTGGATACTGATGGCTCATATGGGGATCATTACGTGCATGATATGTCGGAGCAGTCGTAGAAGAGAAAATATCTGGGCTAGAAGCTTTTGGCACAGGAATGTGGTCCGAATGAGACAATGGTGTTGCGGCACTTGCAACACCAACGTAATTATACAATTTTCTTATCCTTTTTGCGGCTCCTTTATTCGCACATGCATAGCAATTCAATGGATTGTGACCTTCGCCAGGATTAGTCCAAGTCATTGGGATACCGAATGGCATACTTTCACGTCTTCTATTTTTCCAATCCATTAGACGGTTGTAGCAGCTTTTACACACTATATTTGGTACCCAATTTTCGTTCACTATAACATTTTGGTTGAAGTACATCTCGTATGTTTGAACAAAATCAGTACTGAAATTTCCCCTTTTTTTATGTGTTGAGACATATTGACCACAGCAGTAGCAAAAGCTATTTATATCTGCCTTGCACAGTTCCATATTCTGTTCTCTTTTGTTCACTTTTTAAGAACTGGAGAAAAATCACTTTTACTGTTCGCGTTCGTCGGCACTTGTTGAATGACAAAAATCACAGAACCAGTGTGAGAAAGAGAAGAAGTATAATGACAATGCATGTTTTATGTGAACATTACAGAACCAGTGTTGCCACATCAATATTTCTCTTTTAGTACAGTAGAAAAATATGAGAGAGTTCGGCTTGTGAGTGTCAATGTTTTCTCCAAATAATGTTGTGCATATCTGGAGCAAATTTTTGAAATTCATACATTTACCTAATTGTGAATAAATGAGAAACGCGTGCATCGATTTTCATGATCTATGCCTTTTTTGGCTCATGAGTTATGTGACTTTACGCGAAAGTAATTAGTTTTGGCACTTTTTTCCATTTTGGATTTTTTATGAATTTTAAAAAAAAAAAATATTTAAATTTTTAGGCAAAAAATACTTTTTTCCCTTCATACATTCATTTTTAACTTCGAAAGTGTTGCACATATAGGAAAACGGTATAGAAACAGATTAGAGAAATTGTAATTCTTAATTTTTCTAAAATTGTTTCATCAAAATCGGACAAGTGGTTCTCGAGTTATGTTAAACTACGTTTTTGCCAAAATGTTACAACTAAGCGAAAAAACATCAAGATAAGGAAAAAATTTAAAAGGTCATAAAAAAAAACTGACACATACGAACTCCAAACCCTTTGAGGGTTTTACTATACTGACCTAGTACCATCACCCTGACTTGAAATTTCTCCCCCCCCCCCCCCCCCCAACAATAATCCCAAAAATGTTCCATAGTGTAATCGACTACTGAATTGTGTACTCTCGTTGACTAAATGAAAGAGCGTAAGAATGCGTGTGAAGAATGTGTGTGAACTTATTTCCACAATTGTGGTATGGGCTGGACACCAATGCTCAAGGGTCAGTTTTAGGGCCTCTTCTTTTCTTAATGATCTTGCTGGTCATATGGAGTCGTGTTTGTAAAAGTTTTTTATTTGCTGATGATGTATTTCTCCTGTTTGGCTCCCATAGAGATAATATTGATGTTTTAGAATCTAATATTAATTATAGTTTAACGCGTTTTTCACAATGGTCATCTTCGAATTTTTTATCTCTTAATTGCTCTAAAACTAGGGTTATGCTCTTTGGTAATGTTGATTCCGAGCTTAATATCTGTGTTGATGGCCAGAGAATTGCCTTTGTTGACAACCTTAAGTGTTTGGGTGTATATCTGGATAATAAACTTACTTTTGAAAATCATGTAAATAACGTGTACGGTAGAGTATTAGGAATTTTGCGTAGAATTTATTCTAGTTACTTATTCTTGCCATGTTGTATAAGATATAGGTTGGCCTATGCACTTTTAATGCCACATATTTATTATGGACTTGAGGTAGTTTCCGGTACTTTGACGTTTATTTCAGCTAAACTATAGCGTATTGTTAACACTATAGTGCTTTATGTTTATAATGTTCGTATGCGAATTCATATTTCTTAAAATAATACTTAAAATTTCACTTAACAGTTAGGCACCTGTTTCCTGTCAAGTTAAGTATGTTACATTGGTTTCTTTTCTAAGTCTAAATTTACACGTTTCATCTTTTGATGCTCAACTTCTTTTCAACTCCCTTTTGAAGATGCCAATATATTCACACGTAGCAATCGGTTTCAACTTTTTTCGGTTCAAAACAACAACAATTTTATTAACAGCGAATCAAAGAGAAAAAGAAAAGAAAAAATTACATGCAGCCATCCTTGTGCATATGCCAACGAATAAAAATACAAAGCGTACTGACCGAGTACAGGCATCTCCGTACCAACCCCCTTTCTTCTTTCTTCCCTCACCTAAAAACATAAGAGTTGAGCATCAAAAGATGAAACGTGTGAAAGCAGACTAATTCTACGTGAATCTCCATGTCTGCTCACAACGTTGGGACTATAATTACAATTGTTTTGTTGATATTTTTATTTCTTAGGGTGGGGAGCCAATTGTTAAGCTGTTGTATTTATGATGTATAGATGTAAGATAATATTTAAGATATTATATAGTATTTTATTCAGGATGTATGTATCTATGTAATATGAAATTTTTAGGCTTATTGTATTAAGTTGGGATCACACGATTGCCGCAAATGCACCAATATGACACAATTTTTATTGTGCTTTATTGACGCACAATAATGAAATTGGATCAATAAAATATTCTGAAATCACACGATTGCCCTGTTTTAAACAAATTTAATTGCCGCTAGTTGGTACAAAGCGAAATGGTTACAACAAGTGCCGCAGCACAGTCACACGATTGTTCTTACTTGACAACTGCGAAAACAGCTGTTGTGGTAGCTTTTTTATTTGTTTGAAAGTTCTTGTTGGTTTGTTAATTAAATAAAATTAAATATGTATCATATAAATTACTGATTATTTTAATTTAAGCTCTTGGTCTTTTTATAAAAAATTTTTTAATTATTTATTTTTTCGATATTTCGCTAACCATTGGTTAGCATCTTCAGGAAATTATAATTATTTAACAATAAAAACTAACAATAACAAAATTATTGAAAAAATTTTTTTTCCTGTCACAAATTATTTTCAAAAACCTATTTTGTCATAAAAACAATTTCAAAAACCATAATAACAAAAAATAAAATATAACAAAGGTATAACAATTCATATAAAAAGAAAAAATTTCCTATTTATAAATCTAATTCAAAAACCACATTTGCAATAATAAAAAATATTTTGACTATAAGAAAAATTTATAACATATAACATTTTTGAATAAACCTATCTTTGTCGTACATATTTATAGCATATATGTATTTACACATATATATATATATATACATGAAAGTATATATACACATACATATACATATAGCGACACACATATATACATAAACATGCATATACATAAACATACATACACATACAAACACGTTTATACATATATAAACATATATACACCCATGTATACATACACAAACATATACCTACATATGTATACACATACATGTACATATCTACATACATTTATCTATTTAAAAAAAGTAGTGTTATCAAATAATTCATCTCTTAATAACTAAATTTCTATAATTACTAGCTATATTTTCCGTGTCTGCTTTGAAGTTCATTCTTTGTGTTATTGGTGTATTAATTATGTGTAACATTTCTAATATAAATCTGCGTTTGTAGTTTGTTTCATTGTTTAACACTGATGCATTTTCAAAATTTGGATAGTGATTTTGTTCATAACAATGATGAGATAATGCTGTTTTTCTAGAATTAATGTTTCTATATTTTTGATCCGATCTATGTCCTGCAACTCTAGTCCTTAATTTATTTTTCGTTGTACCTATATAAACCTTGTCACAATTCTCATTATCGTTTCCTTTACAAGGAATTTGGTATATAATGTTTGACATATCCCATTTATTAATCCTATCCTTAGTCTTGCTATATAAACTATTCAATGTATTGTAAGCCCTATATGCCACTCTATATTTTTCCGTGTCAAAAATCTTAGATCCTTTAATCCTTTCCGATATGCTAGGTATATACGTTAACGATTTATATATTCTTGGTTCTTTTGTTATTCCTGTATTATCATTAGTTCCCTCCTTATATTGATTAATCAATCTATAAATCAGTTTCCCTGGAAAATTGTTGTCCCTTAGTATATTTATAATTTTAATTATGTTCTTCCTGTGAAAAATTCTATCACTAATCGTCAGTACTCTATTTATTAAATTTTTAGCAGTATTCATAATCATCCGTTTACTATGCTTAGAATAAAAATTTATAATTCTTCCCGATGCCGTTGGCTTTTGATACCAATCTAGTACTAACTTGTTTCCTCTTCTTATTATTAATGTATCTAAGAAAGGTAACTGCGAATTGGACTCCATCTCTAAAGTGAAATTTATATAACTACTAAATTCATTAAATGTTTTCAATAAGTCATTCACACCGGATTCAGACATAATGCAGAATATATCATCTACATATTTTATCATTATTTTTGGTTTAATATTTAATTTCCCAATAGATACATCAAGTAATTTCTCCATAACTATATCAGCTATAATTGGAGATGCAGGAGATCCCATTGGAAGTCCTGTTTGTTGTGTATATACTTTTCCATTACATTGGAAGTATCTATTGTCCTCTACACAAAATTTTAAAATTTTAAAAAATAGTGACTTTTCAATCTCCGTATGTTGCCTTATTATATCCCACTTTTCTTCTATTATTTTAAGTGCTAAATCAACTGGTACGCTAGGAAATAGTGATACCACATCCAATGAAATTAATTTTTCATTCATTTGTATACAATGATTCTTTAATTTTTCCTTAAAATGCAACGAATCCTTTACATTATAAATCGAATGTTCCGTAATCTTTTTTAAAATATTTGTTAAATATTTACATAATTCATAAGAAGGCGAGTTTATAAAAGAACATATTGGCCGCAATGGAAAATCTTTTTTGTGGATTTTTGGTAACCCATAAAGTTTAGGTGCAGTTGCTATATTAGTTTTCAGTCTACTTTTATCATATACTGATATAATTTTTCGTTTAAATAGTTCTTCTATAATTTCATTTAATGAATTTAGTAGTTATATAAATTTCACTTTAGAGATGGAGTCCAATTCGCAGTTACCTTTCTTAGATACATTAATAATAAGAAGAGGAAACAAGTTAGTACTAGATTGGTATCAAAAGCCAACGGCATCGGGAAGAATTATAAATTTTTATTCTAAGCATAGTAAACGGATGATTATGAATACTGCTAAAAATTTAATAAATAGAGTACTGACGATTAGTGATAGAATTTTTCACAGGAAGAACATAATTAAAATTATAAATATACTAAGGGACAACAATTTTCCAGGGAAACTGATTTATAGATTGATTAATCAATATAAGGAGGGAACTAATGATAATACAGGAATAACAAAAGAACCAAGAATATATAAATCGTTAACGTATATACCTAGCATATCGGAAAGGATTAAAGGATCTAAGATTTTTGACACGGAAAAATATAGAGTGGCATATAGGGCTTACAATACATTGAATAGTTTATATAGCAAGACTAAGGATAGGATTAATAAATGGGATATGTCAAACATTATATACCAAATTCCTTGTAAAGGAAACGATAATGAGAATTGTGACAAGGTTTATATAGGTACAACGAAAAATAAATTAAGGACTAGAGTTGCAGGACATAGATCGGATCAAAAATATAGAAACATTAATTCTAGAAAAACAGCATTATCTCATCATTGTTATGAACAAAATCACTATCCAAATTTTGAAAATGCATCAGTGTTAAACAATGAAACAAACTACAAACGCAGATTTATATTAGAAATGTTACACATAATTAATACACCAATAACACAAAGAATGAACTTCAAAGCAGACACGGAAAATATAGCTAGTAATTATAGAAATTTAGTTATTAAGAGATGAATTATTTGATAACACTACTTTTTTTAAATAGATAAATGTATGTAGATATGTACATGTATGTGTATACATATGTAGGTATATGTTTGTGTATGTATACATGGGTGTATATATGTTTATATATGTATAAACGTGTTTGTATGTGTATGTATGTTTATGTATATGCATGTTTATGTATATATGTGTGTCGCTATATGTATATGTATGTGTATATATACTTTCATGTATATATATATATATATGTGTAAATACATATATGCTATAAATATGTACGACAAAGATAGGTTTATTCAAAAATGTTAAATGTTATAAATTTTTCTTATAGTCAAAATATTTTTTATTATTGCAAATGTGGTTTTTGAATTAGATTTATAAATAGGAAATTTTTTCTTTTTATATGAATTGTTATACCTTTGTTATATTTTATTTTTTGTTATTATGGTTTTTGAAATTGTTTTTATGACAAAATAGGTTTTTGAAAATAATTTGTGACAGGAAAATTTTTTCAATAATTTTGTTATTGTTAGTTTTTATTGTTAAATAATTATAATTTCCTGAAGATGCTAACCAATGGTTAGCGAAATATCGAAAAAATAAATAATTAAAAAATTTTTTATAAAAAGACCAAGAGCTTAAATTAAAATAATCAGTAATTTAATAAAAAAAAAGGTCAAACAAAAAGTTATATACAGTGGGGAGCAAAGGTGAGTACATGTTTGTATATCTTGCACTTCTAAGGGAATAAGAAAAACAATAATAAAGCTATTTAAATTTTTTTTTTGTATTTTATTTCTTTTTTAATTCTTGGCAAAATTCAATTTAAAACAAAATAAAAAAACAACAAGTTCATAGGTAAACATAAACAAAACTTAAATAACTCTCATGTACTCAATTTTGCACCTTCCTACTACAATTAATATTGATTACATTTTTAGTATTTAGTACATAGTCCTTTATCATTAAAAACACTTATTATGAGTTTTGGCATTCTTTCTACCAAGTTCTAAATAATTTCATCAGGAATGCGTTGACACTCCAGCTGCACACTGTGCCATAGCTCGTTTAAGTTCGATGGGGCTGTTTGATACTGTCCCAACCGTCTATTCACGATTGACCACAAATTCTCAATTGGATTGAAGTCGGGACTTTGCGGTGGCCACTGCATTAACTGAAAATTTTGCCCAGTCAACCATTCCTTAATGATTTTGGAGGTGTGCCTTTGGGTCACCATCCTGTTGAAATATGACTTCTTCCTCAGGATATGCGATCATATCCACAAAACCGGGAAGATGGGTCTCTAAAATTTTCAAATAATCCTCTTTTCACATGATACCATCAATTTTTTGCAGTGCTCCAATTTGCCACCAAGTAAAGCAGCCCCATACCATAACGCTTCCTCCACCATGTTTAACAGTTTATTTAACATGGTTTCTTTGTATGGTCTTCCCAGGGCGGCGCCAGCAATACTGATTACCATCTGACTGAAATCGGTTGAATTTGGATTCATCTGACCAGCATACTCGTTTCCAATTATCGGCAGTCCAATTCTTGTGTTCCAATGCAAACTTTAATCGTGCTGCAACATTTTTCTTTCATAATGCAGGTTTAGGTTTCTTAAAAGCTGATATGTAGCCAATGTTGTGCAGCGCTCTTCTTGCTGTCCATCGGCTTACATTTTTATTTATTGCTAGGGAAGCTTCCTTTGGCGTTAAAGATTGATTTGCCTTCATCTTTCTCATCATTAAACGTGCGTCGCCATCCTTTAAAAGTCTTCGGCGACCCAGAACTTGCGCTTGGGAAGTAATATTTCGCCTTTTCCGGACTCTTATCACCACTGAATTTCTTTGGCTTGTACTCTCGATGAGAAGCCATTCTCTGTCATGGTTAAAATACTATTTTCCACGGTTCGCGATAGCTTTCTCCTAATTTTAAATATTTTGGAATTTGTATTTTATATTTGAAATGCACCTTTTATTTACATTACGCAGTTTATCAAACACGACGTTAAACTAAAATTTATATTAACAGAAACATTAATAACACCAATCAAATCATAAACCAAATCAAAATTAACGGTAAATTTTGAATGTTTCAAAGAATATGGTTGAAAACACGCGGGTGCAAAATTGAGTACATGAGAGTTATTTAAGTTTTGTTTATGTTTGCCTATGAACTTGTTGTTTTCTTATTTTGTTTTAAATTGAATTTTGCTAAGAATTAAAAAAGAAATAAAATACAAAAAAAAAATGTTTAAATAGCTTTATTATTGTTTTTCTTATTCCCTTAGAAGTGCAAGATATACAAACATGTACCCACCTCTGCTCCCCACTGTATATGTATCATATATTTTTAATTATACTTAAGTTCATTAAATTTAATTTTAAATAAATTATTTCTATGAAGAAAGAATTTTACAACATGAAAATTAATTAAAATTGTTATTGATAATCTTTCATTTTTGACCGTGGCCGGGATTCGAACCGCGGCCGGCAGGTTACCATGACATGTTTCGATCGCAACCACTCGATCTCCTCAGATGGATTTGCCGTTTTACACTCGCAGCTATCGACGACTGCTGACGTCAATAGTCAAACATCAATCCTTAAACCAAGGCGAATTAACTACAGGTGGTGTCGAAACGGCATCTGATTTTGACAGTTCGGGCTTATTTGTTTTGATTTGTTAGTGTTTTGCTAATAATGGTTGACATTTCGAGCTAATGGCACTAACAATGCAATGCAAAAAATCCTATGTTGTTTCTGTTGTTTTTGGATTGTTGTAGTTCCGACACCACCTGTAGTTGAATTCGCCTTGCCTTAAACCAAAAAGTATTTTAACCTTTGGTAGATCGAAGTTAGCTTTTTTTAATGAACTTAAGCCTAATTAAAAATATTAAAAATTTGGATTAAAAACCATATATAGTTCACCAAAATAACCACAATACTAATTATTTATGTATCATATATGTATGTACTTAAACAAATTTTTGTTGAATATTTTTATTTAAATTTTTTAAGAAATTCCAAAAATTAAGTCTGTTCAACAATTTCGTATGTTAAGGTTCGCTTAGAAACTTAAATAAAAATATTCACACTGAACAGCTAAATATGCTTGTAGCATACATACATACATATTTTGGTAATAGCAATAATTAAAAAAAAAATTAAAATGCATAATAAATAAATAATTATTTATCTTCATTACCTACTAAAAGAAACACAAAAAAGTAAATTTAGTAAAAAAAAAGGCAAATATTGGTGCGTATTGTGTTGTTTGATTGCCGCACAAGAACACAATAAATATTGGTATATTATTGTTATTTTTATTGACGCGCGGTTGCATATCAAGTGGTCACACGATTGCCGCACCAGGGTTGCATTTTATTGGTAAAAGTAAGCACAATATTGTCCTCGATTGGTACATGAGCCATTTAATTGTGCAGTCACACGATTGGGTTATTGAAAATTATGAAAATTGGTGCATTGCGGCAATCGTGTGATCCCAGCTTTACAAATAAAAGTTATGCCGAGAAACTAGACAAATTAAATTCTTTTTATTAATTTGTAATAATAATTAAATTAATATATATATATGGCTTCTGTATATGAGACTAAAAAAATAATTAAGATTACAAAACACAATTTTAATTAACCGATCAGTTAATCGGGTAGTAATTAATTGGTTAACCGATTAACGGTTAACCGAATGAATACTCTAATAAGTATTCTTGAAGAACATTTTTCGCCTTCTATACAAAAACTTAGCTCATTTGGTAAATACACGTTTCAACAACAAAATAACAAAAATAAAAGAAATCTGGGACTCCAATCAGGGATGTGCTGGAAATCGCAAACGCAAAACTCAAGAATTTTAAAAGTCGTTTTTTAGTAAGATTTCTATAATAAAAGAATTTTATGACAAATATTATACAAACATTTCTCTATTAAACAGAATTTTATAACAAAAATTATAAAAATTAGATTAAAAGTGTTTTAAAAACAGCCTTCAAATTCTTGCGTTTTGCGTTTGCAATTTCCAGCACACCCCCCAATAACACCTAATGAATGTAAAACATTAATAGGAACAATGACTAAAAGAATTAAAATGACCCAAAAGTTAATGTAACACAGTATTAATTCGATTAACAAAGCTGTGCAAATTAATTGTGGTCAATTTTACTTAGAAACATTTGTCAGGACCAAAAGTGATAACACGATTATATATCCAACTTTCCTAATGAAATAAAAGTTTTGTTTTTGTAAATAAAATATAGAAAATATATTTTTAATTGACAGTTGATTTTTGAAATTTAATTAGCTTTACAGAAATTGTAGCCTTTAAATTTTAAAAATATAGATATAGCACTCTTATTTCTTTAATTTTAAACCGCTTAGAAAAGTTAATATTTCAAAAATGTTAATTTCGATTAGGGAATGTCTGAAAACTTTGTCGCCATTCTACTGCATACGCAAAACTCGACTACCAACCTTGTAGTTTTAACGGTTGCAAAGTGTATGGCTTGCATTCAAATTTGTATATTGAAGCTTTATGAGGAATTGTTTTACAATTGTATGGAGCTGTATGTTTTATTATAGACAACTCTATTTTTTTTTCTTTTTAGATCACTAAATTGAGAATTGAACATTGTTCAGTTTATACTAATTGCTCTTCATGCCTTGAGTCACGTGATCCCTTTTGCGGGTGGTGTTCTTTAGAGAAACGTTGTACTGTACGTTCTACTTGCCAGAAAGATACTTCGGCGGCTCGTTGGTTATCATTAGGAAGTGGTCAGCAGTGTATTGATTTTGAATCTATCTTACCAGAAAAAATACCTATATCAGAAGTCTCACAAGTACAACTTATCATTCGCACTTTACCAGAACCGATCAATGGCAAATATCGTTGCGTCTTTGGAAATTCTACGCCTATAGATGCAGAAGTTCTTGAAAATGGCTTATCATGTATGACACCGCCATTGTCCCAACGCCCATTAATTGCACCTAATACTGATCATGTTTTGGTTCCACTGTCAGTGCGCAGTTCAGAAACAAACAAGGATTTTGTGACGCGGTCGTTTGCTTTTTTTGATTGCTCGCGACACAATACATGCCAAAATTGTGTCCATAGCTCGTGGGACTGCAACTGGTGCATTTATGATAATAAATGTGTGCATAAAATGCAGCAGTGTCGCAATTTAGAAAATGTTATTGCCAAAGATGCGGAATGTCCACATTTAAAGCGTTCTAAAGATCCAATTTTGTTGCCTGTACGGGTTCCAAAGGAAATACGCTTCGAAATTGAGAATTTGCCAAAACCAAAAAGTGCACACTCTGGATTTTTATGTACCGTCCAAATAGAAGCCGCACAAATGCTATTACCGGCTCGTATTGACAATAACCGAATAGTGGTTTGCGAAAAAACGCCATATTTCTATGAAACAAATACATATGAATATCAGGCTAAAGTGGATATTACATGGAATCGGCAACATTACATAGATACAGCAATTATTACGCTCTATAAATGTGATGTGTTGGGATCGCATCGTGAACATGCAGATTGCAGTTTATGTGTTACAAGAGACCCGAAATATCAATGTGCCTGGTGCGCCAATACGTGTGTCTATAATGAAACTTGCGGCGCTTTAACTTCTTTAAATAATGGCTTAGACCCGTCTTCGTCATCCACAACTTCAATGGTGCTTCCTTCGAACCATAACTTTGAACTGTCTAAATTTAATGAATGTCCAAGGCCACGTATTGATATGATTAAGCCTTTATTTGGGCCCATAGAAGGAGGTACTTTGGTAACAATTGAGGGTAGTAATTTAGGTATACGAGAGGACGATGTTAAGGGTAAAATTTCTATAGGCTCTGTCCATTGTGAATTGGTCAATTACGAAATTTCGGTTAAAATTGAATGTCGTACAGGCGCTGTTAGTCATGAACTTACTGCACCCGTCAAAGTATTTAATGATGCTGGCTTTACCGAATCGAGTGTGCAGTTTCAATTTAAGGACATACAATTAAACGGGTTGACGCCAACTGTGGGTCCCAAGTCTGGTGGAACAAAAATTACTCTAATGGGTAAATATTTAAATATCGGTTCAAATATACGTGCCTTTCTGGATGAATATGAGTGTCACATAAATATGATACAGGCTTCGTCCTCGCGTTTAACATGTATTACTTCAGAAGCTACTCAACCAGAGCCTATTAGAATGTTACGTTTATTGGTTGATGGAGCTAATCGAACATATACCTGTCAACTGCCCCAAAATATGCGTTCCCTGTATGATCAACATATTTTATTTCATAATAATTATCATTACAATTTAGCCTCCTTACCGATTCCCTGTTCAATATACAATTACACCCAGGATCCCACCATAATGGAAATTAAACCATTAAGAAGTTTTGCTAGCGGTGGCCGGCTTTTAACAGTTCATGGTTTGTATTTAGATTCAATACAAAAACCAGAACTGGAAGTATATTACGAAAACAATCGCCTAAACAAAACTACTTGTGTTGTTATTAATTCAAGCCAAATGGAGTGTCCATCCCCTGTAGTGTCTCGAAAATTTTTGGCTTATAAAACGGCTTTAGACCAACAAACGGAGATGGCTGGACATAATCACGCAACTGCTGCGTCATTCATTTCATCAAACTCCAAAGCTTTAAGAAAGCGTGATATGTCTTACATTTATAGTACAGTTGGTAATATTAATAACAATGACCGATATTATCAAGCCCAGGATGTGGCTTCGTTTGTAAAAATAAGGGAGACTCAATTAAATCTCCAGCTTGGCTTTAACATGGATAATGTTCAATTGGTTAGAGACTTAAATAAGTATTTCCCAAGCCTAAGGAGTACGATTGTATATGTTCAAGATCCTAAATATCTTCCATTTAATGAAAACCTAAAACTGTACAAAGGCGACACCCTGGTAATCGAAGGTGAAATGTTAAATGTTGCTGCCGATGAATCAGATGTTAAAGTCACAATAGGAACCGAACAATGTAATGTAACCAGTTTAACACTAACCCAGTTACTGTGCACCCCACCAGAAAAGCAACCAGTCTCTACGGATGAAAATGGTGTCGAACAGCTTAATGATTTACCATTAGTTGTGGTGAAAGTTGGTCGAAACTTGCGATTCGTAATTGGTCATATCAAATATGATCTACTGAAGCCTTACACATTTTCGCACGCTTTGTGGGTTATTATATTTACAATTCTTATCGTTGTTGTGCTTTTGATAGTCGTTTTGTTCATATACCGACGAAAGACGACACAAGCCGAAAGAGAATACAAACGCATACAAATCCAAATGATAACTTTAGAGAGTAACGTTCGTTCAGAATGTAAACAGGCATTTGCAGAATTACAAACGGACATGACGGATTTAACGGCTGATTTGGAAACTTCCGGCATTCCCACCTTAGATCACGTTAATTATATTATGAAAGTATTCTTTCCTGGTGTAACAGATCATCCCATTCTAAATTCTCCAAAGGTAAGAATTGTTCTACTTAATTGTAAGAAATTAAACATTTAACGGTGGATCCTTAATGTTCAAGTATATTACTGATACCTTAAAGGGTGAGTCAGAAAAAACTTATACACACTACTCAAGCTTTAACTTATCCTTGGTCCAACAAATAATTATGTTTTTAATCACGTTTGCTTTTAAAAATATATCAGATAATATTCTTTCTAATTCACTAATATTCAACAGTTATACATATATTCCTGTGGTTCCTAAAAGGAACAAAGGTCCACAAAACTGTTATTTCGGTCAAAATGGACAGCAAATAAAAGTATTTATGTGAAAAAATTTTAACTTAAAAAAACCAATATTCACTTTCGAAAAAATAGCTAAAGATCTGAAGGTTCATCGTCACACTGTTTCAAAAGCCATCAAACAGTATAAGGAAGACTTAAACATTGAAAGAAACCCAGGATCGGGAAGTAAAAAAGGTCTAACAGGTATTGGTAGGGCAAAAAAAGTCTAACAATTCTTTCGACGAGCACCTAAAACTTCTAGCAGAAAAGCAGCTCGTAAAGTTAAATGCTTCGATTCTTTTGTGCGCAGATCCAAAGCTAGTGCTGGGTTGAAGTTGTATAATGTTCAAAAAGTTACAGATCGCAATGCGGTAAAGAACTTAGAACAAAAGAACGAGCGAACAAATTTAGGTAACATTTAACAAAAATATACACCTATTGTGTGATGGATGATGAAACTTATATACTGGTAAACTTTACAAAACTTCCCGTACAAGATTTTTATATGGCTGATGGATAAGGTAATGTTTAAGAACAATACCGGACAAAAAAACAAAAATAATTCCCAAAGAAGTTGCTTGTGTGGCAAGGCTATTTGCAGTTGTGACAAAAGAAGCCAATCATTTGTGAAATCGGGCAAGATAAACACAGAAATATATGTATGTGTGTTTATTAAGGAGTGTCTAAAAAACGGCTTTTACATTTTCTAAAACAGCACAGAGTGTCTTTATATTTCTCGCCCGATTTAACTTCATTCCACTATGGAAAAAAGGCCCTTGAGTGGTATTCAAAAAATAATGTCCATTTTGTACCACGGAAGGCAAATCCACCCTCCTGTCCAAAACTTCGACTTGTTGAAAGGTATTGGCTCTTGTAAAAAATAATTAAAAACACAGGAGATGTATCCCAGGAAATGTCCAATTTTAAGCGTAAGTGGACCACTTTGTCTAAAAAGCTAACGGAAGCAACTATTAAATCTTTAATGGGAGGTTTTCCGAAAAAGGGGATAAATTAATAAATATCAAGTAATATACCAATATTTTAATGTTTAATGAATTTGTACAATATTTAAATAAATTTAAATATTTTTGAAAATTTTTATATTAAACGGTTTAAGTTTTATTTAACTTAATACAAGTTTTTTTTGGCTCACTCTTTATTTAAGTTGTTTTTTTTAAATTTTAATTTAAGTTATATTATATGTGTGTATGTTTATGTATAAATAACATTGCCTTTGTCTTAACTTTATATTTTCATTTTCAGTTACGTATGAATAGCCCTCACACTAATTACGACACTGCAATGTTACAATTCGAGCAACTTATAAGTAACAAATATTTTGTATTAACATTCATTGAGACATTAGAAGCCCAAAACTCTTTTAATATACGAGACAAGTAAGTATTGTACATATGTATATATTTGTATTTATTTATTAGTTATCATAACTTATAAAAACATTAGGATAACTTATTAGAGTTACAGAATAATTCATAGAACTATAATTAATCTAAATATTATTTACATTGTTTTTAAGAATTTTAGGATAATGATGATGTTAGTTGGTGAGGGGTTGGACAGGTATTGTATTGGATTTGATTCAAAGATGTGGTATCTCATAGCTAAAAATTTCGTGCAATATGATAAGATATGTATGTTGGAAATGGAACTTGTATTACAATGTGGACATTGGTCCGATGAGTTAGGCTCCATTAGGTGTTTCTTTCTATTTACATATATACTAGTTAACCCGGTAAACGTTGTTTTGCCATATAACCTATTTCTAGTTAATAATTTGGTTTTTATTAAAAAAAATAACGAATGCGTTGTAAGTGTGTAGTGAGGGGATCTATATCAGAAAGAGGAATGAAGAGATTAATACCATGATCGGCGATGAAAAAAAAACAATTGCCATTTATTTCTGTTAGTTACATACATATTCAAAAGTTAAACATAAAAAAGTGATGTATTTTTTTCCTGAAATATGAAAATCTGATAAAGATAATCAATATTCATTATGAAAAGCAATTGGGTGTACGAAATTTTTTGTCAGACCATCTTTAGCTTTGCCGCAGTATTACCAACTATTTCTGTTGCTCCAAACGAAGTCATTTTAAAGCATGAATTGAACGTGCTATTGGACTTGAGGTACTTGTTTGAATTTTGACCCATAATGGTAATCTGTACCCGTGTTCTGTAACTTTGGTGAGAACTTCTCGCATAGAAAAGATGTGAAACAAAATATTCCATCGTTTTTCGAAAAATGAGAATAAAGTGTGTTTGTAATTCAACATGTATTACGTCGTTACGTTATAAATGTCATTATATTCCCTCCAAGCCGATGTGAAATTGCAGACGTTGAGAACGCCAGTCACAGATGTCGTTGACAGCTACCAAAATTTAATAAAATTAAAATATTTTCAATGACGGCGCGCAGTGGGTAATTTCACAAGAAGGCGATCAAAATTTCACAACTTTTGAATGGATCTGTATTTTTTATGCGATTTTTTTGCTCGATAGTGGGATCTTAGTCGTTCATTGGTTCTGGTGGTGTTTCAATTTCTATTAGTTCCACTTTCCTGATGCGCAACACAACCCGGATGGCTAATGCACGAATTAGAGCGCATGACAATGGGGACAATGCTCTTTGTGTGTCAACTACGAACCGGCGCGATTGTCCCGTTCAAGTTGTTGATTCCGTTCAGCTCGTGCCCCCTGTGAATGAGATTATTCCCGTGCGTCTTCCTGGCATTGTTCACAGTAATACTCACAGACCAACAAACAAAGTTTGTGTGCTTACTGATTTGTTATTTGGATATTGTTCTTACAAAAATGTTAAAATCGCGATTAAATATATAAGAGAGTGATTAATTTTGTAGAGAATTGGTTAACTAATTATATATTATATATATTATATTATATATTATATATTATATATTATATATTATATATTATATATTATATATTATATATTATATATTATATATTATATATTATATATTATATATTATATATTATATATTATATATTATATATTATATATTATATATTATATATTATATATTATATATTATATATTATATATTATATATTATATATTATATATTATATATTATATATTATATATTATATATTATATATTATATATTATATATTATATATTATATATTATATATTATATATTATATATTATATATTATATATTATATATTATATATTATATATTATATATTATATATTATATATTATATATTATATATTATATATTATATATTATATATTATATATTATATATTATATATTATATATTATATATTATATATTATATATTATATATTATATATTATATATTATATATTATATATTATATATTATATATTATATATTATATATTATATATTATATATTATATATTATATATTATATATTATATATTATATATTATATATTATATATTATATATTATATATTATATATTATATATTATATATTATATATTATATATTATATCTTATATATTATATATTATATATTATATATTATATCTTATATATTATATATTATATATTATATATTATATATTATATATTATATATTATATATTATATATTATATATTATATATTATATATTATATATTATATATTATATATTATATATTATATATTATATATTATATATTATATATTATATATTATATATTATATATTATATATTATATATTATATATTATATATTATATATTATATATTATATATTATATATTATATATTATATATTATATATTATATATTATATATTATATATTATATATTATATATTATATATTATATATTATATATTATATATTATATATTATATATTATATATTATATATTATATATTATATATTATATATTATATATTATATATTATATATTATATATTATATATTACAGTAGACTCGCGATAACAAAAACACCGCCTTACGTGAACACCGGCTAGCATGAACATAATTTTTTTTACACTGACTACTCTGTAGCGTGAACACAGTAAGAAAGCCCTATAACGTGAACAAATGTAAAATTCATGGAACATAGAAAAAGTTGTTTTCTTTTGAACATTTTTAAGCAATCACTACTTCTTTAAAAACTGGGAATCCCCGTAAATGATTGCTTATGAATATATTCTGGCATTTTGTGTAACGCGAGCTGTTGATTTGCTTAGTTTGTTTTTAGTTTGATATAAAGTGTGTCGTGAAAAATGTCGCAAAAACTAAAAAATTTTTTAACTTTAAAGGAAAAAGTGGATGTAATAGAAAAAATAAAAAAAAGATCAACCGTGACTAGCGGTGTTCAGCTTTTTGCAAAAAAAGAAAATCCAAAAAAAGATAACCCATTTTTTTAAATAATTTTAATGTAAATTGTTTTTCTTAACAAAACAAATACGAATATGAATTAATGAATATGAATTAATAAAAAAAATATATGAATTTAAGTTAAATATATGTCTATTTTATTTTTAAGATGTAAAAAATTACACCTTCGTAAACATGAACAACTTCGCAAACGTGAACACGCTTAGGTTTTAATAGTTCACGTTACCGCGAGTCTACTGTATATATTATATATTATATATTATATATTATATATTATATATTATATATTATATATTATATATTATATATTATATATTATATATTATATATTATATATTATATATTATATATTATATATTATATATTATATATTATATATTATATATTATATATTATATATTATATATTATATATTATATATTATATATTATATATTATATATTATATATTATATATTATATATTATATATTATATATTATATATTATATATTATATATTATATATTATACTAGCTTAACCCGGTGCGCTTCGCTACACTGCTTAAACCACTTCTTCAGTTGAGAGATATTTAATATATGCATCCTATGGAAGGTTTTCCCCCCCTGCGCCTTCCCGCTTTATTTTTATTTTCAAAAGTGTAGTATACCATAAGTGTGACTTCTACAAAGTTTGAACATTCTAACTTTAATAGTTTTTAAGATATCCGATATTAAACATTGGCGTCCTATGGGGGGTAACACTTCCCCCGCTGCTTTTGTGTTTAAATTTTGGGGCTCAGAACATCCTACTACCAAAAGTTCAACAAATTGCTTGCAGCGGCTCTTATTAATATTGCTATCTATGAGGGGTACTGCTCCTCCTCTGTCTACCCCGCCCATTTTTATATTGAAATTTATAGTTTACCATAGTAGTAGCTGTAACCATGTTTGAAGACTCTCCCTTTAATAGTTCTTCTGTTGAGCGATATTTAATTTATGCATCCTATGGAAGGTATTTCCCCCTGCGCCTTCCCGCTTTATTTTTATTTTCAAAAGTGTTGTATACCATAAGAGAGACTTCTGCAAAGTTTGAACATTCTCACTATAAAAGTTCTTAAGATATGCGATATTAACCATTGGCGTCCTATGGTGGGTACCACTTCCCCCGCTGCTATTTTATTTCAATTTTGGGGCTCTGAAGATCCTACTACCAAAAGTTCAACAAAATGCGTGCAGTGGCTCTTATTAATATTTCTATATATGAGGGGTACTGCTCCTCCCCCGTCTACCCCGCCCATTTGTATATTGAAATTTATAGTTTACTATAATAATAGCTTTAACCACTTTTGAAGACTCTCCCTTTAATAATTCTTCAGTTGAGCGATATTTAATATATGCATCCTATGGGAGGTATTTCCCCCCCTGCGCCTACCCGCTTTATTGTTATTTTCAAAAGTGTTGTATACCATAAGAGTGACTTCTAGAAAGTTTGAACATTCTCACTATTACAGTTCTTTAGATATGCGATGTTAAACATTGGCGTCCTATGGGGGATTCCACTTCCCCCGCTGCTATTTTATTTTAATTTTGGGGCTCAGAAGATCTTACTACCAAAAGTTCTGCATAATGCGTGCAGCGGATCTTAATATATGCGATAATTAATATTGGCATACTATGGGGGATACCAATTCCCCTGCCCCTATCGAAAAAATAAGTAGCCTATTTTATTTTTAGGGCTCACGTGATGTATCTGTAAAAATTTCAGGAAAATCGGTTCAGTAGTTTAGGAGTCTATAAGCCAACAAACAAACAAACAAACAAACAAACAAACAAACATACAAACATTTTTCATTTTTATATATATAGATATTATATATTATATATTATATATTATATATTATATATTATATATTATATATTATATATTATATATTATATATTATATATTATATATTATATATTATATATTATATATTATATATTATATATTATATATTATATATTATATATTATATATTATATATTATATATTATATATTATATATTATATATTATATATTATATATTATATATTATATATTATATATTATATATTATATATTATATATTATATATTATATATTATATATTATATATTATATATTATATATTATATATTATATATTATATATTATATATTATATATTATATATTCAAAACTAAAGAAATTTATCGCTTTAATCC
Organism: Pollenia griseotomentosa; assembly: GCA_963931875.1. Classification (NCBI taxonomy): domain Eukaryota; kingdom Metazoa; phylum Arthropoda; class Insecta; order Diptera; family Polleniidae; genus Pollenia; species Pollenia griseotomentosa. The sequence goes on from OZ007565.1 coordinate 9,349,810, forward strand.
TAAACATTTAACCAACATTTTTTTTTATCAGATCTTAAAATATTGAAATAACTAAAAAAATTATCCACAGTTTATTTTTTAAAAATACATATTCAGGGGTGTTCTGGAAATCAAACACGCAAGAATTTTAAAGTTGTTTTTAATACATGTTTAATCTAATTTTTATAACACTACGTGACAGTTTTTTGAGCAAATGAATTTGATACCTTAATGCTGAATCCGAATGTGAAGTCAGAATTGTCAAAAGTATAAAAAAAGAACAGTTTTTGAGATATTCCAAAATAACCGTTATTTGTGTTTTTTAAAAAGATGATGCGACTGAAATGCAAATATCTCCAAAAATTTTAAACGGACTATGTGTTTCTTTCTTTTTAGTGAAAGGTTATAAAATTTCTAAAATAACCATGGATTGCCCGTGAAGATTGGTCAATAAATGACAAAATTACAGGGTCAAAAGTTCAAGCTTCATTGAAAATTTTATGATTTTGTTCAATTTTGCTCTTTTCAAGTTATTTTTTTTAAACCAATGATTTAAAAATCTTAATGTTTTATTGCATGCGATATTTGATTACTTTAATATGAACATTTTGCGTCCAATATATGTCTTGATTGGTACAAAAAATGGCATGGCTACTGTTTAATGATGACTCATTTATAACGCAGCACCCTGTAATATCATAGCGGTCCTTAAATTGTTATTTACTTAAATTTAAATTCTGTCATTACAATTTTATTCTTATATTAAGCCTAGCTTGTTAAATAATGTTTAAAATCATTAAACTCACTCTAGTTTCAACCGTCTAACAATAAACAAGTAAAGCAACATAAAAAAAACATTGTGACCCAACAAAACAAACTAATATGGTACATACCTACATAAATTAAAAACAAAACTGTGAACAAAACAAATTACATTGAATTAAAACACTAATATTAAATAAAACACAAATATTAAAACCAACAAATACAAAAAACAAAGTGTTTTTATTTGAATTAAAAATATAGTGAGCCGTGTTAAATTAGAGGACTCAAAATTAAAGATCGACCCTCAAACAGCTACAGAAGATTTAGTAAATTAACCCACATAGAAATTCAATAGTTTTAAGTTGTTTTTAATATTTATTGTTACTAAAAATTTTGCTTTGTATATTTATTTGTGATGTTTTTCTATGATTTGATACAAATCGAAAAGTGGGTTAATTCAATTAATCTTGTGTTAATTTGTAATTTTTGCACCGATCTGGATCCTATTGGGCATAAACTGTTCGTATTGAAATAGGCTAACGTCGTAAGCAATAAAACTTAAAAAAAAATTTAATGTTTGGCTTAAAAAAAATAATTTGAAGAGCCAAATTGCAAAAAATCACCAAATTTATAATAAACTTTTAAATTTTGTCCATTATAACTGCCATTTTTTGACTCATCTTCACAAACGACCCATGGTTATTTTAGAAATCCAAGAAGTACATAATATAATATGTTTTCAAATTCACAAAAGTATTTTTCTCTTTTCTAAGAGCAACATGCTTTGGTTGAAAAACAACCATGCTATTATAAGTCTTTAACATATTTTAGTTAATGTTAACCATAACATGCTTAGCGGCAACCATAATATGGATATGGATACTTGATGGACTACTAATTTAACTACAATAAGGTTGTCGGTGACAATAACATGGTTATATTTAACATAACATGTGTAAAATTTTCTTTAAAAATAGTTTTGTTGAAGGTAACCATATTTAACCCTTAAGCAAACACCAAAATGATTATACGCAAACGAACCCCAGGGCCGGGCTGGGACTCATTGTATTTTATATGGAGCTTTTTGTGGCTATAGAAAAACTCACAATAACGAACCCCTTGGGCCTGCCTGGGACTACTTTTATATGTATGGAGTTTTATGGCTATAGCAGGAACATTTTGTTGGGAAATATAACAATTCTTCGAAAAAAACAGTAAAGAAAGAATTCTTATGTGTTGCGTATGCTTTTTGAAACGTTTCATTTTGATTTTATTTACCGCATTACATATATAATATGTCAGGGCCTGGCCAGTAAATTTACACTTTTTTCTCATTTTGTTCTATAACACACTTTGATTGAGGAAAACATAAAGTTTCGTTCTAATATATTTAATAATTATATTAAAAAAAAACTGAAAAAAGTCAAAAATTCCTGGCCAAGACCTGGTGAAGGGTTAAACATGTTTTTTCTCTGGGTGTACAGGCGTTATCGAGTTGGTATATGACTCAGCATTTTAAAACATTCCAAATCGCAAAATTCAAACATTTCTTTTAGATTTGCAGTTCTTTTTAGTCGATGTCAAAAAGTTGTTAAAAATTGGTTTGTTGCACTTTAAATACAGTATGCAGAAAAGGTGTTTTATTTTTGTGCAAAAAAAGTACAAAATGAAGTTTAAACGCTAAAAAAAAGTACAATTGCGTACTTCTTTAATGCTTATGCAAAAAACAGTACAAAAAGTAAAAAAGTACACGTACTGCTGAAAACATTACGTCTGAAAAGCCTAAAGGCTCAGTTAGGCGAACGTTGCTGTACCGTATCTGTACTGTATCAATCAGCTGTTCGCTTTTTGTTATATGAAAACCAATACAAAAGCTTACCGAAATGCAATGTACCGTAGTTGCAACGTACCATTCTGTATAAAATAGAATTTCATACCGTTGTTACGTGACATTTGTAAAACAGTGATGGGCGGCTTGTATGTTACATGAAATGCGGGTATTTTTGCTCTTTTTTTTTGTATTTTTTTTTAGTATAGCTATGGAATTGTAACAAAACAATTTACAATACAAAATATTTTCATTTATACAAATATACATATGTTTAGATGTACAAAATCAACAAATGCATATACACACACAATGGAAATGTTAAACATACAAAAGGCTTTAAATGGTATCAAAACTTTGTTTGTTGTATGCACATTTACAATACATATATTGAAAATAATATATATAAAATATATATGCAAAAATACAAATTTGTTTATGGTAAATCTATAATATAAATATTAAATTATTAACGTTTTTTACATACACAAAATACTTCTTTAATTAAATCACTTGGTACTTTTTCTGCACAGCGGTCACCATTTAAACATTTTTGATTCCCATCACTGTGTGTATTGTTTTATGGATACTATTGCTTTTTGTTTATGTATGGGAAAAACATATGAAACGTTTTTAAATGTTCTATAAGTGCACCAACGTGCTTACAGTACGGTGCGGTACATTACGGGTACAGCAACGTTCGCCTAACTGGGCCTTAACTGTTTACCAAAACTTAAACAATGCATTAAAAATGTAGTGTCATAAGGCCTTAACCTTTATGTGATCGGTAATCTACATATGGGCATTTCCGTCAAAAGGTCCACCGTGACCGAAAACTTAAAAGTTATTAAAAGCTAATTATTTTACGATATTGTTATAGAGAAATATTTAGATTTTACTAATTTTATAAATTTACCCATAAATCTGTTCACTTAGACAAACAATCAGACTGCAAAGTTGTGCAAAAGTAATTTCTTATTTGTGAGAATGTTTTATTGCATGTTTTCTTTAATATTATCTTTCTCAAAAGAGGTGATATTTGAAGAAAATTAATCCAAAAAAATTTTCTTACATGGTCTGTAATCTAAGGAAGAGTGCGAAGAGAAATATGTTATTCGGATTAACGGTAAATTTTTATTTTTTAAATCATTATTCAGTTAAATTATTATGGAAAAAATGTCACGTTCGAAATGTCACGTATCGAAACAGATTTTGGCTAAAAAAAAAATAAATATCGAAGGTTTTGGAATCAAACCAAAGACATTTAAATGTTACATTGCTACGTAAAATTCTGAAAGTAGTTTGACTAAAAAATTGTGCCAGGTTTCGCTGAATTACGCCTTTTTATACATGTCCACAAAAACTACTTCTATTTTTTTCACGTTCGAACCGCTACTTCTTTTGCCATTATCTTTGACCTAGAATCGCGCCCCCCATAAACTTAAGCATAGATAATAATGCTTTCTTAGTGCTATAATTTAAGGGTTAAAAAAACGTAAAAATATTTGTTGTTTAAAATGTTATTGCATTTTTGATGCGTACGACTGTCACGTTCAACACTTTGGAATTACCCATATGTAGCATTTTTGCAGAAAAAGTTAAATAAAAATAAAATTCCACAACAACAGGGTCCGAAATTTTCAGTAGCTTCCTAAAAATCAATTCTATGCAGTTTTGACCCTACTTTTCAAAATGACCATCTCTTGGCCGGTAGTCTACAAATGTAGACACCATATAAAATGTCATAAAATTAACATCACTCTTTTACTCAATTTAAATTTTCATGTCGAACATGTATGTCATTTAGTATTTTTTATTACCTCTTGCTTTGCACCTTTGTGTATGCATGAGTGTGCTTGCATTTTTGACTTCATTATATTTTATAAATATGCATTAAAGTACAACACTCTGCGTACTAAAGTTTTTTTCATATGTGGACATAGTTTTCCATACAAATACATACATAATTGCTCTACAAATGTAGACCTTCGACCGCCCACATAAGTTTACAATCCCGAGTACAAAAAGGTTAATAAAGTGAGGCAAAAAATATAGAAAATTTTGGTCCATCACAAAACAAAATATAATGGCCTCTTCGTCGATTTCGAACGAAGTCTTCGTTAGCTTAACTTACATTTAAAACAAAAACAAATTATAAAATATTGTTTTTGTTTACATGTAGTAAGTTAAGCGAACGAAGTCTTCGTTCGAAATCCTTCGTTCGAAATCGACGAACAGGCAATAAAAAATTATAACGGGACTTTTCCGGACACAAATTTTATTTCAGAGCAAGTAAACACAGACATCTTTAAAACACAAAACAAACCACCGATAATGTTTGCAAATATCAGAGAGAATTGCAATTGTACAAAGTACATAAGGGGTCCTATTCATGTGGCGGTGAGTGCAACTATCCTTAAAGACCTGTACATCCCAAGATTAGCCATATTCAGCTAAGAACCACGACAGCTAAAGAACATGGCCAAAAGATAAAATAGTAAAAATGGATATTCATATGTATATATGTATGAATATTACCTTTATGCGCATATACATTCGCCTCAAATATACCACTTTAATTATAGAAAAATGCATAAGGATTTAATCATACAACATGCAATTGCTTAAAGTCTGCTTTCCTACCAATATAAAAAATATTTAACAACTATTGATAACAGTTTTATATTAAACATAATCCACCCTATAAAAAACTCGAAAATCGTTAAATAATCCACCCAAAAAATCCGTTTTATCCGAATATCTCTAAACATTTAAGCATATTTTTTGTAGGCCAGCTTAAAAATGAAAGTACGTAACACGCGTAAGTGCGCGCGCGCTCTGTAAATATCTGTCAAAAAAATTAAAGTAGTGTTTTTTCAAATAACAAGTTACATGCAAAATATTTTGACGCGTTTGCGCCAGAAAGTTGGTTAACTTTGAACTTTATTACGCGTTATGTATTTTTGACAAGTAATCAGCTGATAATAACAAGCATTATTTAACAAATTTGTGAATCATGAAGGAAAAACTGATTGAAGAGGTTGAAAAACATACAATATATACAAATAGAACAAATTCAATAAAAAAATCAATCTTGATATATTTTCGAATCCGTTTTTAACGTACAAATAAGCAAACAAATAACGCGCGTTGTGTAACTTGCAATTTTTTATGCGCTAAAGTTTTTAAACGCACGACGTACGTCGACGAATTAACGTGTGCTATGTACTTCTACCTTAAGTTTAATTTTTTTGCAATCCATAAATACATATATTTTTGGCGAATTTGTTTAAAGTTTGAATATCCGAGGTAACCAATTTTAGAGGTCTACAAGTCACTCTCCTGACCCTCTATGGACCCGTGTTTTTTCAAATCAACTCAAAAGTTGCCCGGATATGCCAATTTCAAGAATTACATTAGTTTCAGAATTATTTTTCAAACAAAACTTTCGTTAGCCATTGTGTTGTAGTTTAGAGCAAAAAAATGTTGTCTCATTTCATTAAAATGAAAAAAGTGTTCAACAGACAGTTGCAAAAGCATATATGGAGTTAAAGAGGACACTTTCAGCTTTCTGAGGTACTAAAATCTCTTTTACTCTTTTTGACCCTACTAAGTTTTATTCCTCTGAAATTCGGATTTAATTAAAATATAGAACCTGGGGAAACATTTAATAACAGATTAGGTATGAATAATACAGTGATATAATGAACCATTTCTCCCACTAATATAACAAAAAAAAAAAAAAAAATTCGACCCATTATTTATAACAGGTTGCGAGATATCATAATATTTTTTTTTCACGATAGAGCGGGGAGGTTTCCCCACAGTGACAGGTACCGCGACCAGGTCAGGTCTATTGTACCCACTCCCCTTAGCTGGCCAAAAGTCCCTCCGCTTCCCATAGGAACCCAACCAGGGCCTTTGCCGATATATTACCGATTCGGGACGCACACATTATACCATGCCCCAAGTGCCTCCTCCTGGCCCATGCCAGCGCCGGGGAGTCACACAGTACATGCTCCGTCGTCTCGTCCCCGTCTAGACATAGTCTGCATTACTGATCCTCAGCCAGGCCCATCCGATAAAGGTGGTATTTGATCGTGTGGTGACCAGTCAAACAGGCCACCAGCAGTCGCAGATCCCGTCTGCCGAGACCATTCGTCCTCATTACATTACCGGGAGAGATAATCTCCTTGCCTGACGCATTCCCGGAAGCGATACCCAGTATCCCCTACGTTCGTCCAGAGCCCAGTCCTCCATGACGGACTGGACCCCTGCCCAACTTAGTCCACAGAAGGGCTCGGGACCTATCATCCGCGCGTTAGAACCCGCGCCAATCTGCCCCTTGTTCCCAGCTCCTGTAGCTTTCCACGGCACTCCGCCACCAGCCTCGAGGACATTCTTTAAGAAGAGAGTGCTTTAATGGCCGCTTGGCTATCAGTGAAAATCACATTACTGCCACCAACCATTCCCCTATCCAGAATGTTGCCGCAACACACATCAATGGCGCAAATCTCGGCCTGAAAAACACTCGGCGATTCGCCCATTGCCATCGAGAGTCGTGTATTAGGTCCAAAAACCCCTGCACCCACTCCGTGCTCCGATTTTGACCCGTCAGTATACCAGTGAAATTCATGGTTTCCCCGACATAGATTCCCAACACTCCAGGACCTTTCGTCCGGAAAGATTGCCCTGAACCTTCTGTTGAAGACCAGTTCCGTGGTCATTATGTCTGCCCTCGTACAGACAGATAGACCCGGAGCCATGTCCATCAAGCTAGCATGCCCCTGGACCTCAGCAAGTCCCGATGTTAGCTTGATCCTAAGGAGACCGGACATAGCAGTCTTCCTTATATGGATGTGTAGTGGCAATATGCCCACTATAACCTCAAGTGCTGCCGTGGGACATGTGCGCATTACCTCAGGGCAAGACACACCATCCGCTGCAGCCTGTTGTACTTCCTCATTGCAGTCTCCTGCCGAATCTTAGGCCACCATACCAATGATCCGTAAGTAATTATCGGTCTGACCATCATTAAGTATAGCCACCTTACCATACTTGGACTAAAACCCCAAGTTCTCCCAAAGAAGCCCTTGCATGCCCAGAAGGCCCTTACCGCCTTCCCGAGGATTTGATCCAAGTTCGAGTTCCAATTGAGCCGTCAACCTCAATTCCGTCCACTACTAGCTTCTCCAGCCTGTAGTTGTACCTCCTCGTGAACGGTATCACGGCCGCCTTGTTAGGGTTGATACTCAACCCCCTTTCATGGCACCATCCAAGAACCCTATTGAGAGCACCCTGCATCACCTCCGTGATGGTGCTCTCGAATTTTCCAGTCACCACTATTGCCAGGTCGTCCGCATAGCCAATGGCCCGAAGGCCATATCCCTCGAGCTTTACCAGCAGATCATCAATCACCAGGCACCATAATAAAGGTGATAGCACCCCCCCCCCCCCCTGTGGACAACCCTTAACAGCACTGATGCTGACACTAGTGACATTCCAGGAGGCAGTACTTTTCCTTCCCCTCAACATAGCCCCGATCCAGTTGACCGTGAGTTCGTCTATCCGCTTCCGCACCAGAGCATCCGTGATAGAATGTAGCTCGTGTTGTCAAAGGCACCCTCCACGTCAAGAAATGCACACAATGCGATCTCCCCATTACGTTGTGCCTTTTCTATCTGCACAACCAAATGGTGCAATGCCACCTCAGTCGACTTACCCTTTTGGTAAGCAAACTGCGTTCGGTGCAGTGGCGTGGAAGCCTGCAGTTTTTCCCTGATGTGCAGGTCCAGTAGCCGCTCAACAGTCTTGAGCAAAAATGAAGTAAGGCTGATAGGTCTATAGGATTTCGGCTTCTCCAGCGGCCTGTTGCCAGCTTTGGGAATAAATACAACCCTGACCGTACGTCAGGTGGTCGGAATGTATCCCCAGGTGAAGCTTGCCCTAAAAAGACCAATCAGAGGCCCTATTATCATATCAAGACTCTCCTGTAACAATACAGGGAAGATTCCGTCACCTCCTGGTGACTTGAATGGGCCGAACGAGCCAACTACCCACCGTACCCTATCCTCATCGAAAATCCTACCGGCTAACCCATTAGCCCGGCGAGTCCCCGGGATTGCCGCCTCGACATTTGTGTGTCCAGTATCATCCACAACAGTCGAGCCGGGAAAGTGTACTCTTAGCAAGGTTTCCAAAGTCTCCCTGCGGTTTGTCGTGAAGGAACCATCTGTTCCCTCCACCAGACCCACTCCATTTGAGTGTCCCTTGGTCATTACCCTGTGAAGTCTTGCCGCGCTAGGAGGGCCCGCGACACTACTGCAAAAGTTCCTCCATGAATCCCGTTTGGATTTACGTAAGCATTTGTTATATTCCGTTAGGGCACCTTTGTACTCCTGCCAGTTTTTGGTCCGTTTTGCCTTGTTGAATAACCTCCTGACATGCCTCCGCTTCTGCTCGAGCGTCTCATTCCACCATGGAGTCCTACGGCTGGAGCTTAAGGGTCGCAATGTCGTACTCCCTCGAAAGGAGGAGAGCAATGTTTCTTCAACAAGGTTGGCTGCTAGCTCAATCTCATCAAAAGACCCGATATCTGTCATTAGGAGCTCAGCCTTCCGGTTCACAAGGGACCTGAACTCATTCCAGTCCGTTCGTCTGGGATTGTAAGCGCCTCTACGCAAATCCTCCCCCCCAGTATGTCAAACCTAATATGTTGATGGTCCGACAGCGAGGCCTCATCCGTAACCCTCCAGTTACGAATTGAATCGCGCAAAGCGCCGCTAACCAGTGTAAGGTCTAATACATTGATGTCAAAAATAAAATGTAGTTGTATTTGTGAGTAAAAAAAAGTTACAATTACCCAACTAGCCATTTCTTAAGCGAGATATAACTTAACTAGAAAACGAAAATTTCGTTAAAAGCTTTTTTATAGATAAAAATATTATATACAACTCGCTCAAAAAAATACAAAATAAAGAGGAAAAATATTAACGGCCTAATTTATAAAAAATAAAACCGGTTAATTAAGGGTTAATAAAATGGATTTTCATACAAAATTCGTTTAATAAACCCTTTATTAACATGTTTTATTTTTTATAAATAAGGCTGTAAATATATAGTGATTTTTTCTTTAGAGCGTAATAACTCTTTTGTTAAATTTATAGACAAAAAGCTATTGGAAATTAAGGGATTTTTTCTTTGTCTCTTCTTTCTTTAAATGTTTTGTAACAGAAAACACATTGCATGTTGCCAAAAGCATTTAACATCATAAAATATTTTTCACACATAATTTTTCTTTTCTTGCACGTATGGTTTTTTGGGTAGTAAAAAAAACAAAAGACAAAACATCCGCTTTACATGTGCTTTCGTCGCTGGCAAATCGACGACTGAATGAAAGAGAGTAAGAATGTGTGTGATTTTTGAGCTAGCACAATTGTGCAAGAAGTTGAATGAATTTGACATCAATGGTCTAATACCTCCTCCCTGATCGCATTAATAAAGGTCGGCTTACAGCCGACTTTGGCTATGTCCAAGTTCGTACCTACTAGATATTCCAGTAGTAACTCACCTTTTTTGTTGATGTTGCTGCTACCCCAAACGGTGTGATGGGCATTGGCATCGCAGCCCAGGATAAGCTGCTTTCCATGCATACCGCAGTACAGCACCAGGTCCGCCACCTCTTTTGGTGGGGCTACATCTTCTTCGCCAGCGAAATAGGCCGTCGCAACGACGATCTCCGACGACCCCCGTTCAGTGGGTATAATCATCTGTGCTGCCACCAGATCTCTGAAAATAAAATTAGTCAATGGAATTATGTCAACACAATTGTCGACAAGCAGCGCTGCGCGCGGCTTGTCCACTGACCGATCATAAATCAGCTTACTTGATTGGGATTGTAGTCCCCGGATCTGGCCACTATTGATCCATGGCTCCTGCAAAAGCGCAAAGATCCTGCACAGCGTGGCCGACGCCCCTTTGGCGTGGTGCAGGTTTGCCTGTAGCACCCTAATGGTGCCCATCGCTATCCCTAATGGACCGCTGCACTAAATCCCCCAACCAGTTACGTCGGGGTCCCTTCCCTCGCGACCCTTTGGTCGGTTTCTCCGATCTTTCCCCAGGGTTGGGTGTGCTTCTTTTGGCCGGGGGTTGAGGCCTTCGGACGATTTTCGCCACACTTCCCTTGTCTGCCCGTTTATTCCTGCGAGCAATAGCTGCCCCGCTGGTAGACGGGCCATCATCAAGGGCGGATTCTCTTCCTTTGATTGGCGACGATTTGCCAGCTTTTTTTGCCGCATCCTCCGCCGGCTTTTCGTCCTTTTTCTTGCCACCATCCTTTGAACCAGTGTTCTTAAGGTGCAGTCTCACCTGCCCAAAGCAGTAGCTGACCTTACCTCCCATCTTCACAAGCTTCTGGTAGGAGCAAGTATCCACTGCCAGACGAAGATGGAGAAATTCGCCATGTACTTGTCTTTGAGCCACTGCCCAATGAGTTGCAGCCAAGTCATTTTGAGCCGCTTTGAAGGCCAGGACCCTTTCATTGGACAGCTCAAGATTATGTGGGAAGTATCCTCTCACAAAGTGCGTGCGGGGGAATTCTTCTTCAAAGACGATCTTACATTCTACCCCTGATTTCTCCTTGATGTAATCAAGGATGGACTTAGTCCATTCCGCCGTCTCATTGTTGACGCACACAAGCATCAACCAGTCGGTGCGCCGTAGACAGCTTTCAAACTGTGGTTTGAAAGTTCCCGCTTTCTCAATAACCTGAAGAATCGTATTTTTGATCCTTTCAATCTGGTCGTCAGTTAGTGACGGAGCTTCAGTTGCTGAGACAAAACCCAGTCTAACGCCCTTTGGCGTCTGGACCTTTTGGGCATATGTCTGTCTCGCACATGCACGCTTTGCCGGAGCTCCAGTAGAGGGAGAGTTTTCTGATCGTTCCCTCTTTAGTGTTGCGACTGCCGAAGCCCTTGTGGCGTCCCTTAAGGCGTCTTCCCTCGACAGTCCTTTTTTTAAAGCCGCTTTGAATAACCGCCGCTCCCTAGAGTTGAGCTTAACGAATCCCATTCCGGATTCCAGGCTGAGCCCCTGTAAATTTACGCCTCGCACTGTGCTGCCAGACTTCACCGAGTTCAAGCTGCAAGCATCATCCTGCTCAGCGACTTCGGTGTCAGAGCCAGAGGACATTATCTCCTCTTGTGTTGTTCTAGGCATTTCGGTCGCGGCACAAGTTGCCGCCTCCGTGGACCTTTTGTCCTCCGCCTCCAGGTTGGTACCTCCAACTGCTTGCCCAGTGGCGCTGCCATTGTTGTCGGTTGTCAGGCTGTTTGTTGGGTTCACCGAGCTAGAAGACAGTACCCCTTGCTGCGGATTTCCAACTGCTGAGGTCGTTTCCTCAGCTCCTTCATTCACGAACCATCTGTTCGCTTCCAGAAGTTTGGTACCAGCGTTAACGTGCCCAATGGCTCCGCTAATGTTGGTGGTTGATGGTCTTAGAGTCTCATCCAACTCATTTTGTTCATTAAAAGTTGTATCCATTAACATTTTTTATAATGTAGGGATGGATATGGTCACCCATGGCAGAGCCCGTGTACCCTCTGGCCATGCATCCATCGGCGTAAGCTGTTCCACCTTGGATTGGGGTGATTTTTTGTAGAGTTGTCTTCTCTCCGCCCGACTACCATTAGCCAGCATCCAGAGCAGAGACATGACCGTGCTGAGGATCTGTTACCAGCCGTCACCACGTGGAGGGTATAGTCGCACTTCCAGAAGTGAGACACAGTTACGGCACGATCACAAAGATGCGTGTTAGTCTCCCTGTGTCTCCATCTGTAAATTCTGATCAAATTTACAAAAATTAAACTATTTCTTAAACAACATAAAATATTTGTTTCACGCAGCATGCCACACCAAATAATCAATATTTTAGTTTGATTTTTTGGATACCTTAGTTATAATATTGCTATCGAATGCCATTAAAAATTTTTAAATCAGCGATAACAAAAAATTTTACTTTTGGCCGATGAAATTCAGCCACAGTGCGGCGTACTTATTATATTGTAAAACTTTTTTTATGTGCTTTCCATAAGCTTAAAATGTATGCAAATTTATGTATTTGCATATCACACTAAGTATGATTTAGGCGCTTGTTTGTGTAGGCTGGTAAATTAAGTTTGTACATTTATACAATTATTATACGTCTCTCATACATAAATATGTTTTATATTTTCAACTTAAAATTTGTAAGTCCAACTCTTATAAAATTTAAACAATATAAAATATTTCATGCAATTTATTGTATACTTATATATAAGTATATATATATGTGACCCTGGCTAGATGCTTCAAAATTATATTCAAAAAACTTTGAGCAAATCAAGAATGTTTTTGAAGAGCTTGTTGATACCGATGATTAAACAATCCAAAAATAAAAGAAATATTAGATTTAAATAACATCAAAAGTCAATTAGCATTTTTTTTTCCAAATACGGATAAATTAGTGAAACAATAACTAAATTGGAGGGATTTAGTACAATAAATAGCCAAGTCAAATTAATTTTTAAAAAACAGTAGGCTGATTTTTTATTTTAATGAATAAAATGAAAAACGATTTTTTATGGAAATTTTTTTTAGTGCATATTTTTTATTTTTAAGTGCAAATTTTGGACTTTTTAGTTCATATTTTAAGCGCATAATTTCAATTTTTTCGTGGATAAATATTTCAGCTAAAAATTTCATGTTAAAATGGATATACAGTAGTTTTGCCTTAACTGCCTTTTGTTTAAGTGCACTTTTGACTTAACTGCACAACATGAATAATTTTTGTAATTTTTTTTAAAATCCCATACAAATTTCTTTTTAAGTGCACTTTCTATACCTGCACATTTGAGATAAATGCCCAAAATTTTTGGCATTTTAAAATTATTTTCATACAAAAAATCAAAATTAGCTGCACTTTGACTTAACTGTCCAAAATACATAATTTCTGTAACTATAGTTTAAAATCCTTGTTTACGTGCCTTTTTTATACCTGTATATTTATCATACGCGCCTTTTGTTTACCTGCATATTTATCATATTTTTGGGCAGCTTTGAAATATTTTCATATAAAACATCAATGTTAGATGCATACATGAAAAATATGGCCACTTTTTCACATAAATATCCAATTTTTTAAAATTTTACGAAGGTAACCACAATTGTGTAACTGCACATTAAGGCAGATAAATACATTTAAGATAATAGCACTTTTGATTTGTCTGCACAAAAAATCGTGCAACGGATATTGTGCAGCTTAGTCAAAATTACTGTATATAGAACTTAACTTACCACGTCTCTTCGCCTCTCTGCCCTAACACCTCATATCAAAATTCCAGTTCAGTGTTAATCTTCTCCTTGGTCTGTACAACATGCATGCCAATTTTGATCTTCCTAGGTTATTGACCGCGTCTTAAAATTTTAATTCTAACTACTTTAAGGTAAGCCCCAATGTCAGTACAATATGCTTGGCAATTATAGTTTCATTGGTCTTAAGGTTACTTTAAATTAGCTAAAATGTAAAATAACTCAATTTGGCCAGGGCACTTTTTCCCTCGATTCTCCGCCAGGATTCCAAAAATCTCAGATCCGACTACTTTAGGCCGTATTAATTTCTATTGATGTCGGATTTGTGGATTAATCGGAAGATTCCTTTATCTATTTTTGCAATTTTTAATTACGTATAGTTGTAAAGTTGTACATCAGCCAGAACTGACGCAGTAATAAGTAATCTAAAAAGAAACAATACTTTGGAAACATTTGGTTCTCTATGTTACTTTTGTGTGTAATAATGAGATAACTTATAACTACAAATAATTCTTAACTAAGTTTACTTTCGTTACAATATTTTTAATTTCTTACTTCTTCAATAATTGAAAAAAATTGTTAATTTCAGGGTCAACGTTGCATCTCTTTTAATGATTGTGTTGATGAACAAAATGGAATACGCGACAGAAATTCTTAAATGTTTGCTATTGCGATTAGTGGACAAATCGGTATGCAGCAAACATCCACAATTAATGTTGCGGCGAACGGAAAGCGTCGTTGAGAAAATGTTAACTAATTACATGGCGATTTGTATGTATGATTATTTAAAGGAATACGCCGGGTCGAGCTTATTTTTGTTGTTTAAAGCCATTAAACATCAAATTGAAAAAGGTTTGGTTGACGCAATAACTCACGATGCCCGTTATTCATTATCAGAGGAAAGGCTTTTGCATGAACAAATACCGCACTCTGTAGTTGTACTCCATATTGTACAAGATGATTTAGATGAAAAGGTACAGTGCAAAGTTTTAGATTGGGACACAATATCCCAAGTCAAGAGCAAGATTTTAGATGCTCTATTTAAAAACACACCGTTTTCAATGAGGCCATCAGTTTATGAAGTTGATTTAGAATGGCGTCATGGTCGCGGTGGCCATTTAATATTGCAAGATGAGGATTTAACAACGAAAACTATTAATTGTTGGAAACGTTTGAATACATTGGCACATTATGGTGTTAAGGAATCGGCAGTTATGAGTTTAGTTGCCAGACAAAATGATAGTTACAATTTGCCATATACAAAACAACAACCTCACCCTTATAACAATTGTAAGTTAAATTCTTATTATTACAAATGAATAATACACAGACAATATCTAACAACCGTATTTATAACGAAGAATTGGCATAAAGTTAGCACTAAGTTTATAAATCATACACTTTCAAACTTTGGCTAACGATTTGCTAAACTCTTGTTACCAAGCTGCCAAACGTTTGTCAACTTGTGAAAAACAATACAATATAATTATTATGTAAAATATATTTTTTAATTTATAAAGCATTCTGGCAATAGTCTTTCAATATTTCACATACTTTTTGCTTAAGCCAACCTTTGGTTAACACTGAAGCTATAGATATGTGCATATAATAAGGAATGGTTCTATACCAGAATATCTTGTATCTTCATGTTATATGTTTTACTTTAGCTATCCTTTTGTTAGCAATGAAGTAAATTTGAAATTTTAATGTATTTATAATTTTGTAAAATTATATTATTTGTTATTAACTAAATTTTCATATTAATTCGAATGTGTATTCTAAGTCAAATTACATTTTTAAAAGTTTTTATACTAGTAATATGTAGTCTTATTCCTTCAATATTTTCCAGGAGCAATTTCTATGTACTATCAGAACCTTTTATTAACTTTAAATTTTAAAAACTTTTTACATTATTTAGCAATATAATGTAGCATCCTTAAAATTCAGAAATTATTTATTACAAGTTAGCAGACGGATAAACGTTTGTATGAATTAGCACTATGCTAACAAGCTGCAAACCATAATCGACATTCTAGTTATAAGTAGTGTACAAACTGTGGCTTTCTTTTTGTTATAAATACGGCCGTAAATTTTTAATCATTTACTTAACATTTACAGCCTGTTTGTCGATTTCGAACGTTAACGTTCGCATAAAAAATTATATTTAAAACAAAAACAAAATTCGAAAATTTGTTTTTGTTTTAAATGTTATTTTCTATGCGAACGTTAACGTTCGAAATCGACGAACAGGCTATTAACACCTTTTTTTTGTTGCACATTATTATACATTAATCCATCATCATAAAAGGAAGTGTATGTGTGTACGCGAGTGTACTTGTGACATATTTTTTCGTATTACGGGTAATTCTTTCGCGAACCAAAGATTGAACTGCTCGCGGCAGAAGACAGAAAAAGAAGAAATTGAAAATGGTTCTTATAAGTTAGTTACATAGAAAAGCAAAAGTAATTAAATATCAAATACTAATCGGTACTTAATGTAAAAAAGGGCGCGATATATATACATACATATATGGTAAGATAACTTTTGGAACCGATGTCTTCCGATCCGGATGAACTTTGCACCAAGGTTAGTCCTATCGAATAGCAGCATAGACACAATTTTGCAACAAGACCGGTCAAGAACTCTCTGACTTAGAGGGGGTCAAAATTTTAAATTTTGGCCAAACAGGTGTTTTATTCTCATCCATGTACCTTCCCAATAAAAAATTTAACTTCCAACGAAGCAGGTTTGTAAGGGAGAAACGTAATAGTTTCTCTTACCAGATCGCTTACGGATAACATGAATTTTATATGGCGAGTTCCAACTTTGAAGCAATACATTTTTGACACATAGAAAGCGCTTAATTCAGCGCTTTAAAAAATTGGTAAATACATCGATCAGCTTCACACGCTGAATTTTTTGTTGTAACCGTTATTTTTTAATATGCTCTATTGCAGACCTGTTTCGTAGTAAGAGAAAGTCGTGTTTTTTTAAATTTGTAAAGAATTTGTTCAATTTCCTTACTGCATCTCTGTATGTCTTATTTCGTAGCGCATAAATGTGCGCTTACTTTTTTAAAATTTACTATTAGTGCTTCGCAAAACAAGAAAATTTTTTATTGGGGGATTATCTATTTTTCTTAGCCAAATTTGTCGCAACTAGTTTGCATAGCTTTTTCTTCAATCTTTCGAAACAAATTTAAGTTTTACTCATTTTGCAAAATCAAGAACTTTTTTGGATTTTTTTAAGTATGTAGGCCTTTTTTGCTCAAAAGAATCTTATTGCGAAGAGTGGGATATCTATCAAAATAAAATTTTTTTGTTACTCAAGACAAAGGTTTTTAAATTTTGTCTGTAAGTGTTTCTAAAACCTTTAAAATAAAACATATACTGAGAAACTAGATAAATTAACCTTACCGCACACTGCCAATTATAGAGGATGCCCTGTATACTCTATCGTCAACCGTTCGGTTGGACCGAAATCTAATCCCCTTAAAAGCAGGTAACAAATCAAGTGGACATTTATGACATTTAAGTACCGCAGCCTAGTTATAACAGAACCACCTACGCAATTGTTCTAAAATCAAACCGTTTGCCAATGCATGCTGCTTTGCCAAATAAGGATGAAAGTCCAGTTTCTAATTTGGGTCCTCTAGAAAAAATCATGGAAACATTAATGTAAACAGTAAATAATTTTACGAACACAATGAGTAATAGGATGAAGAAAATTCTTAGAATGCAATCGATGTTATTGCAAGCTCTACTTAACAAGCCATGAACTGTTTAACAATTTGTTTTTGGAACGCAAACGGCATCCGCCAACATAAAAATTAACTAGAATACGTTTTTAAAAATAAAACAATAAAAATAAACAAATTGATGTTATGATGGTTTCTGAAACTCATTTGACCTAAAGAATTACGTTTGAAATTAATGGTTATATATTATATGGTACATAGGACGCTCAAGATAGAGCTTGTGGAGGTTCTGCCATTTTGATAAAAGCCCGAATCAAACACTATAATGTGTGATCATTGTGAAGATTATTTGCAAGCAACGATCATTTGTGTTGAAGAGCTAAATCGAAACATAGTAATTTCATATTTATACTCTTCACCTAGATTTTCAAGGCCAATATTAAAAATATAATAAATGAGGACCCTATTTCCCGGCCGCTGGCGATTATAATGGTAAACATACCTTCTGGGGTCATGACTCATTACACCAAATGGTTGTGTTTTGATTAATACAGTTTCTAAAATAAATTTAAATGTGGTTACGAGTGTACAACTAACATATTGGCCTACTGATCAGCCAAAAACTCCACATGTAATCGATTTTGGCGTGGTTAAAAACCTCCCCATAGAAACGATTCATGTTGAAGCTTCCTTAGAATTATCTTCCAATCACACACCTACAATTGTGACTATAATGAACTCCGTCTGGTTGCTAAGCGACGGCAGCCACACAAATAAATTGGTTAAAATATAACAAATATCTCAGTATCCATTGCCCAGAAAAGAGTCCGGTTGGTACACTCTATTGCTAATTTCGACAGATCTCTTAAACTAGCTGTTCAACATTCCAGCATAACCCTCAAAAAAATAAAAAATAATAAAATATATTCCGCAGATGTCAAGCGGCTCTTGATTGTCAGAACTCCCCAGCCGAAGAGTTTAGTAAAATATTGTACAAAAAGGCTAAGAAAGTTACTGCAGACTCCTTTTGCATCACATTTTTTACTTGGATATAACAAAAACGTGACTATTTTGAACACGAGAAAATGTTTTTTCATTTAAGAAAATTTAACTTAATACGAACGAAATAAGTTTAATTCAAGAAATTATTTTGGTTTTTCTTGTTTTAAGAAACGAAGTTGATTACTTTTACACTATCCGTGTATGTGAGGTGTCAATCCTATCACAGCCATTTTCTGACAGATGTGTATGAGTATCCAGATACACAGAATTCGAATTATTTAATCGCACCCACATTTTGACAGATTTTGTTAATTTATAAGCAAGATATTTGTACCAAATTTGTAAACTGAAGCTGGTACCTATTATTTTTTTTTTTTTTTTTGGCAGATACTGTATATTGATAACCATTCTATTTGTACCAACTTTAAACTATTTTACACTTACTGTTCTTTAGATATAAATTGTATTTTGTGCCACGATCACTTAAATTAACCTCCCAAGTTTTTGACTGATGTTGCTTATTGATAACCAAGCTATTTGTACCAAATTCAAAGGCGTTAGCTCTTGCTGTTCTCTAAACATACAGAAATTTATATTGTCTTTGTTTGGGAGGAGCCAAGACCACTTGGAGAGGTTGTGTATTTCTAATCCCGCCCATTTTTATAGATATTTTGTGCACCGTTCTCCATATATAAAGAAATCTATTTTGGGCCACGTCCAAATTTGGACCAAATTTGGAACATTTTTCTCCTACTGTTCTCCAGATATAAAGATATCTAATTTCTGCCATGCCTACTTTTCCACACCCACCCAAATTTTGTCACATGTTGTGCATTGGTAACCAAACTGCTAGTACTAAATTTGGAAACTTTAGCTCCTGCTGTTCTCCAGATATACATAAATCTATAATGTCTTCGTATGGGAGGTGCCCCGCCAACTTCAAATTGCAAATATATAGCATATAGCACCACCCAGACCATCAGTAATATACGATAAAATTTTCATAAAGATCGGCTTAGCGGTTGTGGAGATTACCTCCTACAAACAAACATACATACATACATTACCTCTTTATTATGTTTTATAGATATATATATATATCTATATATATATATATATATTTATATATATATATATATCTATATTTCAAAATACATACATACATGTATATATATATATATATATATATTTATTGATATATTCATTTAGTTTATTATATCAATAATTCACAATCTCATATTATAATGAACAACGATATTGAATCCGGCCTTCAACAACCACGAGTTTATCACCTAATAAAACCTCTTATGCCCGATCATTATATGAACATGAAGAATTCGGCTATATCATCGGGTGGAAATAATTCAAATAATTCAGGATCAGTATGTGCCAGTACTGGTGAACGCACTCACAAAACTATACCTGAAGTGTACTTGACACGACTCTTGGCAGCTAAAGGCACTATACAAAAATTCGTAGATGATTTTTTTGCCACTATATTAACAGTTAATGAAGAATTACCACCTGCGGTAAAATGGTTATTTGATTTGCTAGATGAAGCTGCACGTAGGCACGATATTTACGATACCGATATAGTACATGCATGGAAGTCAAACAGCTTACCTTTAAGATTTTGGGTTAACTTTATAAAAAATCCGGACTTTATATTTGATGTTAATAAAACGATTACCGTCGACGCCAGTCTAAGTGGAATTGCCCAAGCATTTATGGATGCGTGTTCAACAACTGAGCATAGGTTGGGTAAAGATTCGCCCTCAAATAAATTATTATTTGCCAAGGTAAGTTTTATCGAATGACTTCTTATTATACAAATCTACAGTATTTATAAAACTATCAAACAATTCATTACTTGTAGGATATTCCCCAATATCGTAAAATGGTTAAACAATTCTATCGTGATGTTGGTAGATTACCGCAAATTAGTGACCAGGAAATGAGTACTGCTATGCAGCAATTGTCAATACAACAAAATGATGAATTCGATACTATAGCAGCTCTAAAAGAGCTGTATATATACGTTACCAAATACAGTGATCAGGTAAATACAACATTTTAATTAAACTAAATAACTTTTACAAATAAAGAGACCTTTTTCTTTTATCCTTAGATAATAAATGCCTTAGAAAATGATATTAATTGCAAAAAAATGCATTTGGCCTACAAATTAGAAAATGTAGCATTTACATTAGAGGGCGAAGAGACATCTGCCTGCTGACAGTCATTTAAATTATATGATGTTATAGACGCAGATGAAGTTTTTCAAACAATAATAATATTGAATGCAATTTTTTAAATATTTGTTTTACAATCGCCTTAAAATATGATTTGTTCTAAAACTTCCACAAAGGTGGTAAGTACCAATATATATAACGCTTTTGTAATTGATCGGATTTACTGAAACTTTGAACAGATCTTAAATGTCGTTAATTGTTAGAACAGCGTTTACATTTGTTAGTACTGGCAAGACAGTAAGCATACACATTTTAGTTGGCAAAACAATGCAAAAACAAAATAGCTGTAAAAGTGTTTATGTATTCGTGAAAAAGTTTGAATGAATTGCTACTGTCTTGCCAGTACTGGCAAATGTAAAAGCCATGTAAGCAAACAAAAGATTTAACTAATATTTCAGTTAATATAATGCCCGTATTACGGATTACAACTCAACTCAGTTGAGTTGAACCTTACTGCCCGTCTATACCAGAGATAATTATAGCGACATATATTAGCAGCGTTCGTTTACCCCAAAATTTGTACAAATTTGTACTGGATTTTACTGAAATGCGTTCGCGTACACATAAATTTGTAAGATTTTCATATTACTCACCTACTGGATTTTACTGGAAAAGTAAACGAACGCACATATTGCAGTAAATGTTAAAATTGCTGTATACATTAGCAATTTTTTGTACATTTTATGTTGCAATAATTGTTAGTCCATTTTCGTTGACAATTATTGCTAACATAAATCGTCAAATTTGGTTGTCAATTGTGAAAAAAGAAGCAAAAAAGAAAAAAATAGAAGCAAATAGTGTGAGAAAGAAATTAAATTTGTGAAATGGTTGCAAATTATTATTGTAGTAAAAAATAAATTAAAGAATTTAATAAACACCAAAATAAAACTACAAAAATAAAATAATTTGTTTCTTATTCGATCTATATTATTTAAATTTATATTAATTTGTTTAAGTTTGAGTTCTTTTTTATATAAAAATATTAATTTTACTTTAACAAAAAAAAAAAAAAAAAAAAATTATTAAAATAATATTTTTATATAAAAACAAGTTACGAGTGCTGTATTCGGCTGTGCCGAATCTTTGATACCCTCCACCCACAGTTCGAATATTTCAGAAGTGATATTATTTTTATCTTTATAAAAACAGACATCAGCATTAAAATTGGTTGCGGTTTAGACCTATATTAAATTATTGACCGGCAATCTTGAGTAAAATATCTTGATTCGTAACAGTTTAAGCCGAACTTAAATGATTTTCGGAAAGGGGATTTATATTGGCGTCATGGTAAGTTATGAACCAAAAATCCCAAAATTCCTCACAGTGATTTCTGGTATTAAAAAACATAAATTTCAACAATTTTCAATATAGTGGTTAAATTATTTAAGCGTTTACAGTGAATTCCGGAAGGCTGCTAAATATGGGATCTAAGGTAAATTATGGACCGTATATCACAAAATTGCATGACATTTTTTCTGGTCATATAAAACTAAGTTGGAAACAATTTTACCACAATAAATATATCTGCTACGATTTTAGGCGTATTGAATTAATTTACCAGAGTGGGCTTTATTGGGGCCTATAGGAAATTATGGACCGATCATCACGAAATTTTTTAGTGCTATTTCTAGTCCTATAAAACTGTGAAGTATTCAATTTTGTCTGATAGCATTATTTATTACGGTTTTAGGCGTACTAAACTGTTTTCCGGGAGAAGGGTTTATGGGGCCTATAGACCGATCTTCACGAAATTTTACAAGGTGATTTCTTGTCCTTTAAAACTGTGAAGTGTTAAATTTTATTCTGATACCATTATAAATTACGGTTTTAGGCGTACTTAGCTGTTTTTCGGGTTTATGTGATGCCTAGGGTAAATTATGGACCGATCTTCACGAAACTTAACACTATCATTTCTATTCCCATAAAACTGTGAAGTACCAAAATGTATAATGATAGCATTATTTATTACGGTTTTAGGCGTACTAAACTGTTTTCCGGGAGTAGGGTTTATATGGGGCCTAGGGTAAATTATGGACCGATCCTCATGGAATTTTACAGAGTAATTTCGAGTCCTAATTACACTTTTGGGAGTACTTAACTGTTTTCCGGGAGTAGGGCTTATATGGGACCTAGTGTAAATTATGGACCGATGTTCATGGAATCTAGTCCTAAGAAATTTTTGTTAATGGAATCTAGTCCTAAGAAATTTTTGTTCATGGAGTCTAGTCCTAAGAAATTTTTGAGTGCCATATTTTGTTATGATAGCATTAATAATTGCGGCTGTAGGCGTACTAAACTGTTTTCCTGGAGTAGGGTTTATATGGGGCCTAGGGTAAATTATGGATCGATCTTCACGAAATTTTACAGTGTGATTTCAAGTGGAATAAAATGAACTTTTGCAAAATCTCATATCATTCCGTGCTTGTTCCACTATTTATGTTAGTTTTTGTAACAAAATTATAATTTTTTAAAAGTGGTAGTTCCACATTTTGATTCATAGCTCTGATCCTACTGATACATAGCTACAAGCAATTTGGCACCCAGTTTGTTTATTTCTTTTGAGTTTTTCAAAAGTGAGCGTCTTTTTAACAGACGGACAGACAGACCAACATGGCTAACTCGACTTAGAATTACTCAAGTAGCCATAATATATATACATACTTTATGGGGTCTGAGATGAATAATAAAATTGTTTCACACGGAATGACAAACTTAGTATACCCTTTTAACAACTTATTTTGGTGTAGGGTATAAAAATACCTCAAGCTTAAACAAATTAATATACATATAAATAATAAAGTCGAATAAGAAAGGATTAATAGTAATAAAAATAATTTTTGCAAGATAGCGCCAGTTTTGACACTGCACGTTCTTCCTTGATTTCTTTAAAATTACGGGCTAACATAAATACGTTTTCCCATGCCTTTAACATAAGCTGAGCAATAAGAAATATTGCTCTGTTATTCTGCCGACGTTATTGACAACTTGCGGAGATATTTATCTTTAGTGAAGTCCTAGGGTTTTTTTTATTTAGAACGAGTTCTATTTTCAAGTGACAAAGCATCTGACATGAGCTGTTTTTTATTAACAAAATTGTTTGTGGCGGCAAAAAATAATTGAAATTTAGTATATATATTTTATAATAGTAAGTAAATAATAAAACAGATAAGAAATACACAAATTAATTATTAAAAATGTGAACATGTAAATTATAAACCTTACTGCCCATCTATACCGAGATAATTATTGCGACATATATTGCAGTAAATGTCAAAATTATATTATCTTTAATGTAGACAGCAATTTTTTGTACATATTTATTGCCGGCAATTTATGTTGCAATAATTGTTAGTACTTTTTTGTTGACAATTATTGCTATCATAAAACGTCAAATTTGATTGTCAATTGAAAAAAGGAGCAAAAAAGAAAAAAATAAAAGCAAATTGTGTGAGAAAGAAATTAAATTTGTGAAATAGTAGCAAATTATAATTGTAGTAAAAGAAATTAAAGAATTAAATAAACACTACAATAAAATTGCAAAAATTATTTTTATTAATATAATTTTTTTCTTATTCGATCTTTATTATTTAAATTAATATTAATTTGTTTAAGCTTGGGCTCTTTTTTATATAAAAATATAAATTTTATTTTTGATAAAAATTAATATTTTTATATAAAAAAAAGACCTCAAGCTTAAACAAATTAATATATATTTAAATAATAAAGTCGAATAAGAAAGAATTTATAATAATAAAAATAAGTTTTGCAAGATAGCGCCAGTTTTTACACTGCACCTTCTTCCTTGATTTTTTTCAAATTATGAGTTAACATAAATACGTTTTCCCATGAATTTAACATAGGCGGAGCACTAAGAAATATTGGTCTGTTATTCTGCCGACGTTATTGCCAACTTGCTGAGATATTTATGTTTAGTGTAGATCTAGGGTTATGTAAAACTCAAATTTTGACATACACATGAAATCACATGTGGGTAGAAAAGTGACATTCCACATGACAAATACACATAATGTGAACATAGCTTTAACTTAACAACTGCTCGTGATGAGTTGTATTTGTTTCATGTATTTGTTAACCGCACTTAGACAGGGTTGTAAACAGTAATACCAAACTGCAAAATTTTAACTGAACTAGAGTTGAGTTGTTTGCCGTAATAGGGGCATAATTTTTGTAATATTATTACCCAACTTTTTACAAAACTTGTATAAAACATTTAGGTTAGATTTTAATAAATTTTGTGTAGACACACACAACTTAAAGAAATTTTTAGAATTTTTCTACACTAAATATAATCCATGCGATATTTTACGAAAGAAACTATTTTTTCAACTATTTACATTTAGTTTTCGACCCGTTTTTCGAATATTACAAAATTGCTTATTTTTTACTCTTAAAATATCGCATATGTTATTTTGAACGAAACGAATGATAATTTTTTTGTATCAATTTTATTTTGTAAAATGCATGATTTCTTTTTTGTACTTTAAGAAATAATTTTTTTTAGGATTTGTTTATTTCCTTTTTTTCATAAAATAAATGTTTTTAAATAAATTATAAATAATAATATTATTTCAACATTTTTTATTTTTCGAATTTATTCTATGAGTTACATTTCAGTTATGTATTTTATAAAGCTTTTTTGTAAAAAATGTTGAATATAATATAAAGTAACCTACGAAAGGAGATAATTCCCAGTTTCTATTTAATAATATTATTTTTACGAAAAATTGCAAACGAAAAACTGACAAGCGGGGCACCCAGCCGAAAAACCTAATTCGAGTACGATGAATCCAGTGGTGTTAACCGTTTTATTAGGTTAGCTCTTGTGTTCGATATATACCGTTATGTGGGGGTGCTTTAATACCATGTGCGATAAGGCCATGATGGCTTTATCTCTCATTCAATAGGGAGATAAAGCCTTTTTTTCATTTGAATGGGAGATAAAGACATCATGGCCTTAGCTCACATTAGCAATATTAGAAAATGGCTTTACCTCTCATATCAGTTTTGAAGAACTTTTGCATTTTACATTGATTAAAAGTTTTCTTATATTTATAATTAAGGGGTAATGATTTTCCCTTATACGAAATTTTTACATTAGGTGTAAACATTCCGTAAAAGGGAAAATCAATAGTTTTCTTATTTTTATAATTAAGAAGTAATAATAATAATTAAGCAAAATTTGCACACCTTTGTGTTAACACAGCACTATAAATTTTAGCAATTATATTATGAGGGGGTGCATTAACACAAACGGCAATAAGGCAAAATTTGCTTTATTTCACTTTTAAATGAGAAATAAGACAAAAAAAATCGATTTTGCTCTATTTCCAAGCAGGATTGGTAATAAATTAAATATTGTTTTATTTCCCATTCATAATTTTTAATATTGTTTGACTATCTGCATACGAATTTTTTCTTTAACAGTATGTTTCCTGTTCTATGTACATTCATTGAAGGAAGAAAGTCTAATAATATTAATAATAATAAAAACATTCTGTAAAAAATGTCTTCCCGGAGACACTAAAGTTAAGTATTGAAATCCGGCTTCGCATACTAAAGTTTTTCTGCGTGGCGGCCGTGCTTACGGGTTTTCTCCTCCAGTAGGACGCGGCAGGTGGCTTCGCTGAATAAAGTTTCTAATTCTTAGTTGTTATTTTTTCAATGAAAACTAACGATTTTCCCTTTTACGAATGTTTACACCATGCATAACAATATTCTAAAAAAATATGGCTTTATCTGTCATTGGCGAAAAAAATATGGCTATATCTCTCATTTCGCAAAATTTTAAATACGACCTTACCTCTCAATGATTGGGCAATAAGGCCATTATGTCTTTATCTCCCATTCAATTAAGCAATAAAGCCATCATGGCCTTATCTCACATGGTTTTAAAGCACCCCCCACCGTTATTTCAAAAATGGAGGAGGTTGCACATATATAGAATGTGCGTCTCATACAAGAAACGTGTTCAACGGGTTGTAACCAGTGTTGCCACTTTGTGGGTAATTACCCGAATTTGGTATAATTTTTACTGTCGTGGGTAGAGCGTGGGTAATTTATCTTTGGTGTCATTCAGGTGTTATTCGAAATTCTTACTTCAGATACCCAAATAAAATCAAGATTCGATTTTAGTGATGACATTTGTTTCGTTTTAAATATTGTTGATTAATAATTCACAGTTTTCTGAACCAAATCTCGGTTTCTATTAAGGAAAAGAGTCCAATCATTAAATATATATTTTCAAAATATTGGTAAAAAAAAGTTGCAAGATAGACTCTTAGATTTGGATAAAGATGACTATCATAGTGATTTAGAACCTGAAGTTTGTTGAAAAAAATATTCAAACTACATACTAGCGTTGGGGTAGAAATGTTTCCAATATTCCAACATATATAATAAATTTTATTTGTGTCTGAAAACTTTCAAATGATTTAGTTCAAAGAATATTTAACGCCCTTAACAGTCGTTAAACTGAATTACGAAAGGGATAGTTGTATAAAACCCTGCAGGCATTTTGTTTACTAAATATGGTGTAAAGGGTTTTTTTTAAGACCATGAAACTTAAAATGGTAGAAAACACAAAACAAATGAATTTTAATCGCATAATGATAATGATAATAATAATGATAATGATAATGGTCCCGCTTTTTTCGAGTAGCACTTTTTCTATAAATGTCGCAACGCATTTTCAAGTCTTCTCGTTTTCCAACATGAGATTAACAATAGTTATTTCTCCGGCGATTTCTTCTACAAGCTGTCGTTCTGTTCTCCATCTCATACACCTGAAGAAAGTGTACGTTGTACCCTCGCAAGCATCTTCTTTCGGTACTTTGCTTGTAGGGTGCTGTACTTGTACCAATGAAATAATGAATGCACGACTTTTATATTCTTAAATATAATTCTATTTATTATAAATGAAAGTTATTACTACGATATTTAATAATACAAGATGGAGGTTGAACGAGTTAATGCCAAATTAAAGATGGAAGTTAAAAATTATGAATCAGCAATAATATACAAGTTGACAGCTGAAGGTGGTGTTGCCACATTGCAAAAATGACGAATAGTTATAACAGTTCTTCCCCACTTTAGAAAAGTGCATAAGTCTGAACTTAAGTTAATGTCGGATATAATCCTGGTAATGACGCGGTGGTCTCCGTTGCCTGCTAGACGAACGTTGGTTTGGGGGTCCCTCAGAATCTTCCGAAGTGAATGGCTGTTGTCGTTCCTGTGGTGGTTCTACTCCTGTTGATTTTGGTGATAATGAAGATTCCGAAGTATCTTGTTGAGTTAGGGTATATTGCTGTATAGCTGGATGTTGAAGAAATTGTTGATCAGTCCCGGAACGATTCTCTACTTCAGAATCACTTTGTATTCTCGGTTCCGCATCGGGTATCTGTACCTCGGTGAGGCATAACTGGTTAATGTGTCTTTTGAAGACAAACCCATTATCAAGACGGACCACATAGTGTATATTGCCCAGCTTTTTAACGATGGTACCTATTTTCCACAAAGACTTATATCCGATATAATACCTTGCTTGAACACGATCACCTTCTTTCAGTTGCCTAACTGTAATGTCAGGAACAGAGTTTCTGCACAATTTCGGCGGTTTTAGAGCATCCAGTTGTATTCTTATTTGCCTTCCTAAATACAGTTCAGCTGGCGATTTCCCACTTTGTAGAGGTGTTGCCCTGTATTTAAAAAGTATATCACGAACTTTTTTCTGTATGGGTAATGTATCATCTGACATTGCCCTTAGACGTTTCTTTAGAGTCTGGACATTCCTTTCGGCTAAACCGTTAGTTGCTGGATGCCCAGGAGCAATGAATTTTTGGAAAATACCAGAATTGCAACAAAATTTTGTAAACTCGTCACTTTTAAAAATGGTGGCATTATCAGATACCATAACTTCCGGATATCCGTTTCTGGCAAAAATGTTGGATAACATTTCAATGGTAGATGTTGATGTTGGTGCAGCGGAGCATACGCCCACTTCTGCCCATTTCGATCTGGAGTCAATGACAACTAGAAATTGATGTCCTTGAAAAGGTCCCGCGTAGTCAATATGGATTCGTTGGCAATTATCTTGTGGTTCTTCCCATGGATGTAATTTTGTTTTTGGTGGATTATTCCTTACGGTGGCACAAGCAGCACACGAACGGACGTATACCTCGATGTCCTTATCTATTGAAGACCAGAACACATATCTTCTTGCTAGCTGCTTCATCTTTGTTATTCCCATGTGGGTGCAGTTAAGTTCATTTAGTACCGCTTTTTGAAGTGTAGCAGGAACCATTACCCTTTTCCCCTTAAATAAAATGCCTGAATCGATAGTGTATTCTGTATCTGCCACGTATGTACTGCGTAGTTCCGTTATAATTTTTGAGAGTTGTTCATCTTCTTTGATAGCGTTACGAATTGAATTGTAATTAAGTTCAAATGAACTTATTTGTAGTAAAGTTGAATTGCAAATAGAATGCAATTCTTCGTTAATAGGGTTTAGCATATTCATACTTGCAGTTATGGGCGCCCTCGACAGACAATCTGCATTTATATTGTCTTCACTTTTCCTTGTTACAACTTCGTAATTATAGCCTGACAAGAATGCTGCATACCTTTGCAGTCTTGATGACGTCATTTGTGGCAATTTTGAATTATGATGGAAGATACGGGATAGTGGCAGGTTGTCCGTAATAAGCGTAAAAAGCCTCCCATAGACGTACTCATGATAATGTTGAACAGAATACACAATCGATAACGCCTCGCGGTCTAGCTGCGAATAATTCTGTTCTGTGGGGGTTAACGATCTAGAGGCAAAGGCAATTGGCCTTTCCTCTCCATTTACAATGTGCGACAACACACCTGATATCCCTGTAGGACTGGCATCGCAAGCAAGTTGAACTTTTAGATCCGG
Organism: Pollenia griseotomentosa; assembly: GCA_963931875.1. Taxonomy (NCBI): domain Eukaryota; kingdom Metazoa; phylum Arthropoda; class Insecta; order Diptera; family Polleniidae; genus Pollenia; species Pollenia griseotomentosa. The sequence goes on from OZ007565.1 coordinate 9,379,618, forward strand.
ATTGAATGGCATCAAAACGCGGTCACTTGCAATTTCATTTTTCAGCTCATTAAAAGCTTTTTTGCATTTTGAGTTCCATCTAAAAACGGCGTTTTTACGCATAAGTAACCGTAAGGGAGTGGTTAGCGTGGAGGCGTTGGGTATAAACCTCGCGTAATAAGTCACCATGCCAAGGAAACGACGGACATCCTCAATACATTTTGGCTGGGGCATTCCCACAATAGCTTTTACTTTCGACGTAGATTTTATTACTTTATTGTACTCTATTGTATGGCCCAAAAACTCAATTCGGGTTTTGTAAAAAGAACATTTCGAAAGATTCAAATGTAGGTCGTACTCTTTCAATTGAGTCAAACACGCCTTTAAATTTGCCTTGCACTCGGCTAAAGACTCCCCATGCACAACAATGTCATCAAAATATGACTCCGTCTTTGGAACGTCACGTAATATTTGATCCACAATTCTGTTAAACTCCGCAGGAGCTGTTTTGATGCAGAAGGACAGGCGATTCATCCTAAATGTACCGCGGTGTGTTGAGATTGTCTGAATTTCGGTTGAAACGTCATCAACTTGCACATGCAAATACGCTTTGTATAGATCAAGGCGACAGTAGTAGCGCGAGTCCTTTAGGCTGTTGAAAACTTTTTCAATTTTAGGTATTGGATAGTGGGCACTTACCAGTTTTTGATTTACGCCGACCTTATAGTCGACGCAAAGTCGAACTCCGCCGTCAGCCTTCGGAATGACCACCAGGAGAGAACCCCAGTCACTGTTGGCAACTTTGGTGATAATCCCCGCTTTTTCCAGTTCATCGAGCTCCTTATTAACTCGATCTGTTAACGCATAAGGGATCTGACGCTCTTTTGTGTAGATTGGATTAGCATTTTCTCTTAACTGCAATGAAACTTTGTATCCGGGGATACAACCAATTTTTCCTTCAAAAACTGATGAAAATTCAGCTACTAAATCGTCTATACTCTCCGAATTGCTAACAATATTTGTAAAAGCCACGTTTGAATTATCTTGATCTAATTCGGAAAGATTAATACGCAAGCGACGTATCCATGTTCTTCCTATTAGGGCCGTACAACTGTCTGGGACAATATAAATATCATTAGTGATTGAGACATTATTAAATGTAGCATTTACACGTACTTTGCCTTCAGGCGTGAACGTATTTTGGGTATATGATCGGAAAACGATGTTGGTCGGTTTTATTTCATTTGACAGTTTTAGTTTTTGAAAATATCTAAGCCATCAATTATTTCCAGCGATAAAAAGACAGACATAAAAAACTTGCTTGTATTTCTTCCACATGTTGATAAAACTTATTATAAAAATTTACTCAATACTTAGTTTTAACTTTTCTTGATTCTATTTAACTTTTGCATTATGTAAGTTGTTTACTTTGTGGCTTTTTATGTACCTTTTCATAACAGTAGAACTGTTTTTTCTGTTTTTGTAAAATAAAAAAAAATAAAAAAAAAATTTCATTAACGTTGACTTTTTATTAGATTGTAAATATAAAAACATTCATCTCAACAACAAGTTACTCAATACACTGCAATAAGTATACGAATGCAGCACAAAAAGTCACTTTTTAATTTTTTTTTTTTTAGAAAAGTGGCGTATGCGGCACAAAACAATATTTTTCATTTTCAAAAAATACTATTAAATTCTAACTTTATTCATGAAAGTGCGCAAAAATTTTTCTTTAAAACATGCCGGAAGCAGTGGTAAAAATATAAAAAAATTCTATCGGGTACATTTTAAGAAATCTTCATGTAAATCCTTGTCGTTTTGCTCCACTCCGACTTTGTGGCATATGCGCCAAACCAATTCTGAGCTGACGATATATTGGTGAAACAATAACTAACTAGGAGGGATTAGTTTACTTAATACTCAAGTCAAATAAATTGATGTTGCAGAAAGAAAATTTAACAATGTGAAAGGAAGAATATCCCGAAAAATTAAAAAAAAATCCAAAACGTTTTGCAAAAAAAAAAAATTAAATAAATTTCAAAATGCATTGGCATTCTTCAAGTACAAGACAAAGTTTTACTTTTATAATATATTTATTAAATTTCCGTACTTATTTATTTAAACAAACTAAAATTTTAATTAGTTATTTAATTTTTTTAAAGATATTTGAATAACAATAGACTGAATTTTTTATATTTTTGTTTTTAGTAAAATTAAAATCTATTTTTTATAGAAATTTTTTAAGTTTTTAGTGCATATTTTTTATTTTTTTTTAGTGCAGTTTTTAAGCGCCTTTTTTCGATTTTTTAGTGCATGAAAATCTCATCCCTAGTCATAACTAATGTCGCGCAGTTCAGGGCCTAGGATTGAGCCCTGTGCTGTTCCTGCCGTTATCTGCTTTTCGTCTGTTCTTCCAGCCAATAAAACAATGTGCCTTGAAAAATGGTTGGGCTTTTCTGGCTCCCTCTATAACGTCTTCGATAGCACCTATTGTTGACCTTCCAGGTCTAAACCCATGTTGTCTTTTGGATAGTCCTCCAGCATTTTCTTCAGCCGCGTGTATTTGGGGTTTAAGCAGCATTTTGATAAGTTTCCTGTGGTGTTTAACATACACAAGGGTCGATATGCTGATGAAGAGTCTGGATCTCCTTTTCCTTTACTTATCAGCACAAGTCGTTGTGGTTTCCAAACTTCTGGAAAGACTACTTCTTGTATGCAACAATTGTACATATTCAGTAGTACCTGTGGCTTCTCTTTGGCAAACGTTTTAAGGATTTCCGCTGGTATTCCGTCCGGTCCTGGTGCCTTTATGTTTTTAACGTTTTCACAGCCGTTTTTAGTTCTGTTATAGTGAAAAGTGGTGGGGGATCCATGTTCGATGGCGAAGCTTTGCACTATTTCGCCTGTGGAGAAGAGGGTGTTCACTATGTTTTCCGTTGTGTCCACCAGTATACTGCTTCTTTCCGATGTTTTCTACCCATGGTAGGCATTGCCTCGTTGCATGCTTCCTTAATGATTCTCATGGTGTTTCGTACTACATTTCCAGCACCTGGTGTATTTTCGTTTATTTCGTGCCCTTGTGGGATTCTGTCTAATAGAAAATCAGTGTCGAGTTTTGCCACATTCCACTTTCGCGTGGATGTCATGGTGTTAGGTTGGTTAGATCTTCTGCTGCTTTCCACGTTATACATAATTGGTGATCGCTTCCAGTATAATCTTCTAGGACCGTCCAGTTTAGCACCTTGCTTATTTATTTTTATTTATTTAAGGTCTACGGAATAAATCCCTACAGACCAATTATAAAAAATTTACATAACATACAAAATAAAAAATAGTTTAGACATCCATTTAATTACACTGATTAAGGTGCAAAATAATATTACGTTTAATGACATTAACATTAACATTAACAGAAAAATCAATAAGAAAATAAAAATCATTATAATGTTTACACAATTTTCTTAGAGGATCAGAATTAGCATAATTAGTTTGGAAAACTTGTAAATAGATTGGAATGTAGAAACGAGTTGATCGATGAGGTACATTAAAATTTATGTTACTGAGTAGGAAGTCAGAACAGACTGCACCATTTATTAGGTTGAATAAAAATGAAACGCTAAGCATAGTTCTTCTGCTCTCCAACGTTTGTAATTTTATTAATGCAAGCCTTGTAGTATAAGGAGAAATAATGACGTAAGGATTCCATGTTGAATTACCCATGCAAAAAAGAAGGAATTGTTTTTGGACTGATTCAATTATGTTTTTGAGATAATCCGCATTCGGATCCCAAATAACAGATACATGTTCCAAGATTGGTCTGACTAAAGATGTATATAACCGTCTAGTAATGATTGGTTCAGTAAACTCCTTAGCCCATCGTTTTATAAAAGCTAACACAAAATAAAATTGGACCAATGTGGCTACCTTGGGGCACTCCAGAACCTACGATAATGTCTTTCGATGCAGTATTATTAAAAACAACACTTTGTTTTCGGTTTGTAAATATGATTTAATCCAATTTAAACTCCCGAGTGTAAGGCCCATAGCATGAAACTTTATCAGAATCTGTAAATTTCCTTTTAATAAATCCACGATTTACTATAGTAGTCAGCTGCATAAGATTAGTTATTGACGAACGACCTTTTCTAAAACCATGTTGACAGGAAGATAGTAGGGACGAAATTAGAAGAAGGTAACACACTTTTCAAAAAGTTAAGGGATTGCACTTAACATTGCTATGCCTCTATAGTTTGTGACACATGACTAACTGCCAGATTTACATAGCGGAATAATGAATGAGTCTTTCCACAACTGAGGAAAATAACCACATTTTAAGGATAAATTAAACATTATGCTTAATGGAGTAGCTATTGCATGTGCGCAATTCTTCAGAACACAACTGAGAACACCATCGGGACCCATGTGGTATGATGACTTAAATGATTTTAAAGTGTCTAAAATCTGATTTGTGTGGATTGGATAAAAGTGTATCATTTGATGGCCCGCAATTTGATGTGGGTATTCATTTAAATTATATTGGGAATCAGAGTAAGTGGTGGAAAAAAATCATGATCGTCACTATATTCGTTAGAACCGTACTTCATTGTTTTAGGGAAGCCGCCAGATTTCTTTTTGGAATTAACAAATTTATAAAAAGATTTTGGATCACAGTTGAAATTTTGTTTCATATAAGATTTATATTTTTTATACAGCTTTGTGATTAATAAGTTATATTCAGCACGTATTCATTATGACTAGTCCCATTTTGGCCGTCATGTCTAATACTAGTCTGCCTCGGGAGTTTGTTCCCCGTACCCCCATTCGTATGCATGTGTGTTTAAATTTCCTCCAATGAGGAGAGGACATCCAATCTCTATGCCCTTATCCTCTATGCTATGCAACTTAGGGCACTTTATTGAGCCTGCTAAGTGGTTTGTCTGGCTGTGTCCCTCTTCAGTACAGATGCAGTATTTTGGTTCATTGTTGCATGCCTCCATTATGTGTCCGGCTTCTCCACATCGGATGCATATCCCTTGACTTCTTCTGATAGCTCCTGTACAGTTCTACTGCTGATGCCCTGTGCCAAAACATCTGAAACACCTCTTCACGTTTTCGTACTTCCTCAGTCTTACACGACACCAGCCTATCTTGATATACCCCGTTTTGAGTAGTTCTTCAGCTATTCTCAGAGACCGTTACGAAGGCTCTCACGAGTTATCTGCTGTTAGGTGCCATGATTCTAATGTCAATGGGCTCACTGTGAGTTTGCGCCGTGCTTCGAATGGATTCCTCAACTTACTCGGGTATTGTAAAGATATCGAGGACTCGAATTTCGATTGTGATTTTCGGCGTTTCGTTTTCTATATCGGCAGATTCTTTGAGTATTTCTTTAACTCTCTACCTGTTTTCGTTTTCCAAATCGTTTTCACCTTGCTGTTGGCCTCATTTCCAGCTCGATTCCTTAGTGACCTTAGCACATCTGCGGAAGTGTATCCTTCGCGTGGTTTGGCTATAATAACCACCGATTTCTTTGGTGTTGGTTTGCTTCTTTTATTTGCCGTTGTTTGTCATTGTTTCTTGGCTTCTGTTGTGTATGTTGGGCTTTATTTGCTTCCTTCTCCGTTTGCTTTTCTCTGCGTAGGGATTTCTTCTTATATTCATCAGCTTGCCATCCGACATTTTCTCTTTCGCGTGACCTCTTGGTTGTATTAAGTGTTTTGGCTGGGCTGCTGGCTGTTCTTTTGGTGTTTTTCGTATTGGGTGTCTCCATACTTTCCTGTGGGTTTACTGCTCTATTTTGGATTTGCAAGGGTTTCTTTCTATTTTCTATGTTCAGCCAGTTTACTCTGCAAGTTTCAGCTATACACACAAGCTCGTCAATCTGTTGGATTCCTTCGCGTACATCCCTACTGATGTTTCGCTGTCTCTTTAGCGCCGATTTTGTTTCCACCAGAGACTTTTTATGCTTGAGATAGCAGTTGATTTCTCTGTTCTCATCTTGGCGATAAATTTTTGGTTCCGTTTGGTTTATTGAACTGGGTATTAGAGATGTGCTAAGGGCAGATTCCAACTCTCTTTGTCTCCATGTAAGTGGTTGCGTGCTAACAGGGCCGCGAGACTTTTCTTTGGTTGTCGTAATTACAATTGTTGTGGCACTGTTGCCTTTGGAGTTGCACCTTGAGTTCTCGAACCTAGATTGTTGGCAGTTCGTGATATCGTGCCGGTTGGCGAGTGTAAGATTCTGCTTTGTTTTCGAAAGACGCTAGTCTCGTCTTTCATTTCCGCATATACGCTCTTCTTGACTAGTACATCCTTTGTTATGGGCATTTTGTTATCAGTTTGGTCCCAACTTAAAGCCGCTATCGCTGTTGGAATGTACAGTTCCCATTAGACCCCCGTGGTTATTTTTGCATGCAGGGAGGCCACGCAAGGGTTGGCACAGATCCTTATGGGACCCTGTGTTCAGAGCCAGGGTCAGGTGTTAGGCAGTAGTAAACTCAACTGCGCCTATACCGCTCACTTAATGGTGACGCAACAGCGAACGTACTCGAGGGCCTACCAGGTTTTATTGGACGGAGGCACCTGTAGCATTAGACCGAAAGCAATTTCCAAATGGTTTCACTCCTGTGTACTAAGGTAACATAATACTACAGGTGTCAGCCCGGGGCCGTCAAAACCATATCGCGTTCCAGTATATCATACTTGTCCCACCATTACGATAATAATAATGGTAATAATAATGGCAATAATAATAATGATAATAACAATAATAATAATAATAATGATAAGCCTTGCTCTAAAATTATCCTAGAGCTAACTCATTGTGGGCATAGGCTCTCAATAAGAAATCTTCATCTTGAGCGTATATTTGCAATACTTTTCAGATCTGTAAAATTTACTGCATATATCATTATAAAATCAGACAGCTTGTTGTTTTCGTTCGGCATTCCTCCTCTTGCACCCTGGCGGTTATATGTTAGCGCTCTTTGGCATATGCTGTCATCTAATGCTATTTTCACTCTTGTTGATTAAGTTAATCAAAGCCGATAACATTACATTTGAGATGATTAAGATGACAGTTGATTAATAAATAAAGCACAACAAAGAAATGTATATATTAGGGTATTCATTCGGTTAACCGATTAATTACTACCCGATTAACTGGCTATTTTCGATTAACGATTGAACCGGTTAATTTCTGTCATTTCAGTTAATTTTTAATTTTTTGTAGTATTTTAACATATTTTTTGCGTTAATAAATATCTAATATAAAAATTTTTTTATTTTTCGAAAAAAAAGCTTTATAAAATACATAACTGAACTGTAACTCATAGAATAAATTCGAAAAATAAAAAATGTTGAATATAATATAAAGTAACCTGCGAAAGGAGATAATTCCCAGTTTCTATTTGTTGAAAATATTTTTTCATCAAAATATATTTCCTTCTAACAATACATTCTTAAAATACAATATAAAAGCAGACACTAAGAAATTCGGAAATAAAATTTTTGCAAAATGGTCGATGCTGAGCTTTGTTAGAGTGAGTCAGATTAGGACCTAACAATGGAAGAAACTCTCGATAGTAATGCAAACAATCTTTTAACAGAATTACCCGAAACCATTTGAAGTGTTAAAAATGTTAAAAAATTAAAACAGGACTCTAATGACATAATGGAAGATTTTATATGTTTAGAGAAATTCAGGAAAAGGACAGAGAAATTAGATATTCTGTTCTAATTGGTGATTTTTTAAGCGTAGTTTTTTAAAAAATCTATTAAAAGACTCAAATTTGCATCATATATTCAAAATTTTGATTGGAAACGATAAATTGGTCTTTGCCATTTACTTTTTAAAAATAACTTCATGTAAATGTTGCCCGCGGCTCCGGTTCAAATGGTCCATTCGTAAGGTCCAATTTTGCACCACTTTTTCGAGCATTTCGGCATGTGTTCCATGAATAACACGTGTTATGTTATACTCTAAGGCTTCAATCGTGTTTGGCTTCTCCACATAGACCAACGACTTCACATAACCCCACAAGAAATAGTCAAGAGGTGTCAAATCACATGGGGAGGGTGTGCCGGAAATCGCAAACGCAAAACGCAAGAATTTGGAGGCTGTTTTTAATACACTTTTAATCTAATTTATATAATTTTTGTTATAAAATTCTGTTTAATAGAAAAATGTTTGTATAATATTTGTCATAAAATTCTTTTATTATAAAAATCTTACTAAAAAACGACTTTTAAAATTCTTGCGTTTTGCGTTTGCGATTTCCAGCACACCCCTGATGATCTTGGCGGCCAACTCACATGACCATTTCGAGAGATAAACTGCTCTCCAAATTCATTATTCAATATGTCCATTGTTTCACGAGCTGTGTGGCATGTGGCACCGTCTTGTTGAAACCACATATCAACCAAGTCCAACTCAGCCAATTGGGGCAAAAAAGTGGCATATCATGGCACGTGGTTGAATAGCACATGCCCAATACCTGAGAACGGCGACGAGCTGACATTTCATTATCCTCATTAACACTGGTCGCTACGGCTGCAATATTCTCTTCGGTACGCACTCTACGAACGCGAGTCGGTGGTTTAATGTCCACCAAAGTAAATTTAGTGCGAAATTTGGTGACAATAGCACGAATTGTTGATACACTAGATCGATTATGACGCCCATAAAAAGTTCGTAACAAACGATGGACATTTCTCACAGAGCCCGAATTTTGATATTAAATTTCAACGATTTGCAGTCGTTGCTCGTTTGTGAGTTTCTCCGTGATGAAATGGCAGAGTATACTGAACACTTTTCACTTTCACATACGTAGTTTGGACACAATTGCCAACCAGTGCTGCCAGCCCGAAAAACTAAATTCATAAAAAATCACCCTTTATTATGGGTTACTTTTGATTTCTCCAACATCTACGATAAGTGGAAGAGTTTTACAAGTCAAGTTTAAAATTTCAAAATATGTATTACATATTTATGAATTATTTGTTTGTTTGGTCGTTTTAGTTCAATAATTGTTATGTTTGTTATTTTATTGTTTTTTTTTTTTTTACTAATTAACTCCAAATATTTGATAATTTTTGCATTTTTAATTGTTGAAATTACTTAATTTAAAAGAAAAACATTATTTATCGGTTAACCGATCAAAACAAAATTAAACGATTATTAACCGATTAAACCAAAACCACGGTTAATATATCAAGCGATTAAACCGAATAAAGCAAAAGCTCGATTAAATGAATACCCTAGTATATATCTTTAAAGTATTAAAAATTTATTTCATTTATTTATTTAGCACGCCAATGCTACAAGACCAAGTCTCTTTAACAGCATTGGGAAAATATTGTTAATAAATACATAAAAGTACATACATAGTTTCAATTAAATAATTAATTAAATAAAAAAATTGATAAAAAAAAAATACTTTAATAAAGTTATCAGCAGATTATTTTTATGATGAAACTGGGAAAGTTGATGGATTATTTAAGGACGAAATAAAAACATTAAGAAGAAATTGTGGTCGGTTGTACACGTGAGAGGTACGTTTATTGTGGCCGATGCTACATCATACTCAGTTTAAGGTACGTTCAGAAGATTCTATGTGATTAATAAATAATTTATATTCGTATTCGGCCAATAGATTCCAAGTATTATCCGGAGTCATTTGTTGGTAAAAACTTGCATTTTATCCTTTATTTCTACAGTCACAACCCATGTTTCGCATCCATATAATAATACAGCACACATGCTGAAAATACATTTAACTTTGTCGTTTGATGTATTCGTTTGACCTCCAAGTTTTGATAATATTGCAAAAACACCTCTTGCTATTCGTATTCTAGTCGTGACATCAAGAAAGGCAGCTCCATTTTTATCTACCATAGTGCCTATGTATTAAATCTCGCTTACACTTTCTATTACCCCATTTCCGATGGTTAGTAGTTCTGTTGACTCTGCATTAATGCGTATTTCTTTTGTTTTATTGATATTAATTTTTAACCCAACCTTCTCTGGTTAGATCATTAATTTTTTCTTGTATATAAGCACTCCTATGGAAAAGCTAACATTTATCATCTGCGAAGTTCAGCGACTCTAACCGAATCTGCGGGCTAAATGAATTCCATGAAATTAACCTCGGTCTATTTGTATATGAGCGCTTAACAACAGCATCTAATACAACTAGGAACAGAAGCGGTGATAGAAAACACCTTGTCTAACCCCAGACTTTATTTAAAATGGGGTAGACATTTTCCATTATGTAACACGGTGCATTCAAATGTATTGCAACTCGTTCGTACCATGCAGTTTATTTTATCCAGTACTCCAAAGTTGGATAACTCAGACCAAATACATTCGACATTTTAAAAGTTAAAATCAGGCCTTTTAGAATGAATTTGATTAAAAAAAGGCTGATTTTTTAATATATTGTGATACAGACGTGTATTCTTAACCAAGCATACAATTTGAATTATTACAATTGATTTTTTTTTTAAATAAACATTTGGCGAATGAACGAAAAATAAATGATTTTTACATAAATTATTTAACATAAAAGTGAACAATTATCAAAAACTAAAAATTAAATGAAGAAAATAAAAAAATATATATGTATGTATGAATGTATCGGGTGTTTTTTTTACTGGTTTGTTTTTCGAATAGAGATAAAACTGGCATTTTGTGGTCAAATCTGGCAACTCTAATGTCATTTATGTTCAGTTTGGTTTGCCATTTCATCATGAACAGGTTGACAAAAGAACAACGCTTGCAAATCGTGCAAATTTATTTCGAAAATAACGGTTCAGTTCGCGAAGTTTACCGCAAGCTCCGTCCATTTTATAGTCGACATAATCGTCCATCAGAGCAATTAATTCGGTTAACCATGGATTGTTTTCGCACTACGTTTGCTCTATGTGATAATACGCATCCGCAGAGACGTCGAACAGTGCGCACCGAAGAAACAATTGCCGCTGTAGAGCAAAGTGTTGAAGAGGACCCGAATGAATCGATTCGCCACCGTGCACAGCAATTGGAGCTTTGTCCATCAACTTTATGGAAGATTTTGCGCAAAGATCTTGGCTTGCGACCTTACAAGATCCAGCTTGTGCAAGAATTAAAGCCGCGAGACCATGCAATGCGTCGTGATTTTGGTGTATGGGCCGAAAATGAGATTGATCTCGATGCTGATTTTCATCGCAAAATTTTGTTCAGTGATGAGGCTCATTTTTGGGTTGAATGGCTACGTCAACAAGCAAAATTGCCGCATTTGGAGTGAAGAGAATCCACATGAGACCCTTGAGACGCCATTACATCCACAAAAACTGACTGTTTGGTGTGCTGGTGGAGTCATTGGGCCATACTTCTTCCGAAATAATGCTGGAGAGGCAGTTACCGGTAATGGAGACCGGTATAGAGCCATGATAACCGACTATTTTGTTCCCGAATTGGATGGCATGAATGTGGATGAGTTGTGGTTCCAACAAGACGGCGCTACATGCCACACAGCGCACGCCACAATCGATTTATTGAAGGAAACATTCGATGAGCGCATACTTTCGCGGAATGGACCTGTCAATTGGCCACCAAGATCGCGTGATTTGACACCATTGGATTATTTTCTTTGGGGATATGTGAAGTCGCTCGTCTACGCCAACAAACCAGAAACGTTAGGGGAATTGGAAGCCAACATTCGTGGCGTTATTGCCGACATACGGCCCCATATGCTCAAAAAAGTGGTTGAAAATTGGACCTGTAGAATTGGCTTTATTCGAGCCAGCCGCGGCGGCCACATGCCTGAAATCATATTTAAACATTAATGGCATAAAATTATCCTTCCAATAAAGCCAAATTGATGGTCATTAAAACGATTTTCTTGTGTTTTATTTCAATTCGAAGTTCTATACCACTGAAAAAAACACTCGATACATACATATGTATGTATACATATTCTGAACAAAAGCATTTTGGTTTGAAATTCTTATTTTTTGGTGTTGTTGTAAATATAATAATCAACAAAAATATTAAAAGCCCAGTAAAACGGTGAAAAACAAAAACAATTTACTGCATGAGTAAAAACAATGAAATAACAATAAAACTAAATGAATGAAATGTTTATATGACAGTGCATGCTAACGAAAGTGATGCTGAAACAAATAAAACAAAACAATAGTAACTACCTAACGACTTAGCCAATCATGCGAACACGTTCTCTTTCACCGTCAGTTTTTACAACAACAGTAGATAGTGATACACTGAAAAATATTAAACTGTCTTTTGGGACAAGTGTTGCCGAGCCCGCAAGTATTGCCGCGAAGGCAAAAACAATTTTAGTAAGAAATGATACCATGAACTCAAACAAACAAGACACAATGGAAAACCCTCTAGTAAAAAGTTCTCCAAAGCCTCAAGTACAAGTTGGTATCGACAGGTATATAACAGTGCTTCAGCTGTTGCTTCGGCCTCAAAAGTTCCATCTTTGGATAGAATAAATTCACAAAATCGTTTTGCAATTCTGGAGGATGAATCCTCAGAAGCACCAACGTGATAAAATCGTCCAAGCCTCCCCCGATATATCTTAGGGAGCAAAACTCAAACGAGCTAATAATGAGTTTGATCTCGGTGATAGGTGAAAACTCGTTTTACGTAGCTGCAATCAAGCGTGGTAGTATAAACGAGACTAAAATACAAGTACATCATGAGAATGATTTTCGCAAAATAATTAACCAATTTGAAGCTGCTAAAAAAAAGTTTTTATACATACCAACTGAAGAGCAGTAAAGGTCTTCAGGTAGTGATTAAGGGAATTGACTTATGTTTGGACCCTGCAGAAATAAAAAATATTTCTAGAAGAGAAAGGCTTCAAAATAAAATGAAGTTAATATTAAAAATAGGAAAAAAAATTCCCCAACCACTGTTTCGAGTGGAGTTAGAGCCCGGTGACGTTAAGCTAAAAAAAACTCATCCTATTTACAGCTTGAAATATATCCTGTGCAGGAAAATCACGATAGAGGATCCGCACAAAAGAAATGGACCCGTTCAGTGTTTAAACTGCCAAGAATTTGGCCATACTAAGGCATACTGCTACTTACCCCCTGTTCGCGTAGTATGTGGTGAATTACATGGTACAGTTCTTTGCGATAAGTCTAAAACCGACCCTAACGTAAAAAAATGTAGCAACTGTGGCGGTAATCATACTGCCAATTATAGAGGATGCCCTGTAAATTTTATCGTCAAGCAGTCGGTTGGACCGAAAACTAATCCCCCTTTAAATGCAAGTAACAAATCATATTAACACTAATGTCATTCAGGCTCCGCAGCCTAGTAATAACAGAACCTCTTACGCTAACGTCCTAAAATCAAACCATGCACCAATGCAAGGTGCGGCGCCAAGTAATGATGAAGCTTCAGTTTCAAATTTAAGTCTTCTAGAAAAAACCATGAAAACATTAGTGCAAACAGTAAATAATTTTACGAACACAATGGGTAATATGATGCAGGAAATTCTTAAAATGCAATCGATGATATTGCAAGCTGTACTTAACAAGCCATGAACTTTTTAAAAATCTGTTTTTTGAACGCAAACGGCATCGGCCAACGTAAAAATGAGTTATAATACTTTCTTAAAAATAAACAAATTGACGCCATGATGGTTTCTGAAACTCATTTGACCTCAAGAAATACGTTTAAAATCATTGGTTATACACTATATGATACCAAGGACCCTCGAGACAGAGCTTGAGGAGGTTCTGCCATTTTAATAAAAAACCGAATTAAACACTACCTAATGTGTGATCATCGTGAAGATTATCTCCAAGCAACGAACATCTGTGTTGAAGAGCTATATCGAAACATAGTAATTTCATCTTTATACTCTCCACCTAGATTTTCAATATCAGTAAACCAATATTGTGAATATTATATATTACTAGGACCCTTTTTCCTGGCAGCTGGCGATTACAACGCAAAACATACCTTCTGGGGGTCACGACTTATAACACCAAAGGGTCGTGTTTTATTTAATACAATTTCTAAAATGGATTTAAATGTGGTAGCGAGCGGACAACTAACATATTGGCCTACTGATCAGCCAAAAGCTCCACATGTAATCGATTTTGGCGTGGTTAAAAACATCCCCATAGAAACGATTCATGTTGAAGCTTCCTTAGAATTATCTTCCGACCATACACCTACAATTGTTACTATAATGAACCCCAAAAGGGTTGTATCGCCGACTGGTTACTTAGCGACGTCTGCTACACAAATTAATTGGTTAAAATATAAAAAATATCTCAGTACCCATTGCACAGAAAATATTCCGCTTAGCACACCGGAGAATGTGGATCTCTCTATTGTAAATTTTGACAGTTATCTTAAACTAGCTGTCCAACATTCCAGTATAGGCCCATAAAAAACAAAAGAAAAAGTGAAATATTTTCTACAGATGTCGAGCGGATCCTGACTGAAAAAAGGAGAGTCCGAAGAGAGTGGCAACTGTACAGATCCCCGCAACTTAAGAATTTATTAAAAGAGTGCACAAAAGGATAAGAATGTTACTGCAGATTCAGAAAACGGCTTCTCTAGAAAAATATCTAAAGGCACTTGATGTAACTCCACAATCTGACTACTCATTATGGCGTGCAGCTAGAAATCTAAAAAGGCCAGTTATATCTAAGCCACCATTAAGACACTTGAATGGTAGTGGAAAAACGTATTTACACGAAATATATTTCACGATATTGCGTTCGAGTTACCACCTGTTGCGGCTAGAGCAGTTATTCCCCTAAGATTTGAGATAAGAGAAATCGAAAAGGCTATTTGTGACTTAAACACTAAGAAGGCACCTGGTATTGATAAGATCAGTAATAAAATGCTTTAAGAGCTACCTCGCATAGCAAAGAAAATTATTCTTGTTATTTTTAATGCTGTTTTACGCCATGAATACTATCCTCAAAGCCAGGTAAAGATCATACAAAAGTTGAGTCATATAGGCCTATTAGCTTATTATGAAATATAAAGCTGTTTGAGAAATTACTAGTTTCAAAACTAACACCGATTTTAAATGAAAGTAGATGTTTTCCAAACCATCAATTCGGATTAAGAAGAAAACACAGCACAGTTGAACAAACTCATCAAATAGTAAATGTCATAAGAAAAGCATTTGAAGAAAAAAACTATTGCTCAGCACTCTTCATCGATGTTTCGCAAGCTTTTGATAAGGTCTGGCATGAAGACTTAGTACATAAATTGAAACAAAATTTACCAGCAAACACACACAAGCTGTTAGAAAGCTACTTAGTCGGTCGTCAATTTATTATTAAAGACGGAAATTTTTTGAGTTCACCTCAGCCAATTGGCCCTGGAGTCCAACAAGGCAGCATCCTGGGCCCTCTATTATACTTAATTTATACTTCGGATATGTCAACAAACAACCACACCCAAACTTTAACATTTGCAGACGATGCAGCTTTTCTAAGCGTGCACGAAAACCGTTATGAAGCATCTCGTTACTTACAGCATCATATATTTCAACTAGAAATATGGTTAAGACAATGGAGGATAATGGTCAATGAGCAAAAAATGCGTACATATCACATACACCTTGCGTCGGGACTAATGCCCCCCTATTTAAATCAATAATCAAACAATTCCTCAACATTCGCATGTAAAATATCTCGGTATACATCTGGATCGGCGATTAACGTGGAAATGCCATATAGAGGCAAAATTAACTCAAATGAAACTAAAACCGATTCAAATTCATTGGCTTATTGGAAGCAATTCTGTCCTAAGTCTCGATTGCAAGCTTCTACTTTACAACTCTATCTTAAAGCCTATCTGGTGCTACGGTAGTCAACTATGGGGCACTGCCTCGGCCTCTAATATCGAAAAAATTAAAAGGCGACATAATAATCTTCTTCCAATAATCACAGCCGCTCCCTGGTAAGTTAAAAACTCAAACATTCATAAGGATCTTAATGCGCCATTAGTAAAAACTATGATAACAAAAAATGCAGTAAAATATTTAAAAAGGCTTGAACAACACCCAAATCCACTAGCTCGCTTAAGAAGAAGAGACACTGCAGCACTTACCCAATAAGATGAGGGATAAACACCTACATACATATAATTATATGTGAACAGAACCCGTGATGAAGAAAATTTTGTCTGGCACTGGCAGGACATAAATAAAGTAGTAGAATAAGATTTGATTAATTATTGATAGTTCATATTTAATATATGAAGATTCAATAAATAAATAATGATAAAAAAAAATACATTCGACATT
The DNA here is from genome assembly GCA_963931875.1 of Pollenia griseotomentosa. Taxonomy (NCBI): domain Eukaryota; kingdom Metazoa; phylum Arthropoda; class Insecta; order Diptera; family Polleniidae; genus Pollenia; species Pollenia griseotomentosa. Next base: position 9,395,895 of record OZ007565.1, read on the forward strand.
TTAAAAATAAAATCAGGCTTTTTAAAATGAATTTGATTAAAAAAAGGCTGATTTTTAAATTTAAAGTGCCAGTTTTATTTGAAAAATGTTGAATATGATTTGTAAAATACTTAATTTTATTTCGAAAATTCTGAATTTGTTTTTTAAAAACCTGAATTTGATTTTGAAAAAGCAAAATTTGAAGCTAAAATCCTATATAAAGAAAATTACAAGAAAATAATTAAAAAGTTCATACAAAATAAATAGTAGCACAAGTACGTATGTACATAAGAAGTTAATTTTAATCAGTTACCACTCTGGTGGCTTAGTTTTGTAATGCTGATAAATTTTTACAAGAGCTAATGCTTTTCCAACCTTAGAACAAAAAGTTTTATTGAACTAGAAGGGCCAAGGCTTTCCATAAAAAAAAGAATGGAAATAGATGATAATTATGAAAATAATGATAAATAAAAAAAGCTTTGAAAGTTGCATTGTTGCATCTTTTAAACCTGATTTTTTACACTTCGTTAACGGTCGATTAACTTTTAGTGTAAATCTTTTTCCTTGTGTTTGTTGTAAAAAAGTTGCACTTTTCCATTTTTAATATCAAAAAAATCTGAACTGAATAACGTTATTGTGAAAAATATTCTATATCTTTAATTTTAAATGCCAAACAGTGTCCAAACATGAAGGGTGCTCTTGACTTAACCATTCTTCTGCTATCTTTTTGTTATCTTGACTAACAAGTTTGCATTTATGCATATTTGGAATGCATCATATTCGCTAAATAATAAGCTGAAGTAAGTACGCTTTTCAATTGCTTTGGAACAAAATCCCGTTTTGTTAATAGTATTTCAACGGCCGTTGCAGTTGTAACAGAGTCTCTTTGTAAGGATTTGAACTTAGAGTAACATTTGTTGGAGGTTTAAAGCTTAATTATACAACTGAACGTTGTTTTAAATTCTTGATTTGAATGTCATGGTCAAATTCATTTTTTTCTTATTTGGGCTTAAAAGTTCGAAAAAATTCTACTTGGATATATAAGTCATAGCGTTCGATGATGATGCCATTAAAGATATTGAAGATTTTCTTGCTTAATCTATACTAGGGATGAGGATAACCCAAAAATCCATAAAGTCCAAAAAACGTTAATAAAACAAAAAAAAAAGCCCATGAAAAAACCCGGTGGGTTGTGTTTTTTGTAAAAACTCGGGTTTTTGTCAGCCCTGTGTATAGGGGTGATTGCATTTCTAGAGATTGTTCTATGATTATTCGGAGCGTGTTTATTTGGTCCGTACAGGACATAGCAGATCTAAAGACAGCTTGTTCAGGTCTTAACTTGTTATTTATATTGGTCATCATTCGATCTAATATTATTTTCATGAGCATTTTCATCAAAGCTGGATGAACCGTTATATCTCGCCAGTTTTCACATCTTGTCCCATTACCTTTCTTTGGAAGTTTAATTATAATGTCCTTCATCATATCTATAGGGTAGCGTTCTATTTGCCCATTGGCAACTCTGCTTTTAAGCTGTCAAAAAGTGAAATACTTAAGCTGTGCTATTATTTCGTTTATTTTCCAAGTTAAATTAATAGTTACACGTTCTAAACCACTGAAACATAAACTATCGGTGAATTCTGCATACCAGTTTGTTGGAGTACAGTACAAATACAGCCAGTATTCAACATTTTTGATGGATTTTTTCAACTGGATTTGGTACAAGTATTTGGTGATATTGCTGTAACTTGCGCTTTTTTTTTCTTTTGTAAATATCAGCTGTTTTTGTTATTACTTAAAGATTGCCTCGTAGTATATTTATTATATCACTGTATGCCTAAAAGTATGCCCTTACTTTTAATTTTTAAATACAATAATAACCAGTGTTTAAAAAGGCTAAAATAATAACCAGGGTTTAAAAAGCTACTTCCATAGTAAATCAAAGCTACGAAAAGACTGTAGTTGTAGTAAAAAATAAAAACAAAAAAAACTAATGAGTTTTAAGCGCCACAGAAATTTGTCATCACCGGAACAATTAATCAATAATAATAACAAGAAGCAATTAACGACTAATATTATGGATAATCAAACTACTCCTGATGTATTTTCTTGGGATAAGCTCTGCAATCTTTTAGATGCAAAATTAAAAGATGTCACCAGAAAGGAAGACCTTGTATCAATCAAAACAGAAATTGAGGAACTTAGAGAAGAAAACGTTAAACTAAGAAATGACATCAACAAACTTACAACTCGCCTTGAATATATTGATCGAAGGACTCGTTCAGCGAATATTGTTGTTAGTGGCTTAAATAGCAATAACAACAACGAAGCTAAAAATGAATTTACTAAATTATGCACCAACGTACTTAAGGTTAACATACATATTATAAATGCGCGTAAATTGCCATCGAAAAATACATTTTTATTTACACTGGAAACAAATATGCAAGCTATCAATGTAATAGCTGCCAAGGGTAACTTGAATGATGGTTCGATTTTTATTCAAAAGGATTACACCAATGAAGAACAAAATGTGAGATATAATTTAAGGCAAATAAATAAAGCTGTTGCAAACCCTCAAAATAATTTGAAGGTCAGGATGGGTGAATTCTGTATTTTTATTAATAACAAAAGATACACTTGGTCCATGGGAAAAGCAGTTGCTAATTGTAATGATGATGCTGAGTTTTTAAGAAATTTATTGTCTGAAGCCAATTCCTCTATAGGTGTCACAGTTCGAAAAATGAACAATAATATTGAAGATGTTGCTACAACCTCAACAAATGTCCCTGCACAATAGCAACACAATACATGCCGTTTAGTCTCATATAATGTAGCAAACCTTGCCAGTTCTCTTAGTTTAGGAAATTTTGTAACTTTTATAAATAAATTTGATATTTTCTTCCTTTTTGAAACTCATGTCATAGCTGAAAAACGACAACTTTTTACTACATACTTTCAAAATTACAAATTATATTGGATTGATGCAAAGAAAACCCAAAATGCTGGTCGTGCTAGCGGTGGATGCTTGTATGGCTTCAAAAAGGAAATACAAAAAGCTTTTAAATTAAAATTTTTGATTCATGCAAATAATAACGTTATACTAACAGCTAATCTTGATGGTAATTTGTTTTATTTTATACCCCGCTATTTAAACTGCACTAATTGGAACGTAGATTTTGAATCGTTTGAAAATTTTTTGCTAGAACTTTCTCCTACAAACTTTTGCATAGTTGGTGATTTGAATGCACGTATAGGTGATGAGCAAATTTTAGATCCTAACCTTCTACACAACCTTCCACATATTAATAAGATCAGACTCTCGAAAGACACAACGTGTAATACAAAAGGAAGCAGGCTTATAGATCTAGTTGAAAACTTCGGAGGCATAGTACTTAATGGTAGGACAGTTGGTGACGCACAGGGTGAATATAGATTCGCCAAATATTTTACAGAATATGATTGATAAACTTTATACGTACTGCAACATTTGGTCCCTAAAGGTTAATCTTTCTAAGTCTAAAATATTAATATTTCGCAGTGGAACAAGAATATCGAAGAATCTGAAATGGAATTATGGCGAAGATGATATAGAAATCGTTAATAACTATAGATATTAAGGCATGGACCTTAATTTCAACTTGTCTTTCAAAAAACATATAGAAAATAAATTAACTACTTCTAAAATGGCGATTTCTTCAACATGGGCAAGATACATAAACCACCCCAAAATTTCAAACAGCAACAAACTAAAAATATTTAATGCAGCATCTAAATCTATTATGTTTTACGGAGCCCAAATCTGGGGTTTTAAAAAATATGATGAAGTTGAAAAATTGTTCAGGTTTTTTATAAAAAAGATGCTTCTTTTACCAAGCAATACACCAAATTACATGCTTTATATTGAAACTGGCTTAAACTCTTTATACGTTAATACCTTAAAGCTCCACTTTGATTACGTTAATAAAGCACTGCGCATGCCTAGTTGCAGATTGCCACGTATTTTAGCTGAAAAGGTTATAGCTAAAAAGACGTATTGGGCAGAGGAATGGATCACTTTATGTGGAAATATTAAATTTGTACCCGACAATGCTGAAATCCCTATATGTTTATACTCAAAACAAATTCTAGACCTTTTATCAACTAAGGAAAGAGAAGATCTATTGGTTAACGCAAGGAACTCTCAATTTCACGATTTATATTCGCAGGTTGATTATTGCATGAAACCCCTTTCTGCTTTAGATTTGTCTTCTCGAGCTGCAAGTTTAATAATAAGAGCAAGAGGTGGATTATTAGATATTAATGCCAGGGCCTTCAAAAGTTCATCAATTGGCCTGTGCTCACTTTGTAACCTAGACGCTGCAGAAAACACTCTACACCTAATTGGAATATGTCCAATATACTACGAGTTCCGATTAAAATATTTTGGAAAAACTACTTTAGATTTGAATGAAGTTCTGAATATATTAAATGGTTTTGAATTTGATTACTTTACATTGTATAAATATTTGGAAATTTGTCTTAAATACAGGAAACTAATATTAAATGAATTTGAATAAACTCTGTATATTAATGAATTTAATAACCTCTTTATTATAAATTTTATGAAAAAAAAAAAAAAAAAAAAAAAAATTTTGAAACAACGTATGTAAATAAATGAAATAACTCATAGCTTTATATATGCCAATCTGGCTCACAACTATCATGTTATGCCAAATATAGATAATATAGTAATATTTAATCTCTAAGATTGTAAATATGTAATATAAATATCTATTAAATAAATAAAAAAAAAATTCTATCTCCCATATTTCTTTAAAAAGTGGGTAAAGCTTATTGGGACCCGTTTCAAATATTTCTGCTAGGATGTTATCAACACTTGCAGCTTTGTTTAGTTTTAGGTCTTTCTTTGTATGGGAAGTGGTTTGACGTGCTCATCATGCGTTACTGGTAGACTAGCTGGAAGTGAGCTAGTCTATCAGCGCCGGGGTTGCGGGTTTGATTCCCGCCAGGGACTCTGGTTTCCTGCAGACAAGCCTAGAGATTCGCGGTATTAGCTTAGAGAATTAAAAAAAAAATTCCGGAACGCTGTTTCCAAAAAGTGTTCTTTCCATCTACATAGCTGGGCTCGTGTATTTGTTATAATTTCTCCGTTTTTGCTTCTAACTGGCACTGATTTTTCGTTGCCGCATCCATGGAATTTCTTCGCAATATCAACAACTTTTTCATGTCGTGTAACTTTGGTGCTTCATCAGCAAATATAGCTACGCTATGGATTAAATCTATGTTATCGTTTCTAATTGGACGTTTGACAATTTTATCGAACTGGTTATATTCTTTTTGAGCCTCTCCCCTTTTCATAGCATTCGTAGCAGCGTTTACATTGTTTTTAATTTTCCACGTTCATTGATCATATTCCATGTGTTTTCGGAGATGTAGTCATCGTTTTGTTTTCGGGCTTTACCAAGTTGCATCTTTTCTGGCTAAAATCTGTTTTCGGAAGTCGGATGCTTAATCGTTCTGTTAAAGAGCCAGAGGTATTTTTAGGCGATCTATGTACGTTATATTTCATACTTGATATCTGTGATTTTTTATATATTTTTGGTAGTTTCAAGTGTAATATACCGAAAAGCATGTAGTCATCGGATTTTATGTTTGCTCTACGTTTATTTCGAACATTCCATAGACAATTACTCCATTTCGCTGTTACACAGATGTTCTCAATTTGGTTTTAAGTCTGGAGTTTTCCATGTAGTGTTGTGGTTCAATATGTCGGGGAATATGGCCTACCTACGTCACATTGGTGTATGTCGTTTTCGTTGGGAATACCAGACCATAGCAGTTGGTTCCCACTATCAGTTTATATGGTACCAGATTGGTTCCAACGCACTTCGCTCATACTAAGGAAGGCGAGATTACACTTTTTAAGAATTCTACTTATTTGCTCAAGATTGCCTGATTGCTAGTGTTCTAACGTTCCATATAGAGAATCGAAGTCCTTTATCATTGCGGGGGGTCGTCATTGTTTGTTTTTGAGTTTTTTTAAGTTTTTGGAAATAGTTTGCGAGGTTAGGGATATAGTAAGTAATCGGCACATGATAACCAGACCGGCTTTTATTACTATGCTTCAGTGACATAGTCATCACCTAGTTACCTGAGACGTCATCTAGACCATCAGGCTACAGAGTAGCCCGTCTCACGTTAACTAGTTCTGAAGGGTTTCAGAAACCATTGCCCGGGAATTACCTAGCCTAATGCTGGCGGTGTGAGTTGCTTAAGCAAAATAATCTTTGCTGGCCATTCCAAAGTTTGCAATCAGAGAACTTTCAACTTCCGTTGATTGCCACAATTCCCCAAACGGTATAGGCGTTGATATATCTCTTTAATAGCGTCGAATAAATGCCACGTTCACCGCCTCCTCCTGGTCATCGACAAATTGGTGCAGAGAACTAATCTTATTTTTCAATTTTATTTAACTTTTTATGTACTTTTAATCACTGTTTTGTTCGTTTTTTTTTTCAATTTGTTGTATTTATTTTAGTTGTCAAACTGTCAAAATAGCAATATCGATTACTGTTGGGCAACTTAACCATGTTGCCGTACCTAGTACCAATTTAAGTGTCAGTTGCGTTACTTTTTGACAACTCAACTGGAATTGTGTTGGCATTCGTAATCCACCTATTAACATTTTTAATTATGATAGAAGGATCTATGACAATTATGTGTGAAACAAAATATCGGCCAAATGCTCGCCACGGCATCTTTGGCATGCCTTTATCCGATGGCCCATATTTTTAATTACTCTGAGACATAATTAAGGCTCAATGTCGTTAATGTACCGAATTATCTCAGCCTTTCTCATGAATTTCTCGGCTGTGTGCCAAGTGGTAGCATCCTGTTAGTACCACATATTGTCCAGGTCCATATGCTCAATTTCTGGCCACAAGAAGTCCGCTATTATCTCTCGATAGCTAACACCATTCACGGTAACTGCTTAGCCGACCTCATTTCCGAAGAAGTATGTCCTGATGACGCCGCCAGCCCTTGAGCCGCACCAAACAGTCACTCTTTGTGGGTGCTTTTCAACAATCACTAGTGAAATCTCATTTGCCCAAATGCAGAAATTCTACTTGTTAACGAATCCACTGTGGTAAACGTGGTCCTTACGAAGTGCACGAAACGCATTTTGATTTGGACGCCCTTTTTCGTAAAAAGCTTAAACAACCTTAACGCGTTGCTCAATTGTATACCTCTTCATGGTTGAATTTGTCAAAGACTAAAACAAAGAAATGTCAAATTAAGTTGGTCAAAAAACTAAACGTTAACGTGTGACCCACAATTACCATCCACCTTTATATAAATACAAACACACTTACAGCAAACTTCAAGTTAAAAAATGTGGGAGCAGCAAAACAAAACAGATTTGCAGAGTACATGAAACGGATTATCCCTCCCCAAACCTTCTCACCTCTCTCACCTATAAACTCAAGAGTTGCTGCAACAAAAATTGCAAGTCTTTTCGATGACTTTGATAACTACCAGTCTTACCGTTGGATATTTTAAAAAAGTATCAAAAAAGGGGATATCTACAAAAAAAAAAGTGCCACCAAAAAAGGGATTTAAAAAAGCGGATCTCTTTTAATATGAAATTAAGTACACAAAATTACGTTTTAAGCACGTATTTAATAAAATTTATTTAAAATTTGAAATAACATTTTACACATGGAATAAAAACATTATAAATAATGTATTCCATTTATTTTATATTAAAAACACATACATATCGCTCCTTTATTGCAACAAAAAATCAAAAATTTTAAATTACTTAAGCAAAACTGCTCTTTCATACCTTTTTTATATGTAAAAAAATCAGTATTATATCTCAAACATAACCGAAGTTATAGTAAAATATATTTTATTGAACCTGTATAAAAAGGTACATTTTTAAAACTTTAATCGCATTTTGATTTTTTTTGAGATATGACAATGTTGAAATTAAGGAGCGATATGTATTAGTATGTATATGTGCATAAAATTTTTTAATATTGTATTATTTAAAAATGGTCAGTTACGTATATATGTTTTTTAGTAGAACAGTGGCATGAATTATAAAAAGTGTGTCACTTTTGGGTGCTTTTTGTAAAAGTAGCAATCAAATGTCCAAGCAGTCAAAAAAGTGGCAAATTGCTACTTTAAGGGCATAATAAAACACACAAAATGTTTGGCAAACATACACATTGTTTCCGTTTGGCGTTTGCCAATAAACAACACAAATATACTCCGTACAAACATTAGTTTTTCAATTTTGTTTTGTTTTTAATGAATGCAGACGCCGATAGTGCTGCGGCAATTTTGTTGCTCTTTGCTTAAAACAGAGAAAAAATATAAAATAAAGGCAAAGAATTAAAGTAAATTTTGACTTGTTTGCCAAGCCATTTGTATGGTTTATTATGCCCTTTAGTAGCACCATTCATAAAGCTGATAACCACTTTGTTATTTTCATGGAGATACGTTTTTGTATATTATAAAAAAAATTGTGTGTCGGTCTGAATAATTTTTATTTTATTTAGTTTACATCATTTAAATATTTTCAATATCTGGCTCTGTTTAAGAATTACATACACTTTATCTTTTAAGCATGTGTTGGTTGAAATAAATTACGTGCTTTTTGTATGTACATATATGTACGCTTTCATTTGTCCATTTAGGTATCTCAATATATTTTTAGCAAATTCATTTAAGTTATTTACTAAAAATTCATTTATTTTTATATATTGCAGCTGACCACCTTCTGTCATTTGCGGGTTCTCGTGATTTCATTAGAAGTACTGGCTGGCCTAGAATGTTTTAATTAAATAAATACTCATATATAATTTATGGGCTCCCAGATGAATATTTGTATTTTTCGAATTTTCATTGTGATATTTTTTTAATAATTTCGTACACTTACATATATATAATTTTCTCAAAATTCATGATATACATATAAATTAAGATTTTGCTTTGTAATCAACATACATACGTACATTCATACATACATATAACTACTTATATTAATGTTTTAATGTATTCAAAAAGGCATTCAGTCTTAGAAAACAATAATGTGGCGCCTATATCCAAAAGAAAGACAAACACAAACAAGGAAATTAAGCTGTCATCGACGCATTTTTTTGTACCATTTAAATAAAAAAAATATACCAGTAAGAAATTTGTATACCGTCATTTTAAATATGGTATGGTAGCACTTTGCATACGTTATCATTCCCTGAACAACCAAACACTTTTATACAAATAAAGAATTATAATTATTTTAAGTAAATAAACATTTAAGTTATTAAAAGTATGTTTTTTATATTTTAAATCTGTTGCGGGTTTGATTCCCGCCAGGGACTCTGGTTTCCTGCAGACAAGCCTAGAGATTCGCGGTATTAGCTTAGAGAATTAAAAAAAAAATTCCGGAACGCTGTTTCCAAAAAGTGTTCTTTCCATCTACATAGCTGGGCTCGTGTATTTGTTATAATTTCTCCGTTTTTGCTTCTAACTGGCACTGATTTTTCGTTGCCGCATCCATGGAATTTCTTCGCAATATCAACAACTTTTTCATGTCGTGTAACTTTGGTGCTTCATCAGCAAATATAGCTACGCTATGGATTAAATCTATGTTATCGTTTCTAATTGGACGTTTGACAATTTTATCGAACTGGTTATATTCTTTTTGAGCCTCTCCCCTTTTCATAGCATTCGTAGCAGCGTTTACATTGTTTTTAATTTTCCACGTTCATTGATCATATTCCATGTGTTTTCGGAGATGTAGTCATCGTTTTGTTTTCGGGCTTTACCAAGTTGCATCTTTTCTGGCTAAAATCTGTTTTCGGAAGTCGGATGCTTAATCGTTCTGTTAAAGAGCCAGAGGTATTTTTAGGCGATCTATGTACGTTATATTTCATACTTGATATCTGTGATTTTTTATATATTTTTGGTAGTTTCAAGTGTAATATACCGAAAAGCATGTAGTCATCGGATTTTATGTTTGCTCTACGTTTATTTCGAACATTCCATAGACAATTACTCCATTTCGCTGTTACACAGATGTTCTCAATTTGGTTTTAAGTCTGGAGTTTTCCATGTAGTGTTGTGGTTCAATATGTCGGGGAATATGGCCTACCTACGTCACATTGGTGTATGTCGTTTTCGTTGGGAATACCAGACCATAGCAGTTGGTTCCCACTATCAGTTTATATGGTACCAGATTGGTTCCAACGCACTTCGCTCATACTAAGGAAGGCGAGATTACACTTTTTAAGAATTCTACTTATTTGCTCAAGATTGCCTGATTGCTAGTGTTCTAACGTTCCATATAGAGAATCGAAGTCCTTTATCATTGCGGGGGGTCGTCATTGTTTGTTTTTGAGTTTTTTTAAGTTTTTGGAAATAGTTTGCGAGGTTAGGGATATAGTAAGTAATCGGCACATGATAACCAGACCGGCTTTTATTACTATGCTTCAGTGACATAGTCATCACCTAGTTACCTGAGACGTCATCTAGACCATCAGGCTACAGAGTAGCCCGTCTCACGTTAACTAGTTCTGAAGGGTTTCAGAAACCATTGCCCGGGAATTACCTAGCCTAATGCTGGCGGTGTGAGTTGCTTAAGCAAAATAATCTTTGCTGGCCATTCCAAAGTTTGCAATCAGAGAACTTTCAACTTCCGTTGATTGCCACAATTCCCCAAACGGTATAGGCGTTGATATATCTCTTTAATAGCGTCGAATAAATGCCACGTTCACCGCCTCCTCCTGGTCATCGACAAATTGGTGCAGAGAACTAATCTTATTTTTCAATTTTATTTAACTTTTTATGTACTTTTAATCACTGTTTTGTTCGTTTTTTTTTCAATTTGTTGTATTTATTTTAGTTGTCAAACTGTCAAAATAGCAATATCGATTACTGTTTGGCAACTTAACCATGTTGCCGTACCTAGTACCAATTTAAGTGTCAGTTGCGTTACTTTTTGACAACTCAACTGGAATTGTGTTGGCATTCGTAATCCACCTATTAACATTTTTAATTATGATAGAAGGATCTATGACAATTATGTGTGAAACAAAATATCGGCCAAATGCTCGCCACGGCATCTTTGGCATGCCTTTATCCGATGGCCCATATTTTTAATTACTCTGAGACATAATTAAGGCTCAATGTCGTTAATGTACCGAATTATCTCAGCCTTTCTCATGAATTTCTCGGCTGTGTGCCAAGTGGTAGCATCCTGTTAGTACCACATATTGTCCAGGTCCATATGCTCAATTTCTGGCCACAAGAAGTCCGCTATTATCTCTCGATAGCTAACACCATTCACGGTAACTGCTTAGCCGACCTCATTTCCGAAGAAGTATGTCCTGATGACGCCGCCAGCCCTTGAGCCGCACCAAACAGTCACTCTTTGTGGGTGCTTTTCAACAATCACTAGTGAAATCTCATTTGCCCAAATGCAGAAATTCTACTTGTTAACGAATCCACTGTGGTAAACGTGGTCCTTACGAAGTGCACGAAACGCATTTTGATTTGGACGCCCTTTTTCGTAAAAAGCTTAAACAACCTTAACGCGTTGCTCAATTGTATACCTCTTCATGGTTGAATTTGTCAAAGACTAAAACAAAGAAATGTCAAATTAAGTTGGTCAAAAAACTAAACGTTAACGTGTGACCCACAATTACCATCCACCTTTATATAAATACAAACACACTTACAGCAAACTTCAAGTTAAAAAATGTGGGAGCAGCAAAACAAAACAGATTTGCAGAGTACATGAAACGGATTATCCCTCCCCAAACCTTCTCACCTCTCTCACCTATAAACTCAAGAGTTGCTGCAACAAAAATTGCAAGTCTTTTCGATGACTTTGATAACTACCAGTCTTACCGTTGGATATTTTAAAAAAGTATCAAAAAAGGGGATATCTACAAAAAAAAAAGTGCCACCAAAAAAGGGATTTAAAAAAGCGGATCTCTTTTAATATGAAATTAAGTACACAAAATTACGTTTTAAGCACGTATTTAATAAAATTTATTTAAAATTTGAAATAACATTTTACACATGGAATAAAAACATTATAAATAATGTATTCCATTTATTTTATATTAAAAACACATACATATCGCTCCTTTATTGCAACAAAAAATCAAAAATTTTAAATTACTTAAGCAAAACTGCTCTTTCATACCTTTTTTATATGTAAAAAAATCAGTATTATATCTCAAACATAACCGAAGTTATAGTAAAATATATTTTATTGAACCTGTATAAAAAGGTACATTTTTAAAACTTTAATCGCATTTTGATTTTTTTTGAGATATGACAATGTTGAAATTAAGGAGCGATATGTATTAGTATGTATATGTGCATAAAATTTTTTAATATTGTATTATTTAAAAATGGTCAGTTACGTATATATGTTTTTTAGTAGAACAGTGGCATGAATTATAAAAAGTGTGTCACTTTTGGGTGCTTTTTGTAAAAGTAGCAATCAAATGTCCAAGCAGTCAAAAAAGTGGCAAATTGCTACTTTAAGGGCATAATAAAACACACAAAATGTTTGGCAAACATACACATTGTTTCCGTTTGGCGTTTGCCAATAAACAACACAAATATACTCCGTACAAACATTAGTTTTTCAATTTTGTTTTGTTTTTAATGAATGCAGACGCCGATAGTGCTGCGGCAATTTTGTTGCTCTTTGCTTAAAACAGAGAAAAAATATAAAATAAAGGCAAAGAATTAAAGTAAATTTTGACTTGTTTGCCAAGCCATTTGTATGGTTTATTATGCCCTTTAGTAGCACCATTCATAAAGCTGATAACCACTTTGTTATTTTCATGGAGATACGTTTTTGTATATTATAAAAAAAATTGTGTGTCGGTCTGAATAATTTTTATTTTATTTAGTTTACATCATTTAAATATTTTCAATATCTGGCTCTGTTTAAGAATTACATACACTTTATCTTTTAAGCATGTGTTGGTTGAAATAAATTACGTGCTTTTTGTATGTACATATATGTACGCTTTCATTTGTCCATTTAGGTATCTCAATATATTTTTAGCAAATTCATTTAAGTTATTTACTAAAAATTCATTTATTTTTATATATTGCAGCTGACCACCTTCTGTCATTTGCGGGTTCTCGTGATTTCATTAGAAGTACTGGCTGGCCTAGAATGTTTTAATTAAATAAATACTCATATATAATTTATGGGCTCCCAGATGAATATTTGTATTTTTCGAATTTTCATTGTGATATTTTTTTAATAATTTCGTACACTTACATATATATAATTTTCTCAAAATTCATGATATACATATAAATTAAGATTTTGCTTTGTAATCAACATACATACGTACATTCATACATACATATAACTACTTATATTAATGTTTTAATGTATTCAAAAAGGCATTCAGTCTTAGAAAACAATAATGTGGCGCCTATATCCAAAAGAAAGACAAACACAAACAAGGAAATTAAGCTGTCATCGACGCATTTTTTTGTACCATTTAAATAAAAAAAATATACCAGTAAGAAATTTGTATACCGTCATTTTAAATATGGTATGGTAGCACTTTGCATACGTTATCATTCCCTGAACAACCAAACACTTTTATACAAATAAAGAATTATAATTATTTTAAGTAAATAAACATTTAAGTTATTAAAAGTATGTTTTTTATATTTTAAATCTGATGCTTCTTTGTATTTCTTTTTTAAAATTCGCATTAGGAAGATTTTTGGATAATGAGAGTCATCGAGCGTCACTGAAAGTGTAAAAGGGCTATTAGACACGCATACTTGTCTTAAGACATGTATGATGGCATACTTTGGGTTTAGCTATTACACTGTCGAACGCTGACGGCATACTTTAGTACACAGAAATTTGTATGTATGTTGGTATGCGACAGACATCAGAAATTCAAAAATTTTTGAAAACCAACATACATGTCTGACATACTCGACTTACATGCTATTACACAGTGAGTTTTGGTATGCGATCATACATGTCTTAAGACAAGTATGCGTGTCTAATAGCCATTTAATGTACAGAATTTTATTTACTAGTTGTCTTGTACAAACTTTGGATTTAAAAATATTAAAGCCATGAAACAAGGTAAATTTCCAAGAATGAAGAAACAACTTTTTTCTTGGTTTTTACGACAACGCTATACATACATGCGTTGTTTTAAAAAAAGCAAACATTACTCGACAAATTTTTTATGTAAAATTTTTAAGGATATTGAAAATTAATTTGAACTTATTTTTCATTAAAATTATTTTAGGTTTTATGCTACCAGAGTAATGAATTGTACCTTTTTTAATTTTTTTTTTAATATATCAAGAGAGACTTAAGAGAGGTCTCAATGCCTACTATGCTTTCAGATCATCGATAGGTAAGAGTTGGGGACTCCGGCAGTAAGTAGTGGGATGGCTGTACACTTCGGTGGTTAGACGCATTCTTACGTATGGATGCTGTGTTTTGTGAGAGTCATTGAGATTGGTTAGTCGAAGGAACCCTCTGTCTAAGGCTCAGAGGTGTGCTTCCATCGGCATGCAGCTGCCATGAGAAGTACTCCTTAAGCGGCCCCGGATGTCATTCTACATCTTCTGCCTATTGAGCAGTATGTGGTGGGAATGGCGGCCAGGAGCCTTCTTAGACTGAGGGAGTTAGGATTGTTGGGGAATGTCACGCAGGGTGTGCGTTAGGACCATGATAGGGATTATCACGAGACACTGCATGACAGGCAGGATGGCGGTGAGGATGGGATCCGACTCTACTTTCCTAGCCATCTTTTGAATCTATTTCTTTTTTCGCTCTAAATAAGGCGTCACAATGGACCATATTGTACTCTGGGTGAAGGTATGAAGGAGACTTCACGCCAGCCTTTCTACCTACCTACCTACCTACAGATCGCAAAACATTTCAAAATAAACCACAAATAAAACTGTTCTAGTTATTTATATATTCATTACATGGGTACTAGACATAAGTATGACATATAACGAACTTTTTAGTTTAACGAACAGGCCTGACAAAGTACTGGTTCGTTAAACCGGAAAACTGATGTACATAGATAAAAACAATATTTATAGAATAATTTATACGAAGATATAAACCACTCGCTCACTAAAACTAGATTGCCAAACATGCTGTTCATACGATTCATTCTTATTTCATATTTACATTTTTTGTGTTATTAGTGTGAATTTATTTAAAATAGAAAAACAAGTAAGTAAAAATTAAAAATAATACATATTATTTAATACTTTTATTAATATTTTTTATAACTGTCTGTTTATTATACCCTTCACCACAGGTGGTGAATAGGGTATAAATAAGTTTGTCATTCCGTTTGTAATTCCTATAATATTGATGTTAGACCCTATAAAATATATATATTCTGGGTCCTTATGAGGAGCGAAGTTGATTTAACGATGTCCGTCTGTCCGTTGAAATAGATTTTCCGAAGACCCCATATATGATGGGGGCCAGGTTATTATACATTTATGTCACATATGGTCCGGAATTGTTTGCTATTGAAATTCAGCAAGATCGGTCCACAATTGGCTGAGATATGAGTAAAAAACCACGACTGCCTCAATTTATTTCCTTTAAAGGTCCAATTAGACGTGATATTACCATACCAACTCTGTATAACCAAAACGACATAAACATACATACCATACAAACCTATTCAATTTTGGTTTCTACGGTCATACAGTGGCTATGGTAATACAGTGTTGGTAATGTGGATTTTTTGCTGTTTTTTTATACCCTTCACTACAAGTGGTGGATTTTATTTGTAATGTGTTTAATTTTACGCATCCACATACACATTAATGCATGTATATGATATGCCGCTCAAATAAAGAAACAAACGCATAGACTTAGGCCCGTTTTCACGACTTAACGATAGCTAAATGTAGGAAGTTATCGAACAGATAATGAGCTTTTTATTATCACAAGTTCCCTTTAATCTAAAAGTGAAGGATAAGCTAAAGAGAGGAACGTTCTACCTTTAACTTTTGTCGTAAGGTTTAGATTTGAGATTGCCATATTATATTCACATATTTTTTATATATGGCAACTCCAATTATTCGTATATTTTGTAAATGTAAAAAAGTACGTAGTTGCCAGTTTGTATTTTTATTTTGGCAAAAATAATCGGTATTTTCTTTAGTATTGCCACATTTTCAAAAATGTTAAGTTTATTTTATACAGAAGTTGTGAAAACGAAAAATAGTTGAAGGTAACTTTATTCCTCACTATTGCTAAAGGTACCGTTTACTATTTCGAACTTTATAGGTAAGTCGTGAAAACGGGCCTTAATATATTTTAATTTAATGCTTCTTCAGTAAAAGCATTCGTAGCCGAGTTGTTAAATTCAGCGTTTAAAAAGCTGCAGTTGAGATAGTAAAAGTCATAAGATTATGCTGTAACTTCGACATCTTCATTTGTCATTGGACAAAAATAAACTGTTGGCTTTACTTCTGATTCATTAAATGAACACAGTCGCAGTGAAGGCAAAAGCAAAACACGAAATGTTGTACACGACAAAGAACATCGGCAGTCGACATGTTCGGAAGTGTTTGGTTTGACAGACCAAAACTTTTAAAAAATCCCGTAGTTATCGAAGATGGGACGTTGTGTTTGTGTTTTTATTTTCCATATTCTTTTTAATAATACATGCGTTCATAAAAACATAAATATGTACATAAGTACATATTTATTATTTTTAAGCTTAACAAATCTTTTTAATTTTTTGAAATTAAATAAAACTGTAAATAACATCATCGCTTTCATATATATACAATGAACACAACGTCCCATCTTCGTTAACTTCGGGATTTATTAAAAGTTTCAATCTGTCAAACCAAACACTTTCTAACATGACGACTGCCAATGTTCTTTGTTGTGTACAACATTTCGTTTTTTGCTTTTGCCTTCACTGCGACTGTTTTCATTTAATGAATCAGAAGTAAAAGCAACGGTTTATTTTTGTTCAATGAAAAATCAAAAAGTGGAAGAAAAAGCAATTTTTTCATTTTGACTGTAGTTTTTTAAACCCTGGTTAAATTCTTTCCTGAGACTGATGATAT
The DNA here is from genome assembly GCA_963931875.1 of Pollenia griseotomentosa. NCBI lineage: Eukaryota > Metazoa > Arthropoda > Insecta > Diptera > Polleniidae > Pollenia > Pollenia griseotomentosa. The sequence continues at coordinate 9,413,022 of OZ007565.1, forward strand.
TGCCAGTTCGAATCCCAAAAAGAATTTTTTTAATTTTTTTTATGTTCTAAAAAACGATTTTAAGATTATAAAACGAATTTCAAACATCAACTTTGGCAAAAGAGGAAACGGGCTTAAGTACATATATAAATTTTTGTTTTTTTTTTTATATTCTTCTGCATGGCGAAATGAAAAGTTGGCGTGGCTCAATTAATATTTATTTATACCTATCTAAAGAACGTTATTTATGTATATAACTTTTTGTTCTTATCTCATCATTGTGAAGGGTATATAAGATTCGGCATACCCGAATATAGCACTCTTACTTGTTTTATTTAATATCAATTTTTATTTTGTTTTTTTGTTTTGTTTTGATTTTTTTGAGAGCTAGTTGAAATAAACTAAGGATAATTGTTTTCCAAATTGGAGATGATAGTACATTTTTCCTGTTTCGCAGCATGTTTCTCTCAAAATTTTGTATTTCGAAACATGTTGTTTTAATCATGTTAAGGGAATGGGAGGGCGAAGCATGAATATTGCTAACCGTGTGAACATGGTATAACTTAATTGTACGCGAAGCCTTCGTCGGCTTATTTAATAAGCCAATACTGTGTGGTTCTTTTATGAGTACTTTTCTTCAAGATTAAGTTAGAAAAATCGACAATAAGCAAATTTAATAATGAACGCCCTCAGAGGCAGTCGCCAACCTCTTAGCAGACCAAGTAGTTAAAGAAAAGAAAGACAAAGAACAGGCACAAATTGCAGCACACGTTTAGTTTCCTCCAGAAGTGAATTTGTAAAGAAGAAGTGAAAATTAAACTATAGCACAGCAAAAAATTTAAATCAAAGAGACAATTTATAAGGAAGGAGGGATTATTTTGGGCGATAATGCTGGAAAAGCTGTTATCCTCTACAGGATAGAAAGTGCCGCAAATTCCCTAAGAACTCCCAGACACCACACCAATTTTCGGTAACTAGTCTTTATTTCAATAATTTACAGAGCAAAATTATAACTTCCGTATTCATAAAAAATAAAATAAGTTTGAAATGTGTTTTAAGACAAAATTTTCATAAAAATGTTTCTTAAAATGCATTTCAAATCCATTTTATTTTTTTATTGGACTTTTCAAAGGCCTTCAATAGAGTAGCTCATTCACTTCTTTGTAGGAAATTGGAATGCTTCTTTGGCTTTGGTCGAAGCGCAGTGGCCCTTATAAGTAGCTACTTATCTGATCGTGTACAAAAGGTTGTTATCGGTTTAAGAGAGTCAGGTTTCAAGGATGTACATTCTGTACATTCTGGAGTTCCACAAGGCTCAGTTCTTGGACCTTTACTATTCAGTATTTTTATCAATGATATTTTTAATGTTAGGCTATAGCTAACAACCTTATGCTGAATCCGGTAAAATCAGTTTTATTACCCATCAGTAGGATGAAACTTGATTTTAATGAGCTTCCAATTGTTTGCTTAGGTGGCACTCCACTTGCATATGTGGAAAAAGTGAAGTACATTGGTTTTCACATCAACTCAGCTCTGTCATGCAGTGATTATATTAATAATGTAGTACGCAGTGTGAATATGACACTGCGCAATCTACGAATAACCACTGATTACACACCGACAGAGAACAAGAAACGTCTTATTGTAGAGTTAATTCTACCCCTTATTGGCACTTCTGCGGTGGTGTATAGCAAATTGGACTTGTCCACTCTACATAAATTACAAGTCTCGTTTAACAATGCAACTCGTTATGTATTCACAGACTTAGTAGTGTTTCATCCTGGAGAACCATGATTCTTGGTTGTGACTTAGTGGACTACCTTCGCATGCGAAACCTACTATTTCTACAGAAATTATTAAATGATCGATCACCGTCGTACCTGTTTGACAAAATTTCATTCGGTAGATCGGCCAGGGGTGTGACCTTAATACCCCCTCGTTACAACTATTTAAACTCAAGTAGATTTTTCTTCATCAATGCCATACAGCTTTGGAACTCGTTGCCCTCAAATTTAAAACTAATTGTTGACAGACGGAGATTCAAGAAAACTCTTCTGGATTATGTTTCACAAAATGGCTAGCCTTAAACTCCATCTTTCTCTTTATTATTATTTTCTTTTTATTATTATTTTAATTTTATTTTTTCTTCTCTTTTTTTAATAACTGCTTAGTCAAATATTATAATTTTCAATTTATTAGTATGTACCATTTATTTTTGCTCCAATTTTTTTATTTCCTTTTGGTTTTATTACTAATTGTTTTGTTCAAAGCTATTTTAATAATTATATTATTATTACTATTGTTATTATTACTACTATTATTATTTTTATTATTATTATTATTATTATTACTATTGGTGTTTATTTTGTAATCTTCTGGACTATAAAAGAATTTCATTCTTATTGTCCTTATAGCTGAAAATAAATAAATAAATACGGCAGTTAAAATATTACGAACAACAAAACGTATTGTGTAAGTTTTAGTGAAAACAATTTACTTATAAGTAAAAAAATGTCTTAGTACAATACAATTTCTAAAAACCTCTTATTAAAATATTCAAAAAAAAAAAAAAGATAAACAAGTTAGAGTTCTATCTTCGGCTGTACCGAATCTTTGATACCTTCCACCCACAGTTCGAATATTTCAGAAGTAATATTAATTTATCTTTATAAAAACAGACATCAGCATTAAAATTGGTTGCAACTTAGACATATATTCAATTATTGACCGACAATCTTGAGTAAAATATCTTGGTTCGTAACAGTTTTAGCCGAACTTAAATGATTTTTAGGAGGGGTATTTATATTGGAGCCTGGTAAGTTATGAGCCAATCATCCCAAAATTCCGCAGAGTGATTTCTGGTATTAAAAACATAAATTTCAATACAGTGGTGAAATTAGTTTAAGCGTTTACAGTGAATTTGCTAAATATGTGCTCTAAGGTAAATTATGGACCGTGTATCACAAAATTGCATGACATTTTTTCTGGCCATATGAAACTAAGTTCAAAGAAATTTTGCCACAATAAATATATCTTCTACGATTTTAGGCGTATTTAATTAATTTACCAGAGTGGGTTTTATATGGGGCCAAGGGTAAATTATGGACCGATTTTCACAAAATTTTTTAGTGCTATTTCTAGTGTGATTTCCAGTCTAATGGAACGAATCTGTGCAAAATCTCATATCATTCCGTGCATTGTCCCAACATTTATGTTAGTTTTTGTAACAAAATTATCAATTTTTTTTAAGTTGGTGGTTCCACATTTTGATTCATAGCTCTGATCCCACTGAACCGATTTTGCTGGATTTCTATCCCAAACTGCTTGGGATAACTACAAGCAATTTGACTACCAGTTTTTTTTCTTTTGAGTTTTTCGAAAGTGAGCATGTTATCAACAGACGGACAGACAGACGTACATGGCTAAATCGATTTAAAATTACTCAAGGAGCCAGAATATGTATACTCCATGGGGTTTGAGATGAATAATAAAAAAGTTTCACACAGAATGACAAACTTAGTATACCCTCTTCACAACATACTGTGGTGGAGGGTATAAAAATGATTATATTTAAATCCTTTTAAAATATTTAAATATATGACTAATATGCATTTGAAATATTAAACTAGTAAGTTAAATTTGTTTAAAGTAGTTAAGAATTTACTTACTAACTAAGAGAACACACTTAGTAGACCTACGTTATTGCAAATCAAAGATACAATTCTTTAATAACCTCTAACAGTAGAATTCCTTTTTGGACCACAGATATGTTTTTACGCCCCTTGGGGGCGTGCACTTTTGTGAATAGGAGAAAACGAAGTGGAACTTTCACGCTAGTCTGCCCGCTAATTCTCTGGGCTCAGTCCCAGTCATTAGTGGCGTTACGGAGTCTAAAATGGCAGTGGACTTCCTCGGAGGCACTGCGTCAGGCAACGGCACTGGCCTGCAGGCCAGTGCTTAGAAAGGAGGGGTAAGCCACCATGGTGGAGCCCTGAGGTTGTACAGTCTCGAAAAGTCTTTCGTAGGTTATTCAATATAGCTAAGCATCTGGGAAACTGGGCGGAATATAAGTCGGCATTGAGTAGGTTTAAGAATTAAGTTACATCAGCGAAATGGAAGGCTCCTCGGAGACAAACCGATTGCGCAAAATAATGGCTTCTTGCCCGGCTGTCCCTAGCTACATTCAGAAAGCTGATGGTAGCTGGACTACGAGGACACGGAGGAGCAATTGCTTATCAGAGCTTGGACCCGTGTCCATTTCTCTGTGCTATGATATGCTCCATTGGGCGATAAGGAGTTTTGACTAGTTTAAGGCACCTTCTAATTCCTTGGCTGTCCGCTGTTTACACGGAATGTATAAGATTCTCGTACGCTCCTACACGATTGCCTAAGTGTAGGGTGGTTTTCATTCCAAAGGGAGGGAAAACATCCCTGACCAAGTATAAGGACTAAAGGAAATCGGCCTGTCGTCATTTCTTCTCAAGACCCTTTGAGAGGGTCATTGATATTCATCTAAGGTTGTCTATTCTCAGACATTTGCTCTCTTCATTGCAGCATGCCTACAAGGGCAAGTTTGTTGATACAGCGCTTCACTCACTTGAGAAATTTAGAAATCCCTTGAATTTCGGGAATACTCGCTTGTAGCCTCTCTAGACATTGAGGAAGCTTTAAATAATGTTAGATCCAACTCTATTTTGGAGGCAATGAGGGGGTTGGGTGTTGACGATGTGATTTGTAAAATAATTGGTAATCTACTGGAAAGCAGGATCATTGAATGCACGATGGGTGCTACCAATGTTTGCAGATTTGTGCAATACAGGGGGCTTACCGCGTATTTCGATTCGAAAGAAATAATTTACGAGTTCGAACAATTTGTACTGTGTATTACGATTTTCGTACTATTGTTTCGAATGAACGGAAGTTGTTAATACCTTTTCGAAAACAAAAAGTTCCTTTCGTAACGGCAACTCTCTATTACGAACATTAAAAATCCCTTTCGAAACTCCAACTCCGTATTACGAAAACGAGAGTCAGTTATGTAAAAAGCGTTAGGAAATTGTTCGAAAGCTATTTTGTTAGTGACAAAGTGCAAATGACAAAGTTCAAGATAAATAATAGTGTAAAACAAACAAATTAAACCTTATAATATTATAATTATTAAAAAATACATGTTTACTAACGTTATTATTAAAAATGTTTTAATATTTGTGGTCTTGAAATTTAAAAAAAAATAAAAAAAAAATTACATTTACAAACAAAAAGCAGTATAAAATAATCAGGTATGTGATGGAAAACGATTTTGAAAAAATACGATTTGAAACCGATAATGTCGTTTTCAGTATCTTTAAAAGTTGATTTCCAATAAATTTCCTCTGTTTTCTTGTATATATTCTTTTAAATTCTTTATTATATATGTTAATTGAACTGTATTTTGAACAAAAAATTAAAACTTTACTTCAGAAATGGATTTAAAAATTGGTCGAAATTCATCAAACCTGCTTAAAACGATCATTTTGAAAACGATCGTTTTTCATCACATACCTGAATTGTTGGTTTTTTCTGTTGACTCTTCAAACCATGGGGAAATACAATAAATTTTTATTAAAAAACACAATTATAATATTTTTCAAACATTGAATAGTATTTATTATTTCTTTGTTGTGGGATATTTTCGTCCATTTTGGTATTTTAATAGCAGTGCTACCAACGTTTAAACAAATTTCCCATTTGTTTATAAATACAACTCTGTCATAGTTTCGAACGAGTTACGCAGTACGGTTTAACTTTCGAATCGGAAATTGCTTTCGAAAAATTTTGCTTTTCGAATCGAAATACGCGGTAGCCCCCCAGATTCTAAGCTTCTGGAGCATCTCCTGTGGACTTGGCGTCAATCCACAGAAAACTGAGTTGGTTCTCTTTATCAGGAAGTACAAGGTTGGCAACTTTAGGCTTCCTAGGCTAAATGGCCCGGAGCTGACGCTCTCGAACAGTGGCCTATGATTTGAAGGGGACGGTACTGCAGAATGCTTGAGAAAGTATATAGGGTGGCTGCGCTGATGATCACTGGATCACTCCGCTCGACACCGACGAGGCGGTGCTTACTATGCTGAACTGGCTGCCGGTTGACATCATGGCCGAACAACAGGCCCTGACTTCCGCTATTAGACTGCGGGTGGTGGGCCTATGGTCATGCCAGGGTCATGCTTCACGCATCATATGACCTGACGGAGCTGGACTATTGCACTCCGGAACCCTTTTTCGGTGCTTTGTTCACAGTTCATCATGGTAATGACGATGAGCTGCTCGATAATACGCGATCTCTGGAACCGACCCTACGGGTCTACACCGATGGTTCCAGGAGGAGCAATAGAGTGGGTGGAGGTTTCTTCTTCGAGGAAGTGGACATTAGGGTCTCTTTTAGGCTGCCAGATGGCAGTAGTGTGCTGCAGTCGGAAATCTCTGCCATAAAGCGGCGGCAAATTGGCTTGTGTGCTATCGTATATCGAGGGATATATGTATATTTACGGACAGCAAGGCTACCATTGCAGCTCTGGCTCTATGTTAACAGTGGAATGCCGGATGTCTCTAAATGAGATCGCGAAACATTCCAGTGTAACGCTGACATAGGTACCAGGGCACAGTGTATGCCTGGGTAACCAAACTGTGGACGGTCTGGCCAAACGGGGCTGTCTCTTGGACGACATGTTCGTCGACGACCTGATTGGCACTTCAATGGCCCGCTGCAAGACTCTCATCAGAGAGAGTCGTACAGAAGGGCTCAGGGGAGATGGCAGGGAGAGCATACCTGCTCTATGGCCTGGCTATGACGCGGTGAGAACGCGCGTACTACTCGATCTCGGCAGGGACCGGATGGGTAATAGGTACTCATGCTAGGAGGATAGGTCTTGCGTATAATGACTACTGTAGGAGTTGTCATGATGAGGAGGAGGTGGAGATGGTGTTTCACTTTCTCTGCCAATGCCACGGTCTAGGGAGCATTAGGTTTAGGCATTTTGGGAGACCAGAATTGCCATGGACGATTTGTGCAATGTGGGACTGAAATCGATCTCCCTGTTCTGCAGGGAGTCGGGGTGGGTCGAGGCTGCAGAAATAGTCTGGTGGATACTGACTGACTCCTGTCACTGGCTAGGGGTATCACAAAGGGACCGCTATAAGGACCCAAGTTCGTCGTCGTCGTTACGGCTGCCCATTTAACCTAACCTTACCTTACCTAGCGTTGCACGGACGTAGGCCGCAGCGCCGAACGCCTTTTCGGAGGCCTCTGCAAGCACGTAAAGTTGCGTTGTGACGGGAATTTCATCATAAAAATGTGTCTTTTTATTTTGAAATCTTCTAATGTCTTAAAGCCACTGCGGAAGTCGTTCCATTTCATACAACGCTCCTGAGATAATGGTTCATCCCATAAGGTATTCTGCTACAGTTGTTGAATGAAGATCTTTGCTTGGGCAACGACAGGTGCTAAGAGACCAGAAGGGTCAAAAAGTTTTGCGAGCTCTGAGGTTACCGTACGTTTTGACGTTGTTGGGCGCTCAGTGAGGTTTACCTTGATGCAAAAGTTGTCTGTCTGAGGGATCCAATGTAATCCCAATGTTTTTATTGGTTTGTGAGTGTCTCCACTGAGATCCAAATTTATGACTCGGTCGTCATGTTTTTTTTAGTGAAATACACGTGGTGCTTAGATGATTTTGAGCTCTCGTTGTGCTACTCTGGCCAAGTGTAGACTGTCTGAACCACCCAGCCCATCATCGACATAGAAATTTTGTCTTAACATTTTAGCTTCAAGAGGGTACCTTTCGTTTTTTTCTTCTGCTATCTGGTTTAAGCATCTGGTGGCCAAGTATGGAGCTGATCGGGTGCCGTACGTCACAGTGTTTAGTTTGTAGTAGTTAATTGGTTAAGCAGGATCCTCTCTCCAGTTGATTAGCTGTTAGTGGTGGTCGCCAGGATTAATTAATATTTGCCGGTACATTTTCTCGATGTCGGTGGTAAACCAAATTTTGGCAGTCGAAAACGTAGTAAGATAGAAAATAATTCGCTTTGAACAGTTGGAGCGGTATGCATTATGCCATTTAGCGAATACCCTGTTGACGTCTTTGATGATGCGTCGAATACTACTCGAAGTTTTGTTGAGGTGCTGTCTGGCCTCAAAATACAATGATGCGGTTTGAAGTACCTTGGGTTAGGGATCTCACTGATATTGACCTTTTCCATGTGACCCAATCGTTCATATTCTCTCATGAAGTTGGTGTATTCATCTCGCATTTTTTCATTTTTCTGAAGTCGCTTCTCCAAACTGATGTACGTTGTCTGATGCGATTGTCCTAATGCAGTAGGGTTTTCCTTAAACGGAAACCTGACAATTAAACGGCCGCTTGGATCACTCTGAACATAGTCACCTAACAAAGGTTTTCGGCTGGAGAGATGGTTCTTTCAGTTGAGTCTATTTCATCGAGTTTCCACAGCTGTTCGATTCCTTCTTCCAGTGACGATTTCTAGTTGAGGATTGCAGAGCTAAGGATGAGATTGGTCCAGGTTCAGTCTGCTGCTTTACTAAGCCGCCTATAATCCAGCCAAGGCTTAAGTATAATTCAGCGCCAAGAAGGATGTCTATTTTTTCCGGGAGGTGGAAGATGGGGTCTGCCAGGTGAATGTCCTTTGGGATGTCCCAAGTGGATACATCGATTATACGACTAGGCTGTGCTGGAATTATGGTTGGTTATATAAAGGCTTCCAAGTTGGTTGAGCAGCCATGACTCCGGACATCAGTTGCAGGTTTACACGGCGGTGTGCTCTCTTCTGGGTCCTTTCAAAACCGTCAATACACAGCGATGCTTCTGTCGTTGATAGCGACAGTCGACCGGAATCTATTACGGCCCTGAATTCGGTTGAGCTGCCGTTAAACGCCTTGACTATGACCTTGGCTGTGGCTAGCATCACGTAGTTCTGTTAGTTTGGTTCTGATGCTACTGAGGCTGACGAGGCTGCAGTTGTATTGGTTGGAGCTCCATCGTGTTTTTGAGCAGGCGATTTCTTTGATGGTGTTGAGGTACCGTCGGACCTCTTTGGTATATGTAGTAACGTGTTGTGCTTGTTGTTACACTTCTTGCAGGTGCCGTAAGTACAAGTTTTGGCTAGATGATCCGACTTGGAGCAGTTCACACATAGGTTCTGCTGTTGTACCCATTTGAGCCGTTCAGGTTCTGTCATTGCCAGGAATTGCTTGCAATGATAAATGACATAACTTGCAGTGGCTATTATTCTCTACTGCTGCTATGGAGAAAACATACTTGCTTGAGTTTTGAAGGGTGCTTGATGTTTTACCAATTGACTCCATCGATTCAAATTGTCTCTCTAAAAAGTCAAATAGTTCTTTAATGGCCGGCACCTCTTTAGGGTTTAATAGTGATTGCATGAACCGAATGTAAAGAGTGTGCTCCAATTTTTTTCAGGAGTACCTGAATGAGAATGGCATCCCAAGTAGATGTGTCGATATTCAGATTGTTGAGTGCCAACGTACACTCTTTTGTTGTATCATGCAGAGCCTTAAGTGAGGCAGTTGATGCCGTGCTCTTCGGTTGATTCACGATCCTCTCTACAAGCGTGGCTACCAGAATCCTTTTGTTGTTATAACGCTCCTGAAGAAGTGTCCATGCTATTTTGTAATTGTCTTCTGTTAGAGCTAGATGACTTATGACCTAATGTCCTGACTGAAGTGGTCACCAAAATGCTTCTGTTGTCTAGTAACTGGACTATTGTCCTTGAGTGTTGAATGGACTGTTGTCCTTTAATGTTTTATAGCTTGCGTATTTTATATCTAAGTCCCTTACCGCTGGTAGTGGGAAACCTAGATCAAGTCGGGGTCACCAAATGTTAATGAAAGGGGTTAGTGGTTGTAAGTTCAAAAACATAAATCTGAACTATCACTAAAATCCCTATATAAAAATTCTTACAGGCACTTGAAACACAATTGTTCGATTACCAAAGACTATTTTAATTCTTTATTTTATTCTTCTTTTTATATAAAATTAATAACCAGTTCATAAAATATACACTGACTTAAAGTACTAGCTTAGCACAATTGGTTTATTGAACTTTAGTTTGTGTGTAAACAAAATTGCTATTTTATTGTTGATTCAATGGAATGAATTGTCAGAAAAGATTAATTGGGTTATTGGCAAAAATTATTAAATGACGAAATAAATGAAAAATTGTAAAGTAATAAAAATGAAGTAATTAATAAATTTGTGTTATGTGTGAATGTGTTTTTGTTTGTTTGAATGATGATTAAAATAAAAATTGTGTGTTACTATGTTCTTGACCACCTTCCATTCACAAAGTTAATATAATCTTAAAAGGTAGTGCGGGTCTTCAGACGAAAATATCGCCCAATTAGGAAACACCTCGATAAACAATTGGAGTATCGCTCTGCAAAATAGGGGGAAATGTAACATTGTAATATTACTATGTTACATACCTATTGGCGCAATACTTTCCTATATTACCTATTGGTACAATGCCTTCGTTTTTTGTTATTACATATTATTATTTTTTTACCATGCTTGTATACCTACCACCAATTATTTGCTTCGATCATCTGATCCGATAGTAACTTTGGTTACCTGTTCCTACAGAAACTTCGTTTTTGTGTTCCTACAGCGATTGAGAACATCTGTCCATCCAGTAGAGAAGAATAATATCGTACTATCGTAGAAACTAGTCTAAAGAATTCCTGTACATCCCGAAGCTGACAAGTCCGAACCAGCTGCATCGCACTTAAGTTCTAGAAGACAACCTAGCGCCGGAGCCGATCAGAAATCGTTCCTGAATTTCCGAAGAAAATTAAGCCATTTTGCATGCGGCCACTCCCGCATTTTAACTGCAGCCGAACATCCAACCTTCCGACCAGATGAACTCGTGTACTAGCCAAATGCTCTTATATCTATCCGAACTCATATTACACTGTGCAACAAAATTCGGGTCATCGCCACCAGCCTCAAAACTTGAACGCGAAATGAAAGTAGACTACTAGTAGAGCAAATGTGCCAAAGGGTTTTGAAAAGTTAGCTCGGGTTCCCAAAATATGGGCCCCTAAAGTTTTTGCATTTTTTGAAAAGGCGTTGGTATAAGTCCAAAAAAAAATATACTAAGTGCAATTCTGAGCTTAAAAATAATTTCAGGTGTCTTCAGTAGAATCTTATGGCGATTCCTTTCTTTGAATATATTAACCCTCTACCACTTATTTTTAGGGGTAATTTTTGTCCTTTTTTTAACTTCCCCACAAAAGTATATTTAAACGGAACTTTAGAGGGTTAAAATGTTCCACAAATATTTTCTGCATCAAATTTCACTAGGGGTCTTTTAAGACCAAAATTTCGTGCAATGTATTATAAGCGGAATTTCGAAATTCCGGTCCTTGAAATTTTTAAATTTTTCGAAAACCCGTTTTACATACATTGCACGAAATCTTGGTCTTAGAAGACCCCTAGTGAAATTTGATGCAGAAAATATAAGGTTCATGGATCCGTAAGTAGACGCTGGACACGCCTATGCTACCTCAGACGTAGAGAAAACCACGTTACAACTAATTAAACAATATGCAAAGAATATTTATTTACAGAAAATTTATTAAGGATAAAAAAGGCACATATAAAAGAAAGTTTCAAAACTAAAATTTTATAAAACGAAATAAAAATAAACTAAGATACTTAAATTATTATTAACATTTTATCAATCGTCACTTTTATTTACAAAAGGCGTATATAACATATACTTTTTTTTAAGAAAGGTCTTACATTTCTTAAGCTATACATACGTTTTTTAAATTTTCTTTTCACAAACTTGGTAATTTTATGTTCCAAGCTTAAAAAAATGTTCATGCTGGATACGCCTTTTTCAAATTAATGTAGCGATTTGTACATTCATATTTTCGAATTCATTTGCAGAAATAATATATAATACAAGAGTTTTCAAAAGATAACTGCTTACAGAAAAAAATCTAAAAAACAAAATATAATTAAAATAACTGTGATAAAAAAATTTAATCTATCGGCCATGTTCTGTCAATCGCACGTTTTGAAATCGCAAAACGCCAAATTTATTTTGTGGTGTTCCTTAACTTGTCCGTTTAGCTTGCGATATGCTATAGTTTTTTACAAATATTCTAGTCTTCTTTTGTAATTTTAAGTCGCCAAAGTTCTTGCTATTGCGATTTACAGAACACCTAATTTGCGACTTTAAGTCAGAATCGCCCATGTTAAGCGTTTTGCGATTGTCAGAACATGCCCGTATATATACATATGAATAAAAGAGTTGCGTGAATTACTGACTGACTCATTCATCATCGCCCAGCCTAAACCGCTGACCCTAGAAACTTGGAATTCGAATGTTTAGGGGGGTAAAAAAGGTAAAAACGGGAAAATTCTTAGAAAAATAAGCGGACAGGTGTCTGGTACTTTTTTTGAAATTCGGTCCTATTAGGGAGTAAACGGGTAAAATCTGAATTTTAGTACTTTTTTGCCACCCCATTTATCTTTTGAACTAATAAACATAGAAACAAAGTTAAAACCACATTCGAAACTTATCAAAAAAATACGTATACGAATTTGTTACTTCTTCGAAATTCAAACATTTAAGGGGTGAAAATCGTAACTATTTTTGGTTCTTTTTTTTACAAAAAACTTTCCTTCAGTCATTGACATATTCGTACTAAATTATGGGCTGCCACTACAATACTGAAATTTTCGATACTTTAATAGGGAAGAAATATAGTACCCAAAAAAGGAAATACGGGAAATTTGATATTTTTCTTTAGCTTTTTGGTTCTACTAAAGTAGCGGGTTTAATGCTAGAATTTAAACAAGTTTAAACCTAGAAAAATAAACTTTGGCATAAAAATATGTCCACGAATAATAAGGAGACGCTAACAAAGTAGCGGGTATATGCTAGTTATATATAAAATTCTACTTTTAAATAACATGTTGTGGCGAATAAACACTTGTTTATATCTCTACTTTGAAAATTAATTTTAAAATAATCAATAGTTCATTTTTAGTTTGTTAATTTTGTATTTTTTATTGTTTGGAAAATGAAAATTAAATAAATTCTAGTTGAGTTTTAACTTTTGTAATATAAAAACCAACATTGGTGACCCCGAGTATTTTTTAAATTATTAACGATGTCAACTTCAGAGGAATTTGGATCTGCCGCTTCTTCAATTTCATCCGAAATCTCGCGAGTTGCTATACGCGTTCCTCCATTTTGGCGTCAAAACCCGAAACTATGGTTTCGTCAATTGGAGTCACAATTTGTTACTTCTGCTATAACTTCAGATGTGACGAAATACCATACATTGGTTGGTTCTATTGAAAGCAGCATCTTGAACCATGTAAGTCATATTGTTGAAGAACCGCCAGCTGGAAACAAATATGAAACCCTTAAGTTGGCATTATTAAACGAGTTTATTGAATCTGAGGAAAGGAGACTTCGCCAGCTTCTGGAAAACGTAACCATTGGTGACAAAAAACCATCCACTCTTTTAAGAGAAATGCGTGCATTGGCATCCGGAAAAGTTTCTGAAGATTTACTCAAAACATTGTGGATTCAACGTCTTCCAAGTACAACTAAAGCTGTTTTATCGGTTAGTAATGATACAGTCGATAAGCTGTCTCTTATTGCTGATAAAATTCATAACCAATTTGATGACGCAAGCATTGTCAACGCAGTTTCCACAAATGGCGATGATCGGATAAATGCAATAGAGAAGAAAATTGCTGATGTCATTTCTAAAATAGAATCATTATCTATTGGTAACCATCGCCGTCGTAGAAGCGCATCAAAAACTTCGTCCCGTAGTCGAACCCGTTCAACTTCTGTACAACCATTATGCTGGTACCACCACAAATTTGGTTCTCGAGCGACAAAATGCCGCTCACCATGTTCTTTGAAACAATCGGAAAACAATTAGGCACTTCATCAATGGTGACGGGTGAAGGCTGCCAACAAATAAGTCGCCTGTTCATTCAAGATTCTGAGTCGAAGTTCAGGTACCTTATCGACACCGGTGCAGACTTATCAGTATATCCTGCTACAGACGTAGAAAAATCAAAAACTCCAACTTCATTTGTCCTTTATGCTGCAAACAACACAAAAATTCGAACATATGGAAATAAAATTATCAACTGCAAAATTGGTCTAAGACGAAGATTCCTTTGGTCTTTTATTGTGGCTGACGTAACACGCCCAATAATTGGATCAGATTTTCTTAAGCATTATGGGCTTCTAGTTGATATAAAGAATAATTGCTTAGTCGATTCTACAACCAATCTTAAAACGTTCGGCATTTGTTCAGTTCCGCAGGATTTAACTCTCAAGAGCGTTTCAAAAGAGCCTGGCAAGTTTCAATCAATTCTTTTAGAATTCGCTGACGTCACCGTTCCTAGTAAAAAATTGCCACAAGTTAAACATTCTGTGGCCCATGAAATTGAAATGAATGGATCAAAGGTCTATGCAAAACCACGTAGACTTTCTCCAGAAAAATTGAAAGTAGCAAAGCAAGAATTTGAATACATGCTTGATTTTGGCATTTGTCGACCTTCGAAAAGCTGTTGGGCGAGCCCTCTTCATATGGTTCAAAAAGGTAACAGTATGTGGCGTCCCTGCGGGGATTACAGAGCACTGAACAATATAACAGTTCCCGATCGTTATCCGGTTCCGCACATCCACGATTTCTCATATATGCTTGCCGGTAAGAAATTTTTTTCTAAAATTGACTTAGTCAAAGCGTATTTTCAAATACCAGTTAAGGAGAGTGACATCCCTAAAACCGCAATAATAACTCCGTTTGGGTTATTTGAATTCACAAGAATGACTTTTGGCCTCTGTAATGCGGCGCAGACATTCCAGCGCTTTATTAACGAAGTTTTGCGTGGTTTAGATTTCTGTTTTGCTTATATTGATGACATTCTTGTAGCATCTAAAAATGATGAAGAGCATGAGGATCATTTACGGCAAATATTTTCAAGATTACGTGAGTACGGAGTTACAATTAATTGTGACAAATGTGAATTTGGAAAGTCTTCTCTTAATTTTTTGGGTTATTTGATAACGGAGGATGGCCTTAGACCTAATCCAGAACGTGTTGATGGTATTCAACAGTGCAAATTGCCAAAAGCAGTGAACGATCTAAGCCGATTTTTGGGAAAACTAAATTTTTATCGTCGCTTTATACCCAAAGCTGCTAACGCTCAAGCAAGTTTGAACGCCCTGAAAGCTGGTCAAAAGAAAAACGATAAAAGAATAATCCAATGGACCCCAGAACTTCGTTCAGCCTTTGAAGAATGCAAAAATCAATTAGCAAACGCTGCTCTTCTTGCATATCCCATTGATTCTGCAGAAACTTCTTTATGGGTAGACGCATCCGATGTTGGAATGGGTGCTGTACTCCAGCAACGTATCAATGGCTCATGGAAACCTTTAGGATTTTATTCCAAAAAACTTTCAGACACACAAAAGCGATATAGCGCATATGATCGTGAACTTCTTGCTGTTTACTCTGGTCTTAAATACTTTCAGCATTTTCTTGAAGGACGTCAGTTTTGTATTTACACAGACCATAAGCCACTGGTTTTCGCTTTCAAGCAGCGTCCAGAAAAAGCATCACCAAGACAACTAAGGCATCTTGATTATATAGGTCAACACACAGTTGACATTCGTCATGTATCCGGAAAAGATAATATACCCGCTGATGCCTTATCTAGACTGGATGTAATTTCAATGCCATCTGCTATAGATTATGCACTTTTAGCCAAGGACCAGAAGACAGATTCCGAGCTTGAATCTTTGAAAACCACAACAACATTAAGTTGTGATATATCGACAGGGAAAATTAGACCCTTCATCACAAAAAAATTTCGAAAAATAGTTTTTGATTCTATACACAACGTATCTCATCCTGTAGATGTTTTACCAATAGTTTTGTTAGGTTTAAGGTCTTCTATAAATCATGATCTAAACGTATCACCTGCTGGATCAGTGTATGGTAAGGAGTTGGCATTGCCAGGTGAATTTTTTACTGAGTTCGAACAAAAGAACATTAACTCTGAATGGGTTAAACAACTTAAAGAGAACATGGAGAATGTTAAGGCCAAAAAGATAGTAAGACATGGGGATACGCAGATATATATACCCAAAGAATTACATCAATCATCATTTGTTTTTATTCGGGATGACGCTGTTCGTCTACCACTTCAACCTCCTTATAAGGGACCGTTCTCAGTCGTTTCAAAGAGTGAAAAAACATACGTTGTTAATGTTAATGGTAAAAATAAAACGATATCAGTGGATCGATTAAAACCTGCTATAGTTTTAGATTATCTTATTGAAAATGGCCCTGCAAAAGCCCCGTCTGCTTCACCTTCTGAAACACCCTCTCGAGTACTTCGATCTGGTAAAGTTGTTCGAATTAATATCTGACGTTATCACTGGAGGAGGAGTAATGTGGCGAATAAACACTTGTTTATATCTCTACTTTGAAAATTAATTTTAAAATAATCAATAGTTCATTTTTTAGTTTGTTAATTTTGTATTTTTTATTGTTTGGAAAATGAAAATTAAATAAATTCTAGTTGAGTTTTAACTTTTGTAATATAAAAACCAACAATGTTTTTCTAACTCAATATCTTAATTACTTTTCTTCATTTGAAGTTGTTGCATTTTTCGTTTTGATTTTTCTAATTTATTTCTGTTTGTAAACAAGAATTTTTTTTTCTCCATTTTTCTCTTTTTAGCTCATATTTTTAACTGCATTTAAGCCGGCGTTGATCAGCGTCAGAACTTCTCCCCACATATTTTAAAATGCCTTCTAAATTTTGACACACTTCCTTTTAAATTCTGCATGGATTCTTCTGGTACGAGATTTTGGTTTTAATCTGTTTTCTCATGAGGGCATTTTAATTAAAAACTCTTTATATTGGACGATATGGAAATAGACTTTTCAATAAGTAACTATAAGTAAGTATCCCCAACGTTTTCATAATCAATATTGATTTGATTAATTAAATTTTTATTCGAAGATTATGCGGTATTAATATAAGTTTTTGCAGTAAACCCCAAGGTGTCGCTCATTCCACTAACGGCCTCCTCAATGGAAAGGAGATCAGATGTTTGCTGCTCCAATTCTGTAATGAAACCGCATTTTCTTGGTCCACCTCTTGTTCCAAAAAAATACTGTTGTGACTTCGACGGCATTTAGATTTTAGGTATTAAGACTTTACTTGATTTTTGTATTCTGCCCAAACCTAAAGGATGTTAACAAATGTATTATTTGAAATAGCCTTATTAAAAAATTTTAATTAAATTTTTGCCACATAGTATTAGATTTATTTTTAGCATCTTGAACACTAAGATGCCCTTTTGCTAAGTCTGGATGCTGAGTCATGAAGTCAACCATTTCCTCATACTGCATACTGTTTTTTATTTTTATACATGTCATTTTTTTTTTGGAGTATTTCTTGAAAATTTCAAAACCACAAATATTAAAAAATTTACAACAATAACATAAGTTAGCATTTTTTTAAATAAAATCCAACATTATAAAGTTTAATTTGATTGTTTCAATCTTTTATTTATTGCTTTTCAGTTTAAATAAAACCTTTTTCAAATTAAATGAAACCTTCTTCAAATTAAACGAAAAATTTTTCAAAATAAACGAAACTTTATATTTAAAATAAATAAAACTTTATTCTAAATAACCGAAACCATTTTTAAAATAAATGAAACTTTATTTAAAATAAACGAAACTTAATTTAAATGCAGTTAAACATTTTTAAAATGTTGTCAGGTATTTGTTACTTTTTTTGCATTGCTTTACTGATTAATGATGATGCTGTCCATAACATAGTTCGCACAATCAATCGGGTTAATTTGTGCTATACATTCCTCAGTTACACTAACTATGTTTAAAAGAGAAATAGCTTAATGGTATACATCGCCAGCATTACAAACCAGTTGGCCATGTCTACAAAACTAAAAGAGATACAAACAAAAATTTAATACTAATCGTTGTTCTTTAGAAAAATAAGCGGACAGGTCAACTAGTTATCCCAATGTTATGAAATACCTATCTGGTGAATCTAACAACAATTTGGAAATAAGTCATTTATTTGCAGGCTTTTTCTCGACGACTTACTCGGATGCCCAATACAATAATACCTCATATCCCTACCCTATTGCTGAAAGCCTACCAATACATATTTTTTCGATCAGCACATCAAAGATTTTTATAGCTCTAAGAAGCGTTAAATTGACATTTAGTAGTGGACCCGACGGTATGCCCAGCTGTGTTTTAAAAAATTGTGCAACTGCACTTGCTACTCCTCTGGAAATAATATTTAACAAATCTATGGAGCATGGCTATTTTCCTCAATATTGGAAAGATTCTTATATAATTCCACTTTTTAAGGCCGGTAATAAATCAAACATAACCAATTATAGAGGAATTGCAAAGCTTAGTGCAATCCCAAAATTATTAGAAAAATGTATCACAGATAATAATAGTCACAAAATATCGTCGTTTTTTATCCACTTATCAACACGGCTTCAGAAGTTGCTGCTCTACAACAACTAACCTTTTACAACTGACAACCCTGGTTAATAGAAGCTTTAATAACAAACAACAAACGGATGGCATATACACTGATTTTAGTAAGGCATTTGATAAAGTTAACCATTTTTTACTGTTATTGAAACTTGATCTTATTGGATGCACTACAAATACCATAAACTGGTTCAGATCATACCTAACAGGTCGGAAACAGTGTGTTATCTTCAAAAACGTCACCGCTAAAATTATTATCGTGAAGTCTGGAGTTCCTCAAGGGAGCCACCTGGGACCGATTTTATTTTCTATTGTAGTGTACCTTATAAGCGTCCACTGCTTACCCAATAACCAATATAAAATGCATACATGCCACCCCAATTACTGTAGGGTAAATGCCATACATAAAAGATCAAATAACGGCATTTACCCAAATGACTCAATGTGTTCGAACATGAGTCAATATATTGGTAAAGCAGATCAATCAGAATGTGAGTGACATGAATTTGGATTGTCTAACGAAAATGAGTACATTCCTTACTCATGCATTCTGATTGGTCATAGCATTGTGCATAAGGAAAAACCATGATAATTCCATGGTACTGAAAGAGAGGTATAGATTGTAGGAATTAATACTAAAAGTTAGAATAAGTAGGCAATATTGTAAAATTAGTATAAAAAGGGCAATACCCCACAAATAAAATAGACTTTGCATTTGAAATCTTAAAAAAAAAACTTAAACTTAAAACAAAACCTATACACTCTTACTAAAAATACTATTTTTATAAACGATTTGCCGAGTGTAATTAAATTTTGCAATGTTTTAATATATGCTGATGATGTTAAGATTTTCCTAAGTCCTAATAACATCTCAGAGGGTAAACATTTACAACTTGATTGAAACAAATTTAATGATTGGTGCAATATCAACCTGATGGCTTTTAATTTAAAAAAGTGCAAACATATGCGATTTTCACGAAATTGGAATGATAATGGTCGTTTTTCCTAAGGTGGAAATCAGCTAGAATCAGTAACGGAGTTTCTAGACTTAGGGTTCTCCTTGATTGTTAATTAAACTTTAACAAACATATTATCAGGATGGTAAATAAAGCTCGGGGAGTGCTTGCTTTTATCAAACGATGGGCTAAAGAATTTACTGATCCTATAATAACCAAACCTTTTTTATACATCATTAGTAAGGCCTTTCCTGGAATACGGTTCTATTATTTGGGATCCCTATACTGATTATCACAAGAAGCGCATTGAATCTGTTCAAAATCAGTTTATTTTATTTTGTCTAGGAAATACAACATGGAATGCAAATGTGAATCTTCTTCCCTATTCTGCACGACTCTCTATAATTAATTTGCCAACTTTAGAAAGTAGACGCATCATGCTTAACGTTGCATTTTTAGTAAATTTATTAAATGGTTCAATTTTCTCAGAGTTCCTGCTGAAGGCAATTAACTTTAATATACCTCTTAGATCTACTCGGAACTTCGTACCACTTCAACTACAGTATTTTCAAACTAATTATGCAAACGCTGACCCCTTAAGGAGATTATGCAAAACATTTAATGATTTCTTTATTGATTACCCTGTAAACGTTAATATTTTAAAACGTTACATCATTTTGTTCTTGAATGTAAACCTTAGTTAAGTATCCTTATAAAATGTAGATTATTTTACTGGTCTGTAAGGATTTTAGTCCATAGACCTGGTACGTTTTTGAAAGTTGGCCCTATTAGAGAGTAAACGGGTAAAACCTGACTTTTTGGTACTTTTTTGACACCCCATCTATCTTTTGAACCAATAAATATAGAAACAAAGTTTGTACCACATTCGAAACTTATCAACAAAAAAAAAAAAAAAAAAAAAAAGAATATGAATTTGGTACTTTTTCCAAATTCAAACATTTAAGGGGTGAAAATCGTAAATATTTTTGGTACTTTTTTTACAAAACAATTTTCTCCATTCATTGACCTATTCGTACTAAATTATGGGCTCCCACTACAATACTAATATTTTTGATACTTTAATGGGGGAAAAAATAGTACCAAAAAAGGAAATACGGACAATTTGATATTTTTCTTTAGCTTTTTGGTTCTACAACCGGTATTTTTTAATTATCGTTAATATTGGACCTTAAAACATAAGATTAAACATGCAATGTTCTGAGTGGATATGAATTTATTGCGGAACTTTTTGGTACTTTTTTGTTCCTTAACTGGTACTTTTTGAATTTCCGTTAGTATTGGACCTAGAAACATTAAATTCAATCCTGGGTGGATGAGAATCTATAAGAGTGAACTTTTTAGTTCTTTTTTAGGCCCCTATTACGGTTTACAACTCAACTCAGTTGAGTTGTAATTTCTTAATTTTTGTATTATGGTTTACAACTTTGCTATTTTGCGGTGAACAAAAATTACAACTGATCACAACCAGTTGTCTTAATTACAACTCAACTGAGTTGAGTTGTAAACCATAATAGGGGCCTTATTCTTAGACTGGTACTTTTTGAATTTCCGTTAATATTGGACCTTTTAACATAAAGTTCACGATGCATTGTCCTGAGTGGATAAGAGGTAAGTTCTTGGTACTTTTTTGTTAATTAACTGGTACTTTTTTTTAATTTTCGTTAATATTGGTCTTATGAACGTAAAATTTAACTTTCAAGGTCCTGAGTGAATAAGAATCTGCAAAAGCGCTTTTTGGTACTTCCTTGTTTTTTAACTGGTACTGTTTGAATTTTCTATTATTATGTATTCAATATGCAAAGTAATAAGTGGATAGGAATCTATAAGAGGGAAGTTTTTGCTACTTTTTTGTTCTTTAACTGGTACTTTTTGAATTTCCGTTAGTATTAGACCAAGAAATATAAAATTAAACATGGAAGTACCTGAGTGAATGAGAATGAGCGCTTATTGGTACTTTTTAGTTTTTAAACTGGTACTGTTTGAATTTCCGCTATTATTCGAACTAGAAACATAAAATTTAAAATGCAATGTAATGAATGGATAGGAATCTATAAGAGGGAATTTCCGTTAGTATTTGACCTAGAAACATGAAATTAAACATGCAAGGTATTGAATGAATGATAATCTGTTAGAAGGATCTTTTTGGTACTTTTTCGTTTTTTAACTGGTACTTTTTTTAAATTTTCGCTAATTAGGTCTTATGAACATAAAATTAAACCGGCAAGGTCCTGAGTGAATGAGAATCTCTAAAAGCGCTTATTGGTACTTTTTGTTGTTTAACTGGTACTCTTCGAGTATCCGTCAGTATTGGACCTAAAAACTTAAATTAAACATGCCAGGTCCTGAGTGAATGAGAATCTATAAGAGGGCTTTTTGGTACTTTTTGGCTCTTTAACTGGTACTTTTTAAATTTCCGTTAATATTGAACCCAGAATCATAAAATTCAACATGCAATGTTCTGAGTGGATGAGAATGTATAAGAGGGAACTTTTTTGTACTTTTTTATTTATATACTGCTACTTTTTGAATTTCCGGTAGTATTGACCTAGAAAGCTAAGATTGAACATGCATGGTCATGAGTGAATGAGAATCTCTAAAAGCGCTTATTGGTACTTTTTTGTTCTTTAACTGGTACTTTTTTAATTTCCGTTAATATTAAACTAAAACTAAACGGCCATTATCTGCTACTTTTAATTCTTCATATGTCTAACTGAAACTTTTAAGAGCTCTTTATATAAAAAGGTTGAAAGCTTTAGCTCATATAGTTTTTAAAATAGACCAAAATAAGTGTTAACTTTGTATAGGAGGTGCCACGTCCACTAACAATTTTGAAAAATTTTCGATTGTTCATTCCAGACCATCGGCAATATACTGCCAAAACTCTATAAATATCGGTCGACCGGCTTATAAGCCTAAAAATTACCAACGAACACAATTTCTTCTTCAGACATATTTTTCAACTGAAGTGCGAATAATATAGGACTTTTGATAAAAAATAATTTTGGATACTTTTCAGGCATCTAGGAACAAAGAAAGTCTTTTGGTTACTTTATTTTTACATTTTGGTTAAAAAAATTTTTTTTTGGTCGTGGCAACGCTGATCATTCATTTTTGAATACCTTCGCGAATCATTCATGCACTGAATTAGGAAATTTTGAATTATTTCTTTTCACACAAAAAAATTAATTGAATGAAATTTAAGTCAATTCAAATGAATTTGGCAAAAATTAATTGCAATTCATTTCCTATTCCAATGAATTGCAATTCGTTTTCAATTCAAATGGATTTGTAGAATGAATTGCAATTCGTTTCCAATTTAAATGAATTGAAAAAAGTGAATTGCAATTCATTTCCAACTCATTTGAATTGAATTGATTGAAATTTTAATTAATTTTGTATCAGGGTGTAAATTAAGACATTGGTGACCAGCCACAATTGTTTAAATTAATTCACACACGTTCTTCACACGCATTCTTACGTTCTTTCATTTAGTCCACGAGACCACACAATTCAGTCGTCGATTATCAAGCGACGAGTAATCAACAGGAATCGAGAAAGTCATACATATCTTGTATAATATTTGATTCCAGAATTCATTATTCTTAACACAGACCATGTCCTAGGATTGTAATAAATTATTTTAATGTATCCTGCAAATGAATTAAATAATTCATCCTTTATAATAAAAAATAGTAGACAAGATAAAAATAGCAAAACATAACGGATTTTTATTAAGAAAATATGTAATAGAAAAACACGAATAATACTCACGAACGGAAACAATTCATTCCATGTTCTGCAAATGTGGAAAATATACGTGGCAATCAATTCATAATTATTTGGTCTGATAAAATAACCTCCATGATTCCAATGAATGCATTATTTTTTTAATTATTTATGTAATCAATTCCACATTTTCCCGCTGGGCATATTTCTTATATTTTTATAAAGAACTAGCATTGAACCCGCTACTTCATTAGCGTCTTCTTTTTCTTCGTGGGCATATTTTTATACCAAAGCTTATTTTTATAGGTTTAAACTTGTTTAAATTCTAGCATTTAACCCGCTACTTTGTAATTGGGCCTTTTCTTTCATGAGCATATTTATATGCCAAAGTATATTTATCTAGGTTTTAGCAAAAAAAAAGTTCTTACATTTTTTATCTCATAGGTTGATATTCACAGAGGACTTTCCACCTATAATTTTGTGTTTCTAAGTTCAATAATATAGAAAATTCAAAAAGTACCACTCGTAGAACACAAAATCAAATGAAAGAAAGTTAATTTCCAGTATTATCCTTTTTGATACTTTCTGTATCAAAAATTTCAGTGTTGTTGTAGGAGCCTGTTTCGCCATTTCTGCCGATTTTTATTATGTTTTTTAGTTTTTTATTTTTATTTTTTTGAATTTAATTTCCTGTAACAGTTCTCTTAATCCATTTTTTTTAACGTAACTACTTTTTTTCCCAACTGTTCATTTAACGTAACTTTCTTTCTTTTTCTAATTGTCAAACTGCTTGGGAAATTTGTAAAACTTCTCTTATATTAAGCTAGATTAAGGATCCATTTTAAGAAAATAAATCATTCTTGTATATACTGAATACCACCGAACGTGTACTTTTTTAAAGCGGAATAAGAATTTTTTAAATCGAGTGAAAATCCGTCCTCCATTTTTTATAAAAACAAAAAATTAAATTTTTCGGTTTTTTAAACTGATTTTTTAAAACCAGTCCTCAAAAAATATTGAGGATAAACATTTTGGCGCCCGAGCATGGACAGTGTTTTTAAATAAATTAAAAAACTTTTGAAAATTTTCGCACATACCGCGCTCGTATATTCGAAAAAATATAACAAGACTCTACCGTGTGTGTTAATAAAACCATCGGTGTAACAAAAACGTTTAATAAAAACTTTAAAATAGTGCGTCTGTAATTGCTACAACCACAACAACTGCAAAAATCATCGTCATCAACATCCCATACCTATTGAAGGAAGGAAGCCATCGTCATCGGAATCCATACTACACAAATGCCGAAGTGTAATTGCATCTTGTGCCAAAAGGAAAGTGCCGAACGTCAACAAAACCTTAACCAGGTATTCAAGAACCAATAATTAGTGTGAGACTTTGCGTTTGTTTTCTAATAAAACTTTAATTAAAATTTCAATTAAAAAAATTTAATTTTTGGCAAAGTTATAATTCCACACTTGAAATTATTCGTTCTTTTAATCAAATTTTCAAATTTATAAACCACCCTAATAGTGAAACACACAAAAAATATAAAAAGTGCTTTATTGTTAAAACTTAATTATTATTAAAATACATAAAACTTCATTATAGTGTTGAAACCAGGGTACGAAAAAAAAACTGTACATTTTCGTAACGTATTTTTCTAACACACAAACTATAAAATTTTTTTTTGTGTATGTGAATGTGTATACAAACATATACGGTACACAGCGAGAGTGAGCTGACGCACACAAACACTACGATAACGTACATAACATCTTTTAACGTACATGTACAGTATTTTTAGCGTACTTATCTGTACTTTTTATTGAACACGTATGTGTATTTATTTAACTTGCGTGTGTGTGTGGTATGTATGTATGCATTTTTTAAAATCAAAAAAGGCCAAAAATATGATTTGAAAGCGAGTTGTATAACAGGAGTGCAGAAATATAAGAAACATGCAAAAGTTCTTTATGCAGTAGAGAAAAGAACAAGTAATGATCAGTTGTAAAGTGTTAAGAGTATGCGTATATGTAAATATGTATGTATACCCAGCGGGAAAAAGAGGGCATACAGATGCCTTCTAGAAGGCCTCAGTACTTTCTTTTGGATGTACAAGGCCTGCTCGCTCCATTGCATACTCAAAGCTTTTTTACACACGTTGTCATTGCGGGGTAGGCCTTCCACTCTGGCTTCATTCGCCAGAGATTCTGAAATTCATTTAAATTAATGGCTTTTAGAAGGCTTTCATGAGATGAGAATGGGTTTCCAAGGCCTTAAATAAAGGCAATCTTAAAGAGTCCTTTAGAGATGTATTTAAAAAGGGCTTCAAGTTATTGGCACTAAAAACCATTCATGGAATATGAAAATTTTCACTTTGTGCCAAAATAAAAAAAAAACGAGCCAAATTTACGGAAAAGGGGCAAAACCCTTTTGTTATAGAAATGTAATTGTGCACTTTTAATGGATATATATTATATTTTATACATTAATAGATAGTTTTAAGGTAAAAATGGTTTTTACACTAAAAATCAGAAAACAATTAAGTTTTGATTGTGCACTTATTTTTTAATTTTTAAACTTTTTTTAATACTTTTTAGCAGTTATTTTTAGGTAAAACAACTCTTCCTTTTAACGTATTAAACTCAACTAAAATGATTTATTCTTTTTCATTTAACTGTTCTGTAATCTGTTTTTGTCTTTTTTTTATGCAATTTTAATTTTATAACGCGCAAAAAAACTAAATATCTTAGTCCTTCTCTTCTCCCTTCTCATAGAAGGGAATGTGGAATATTGATCTTATCTTTTATACCTACGGAAGATCAGAAGCCTTATAAGAGAACTTATTTAGCAGTTAAATCAGAATCAACGCGAATTCACTAGAAAGTGAAGTCAGCACTACAACAACACTGCTTCTGTGGTCCGATTGTCAAAAATATTGCTAGTAAAAAAAGGTTTGTTTACATAAAAAACTGTAGCTTGTATACAATATTTGACAACTACACCACAGAAAAAATAACCATATGTTGACTTGACCCCACCTTCTAGTCAATTCACCTTGATCAGAATGGTAATTGAATCAAAAAATGTCAAATCAGGCCTTAAATAAGGCCTAAATAAGAAGCTGTTCTGACTTTTCCCGCTAGGTAATTGTTTGTGCACATTTGTAAGCGGTAAATGAATCGTCGAAAATTGTTGTTGTGCTATACGTTATTCGAGTTTGTTTGCAGAAAAAAAATTATTTTTACACTCATAAAATTATTACGATAATTGATTGTGGATTATTTAGTTCGTTTTTAATTTAATAAAAATATAGTTATTTTACGAATAACTATTCTGCGAATTTCTTTAAACTTAAAAATTTAGAAATGTCAAGCCAAAATAAAACAATATTAACGTTTTGTAAGTATGATAAAAATGTATTCTTTCAGCTACGTTATGCTCATTAACATTTATTCCCAAAGAATCAAAAGCCGGTTGAACTCATATTTTGAAGGCACTATCTTTCGCCATACGGAGTAGGCGTCCATTCCTTGTAAATAATTCTACAATCGCCAATTCAATGTTAGTTTGATTGAAGTAGGTTGGAACTGTTTTGGTTTTGAAATCATTGACTTTATTTTTATTTGCACACTTTATTGCAACATAATCTGAATATAAAGTAGGGTGGAACCGTTTTAAATGTCTTTCTAGATTTCCGGTATGATTATTTAATTTTTTTTTTTCACAACTTCCATTATCACAAAATACGTCACTTTCATCGATTAAACTAAAATAATCGTGCAAAAAATTATTTTTAGGGCGCGGCATCTTACTTTCTTTTCAATCAAATGTTAAATCATTACTTAAAATGCATAATGATTGAAGTCAACTGAAAATTCCTAAATTTTTCGCGAAAGAGGTTGGTGCCATAATTATTGTTTAATATGCCATTGTCCACGCAAGTGCATACAAAAAAATTAAATAAAAAACATTTACCTAAAAGGTATGTATGAATATAAAAAATAACTGAAAAAAATTTTAAATTATAAAAAACAAGAGGACTCTTAAAATTTTTTTTTTCAAATAAACTCGAATAACGCAAAGCACAATAACAATTTTCGACTTTTGATTTACCACTTACAAATGTGCACAAACAATTGTTTTGAGGGCGCAAATTCCTTAATTTTCTGCGAATTTGTTGCTTTTACGTTTTTTATTAATGATATTTCATCTGAAAGAGTTTGGTGCCATAAATATTGCTTATAAAAATAGTCAAGAAAAAAAATTACCTTAAATGTATGAACAATTCTTTAACTGAAAAAAATTGTTTATTATAAAAAACAAGATCAGTCATAAAAATGTTTTTTTTTTCTTTCTTCAAATATACAAGGCACAAGTAAAAAATTCCCATAAAAAGGATCTTCACATTTGTACATATGTACTTAGGTAGGCGTACATATGCACATCAATTGTCTCAAATGTTGTATACAATTATTTTACAGCGTTAATGTTGGCGCCATAAGTATTGCTTAATAAACCAATGTCCATGCAAGTGCATACAAAAATAACTAGGTAAAAAAAAAGGATTTACCTAAAATATAAAAAAAAAACACAAACTCTTTTACTGCAAAAAAAAAAAAAAAATTATAAAAAAGAAACAAGAGCACTCATCCCAAAGTATAATATCCATACAATCAAAAAATTATGTAGCTATGTATATTCAAAAAGAAAGTTAATTTTAAAGAACTGAAAATTTATTTAATTTAAAATAAATTTTTACATTTAATTTAAAATTAATTTTTACTTTAAAATAAATGAATTTTACATTAATTTTAAAATTTTTATTTTTTAAACAGCATATTCCGTAAAATTTAATAGTTGTTGCTTTTAAAACTTTAACTTTTTTTTTTGCTAAGTTGTTTTTTGAATAACAAACATAAATGTTAAAAACAAAGTTATTTGAAAACTAACTATATATTTATTCAATTTTAATAGTACGAAAAACGAATTTTATAACCCACAATCAGTTACTGTAATAATTTTATGAGTGTTAAAACATTTTTTTTTTCTTCAAATAAACTCGAATAATGTATAGCACAACAACAATTTTCGACGTTCAATATTCCACCAGGGTTGCCGCTTAAAAGTTTTTATCCAACCAAAATTGTTTATAAAACCTACCAAAATCCTTTGAAACCGACTAATTTTTTCAAATTTTTAAAAATTTACATATGTATATGAATGTATTTTTTTGATGTAAAGCACAATTTTTATTTGATAAAGGTATTAATTTTTTGCAATATGCAATTAGAGACAAAGTTGGCATGATCGTAAAATATTTTTATTTGAATCCATTTTTAATGGAATTCACTTAATTCGAAAATATATCATTGCCTAAGTCTACTGAAAGGCTAATTTCTGTTAAGCTAACAATCTACAAGATTGGAAAATTTGAGAATGTGTGACTATATAAATAGGCAAATCTTGATTAGACAATAACTTAAAAGGAGTACTTATTTGTAATATTTTAATTTCTTAAAACGCAAGAATTTGGGAGTTCTTTTTAATACACTTTAAATCCAATTTTTATAATGTTTGTTATTAAATTCTGTTTAATAGACAAATATTTGTATAATGTTTCTCATACAATTCTTTTATTACAGAAATCTAAGTAAAAAACGACTGTTAAAATTCTTACGTTTTACGTTTTCGATTTCGAGCACACCCCTGTAGGTTTTATTTTATCTAGAAGCCCAATTTTAAATTTAAGTACATATTTCTTTTTTAGCTTCTGTGTCAATAAAAATATTTAAGACATCAACATGATTATTTTTTTTTTATCGAAATCGACTTATGTTAGTGTCGCCTTTTTTATTAAGATTATTAATTATGACTAGTATGTCTGCCATTTTCTAACAATCGCACGATCGCAAGACGCTAGATTTATTTCATGTTGCTCGAAAACTCATGCGTTTTGCTTCCGATCTTAAATGGTTTTTGAAGATGGCTAACTTCTTGCGATTTAGAGAGCACCTATAATTAGATTTCAAGTCAGAATCGCAATATACTTGTATATGACACAAATAAAAAATGGCATTTGACTTTATAAGACATATGTTCGGCGAGTTCTACAGCTCTTAAACCATTGACTTCGTAAAAACAGGATACAAAATATAGTACTAAAGCATTCCACTGCTCAAAAATTCTTGCAATAACAACCTCCAAAAATAGGCGTTTTGTATAAGAAGCAGCTTATATCTTATGAGGTGGTACCGAACATTATTCCTGAAATTCTTTTAGTTCAGTAATTCTTTAAGGGCTATGGGAATAAACTGTTAATATTACAACAAAGAAGCTCTATATTTTCCTTCAGCTTTTTACATGCGTAACTTGAACACAGGTGGAGAGAGCGCACTTAATGTAAATTAAACAAATTCATTTCTAAGTAAATTTTTTATTCCAGTTACTTTACCCGCCATGGCGTTAGCGCCGTCTGTTGCCAATTCAATAATATTTTTTAAATATTGTTTGTTGTAAAAAATTTTTTATTTTCATTTCTTTATTGTCACATCCGAAGTTTCACCAACAATCAAGAAGATCTTCTGTTTTTTTTTTAATAAATATTCTATTTTCTGTTGCCTGCTTTGCGATATAGTCAGTTGCTTTAACAGACTATGTCCTACCACATATAAAAAGTCAATTTATAAAATGAAAAAGTAAATTTTCTCAAACCGACCAAAATTAGGATTAGCCTACCATCCTACCAAACGAAAATACCAAGTTCGGCAACCCTGTTTACCACTTAAAAATGTGCACAAACAATTATACATATTTAAATATACGCATACTCTCTACAACTGATCATTACCAGCGTTGTCAACTTTGAAATTTCAAAACGCACCAAAAAGGTGAAGAAAACGCGCCATTTGAAAATAGAAACGCACCAAGTTTAGACTTTCTTTTTAATTTAAAATGTTTGTTTGAGTAATTTTAAATAAAAAGTAAAATATTTTTGTATTAAAAATATTATATTAAAGCAGTCTTTTACAGTTCAGGGGTTTAGGAAAAATATAAAGAACTTAACAAAAATAAAAAAACCTAACAAATTTATTTGTATTGATTTGTACTAGTGATGTCACGAATATCAATTTTTAATATTCGCGAATACGAATATCTGCGCCAATATTCAGCGAATATCCAATCTGAACTAAAACGCCACTCGATATAATAAATCTTTTATTTTCGTTTAAAAAATAAATTGTAAAAAAACTGTCACACTACCAAATGTATTTAAATTTATTATCTCACTCCGATGACTAAATTTGAAATCCAGTTGTCGATAATTTTCTTACGATAATTAGCACATTGCTTAAAATGATAATAAATCTGGAAAAGTTGAAGTTAAAACTTGAGTAATTTTCATAAAATAGTTTTGTACCGGCACAAACTTCTAATGTTTGTTTGTTTTTCACTTTTCTAAAAGAAGTTTTTTTGTGTTAAAATGACAAAAATCTTTCCTAATAAAAATTAATACTTTTTGTTTAATTTTATGTATTTTTTACACTTTTGTATTTTTTCTTCCTTGGAATGCATTAACAAAATATTCGCGAAATATTCCCTTGAATTTGGAGAGTACGAATAACGTAAAGCAGGTGAATATTCGGCATTTCGAATACGAATACAAATATTCGTAACATCACTAGTATGCACTAAGCCTATCCAATCCATTACAGGTATTATTTTATCTTTATCTGTTAAATGCCTTTGGAGGTTACGCGATGTCCCAGGTACTTTACTTCCTTTTTGAAGTCATGCCGTGGATATACGTTTCAACATTTCTTCCAAATTTTTCAAGTGTTCGTCAAGTGTTTTCCCCATGACAATAATGTCGTCAAAGTGCACCAAGCATGTCTTTTAGTGAAGATCTTTTGGCACCTGCTCCATTAAACGCTCGAATGTAGCTGGAGCATTGCAAAGCCCAAATGACATCACATTCAACTGTCATAAACCCGAGCCACTCCAGCACAACATTCTGCTCTTACTTTCTATACCCACACTACTGTATGTGGAGAGGATTTTATGAGTTTGTACTATTATGTATGTGTAATACATTTAAATAGTTTAGTATACCGATTGACTCAGAATCAATTTTAGAGTCGATCTAACGAGGTATGTTGCCTTTCAAAGTTAACCTTGTGCGCAAGTCTATACTTTCGAATCTAATTTGGGATATATGTGTTAATTGTTACAAGGTCGAATCCTATTCAAAATGGTGCGAAGTGGTTCATAATATAACATAGCTTACATACAAACTTCTTTCCGGAATAGAGTTTTTGTGCCCATAAACTGTCTTGGTTTTTAGGTATTTAGGTTTTATAAGGTACAAACATATTGTGGTGCATTACAGAATAGCTCCTCAAGACAATTATAGTTGATTTACAAATTTTGACTGCTTAACGACAAATTTTTGTCTTTGCTTTGTTGCCAAGTATTTTTCGAACAAAAATTTAAAAAAAGCACCCAAAATGGTGCGAAACGCACCAAGTTGACAACGCTGATCATTACTTACAACATTCTTTTCTCTGATGTACAAAAATGTTTTGCGAGAGAATGTACAGTGACAGGCAAAACCCAGGCCAAAATTTTTATTAATATTTAATCACAAGAAATTGTTTTGGTTGTAAAACTTGTTTTTTTTTTTTAAATAAAATCTGATTTATTTTCATCATTTTCTGCGCCTGTTAACCATGCCAAAAATTCTTTTCAATTCTAATAAAAAGCTTTTTTTTTCTTATCAGTGTACTCAGTAATTTAGCTATAAAAATAATCATAATGCCTCTTAATAACATTTTCCCTATGCCATTCAAATGTTTAATAATATAAAAGACTGTGGACATTAACAAAGACATTATCATAAAATATGTTTTCAATTCCTTATAAATATAACCATTTATCTTACACACTGTAATTGAACAAAGTTAAACACAGCCGCGCACATGTACATTCTTCGCGTAAAAAACAAAAACAATTGTTTACTGAAATAGGCACCAATACTCTGCTCCATAAAATATTAGTACACTTTTGCATGTTTCTTATATTTCTGCACTCCTGTTATAAAACTCGATTTCAGATCATATTTTTGGCCTTTTTTGATTTTAAAAAATACATACATACATACCACACACACACGCAAGTTAAATAAATACACATACGTGTTCAATAAAAAGTACAGATAAGTACGCTAAAAATACTGTACATGTACGTTAAAAGATGTTATGTACGTTATCGTAGTGTTTGTGTACGTCAGCTCACTCTCGCTGTGTACCGTATATGTTTCTGCACACATTCACAAACAGAAAAATGTTTTTTTTTTTATTTTGTACTCTTGTAACGAATGTGTATGTGTTTTGTTCATGGTAAAATACGGTATGGTACTCTTAATTGTGTACTTTACAGTTTTTTTCGTACTCTGGTTGAAACATAATTAGGAAAAACCACAAAAAGTTGATAAAGTTACGCCTCCTCGCTTCACCTACCGTTCGTTCTCTCTTTTTTTCGGTAACTCTCGTTTATTTTCCTTTAAAAAAAATATTTAATTTTATTAAATTGTAAAATATTTACAATTTTCCAATTTTTACCTCTTTTCGTGTTTGTCTTATTTATTCCACAATCGCGTTTGTTATTATTGTTTGACATTTGCTTTATTTATTTTCTTTATTTCCATTTTACTCGCTACTTTTGGTAATAATATCGGTTACCAACACTGTTTTTTTAGAGTGTACTGATCGTGGCTGGCAACACCATCGATCATATGGTAAATGCAAAAGTAAACAAATAGAAAATAAATAATTTGATAATTTGTGGGAAAAGTGAAAACAATTTATGAAGGCGATTAGTAATAAAATTGAGAAATTAAAATAAAAAAAAGAAAAAGTGAATACCGGTTGATTTCATAAAATATAATTGTGTATACTTTACAGTGATACCGAATTTGTTTGCAAAGAAGATTGAGGTAAAATTATAATAATCGGACGGACAATTATTAAGTGTTTGCGAGTAATATTAATTGATAAAGAGGCTGTGGTAAATAAATTGACAATAAGACATATATTTCTTGAAAAATTATATATCAAAATAGTGAAAAAATTAAAAGAAATTCGAGAAAATTTTCTTGCTCTTCTTTGCTGTATTCTTGGTTGTTTTGCATCCATACAACCCAGCAAGCAATTTGAGTGAAATTTGAAAGCAATATTTTGTGTGTAATTTTTTGTTGATTTTTTATAAAATTTATTTAAATTTCGGAAAATTTCAATTGCTAACCCAGCAAACAATTTTTTACTCTTTGGGAAAAATAAATAAATTTGATTTTTCGGTAAAATTGTGCAAAAAATTTGTGATTTTATTGCAATAACTGAAATTGATACTAGAGATTTCACTTCAGACAAAGAATTGTATTTCCATTTTGATAAAATTGTGTAAATTGTGATAAACAATAGTTGAGACCAGCAAAAATTTCTATACTTTTATAAAAGTGGTTTTTGAAATTGATTCGAAACCGAAAGTTGATCTCGGAAATTATTAAAAAATTCGTTTTTATTTGTCTAAACGACAAAATCATTTCAATTTCCTTGAGATCCTTCCAGAAAATTTCCTTAAGCGTTTTTTTAAATTGATTTTAGAACGTAAGTTGATTTCGGAAATTATTTGAATTCGTTCTTATTGTCTTAAAGACAAAATTAATACAATTTCCTTGAGATTCTTACGAAAATAAATATTTCTAAAGGAAATTTATAATTGCTTATTGGTTTCCTATATACTTTTTGTGATACCTACATTTTTGTTAGAAACTTTATTGCAAAATGGCTCCTAGAAAACATAAAGGTGCGATCACAATCGAATGCTTATATGCACAAAAGAACACAGTAATGACCAACATAATGAGGATGAAAACCTCTATTGAAGAGAAAACTATTTCATTCTCTCAGAACAACCTACAGTGTCGCCTTGAGATTTTAAACTGTTATATAGATGATGCGATGGACATTCAGTCCGAGATTGAGGTTCTGGATCCCACAAATGGTGATCGGGCCGAAGTGGAAGATTTGTGCATTGACACAAAGAGTCTTTTTTTGAGTTACTTAACTCCGAGAAACCCAAGCGTGGGTGAAACTTCATTTGCCTTTCAGGGTCACAAAAGCAGACTCCCACTTATGAAATTGCCTAAATTCAGTGGCAAATATTCGGATTATAAAAACTTTATCAGTTTGTTCAATAGTTTGGAACATACTGATACGTCTCTAACTGATATTGAAAAGTTTAATCATCTCATATCACGTCTCTCAGATGAAGCGCTTGATACGGTAAAGGCGTACCAAGTGACTGAGCAAAATTATTCCAAGGCTTTAGAAAGTTTGAAGAAAGTTTACGATAATCCGTGTTTGATCTTTTTTGACAACATAAGAAAATTGTTTGATCTTTCGGAAATGTCTAGGGCCTCCTCTTCAGCCTTGAGGAGCATGATTGACACAGTGTCGGCGATTTACGGTTCACTTTTGTCGATTGGTAATGAGAAAGACATTGTTAACGCCATGATAATTCATCTAGTTATGTCAAAGGTTGATCCAGTCACTCGTACAAAATGGGAGGAGCAACTTGACTATCAAAAGTTGCCCTTGTTGAGTGATTGTGAGGCCGCATTAAATAAACGTTTCCAGCATATCTCTGCTGAGGAAGCCTCGAATACCAAATCGAATCACCGTTCACAGGCTTCTACTCAAAATGCCCCCGTGTCAAAAAAGAGCGATACCTTTTCAAAGAAGAAAGCTAAATCCTTTTCGGTTCAAACGGGAACACAACAAACTTCCTCAAAATGTATATTTTGTAAATCGACACAGCATTTTGTAAACACTTGTCCGTCTTTCTCTGCAATGCCTGTGCAGCAGAGATTTGATTTTGTAAAGGGCGTTCCTGCCTGTATTAATTGTTTGAAAAAAGGACATACAGTGACAAAATGCAAATCGTCAAAGTGTCGAGTTTGTAGTTGCGCACATAACACTTTGTTACACATTTATGCTGCAAATAATGCACAAGTACAAAGTAGTTCTAGTTCTGACCCCAATCAGCCATCAACTTCGACGGCATTTACACATCTTTCGTCTTCTAAAGACAATGTGATATTGGCAACGGCTTTGGTTAAAATCAAAGATAAATCTGGTCAGTATATTCTGGCTAGAGCTTTATTGGACGCCGGTTCACAAATAAATTTTGTAACTGAGGAACTAGCTCAGCGACTTCAACTACGAAAGGAGGAACGAAATCTCAGTTTAGTTGGAATTGGAAAAACGAATGCTTCCGCCAAATTTAAATTACAAGCCACGGTAAAATCTCGAATGAACTCCCACGAATTTTCTTCGGATTATTGGGTTCTTCGATCGATTTCTTCTTACCAACCAGATCAGGTTATTTCAACTTCTGATTGGAATTTGCATGGTAACATAGAATTAGCTGATCCATATTTTTTCAAACCTCGGAAAATTGATATGTTGATCGGCGCTGAGATCTTCTTTGAATTGCTTTGTGTTGGTCAAATTAAAAAGAGTCCAAACGTTCCAACTCTTCAGAAAACGCTTCTGGGTTGGATTGTTTCGGGCAAATACAAAGAGTCGAAGAATTTAATTAAAAATGCATGCCATTTAAGTACTCTAAATGAAAACGAATCATCTTTGGATTCAATAGTTCAAAAATTTTGGGAATTAGAAGAAATTCCCCAGGAGGCACATGTTCTATCTCTGGAACATCAACAATGTGAGGAACATTTCAGAAAATCTATTCGACAATTGCCGTCGGGTAAATTTGAAGTGGCGCTACCTTTCAAAGCGGATCCAAAAACGTTGGGTCTCTCTTTTGAAACAGCCAAGCGGCGATTCCTATCGTTGGAACGTCGGCTGTCAAAAGAACCACAAACGAAAGAGATGTATAATTCTTTCATGAAAGAATACATTGATCTGGGGCATATGTCTATTGCAGACAATAAAGTGGCTGATTTTCCTCATTATTTCATACCACATCAGTGTGTATTACGCCCGCAAAGTTCTACGACAAAACTTCGGGTGGTTTTCGATGCCTCTTGTAAAACGTCTACGCAACGTTCTCTAAACGATCTACTAATGATCGGCCCTACTGTTCAGGAGGAGTTATATTCTACGTTGATTCGCTTTCGGCTGCATAAATACGCAATGACGGCTGACATTGAAAAAATGTACCGTCAAGTTTTAATTGATGAGGCCGATAGAAATTTTCAATTGATTTTATGGCGTGAAAAGCAGTCTGATAATATTGAAATCTTTAGACTGAATACAGTTACTTATGGCACGTCTTCGGCTCCATTTTTAGCAATACGTTGTCTAACGTATTTGAGCGAATTGTTCGCAAAATCGTTACCGATCGGATCTCAGGTCGTGCGAAAGGACTTTTATGTCGACGATCTGCTAACTGGTGCAGATTCAATTGAGGAACTTAACGTGATAAGAACTCAAGTTACTGAGATATTGGAATCCGCAGGTTTTAATTTAACAAAATGGTTTTCTAACCACTACAATCGAGCTGACGCAGCTATAGTAGAGAAACCTGTACAAATAGATCCGGATTTCACTAAAACTTTAGGCACATATTGGCGTCCGAAGAGTGATGTTTTTAAATATCATTTAGACGATTCTTTTCAGAATCTGAAAGCCACGAAACGTAACATTTTATCTGTTTCGGCTCGGCTTTTTGATCCTCTCGGACTTTTGTGCCCCTTGGTTGTAAAAGCTAAAGTTTTACTTCAAGAACTTTGGCTGCTGAAGTTAGATTGGGATGAATCAATCCCCACGCGTCTTGACAGTTCTTGGAAGAATTTCAAATCCAATTTATTGAAAATTGATGTGATTGAGATTCCAAGATATGTCTTAACGACTTCAAAAACCAAATGCCAAATTCACGGATTTTCTGATGCCTCCATGCGAGCATATGGCTGCTGCATTTATATCCGGAGTCGAGTTGCAGGTGATACTTCGTGCCGACTTTTGACTGCAAAATCGAAAGTTGCTCCTCTGAAGACCAAGTCACTTCCTAGGCTTGAATTATGCGCAGCCCATTTATTGGCCAAATTGTGGTCTAAAATTAAATCCATGACGGCATGTGAAATCGAAACAGTAACGTTCTGGACTGATTCAGAAATCACCTTACACTGGATTCAGACGCATTCTTCTACGCTCGCTACTTTTGTTTCAAATCGAGTTTCTGAAATCCAAGAACTATCAGGCCAAGTCGAATGGCGACACGTTCCGACTAAGATGAACCCGGCTGATATAGTTTCGAGGGGTTGTAATGTAGATGAGCTAGTTGACTCAATTTGGTTCAATGGCCCAACTTTTCTACTCAAAGAGAGTAACGCCTGGCCAGTTAATGAACATTTCGGGCTAACCGCCGAAGAAGAGTCACTGGAAAAAAGGAAGACTTGTGTGTTTTTCGCTGTAGAGGAAAAGGAAGTCAACTATATTGTGAAGTTGATGGAAAATTACTCAGTGTACACTAGGATGATACGAGTTTTTTCTTATGTCTTTCGTTTTCTTGACATTGCTCGGGGACACAAGTGTCGCCATTTAGGAGTTCCTACAGCGAAAGAGATGAATTGGACGTTTCTTAAATTCGTTGAATTTATCCAGAGGCAAGAATACGCGGATGAACTTAAAAAATTAAGTAAATCACAAGTTTTGCCTTCCAACCTACAACGGCTAAATCCATTTGTCCACCAATTTAAAGACGAACATCGCTCGTTTTCACTTATTAGGGTAGGCGGGCGGTTGCTTAACGCACCCATCTCATAAGATGCTAAATTTCCCCTTTTGATGGCGAAAAATTCACATTTTGTGAATATGTATTTGCGACACCTACACTTTAATAACTGTCATGCAGGAGCGAGAGCGTTAGTAGCTCTCCTCCGAGATAGAATTTGGCTCATAAACACCAGAGAGGAATGTTCGAAAGTGGTTCGGAAATGTCTGCATTGTTTTCGTTATAAACCTAAACTAATGGGTCAAATAATGGGAAATCTGCCCGCTGATAGGTTGAGAGCTCTACGCCCATTTAAAATATGTGGTGTAGACTTTTGCGGCCCGGTGAATATAACTTTAAAGTTACTTGGCCGTCCACCCGTAAAAATGTACATAGCGATATTTGTGTGTTTCACTTCTAAAGCCGTACATATTGAATTAGTTACTGATCTGTCGTCAAATTCTTTTATTCTTTGTCTTTCAAGGTTCGTCGGCAGGAGAGGTCTCCCAGAGAGAATTTATTGCGACAACGCAACGAATTTCGTAGGCGCCAGTCGAGAGCTGCGAGAGCTGCAGGAGGCAATGTCCAGCCACGCCGAAGAAATGGTGTCGTTCGCTGCCAACAAGGGGCTCAACTTCACCTTCATTCCGCCTCGGGATCCACACTTCGGCGGCCTGTGGGAAGCAGCAGTGAAGTCAGCCAAAGGGCTTCTCATCAGAACCGTGGGCAAAGTGCTGCTCACAACGGAGGAGCTTCAAACGGTGCTAGTAGAAGTGGAAGCTGTGCTGAATTCCAGACCCATTGCACCCGCCAGCAGCGATCCCAACGACGGCGAAGCACTCACTCCAGGCCATCTGTTGATAGGCGAGAGCCTACGTGCGCTGCCGCAAGAGTCGCGTCAAGACGGTCAGGACAAGCTGACGTATTGCAAGAGATGGCGGCTTATCTCCACTCTCAAGCGGATGTTCTGGCAATCTTGGGAGAAAGATTACGTCCGCAGCCTCCAAGCCAGAACCAAATGGGCAGTAGAAGAGCCAGATCTAGACGTCGGCAAGCTCGTCGTGGTACAGGAGGACAGTCGTCCTCCCTTGCAGTGGCTGACCGGTCGAATACAGGCCGTTACTCAAGGCCAAGACGGCAAAGTCAGAGTAGCGGAAGTGAAGACGAAGAACGGGGTGTTTAAAAGGCCCATACATAAGTTGGCTTTACTTCCAATTAATTGAAGATCGTCGGTCCTTCAATGGGGCCGGTGTTTCGCCATTTCTGCCGATTTTTATTATGTTTTTAAGTTTTTTATTTTTATTTTTTTTGAATTTAATTTCTTGTAACAGTTCTCTTAATCCATTTTTTTTAACGTAACTACTTTTTTTCCCAACTGTTCATTTAACGTAACTTTCTTTCTTTTTCTAATTGTCAAACTGCTTGGGAAATTTGTAAAACTTCTCTTATATTAAGCTAGATTAAGGATCCATTTTAAGAAAATAAATCATTCTTGTATATACTGAATACCACCGAACGTGTACTTTTTTAAAGCGGAATAAGAATTTTTTAAATCGAGTGAAAACCCGTCCTCCATTTTTTATAAAAACAAAAAATTAAATTTTTCGGTTTTTTAAACTGATTTTTTAAAACCAGTCCTCAAAAAATATTGAGGATAAACAGAGCCCATTGTTATTACGTTAATGTCATAGCATGAAGAAAATGTTTTGGTTTAAAAGATAGAAAGCGTGACAAAAAGGTTCCAAAATATGTACAGGTCGTACGCGTTTACTCCGCAAAAGGACCAAATTCCAAAAAAGTACCAGGCACCCATCTCTTAATTTTTTTAATGAACAACAATAAGTGTAAAATTTTTTGAGGTTAGCGGGATCGATTTGGCGAGAGGCCAGCCTCCGGTCCAAAAGTCAGATTTTTAGCTTCAGGAGCTTAGGATGTGCGATGATGAATCAGTCAGTAACTTTACAATTTTATATCAGTCTGCTTGCGTGCTCGTTGAGTCTGCTTGCGTGCTCGTTGAATGCAGACGTGTTTTTTTTTAACTCGGCTTACGGTTTTTTTTAACATAAATAAGTGTATATTTATGATATAATAATATTATTATCTTTTTTAAATAATATAAGATCAGCGAATGAATAGACGCTTTAAAATAATTTTTAATAAGTGAACATAAAATTTTTAATACAAATATTAAAAATTACAATTAACAAAAATATATGTATGTACACACATACATATACATACATACATTTTAAGCAAAAACATTTCTTGTTTTCTTTATTCTTTTTTTTATTCTCGGGGTTTTTTAAACAACAAATAAAAAGAAGAGCACAATTAAACAAACAGTAATATATAAAAAAAAACTCTTATGAATGCATATAATGCAAAAACAATAAAACATAACGAAAGAAATGCGTATGTTACATTGAGTGTTGACGAAACAAACGTAGAAAAAAGAATCGATGATAGCAATTATTTAACGGCTAAACCTATTACTCGAACGCGTTCCCTCTCACCCTCTTTGTTTAAAAATACGGTCGATCGTAATACAATAACAAATTTATTAACTGCAAGCGTTGCCACAGAGCAAAAAAAAAACTTTAATAAGTGATGAAACGGTTAACCCCAAAACAGCCGCTATGGACAACTCAATAACTCAAGTAAAAACTTCTCAAAAGCCTACAGTACAAGTTGGTATGGACAGGTACATAACAGTGCTTAAACGGGGACGCAGCCCTACCTCTGCAGCAGTTGCTTCGGCCTCAAAATTACCATCTTTTGATAAAACAAATTCTCAAAATCGTTTTGCAATTCTGGAGGATGAATCCTCTGAAGCACAAAACGTCATAAAATCGTCCAAGCCTCCCCCGATATATCTGAGGGAGCTAAATTCTAATGAGCTCATAAAGAGTTTAATATCGGTTATAGGTGAAAATTCGTTTTACGTAGCTGCTATCAAGCGTGGTAGTATAAACGAAACAAAAATACAAATCAATCATGAGAATGATTTTCGAAAAATTGTAAGCAACTTTGAGGCACTCAAAAAAAATTTTTATACATACCAACTGAAAAGCAGTAAAGGTCTTCAGGTAGTGATTAAGGGTATTGACTCATGTGTGGACCCAGAAGAGGTAAAAACATTCCTTGAAGAAAAAGGCTTCAAGGTAAAACATGTATTAAACATTAAAAATAGAGAAAAAATTCCCCAACCACTTTTTCGAGTGGAGTTTGAACCCGGCGACGTTAAACTTAAAAAAAATGAAACGCATCCCATCTATAACTTAAAATATATTCTGTACAGAAAAGTAACTATAGAGGAGCCGCACAAAAGAGGTGGTCCCGTTCAATGTCTGAACTGCCAAGAATTTGGCCATACTAAGGCATACTGCTACTTACCCCCTGTTTGCGTAGTATGTGGCGAATTACATGGTACAGTTCTTTGCGACAAGTCTAAAACTGACCCCAACGTAAAAAAATGCAGCAACTGTGGTGGCAATCACACTTCCAATTATAGAGGATGCCCTGTATATACTATCGTCAAGCAGTCGGTTGGACCGAAAACTAATCCCCCTCAGGTAACAAATCAAGTAAACAGTAATGACCTTCAGGCCCCCCAGCCTAGTAGTAACAGAATCTCTTATGCCAACGTCTTAAAATCAAACAATGTACCAATGCAAGGCGCTTCGACTAGTAATGCCGAAACTCCAGTTTCTAATCTAAGTCGGCTAGAAAAAACAATGGAAACCTTAGTGCAAACAGTAAATAATTTTACAAACACAATGGGTAATATGATGCAGGAAATTCTTAGAATGCAATCGATGTTATTGCAAGCTGTACTTAACAAGCCATGAACTGTTTAAAAATTTGTTTTTGGAACGCAAACGGCATCCGCCAACATAAAAATGAATTAGAATACTTTCTTAAAAATAAACAAATTGATGTCATGATGGTTTCTGAAACTCATTTGACCTCAAGAAATGCGTTCAAAATCAATGTTTATACTCTATATGATACCAAGGACCCTCGAGATAGAGCTTGTGGAGGTTCTGCCATTTTAATAAAAAACCGAATTAAACACTACCCAATGTGTGATCATCGTGAAGATTATCTCCAAGTAACGAACATTTGTGTTGAAGAGATAAATCGAAACATAGTAATTTCATCTTTATATTCACCACCTAGGTTTTCAATATCAGAAAGCCAATATTATAAATATTATAAGTCATTGGGGCCCTGTTTCCTGGCTGCTGGCGATTATAACGCTAAACATACCTTCTGGGGGTCACGACTAATAACACCAAAGGGTCGTGTTTTGTTTAATACAATCTCTAAAATGAATTTAAATGTTGTCGCGAGTGGCCAACCAACATATTGGCCTGCTGATGCGCAAAAAATTCCAGATGTCATCGATTTTGGCGTTGTTAAAAACATCCCCACAAAAACGATTCACGTTGAAGCTTCCTTAGAATTATCCTCTGATCACACACCTACAATAGTTACTATAATAAACACCAATAGAATTGAATCTCCCTCTGGATACATAGCGACGTCAGCTACACATATAAATTGGTTAAAATATAAAAAATATCTTAGTACCCATTGCACAGAAAATATTCCGCTTAACACACCGGAGTATATAGATCGCTCTATTGTCAATTTTGACAGTTTTCTAAAACTAGCTGTACAACATTCCAGTATTGCCCCCAAAAAAACCAAAAATAATAAAATATATTCCTCAGATGTCGAGCGTCTTTTGTCTGAAAAAAGGAGAGCTCGTAGAGAGTGGCAATTGCACAGATCCCCTCAACTTAAGAAATTACTAAAAGACTGTACAAAAAGGCTGAGAATGTTACTGCAGACTTAGAAAACGGCTTCACTGGAAAAATATCTCAAGGAACTTGATGCAACTCCACAATCAGACTACTCATTGTGGCGTGCAGCTAGAAATCTCAAAAGGCCAGTTGTCTCTAAGCCACCATTAAGAAACTTAAATGGAAGTTGGGCAAGAAATGATGTTGAAAAAGGAAACCTGTTTGTCGATCATTTAAAAAACGTATTTACACCAAATATATCTCACAATATTGCGTATGAGTTACCACCTGTTGCTGCTAGAGCAGCTATACCCTTCAGATTTGAGATAAGAGAAATCGAAAAGGCTATTTGTGACTTAAACACTAAGAAGGCACCTGGTATTGATAAGATCAGTAATAAAATGCTTTTAGAGCTACCTCGCATAGCAAAGAAAATTATTCTTTTTATTTTTAATGCTATTTTACGCCTCGAATACTATCCTCAAAAATGGAAGGTTTCCTTAGTTACCATGATACCAAAGCCAGGTAAAGATCATACAAAAGTTGAGTCTTATAGGCCTATTAGCTTATTATCAAATATGTCAAAGCTGTTTGAGAAATTATTAGTTTCAAAATTAACACCGATTTTAAGTGAAAATAGATGTATTCCAAACCGTCAGTTTGGATTTAGAAGAAAACACAGCACAATCGAACAGACTCATCGAATAGTAAATGTCATAAGAAAAGCATTTGAAGAAAAGAAATATTGCTCAGCACTCTTCATCGATGTTTCGCAAGCTTTTGATAAAGTCTGGCATGAAGGCTTATTACATAAATTGAAGCAAAATTTACCAGCAAACACACACAAGCTGCTAGAAAGCTACTTAGTCGGTCGTCAATTTATTATTAAAGAAGGAAATTTCTTAAGTTCATCTCAGCCCATTGACGCTGGAGTCCCACAAGGCAGCATCCTGGGCCCCCTATTATACTTAATTTATACTTCGGACATGCCAACAAGCAACTATACACAAACTTCAACATTTGCAGACGATACAGCTTTTCTAAGCGTCCACGAAAACCGTTATGAAGCATCTCGTTACTTACAGGATCACATATTTCAACTAGAAATATGGTTAAGACAATGGAGGATAATGGTCAATGAGCAAAAATGCGTACATATAACATTCACCTTGCGCCGGGAATCTTGCCCCCCTATTACAATCAATAAACAAATAATTCCTCAACATTCGCACGTAAAATATCTCGGTATGCATCTGGATCGGCGATTAACGTGGAAATGCCATATAGAGGCAAAATTAACTCAAATGAAACTGAAAGCCATTCAGATTCATTGGCTTATTGGAAGAAATTCTGTCCTTAGTCTCGATTGCAAGCTTCTACTTTACAACTCTATCTTAAAGCCAATATGGTGCTACGGTATTCAACTATGGGGCACTGCCTCGGCCTCTAATATCGAAAAAATTCAAAGGCGCCAAAATAAACTTCTTCGAATAATCACAGCCGCTCCCTGGTATGTTAAAAACTCAAACATTCATAAGGATCTCAATGTGCCATTAGTAAAAATTA
This sequence comes from Pollenia griseotomentosa, assembly GCA_963931875.1. Lineage (NCBI taxonomy): Eukaryota > Metazoa > Arthropoda > Insecta > Diptera > Polleniidae > Pollenia > Pollenia griseotomentosa. The sequence continues at coordinate 9,457,490 of OZ007565.1, forward strand.
TGATTACAAAATATGCGGTAAAATATTTAAAAAGGCTTGAACAACACCCAAATCCACTAGCTCGAAATATTTAAATCATGGCGGCCACACTCGCTTAAGAAGAAGAGACACTGCAGCACTTACCCAGTTAGATGAGCGATAAACACTTATATATGTGAACAGAACCCGTGATGAAGAACATTTTTGTCTGGCAATGGCAGGACATAAATAAAGTATTAGGATAAGATTTGATTAATTATTGTTAGTTCATATTAAATATATGAAGATTCAATAAATAAATTTTGAAAAAAAAAAAAAATATATTATACTAGCTTAACCCGGTGCGCTTCGCTACACTGCTTTAACCACGTTTGAAGACTCTCCCTTTAATAGTTCTTCAGTTGAGAGATATTTAATATATGCATCCTATGGGAGGTATTTCTTCCCTCTGCGCCTACCCGCATTATTTTAATTTTCAAAAGTGAAGTATACCATAAGAGTGACTTCTGCAGAATTTGAACATTCTCACTATAACAGCTCTTAAGATATGCGATATTAAACATTGGCGTCCTATGTGGGGTACCACTTCCCCCGCTGCTATTTTATTTCAATTTTGGGGCTCAGAAGATCCTACTACAAAAGTTCAACAAAATGCGTGCAGCGGCTTTTATAAATATTTTATCTATGAGGGGTACTGCTCCTCCTCTGTCAACCCCGCCCATTTTTATATTGAAATTTATAGTTTACCATAATAGTAGCTTTAACTTAAAGTGGAGGGTCAGTGACCAATACACGCATAGCGATCACCGGGCGATTATATTCTCAATTAACAGGAAAAAACCTGCTAAAAAGGATACTAAAGCAAACTATAGTGGCTGGGCCTCTAAGCGACTGGACGTGGAAGTTTTCAAGCAGGAATTTGAAAACAACATAGAACTGAATGGTACAGCAGTGGAAAAGGTCAGACAAATTTCATTGCAACTCAAACGGGCATGTGACGCATCAATGCCAAAACGAAGGGCGACAAGAAATTGCCCACCCAACTATTGGTGGAACACGGAAATAAGCGACCTCCGATCGAAGTGTCTAAGAGATAGAAGACAAGCAACACGTAGTAGAGGGCGGCACAACTTTGAAGAAGCATTCTGCGAATTCCAGGCGGCAAGACGGGAGTTCCAACATGCTATTTTGAGGAGTAAGAAAAATAGCTTTAACAAGATATGCCTTGAGGCAAATGCAGACCCTTGGGGGAAGGCGTATCGAGTGGTAACATCACGACTTAAGAACAGGAAATCCCCGCAACCAGGTTGTCCAGTCCTGCTAGAAGGAATTGTAAAATCCTTATTCCCAGAGCATGAGAGTGTAACTCGAGTCGCGACAAGTATAACACAAACGGAAAACATACCGCTGGTAACAGAAGAAGAAGTGCTCAATGTAACTAAGAGAATCGGAGACAACAAAGCTCCAGGGCCGGATGGAATCCCTAACAACGCTCTTAAGGTCGCGATTAAAGCAGCAACAAACTTATTCGTGGAGGTATTCAACGAATGCTTAAAGGAAGGAGTCTTCCCAGAACAGTGGAAAAAGCAAAATCTGGTGCTAATACCAAAACCCAATAAACCACAAGGTGTTCCCTCATCGTATAGGCCAACATGTCTACTCGACACGAATGGAAAAATTTTTGAGAAAATCATATGTAATCTATTGCTGCCCATTGTAGAGGCAAAGGGCGGGCTTTCAAACCGACAATACGGATTCCGGAAAGCTAGATCGACAATCGATGCGATACGTATGGTGATAGAAAATGCCCGAACTGCGATAGAAGGGAAGGGAGCAAATAAAAAATACTGTGCCATAATAACGCTGGACGTAAAAAACGCATTTAACTCTGCAAATTGGGCAAAAATAATTGAAAAGCTAAATAGAATTGGCATACCGACATGCCTAGCTAAGGTAATAGAAAGCTACTTCACAAACAGGAAGTTGTGCTACAACACCGATGAAGGTGTCGTAACACGCCAAGTCACTGCAGGAGTTCCGCAAGGCTCGGTGCTTGGCCCGCTTCTGTGGAACATAATGTACAGCGATGTACTCGAGCTGGATATCCCGGTAGAAGCAAACATTATAGGTTTCGCCGACGACATAGCTGTTACGGTCGCGGCAAGATTCATAGACGAAGTCGAGCTTATCTCCAACGAAGTAGTCTGGACTATCAAAAATTGGATGAAAAGTGCAGGTCTTGAGCTCGCGGAACATTAGACTGAGGTCGTACTCGTTTCAAGCAGACGAAAACGAGAAAATATTAGAATCCTGGTGGGAGAGCATCAAATAACCTTAAAACCGAGTTTGAAATATCTGGGAGTTTTTATTGATGCGAGACTAGGGTTGCCATCCGTCCTCTTTTCCCCGGACACCGTCCTCTTTTTTTGGGTATCCGGGGCAGTCCTATTTCTTTTTCATCAAGTGTCCGGGGTTGTCCGGCTTTTTACACCTTCATTGAAAATTTGTTCCTGGATTTAAATCACAGTTCACAAAATTCATTAAAAAAAAAGATTTACGTGCTCGGGTTTTTTTTAAGATAGGTATGATTTAATTTTTGGGGACGTAACGTGACAAAAAGAGTACTTTTCTTTGAATGTGCCCAAAATGGAGCTCCCAAAAAAAAATGGAACAAAAAAGCAAAAGCAACCTTATCAATGTCGTTACTTTTGTTCAAATAAATACGTATTGCTCAAATGATTGTATTAAAATTTTATTTTAAGATTATTTTTAGAAAGAAAAAAAAATCATATCTTAAAAAAAGCACATCCTTCAAAGTTTTGGATTTTTAAAAAACAGTTTGAAGAATTATATAAAAAAAATCAGCAAAAAAATAGGGTTTTGACTTAGTCCATTTTTAAAATTTTATATTTTGCATAGACATTTTTTTCAACATATTTATTGTAGCCTCAAGTATTCTCTTTAAACTGACAAAAGTCATCTTCGTATGTAAAGTAGTTTTCGAGATATTAAAAGAATAAACTCAACACATTCGGCTTATTTGGCGATATTATGACAATTTGAATATGACATAACTTTTGAAAAAAAATTAAAAAATTGTTTTTCGTTGATATGTATTTTTTATGGGATCAAATAAACCCTCTCGCCAAATTGCATTCAAATCGAAAGGGGTCGAGTCCCACTCTTGGTCGACTTGACATGGAATTACCCAAATTAAATTTTTGTGTACAAACAAATTTTGGTTGTTAATTTGTATGCCGTCATTAATTTTATTAATATTAGTGTTCAAACCTTCACAAAGAATTTCTTTCACATATTCGTAACTATGTTTGTACAAGTCTACAAACATACTTGCGTACATGTGCCTGCACGAAATTATGTGAACAACCTTAAATTGTCAGTTTCATGTTTTTTCTTTTATTTTTTGTAATGTTTTTATTTTTATTTAACTTGAATTTCTTTCACACGTTTGTAAGTACGTTTGTACCAATCTACAAACTTACTTACGTACATGTGCCTGTCCGAAATTATGTGAACAATCTTAAATTAATATTCTCATATTTTTTTTTGCAAAGTTTCAATTTTAATTTAACTCGTGCCTTGAACTTCTAGTTTAATTGCAATTTGCCTGTGTTTTTACTTTTTACCAAGTTTGAGGAACTCCAATTTCATTTAAATATTTTCATTTAGTAACCTTGAACTACTGTTTGAGTTTATTTTATTTTTGCATCGTCGGCGGTTTCACATTTTTTCTGGAATTTCTTTAATTTACAATTTTATAAGCTTTGTTGTTATTTGTATTTAGTAATTAATTAGTATATAAGAATCAATTTTATTTTAATAAAATCAGAAATAATAAATCAATTTATTTGACAAGTTGTTTCTCTACTATAACTCCGCTGTAACCAAGTTTCAAGTGCTTGTGTTACTCTGTACAATTGTCTTGGTGATACTGCCTAGACAATATTATTAACGTTACTTGGCTCATAGCCTTGTAAATAAAACCCAATTCAAAGGTTAAACAAATCAGTTTAACCCAATTCATTTATTGAATTAAACATCTGGTGACCCCGACGTGATCCCTTTGAAATTCAAGATTCCCCCCACCAGTGGTAAGGGTCCTGAAAGTCAATAGGATACAACACCACGTGCTCCTGTCAAGAAAAAAAAAAAATCCGCAGGACAGCTCAAGAAGACGTGCTCCTGTCAAGGAAACAAGCCATAGGACATCTCCAGAAGACGTGATTAATAATCAGCTGCTTCACTAGAAGCAAATTCCTCAAAGGGCGCAATTATCACGGGCAAGCAACATAATGGCTACAGGCGAGATCACCCCAATGGAACAACTAACAACTTCCCAGCGAGCAGCAGGAGAGCTTATAGAATCCATTATTCGGAATTTTAAAAAGGATTCAGCGTCCAGAAAGACAGTCCACTATTTTGAAGAAAGGATTAAAAGGCTAGACGCTGCTTGGACCGAATTCGAGCTCACTGATAACAAAATACGATGTCTGGAGAAGCCCCAGTTAGACCATAAATATTTTACCGAAAATTACTACCAAAAAATTGAGGAACTCGTCATCAAATACCGGGAAGTATTTGAATCAGCCATGGATGCAACATTGAGAACGCCAACACTTGATCCCTTTCAACAAAACACCAATAGGGAGCCCACAGTTCCTATTAAAAAACCTGTTACTCTCACCTCAACAAATTCTACAATGAGAAGGCAAAATGTCATGATGACGTCCCTCAAACGGCTACTCGCCACGGACCCCACAGCAACCAACATGAAGCTAAAAGAAAAACTGTGGGACGAAATACAAGAACTACATTTTTTAATTTGGGAATCCAGCACTGATCCACTGAAGGAAGGATATGACATGGATTCCTATGAAGATCTGGAGAAAATGGTCATTGAAAATTTCAAGCTATCTTCACGCACTCCGGAGCAAGGTTTGGGACCTATGCAACACAATGTTTTGCCACTGCCAAAAGTCACAATCCCAAAATTTAATGGGGATTATTTAAAATGGAGGGCCTTTTACGACTTGTTTACACAACTAGTAGACAACCAACATATTCCTGCGGCACAAAAGATGTGGTACCTGAAATCAAACTTGGGGGGCGAAGCTGAAAGGTTAATAAGCCATCTTTCAGCTACTGCCGAAAACTACAGAACCGCCTGGAATCTATTGCAAGACCGATACAATAATCAACGGGTTCTTGTAACCACGCTAATTCAACAGCTTTTAGATCAACCGAATGCTGGCCCGTCAGCTGCTGCCATCAAGACTTTGCATGATACGACACAAGAATGTCTACATGCACTTAACAACATCGGGATCGACACAACATCGTGGGACCCCATGTTGTTTCACATACTGGTCAAAAAATTGGATCGTGGCACTCTTGTCCTGTATGAGAGAACCATCAGTAATCCAAAAGATTTACAAAAAATCAAAGACCTTTTAAACTTTCTGGAAAACCGCTTCCAGTCCTTGGAAGCTATAACCCAGAAGGAAAAATCATCAAAGGTATACGTTTCTGCTACATCAGCAAAGCAAACAGAGATCGCGTGCCCACTTTGCAAAAGCGGCTCTCACCCACTGTATCGGTGTCAGAAGTTTCAACAACTATCAACACCCAACCGCCTGAGTTTCGTTCGGAACCAGAACCTTTGCGTCAATTGCCTAAAATCAGGACACACAGCAAAAACTTGCAAATCAGGACTGTGCTTAACGTGCAAGAAAAAGCACAACTCGCTACTTCATCTGGAGAACAACACTCAATCAACAAAACAAGAATCACCTAGTGGAAGGACATCGCAGACGACATCATCAGCCGTGACTACTCCACCTGAAATAATTAAACCCAACATCAGTGAAGAACCAACCAGCTCTCCAGAAGCATCGTCACTGGCGGCAGCAAACGGTCAACTATCCAATTCGTACGTTCTTCTCAGCACAGCTCTAGTAAAAATCAAAACTGAGACAATGGAGATGGAATGTCGCGCCTTACTTGACTCTGGGTCACAAGTAAATTTGATCACCGAACGCCTGGTAAAACGACTAAACATCGCTAAACATACGTCATCAGTAAACATCAACGGAATTGGTGATTCCAACACCAAAACACAACACCGAGTCAATGTTGCCCTGCAGTCTCGAATTAACGGGTTTTCAACGCGCCTGGAGGCACTCGTCTTGCCTCGAATCATCGCACCACAACCATCACAATTTATCGACATTAATGAATGGCCGCTACCAAAAAACCTGATGTTAGCTGACCCAGCGTTCAATCGATCAAATAAAATCGACATATTGCTAGGTGCAGAGCATTACCACCAACTGCTCGCAATTGGGCAAATAAAACTATCCCCACAACTCCCGACTTTACAGAACACAGTTTTTGGTTGGGTTGTAGCTGGAAAAATAAAAAGCGAACATTCACCAAATGCATCTTGTGGAGTATGCACTGAAGATGAAGCGCTTGAAGCTTCCATCGCTCGACTTTGGGAACTAGATGAAGTCAAAACTAATAAAAGGCCACTGTCAATAGCCGACAGACAATGCGAAGAACATTTTGCCCAAAACACAACTAGAAACCATCAAGACCGCTTCGTAGTCAGGATCCCATTTCATGAAAACCCCAATACCCTAGGCGATTCACATGCAATCGCTCTCAACCGATTTTTTGCTCTGGAACGTCGTCTTCAAAAGAGTCCGGAATTAAAAACTAAATACACTGAGTTCATGGACGAGTATGAATCGATGGGACACATGACAAAATGGGAACCAATATCCATAACCTCTCCAAACTACTACATCCCACATCATTGCGTATTGCGGCCCGAAAGTTCAACCACCAAGCTTAGAGTAGTATTTGATGCATCGGCCAAAACCTCATCAGGATACTCCTTAAATGATCTGATGTTCACGGGACCAACTTTACAAAGCGAGCTTTTCTCTATACTCCTAAGGTTTCGAATGCCAAGATTTGTGTTTACCACTGATGTTGAAAAGATGTATAGACAGGTATTGATTGCCCCTGAAGATCGTCAATTTCAGCTCATCATTTGGAGAAAGGATCCAACAAGGCCCATTTCCTACTACCAACTCAATACCGTCACATATGGCACAAGAGCTGCTCCATATTTAGCAACGAAATGTCTAGAACAACTGGCTGAAGAAAACAACATACATTATCCCCTTGCTTCCCAATTTCTTAAAGAAAATTTCTACGTGGACGATGGTTTGGGCGGTTCAAATAGCTTAGCAACCGCAATACAATTGCAAGAGCAACTCGTTCAGATTATGAAGAAAGGTGGCTTCACTTTACGCAAATGGTGTGCAAACCACCCACAATTACTCCATAATATTCAACAAAGCGACTTGGAGGTAAACTTAGATTTTGAAAGCACAGAAGCCGACACTATCAAAACGTTGGGACTTGTTTGGCTACCGAAATCCGACAAACTGGGGATTAAGGTAAATCCTGGCAACATCAAGAGGATCACCAAGCGAACAGTAACGTCAGACCTTGCAAAGTTATTCGACCCTTTGGGGATTCTATCTCCCATCATAGTAACGGCGAAAATATTTATTCAAGAATTGTGGGAGTTAAAATTAGATTGGGATCAATCTTTGCCAGAATCACTGCACACTAAATGGATCACATTTCGCACAGATTTGAACGTATTAAAAACGCTTCAAATATCCAGACACATTTTCAAGGGCAAAGTTCCAGAATCCCAACAATTACATATTTTTACGGACGCATCCGAAAAGGCTTATGGAGCTGCAGCTTATATTCGATCAGTTTTCAAAGATGGCACCATTATGGTACACTTACTCTGTGCTAAATCACGCATAGCTCCACTTAAGCGGCAAACAATACCACGATTGGAACTATGTGCAGCTACACTTGGAGCCCAACTAGCCACCAGAATCAGGTCTGATCTACGATTTACAAGCCCAGTATGGCTCTGGACTGACTCTGAAATTGTGCTCTCATGGATAAATTCATCGTCGGCATCCTTTAACACATTCGTAGCAAATCGGATTTCAGCAATCCAAGAGGAAACCAAGGCAGAACAATGGCGTCATGTAAACTCCAAGTGCAACCCAGCAGATCTGTTATCTCGTGGAATATCTCCAACAGCCCTTAAGGAATGCACTCTTTGGTTTTATGGTCCAACGTTTCTTCATGGCGTGGAGAAGGTGTGGCCACCAAGGTTCAACTTAAGTTCCAACAGTCCACCAAACCTCGAAAGAAAGGCAAGACTGCTTGAGGCACGAGCAATGACTACAACTGAACCTGACTTCATTTACAAAATTAACCATAAAAATTCATTCCACCGTCTGCAGCGGATTGTTGGATATGTTCTGCGCTTCATCACCCACACCAAATGCAAAAAGCAGATGCGACAGACATCAAAGGTGATAACAACAATGGAACTCAGCCGAGCACTAGTCGCAATCGTGGCACAAATGCAAGCATCAGGATTTCAACAAGAAATTCAACAACTCACCAAATACAAGGAGTTAAGAGGCACCAGCAATCTAAGCAATCTGTCACCGTTTTTAGACACAGATGGTTTAATTCGTGTTGGAGGTCGACTAGAAGCCTCACCGCTTCAATTCGACTCCAAACACCAGCTCTTGATTCCATATAATGACCCGATTGCAAAGCTGATCTTTGAAATGACCCACAACGACAACAAACATTGTGGTGCGCAAACACTCCTGGGCATAGTTCGACAAAAATTTTGGCCAATAAAAGGCAAAATTATGGCAAGAGCCACAGTGCATCGATGCACGACATGCAGCAGAGCCAAGCCTGAGCTATTCCAACAAATAATGGGCAACCTGCCATCAACACGTGTCACACCCGCCCGGGCCTTCATTAATACCGGAGTCGATTACTGTGGCCCAATCACCGTTCATTATAAACTTCGGGGAAAACGACCACACAAGGCCTACATTGCTGTCTTTTGCTGCTTTGCTACAAAGGCAGTACACTTGGAACTTGTGAGCGACCTCACGACTGAGGCATTTATAGGTGCACTCAAACGGTTCATATCTCGTCGTGGACATTGTCAAAATTTATATTGCGACAATGCAACAAACTTCGTCGGCGCGAAAAACAAATTGCCTGAACTTTCCACAATAATACATTCTTCAGAAGCACAAGCTACCATTATGAATGCTTGCAGCAACAAGGGTATTCAATTCAATTTTATTCCACCAAGAGCACCACACTTTGGCGGCCTTTGGGAAGCAGCTGTTAAATCCGCAAAATATCTTCTGGTAAGGACATTGGGGAATGCATCCTTAACTTACGAAGAACTTGAAACCATAGTTGTGGAAATTGAAGCAATACTTAATTCCAGACCGATTTCACCAATGTCAAATGACGCAAACGACATAGGCGCAATTACCCCGGGCCATTTTCTGATTGGCGAACCACTAACTGCCCAAATTGATGCTCAAGCGAAGCCCACAAATCTTAAATTGGAAACACGATGGAAATTAGTTTCTCATCTCAAGCATGAATTTTGGAAGAGATGGTCACGAGACTACCTAAATGAACTGCAATATCGAAACAAATGGCGAGAACAGTCAAAAAATCTGAAGCCAGGGGCAACCGTCCTCATTAAAGAAGATAATGTTCCAGTAATGAAATGGCCCTTGGGGCGTGTTATACAAACATATAAAGGACACGACGGTGTGGTAAGAGTAGCAGATGTTCAGACCGCTTCAGGCATCCTTAAAAGAGCGATTCAATATTTAGCTCCACTCCCTAAACTCACCGATGAACCCGAAGAAGAAGGACAACTATCTCCTCCACAAATCCCAGAATCCGAATTGTCAGCAGAAAATCAATCACCAAAACCATCATCGGACGGAAGGCCACTCGCCAAAAAACAGCGAACCTTGGTAAACTCAATCATGACTACACTACTCGCAATCTTGCTATTACTCCCACTCGTGTCCACAGATAAAATTGAAATAACCCAATTTGAACCCAACATCGGCTTGTACTTTGAAGGTATCAGCAACATCCGAGTATCGCGATCAGAATGGAACATTATTTCCTACTATAACTTACGCCCATATTGGCAGGAAATATCCAGCTTCATGAACGAATCAACGGCATTGCACCACTTATGCGACCTGCTAGTTCAAAGGACAACTTGCTCGAGCGTTCTCCAAGCAGTAGACTTCAGCATAGCAAGTCTTAATAACAATAATCTTTTGCTAAAAAGAAGAGTTAAACGTGGCGCTATAAACGCTGTTGGTAACATTGCTAATTCACTGTTCGGAATTTTAGATTCAGATTATGCTGAACAAATGTCAAACACCATCAGCGCAGTAAACGCAAATGAAAACCATCTGAAACAACTCCTCAGCAATCAAACATCAATTGTCGACGCAACTCTAAACGTACTTAAACAAGATGAAGAGAATATAAAACAAAGGTTCAACAGCGTAGAAAACCAATTAACAGAAATTACATCCAGACTACACAACAATGAAAAAGAACAGTATCAAGCAAGACTTTTTCGGATTTTTATGTCGCGATCTGTTCAACTTTCTCTAACATCAGCAAGGTTACATCGAATCCAGTCAGAAATCTTATCAGCACTAACAGATTCACACCATGGAAAAATCAGCCCAACACTTCTATCACCGTCCCAACTTCAAGCCGAGCTTATGCAAGTGAGGAACCATCTTCCAACGTCTCTAGAACTACCAGTAGGCGGAGATAATATTCTACAACTGTATAAAATTATGAGTGTAAGAGGAGGCGTAACAAAAGACCACGTCATCTTTCATATATCTATTCCGTTAGCTGATCCTGAACCATTCGAGCTTCTGAAACCACACCCAATTCCGGTTCTGACAAATGGCACAATGCTCGCTATAAGGCCATGCGGCAACTTCCTAGCTATAAATTCCCACAGGGATCAGTACTTCATCATGACAGAAAAACAGCGGGACACATGTGCAATAATTAGAGAAGATGAACTTTTGTGCCAACACATGCAATCAACATTCAACGCAAACGCTGACAAATGCCTATGCGAACTTTCACTTCTCAACTACAACACGCAAAGAGGTTGTTACATTGTTCCTGTTACTGACAATACGTCACTTACACAGTTGGAATATAACAATCAATGGCTATACACAATGCAGCAGCCTTCCCGAATAAGCGCCGTATGTGGGCAAGAAAAATCACAGCTCACCTTAAAAGGATCTGGTGTCCTAAAAATATCACCAGACTGCACACTCAAATTCAACTCAATCATCATCAAAGGTCATCAAACTGTTTTCACATCTCTTCATACATCTTACACTGTAATGAGCAATAGCACTGACATCAGCTACCCAGATGAGGTACAATTGGAAAGAATTCACACCAAAGCCTATGCTGACCAAATTAAAAACATCTCCGACATACAGAGCAAATTACATCGAATGGTATCTGCCGAGTTTCCATCACAAATCAAAAGCATACAATACCACCACGGGACCATTGCCTATGTCGCCCTCGTCATCGCAATCATAATCAGTGTGAAGGTTGCCTGGAAAAAGGCACGTTGTAAAGGAATTAAAGCAGCTCAACAACCCCCAAGTCCAGCAGTACGCCAACATATTCCAACTCAAGAATTTGAAGTATCAATAACTTAAGCGTATAATTCTAATAAAAACAATGTAAGGTTGTCGCATTTGCAATTTTGTTGATCAATGCTCAACGGCGGGGTGTATGTTCAAACCTTCACAAAGAATTTCTTTCACATATTCGTAACTATGTTTGTACAAGTCTACAAACATACTTGCGTACATGTGCCTGCACGAAATTATGTGAACAACCTTAAATTGTCAGTTTCATGTTTTTTCTTTTATTTTTTGTAATGTTTTTATTTTTATTTAACTTGAATTTCTTTCACACGTTTGTAAGTACGTTTGTACCAATCTACAAACTTACTTACGTACATGTGCCTGTCCGAAATTATGTGAACAATCTTAAATTAATATTCTCATATTTTTTTTTGCAAAGTTTCAATTTTAATTTAACTCGTGCCTTGAACTTCTAGTTTAATTGCAATTTGCCTGTGTTTTTACTTTTTACCAAGTTTGAGGAACTCCAATTTCATTTAAATATTTTCATTTAGTAACCTTGAACTACTGTTTGAGTTTATTTTATTTTTGCATCGTCGGCGGTTTCACATTTTTTCTGGAATTTCTTTAATTTACAATTTTATAAGCTTTGTTGTTATTTGTATTTAGTAATTAATTAGTATATAAGAATCAATTTTATTTTAATAAAATCAGAAATAATAAATCAATTTATTTGACAAGTTGTTTCTCTACTATAACTCCGCTGTAACCAAGTTTCAAGTGCTTGTGTTACTCTGTACAATTGTCTTGGTGATACTGCCTAGACAATATTATTAACGTTACTTGGCTCATAGCCTTGTAAATAAAACCCAATTCAAAGGTTAAACAAATCAGTTTAACCCAATTCATTTATTGAATTAAACAATTAGGTTGTTTAGAAAGTGTCCTCTTTTTTCGAACAAATGTCCTACATTTTTTATGCTGGCGTCCTCTTTTTCTCAAAATAGAAATGGCAAGCCTATGCGAGACTAAACTTCAGAACACATGTTGAGTACATTGCTAACAAGGCGGCAAACGTCAGAGCAGCACTGGAAAGAATGATGCCAAATGTGGGCGGACCTAGGCAATGTAAAAGGAGAATTATATCCACAGTGGTGAGCTCAGTTATATTATACGCCGCCTCCATATGGACAGGAGCTTTGAAAGTAAAAAGCATAGCGAAGAAACTGAAGTCGGTATACAGACTACGAGTATGCTGCTCATATCGAAGCAATTCGGATGAAGCGGCCCAAGTCATATCGGGAATGATTCCCATAGATATTTTAGCAGATGAAGCTAAGAGATAAGACGATATAAGGAGAACCTCAACACAACCTGGCAATAGTGTACGTAAACTTGAGAGAGAAAAATCTATAAGAAAATGGCAGAGTAGGTGGGAAGCCAGCCGCAAGGGGAGATGGCCTCTCAAACTTATTCCGGAAATAAATAATTGGTTAAACAGAAGACATGGAGAGGTAAACTACTACTTGACGCAATTCCTCTCTGGTCATGGAGGTTACCGAAGCTACCTGTACAGATTTGGCCTGGACAGTAGTCCATACTGTCCTACATGCTCGAATCAAGAAGAAGATCCAGAACACGTCATGTTCCACTGCCCACGCTTTAGGTACGATCGGCAGAAAGCAGAAGAAGAGATTGGGACACAGCTGCACGTTGAAAATATTATAAGTATAATTCTCAACAGAAAGGAACACTGGGATAAAGTATGCTCAATGATTAAAAACATTTATCAAAAATTAGTAATAGAGGAGAGACTAAGGAAAGCTCAAACAATGGACGCAGCCTAAATATGGCTTTCGGACCCTGCGATGCAGTATCTCTAGGGACAGTTCCGCAGGGTGCTGAATGACGCAGGAGGTGTTTTTTAGTCGGTAGGAATCCGACATATCCCGGGGTCAAGAAGGACACGGGAATCTTATGTAAGATTTTACACCTGCCTAATGGAAAAAAAAGCTTTAACCACGTTTGAAGACCCTCCCTTTAATAGTTCTTCTGTTGAGCGATATTAAATGTATGCATCCTATGGGAGGTATTTCCCTCCTTGCGCCTACCCGCTTTATTTTTATTTTCAAAAGTGTAGTATACCATAAGAGTGACTTCTACAAATTTTGAACCTTCTCACTATAACAGTTCTTAAGATATGCGATATTAAACATTGCCGCCCTATGGGTGGTACCACTTCCTCCGCTGCTTTTTTATTTAAATTTTGGGGCTCAGAAGATCCTACTACCAAAAGTTTAACAAAATGCGTGCAGCGGCTCTTAAGATATGCGATATTTAATATTGGCATCCTATAGGGGGTATCAATTCCCCTGCCCCTATCGAAAAAATAAGTAGTCAATTTTATTTTTAGGGCTCACGTAATATTACTGTAAATTTCAGGAAAATCGGTTCAGTAGTTTAGGAGTCTATAAGCCAACAAACAAGCAAACAAACAAATACACAAACATTTTTCATTTTTATATAAATATGTAGATAGATAAATGGAGAAAAATTTTGTGAAAAAAGTAACAAAATTTGGAACGATTTTCAAAAAAGGTCCAAATCTTTTTTGTATTTTTTAGATAGGCTACGAATGTACCTCCGAAAAGTACCAGACACCTGTCCGTTAATTTTTTTTACTAAACAATAATAAGTATTCCATTTTTTGTATCTCTTTTAGTTTAGGAGATATGAGGTTAGCAGGTTCGATTTGGCGAGAGGCCAGCCTCCGGTCCAAATGTCAACCTTTTAGTTTCAGACGTTAAGGTTCTACGAAAAAAGATAAATAGATGGAGAAAAATTCAAGAAGTATCAGTTAATGAACAAAAAAGTGCCAACAACTTCACTAGATTCTCATCCACCTAGGACATTGCATTTTGAATTTTATGTTTCTAGGTCCAATACTAATGGAAATTCAAAAAGTACCAGTTAAAAAACAAAAAAGTACCAAAAAGTTCCGCAATAGATTCTTATCCACTCAGGACATTGCATGTTTAATCTTATGTTTTAAGGTCCAATATTAACGATTCCCGTATTTCCTTTCTTTGGTACTATTTTTCCCTCATTAAAGTATCAAAAATTTCAGTATTGTAGTGAGAGCCCATAATTTAGTACCAATATCGTCGTGCCGAAGTTATCTCGCCGTATTTCACAAATTTTTTTTGGGAAATCGACTCTTAAGGTTCAAATTTTCATACACAAAAATATACGTAAAAAAGTCGTCCAATAATTTTGTCAGATATTGTGTTTGAAGTTCCCTATCGATTTATGTAAAAATATCCAAAGTCATGGAAACGAATTTTTATATAATAACCGAAGAGTACCAACATAATCGGACGTGTTTTTATTAAGCTCCACAATTTTTTTGCAATTATTTATAAAATTTCGTTAAAATATATAAAGCAACCTAATTCAAATTTACATTGTAGTAAGACAACCATTTTTAAAATCAAACAAACAAATAGAAATTTTAAAATTCCAAATATTTTTAAAAAATCTATAAAATTAATCTAAATAACTACACAATTAACTAAATTAAAATCATAAACAAAAATCCCCTTAAAAGCAAAATAAACAAAAATGGTTAAGCAAAGAAAAAAATCGCAGTAAAAACAACAACAATAATAAATTAAATCAAACTCAAGAAATGTATTCAAGAACAAATTGACATTGCAACAACAACAAAAAATATAACAAAAAATACTGAAAACATTAATATACAAGAAAATTATAATACTCCCGCGCAAAAACGACTAAGAGAAGTTTTGCAAAACTCTTTTCTTGGTAATGCATGCAAAACACCGCGTCTAACGAATACTGAATCGCCTCTTAAATTAATTACAATAATTGAAAAACGATTCGAAAAATTAACGAACGTTCTAGAAAATATGATAATTACAAAATTTAATGAGTGCAAAGAAGAAATTTTGTGTGAATTTAATAAGAGATTCAATATGATGAAAACCAACGTTGAATCGCTCTTAGAAACAGTCTCAGTTGATATAGAAAGTGTTAAAGAGAGCGTTTCAAAAATAGAGACAGTTGTGCATGAAAAATTAGCACAACAAAATGAAACTGAACAATTTAAAGAAGAAATAAATTATTTAAAAGCGCATGTAAGAAAACAGGAAAACTTAATAGTGGGTTGTGACATTCGTGTTAATGGTATTCCTAGTGTAAACATATACAATGATAATTTATACACTATATACGAAAAATTGTGTGGAGCTGTACAAATTGCACCTATGGCAGTTAAAGCTATATATCGTGTTAAAAATACCAGTGGTAAGAAAGATATAGAGGATGCCCCGATTATAATAAAATTCTATACTCCATATGACCGCAACTATATGTTAAAAATGACGACCACCTATATGAAAACTCATAAATCTCTGCTATTTGTAAACCAAATTGGTATTCAAAGCCCTAAACCGTTTTTTGTTAATGAGAATCTTACTCCCGAAAATCATCGTATTTTCCTTGCTGCTCGGAAATTAAAAAACGAAGACCAACTAATAGCGTCAGCATTTACTAATAGAGGTCTAGTATACGTTCGAAAACTAGATAACGATAATCCCATACAAATTTGCGACATCCAGATGTTAAAGGACTTATTTCGTTCTCAAAAAGACGTCAATACATGCCATGATGAAGAGCTGCCTGATCCGAGTAATCATTTTATATTATAAAGTTAACATAATGTTAAAATATTCTTTTATTTGTTCAAATCTTCTTTTTTGTTATTTTAACATTCTATATATTTATATTTCAAAAACCTTTTTTCATTTAAAAATAACGTATATGTATATCCGTGCTTGCATTGCTAGTAAATATTATTATTTATTTTTATTCTTAAATTATGGTTTTTCCAACCTATAATACGAGGGTTGGTTCTGAAGACAATATTTTCAGTATGATTAGATTACTTTCTAATAGAAAATCTGGTCTTAAAATCTGCCATTTGAATGCTTAAAGCCTAAACAACAAAATGGATGAGTTTCGATTTATCTTTGAAGATTCCGGAGTAGACGTCGTATGTGTCTCCGAAACTTAGTTTATTCCTAATGTCTGTGATAATTTTTATAATCTACGCGGCTATCGACTTTTTCGTGAAGATAGAGCTACTAACGCTGGTGGAGTTGCCATATATATGAAATCATCAATACACTGTAAGAAAATATATATGCAAACTGATAGCAATGGCGCTAATTCACATGGGAAGATAGAACATCTGTTCTTAGTGATACTTAACGGAAGCTTTAGGCTTTTATTAGGCACAATATACAGGCCAAACAAAAGAATTAAAATGGATGACTGGCTAGCCCAACTTACAAAAACAACAATGGGCTTTATGATGTTATTCTTGTAGGGGATTTTAACCACAATATATAAGAAAACAGGGAACTAATGGAAAGTATGTGCGCAATAGGCTTAGATTTGGTAAATTGCACAACACCAACACACTTTACTAAAACATCTAATACACTTCTTGATTTGTGTTTCGTTAACAACAAGTCCCGACTGCTACAATTTGACCAGATTTCTGCATCATTATTTTTCAAACACGATCTTCTTTTCTTAACATACTGTTTTAAAACTGAAGCCTGTAGCCATCGCACAATAACTTTCAGAGATTTTAAGAACATTGATTATCAGTCATTGGAGACTGAGTTGGCTATGATTTCGTGGAATCAAATCTTTTATATGCCTACTGTGGATAATCAGATAATGTTTTTACACAACAACTTTGATTCGCTTTACAACAAATATGTCGCACTTAAGTCAAAACGTATGCGTTTTGAGCACCCATGGTTTTCCAATGCAATAAAATCGCTAATTGATGCTAGAAACTCGGCATATTCAAGATGGAAAAGGTTCAAAACAACTGAGCTTCATCAAATTTTTAAATCATTAAGAAGAAGAGTAAACTCACAGATTAAGATCGCAAAATCAAAATATTACGAGGAAAAATTTAAATCCGCTGTCTGTTCAAAAAAGAAATGGAAGGATATTCGGAATATGGGTATTTTATATTGTGCAAACAATAATAACACAGATAGCACTCTTGATGTTAATAAATTAAACTCAACTTTCGCAAATATACCTATGCCTGAAGCAGATTTAAATTTTTACAACAATCTTTTTAGCGAAAGTACCAATAACTACACCAACAATAGTAATGATAACATTAACGTCAACATATGCTTTGATTTCATTCATTTTACTCAGGAAGATGTTCTGGAGTCTTTTTTGAATGTCAAATCTAAATCTGTGGGACATGATGGCATCCATCCCAAATTCTTAAAACTTATTCTGCCGTATATCTTACCACATGTCACTTACCTTTTTAATACAATAATAACAACTTCCTGTTACCCGACTATGTGGAAACATGCCAAGATTGTACCGATACCAAAATCAGATAAGGACTATCGTCCAATTGTCATTTCACCTTTTTTGTCAAAGGTCTTTGAGCGTTTGCTTCATACACAAATGAGTAAATACCTTTATGAAAATTCATTACTAAGTGAGCGACAATCAGGTTTTAGACCTAAGCATAGTTGTCTTACGGCGCTTATTGATGTATCAGAGGAATTAAGATGCCAAATGGATGATAACAAAATTTCTTTCTTAGTGTTACTAGACCATTCTAAAGCGTTTGACACCGTAGAACATTCGGTTCTTTACCTTAAACTCAAGCATATGTTTAGGTTTTCATCAACAGCAGTAAACCTAATGTCGTCTTATTTGTCTAAAAGATTGCAGTCAGTTTGCCATGGTTCTAAAAAATCTAATTGTTGCGCAGTTTCTAGAGGTGTACCCCAGGGCTCCATACTTGGCCCTCTTCTATATGCCATGTATTCAAATGACTTACCTTCCCAACTCCTACATTGTGGAATTCAAATGTATGCAGACGATGTACAGCTTTACATCAGCTGCGAGCCATCTAGAGTCATCGACTGTATTAGCAAGTTAAACGAAGATCTGGACAGGATTAGCCAATGGGCGACAAGAAATGGACTTTGTTTAAATGCCAGAAAGTCTCATGCGATAATAATAGGAAAACCAAAACGGTTTCCATCTTTAATACCACCAATAAGGATTAATAATACAACAATTGAACTAGTTGAAACTGCTAAGAACCTTGGGATAATCTTTAATAAAAAACTAAATTAGTCAGACCACATAAATGCAGTCTGTGGTAGAACATTTGCAATGTTACGTAATTTGTGGATGAGTCAGCATTATACTCCCTTAACAATTCGAATGTTATTAGCAAAATCTTACCTACTGCCAACACTAATTTATGGATGTGAACTTTACACAAACTGTGATTCGTTAAGTAAGAGAAAACTAAATGTAACATATAACAATATTGTCAGATATGTTTTTGGATTGAAACGCTTTTCTAGAATCTCACGCTATTCAAAGATAATATACAATATCATTTGATAACCTGTTAAAGTTCCGTTCGTTAATTTTACTACACAAGATTATATACACAAAGCAGCCTAATTACTTGTATCGTAAACTCAATTTCTTCAGATCAAATAGGGGGAAAAAGATAACCAGTATTCAACATCATGATGAGCAATCTAAGAAACACTTTTTAATTCACACAATTAGTCTTTGGAACCATTTACCTCATAACTTTCAAACAACAAGCAATGCAAAGCACTTTAAATTTGAGATTTTTAAGCATTTTTCGCAACAAAGATGATTAAATTTTATTTAAATATATAACTTTATTAACTTTTTGTATGATTATTATTTTTATATAATTTTTATTTTAATACTGTGTAAAATTGATAAAACTTACATTTAAATTTAGCATAACAAATGATAAATATGCCTGTTACAACTTGGTCAAATTTAATTTTATTTTTTGTTAAAAATTTGATTTGTTTTTTCTGTCATAAATTGTATAATTTATTTAATTATTTAATTGAAACTATGTATGTACATATGTATTTTTTAACAATATTTTCCCAATGCTGATAAACGTCAAAATAAGGTATTAAAAAACTACATTCATGTGTTTCTCCAATATTGAAAATAAAATTATAATAATGTTCGAAATGAAAATTTATGCTAGTGACAAATATATTTACGTTTAGTTATAGTTTTTATATTGTATTATCGAATTTTCTTATGTATGAATTATTTTTAGGTATTTTATTCCTAAAGGGTGTACCAACCATAATGCACGATGTTAATTGTGAGTCACCATAAAGATGCACAGCATTGAGTAGTGCGTTAAGATTGTTGAATGCTTTTGCGAAAATGGGCGGTTCAAATCAAAAATACATTTCGCGCACATCGTGATTTTTTTTGTCAAAATGTGTCAAACGGCCAACAAAACAATGGCTCTTTAGAGCGAGAAATTCAATGGTCATGCTAATTCGCCGTCACGATCATGTGATTTGACATCGTTGGCCTTCTTTCTTTGGGGATATTTAAAATAAAAAGTGTTAGTCAATAAGTCTAGAACAATTCAAGAGCTAAAGGTTAGATAATTCGGCACATTAACGACATTGAACCTCAATTATGTCT
Source organism: Pollenia griseotomentosa (assembly GCA_963931875.1). Lineage (NCBI taxonomy): Eukaryota > Metazoa > Arthropoda > Insecta > Diptera > Polleniidae > Pollenia > Pollenia griseotomentosa. The sequence goes on from OZ007565.1 coordinate 9,477,694, forward strand.
CAGAGTCATTGAAAATATGAGCCATCGGATAGAGGTATGCCAACGAAGCCGAGGCGAGCATTTGAACATTATTTTATCACACACATAATTGTCATAGATTCTTCTATAATAATAAAAAATATTAAGATAATTCTCTGAAAACTTTTTGTTTTATTTACAATTAACATCGTGCATTTTGGCTGGACCACCCTAATTAACTAACCTTTAATTGCTTAACAATAAAATGAATTTAAGCAATATAGCAATAATTTGATCAATATAAATAACCGTTGTGTACTTTATCCGAAAAAACTCTAGATATAAAACGAAAAATAAAACGAAAAATGCTAAAATAACAGTTACATTCACCCCTATCGCGAATGCTATGAGAATATGTTATATGGGAGTAAACCTATATTCCCATCTCCAACAAATCGGTATCGAAAATATTTTGGGAGTAGAAATATCTATTGTGCATTACTTGCAGTGCTTTATAAACAAAAGTCTCTATTGTGAATAACTTGTCAGTGCTTGTATTGCGAAAGAAAAAATATACAAAATAAAAAAATAATAAAAATATAATAATATAAATAATGAATAGTGTTTATTTTCATTTTCTTAATTAACACTACTTCAATTAAAGAAAAAAGAAATTTAATTGAGTCCTACCTTAGAATACAAATTAAAATTTACATGTTCCCTTCTCGTTCACATTAACACTTGTTGGGAATTTATTTAGTAAAAAAATTCGCGGGAGTAGATAAACATTGGTGATGCCAAATTTTTTAAGTTTGGGAATTCATTTGCAAAAACTTTGTTATGGGAATCAATGACAATACGAAATGAAAAATATGGGAATATTTTCATGGGAGTAGTTGTTTGCGTTAGGGGTGATTAATAAGATAGTCTCTTTTTTGTAACAAGCCTAATATACTTTGTTCACATACAACAAGATAACGCAAGATTTATTAATTGTAAATTTTTATACGCTTTTTGTTGTATATCCACAATTATGTTACATAAGATACTATAACGCATTAAATTTTTCGCAAAAGTGGATATACAACAAAATAACTTCATAATATCGCATTAACCATAAGAGATAGAGACATGAGGATTGCGCAGATCGATAGATAAGTTAAATTTATTTTAAAATTTTTAAATTTTTTTTTTTTTTTTTTTTTTTATTTTGTAATATATGACAAGATAACTCCGGCACAACGATATGTCAATGAATGGGAGTACCAAAAATAGTTACGATTTTCACCCCTTAAATTCGTATTTTTTTGATAAGTTTCGAATGCGGTATAAACTTTGTTTCCAGGTTTATTGGTTCAAAATATAGATGGGGCGCCAAAAAAGGACCAAAATTCAGGTTTTACCCGTTTACTCCTAATAGGGCCGAATTTTAAAAGAGTACCAGACACTTGTCCGCTTATTGTCCTAATGATCAACGATAAGTATTACATTTTTTCTGTATCTCTTTTTGTTTTGGAGAAATAATGTTACCGAATTTTCCCGTTTTTACCCCCTAAACATTCGACTTTCCAAAATTCCAGTCTTAATGGATAGATTTAAGGAGTGACCAATCTCTGGTTCAAATTTAAAGCTTCAGGCGTTTAGGCTGTGCGATGATGAATCAGTGAGTCAGTCAGTCAGTAACGTTACAATTTTATATATATACAAGCTTAACCCGGTAAGCTTCGCTACACTGCTTTAACCACGTTTAAAGACTCTCCCTTTAATAGTTCTTCAGTTTAGCGATATTTAATATATGCATCCTATGGGAGGTATTTCCCCCCTGCGCCTACCCGTTTTATTTTTAATTTCAAAAGTGTAGTATACCATAAGAGTGACTTCTAGAAAGTTTGAACATTTTTACTATAACAGTTCTTAAAGTTTGCAATTTCAAAAAACCTCCCTAACAAAACCCAAGCATTTTCAATGAGCAAGCAGGAGAACATAGCAAATAAAAATTCAACAAAGAGTGCAAATCAACAAACTACACACACACACAACATTCAAATGCACAATCAACACATCAATCGGCAGCTATCACAATAAAAGGCGCTATACCAAAAATAACACAATTAACAAGAAATAATAATACAACGAATATGAGAAAAATTCCATCAGGTATAGATAGATACATTACGATCACAAAGCTTAAGCTAAGCCCAAACTCAGCCAAAGTAAAGCCTTCCCCAAAGCAAAACAGAAATACAGAGCCTGTGAATATGGCAAGTCAAAATCGTTTTTCCATTTTAAACTCAGATGACACTGAAGAAAACCCAGCTCAACAAGTAAAAGAATTTACTCCGCCCCCCATTCATCTTTGTGAACCGAACTCTAACGATCTTGTTATTGAGCTTGTAGGCAACAACCATTTTTACGTAATATCAACACGTGTGGGAAACGTACAGGAAACTAAAATTAAAACATTCACTGAAAAAAACTATAGATTAATTACAACATATCTAGATACCAGGAAGAAAAATTATTAAACTTTTCAATTAAAAAGTGCTAGAGGTATGATGGTTGTTTTAAAAGCTATAGAAAGCAATGTCCCAATCAGTGAAATACAGGAAGCTCTTCAAAAGGAAGGTTACGAAATAAAGTCGATACACAACATCATTAAAAAAGACAAAATCGCTCAGCCCCTCTTTAGAGTAGAAATAAATTTAGATTCTAAAAAACTCAAAAAGAATGAAATACACCCAATATATAAACTTCGATACCTTTTGCATAGAAAAATTTCTGTTGAAGAGCCTCGTTAACGCAATGGAGTACCACAATGTCTAAACTGCCAAGAATTTGGTCACACCCGAGGATATTGCAAATTACCATCTGTATGCGTAATATGCGGTGATATTCACAAATCTTCTGAATGCCAATTCTCCAAAACAAACCCAAATATAAAAATGCGGCAATTGCGGCGGAAACCACACAGCAAATTACAGAGGCTGTCCAGTATACACAAATCTTAGACAAAAAAAACAATACAAAAACCTCAAAGGCCACAATACCAGGCAACAGACTTCCCAAGTCTTTCTCACAATATTCGAACGACTGATCCTTCTCCTTTGAATGATTATCAAACTACTTCTCATAGCGCCAGAAAAAGAAATTATTCGTATGCAGAAGTAACCACTTCACAAAAATTTGATTCTAATCAAACTATTTCACACCCGCAGTTTCCACTTGAACCCCCTCCCCAGAGAAGTTGGAAAACTCAATTGAAACCCTAGTATAAACCATTAATAACTTTATAGCTAATATGCAGGGTATGATGCAGGAATTGCTTCGCAATCAAAGCATGATTATGCAGGCTTTCTTTGATAGAAAATGAACGTTTTAAAAACATGTTACTGGAACGCCAACGGCTTAAGCCAACACAAAAACGAAATTTGTTACTCTGTCATTTGACCCAAAGAAGTTTATTATCAATACAAGGATACACAATATATATAGACCCTAGAGGCATAGGACGCGGAGGATCAGCTGTTATCATTAAATCTAGATTAAAATACTTTCCAATGCCCGACTTTTGTGAAAATTATCTCCAGGCCAGCACTATATACCTGAAGAATTAAATATGAATCTAGTGATCTCGTCAATTTACTCTCATCCCAGATTTCCAATAACGGAAATTCAGTACACAAACTTCGTTAAATCATTAGGTCCCGCTTTCTGGCAGCTGGTGACTATAATGCGAAACACACATTCTGGGGGTCACGGCTGATTTCTCCCAAAGGCCGAGTTTTATTTAATACAATTTCAAAAATGGGGATGGACATTATATCCAGCGAAGAGCCCACTTTCTGGCCAACAGATAGACAAAAAAAAATACCGGATCTAATAGATTTTGGAGTGTTAAAGGCTATTTCAAGAGAATTGGTGAACGTAGAATCGTCACTAGAGCTGTCGTCAGATCACACACATCCACAATCGTTTTAATTCAAAAACCTCAAGCAATTTTAACCCCCGCTGGGGACTTAGCGCTATCAGGCAAAAGCACAGACTGGTTGAAATACAAAGTGTTTATTAGTACCCATTGTTAAGAGAATATACCGCTAAGAACACCAAACGATATAGACATTTCGGTAAAAAATTTAGAACTAAAAATCAAACTGGACGCTCAACTTGCTACCAAGTCACCCCGACAAAAAATAGAAACCAGAATTTTCTCTATAGATGTTGAAAGACTCCTAAGTAAAAAAGACGTACACGAAGAGAATAGCAGCAGCACAGATTTCCACAACTCAAGGAACGTTTAAAAGAATGCACAAAGAACTTGCGTAGACTTCTTGAAGAAAAAAGAATTGCATCGCTTAATAGGCTTCTTGAAAACTTAGATGCAACATCAAAAACGAATTACTCATTGTGGCGTGCTACAAAAAATCTTAAAAGGTCCGTTATTTGTAAACCTCCTTTACGCGAACCAAATGGAAATTTGGCTAGAATTGACACTGAAAAAGGAAATCTGTTCGTTGATTACTTAAAGAATGTTTTCACGCCGAATTTAGCACTATAATTGAGTTACTCCCCGTAATATCCCAGCACGTAGAAAGTGTCCCGCTTATCTTTGAACTGCGAAAGGTTCAAAGAGCTGTTTTTGAGTTAGACTGTTCGAAAAGTTACTGATGAACAAGTTGACTAAATATGTAAATGAAAACAGTACTATTCCAGCACATCAATTTGGCTTAAGGAGAAAACACAACACCATTAAACAAGTTCATAGGTTAATCACAGTAATTAGAAAGGCATTTGAGGAAAAAAAATATTGCTCTGCTCTCTTTATTGATGTCTCAAAATATATTATATTTAGTCCTTTAAAATTCCTAGTTGGAACATAGGGCCATTACAAATGATTTCCACTGAATTCTGTCTGTTGCCAATCTTTTAGCTTCGCTCCAACTCTTTCCAGCTGTGCGTAGTTCAGCTTCTACTTGCCGTCGCCATGTATTTGCTGGTCTGCCTCTTCGCCAGCTGCCTTGAGGGTTGTATTCAATTGCTTTTCTGGTGACGTCATCATGTGGCTTTCTGAATGTATGACCCAGCCAATTCATCTTTCGCATTCGTATGTCAACTGTGACAGGGTTTTGTTGCGTTTTTTGCCATAGATCGTTGTTTGATATAGTGTCTGGCCAGAAGACATGTAATATTCTACGTAAACATCGGTTGACAAAGACTTGAAGAGAATTCGAATCTCTTTCCGTGATATTCCATGTCTCGCTTCCATATAATAATACCGACTTTACATTTGAGTTGAATAATATCAACTTCGTGCGAAGCGTAATACGGGTTGAACTCCAAACTTTGCTTAAAGCACCAAATGCTTGGTTTGATTTTGATATTCTGTATGCAATATCTTCTTTACTACCACCAGATGACGTAATTATGCTACCAAGGTAACAGAAACGATCGACATTATCAAGGGAATGGTTCCGAATTTTTAAAGATTCGTTGTTGTTTGCATTAATACGCAATGACTTCGTTTTGGAAATGTTGATATTGAGACCAGCTTTTGCTGCACACTCCACAAGAAGATAGAGTTTGGACTGAAGGTCGTTGTAGCTATGCGACAAAAAACATATGTCATCAGCATAGTCAAGGTCATCCAATCTACCTTGTAACCCAAAGGTTATGCCACGATCACCTCTCATTGATTGCATCATTACAACATCCAAAACGATATTAAAAAGAAGCGGGGAGCGCACACATCCTTGTCTCACTCCTTTACCGACCGGAAATTTGGTACTTACAAGCCCCTCGTGTAAAACACGGCAAGATGCGCCATCATACAAACACTTAATAAGTTCTATCAGAGTGTCTGGAACTCCTTTGCATTTAAGAGCGCCCCATATAGCCTGTTGTTGCAACGTGTCGAACGCTCGTTCAAAATCAATGAAAAGTAGATATAATGGGGATCTCCATTCAACCGATTGCTCTACTATAACTCTCAGGCTGCTAACCTGATCGATACAGGATTTACCTTTCCTAAACCCTACCTGTTCTTTACGCAGCAGTGGTTCGATGATAGTAGCGAGCCTTTTATTGAGGATGTAAGCAATAATTTTGTTTGTCATATTCAAAAGTGTAAGGCCCCTCCAGTTCTTTAGTTCTGACAGATTACCCTTTTTCGGGATCTTTATTATAATTCCTTCTTTAAGTTCTTCGGGGAGATGTTTGTTAGACCAAAAGTTCTCTATCAGGGGCTTAAGTAAATTGGCAGTGATGTTGCAGTCTGCCTTTAGAAGTTCCGGTGGGAGAAAGTCAGGACCTGGGGCCTAATGGCATTTCAAAGATTTGATTGCAGATATAATCTCTTCAACATTAATGTTATTATTTGGTCGGTGTTCAGAGTCTGCGCAATTACAAATATCCGGTCTATCAGTTGTTACATGTCTACTTAACATTACTCTATAATGTTCCTCCCACATTTTGACCTGGTCTTCCTTATTGTGCACTAGCTCATTAGCTGAGTTTTTTAGAGGTTTTGTGTTGACGGTATTACGGCCCGTGAGGGTTTAAGTTATCTTATACAGATCTCTTGTTCTCATTGTTTGACTTGCATTTTCAGCCTTATCAGCAAGATCATCCACCCACTTCCTCTTATCTGCCCGTGCACTGCGCTTTACCTGGCGGTTTGAATCATTATATTTTGCCTGCCACTCCGATTTCGCTTGTCTCGTCCTTGCATTATCACGAGCATTTTTTAAGAGTTTACGGCTTTCAATAAGTTCCCAGGTGTGGTTCGATATCCATGGTTTATGCCTTTTCTTTACATACCCAAGATGTTTTTGGCCAGTTTCTAAAAATATAGATCTGACATGCGACCAGTATTGTGCAGGGTCGTGGCATCCATTATTAATCAGTAGTGCGCTTCTCGTTTGAACTTCAGTTGTAAATGCTGTTGATGTCGGTGCATCTGACAGTCTTTGAACGTTTATTTTGCCCTTTCTTGTGCTTCGGATATTGGTTGTAACGGCTACTATTTTAAGGCGTATTTCTCCAACTAGCAAGTGATGATCGCTTCCTACGTCGGCACCACTACGGCTACGCACGTCGAGAAGGGAACCTCTCCACATGCGACTGATTTCAATGTGATCAAATTGTTTTACAGTAACGAGATCAGGGGATACCCAAGTAACTTTATGGATATCCTTATGAGGAAACAGGGAGCCCCCAATAACAAGGTTGTGATTGCTGCAAAGCTCTGTGAGCAAAATCGGGCCATTATTATCCTATCACCAAATGGTTGCCATTCAATCAATGCTCTACGGGCATTTTTTGACATTAGAAAGCCAACACCACTAGATTTGGGCCGATCAGCAGGTTTCCCAGAGAAAATTAAAGACATGCCACTTGCAGTCCTATGTTCACCATTATCTGGCCATCTCGTCTCAGACAGACCTAAAAATTCAAGGTTTTATCGCATCATCTCGTTCTCAACCTGATCCAATTTTGTTAGATCAAGCAAAGTTCGAACATTCCATGATCCAAATCGTGTCCTTTTCTTCATGCTTAAAGTCGTCGCCAGGGGAATCCGTTGTATTTCATTTGTGATGGTTTCAGTAATCATTGGATTTTAGATGAGTAGGTGATTGGCCAACAGCATCCTAGGCTGGTGTTGGGGCTGCCAACATTTAGTCTCCAGTCCGACATTCAACGTTGCTCACATTTGCTAGTTTCATAACGGATGATACAAAACCATTGCCCGGTGTCCACCTGCCCTTGAGGGTCGGAGGTAGTGAGTCTTCTTAGTTGGTTACAAAACAAGGATTGGTTCTGGACTTTACCAATTTAAACACGATCAGTTCCGTTACCTTGTATGCCCAACTCTGGCCACCACTTTTTAAAATAAGTACCGCAAAAAATGGAGTACCGCAAGGTACTATTTTGGGACCACTTCTGTATATAATTTACACATCAGATATGCCATTAAACACTTATACCCACACGTCCACATTTGCTGATGATACAGCAATTCTTAGTGTCCACAATGACCCATTAGTAGCTTCAAGATTGTTACAAAATCACAAATCACAATTTGAAAATTGGTTAGATAAATGGGAAATCAAAGTGAATGAACAGAAATGTATCCACATAACTTTTACCAATCCATAATAATAATTACAATATATCCCAACAAACAAATGTATCCAGATAAAGTTAAAAACTGTTGAGCTTACGTGGCTTATGGGTAGAAACTCTATACTAAGCTTGGATTGTAAACTGTTGCTTTATAACTCGATTATTAAACCCATATGGTGCTATGGAATTCAGCTCTGGGATACAGCCTCAGCATCTAATACAGAAAAAATACAAAGACGTCAAAACAGGCTTCTAAGAATGTTTACGTGTGCTTCTTTGTATATCAGAAGTTCCAACATACACAAGGATCTAAACGTACACCTTGTTAAAGATAAAATAAAAAAACATTGCCAAAACTATTCCGAAAAACTCGAAACCCATCCAAATATACTAGCCCGGAATATACTAAATAGCAGTGGCCACCTGAGGTTAAGAAGGAGGCACACTGCTGACTTGTCCCACTCGTGCAAGATAAATTTGATGAAAACATGTAATTTTGTCTGACATTGGCTGGACTTAATACTTTTATTTAGTATTAAGATTTGAATACTTATTGTTAGTTCACAATTATTAAGTGAAGATTCAATAATTAAAAAAAAATGTGAAAAAAATAAAAAAAAAATTAATTTTTAATTTTTTCCAATCTTTTTTCTTATTTTACATTCACTGGAACTGATAGCGTGAAAAATGTTTCACATGAGTTTCACGATTGCTTTTTTCCCCTTCGAGGGGAATTAAAATTTCCTGGGAACAAAAATTCCACTTGTTATTCACGATAGGGGTGATTAACTTTTTTCTTGTGTTTGCGTACAATTTGTGTTATATGTATTGTGATTTATGATTACATTTTGATGGATAAAAAAACATTTTGTTTTTTGATTGTTTTACTTTTTTTTAATAATTATTTCTTTTTGGTGCAAAATTTTTAACAACAGCTGACTTAATTAGTGAAAATCAGTGCTGTTAACGCTAATTGGAATTGAAAGAAAATTTAATGTTGAAAATTGCTACAACCATGGTGAATATCGCTTAATAGCATAAACCTTGCATTCATTATTTAACACGCTAAATACACATTAGTGTTGAGTGTAAAAAGTAGATATTATTTTGTTCCATTGTAACAAGGCGAATTTACACCAGGTGAACTTATCTTGCTACGTAAGCAACAGCTGATAACTAACCTTGTGTCAAAATGGTATACCGTTCTAGTGGTTCTGGGGAATCTTTACCAAATTCTATAGTTTTCGCTTAAAATTAAAAAATTTAAAACTTTTTTAAGTTATTACATTTCAAAACACACAATTTAAAATTGACAACAAAATGAAATATTTGCTTGAATTTTTGACACAACGTTAAAATATTTTACGGTGTTGTAAAACGTTTTCAAAATAACACCACCTTGTATGAATTCGCCTTACATTGTAATTTAGAAAAATGTTTCACTTTGTAAGAGTGTGGTTGCCAGAGAACTGCAAAAATCACTATTTTTCTTGATATATTCATACGCTATAATTTACATTAACTCTATGTCAGCGTTGGTAATTTTGACATCGTTTTGTACACATTTGATTTGTGCATGTGTGAGTTTTTTATTGAAAATGCTTTGTTTGCATTTATTGTTGCGCACGCAGTAACACAATTGCACAAAGTCAAATGACAGACATTTGTATGCTTTTGCATTCAAGTAGTCATTGCCCACTAGATGAGACAAAGACGAATGTAAACTGGTATGAGTACGAGTCGCTTTGTTGGTATGATTGTTGTAGGCATAAGTTCAAATAAACTCGTTATTGTGTCCAATTTGTTTTTGTGTTTACCCTGCAAATAATATTGAACCACCGGATTTTGATCAAATTGACTACTTATTGGACTAGTCCGATGTAATGCAATCATGGACCATGTCATTGTTAAAAAGTATTTGTAGGGAGACGACATGTCTTCGTTTTTTAACGACATGTGTTTATTTTGAAGCGACTTTAAAACAAATTCTCTTGAGTATATCACGGATTAGTTTTAATACTTCTCCTTTGTAATCCAAAGGAGTAGTATTAAAACTGTTTGGACTAGTCCTATTATTTGCAGGGTAGTTTTTAAAAGCGAAACAAGCAACAATACTTTTTAAGAAATTATAAAAAATAAAAACAGTCTTCTTGTTTTTATGGAAATTGTTTGTTCCTATGTGCGTTTAGTTTCATTTAAATTTATTTCTTTCGAATCCAGCATATGAAAAAACTTTAATACGTACTGCATACAGAGCAACTGCTGAATAGGCATCAGAGCAATGATTTTTGTGTATTTTTCTTTGTATGTGTTTTTTACCTTAGCAATAATTGACGAACGACGCTGATTGAACGGACTTGAATGAATTTTAAAACAACACCAATGTGTTTGGCTGAGAAAGTTTGATTGCATGAACACAAATGAGTGTATTTTATGTTGTTCATTGAATGCGAATTTTTTGCAATCGCACAAAGCCGTTCTCTGGTGGTTACCTTATAAATATATTACACAATTATAATGCATTAATATTTTTTAGAAAAAAAAAACACCATAAGTTCAGCAAATGCAATACAAAATAAACAAAAACTTATTACTTACACCAACAGCAATTTTTTTGTTTTAAGTGTTTTCTTCGCTGACTGATGCAGCACGGAACATACACATACCGAGATTAAACAAATTATTTATTCTCTCTTTCTATGCTTTTGCTGACTTCCTGCCAAACATTTAAGTCAACATTCAGACACACACCTTTTTAATTTGCTACAAAAAATGTAAATTAAGCAAAAAGTGTGTACTGTTGCTATTTTTAAGCAAGCAATTTAAACACTGCTTCGTATTGGAATGGAATTGTCAGGTAGCGGCACCAGCGTTTAAAAAACTGCAGTCATAGTAGAAAAACTGCCATTTCTTTCACTTCTGCATTTGTCATTGGCACTGTTGCTTTTACTTCTGATTCATTAAATGTAAACAGTCGCTGTCAAACCAACTCAAAAACAAAAAAGTTCTACACAAATTTTAGTTTTTGTTCGACAGTTTTTAGTTTCGACTGCAGTTTTTTAAACCCTGAGCGGCACAATAGGAATTAAATTATTAGGTATAGGCAAAAATCCTATAAAAACGGAAAATTTGGTTTATTTGCTAAAAGAAACTTAAATTTTTATTTTTATCTATTAGTGTAAAAATATTATTAAATGTGTGTTTAACAATAATTTTTTATTTAAATAATCTTATATTTATATATTCGTTATATATATTATATTCGTTATTTATTGATTGCAACTCATTTTTGATTTCATTCATTTGAATTGCAATTCACTGTTCTAATTCATTTGGATGAATTCAAAATCAATTCACTTCAAATGAATCTGTAAAATGAATTGAAATTCACTTTAACAAATTCATTTGAATTGGAAACGAATTGCAATTCATTCCACAAATTCATTTGAATTGAAAACGAATTGAAATTCATTTCTTTCTAATTCGTTTGAATTTATTAAAATTTCATTCAATTCTCTTTTGCTGTGAAAAGAAGTAATTCAAAATTTAGCTAATTCGTAACGAATTAAAATCAAAAAAGAATGATTCATTTGCAGCTCTGATTGCCACACCATCAGCACGAGTTTTTACAGTACGAAGTTTGCGATCCGCCCTTTTAAGTCTGCCAAAAAAAGTTAATAATTACAAACGAATCTATTTGAATTTGTTTATGACAAAATGAAGGTGTCCCGTTTTGAAAATTTCCAAAGGTGGCAAGTGTACCTCTATAATTCCACAAGTCCTTATTTTTGCTGACTGAAATTGTTCTACGAAAAACTTGACGGAGAAAAACTGAATATGAAAAATTGTACCAAAGCCTTCCCCTTATATGAGCTATTCCCAGATTGAAAAATTTTTTAAACAAATAACTTGACCGAGGAAATCTGAATATGAGGAAATGTAGCCAGAATCTTCCCCTATGTTGATCCATTCGCAAATTGTTGGCACATGTGCAAATGATAAAATTTTAAACTGGCATAATTCAATGTAAATCCAATATTTAGAATGAAAACGTTATTTTTTACCTGTTTTTAAAGCCCAGTTTTAATTCTTAATTTTGGATTTACATTGCCTTATGCTTCGACCAGTGTTCGAAAATAAACCGTTCATTATTTAGCGTTCGGCTCACACAACCAAGAACGATTTCCGTTTTTTTAGTGTTTGTGTAGACATACACAGCCCTTAATACCGTTCGTAACTATTTTCAAGAAAGAACCGAACATTATATAATGTTCTGTTGTTCGTCAAAAAACAGAATAATTGTATCTTAATGTTCCTTAGTGTTTTTTTTTTTTAATTACAAGTACATACAAGTTTGGGTTGCCAGATATATTTATTTTAAAAAGGTATTTGAATGCCTCGCGGGACAAAAAGATAAAATAAATATGCAACTCTACTTTAAATTATTTTTAATTTAAAAATAATAAGTAATGTTAAAAAAAGCAAATAAAAATGTTTATACATACAAATTAAGCAGTTTAAAGTAAAAGTGAAACAAAATTATTTTTTTAAGTATTAAATTCATTGAGTGCGTTTTTTAAAAATTGGAGAAGTTTTACAAAATTTAAAAAAGGTAAAAAAGGTTATAAATGCAATTTATGTATTTTATACAGGGCTGCCAGGTACTTTTTACCTTGCCCCAAGTTAAAAACCAAAACCTTAAAAAGTTATTGATTTATTTTTGGTTTTTTTTCAGACCAAATTTAAAATTTTTTTTAAAATAATAAGAAATCCCCAAATAAAAATGTTTTGTAAAAAAAATTATTTTATTTTGTTTGTAGCGACTGGTTTTGGCATGTTGTTTTAAATACTTTTTATGCGATTTCAGCGAGGAACTACAAGCAGAACAATATGCTGTTTTTGAAGACGATTGAGCCAATTTATAAGAATTTGGAGCTTGCTTAATCGGTTTTAGCCATCCTTTATGTAAATGAACAATAAAAATACATTTATCAGTCATTTATGTAATACTTCGATGCATTATAAGTACCCAATAAAAAATTGTATCATTTTGGGAAGCACTTATGGTACATTTAAAAAAAGAATCGCACAATTATGCGCTAAGCAATAAGACATACAGAAATGCATTAATATAAGTGAAAGAACTCTCAACAACTTTTATAAAAAAATAACATTTAAAATTCTACGACATTCTCTTACTACGAGGCAGGTGTGAAAGGGAGAATACTAAAAAATAACTGTATAAAAACATTCACTGTGTAAAGCTGATCGTTACATCCAACAATTTTTTTATGCGCTGAATAATGCGCTTCATGCGTCAAAAATTTATTGCTTCAAAGTGGGAACTCGCCATATAAAATTCATGTCTTCCGTAAGCGCAATGGTAGGCGAAACTTTTAGGTTTCTCCCTTACAAACCTGCTTCGTTGGAAACTCTATTTTTTATTGGATACTTACCAATAGCCCAGCATTCTTTTTCCCAAGCTTTATTATATTGTCTTTCACATTTACTTTGCATGACTTTTAGATGTCTTTCCAAATTAACGCTGTGGGAATTTAACACATTATTTTAGCAGTTAGGTTAGGTTAAATGGGCAGCCGTCACGACGACGACTCACTTGGGTCCTTATAACGGTACCTTTGTGATACCCCTAGCCAGTGACAAGAGTCAGCCAGTATCCACCAGACTATTCCCCAGAGGTCACTGCAGCCTCGAACCACCCCAACTCCCTGCAGAACAGGGAGATCGATTTCAGTCTCACAATGGACATATCGTCCAGACATGGCAATTCTGGTCTCCCAAAATGCCTAAACCTAACGCTCCCCAGACCGGGGCATTGGCAGAGAAATTGAAACACCGTCTCCTCCTCCTATTTTCGCAGTTATCATACAGTAGTTTTGACTTAACTGCCTTTTATTTAAGTGCACTTTTGACTTAATTGCCCAAAATGAACAATTTTTGTCATTATTCTTTAAAATCCCATACAAATACATTTGAGATAAATGCCCAAAATGTTTGGCATTTTAAAATTATTTTAATATGACACATCAAAGTTAGCTGCAAACATAAAAAAATATGGTGGCCGCTTTTTTATATAAATATCCAATTTTATAAAATTTTAGTAAAATATCAATATATTAATAAAAAAGTTTTTTTGTTCTTCTTTTAAAGACTTATTTAAGCTGCACTTTTATACAGGTAACCGTAATTGTGTACCTGCACATTCAGGCAGATAAATACATTTAAGATAACCGCACTTTTGATTTATCTACAAAAAAAAATCGCGCAAAGGAGATTGTGCAGCGATATCAAAATTAATGTTATTGCATATGATATCATTATTATCGCTTATGGAGCTCACTCTTTGTAAAAAAATATATTTTTTTCCGCTATCAACTTTTAGAAAACAAGCTTTAAAGTGTTCGTCTAAATTCCCTATTAGTTACTTAATTTTTCTTTTGTAATTTTGCTAAATTATAAATTTACAGTACTGTAGCGTGTCTTTTGTGCGAACGATGCTTGCACACAGAACACTCAGTATAAATTGCATGCAATGAACCAGGCGCATGTATTAATGTAATATGAATAAGCCACTTAAGTGTTGTGTGTGTGTATCAATACAACCCAGCGGGAAAACTCAGAAGACCTTCTTGCTTCAGGCCTTTTTAAAGGCCTGCTTAAAAGATTTTTTGATTCAATTACTATTCTTATCTAACTGCTAAAGAAGGCCTCATAGAAGTCCTCGGCTCTTTCGTATAAAAGATAAGATACACCTTCCACACTCACTTCTATGAGAAGGGAGTAACATTTTTTGTATTGTTTTTTTGCACAAGCAAAAGCAAAATCAATTTTTTTTGGTCCCGTTGCCCTTCTTATGTACCTGCTGAAGAAGCGAGAGCGGAAGGCCTTCTCCGCAATGACAACGTGTGTAAAAAAGATATGAGTATGGAATGGAGCAAGAAGGCCTTGTACATCCAAAAGAAGGGGTACAGAGGCCTTCTAGAAGGCCTTCCTACTCCTTCTTTTTCCCGCTGGGAATACTTCCCAGCTAGCATAGGCTATTTGGTAGACGATTATGTTTAATATACAACTACTAAAAGAATCTTCTGATGATAATCTGACGATTAACAACAACAAAAAATTCTAATTTTTTTTTTATTTACCCAGGGTTTACACTTGCAAGTGCAAGTCCGAAAAACTCAACACACTCACACTTTTTTACTAACACCATCACATTTTTCGTACTTGCAGCTCAACTTGCAAGAGAATTTGCTTGCAAGTAAATTTTTGACACTTCCCAGCGGGAAAAAGAAGGAGTAGGAAGGCCTTCTAGAAGGCCTCTGTACCCCTTCTTTTGGATGTACAAGGCCTTCTTGCTCCATTCCATACTCATATCTTTTTTACACACGTTGTCATTGCGGAGAAGGCCTTCCGCTCTCGCTTCTTCAGCAGGTACATAAGAAGGGTAACGGGACCAAAAAAAAAGTGATTTTGCTTTTGCTTGTGCAAAAAAACAATACAAAAAATGTTACTCCCTTCTCATAGAAGTGAGTGTGGAAGGTATATCTTATCTTTTATACGAAAGAGCCGAGGCCTTCTATGAGGCTTTCTTTAGCAGTTAGATAAGAATAGTAATAGAATCAAAAAATCTTTTAAGCAGGCCTTTAAAAAGGCCTGAAGTAAGAAGGTCTTCTGAGTTTTCCCGCTGGGTTGCTGCAAGTAAAATGACAAATGAAGAAACCGTGTTACCGTGGTTGACTTTTGTATCAATTTACTAGAACATTGTAAAATAAAATTTATGTTTAAAGCGGATTTTCTGTGTATTTACAAAAAATAACAAATAAAAAAGAACACAACTATACAACAACGCATCAAAATGGTAATTTTAATCATAAATTTCATGCATTTAAAAAAAAAAATTGTAAATCAAAATATTTTTCAGGTATTTTATGATATCGCAAACACGGCAATACTGGATTCATATTTTTTAAAGATAAACAAATTTTTTAAATCAAGATGGAACAAAAATTAAATAAAGAAGAAATTATTAAATTAATTTCTTTATATCGTTCACATGATGTGTTGTGGAATATGAGCAGCAAATCCTACAGGCGGAATGACTTAAAGGTAAAAGCTTTTGAAGACATTGGTTCACAAATGGGTATGCCGGCAGATGTTGTTAAGAAAAAAATACGTTCCCTACGAGCTACTTACACAGGAGAAAAGAATAAAATGCATAAGAAGTCTGGGTCAGCTACGGAAGAAGTATATCAGTCTTCCTTATTCTGGTTCCAGGAAATGCGATTTTTGGACAGCAGTATTGCCGTAAGAAACTCATTGGACAATTCAGAAAAGGTAAGTTTGTTTATCTGTCCGCCTGTTGAAAACACGCTCACTTGGTGTCAAATTGCTTGTAGTTATCCTAAGGAGTTTAGGATTAAAATCCAGCAAAATGGGTTCTGTACAGTCGGAGCTATGAATTATGAATTCTTTGTGTTAATTGTTTTATAACTTCTTTGCAGAATAATGTAAGCTCGCAACACATTGAAGACTGCTCTGAGGAATGTACACAAAACGACAGCTTCTCAAAAAAAAAACAAACAAACGTCCAAGGGAAGAAGAAGAGAATTCAAAATTTGATGAAGCTTTAAAAAAATTGATAGATTTGAGTGATAAAGAAAACGAGTTTACTGCCTTTGCCACAAGCCTTGCGTTCCAATTGCAGAAGCTTCCTGAAGACGATGCGTATGAGTTGATGGGCGAAATGCAAAATTTATTGGTGCAAAAAAAATTAAAAAATATGCGAGAACGCAGATTTCGTCCAATACCTGAAGATGAAAACAGTTGTTTAAACGTACGTGCCTCTACGCCATTGAGAAGCTCAACCACATGCAGTTCGTTTTCTGATATTTTAAGTTGCGCAATTTCTAGTGCAGAGATTGAATTTGAATGAGGAGTTTTTACTGCCGTATTCTAAAAAGTAATTTCTAAATTACAACAAAATTCAAAAATGTTAAGTACGCAATCAATTTAAAAGTGAAGTTTTATTTTATTTTGATTAATCCTTTTTTTCCTCTTTAAAGTTCAATTTTTTTTTGCAAACTATGTACATAGCTTTGCTTACTTTATTGTGCTGTATCAAAAACTGAATTTTCAAAACAATGTGGACTTAGCTATTTTAAAACACACATCAAATGCAATCATTTTTTCTAAATAATTAATGGGTCGATTATGGATGGCAACTAAACTGAATGTTGTGTTGCCAGCAACGAAAATATAAAATAAGAACAACTTCAGTTTAGTTCAGACAACTTCAGTTTAGTTGCCATCCGCAATCAACCCATTAGTCCCAATCTATATTACGAAACATTTGCTGCGAAAAATTTGTTGTTGAAAGGGGAAATACGAATGGAAAAGTGTAATTTATTTCATGTAAAAGCAGTTTTTTAAAGTTTGTTATTGAAAGAAAGATAGAAGGGATAGAAAATGGTTCAACGTTGTAAAACAAAATTTTTATTCTATGGACACGAATGCAGCTTCAAAAGAGAATTGAAGAAAGCTTTTTAGCAAATGTTTCATAATATAGATGAGGACTTAATTACTTTTCTAGTGAGTTTTTTTTAATTTTTAATATTTATTTATTTAATGTAAATAACTTCATTAAATCCATTTAATGCTTTAACAATGAATTAACAAGCTTTATTAACTTTTTAAAATCAAATTTTCATGTTTATTAATTTAATGCAATAAATTAATTATAAATTTAATTAAATCCATTTAATGCTTTAAAAATTAGTTAATAATATTTATTAACTTTTTAAAACCAAATTTTTATGTTTATTTATTTAATGTAAATAACTTCATTAAATCCATTTATTGCTTTTACAATGAATTAACAGGCTTTATTAACTTTTTAAAATCAAATTTTCATGTTTATTAATTTAATGCAATAAATTAATTATAAATTTAATTAAATCCATTTAATGTTTTAAAAATTAGTTAATAATATTTATTAACTTTTTAAAACCAAATTTTTATGTTTATTTATTTAATGTAATGCTTTAAAAAATGAATTAATAAACTTAATTTGAAAATATACTCAGTTTTAAAAACGTTTTCTTTTATTTATTCATAAAGAACTTTCAAATGTTTATAAAAGGTTTATGAAACAGGTAAAAATGTGTTTGCATTAAAAAGTTAACGAACGCACTACATAATTTTTACAATTACG
This sequence comes from Pollenia griseotomentosa, assembly GCA_963931875.1. Taxonomy (NCBI): domain Eukaryota; kingdom Metazoa; phylum Arthropoda; class Insecta; order Diptera; family Polleniidae; genus Pollenia; species Pollenia griseotomentosa. The sequence goes on from OZ007565.1 coordinate 9,496,001, forward strand.
GTTTACAACTCAACTCTAGTTCAGTTAAAATTTTGCAGAGGCATAGAAATACAAAACTTAAAAATGGATAGTGCATTTAATCTATTATCCAATACTGATTAATCAATTAATTTGAAGTTTGAATATTTCAACCATATCGCTCCTTTATTGCAACATAGTCATATCTCAAAAAATCAAAAATTTCAAGTTACTTAAGCAAAAGTGTTCATTCATACCTTCTTTAAGTGCAAAAATAAAATCAGTATTATATCTCAAACTGAACCGAACTTTTAGCTAAATATATGTCATTAAATCTGTATCTACAGGTTCATTTTGAAAACTTTAATCGCATTTTGCCAAGTTTGATTTTTTTTGAGATATGAATATGTTGCAATAAATCATCATTTACAATTTCATACAAATTATTTTTAAATTAGGAATTGAATTTTTTTTCTATCTTATTTTTTCCAAAGCATTTCACATATTTTAGTTTCATTTTTTGAAAGAGAATGTAACTTCAAATTTTTAAGAAATTTAGTATTCTTCTACTTTAGCAACAATTTTTATTAAATTGTAAATGACGTTTTTAATCTTTAGTTCGTTTTTAATGAAATATGAATAAAATGAAATACGTAATATTGTTATGGGCAAAATTTGCAATAGTTTTCTTGATTAAAAAAGTGGGCGCTTTGAAAAAAGTTGCTGCTTCACTGTGAACACGAAGTGGAAAAGTTTATGTATTTGTAAACCTGGAATTAAACAAAATTACATTAGTATGTACATAAAATATCAAAAAAATAAATTCTTGGAATTACAATTACTCAAGTAGTTAAGCCTTTTGATAAGTCTAAAAGTTGATTAAAACTGCATTACGTTGGACATTATTAATCATGTTTAACGTTAATTTTTTTCCATTGGAAATCGACATTTCCATCGGTAATCAAATATCTAGAAAGTTCATCTCTTATTCTGCTGGCATATTTGTATGTTTTGTGTTCCTGGTGACCAATTGAAGAAAACGGTATGGGGTTATTTGGAAGCGAAAAGTCAGTTGTTATGGGTTTTGCTTTTGTTTTGGTCAAATAATTATGCAATACGCAGGTAGTCATTACAATTAAGTCGACGGTTGGCGTTTGGAGTTCTATTGGCCGATTAAATATGCCAAACCGTTTAGCCAATCTGCCAAATGCGCACTCCACAACCATTCGTGCTCTACACAATCGGTAGTTATATATTTCGTGTGAAACACTTAATTTTAAGCACCTACTGTATGGCTTCATTAAGTGTTTATCGAGGGAAAATGCATCGTCACCAATGAAAAAATAAGGAATTTTATTGCCTCGGCCAGGAACAATTTGTTTACTTTCAGGGATATTTAGCTCTCCGTTTTCTAGGCTTTTGTACAGATATGAATCTTGATAGATTGTACTATCTGATGCTTTACCGTTTGGCCCTACGTCCACAAAAATAAAACGGTAATTAGCATCCACTGCCGCAAAAAGGACGATACTAAAAAATCCCTTAAAATTGTAATATTGGGATCCAGTGTTTGGTGGAGCTCTGATACGTATATGTTTTCCGTCCAGGGCTCCAAGAGTATGTGGAAACTGCCATATATCATTGAAATCCTTAGCAATGACCTCCCACGCTTCTGAAGTATTCGGAATCTGTAAATAATTAGCACTTTATTTTATTTATACATATATTTTAAAGCTCAAGAAATCATTGAAATATATTTTAAGCAAAAAAATTTGGGTTAATTTTTGCTTTGGATATACTTTCCTTTAAATAATCGGCTTTAAGGGTGTCATAAATAGCACGAATCACATCTGGCATAAAAACTGAAATTGTGCTTCTGGAAACTCTTGTTAAAAACTCCAGAGAGCTAAAAGAATCTCCTGTAGCCAAGTACCTCAAAGCTATTGCCAATTTTGTTCTCGCAGAAATCGCGAACCGCATCCGAGTATCATTTTTTTTAATTTTTTTTTCAACCTACAATGTACATATAATAATGACACTGCAACAAAACAATGGACTGCACTTTTGGCAACACTCACTTAAATACTTACCAGATTTAATATCTCCTCAAATTGTTCTATGTGAAGCCGACAAAAATTGTTAAAGTCCCAGTCATCATCTTCCCAAAGCAAATCTTTGAGTAAATGTGCTTCCAAATCAAATTCGCACCTTTTCATTAAAAGGGGCTTCACCCAAAACCTTCTCCTCACTGTATTTTTCTTTTTTTCATTTTTCTTTTGCATTTGTAGCTTTTTTAACTCCAAAAGTAAAGCAATTTTCACTAGATGTTTGCGCTTCGAGAACATTTTAAAAATAAACTTACAGCTGACTGTGTAAACACTCAAGCTACTTGCAACACATTTGACTGTTTTTTCGCCATTTTCGATGTTAATACGTATACACTACTTGCAAGTAATTACTTGCACGTGTAAAGGCAGGGTTATTACTTTTTTATAAATTTTTTGACACGCTCATCTTTTAATCTTGGAATGAACCTTTTGCGACTCTCTGTAAGAGACATATAACAATTACTAAATAAGAGCGTTTTTGAAATATAAAAATTCTATTGTCAATACAATTTCAATAAAACCAACCGACCTAAGGATCTGTAAAAAAGGATTTTCCGACAGGAAAGTGTTTGCTTTCGCAACCTTAAAGGTTTGTTTCATGTAAATTGTAAGAAAATTAAGCTACGGTCACACTTATTAAATATTTGACCAAATAAGCGTAACCAATACTTTTGTCAATAGTTAGTGCGATTTAATATGGTCTTTATATCACAAAATAAGCTAATTATACATAGCAAAATACTGTTTTCTGTAATATGTGGTATAATAATCAAAATAAATATAAGAATTAAAGGAAATGCTTATATAGTTTGCTTGTTGGTCCCGTTTTTTTCGTCAAATATTTAACAAGTGTGACCGTACCTTTAGAAGTTTTAACATGAAAAAGACGCGTGATGCCCCTTTTAGGTAGCTCAGTTATACGGCTGAGCATTTCAGGAGCTGTAAAATAATCCCTACATGAGTCTCATACGACTCTTGGCATGCTTTTTAAAAGACTTGTTAGATAATCTCCAAATACATCACAAACGATTCCCTTTACGATTAATATAAGCGTCTTTCGCTGCGTTATAGAAGAATCTCTCATACGAATCAGCACGTGTAACAGTTTCTCCCGTGCTAGGAATCGTCTACAATTATAAAATGAGCTCGTCGACGATCAAAAACACTCTTTGTGAGATTCCCAATAGACTCCTAGACGATTGAAAATTCTAGCTGGGTTACAGTGCGATCACCACACACATTCGTTAATAGCAATACTATCAACACTCTTGCTATTGGACGAATGACTGTGACTTTGTAAATAATTTCCAAGCAAACCGTTATACCTTCCACTGTAAATGAAAATGCTTAATCAGCATTACTTAAGTATAAAATTCGGACCAATTCTTATGTTAAAATGAATTCTTGTATCAATACCAATGAGTGCGTACCAGCCGCACTTAAATAAAGAATTACAAAAAACAACAAATGAAATCTTTTAATTACAGTACAAGTGAATTTTAATAAATTTGTCGTTATTCTAATAATAAAAAATATTTAACGGGTTTTTGATACAATTAGGGTCAAAAAAGTAATTTTTGAATTTTGAATATGTCACTTATCATCCCTGTAATAATAATAAGAAGAAAATAAAAATATCAAAAAATTCTCGGAAACGCATATTTTGAAGTTCTGGACCTCAAAAGTGTAATATAAATTATAAATAAATAAAGAGGTCCACTTTTTCCATTTAATATTTTCTTCTTTTTTTTAATTTTCTATCACAAAATGTATTTTATTTAAAATCTCAAAAAACAGCAATAAACAAGATTTTTCTGTTTGTTCATCTGGCAACGTTAAGCATGAGTCGAACCGAACACAATTAACTTTGTGTTTAAAAAAAAACCGAACGGAATTAAACACTATTAGCGTTTGTGTTTTTCACAAATCTACCGAACCGAACATTAATGAACGATATTTAGTGTTTATTTTCGAACACTGGCTTCGACATTTATAAAGGCATAAGGCCCAACCAGATTGTGCATAAGCAAACTTAAGCTACTGTCAAAAAGAAAACAAAAAACCTCTCAAATGCATTTAAAATAACAAAAAGAAAATAAAAAAACATTGATTCCGTACGGTATGAGTGATTAGTTTCGCACCTTGCTTAAGCAAATGACAGTTTTATAAAACTTTACATAAAGTTTCCTTAAGTTCAATATGGTTTTACACATATGATTTACATGTATTTGCTCAGTTGCTTAAGTCACGTTATTCACATTCTGGTTGGGCCTTTAAAGGTTTTAAGGGCCGATGTTGATTTTGAATAAAACACAAATTATTTAGGAAATTATTGTCGTTTTTTATGATAATATTGGTATGGTTCAATTATGTATGGAACAAAATATCGTTCAAATGGCCGCCGCGACCTCGGTGGCACAACTCCATCCGATGGCCCAATTTTCGATAATGCTGAGGCATAATTGAGGTTCTATGCTGCTAATGTGCCTAATTATCTCATCCTTTAGCTCTTGAATTGTTGCTGGCTTATCGACGTGCACCTTTTCTTTCAAGTAACCTCAAAGAAAGAAGTCCAACGGTGTCAAATCACATGAGCTTTGCGGCCATTTGACATCGCCACCACGTGAGATAACGCGGCCATTGAATTTGTCACGCAAAAGAGCCATTGTTTCGTTAGCTGTGTGGCAAGGGGCACCGTCCTGTTGAAACCACAAATCGTCCACATCCATATCTTCCAATTCGGGCCATAGAAAGTTCATTATCATCTCACGATAGCGAACACCATTCACAGTAGTAACTACCTGTCCGGCCCCATTTTGGAAAAAATACGGCTCGATGAGGCCGCCAGCCCATAAACCGCACTAAACAGTCACTGTTTGTAAGTGCATTGGTTTTTCGACAATCACTCTTGGATTATCATTGGCCCAAATGCGGCAATTCTGCTTATTGACGAATCCACTGAGGTGAAAATGTCCCTCATCACTGAAGATGATTTTCTTCGGAAATTGATTATCCCCTGTTGCCATTTCTTGCCACCATGTAATATACAGGGGTTTACGCATTTCAAAGAAAAATTAAATTAATCTTTAGTAACAGAGGTGTTCAAAAATTTTATGTGAAATGATGAAAATAAATATATAATGATTGGAAAACAAGAAGGACTAATGGGAGCCATTTAAGCCACTAGCAAGCAGTCGTGTGGGGGGGTACGGTCCACCTGCTTTCTCTGAATCCACACAAAAACCCTGCAACACAAATATTATTTTAGACTCCTTCGGTTTTTTTTTTTAGTGTACCTACATATATCCATATTACCGAATAAATAACGTCTTCTAGATGTAACCGAAGACGAACGTCTCATAACCCACCCTACCTTTGGTTTTAGCGACGTTGATATTATGCTAAAACCCCTACATTGAAAACTCACAACAGCTCTTAGGCCATCAGGCAAGAAAATTTAAAAAATAACAAAAGCTCAAAGATTCATTTTAATTCATAAATTTATTAAGTACGGAAATTTATCAACTTATGTATAATATAGACTAAAGATTAATCTTTCAACCACATATTTAACCTACACATACATATTTTACTGGTTTATCAAAATATAATTCGTTTCTTACAATTTATTCGCGAGTCGATTAAAATTTTGTAGCAAAAAAAATTTCAAATAAAAGTATGTAAAATTATTGAGTTAAAAATGTGAGCAACTATTTACGCAATTATTTTGAGGTTTAATTTTTTTTGGAAGACGGTAAATTAATGTAGGTCAGTTATTCTCTTTTTCCCATACATGCTTTAAAACTCATTCATAAATAATAAAACGTTAAAATTAAGTTTGCTCATATTCTTAAACACAATAAAAAAAAAACCAATTGATAGTAAAAGAAAATATGCAAATAAACAAAATTCATTGATCAGCTAAGATCAACAAAAATACCAACAATTATATTGTAAAAATAAAATAACAACTTCACTCACCCTTTACATTCTGCAGCAGCACGATGAGGCCTCTCGAACTTACTCCAGGTTGCGAGGTATAGCTAAATATAGGGTTTTCAAATTTTAGTTTTTGTTTGTTTGCATAAGGATTGGGAATAATGAGGGAATTATTTAATCGACCGCTTATGACTTATTTATTTATAAATAAAAAAGGTTGTATTTTATTCTAATTGTAAATCTACGCATCGTGGAGATTAATTATTAGAAAAATTATATTAATATATTATATTAAAATAATATTAAGTTTAATTGGATTGATTTTTTGTTTTCTTTTCTTGAGAATTTTACACACTTAAGGTTTTATTAAAAAAAATTAATTCAAGCATTATCAACTGACATTTTTAAGAAAATTTGTTAACTAAGAAACATATCTCCTATGAATAAAAGAGTTAAACTTTAGAGATTTTGAACAAGTATTTAATTGTTCTTTTTATCTTTTGCAGAATTGCGTAATTAGAATAAATGTGGTTTGGTGAAGACCGAATCTAAAAGGTTATTATATAATTTGTGAATTTACTTAAGGAAATTTGATTTTTTCTTTTTTTTTTTTTTTAAATTAAAAATGGCAGTGAATTTTTTTTTTTTTTTAATGGAAAAATGGACGATTGACTATTAGTATTGGTTACTTTTAAACCGAAAATTACTGTTACAGTTTTGGAGGAATTCAATAAAATGTAGTGTAAAAACAAGGTTTGAGGATAGATTCAAAAATAGAAATCTTAATGAATGTAAATGAGGGGGTTACGAATAGGTTTTCAAACTGGAAGAGCAGGGTTATTCTGTGATGTTGTCCGAATTAACAATTCCGCAATATACTTAATGGATGGATGGCCGATGTGTAGTTTAATGTTGGTTTTTCTCTGTGGAAGTGGGAGCGGTGTTAGTATAAACCCAACTTTTTGGATATTCAGTTTCAGAGGGCGTGTAACTGTGAAGACAGCAGCGTAAACGGGATGCCTGTGCGAGATTACGGTTAACTGCCTAAACGGTAGCAAATTTATGAGCACCCTTTGACAAGGGAAAGTGAGGTTATCGTACGTTAGGTGGAGGTTAGAGTCGACCTATTTTTGGTACGAATTCCCCGTTACTCTGCCTATAATTTGCCCTATTGTATGTTTCCTAAAAGAATTATCGGTTATAATCATCGACTTAGATTTTCTTTACAATTTACAAGTTCTTACCAGGTTTAGTATTGGTATTTAGGAAAGTTTAAACTAACAATTCCTTTGTTTAATATTCAGGAAAATATTAACATGGACAATTCCAGTCCTCGTTTGAAATTTTCCTGCCCCTTTTTAGTTAATCGGATTACAAATTCAACGTTCAATAATAATTTTAAAAATTCACTTGTCATTAAATTTAAAAAGCAATGATTGCCACGTTTTATTATGTAATTATTAAATGAACTTTTCCACACTTATTAATTAAAACTTTTGTCTCCCGACTTTGTTCCTTTTACTTCAATGATCACCAAAAGAAAGAAAGAAGTTAGTCACAAAAGAATTAATAAAATTTTTTTTGGTTACCAGCGGTAAAGCTTTTATCCCAAAAAAACTCAACTACTCATTAAGTATAATTTATCGAATATGACAAAACTCATGCTCAAGAATAACAAAAACATGTAAAACGCAATATCTAAGTGAGATTTCAAGCTTTACACATACTATAAACGTATTGATAGAAATGCATTTACAATTACAACTACCTATTTAGCAAAGACACTATTCCGATCACTAAGAATGTTGGTTACAACATGTATGGAGTAAAATTTTACAGGGCTACAATTAAGTAAACAATTCGGTTAAGCAATAGTGTTGGATAAAACATGTTTGAAGCAAATTCTTACATGTTTGTAATAAGCAATCAATAGGTATGTATATGTAAGTGGGTATTTTGCAACGTTTTCAGTAAAATACTTTAACTCTTTCCTTTTACATAGACAAACGTTTCCTTTTGAAGTTTTTTTCTTTTTTTCAGGAATTAGTTACTGTTTTGAAATATTACTTCGCACAGTTTTATAATCGAATCTTACAAACCGGATAATTCTAAACCCTTGGTGTTTTGAATTAGATGGAAATTATTTTGCCCAAAATTTTTCGCTATACATAATTGAATAAAAAAACAATTTATTTTCTCTAATTTTCAGATCACTTTGTTGTAGTTGGTTGTCTGCACTCAAAATGTTATGTAGTTTATTTCAAACGAAAATTCCTCTGAAACAACCGAACATTCATAAAAAAATGGGTAATTTACGTTTCATTTAAAATGAATTTACATTAATTTTGATATTATTTATTTATTAAAGAGCATATTCCGTAAAATTTAATAACTTTTCGTTTTGAAAACAAATAGATTTTTACCGACAAAAATCAAACTACATTACACAATAAGTATGGAAAACCATTATTTTTTTGGTAGTTTATTTTTTGAATAACAAGCATAAATGTCAAAAAAAAATAAATACAAATATTATTAAATATTTACTAATATTTTATTAATTTTTAACAGTACGGAAGACGAATTTAATACCCGCAATCGGTTACGGCAATAATTGTATGAGTGTGTAGTATTTACAAGGAAAAAGTGAGTAGTAATAATCTGCGTAGAGTAAATTTCAGTTATACTTTTACTTGATTAGCCTGGGCTAAAAGAAATACAGCAGGTATGATTTCTAACAAGGCAATAGGTTACCATATTAGTACTTGCAATCCTTCGCAGCAATTCTGATAATTTTCTTAGAGCCATTCAGTACATTACCATATTTACTATTATAATATAAATAGAAAATTACAAAAATCTACGTTACAATTACAGTGTCAGGATCTGATGTCCTTGGCATGGAACGTACCTACAACTTTGCCATTTGAATCTTCCAGAACGTAGTAATGATTACCAATTTTTTCACGTATTTTCGACTTAATAAACACTGGAGCCAACTTAGCATTATATCGTTTCTCAAAGTTACTTTGAGAAAAGTTTCTACGGAACACTTCTTGGCCGATAGTAAAAGAATTGGGTCTTGTACGCAAATCGTATCTATGTTTGTTCGATTTGTAAGCTTCCTGCATATTCTTCCTCAAGTCCTTTCTTAAAATAGCAAGTTGATCATCTCGAGTTAAAGGATTAATTGACTCATTTAGAAGTTTAGTTTTCGCTAAAAGCTTATATGAAGAACCGTGCGTTATCATATCCATTCCAAATAAGGCATGATAAGGAGAACATTTTATTGCCTGGTGAAATGAGTTTCTCAAAGCACAACTAATAGAACTGATATTTTCATCCCATAACCGCTGGTCGTCCTTCAAAAAGGATCTAATTCCCGCAATGATAGACCTATTTACGCGTTCTGATGCATTCGACTGCGGTGAATACAAAGCTGTGAAAACATGAGAAATACCGAGTTTCGTCAAAAAGGCTTGAAATTCATTTGCTCTAAACTGCGAACCGTTGTCACTTATGATGATCTCTGGCACCCCATAAGTGTGAAATATTTGAGTGAGCAAAAAATTCTGTATGCAAGACGAGGAAAATTTTCTTAAAGGACATAGCCAATGGAACTTACTATGGTGATCTAACACGATTAACAACCCGATGTTTCCGTTCTTACTTCTTGGGTAAGGGCCTAAAAGATCGACATATAAACGTTGGAACGGTCTTATGGATACAGTCTGCTGGCCCATTTCCGGGGTAAGAGATACATTGGGGTATTTTATTTGTTTACAGGTTGTACATTGGCGTACAAAATTACGGACATCTATCACCATACCTGGCCAATAAAAGTTTCGTCGAATGAGTTCTAATGTTTTTTGCATTCCGCCATGAACTGTTACAGCTGAGCAGTGTGCTCTTGTAATAACTTGGTTTCTAAGTTGAGTTGGTATCCACAACTTCCAAATATTTTCTTCCTGGCAAGGATCTCCAGTTGTATGTTCAGTTCTTATGTAAACGAAGTTATCTACAATTTTTATATCTGGGTATTTTTCTTTATTTTCCAGTATCCTGGTTTTTAAATCTTCATAGTCTTTGTCCTTGAAATGTTCTGAATTTAAATCGATTTCTGCTTCCGCCAACTCTAGAGAGGATACCTCCTCAAAATACATTCTACTAAGAGCATCAGGGACTATATGATTTTTTCCCTGTCGATGACTTATGGTGAATTTGTAAGATTGGAGTTTAAAAACCCAACGAGCCAATCTCCCTGTTAAATTTGGCTGCTTCATGAGCCAAACCAAAGATGAGTGGTCAGTAATTACCTCGAATTCTTGTAACTCCAAGTAACAACGGAACTTATGGATAGCCTCCACTGCTGCCAAACACTCACGCTCAGTAACGCTATAGTTCCTTTGAGCGGTGTTTAGTTTTTTTGACATATAGGCTATTGGTTTTTCACATCCATCCTTATCGTGTTGGACTAAAACAGCACCAATGCCATAGTCGCTGGCGTCGCAGTGTAAATAAAATTTCTTTAAAAAATCGGGGTTGGATAAAACTGGAGCTCTTGTTAACATATGTTTTATTTTCTCAAATGCTACCTGCGCCGATTCTGTCCATTGAAATTTCCGCTTTGTAGACAATACTTCGGTTATTGGAAAAGTTATGGTAGAAAAGTTTTCTATAAATCGGCGGTACCAGCCGGCGAGACCAAGGAAACCGCGGACCTGCTTTAAATTTTTTGGAACTGGCCAATTAAGAATTGAATCTATTTTCTCGGGATCCGTTTTAATTCCCCCACATCCTATAACATAACCTAGGTATTTAACCTGTGTTACACAAAATGAACTTTTTGAGACATTTAAAGTCAGATTTGCCTTGCGAAACTGTTCGGCAATTCGAACCAAGACTGATAAATGTGACGAAAAATCTTCGGATATAATAATAAGGTCATCAAGATACCCGAAAACGCAGTATTTCAATTCTGGTGGAATAATTTGGTCCATTAAGCGACACATTGTCTGTGGTGCCGTACAGAGACCAAATGGCATTACCGTAAACTGGTACAATGGCCGTCCTGGAACTGTAAACGCAGTTAAAGGCTTAGATTGTTCAGTAAGGCCAATTTGCCAGTAGGCATCTTTGAGATCTAGTTTTGAGATTAAATTTGCCTTTGGTAAACGAGAAAATATCCCATCAATATTGGGAAGGGGATATGCATCCTTTTCGGTCAGAGAATTAACTTTTCGGGCATCCAAACAGAGCCGAACTTTATTAGGTTTTAACACGAGTCGCATAGGTGAACTCCAGGGTGAAGATGATTCCTCTATGACACCTAAGGACAACATCCTATCAATTTCCTGAAACATTAAGCGCTCCACGGCAGGAGAAACTGGATAAAACTTTTGTTTGATGGGTTTTGTGGAACCCACATCAATGTTATGTTCAATAAGACTAGTTTTCCCTAAACCATCCTTTTCAAAATTTGGGAACAAATCTATTATGGCGTTAAGCTGCTGACGTTGGCTGGGGGTCAGGGGATACTGGTAATTGACTTTACTTTCAGAATTTTGTTCGATGTGAGATATGGACTGGGACGCAAATTCGTTTCCACTTAGGGCAGACAAATCTTTAGTTATTGGTAAATTGACAGAAGTATCAAACACAATGGCAGACTCGAAAATATCAGCGGCTAATTTAAAAACTTTTAAAAAGTCTAAACCAAGAATTAATCGCTGTGAAAGAGAGGGAACAACTAAAATTTTCATTCTGTGGGTTTGATCTCTAAAACAGACATCTACCTCTAACATTCCAAGAGTTTTTTGTACCGTACCATCAGCTGTTTTGACATTTGTCCTTGAGGATGAAAAAGCAGATAAATTCGAAAAATCATATTTTGCTAGGTCAGAACCAATACAGGTAACATTCGCCCCTGTATCTAAAAGACCATATTCTGTAAAACTAAGAAAACCTACTTTCGCATAATATCTTTTGTCCTGTGGACTATTAATAATAGCGGAAATAATAAATTTTGAAGATTGTTTTCGGAGTTTAAAATAATTTCGAAGACGCACGGTGGATCTCTTCGGCGGTTTTAGTTGAACTGCAGTAATACTGTCTATATTGAAAATTTTGTCGCGTTTACTTAAGTACTCTGCTAACTTTACATGGAAAGGTCGAATAGGATATAAAATTTTATCAACTTGAAATTTATGATGGCATTTAAAAATTCTGGGCATGATTGTCAAATTAGGATGGGACTTACTTTCTAATTTTATGGGGTCACTTGGTGAATCAGAAGTTTTGTCGATAATTAGTTTTTTGAACTCATTTTTCTATTTGCACAACGTACACATTGGGGCTTATAAGTATTTTTTTCTCCACAACCGTAGCAAAAAATCTTTCTCTCTTTTAAGCAGTCTTCCCAATGGTGCCCTGCTTCTCCGCAATTCCAGCAGTTTGTTACCATGGCACTTGATCTAATTGCATCCACTGTGGATTCAACTGTGAGGGTTTCCGGGGAGTACTCATCAGGTGCATCAAACTCGGCAACTGAACGGCGCGAATAGCATTGCTGTGGTTTAACGGGGACAGTTTTTCTTAAACAGTCGTCTCCAAGCAGATTTTCTCTCATTTGTACTAGTTTCCTGAGATGTGCTATGGAATATATTGGGACGTAGAGGAGTTCGTGCCGAATATCTGAACGCAAATTTCTCGTCAATATTTCCACTAATTCGGCCTCTGGAATTGGATTTTCCAATCTGTCTAACATAGTACAAACCGATTCATAAAAAGTTGCAAATTTTTCTCCTGGTTTCATTTTTCTATTGCGAATTTCCTCCTTAATATCATAATTCGAACGGAAGTCCTTGTACTGATATCTCAGAGCTGCACAGAATTGATTCCAGTCGATGTTTTCAACTTGCTTGTGGTACCTCCAGTACCATTCGCGTGCTTTACCAACAAGCAGTATATGTAAATTTTTACAAATGATGTTAAAATCCCCATTGAAGTTCTCAGTTGTTAAAGATCTAACCCGATAAAGAAATTCTTCTACATTCAACCCATTAACAGAACCGTCAAATTTTAAATTCCAATTTTGTATGATGGAAGTAATTTTCTCTGCTCTCATGGCAAAAGGTTCTTCTCTATTCTGCGGAATAGTTGCAGAGTTTCTAGGAATAGCATATGACTGATAAGGTTGATGAAATTGGAAGTTATTTGGAATATTTTGTGAACAAGGTTGATAATTATTCGGGCCTATATTAAGATTTTGAAGAAGTCTACTCAATGTGCTCTCGATCATTTGATTAAGTTGATGAACATTTATATTAGAGTGTGCATCCGGTCGGTTTTGAGTATAAGGTAAATTTTGTGGTATTTGGGTCTGATTTGGGGCCATGTAAGAGGGTGGCACATTTCGTAAAGGACTGTTAACGCTAAAATTCTCCGTATCAAAACACGGGTTTACGGTACTTAATTCCACTAATGGGGCTTGGCGAAATTCCTGATTTAAATTTTTACTAGCATTGCGAGTATTGTACTTCTTTGCCATAGCACCTCAAGGCTTTCCACGAGTTTGATTATTTTGTTTGGGGGCTTGTTGCACCGGGCTATTTCTAGGTAATTGAGATTCTGTCCTCCTTATCGTAAGATCTGCTAACTCACAACACTTCTTACAATAGGGACATTCAGAAGCTTTTGACAGATATGTTTCTATACAGTTAATATGAAATTCATGATTACATGTGGCAATAATCAAAATTTCCTGGGGTTCAGACATGTCCTCGCTACAAATAAAACAGGCAGAGTTTAATTCAGGCAAATCCTGATTTGAAAGTAGAGGTGGTGAATGTAACAAAGACATTTTTTAATTAAAAACAGCGAATGTAACAGAATGTCAAAAATCAAATTTAAAAAGCAATTCTTGGGTCGAATGGAATATGAAATCGTAAAACACTACTGATACAGGCTCTCAATTATTATATTATGTTAGATTTGAATTTGTTTTAAATTCAAAAAAAAAATTCCAAAAAAAATTTTTGAATTACAGAGGCCAATATGCCATATGTGATAAAGACAAAACGTAAAAGTTGGATATTTCACAAATATTCACGATAACTATATTTATTTTAATTTTCTAAATATTCTGAGAAAAAAATGTTTATATATTTAACACGCAAAAAAAATAATTTCATTTAATTATTTAAATTTTCTTTACCTATGTTGATGCCCATAAGGGATATGAGTTTTGAAAAAAAAATGTATTTATCGGCAATAATGTGCTAAGATTTTATGTATATGTCAAAACTTGAATTATGCTGAAAACCAACATACTTTCTCTCCTTTTAAACTAAAAGTACCGATAAAGCCGGACATAAAAATGCTTACTGCAACAATTATGTAGATCCTGGTATTATCAGGATGTCGATAACTCATCAGCTCATAAAGCAACCGATGAAATATACACGGAAATCTACTAGAAAGAAAACTATCATATCGCAACATTTCTCATCCAAACAAAAAAAAGTATTAGATAATCTTATGGTCAATAAGTCGGTCAGAAAGACAACTTATTGAAAATCCTAAAAGTTATAAAACTTATTTGGCTGTGAAGGATAAACATTGTAATATAATACTCAGCTTTCCCATGAAAATAAACTGAAGAATATGTAGAGCTGAAAGTTCAATGTAGCACTTTAAAGTATTTTCTACTATTACGATTTTAATTGAGAATAATGAGTTTTAACTGAACATTTCAGGCCCCACGTTGGGCGCCAATTTATGTAATATACAGGGGTTTACGCATTTCAAAGAAAAATTAAATTAATCTTTAGTAACAGAGGTGTTCAAAAATTTTATGTGAAATGATGAAAATAAATATATAATGATTGGAAAACAAGAAGGACTAATGGGAGCCATTTAAGCCACTAGCAAGCAGTCGTGTGGGGGGGTACGGTCCACCTGCTTTCTCTGAATCCACACAAAAACCCTGCAACACAAATATTATTTTAGACTCCTTCGGTTTTTTTTTTTAGTGTACCTACATATATCCATATTACCGAATAAATAACGTCTTCTAGATGTAACCGAAGACGAACGTCTCATAACCCACCCTACCTTTGGTTTTAGCGACGTTGATATTATGCTAAAACCCCTACATTGAAAACTCACAACAGCTCTTAGGCCATCAGGCAAGAAAATTTAAAAAATAACAAAAGCTCAAAGATTCATTTTAATTCATAAATTTATTAAGTACGGAAATTTATCAACTTATGTATAATATAGACTAAAGATTAATCTTTCAACCACATATTTAACCTACACATACATATTTTACTGGTTTATCAAAATATAATTCGTTTCTTACAATTTATTCGCGAGTCGATTAAAATTTTGTAGCAAAAAAAATTTCAAATAAAAGTATGTAAAATTATTGAGTTAAAAATGTGAGCAACTATTTACGCAATTATTTTGAGGTTTAATTTTTTTTGGAAGACGGTAAATTAATGTAGGTCAGTTATTCTCTTTTTCCCATACATGCTTTAAAACTCATTCATAAATAATAAAACGTTAAAATTAAGTTTGCTCATATTCTTAAACACAATAAAAAAAAACCAATTGATAGTAAAAGAAAATATGCAAATAAACAAAATTCATTGATCAGCTAAGATCAACAAAAATACCAACAATTATATTGTAAAAATAAAATAACAACTTCACTCACCCTTTACATTCTGCAGCAGCACGATGAGGCCTCTCGAACTTACTCCAGGTTGCGAGGTATAGCTAAATATAGGGTTTTCAAATTTTAGTTTTTGTTTGTTTGCATAAGGATTGGGAATAATGAGGGAATTATTTAATCGACCGCTTATGACTTATTTATTTATAAATAAAAAAGGTTGTATTTTATTCTAATTGTAAATCTACGCATCGTGGAGATTAATTATTAGAAAAATTATATTAATATATTATATTAAAATAATATTAAGTTTAATTGGATTGATTTTTTGTTTTCTTTTCTTGAGAATTTTACACACTTAAGGTTTTATTAAAAAAAATTAATTCAAGCATTATCAACTGACATTTTTAAGAAAATTTGTTAACTAAGAAACATATCTCCTATGAATAAAAGAGTTAAACTTTAGAGATTTTGAACAAGTATTTAATTGTTCTTTTTATCTTTTGCAGAATTGCGTAATTAGAATAAATGTGGTTTGGTGAAGACCGAATCTAAAAGGTTATTATATAATTTGTGAATTTACTTAAGGAAATTTGATTTTTTCTTTTTTTTTTTTTTAAATTAAAAATGGCAGTGAATTTTTTTTTTTTTTTTTTTTTAATGGAAAAATGGACGATTGACTATTAGTATTGGTTACTTTTAAACCGAAAATTACTGTTACAGTTTTGGAGGAATTCAATAAAATGTAGTGTAAAAACAAGGTTTGAGGATAGATTCAAAAATAGAAATCTTAATGAATGTAAATGAGGGGGTTACGAATAGGTTTTCAAACTGGAAGAGCAGGGTTATTCTGTGATGTTGTCCGAATTAACAATTCCGCAATATACTTAATGGATGGATGGCCGATGTGTAGTTTAATGTTGGTTTTTCTCTGTGGAAGTGGGAGCGGTGTTAGTATAAACCCAACTTTTTGGATATTCAGTTTCAGAGGGCGTGTAACTGTGAAGACAGCAGCGTAAACGGGATGCCTGTGCGAGATTACGGTTAACTGCCTAAACGGTAGCAAATTTATGAGCACCCTTTGACAAGGGAAAGTGAGGTTATCGTACGTTAGGTGGAGGTTAGAGTCGACCTATTTTTGGTACGAATTCCCCGTTACTCTGCCTATAATTTGCCCTATTGTATGTTTCCTAAAAGAATTATCGGTTATAATCATCGACTTAGATTTTCTTTACAATTTACAAGTTCTTACCAGGTTTAGTATTGGTATTTAGGAAAGTTTAAACTAACAATTCCTTTGTTTAATATTCAGGAAAATATTAACATGGACAATTCCAGTCCTCGTTTGAAATTTTCCTGCCCCTTTTTAGTTAATCGGATTACAAATTCAACGTTCAATAATAATTTTAAAAATTCACTTGTCATTAAATTTAAAAAGCAATGATTGCCACGTTTTATTATGTAATTATTAAATGAACTTTTCCACACTTATTAATTAAAACTTTTGTCTCCCGACTTTGTTCCTTTTACTTCAATGATCACCAAAAGAAAGAAAGAAGTTAGTCACAAAAGAATTAATAAAATTTTTTTTGGTTACCAGCGGTAAAGCTTTTATCCCAAAAAAACTCAACTACTCATTAAGTATAATTTATCGAATATGACAAAACTCATGCTCAAGAATAACAAAAACATGTAAAACGCAATATCTAAGTGAGATTTCAAGCTTTACACATACTATAAACGTATTGATAGAAATGCATTTACAATTACAACTACCTATTTAGCAAAGACACTATTCCGATCACTAAGAATGTTGGTTACAACATGTATGGAGTAAAATTTTACAGGGCTACAATTAAGTAAACAATTCGGTTAAGCAATAGTGTTGGGTAAAACATGTTTGAAGCAAATTCTTACATGTTTGTAATAAGCAATCAATAGGTATGTATATGTAAGTGGGTATTTTGCAACGTTTTCAGTAAAATACTTTAACTCTTTCCTTTTACATAGACAAACGTTTCCTTTTGAAGTTTTTTTCTTTTTTTCAGGAATTAGTTACTGTTTTGAAATATTACTTCGCACAGTTTTATAATCGAATCTTACAACCATTCTGACCATTGGCGACGTTTGAAATGCAAGTCTTTATGCATAATGTTCATCAACGACAAGCGTGAGAGGTGCAATTGTTGGGCACGACGACGAGGTGCGGTAGACGGCCTAACGAGAACAGCAGCAATCTTTTCTGCAGTACGAGCTGTACAATATTAATTTTTTTTTATGTTAATAAAAAGCAGCCAGAAATCAAGGGTAGGAAAAGAGACAATGAAAAAACATTTTCGCTAAAATAATGTATAAAACTCATTTAATTTCTTGGAGAGGTAACGTGACAAAAAGTATACTTTTATTTGAAACTGCCCACACTGAGCTCCAACAAAAAATGCAACAAATATCAAAGTTGTTACTTGTTTTCTTATATCAATCAAATAAGATTAAATAAATAATTATTGCTCAGAATCACAATATTAAAATTTTATTTTAAGATTATTTTTTTAGAGAAAAAAATCATACATATCTTAGAAAGAAATAAACACGTCCTTTAAAGTTTTGGATTTTTAAAGAAAAATTTGATTTATTATATAAAAAATAGGTTTTTGACTCTTGCAGATATTACATTTTTCAAAAAGAATTTTTTTCCAATAAATTATTTGTAGCCCCAAGTATTCTCTTTAAAATTACATAAAAATCATCTTCGTATGTAAAGTAGTTTTCGAGATATAGGCAAAATAAAATCATTGAAGCCCTTACGACACTTCATTTTTTATTCATTGAATTGATAGAAAGAAACAAACTATAAAAACTAGAAACAAAAATTTTTTTCAATTTTCCTTTTGTCATGATTTTGTTTATTTTAATAAATGTTGTTAACTTTTTGTTTATGAGTTACATAGAAACAAGACAAACAAAAAGCGATTAGTCGCTGAAATTGCCCCTAAGCCGCTGATTCAGCAACACTTTTTATATTTCAAGCTTGAAATGTCAATTTTCAGTTGAACAATTTTAAAATTTGTATGACATACCTTGATTTTTTATCGATAACTTTCTTAACATTTTTGACAGTTTGCTATTTATCTTAATACATCTAAACTTTTTGGTAAATTTTTATATTACATTATATTTGCACTGTTCACCAAAACTTCAACAATGTCTTAAAAATGAAGTGTCATAGGCACTTAACAGAATGAAAGGAACCTTCTCACCAAATTTCATTGAAATCGAAAGGGGTTAAGTTCTACTCCTGGTCGATTTGACATGAAATTACATTTTGAGATAGGAATGAAACGCACGATAATAAATGTGGAGAATCAGAATTTTTGTTGTAAAATAAAACAAAAAATAAAACAAATTGTAATACAACTTTTATGTACAAGTACAGCCTGATAACAAAATACATATGTACTTCAATTTGTTAGAGGATATACAAGCATATCATAAATTTGTTTACATTCTTTTATCAAAAGTGTCAAATAGTTTGTCATAGTAAGATATTTTGTAAAATGTTTTTATCTTTAATAAAACTTTCTTGAATACGTAATAAGAAAAATATTATAATCGAATTAAAAATACCCTTCATTGGAAATTTTAGTATGATGAAAGATATTAAAAAAATGGTAAAAACAGTTTTTTTTTAGTTTTATTTTGATGTCCAAGGAAAATTTTGCATTTACTTTTTATAAAAATATACATATAAGTTTTAAAAACTAAACCGTTAAAAAAAATCTTTTATTAAAAAAAGAATTTTTTGACACTGAAATGAAAAAGATATAGAACAAATTTTACTTTAGAATTTTTTTTATCTACATAAAAGTTAGAAGTCGGTTTTAGATATTCTAGCAATCTGTAACAAATCATTTATAACAAATACCTGTAGAGTCTAGAAAAATGCTTTCTCCCCGGAAATATTGTAGGGGGTATACGTAGACATAATCAAGTATATTCTATTATAATAGTCATTGAAATAAAATGATAACGAAGATAAAAATTGTGATACGTCTGTTAATGCTGCAGATTAAAAAAATATGAAACCAGCAACACAAACAAATTTGCCAAAAAATTTTCATACAAATAGTCTGTATTCCTGTTTAAAGATACTTAGTCTTACGTTTAATTAAGCAGTAAAGAGGCTGTATTGTTGTAAAATTAATTGTGGTTATTAGAATAGGAAAAATGTAAGTTCAAGATAATAAGCTTTTAAAGTTAAGTGAAAAGTAAATATTAAACGGATTGGAAAAAAGATGAATTACTCCTAACTATAATTAAAATCGACAAATATCAGATTTTAGCAATGAGCTATTTCATTTCGTTTAATAGTGGAATTAGCTCCGTAATTAGTGAAAATTAATTTATTTCCTTATTTGCATGTACATTTAATTTGTAATTACTACTTGGAGGTTAAACTTTTAAAAACAAAGGTTGGATCTGTTATTTACGTATCGACCCTGTTCTTCTTTCAAACACTAATTCACTTAACACATTCGGACAGCAGGCTACCGACTTGAATATGTATGTGAAAAATATAATACATGTGTGAATATGAAAATGATTATTTTCACGCGGCACAGCTACCTGGCTGCAGGTTGTTGTCTTAGCTGATTTCGTCGTTGTAGTCAAATTAAACTAATTTCTATTTTTGTCAACTACAAAACAGAAAACGTGTTCTTAATATAAAAAAAAATCAAGAGAATTAGTGCTTAAAAAATTTTTTATTCAAATATAATATGTTATAGAGAACACTTCAAGTCTTTATATGCTAAATTCTTATAAACCCAATCATATAAAATTTTAAAATTATTAAGGTTTAAAAAATTATATTTTGGAAAACTACTCAATTTCAATTTGAGCAAAAATATATATGTGGTAATAGTTTATGCACTTGTAACATATTTAATTATTGTAATATGTACATATTTAAAAAGTAAACCGGAAGGCCGAAGCAAAGCCCTAATAACTTTGGTAGCATGTGAGTGTTGAATAATTAATATTGTATAAACATAATTTTAAGATAAGCAAGAAATCAATCAAGAAGTATCAATTTTTGAAATTGGCCCTTAATGGGTTAATAAATCGGTATGCTTTAAACACCTTGTGAAACGCAAGGATAAAGTATTTTTAAAATTTTACGACCTATAACTTCTAAGCTACACAGAAAAAAAAATTAAAATCAAAAAGGAACAATCTTATTTAAAAAAAAACAGCTATGAAATCACGCCAAGCTGGTTTTGTTTTGTTTTAAAAATTTTCGTTTTTATTTTAAAAACTGCAATCAATGTTTATAAAAAAATTTGATATGATAATCAATTTTAATAGCAAATTGATAATTTTTGTATTAAAAATAATAGTTTTTAAAACAAGAATGTAGCATTTTTAAATCAAGAATGTAATATTTTTAAATTAAAAATGTGTAATTTTAAATTAAAAGAACCTAATTTTGAAGGTACTTCATTCTTACCTTTTTACCAGACAAAAAGTAAATATATCAACTAAAAAGGTAAAATGTATATTACAGTATAAAAATATACAGCTCTTTCAAAAATGAAAAAAATGAAAAAACAAAAAATGTACTTTGGACTTCAAGAAAAATTCTTGACAAAAGTACGAAAAAACAGAAGTAAGGAAGAACATGTAAAATCAATTAAAAATAGATAATCATTCAAAAAAGCAAACTTCGATCTACCAAAGGTTAAAATACAATTTGGTTTAAGGATTGATGTTTGACTATTGACGTCAGCAGCCTTCGATGGCTGCGAGTGTAAAACGGCAAATCCATTTGAGAAGATCGAGTGGTTGCGATCGAAACATGTCATGGTAACCTGCCGGCCGCGGTTCGAATCCCGGCCACGGTCAAAAATGAAAGATTATCAATAACAATTTTAATTAATTTTCATGTTGTAAAACACCTTTCTTCATAAAAATAATTTAATGAAAATTAAATTTAATGAACTTAAGCCTAATTAAAAATATTAAAAATTTGGATTAAAAACCATAAATAGTTGAACAAAATAACCACAATACTAATTATTGTTAAAAGCTAAGGCACGAGCTCTATGTGTTCATTTGTCCTTCAAGTTGTGCTGAAAAAGGTCAACAAGAAAAAGAAAGACAAAAATGAAAAAACAATAAAATTTACTTTGGACTTCAAGAAAAATTCTTGACAAAAGTACGAAAAAACAGAAGTAAGGAAGAACATGTAAAATCAATTAAAAATAGACAATCATTCAAAAAAGCAAACTTCGATCTACCAAAGGTTAAAATACAATTTGGTTTAAGGATTGATGTTTGACTATTGACGTCAGCAGCCTTCGATGGCTGCGAGTGTAAAACGGCAAATCCATTTGAGAAGATCGAGTGGTTGCGATCGAAACATGTCATGGTAACCTGCCGGCCGCGGTTCGAATCCCGGCCACGGTCAAAAATGAAAGATTATCAATAACAATTTTAATTAATTTTCATGTTGTAAAACACCTTTCTTCATAAAAATAATTTAATGAAAATTAAATTTAATGAACTTAAGCCTAATTAAAAATATTAAAAATTTGGATTAAAAACCATAAATAGTTGAACAAAATAACCACAATACTAATTATTGTTAAAAGCTAAGGCACGAGCTCTATGTGTTCATTTGTCCTTCAAGTTGTGCTGAAAAAGGTCAACA
Source organism: Pollenia griseotomentosa (assembly GCA_963931875.1). Taxonomy (NCBI): domain Eukaryota; kingdom Metazoa; phylum Arthropoda; class Insecta; order Diptera; family Polleniidae; genus Pollenia; species Pollenia griseotomentosa. The sequence goes on from OZ007565.1 coordinate 9,518,391, forward strand.
AGAAAAAGAAAGACAAAAATGAAAAAACAAAAAATGTACTTTGGACTTCAAGAAAAATTCTTGACAAAAGTACGAAAAAACAGAAGTAAGGAAGAACATGTAAAATCAATTAAAAATAGATAATCATTCAAAAAAGCAAACTTCGATCTACCAAAGGTTAAAATACAATTTGGTTTAAGGATTGATGTTTGACTATTGACGTCAGCAGCCTTCGATGGCTGCGAGTGTAAAACGGCAAATCCATTTGAGAAGATCGAGTGGTTGCGATCGAAACATGTCATGGTAACCTGCCGGCCGCGGTTCGAATCCCGGCCACGGTCAAAAATGAAAGATTATCAATAACAATTTTAATTAATTTTCATGTTGTAAAACACCTTTCTTCATAAAAATAATTTAATGAAAATTAAATTTAATGAACTTAAGCCTAATTAAAAATATTAAAAATTTGGATTAAAAACCATAAATAGTTCAACAAAATAACCACAATACTAATTATTGTTAAAAGCTAAGGCACGAGCTCTATGTGTTCATTTGTCCTTCAAGTTGTGCTGAAAAAGGTCAACAAGAAAAAGAATGACAAAAATGAAAAAACAAAAAATGTACTTTGGACTTCAAGAAAAATTCTTGACAAAAGTACGAAAAAACAGAAGTAAGGAAGAACATGTAAAATCAATTAAAAATAGACAATCATTCAAAAAAGCAAACTTCGATCTACCAAAGGTTAAAATACAATTTGGTTTAAGGATTGATGTTTGACTATTGACGTCAGCAGCCTTCGATGGCTGCGAGTGTAAAACGGCAAATCCATTTGAGAAGATCGAGTGGTTGCGATCGAAACATGTCATGGTAACCTGCCGGCCGCGGTTCGAATCCCGGCCACGGTCAAAAATGAAAGATTATCAATAACAATTTTAATTAATTTTCATGTTGTAAAACACCTTTCTTCATAAAAATAATTTAATGAAAATTAAATTTAATGAACTTAAGCCTAATTAAAAATATTAAAAATTTGGATTAAAAATTATATTATAATTTTTTATTTTCTAAAATATTTACAAAAATTGATTAGATATATTTAATATTATAAAATAATACAACTTATTTTTTATTTGCTAAAATAATTACACAAATTCATTGGATGTAATATTTAATGGAATACTTTTCATAAGCTACCATACTTAACCATTATTATTTGCATTTAAGTTTATTGGAGGACTAGAAAATACTTTTACTACAGTTGCACCCGAGTTGTTTGATGATGATTGTGTTTGCGATTGACGCAACCAATCTCGCACTTTTGACGGAGCTGATAAAGTGTAATCATCAATACCAAACTAAAAAATTTTAAATTAAAGCAAAGAATAATTAATAAATTTATTAATAAATACCTCTTTCTTCCTCCAAATAACTTTTCTCGAAATTCCACTCGAAGGCCTATCAAATCTTCATTCAAATCTTAATTTTTTAAGTATTGAAGACTTCTGTATATTATACTACTCTCTAAAAAGATAAAAAAAAATGGAAAAATTTTAACATTGGCGACATTTTGACTAACACATAACCTAAAAAATTAACTTTATACATAATAATAAATTGCAAGTAAAAATGGCATTACAATCATTAAATCAAATTTTCTTAAAAGATCTACTAAGGAATCATTTTCGGTATTTGACTCATGCACAATATCATTAATGCCATATACCTCTAGAAAATCTTCAGAGTGGTCTCCCATTTTTAATGTTTGCTTGTTTTATAGAATACAATATTCTTTGAATTAGGTATAATAAATATTTTACTTTAAATATATTAATTCGCTTTTATATTATCGTTTTCCCTTTTTCAATCACTTTAACTCTTTAATTTTTTAACTTTTTAAACTTTCTAAAAGTCACTGCACCGAGCTATAATATTTTTTTTACTTTTTAAAAGACACTGCACCCAGATATATTTTTTTAATGACGCTTGAAAATATATGGCGTTAACACTGTTGGGAAAAAATTGACATATATAAAAAAACTTTTAAAATTAAAATGCTTTATTTTATTTTTAATAACAAAACTGTTTTGATTTTAATACGTTTTTCAAAATTGTTAAACTTTTTAAACCAAAAACGAGAAACTTTTATTTCTAGAATGCTTTTTCTGCTTCTTCTATTAAAAACAAAAGTGCTTCCTTTTAATATAAAAGAAAACGTTTTTGTTATTAAAATTTTTAGTTAAAAAATAATATTTTTTGATACAAAAACGTTAATTTTTGTTTTAAATATGATTTTTATTGCCTAATTTTGTAAACCACACCGTTTCCTTTTTAAATAAAATTAAACTTTTTTGTTTTTAGCATTTTTTCAAAAAATTGCTGCAATTTTAAAATAAAAACGCAAAATTTTGTTTTAAATGGCGTTTTTTGGTTGAGTGTAGGAGCGTTGGCGTAAAAAACATCTTCCTACAATTCCTTTAGTTTGGATAAAAATAGAACTTAGTTAAATTTTACTACAACGACAAAATCAGCATAGACAACAACCTGCAGGCAAGTAGCCGTGTCGTCGTGAAATAAGACTATCCCAGGTGCAAATTTCATCTCGCTCGGAAGACATCGGTTTCATAAGTTGTGTCACTGAATATGAAATCCCTATATATCTATATATATAAAAATAAAAAATGTTTGTCTGTTTGTTTGTTGGCTTATAGCAGGGTTGACTGCCCACTGGGTACCCCAGAAAAACCCAACCGGGTTTTAATGGGTATTTTGTTAAAAAAAAACCGCAGTGGTTTTTCTTTACATTCACATTTACATTACTAAGATGTTATAAGTTTTACGTTTTATTTACCGAAAAATAGAAGAAAATGATAATAAAATTTATTCAATTTTGTGGGTATGTACACTTTATATTAGTGTGCATTTCTCTATTTATTATTTTAAACTAAGTGCTTTACTGCATACAGATTTTAAACTTTGAATTCGGCCATTTCCAAATCAAATTCAGGTTGTTTAAAAACAAATTTAACTTTTTTCAAATCAAATTCGACATTTTAAAAATTAAAATCAAGCTTTTTAAAATGAATTGGAAAAAGGCTGATTTTTAAATTTAAAGTGCCAAATTTGATTTGAAAAATCATATTTTGTAGAATACTTAATTTGATTTCGAAAATTCTGAATTTGTTTTTTAAAAACCTGAATTTGATTTTGAAAAGGCAAAATTTGAAGTTAAAATACAATATAAAGAAAATAATTAAAAAATTCACAAAAAAATAAATATTAGCACAAGCTCGTACATAAGAAGTTAATTTAAATCAGTTACCACTATGGCTTAGATTTTGAAATCCGATAAATTTTTAAAGAACTAATGCTTTTCCAAACCAAGACGATTTCTAAGGTTATTCCATATAAAACCATAAAATGAAAAAAAAAAATTATTGACGCTGAACTAGCAGGGCCAAAACCCCTTTCCAATAGATCTTGAGCAAGGCAATTCATTAATGAACTAAAAAAATCGTAAAAGATTGCGGGTAAAATTTTTATATTTTTGGTTAGGTTGTCCCTTTTTTTTTGAGCTCCATCGCCAAACCGGATGTCAGAAGTCTCCAAAAATTCCCAAACGTCAATTGTGTTCAGTTTTCGCAACATTTATTTTTTTTTTATTAAATTTTGTATACAAAGAAAGCTATTATAATATTTCAGTCAAAAATCGCCAAAAACTGAGAAAAAAAAATATACAAAAAAAGTCGCCGAAAGTAAGTGTCGTTTAGTTTCTGTTTTTTTTTTTCAAAACATAAATTGGAGATCATTTATTCAGCTAAAAAAAACTAAAATTAAGTACCCAAGTCTATAACATCGTACACTTCAGCCTCATCGATTTCATTACTGGTGTTTTGACCTGTATATATACTATTAGATTTATATAGTGACTGAATATAAAATTCACTTAAAATAATAACAAAACAAAAATCACGTGAAAAAAAGTTGCCAGTTTTTTGTAAAAAAAATCGTTGAAGTAATATAAACGGTAAAAATAGTTAAGTAAATCGCCAGTTATATCAGAAATCGAAAAAAATGTCGCTAGTCGCCAAATAAAAAATAACTTTTCCTCCAATGTTCATCATTTAATTTGATAAGCACTTCTTCCTTAAACAAATATTAAGGGCGTTCAGTTCAGATTTTTTTTGATTGCAAAAAAGGAAAATTCTACTTGTGTTGAGGTAGTAAGTTTATATATGTCGTGTAAAAAAATGTAAACCAAACTGTCACTCAAATGTAAAAAATCTTATTAATACGTCGTTAATGTAAATAGATTATTAAAATAATGAAAAATTAAAAAAGCTTTAAAAATTGCATTGTTGCATCTTTTAAACCTGATTTTTTAACATTTGGTTAAAGACGGTTTAAACTGCAACTTTTAGCGTAAATCTTTTTTGAAAAATATTCTGAATCTTTAATTTTAAATGCTAATCAGTGTGCAAAAAATGAAAGGTGCTTAGGGAAAATAAAATTTATTATACATACCTAGTTCTCATACGAAATTAAATATAATATTAAAACTAAAACTAATTCAATAACCATTCTTACATAAATACATATGCACATACATATTTATAAAAAATATAAATGTGTATGTTTTGTATATAATAAGTATTTAATTCGACCTTTATTATTTTCAAGTATTAATAAATTGCCGAGCTGAGCTTGAGGTCTTTTTTTAAAAACTTTAAATTTTTATTTGAACCAATATTTCAGCACTTCTTACAATTTATAAATTGATAATATAAGAAAACCCTGAAGAAGGCACTCAAAGAAGTGCCGAAAAATTGGTTCGAATAAACATTTAAAGTTTTAAAAAAAGACCTGAAGCTCGACAATTTATTAATACTTGATAAATATGTTTTTTTATTTAAAGCGCTTAAAAAAGTCGGTAATTTTTGATTCAATATAACACGGCGCTTACATTTGCCAGTACTGTGGCAAGACAGTATGAACCAATGTTTGAAAATAAACAGTACATTATTTAGCGTTCGGCTCACACACCCAAGAACGATATCTTTTTTTTAGTGATTGTGTAGACGAACACAACCATTACCACCGTTCGTAACTATTTTCAAGAAAGGGCCGAATAATATATAGTGCTCTGTTCTTCGTTAAAAAACAGAACAATTGGAGTGATACTGTAGACAAACATTATATTTGAATGTTCCATAACCCAACGTCTATACGCGCAATTTGTATTTGTTAACATAAGCAATAACGTCGGCAGAGTGACGTCACAGAAATGTTCTATGTTTAATATTTTTTTTCAGATTGGAGTAAACGTACGTCTAAACACAAAACATTAATTTGTTTGTAAATAAATACTTACATTTTCTTTGGCAACCAATTTATTTTTAATTATTTTGTTATTATTAATTTGTAAATTTTGTATTTAAATTTTATACGTTTTAAGTTCAAAATTTGTCCTTTTTTGTAACTGATAATTGATTTTGACAGCTTGTGTTAATCGATAATTGCTCAAGGCTAGATTACACTATTATACTTTGTATCAAGTAATATGACAAAGTATGATAGTGTGAATGCAATGTGTCACGAAAATAAAAAGTATTATGAAAAAAGTTTGACATCCCATACGACTTCATCGTTTTTTGAAAAATTTCTAAACAATAATACTTTTCATTGGATCAGGGTTGCATTTTATTTCATGTGTGAGTGTTTCTACTTTGTGTGATGGTGTGAACACAAACTGTCATGTTAAATTAGATTTTTTGACAGTCGCAACAAAACTCATTAGATTTCTGTCTCACAATGTATTGTGGAATACGTAACACTGAGTCTTCACCTGAGATAATGTCTGATATAATATGTGAGAGAACGTCGGCAGAAAGAGAGAACAAATTTCCTCATGTTAATCTTAATCTTAAGTAAGGGGAACACGTATCTTATAAGATTTCATAATTGAATGACTCTCGTACAGTAAACTTGTATCGTTTTTATTCTTTTTTTAGTTTTTTCTTTTGTTTTTGTTTAAAATATTGCTTTTTTAAACACTTATCACAAGATTTTCACTATTTGTACAAAAAAATTTAACATTTTAATGAATGCGTCTTATTATTGTTTTTTATGTATGCATGTATGTGTATTTTTGACAGCTCATCTTATAAGATAGTTGTTATAAGATTTCTCATAACAACTCTCTTATAAGATTTATTATAATATTAATATTAACACTATTTGAGAGTCTACACGTAAGATAATACTCTCTGCAATTGAATTTGACGTTTGCTGATATAAAAATCTTATATCTTATCTCAGGTGGAGACCCTATGTAAGGCTTGTGAGATAGTGAAAACTAGCCTTCAGCAATGTATTATAACATTTGTTGCTGAACATGTGCATTATGCAGTCCACACGTTAATATCTAGTGTTGGCAATAGCATTTGATAGTTGCTTCGGCAATGATTGCCAAACAAATTGCTCGTCTAGACTTAAATCCAAAATACACTGGTCAAAGGCTTGACATCAAGCTCGTGTACGTGTGCTTGACATTAGAACATACATTTGCTGGATCAGCTGTCAAGCATTCATTTTGGATTTTATTTTGAAGTGACAACAGCAGGAGCAACCAAATATTAAAATATAGATAAAAAGTGTTTAATTGTTGCTTTTTAATAAATTAAAACAAAAATTGAAGAAAAGAAGAAGAAAATTATTAATTAAAAAGTTTTCCATAATTCCATCATTGTTTTTTTCCTCCAAAGCATTTTATTGGCCCATAATCATAGTCAAACGCTAAAGTTTGTTCTTTTTAAAAACTACTTTTAAATAAAAACATTCTTTTAATTATTTTAATACTATAGTCGAGATTAAAGTTTGTTTTAAATTGAACCGACTTTAACTGGGTGCCACCTCAAATGTAGAAAATTGTTTCATACATTGCATGTATTGCTACTGCCTTGCCATTACAGGCAAATGGTAACGCCGCATATTGTGGTAAATCACAAATCTAGCTGGAAAAAATACAAAACAAAATGCGCCGTGTTAATATTATTAAAACCATTTATTATGTCTTCCTTCCATGGTTTCAATTTCATTGCTGCATTTATTTTGTTGGTGGCCCTTTGTTCCTTATAGGAACTACAGGACATAATAATGAAATAATAATTTTTTTTGTTGCACTTAAAACTTGTGAATAAGTTGGAGCCTCAATAACTCTTTAAAATTATTCTCTATGATTTTCGAAATTCAAGAGAAATTTAATTTTTTACTTCAACTGCCGTTTTAAATATTTGTGTTGCCATACATATAAGTACAAAAATACTTTTAGTAACTTTATAAATGACTTGCCGGAAATTTAAAGAAAAAAACGCAAGCTTTTTGGAAACGCATTTAAGCGATTTATTTTGTTCAAATTTATGTAATTTGGGACAAATATAATGAACCATTAAAACGGGAAACGCATTTAAGCGAGTTCATTTAAGCGGGATTTTGTTCATGTAAATATTTTGTTTGCCAGCACATTAAGTGCATTTAAGAGGGGTAATCATTTAAGCGGGAACTACTGTATATTATAAAAATGGGGTGTAAGTTCGCTTGTTGCTTGCTAAATTGTTAACTAACAGTACTTTTTGAAAATCGGCCTTTAAGTGGGTAAATGTGGTTAAAAAGATAAATTTTATGTTCGTTTTGAGCAACCTCATTTAGACTACAAAGTTTAAAAAGTTTCTTTATTTTTTGACTTATACAGTAATTTTGACTTAGCTGCACAATCTCCTTTGCACGATTTTTTGTGCAGGTAAATCAAAAATGCAGCTATCTTAAATGTATTTAGCTTCCTTAATTTGCAGGTACGCAATTGTGGTTACCTGCATAAAAGTGCCGCTAAATTAAAGTATTTGAAAGAGGAGTAACAACGTGTTTATTAATAAATTGATAATAACAATGACGTTCAAACAACTTGTAGTCATTTGTTACGCATTTTTATAATGAACGAGATAGTCAAATTTGTAACAATAAAATGGGGAACAGAATAGTCGCTGTAGTACAACGTTAAGAATAGCGCTGCAAGCTGACAAAAGTTAAAAACGGCAGTTGCAAAGTAGTGTCAACAGAAAACGAAGTTGTAGTAGTCGTTGCAGTTGAAGCGCAAAATTCGAAATTTTGAGCTTTGTTGCGCTACAGAGCATTCGTCAGCTTCAAATACTACTACAACTACTTTATTCTGTTCCATACCTAAGATTTTCTATTTCTTTCATATAATCGTGGTAAAGTTGCTGTATCCACAACCCATATGCATAAATGTAAATACATGCAAACAAAATAAATGAATTATAATGATACCAACTTGACTTGTTTGCAATTTTTGATTTTATAAACTGCTAAAATTGGATATTTATGTGAAAAAGTGGCCACCATATTTTTTCATGTGTGCAGCTACCTTTGATGTTTTATATGAAAATATTTTAACACTGCCCAAAAATATGAGAAATGTGCAGGTATACAAAATGCACGTAAACAAGGATTTTGAGGAATAATTACAGAAAATATGTATTTTGGGCAGTTAAGTCAAAGTGCAGCTAACTTGAATTTTTTGTATGAAAATAATTTTAAAATGCCAAAAATTTTGGGCACTTAACTTAAATGTGCAGGTAAAGAAAGTGCACTTAAAAAAGGAACTTGTATGGGGTTATAAAGAATAATGCCAAAAATTATCAATTTTGTGCAGTTAAGTCAAAAGTGCACGTAAATAAAAGGCAGTTAAGTCAAAACTACTGTACTACCACCATGTTTAAAAAAAAACTCAAAGGGACAAAATAAGGTATACATGGTGTCATAGAAACCAATCTTATCGGTATTCGATTTAAAACCGACAAAAAAAAAACGTTGGTGTCATGAAATCCAATGTTGTCGGTTTTTTGTTCGAACTAAAATTAGTGTCGGTTTTAGGTGTCACAGAAACCAATGTAATCGGTTTTTTATTGAAAATAAACCAAGCAGCTTACAGCTCTTGTTTTTTATTGGAAATAAATATACAGTCGAACTCCCATAACTCGAACTTCTCTAACTCGAATTTTCTCTTACTCGAACCAATTTGATTGGCAGTAGCTCTAAAACAATAAACTACATACAATTCTCCTTCCGTAACTCGAACTTCCATAACTCGAAATTCTCCATAACTCGAACCAAATACTCAAATTTGTATTCTATAACTCGAAGTTTTTTGCTTGTTTGTTTATTTTGTTTATTTGTTTCGCTTTCTTTTGCTTGTTTAGCAGGTTTGTATATTTTACTTTGCTCTTTTTTTCAGGGAAATCCCTTTTTGTACATTACGTGTGTCTTTTGGTTTGCCTAAATATGTTAAAATTATTTGTATGTGTTTATTTCATGGCAAGTAAACCTGTTTTATAATGTTTGTCGATGGAGGGAAATATAAGTTTATAAAAGAAGTCGAGGGTGGATTCAAGAAAAAGGAAGCAGACAATAAATATGGTGTCCCAGCTAGTACGGTCTCATAGATTTTTAAAAATAACGAATTAATTATCAACTCGTTTGAGTCAGTATCTCATCTCTTTAGTAAAATGATTAAGACCCAAATATACAAAATTATCAACATAGCAGTCCTCAATTGGTTTACAGCAGCTAGAAGTCAAACCATGCCGATATTTTACTTCATTGTAACTTGTTTATTACAAATACATACCTACATGCTTAGGTATGAAGCTTTCAAATAGTGCCTGTTTTAAACAAAAAATACAAAATGTACACAAGTTTGCAATTTATTCTCTTTTCAACAAGAAAATTCTGTAACTCGAAGTCTCCATAAGTCGAAGTTTTTTTTGGGATAATGGTGATTCGAGTTATGGAAGTTCGACTGTAGTTGTTAAAAGTTATTTTTTTTATTTTATTTTTTTCAACAGTTAGATTTTTTCTACAGATAAATTGTTAAAATAGTACATATTTTCATGTTTCCGGTAGTCTCCGGCAGCGGGCTGCTGCCAATTCGCAAAAGTCTTTTTCTCACTTTTTCTGCAAACAGAAAATATGCATCAACAGCAGTGGTCATTCTATTTATTTATAACGTTAATTAACTAATTTGTTTAAATTTTTAATAAATTCACTTTATACCTACATATTTTTACAAAACAAAAAAATTACACAAATGTAAACAACAAATGCAACGATGGCATTTATTTCATATGTTTACCGTATTCCACTTCTTATTTTCTTTTCTATAATTTTGCTTCAATTAAAAACACAGGTTTTAACATTATTTTAGCTCAAAAATCATAATTAACAATATTTTCAAACAAAAATTGCATTTATCAACGCATTTAAAAAAAACTCGCTTAAAAAACTAAATATTCATTTAAAAGTACTTTTTTAGTTATAAGGGAAAATAAAATGTACTATACCTAGTTTTCATACAAAATTAAATATAATCAGCCTTATTCCGATTGTCGTTGTCGTAATCGATCAAGTCGTTTTTGGTAAGAGATTAAAGTAACACACAACCAGTTTTCTTTAATCTCTTACAAAAAACGACTTGAACGATTACGACAACGACAACTGGAATAAGGCTGAATATTTAAACTAAAACTAATTCAATAACCATTTTTACATAAATTCATATGCACATACATATTTATTAATAATATAATTATGTTTTGTATGTAATATGTATTTTATTTGATCTTTATTATTTTCTAGTATTAATTAATTGTCGAGCTTTAGGTCTTTTTTTTAACTTTAAATGTTTATTCTGGCAAATGTTAACGCCGTGTTAATATTATTAAAACCATTTATTATGTTGCACAAAGTATCTACGGATAAAACTAATGGCACTTAGTTGGATCTTCAATTATTTCCTCTTCTTCATCATCGGAAGATTCCGATAACTCTTTAAAATTATTCTCTATGATTTTCGAAATTCAAGAGAAATTTACTTTTTTTACTTCCACTGCCGTTTTAAATATTTGTGTTGCCATACATTGCCGGATATTTAAAAACGCAATTTTTGGTAACGCATTTAAGCGATTTATTTTGTTCAAATTTACTTAATTTCGGACAAAAATAATGAATCATTAAATCAGGGAACGCGTTTAAGCGAGGTCATTTAAGCGGGATTTTGTTCATGTAATTATGTGAAAGTTTTGCTTGCCTGCACATTCTGCGCATTTAATCGGGGTGAATTTTAGCGGGAACTACTGTATTACTTTTTGGTTAATAAAAAATTCTAAAATTTTTAAAACAGCTTTATTAGAGGTTAATAAGAAAAAATTAAAAACAGTATTAATAAACGTTTAATAGACTAGTAAGCTGTTATAAACCGTTTGTAAATTTACTTATATTTATTGAAGCTTCAATCCTACTTTAAACATTAAATAAATTTTATTTACAGGTTTTTGTTGAAAAGTCTTTGGCTTTAATATTGCAAAAAGTTTTAAAAATAAATATTTAATAAAAATAATAAATGATTTAAATTTAATTTCCAGAATTTAAAAAAAAAACCTGAATCTATTACAAAATACATTAACAATCTGAAAAGACATCGATTTCAAAAGTTGGGTCACTTGACATGAAATCCCCCATATGTATGTTATATATTTCATATTAAAAAAGTTACGATCGCCACCCTTTTTTTTATTTGTGTCTGTAAGTCTGAATTTACACGTTTCAACTTCTTTTAAATTCCCTTTTAAAGATGCCAATATAATCACACGCAGCAACCGGTTTCAACTTTTTTAGGTTCAAAACAACAATAATTTTAATACCAGCGAATCAAAGAGAAAAAAAGAGAAAACAATTACATGCAGCCATCGTTGTGCATATACCAACAAATAAAAACACAAAGCGTACTGACCGAGTACAGGCATCTCCGTACTAACCCCCTTTCTTCTTTATTCCCTCACCTAAAAACATAAGAGTTGAGCATCAAAAGATGAAACGTGTGAAAGCAGACTAAGAACGCTTTGTAATGATAGAAAATGCTTGGTTGACAACACAGTTTTTTGTTTACACTATGGCCATTTCTTGCCGGACAGAAAAAGTTCGTTGGTAAAGGCCAGTTTACACGGTAATACAATGTATTACGACATTGCAAAAAATTATGTAGAATGAGAAAAATCTTATCATGTAAAAGCAAAATGAGTAAGAGAGAATACGAATACAAAATCTGACAACCGGTCGGTAAATGCTTTTTTTCTAAACCATTTTAGAAACTTATGTATTCTCATCACACCAGAGGTGTATTTTAACGGAGTATATTGAAGGTGGTAGCATTTTTATACAATTACAAAAACAACTAAAATCAACTCAGGAAATATTCATGTTGTTTTTGTAAAAATTTAAAACTGCAACCATCTGTTTTTTTGTTATTATTTTTGATTTTACTTATACCATCCGTGTAAACATGAATTATACTTACAAAAGATTTTTATTTTTTTCTTTTAAACACGGAGAGAATTTCATAATATTTTGATTCTACAAAGTCGTAACACATTGTATTACCGTGTAAACTGGCCTTAAGGGGCGACGCTGTATGTATGACACACTTTTTTTCTTGCGTCTCGCCAACAAACTTTTTCTGTCCTTACGTTTGATTGAAAAATGCTTAGTAAAGAATGTAAATGTGAAAAGAGTTTCGAAGCAACTTTTAAAGAGAATAGAGTAAAAAAATTAGGCGATAACTGCAGAATATAAATGTGGCCTATATCTTATTCGGCAAGTAAAAAATAAAAGTTGGGAAAAAATTGTAATTTTTATGATATTGCTCACAATCGCGACGATCCCTGATTAAAAATGTTTTTTTTTTTTTAATTTGAAGGCTTATAATCACACTGCAACCAAATAACCATATACGGACACCACTACGTGATAAAAGACAAAAAAAAGACCCGTGTCTCCCAGTTTTGCCCAAAGTCATGCACTTTTTTTTATTATGGGCCCCCAAAGATTTGGGGTCTCGGTGTAATTTTTGCAAAAAAGTGACCATTTTTGATTTACTCTGTAAAGCAAAGTTGTAGCTCTTGCCATAAAGAACAAAAATTGTGAAAATATAAAATCAAAAAAACTTCATCTTCAAGATCAAAATCGCAAAAAACTTTAAAAAATTCGATTTCCCGAAAATTTTCACTTTTGCAGATACATAAGTGCTACCTAAACGGTGTTAAGAATCTTTCCTACGAAGTTTATATGTTCTAGAAAGTTGTTAACTGAGATCTTATGTACAATTTTGTAGTTGATTGTTTCCTTGAATTTTGAACGGTTTGCTACCTATGGACCTGAGCAGGGGAAAAAAGGTAAAACAAATCGAATTTTTTAAAGCTTTTTGCGATTTTGATCTTGAAGATGAAGTTTTTTGATTTAATATGTTCACAAGAGCTACAACTTTGTCTCAGAGGTTAAATCAAAATTCCGAACGGTTTGCAAAATATGAGCCTGAGAAAATTATCACTTTTTTGCAAAAATGACACCGAGGCCCCAAATCTTTGGGGCCCAGAAAAAGAATGTGCATAACTTTGGGCAAAACTGGAGACACGGTCTTTTTTTTTGGTCTTTTATCACGTAGTGGTGTCCGTATATGGTTATTTTTCCATGACTTAAAAAATTACACACACTGTAACGATTGACTTTGTGTGTAGTGGGTAAACTCATACCTAAATAAAATAAGATTATTCATATTTTGCTACTTTAATTGTGAAAACAAAAAATAAATGCTTTACAACATTTATAAAATAATTTCGATTCGTTCAGTATAGGCTGAAAGACTTAGAAATAAAATTGCTTTCGAATCGAAAAAGTATTCGATCAATACTGCCAGAATTAGCCCCCAGTTAAGTACGCCTAAAACCGTAATAAATAATGCTATCATAATAAAATTTGGTATGTCATTGTTTTATAGGACTAGAAATCACACTATCAAATTTCGTGAAAATCGGTCCATAATTTACTATGTGCTCCATATAAACCCTACTCTTGGAAATGAATTAAATACGCCTAAAACAGTAGCAGATATTGATATTGCGGTAAAATTTGTTCCATCTTAGCTTCATATGACCAGAAAAAATGTCATACAATTTTGTGATATACGGTCCATAATTAACTTTAGATCCCATATTAAGCAGCCTTCTGAAATTCACGATAAACGCTAAAACCAATTTCACTGCTGTATTGAAATTTATTAAATTTATGTTTTTCAATACCAGAAATCACTGAATGAATTTTGGGATGATTGGTCCATAATTTACCGTATGTCCAATATAAATTCCTTCCTGAAAATCATTTAAATTCGGCTAAAACTGTTACGAATCGTGATACACAAGCTATTTCAAATTTCTATTAAGAAAAGCATAAGACTTTCTGATTGTCGGTCAATAATTTAAAATATGAAGGTCTAAACCGCAACCAATTTTAATGCTGACGTCCGTTTTTATAAAGATAAATTAATAATACATATAAAGATAACATATAGAGCACAATCCTGAGTTATTCAAACTGTCGGTGGAGGGCATCAAAGATACGGCACAGCCAAATATAGCACTCTAGCTTGTTGAAACTTAGGGCCTGTTCGGAAATGCATCACTGCGCTGCATCAGAAAATCAAACTTTTCTTAATGCCGATAAAAAATAATTTCAAGTTTTTTTTTATTGTGTGACTATTATTTTTGTAGAGTATTTGACAATTTTTTGGTCCACATCTACTTCACTGATATATATTTAAGCATTTTAAATCAGTGAGCGCAATGATGCATTTCCGAACAGGCCCCCAATTTGATTAAAAAATTGCAACCATGTTTTTTAAACCAGTTTTCTTCCTACCCTTAACATTTTTATTGCGCCTGTTTATGATTTAGTGTGTGATGTGTACATATTTATATACATATGTAGATCAAAATATTTTAGACCCCCGATCTTTTTCACTAGGGGTCTTCTAAGACCAAAAGTTCGTGCAATGTATGAAAAACGGATTTTTTAAAATCTGGCCCATGAAACTTTTATATTTTTCGAAAAACCGTTTACATACATTGCACGAACTTTTGGTCTTAGAAGACCCTTAGTGGAATTGGATGCAGAAAATATTCTAAAGTGCCTTCTTAGTGTGGAGGTTGTAAGGAGGAGTAAGGAGGACAAAAATGGCCCTTTAAAATGAGTGTTAGAGGGTTAACATATTCTAAGAAAAGAATCGCCATACAATTCTACTGCAGACATCTGAAATTAGTTTTTAGCTCAGAAGTACATTTAGTATATTTTTTTTTATACTTATACCAAACGCCTTTTCAAAAAATTAAAAAATTAAAAAACCCGTGCTAACTTTTCAAAACCCTTTGGCAGAGGCTATTGATATTTTACAAAATACGAAGAAAAGCCTGAATTTTTAACATAAAAACGTGTAGCATGAGTAAGTTTAAGAAAAGCTTAATATAAAAATGAGAAAATTTTTATTGATTTGCTTAACATGTCGATTCAAATAAAAATTAATTGAATCAAACCAAGTTTTCTTGAACATTTTCTGAAAAACTAAGCATTTGTTTCTTGATACGAGAAATTCGATTCTATTTAATAATCAAGAAAACCAAACTAATATTAAATAAATGCAGCTTGATTTGAGAAATATCTTTCTTATTTTTAATAAAAACATCTGACAATGTTGTCATTAACATTGACTAAAATTGTCTTGCAAATGGGTGAACATTGTACGCTTTTTTCATTTGGCAGATGAGTTAATTTAATGCATCTGACAGTGGCACCATTGTCAGAAAAATGACAACATTGTAAGATCTAACCATCGTCTGTACGAAGCTTAAGTTTCATGCACACATATACATTAGGGTGGCAATTTTCGCAATATCACTTAATATCAATGAGCACCGGGTAAACAAATTTGTTTTTTATCTAAAAAAAATATCTGAAAAGTTTGAAGCTAATTTGTCAATAATATGATTATGTATAATTAGTCCAACATTTGTGTTTTACTAGAGAAGTTCATATATGTACATTAGGGATATAACTTTTTGCAATTTTTTGCAAATATCAAAATGGCCCTAGCATAGTCGAATAGGCCATTGAAAATTATATAAAAAAATGGTATTACTTTTTCGCAGTTGTCAAAAAAGTTCACCCACCAAACGCGGTAAAGTTTTTAAATGATTTTTTTTTTATTTATTTACCTAAAAGGCGCAAAAAAGTTTTTTTATCAATATATCAACCTGCATTTAACATTTGTGTAAATACTTACGAAGCTGAATGTATGTCATTGAAAGTTAGGTTATGTACTTTAATAATTAAACAAAATTTTTCAGTTCACTATTTTACTTTATTAATAAAATATTTAAAAATTTTTATTTAAAATGAATGTTTTTTTTTTGGGAGATTTTAGGAAATCGTTTTCGTGGGTGAGGTTTTTTATCCGAAATGACCCCAAAATTATTTTTTCGTAAATAACACAACCTTTGCCATCGCGTGGTGCTAGGGCCAAAAATTGGTTATACCCCTAATGTACATATACTTATTAGAGGCGTTCAAAAAATTAAAGTGAACTCCTAAGTCAATGAATGGGCTAATTTTGTTTATTTGTATATAAAATCATTTATTATGAAGTGTGTTGACGATTGGGTAAAGAAAAGTGGATTGATAAGTTGAATAGCAAATAATACAGACGATAAAATCACTTATTTAAGTTTTTGTCAATTTTTTAATTTTTGTAAAAGTTTTTATTCTAGATGATAACTTAATCAAAATGTAGATACAATTATGTTCTTAAAAATGTAAAAAACACCCAAAATCGTTCAATATTTCAATATTGTACTGACTTCACCATTTAATTACTAGGATTGCCAGGTGGCCGAAATTCGACCACTTGACATTTACTTTCGAGAGAACCTGTACGTTATAAACAAAAACGTACACCATTTAAGAGAACGGCAAAATGCACCTATCTTTGTACGTATGTCTGCATCTAGAGTTGTCAAATATTCGTATATTTCAAAAAAACGGTTTTCGAAAACTTCAAAAAAATCGACTTTTTAAAAAATCGGGATTTCGATTTTGTAACAAAAAACCGTTTTCAAATAATCGGTTTTTCGGATTTTTTTCTTATGGCGAATTTTCGGGATTGATATTAGAACACATTTATGTTTAAAATCGTTTTAAATACAAAATTCTCTTCTTCTCTAAATACTTAAATCAAAGTTAAATCAAACAATATCACGACAATACAACAACAAGAGGCAAAGCGATAACAATCAGCTGTTTTTTGAGACCACCTTGTAAATAATTATACTATTTTATGATATTTTTTTGTATTTAGTAGTGCTACCATACTTTTATCTTATTTAAATAAGACTTTTCAAATAAAACTCAAAAAATCAATCTTTATTTAAATACGATTTAAGTTTCTATGAAAATTAATTTAATTTAGATTTAATTACTATCCTGAAAATTGGGCATTATTATATTATTTATTTAATAAAAAAGTAAAACAAAGCAATTTGTACGTATGTACTTCAGAACAAGAACGTATATTACATGTTAGATATATTACTACATAAAATGTAAGTTAGATGTAAATAGAGATTAGTTTAATAAAACAAAAAAAAATATTTGTTTTTATACCCACACCACAATAGTGAAGAGGGCATTATGCGTTTGTTCTGATGTATGTAACGCTAAACAATATTGGTCCTAGATCCCCCTCTTAGAATGCCGGTCGGCTGGTTGCCTGTCCAAGTAAAGTGCAGGTCGCAATTTTGATAAAATTTAATACATACATTTCATTTGTCAAAAGGACGATTCATATTGAAAATGTTGACTTCTTTCCGGAATAGTCTTTGTGCCCATAAACTCCCGTATTAAGTTGGTAATTAGATTAAAGTTTATTTTCATCATGATGGATATTCACATATGAAAATAAATATCAATGTTTAATTTCTTTTTTTTTTAATAAATGAAAATAACTTATATATATGTGTTCCTCTAACTCCCATTGGAGCATAGGGCGCCAAAATGAAATGAAAATAACTTTAATCAACAAATATATTTATATGATATGGAAATAAAAAGTTTTCGGGTCTCTGTTTACAACTCATCACTAGCAGTTGTTTTAATTTCAACTCAACTGGGGCCTAATTCTGGCAGTCGTGATCGAGTTATTTCTCGATTCGAAAGCAATTTTATCTCAGTCGATACTGAACGAATCAAAATTATTTTTTCAGTATTGTGAAACTCAAATTAATGCTTTACAACACTGAAAAAATAATTCCAAATCGTTCAGTATTGACTAGGGATGCCAAACGGGAAATCCCGAAATCCCGGGATTTTTCGGGACTGACAAATCTCAATTTAACAACTTTTGTGTATCAAAAATTTTTATATGTATAAAAATATTTGTTTAATTGAATTTTTATACTTTCTAATTATTCATTGTTTTATGGCCGTTTTCTCATTACGCGATTATCCTTTTCCCAACGAAAAACTGCACATTAAAGAAATTTGCTTTTCGCAATGTCTCATTTGTTTTCTATTCTGTCGCAAAGCTAACCAGCACTCATCTGCCAATTACACTATGCCACAAAAAAATGAACCTCAGAAATGAGATATTTTCTAAGCTAAATTGGTGCTGCTGAACACAAATATGGCATTTATTTATTTTTCCCAAGCACCGTTTTCGAGATATACGCGAAAATCGTGTTTTTCTGCAGTTGTTTAAGGTATTTCGAAAAATCTCGAGAACTGTTTAACTGAATTGTACAAGATTTAACATTTTGCATAGATTTCTCGTTCAGCACATATCTATACCGTGTGGGTCGGATAAAGATTTACTGAGCTACAGGACTTTAAACTTGAAAAAAATTTGATTTTTTTAATTTTTTCCAAATTCATATTTTTAATTCGCTCCAGTAATGCAATAAAAAAATTAAAAAAATTTTTTTTTTAACATGTACCTATCTTAAATAATATTTTGTTTTAAACGTAGTAAGCGTAAAATTTTTATCGTCGAAAAAAAATTAAGAAATAACGAAATAATAAAATTTGTATATAAAATGAATTGTTTTGTTAAGTTTTCTTTTTTAAAAATAAAAAAATATATATATTTTAACTTTTGTTTATAAGAAAAAGTTGTAAAAGAATTGTTCTGTTAATTTTTCTTTTTTAAAAATTCAAAAAAAAAATAAAATTTAGTTAATTTAAAAAAAGTTGCTTTTAATTGTTTTGTTAAGTTTTCATTTTTAAAAATTCAGACATAAATAAATAAAGTGTTGTTGTTTTTTTAAAAAAAAAGTTGTACAGGCAAAGCTCGGTATAACAAATACTCACTTTAACGAAAATCCGATATAACGAATGAGCAAGTTTTTTCATTAGCTACCTTATATAACGAACGATCAACATTTTTTGCTCCCGGTTTAACGAATGTTTAAGAAAAACAAAGCAAAACCAAAAAGTCGGTACAATACCGTTTGTTTGGATGTGCTTTTTTTGTTTGTACAAAGTATGAGAACATGTAGATTAGTTTTAAGCATAATAAAAGAGTTTTGTTTGAAGTGTTGTTGAAGCAAAATGGTGAATAGGAAAGCATATCATTCAGTGAAAAAAATAAAATTTTTAGAAGAATATAAAAAAGGTGTAAGTCTTTTTCTTATATCGCGTATTGAATATGAATACGCTGATAGAGTAATTTGTTATTATTTTTAAACATATAAGTGTTAGCATACATATATACTACAGTTTATTTTGGATAAATAATTTGTCCCAATATGTAAACACGTATGTACTTACGTATGTAAGTTTAATAAACATGCATATGACATAAACAGCTCGATTTAATGGTAAATGTAGCTTATTTTTTATTTAAAAAAAAGTTCGGTATTACGAATCTCTCAGTTTAACGAAAGGGGCTGACATTATATCATTCGTTATACCGGGCTTTGCCTGTATATTAAAGAAACAAATTAATCCCGAAAAATCCCGAAATCCCGAAAATCCCGGGATTTCGGGATCGGGAATTCCAAAATCCAGAATCCCGGGATTTGTTAAAATCGATCCCGTTTGGCATCCCTAGTATTGACTGAAATAATAAGATTTTAAATTGCTTTCGAATCGAGAAATTACTCGATCACGACTGCCAGAATCAGGCCCCAGAGTTGAGTTGTACACCAGAAACCAAAGACAAAAACAGAACTGTCGCTTACAGTGCAGCCACACGATCAAGATTTTCTTGAATACTATTTGTCAAAATTAACAAAAATTAAAAGTTGTGACGTAGGCTACATTCAATTTTTGAGCAATTTACATTCAAGAAAACAATTCATAAAGGCAAACGAAAAATTTGCTCATTAACCTTGAAATCAGCTGTTTTCTTGAACGTAAATTGAAGCACTCTCTGGAAAGAGAATTTTAAAGGCAAGTTCGTTTCAATTTTTAAAAGTATGAGTGTATTGGTAGAAAAGTGTGAGAGTATTAAAACTTGATAGGCAAAACTTGATCATGTAACCCTCTAGATAACTCATACTGCTGGCAATTATTAAAAACATCTGTGTTGTAGAATACTTCGGCAAGTTCAATAGCTTGGTACTGTGCAAGGCGAATTAACTACAGGTCAAGGCGAATTTATAACAGGTAAGTGCAACTCTACAACTACAAAAAGCCCCATGTATTTTGTTTATGAAATTTTCTGACTTGTTGTCAAATTTCAGTATAGAAACAAAATAATATTTTGACGTTTCACCATTTTTTTAATTCGCCGTGGATACAGCTGATGAACGGCTGACGAGTTGAGCTTACCTGGAGTTAATTCGCCTTGCTACAGGTGGTGTCGAAACGGCATCTGAGTTTGACAGTTCGAGCTTATTTGTTTTGATTTGTTATTGTTTTGCTAATAATGGTTGACGTTTCGAGCTAATGGCACTAACAATGCAATGCAAAAAACCCTATGTTGTTTCTGTTGTTTTTGGATTGTTGTAGTTCCGACACCACCTGTAGTTGAATTCGCCTTGGACTGTGATGAATATGTTACCCTAGGTAAAGGCGAATTCAACTAGTTAATTCGCCTTGCCCTAGGTCTACACTAAAGATAAATATCTCCGCAAGTTGGCAATAACGTCGGCAGCTCAGCTTAATATAAATATAATATATAATATAAATAAATAAATATAATATAAATTCTCTCTTATTCGACTTATTTCTTTAATGTATTTTAATTTGTTTAAGCTTAAGATCTTTTTTTATATAAAAATATTAATTTTTATTATTATTTTTTTTTTTTTTTTTGTTAAAATAAAATTTATATTTTTTTATAAAAAACAACTCTAGCTTAAACAAATCAATATAAATTTAAATAATAAAGATCCAATAAGAAAAGAATTTTATTAATAAAAATAATTTTTGCAATATTATTTTAGTGTTTATTTAATTTTAATTTGCTACATTTTCACAAACTTAATTTTTTCCCCACAAAATTTGCTTCTATTTTCTTCTTTTTTGCTTTTTTTTCAATTGACAACCAAATTTGACGTTTTATGTAAGCAATAATTGTCAACAAAAATGGACTAACAATTATTGCACCATAAATTGCCGGCAATAAGTATGTAAAAAAATTGGTGTCTACTTTAAACATAACATAATTTTGACATTTACTGCAATATATCGGCCCCTTTGCGCGAAATTATCGTATATGCCAATTTTTTTGAAATTGAGTTTTTGATACAATCTTGTTCTATTGTAGGCGAATTCCACTTCGTGCTCCCAAAATTTATTGTATATTTTCATTTTGATATTCCAAGCGAATGCAGAGAAAAGTAGAAAAATGGCAGTTTCACTATTCCAGCTGGCCGTGTGGGTTTTCCTAGCCTACGACTTCAATTCCGTTTTCGTTGCCTTAAAGAGTTTCGCATTCAGAAACATAACATTCTTAATTTTTTGGTAAAACATTTAACTATTTTTAAACCTACCGTTAAAAATCTCCTCTCAAAAGTTAAAATCATAACAACTACATATCGTTACTTTAAACGCAAAAGACATGTCTAACATTTTGTAAATTTTACAGAAAAAGCAAAAAACTTTTTAAAATGATAAATTGCCTTAAACTGCATATTATTTATTTGTCTTCTATTTTTTCTTGTAAAACATTTCAGTTGTTTTAACAATTGACAATGTTGCATATTATGCGAACTGTTAGTTAAGGCCAGTTTACACGGTAATACAATGTATTACGACTTTGTAGAATCAAAATTTTATGAAATTCTCTCCGTGTTTAAAAGAAAATAATCAAATTTTAATTTTTGGTTAGTTAGGGCCTTTTCCGTTTAATGTAACAATATGTTAGTATATGCATGTATGTATTCTAAAAATCCAAATTTCTTTAAATTGCCATATTTTAAATTTTTTACTCACAACTGATATATATTTTTTCGCAAGAAATTAAGGCTTTCTAGCAGCGAATTCCCATCTCGTAGCATGTAGTTTCTCCTTAATTGTAAAACATATTTAACTTTAATTGCCATTTTTAATGTTTACATTTATTTTTCGCTTTATTATTGCCAAGTTTATTTTTGATTTGAGAACAACATTTGAAAACAATTTGATGTCAAATTGAAAAAAAACATTGTATGTCAAATGTTTATATTCAAATCATTATCAACTTAAATTCAAATGATAAAATCAAGCAATTGAAAAAGGCCCAGTGGACTTTTTATCACGACTAACGACAATGTAAGTGCGACCCATCCAAAGTCTGTATTCAGACACTACATACATTGCAATCGAAGGTTGGATGCGCCCAATCATTGTGGTGATTCAGAGGGCACTAAGATTTGTAGCAATGTAATGAGTTCTTTGTAGCAGACATTGTATAAGTGTTAGATGGGTCCGATTAAGATCAATCATCGGATGGGTTTCAGCTTTTTAAAATTTGAATAAAGTAGAAATCCATGTATTTTTCAAACGTTTTTATAATTAACATTTATGTATGTAGGTAATTAGCTTAAAAATAATATACATAATTATTTTTTTATTTCACGAAACCTAACGAAAAGGTCTGGCTTTATGAATTTTAAAACGGTTTCCTATTTTTTGGCCGTAGTCCTTTTCAGTAAGCCCTTCGCACTTGATTGCTTCTGTAAAAAGGGCAGATAATAAAAAATGGAAAAAAATATATTTAAAATACACACTTATATTTTCAACAAATTTATAATTTTTAATTATTTTACAATTAACAATTACACTTGCGCTTTTAAACGCACTTTAAATTTTGAAGTTTTACTTTAAAATGTCAAAGCCCAAACTGAAAAAATAACGGAACAAAAAGTAGAAGAAACCAAGCAAAATGCACAATGAAAAAGTGCAAAAAATATGATACATTACGAAGCCGTCCAAATCAGATGCTACTGCGATGGCATCATTTTATTTTCGTTTGTTTTGTTTTTGATTCTTATTTACATTTCATTTAACAACGGGATATCAATAAAGGCCAGTTTACACGGTAATACAATGTATTACGACTTTGTAGAATCAAAATATTATGAAATTCTCTCCGTGTTTAAAAGAAAAAAATAAAAATCTTTTGTAAGTATAATTCATGTTTACACGGATGGTATAAGTAAAATCAAAAATAATAACAAAAAAACAGATGGTTGCAGTTTTAAATTTTTACAAAAACAACATGAATATTTCCTGAGTTGATTTTAGTTGTTTTTGTAATTGTATAAAAATGCTACCACCTTCAATATACTCCGTTAAACTACACCTCTGGTGTGATGAGAATATATAAGTTTCTAAAATGGTTTAGCAAAAAAGCATTTACCGACCGCTTGTCAGATTTTGTATTCGTATTCTCTCTTACTCAATACATTTTGCTTTTACATGATAAGATTTTTCTCATTCTACATAATTTTTTGCAATGTCGTAATACAATGTATTACCGTGTAAACTGGCCTTAAGACTGATCTGATTTGGATGCTAGTTGTATGCGATTAACGAAGTTGTTTTTTATTTTTCTTATTGACATTATTGTGAACAATCGGATGTGTTTCAATTTGTAATAACTTGCGGACCGTTGGGGGTTTAAGAATTGTGTTTTATGTCAAATGATAAAGTCATTTCATATCAAAACTTTGACCTCGTGTTTGTTGGGTGTCTTGTCTACTGTCCTAGTTAGCACTTTTTTTTAATTATTGATCATATTCGAGTCTCTTTTGACTCCTCAGCGCGGTTAAAATAATAATTTATGCGTTAGTTTTTGAGTCGAAAATGACTGTTCATTCGGGAGAAATTGGTTCCACACCCGCGACTCTTCTGAAAGACTCTTTTATGGCTCGCGTTTCTGATCAGTTACGACTCATTTTCGAGCCATTTTTTGCTAATATTTATAATCAATTTATAAACTGTTTCGAGTTATTTTTCAGCCACCAACGACTTAGCTGAAAGACTGTTTAATGACTCGCGTTTCTGTTTAGTTATGACTCATTTTCGAGACAGTTTGTGCTAGCACTTTGAAATTACTTTTTTATGTTTTTATGTAATCATTTATGGTATATTATCATTTTTATTTCTTACAGCCAGAACTGACTGACATAAATAAGCACAAATTTAAAAAACTCACTTGCTTCGAAATCTGATAACAAAAAATTGTCCCGTTATAAACGGAAACAATACCAAAATAAACATAATAAGGGTAATAACGATGGTCATTGTGCAAATTTGCAATTTGTAAATTTGCAGTGCATAATATGATTGATTGATGATTGATAATTTTATTAATTTTTTTTTTTTTTTGTTAAAATAAAATTAATATTTTTATATAAAAAAGAACTAAAACTCAAACAAATTAATATAAATTTAAATAATAAAGATCGAATAAAAAAAAATATATTAATAAAAATAATTTTTGCAATTCTATTTTAGTGCTTATTTAATTTAATTCTTTTACTACAATTATAATTTACTACTATTTCACAAATTTAATTTCTTTCTCACACAATTTGCTTCTAGTTTTGTTTTTCCTTTTTTTTCAATTGACAATCAAATTTGACGTTTTATGATAGGAATAATTGTCAACGAAAAGGGACTAACAATAGTCACAACATAAATTGCCGGCAATAAATACGTACAAAAAATTGCTGTCTACATTAAAGATAACATAATTTTGACATTTACTGCAATATATGCCGCAATAATTATCTCTGGTATAGACGGGCAGTTATGTTCACAGTGATCAAATAAAATACAACGTTGTGTTTTTCGTATTGTACTTATTGTAGTATCGACACCACCGTTAACATGAATACGCCTTGGTTAGTGTGTTACAAGTAGAGCCGAATTACAAACGTCGATATCTATCAACATTTTACGTAAAATGCTGTAAAAACGCATATGAAAAAAACTTATGTGGAATATCTATGAAATAATGCTGATAGAGTTGTACTCTGTTCATTTTGTGAAAAAGTTCGAAAATCTTCCTGCTTTACACAAGTCTTACGCATTTTGAATAAAATACAAACCTGTCATGATAAGATTTTTGAAAATTGTAAGCCAATAATTAGATCAGGGCAGGGTTGTTAGATGTGACGATTTTTCGTCATTTTGACGATTTTTTTGAGAAAATACAGTAAAATGACGATTGACGATTTTTTTACTAAGAGTAATAGTGTTATGACGATTTTCTGGCATCAGTAAAACACTTACAAGGAATATTCACAATTATATTGGGAACAGCCCAAAACGTAAAAATCAATTTTTCGAAATACAAAAATTATTGGAAATTAAACAAAAAAAATGCTTCCCCCATCACAAACCAGGTGGCTTTCATTAGAAGCGTAAGTAATTGGAATTCTACAATTATATGAATGCCATCGATACTGCCAAAAATATACACTAGAGCCCCGATTTGCGTCGGTCCTATTTGGTCCGCTTTTAAAAATTGGTTAAATCCGCTTTGCGTTTTTATGATTTAGATTTGCTTTGCTACACGATTGCATTTTTTCGCTGAAGTCATTCTGAAGTTCTATTTGCTTGTAAAAAGGCGAATTCCCATTTAATTCTGTTAGGTAAGTTATTCTGAGTATAATTGCGTGTTAAGAAGTAAGAAATTGGTTCTCAATAAAAAGTTGTGTAGAAAAATGAGTGCAAAGAGAAGAAAATGCATTTGTTTCGAACAAAAATTTAACGTAATGAAACGTTTCAAGTCAAGTGAAAAGACTGTTGATATAGACAGAATCCTTGCTTTAGCACCTTTAACAGTAAAAACAATTTTCAAAAGTGATAGCGCTAAAAATTAATCATTTAAAGCTAGCTCGAGTTAATAGCAAATGAGATTTTATTTTTTATTAAATGTTTTTGTGAATATGGATAAATTAAATAAATAAATAATTTGTTATTTTTTTATGAAAATATATTTTTTCTTATGTATTTCTTTTCAAATGATAAATATGTATATTTCAGCCCACTTGCTGAAATAAATAGAATAAAACTTAACCATATCACTTTCTTTACCATAAATAGAATTTCTACTAAACATTTATATTTTTGAACCAATCAATGCAATAAATTGTCTCTAATTTGTAAATTTAAATATTTGACGATTTGTTGACGATTTTGTTAAAGGTTCGTGACGATTTTGACGAATTTTGTTAGAACTTTTGACGATTTTTGAAGAAAAAAGCCTAACAACCCTGGATCAGGGAAGCATTTTCGTAAAATACTGAAGACTTTGTGGGATAGTGTATAACGGCCTTAAACGATATCGGTAGTTCAATTAATAAAGTTACTGAATTTAGTTACTGATATATGTATTAATAAATAATTTTATTTTGATTTAAATATTTTTAATTTATATTTTAAAAATGTTAATAAAAATATTCTCTACTTCTTTATATATTATAATTATAATTTCGAACGTGCACTTTCGCATAGAATTTTATATGAAACATATTTTAAAAACTGAGTGTTTTTCATACATATTTTCTATGCGAACGTTAATATTCGAAATTATTATATATTTCTTAAAAAATTCAAATAAAACTATTTAACAAAAATTTTTTTAACGGCCGATTTCACCAAGTTCAGTTTTAATCAACTATCAGTTATAGCTGTCAAAACACATTGTTAACTGAAAGTTAAAGTAATAGTTAGTTTTAACTGAACTTGGTGAAATAAGCCATAAGTACATAAATGATACAATTTTTTTTCGTATATGACCTCTGTTCTTTCCTAAGAATCCACCACCACGTCCTGTGAAGCCGCCCTCCTTTACCACTAGCATTCTGATTACAACTTTTTGGCGGTGTCACTTTTTTATAGTAATTTTTTATCTCACTACTTTAGTTACAAATTAAATAATTAATTTAATCGATTTTTTTAATACCAATGGCAAATATTAAATTTAAAGCGGCTCATACACTTGCAATAAAATTGTTCAAATTTACGTATTGTACAATTATATCGCTAATGTGTATGTGGTATTTAAAGGTGGCACAATATATTGACAACAATCAAGACTTTTGATTTTTATTGCACAAAGAAAAGAAAGTGAAATGTGTTGGCAACATTGTACAATGCTGTTTATGTTATTACTATAGGTCAAAGATAGGCAAACACATACATGTGTATTTTTTAATAATGTTAGTGCTATATTACTCTCCTGCTCTCATTGTTATTCAGCGTTGCCATAATTCTTTTTTTTTTTTTTTTTGTTGAAAATATTGCATATTAAACTTACGTACGGAAGAAAACAATTCAGTGTCGCATGAACAGTCATACCAAGAGGTTGTGTTGATGCTTTTTTTTATTGAAGTTTATAAAAAATAAACACCGAAATCGTCTCACAGATGAACATCTCGAAGACCTCATGCGTATAAAATGTTGTCCCTACAAGTTTGACATAGATGAAGTAATCAAAAGTTTTGAATGAGTTAAGTTTTTCTTCTCTGTCACCGTTATGTGTTGCAATGTTACAATATTAATGGATTATAATGAAGCCATTAAAAGGCAAAAATGTCGTAAGAAATATACCAAAATTGAAAAAAGGTATACAGGGGTGTGCTGGAAATCGCAAACGCAAAACGCAAGAATTTTAAAAGTCGTTTACTAGTAAGTTGTCTGTAATTTTGGGACAAATATTATACAAACATTTCTCTATTAAACAGAATTTTGTAACAAAAATCATAAAAATTAATTTAAAAGTGTATTAAAAACAGCCTCCAAATTCTTGCGTTTTGCGTTTGCGATTTCCAGCACACCCCCCATAATGTAAAACTGCGCAATTTACAAAAAAAAAAACTCATTTTTTAAACAAAGAACTTATATACTGCCTGTTTTTAGAAAACGTAAACAAGTGAGTGAGTGAGAAATTATATTGGAAACAACAATAAAAAACGAAAATTTGTTTTTGTTTTCAGTATAATTTCTCACTCATTCACTTGTTTACGTTTTCTAAAAACAGACAGTTAAAAAAAAAAATTTTAACAGAAAAAAAAACAATTTACAAAAATAATTATTTTTTAAACAAAGAAATAGAAAAAAAAAATTTTTTTTAACAAAAAAACTTATTTTTTAAATTAAATTTTTTTAACAGAAAAAAACTTTTTTTAACAAAAAAATTAACATTTGGCAACGCTGCTCAAGCAACAAGCGTAACACAACATACCTGTGCGACTGCTCAAGCGAGACTGAATTGTTTTCATTTTTTTCTTGTGTACGTGTGCTTAAGTACGTGTAAATAAGAGAATAACAAAGCGCCCATGGGCGGCCTTTTGCCTATCTCTGCTATAGGTTATGTTCACCTTTTTATTGAAAGAGTGAAACAATTGTGCGACTTATTGCATAATATAGGACAAAATGGAAATAATATGGCGAATATCATATACAATAATATTGCTAGTGTATGGAACGCTTAAGAAATTCACAAATTTTTACACGCGTATGATAAAAATATATTAAAATATTGGCATTATTTCGGAAATGTTAGTTGTACCATTCTAACATATATGTTAGAGTGGAACAACTAATGTAAAATTGTTGCAAGTGTGTTAGTAATTTTTTTAGTTTTGGTTATGCATTTCTTGTAGGGTAGTTTATATAGAGCAAAATTAAAAAAACTAACCGAAACTCTTGTGTGCATGTGATTTTGCCTCTCTCTTTAACTAATTAATTCCTCTCGTCTACGAAAAATATATCTCGACTGCTTACTCTACTGCTTTTTATAAGTCAATGATAACATAAATAATGGTTAATGCTAACAAGTTAGTCATAACGTAAATATTGGTTAGCACTAACTAGTTATTCATAGCGTATAAATTGGTTAGTACTAACCTTTATAAAAAAATAATTTTTTTAATTTTCATTTTAAATAAAATTTTTTTTCATTGAAAAAATTATAACCCAATTAATAGTCAGGAAATTAGGCTTCAGAAAAGTATCGTTACTTCTGTGGCTGCTTTATGATGTTCCACTTCGTGCATGGGTCTGGAAATGAAGGTAAACGTACGTGTGACCAATTAATTGTGACCAAGAAATCAAATACATACTTGAAAAGTTATCGAGATTTTTAATAACACTTTTTGTTCCTTTATTACCACTGGCAAATTTTAAACGATTATCCTGGTCAAATCCACCACCCGCATGGCCGCTACCTGCTTAACGACCTCTCGTTTCAAAACTACCGCTTTGTACATGACCTCTGTTGTTTCCAGACAATCCACCACCACGTCCTCTGAAGCCTCCATCAGTACACGTTCCTTTGCCACTAGCATTCTGATAATAGTTTTTTTATAGAAATTTGTTATCTCACAACTTAAGTTACAAATTATATAATAAATTTAATTGATTTAAGAAATTCACAAATTTTTACACGCGAATGACAAAAATATATTAAAAAATTGGCATTATTTGGAAAATGTTAGTTGTACCATTCTAACATATATGTCAGAGTGGAACAACTAAAGTGTGTTAGTAATTTTTTTAGTTTTGGTTATGCATTTCTTGTAGGGAGGTTATCAAGGCGAATTCATGTAAACGGTGGTGTCGATACTACAACAAGTAACAACACCAAAAACACAACAATGTATTTTTTTGTTGCTTTCGTTGATCCATATGTCAAAATCACAAGGAGCTTTTGACATTTCTCTCTCTAATTAAGAAAAAAAGACGCCACCTGAATAATGAATTCGCCTTGGAGGTTATGTTCACCTTTTTGAATGAAACCATTGTGCGATTTTGTATAATATAGGACAAAATGGAAATAACATGGCGCATATCATATAAAATAATATTGCAAGTGTATGGGCCGCTTAAGAAATGGCGTTCTTGACTAGTCAAACTTGACGTGTGTGTACCGGCACTCTCATTTCAAGATTATTTTGGAACGAAGTCATAATATTTTTATATATTTGTCAACAACAACCCATTATTATTTTACTCCGAATGATTTTGAACGGGATTTTACAAGTACTAAATTAAATTTAATAATATTCGTCCTTTCTACTCCGGCTTATAAAATGTCTTTCCTCTTTCTGCGTACTGCCTAAGATTTTTATTTTCGTTTAAAATTTGAGATTGCATTTGAAAAATATTTGTCCATTTTGACAAAAATTTCGCTTATTTTCCACGAAAAGTCGAAAACAATTGTTATATTTTGTTAGTTTAAATTTTTGTTAGCCTTTTCTTGTTTTGGTTTTAATCGGTGCTGCCAGATAAATTTGTGTCAAAATCGTCAATTTCCTGAGAAAAAAATAAAAAAGATCGTCTTTTTTGTTTTAAAAATCGTGCAATTTAAAATCAATTTTAAATAAATTTGTTTCGACTTTTATTAAAAAATAATCAAACAAAAACATAGTTAAAGTTCATGGGTATTTAATAATTTTTATTTAATAATTGAGATATAAATCTTTAATTTACCTATTCCTATAATCTTTTTCTTTTTTACCTTTAATAGACTTAGTAGAATACCTTGTAGTTAAAATTAAAAAAATCGGTTCATAAATAAACGGGTTAAAGACCCAGTAAAATCTTCGCCTACAAAATAATATGTTAAGTAATCAGAAACACATAAAAGCACTACATACAATTCTACTGAAAAACTAATGAAGGAAGGGTTGTGCCAAAAAGAACAAATTCAAAAGTAAGTCATTTTTTTTTATCTTAATACATCCAAAAAAAAGTAGTTATCGAAGTTCTTATGGAAGAAAGCTACTTAATAACGAGTGAAAGAAGCTATCCATTTTGAAAAAGTTTTTACTGGGAGACAAACAAATTTCTTTCTTGCCGGAATAATGGTTTTGGCACAAAAGTGTACATATAAGATAAGAATATCAAATATCAATCATATTTTGTATATGTATATAAGAAGTATTAAATGTTCAAAATAAGCCAAGTCGGTCCATTACTTTTCCTCGAAATTTTGCTTTTGCCGATACGTTTTTTATGGAAGAAACAAACAATTTCGAGGACAATTTTCACAATAGGGATAAATATAAAAATTTAAGCAGCCTTGTTTCTAAAGATATGTATCTTTTTTTCTAATAAATAAACATATAAAAATATTTACAATTATCTTATTTCGAAGACTAATGCCCGTAATTTCTACAAATAGATATCTAGTGGTGTTCATAACTAACAGTTATCTTTACCTATCCGGTATCACTATTGTGGTAAATTCAACGTTAATTTTGCCTACGTGAATTAACTACCGAAAATCGATGGGGTAAAATACATTACACTTTAACCCGTAGGTTAGAAATACGTTTCAAAATTATGAAAACCATAGATAATAGGCTGACTTCCAAAACGTCAATTGCTTTGTATTTAAACAAAGTATAATGTTTCATAACGCCGCAGTACAATATATATACAATGCAAACCCTTCCAAAACGTCACTGCCGAGTATTAGAAACGCATCAAAAAAGCAATCAGAGCATCGGTTTTAAAGTTGATGCTTTGTGACATTTAACATTTTATTTGCAAGCAATACAGATTTATTTTAAAAGTATTATGCATTGCATCACTTACACCCAGGCTACAACTGACATCAAATGGTTAACATTAACACTAACATCATGTTAGTGTTAGGTATAGCCTCCTCATGTTAGTGTTTTGTTTGTGTTTTAACAGCGTTGTTAAGCAATCTGTCTTGAAAGCTATTTTATAACATAACTTGACGTTTAAGTTTGACAGACAGCTTTTTTGTTGTTGCTTTTTATTAACTTTTGTATACAACTTGTCAATAATACGCGCGTGGCTGTTAAATAATTAAAATTAAAGCGCAAAATAAAGTGGAAAATAAGTTTTCCGAAAATAAATTCATTTTAAAAGCAAATTGGTAAAAAAAACTTTTTCTTCGCTATGAATATAACACACAACCTGTCTTTAGCTTGTTTTTAAACTTATGTTGTAAGATATTTACGTGTTCTCCACCTAAAACACATTGGCAATTTGACGAAGTTATTCTGCCGGCGTTATTGCTTGTGTTAAGACATCACAAATTGCACGTGTGGCCGTAGGGTTACATTTCAAAACTTTTTAATAAACAAAACACATAGTTGCATTGTTTCGGTACTTTGTGCGCGTACATGGTTGAAATACAGTAGCGAAATTGTGTAAGAACTTTGTATTAGTACGTTTTGGAAGTCAGCCATACCTATACACAGCTAGATACCTATTTGTAGAAATTACGGGCATAAGGGGCTTATAGTGTAAAACGCAACGCCAACAATTTCATTAAAAGCAAAAATAAAATCAAAAATATTTTATAAATTTGTTGTTGCTTTCTACAGACATTCATATTATTTTTTTTTTTTCAATTTTCAACGCCACAAAATAGAAGTGTTTGAAATTTAAAAATTCAAGATGAATTTCTATAGAAAGTAACAACAAAATTATAAAATATTTTTGATTTTGTTTTTGCTTTCGTCACTTTTTTTAGAAAAAATCATCAAAACGTCACTTTGTTAATATCGAAACAAAAAATCGCCAAGATGACGATAACTCGTCAAATCTGGCAGCCCTGTTTTTATTATATTTATTTCTTTTGTTGACGTTTCGCTTTTATTTGACACTTAATTACTGGAAATATTCCAGTATAAACAGAATTTGTTGTGTCTGTTTTCGCATTCAAATACAGAAACACTTTTATCTCATAAATCGAGAAACGATGGAATTTTTTGTTTCACACTTCATGTAAGAAATTTTACGATGCGAGAAATACAGAAACGAGCTACAGCTTGACCGATTTGGAAAATTTTTACCTAAAATCTTTTACGCCTACTTTTTTCGATTTACCTAAAATCAGAAAACGTCTCCATCGATCATTAGTAATCCGCTACCGAGCGAAGCCGGGGTGGCCAGCTAGTATTAAATAAAAGGCAATCGTTAAAAAATGTCGAGGTATTTTTTAATTTTCATAGATTACTTATGGTGTTTTCTTTTCTACAAAAAATGTGACATTTTATTTTAAAAAAATGCAATTTGGTGTCTGTTTCCTAAAAATTTTGCTCCCGTAAAGGATGAGTTTTTTAGAATAAAACAAGCCACCCTTTTCGGGAGCAAAATTTTTAAGAAACAGACACCAAATTGCATTTTTTTTAAATAAAATGTCACATTTTTTGTAGAAAAGAAAACACCATTAGTGAATCGATTTTTCATTGTAGACAACACTAAACTTAAATGACAACCAAAACGCTCATAGTTTTTAGCATGACAATACAAAAAGAAGAAAATAGCTTAATAACTAATGCGGTGTTATTAAATGTTTTTAAATACGGTTTCTTATTAGAGGTTTATTAAACAAAAACTGTTTTATAACTTTGGTAGACCATAAACCTAAACTAAAAATTTTTTGAATTGGACCGTAAACATTTACTATTCATAACTCTTTAATGGTTTGTTCTTGAAGAGTTACTGTTACATAATTTTAAAACTTATGACAAACCTCTATATACAAATTTGTAATGTTATTTTTAAAAAATTTTTTTAATCTGCTACCCACCCCAATTTTTCGAAAGTGACAGCTGGTGGCCTTAATAGCCCTTGAGAGCTATCGAAATCATTTAACAGATTTTATAAACACCCAAATTTACAGATTTTATTCATTTAACAAATTTTTGGAAAATTTTTGAATTTTTTTGCTCTAATACAGGATCCCCCCTAAACTTTTAATTTTTCGAAAATGACAGCTGGTGGCCTTAATAGCCCTGGTTGAGGGCTATCGAAATCATTTAACAGATTTTATAAACACACAAATTTACAGATTTTATTCATTTAACAACTTTTTGGAAAATTTTTGAATTTTTTTGCTTTAATACAGGATCCCCCCTAAACTTTTAATTTTTCGAAAATGACAGCTGGTGGCCTTAATAGCACTGGTTGAGGGCTATCGAAATCATTTAACAGATTTTATAAACACACAAATTTACATATTTTATTCATTTAACAACTTTTTGGAAAATTTTTGAATTATTTTGCTTTTATACAGGATCCCCCCTAAACTTTTAATTTTTCGAAAATGACAGCTGGTGGCCTTAATAGCCCTGGTTGAGGGCTTTCAAAATCACTTATCAGATTTTATAAACACCCAAATTTACAGATTTTATTCATCTAACAACTTTTTAGAAAATTTTTGAATTATTTTGCTTTAATACTGGATCCCCCCTAAACTTTAAATTTTTCGAAAATGACAGCTAGTGGCCTTAATAGCCCTGGTTGAGGGCTTTCAAAATCACTTATCACATTTTATAAACACCCACATTTACAGATTTTATTCATTTAACAACTTTTTGGAAAATTTTTGAATATTTTTTCTTTAATACAGAATTCCTTCTAAACTTTTAATTTTTCGAAAGTGACAGCTGTTGGCCTTAATAGCCCTGGTTGAGGGCTATCGAAATCAGTTATCAGATTTTATAAACACACACATTTACAGATTTTATTCATATAACAACTTTTTGGAAAATTTTTAAAATATTGTATATTTTGTATATAACAACTTTTTGGAAAATTTTTAAAATATTGTATATTTATGATTAACTCTCTAAATAATAAAATATATTTCGAATGTCGTTAAATAAACTGTTTTTGACTCTAAATTCGGTAAAATATTTAAAAACCGACAGTTATGAAACACTATCTCGATTTTTCTGTTTGTTCTTATTTCTAATAATGTTTTTTTTGCTATACACGTGCT
Organism: Pollenia griseotomentosa; assembly: GCA_963931875.1. NCBI lineage: Eukaryota > Metazoa > Arthropoda > Insecta > Diptera > Polleniidae > Pollenia > Pollenia griseotomentosa. The sequence goes on from OZ007565.1 coordinate 9,553,528, forward strand.
CAGCAATATTGTTATTGTTGCGGTTGATTTACATAAAAAAAAATTGTTATTTGCGGTTTAAAAAAGTTATTTTGTTCACAGTGATCTAAAATGCTGCAATTTTTGATACATTAATGAGGGGGAAAAAATACCAAATACGGGATATTTAATATTTTTCTTCAGCTTTTTGGTTCAACAACTGGTATTTTCTAATTATCGTTAATATTGGACCTTAAAACATATAATTCAAGATACAATGTCCTGAAAAAGTAAGCGCGTACAACCTGTACATATTTTGGAACAATACGGGAAATTTACTTTCTGTTATTTGCTTTTGTGTTCTACTAGTAGTACTTTGTTAATTTTCTATACTATTGAACTTAGAAACACAAAATTATAGGTTAAATTTGTTAAAACCTAGGAACATATATATATATATATATATATATATATATATATATATATATATATATATATATATATCTTTATGAAAGAAAAGGCCCGATAACAAAGAAGCGGGTTAAATGCTAGAATTTAAACAAGTTTTTTTTTTTTTTTTTTTTTTTTTTTAGTGTTTATTTAAAGAAAATTCATGTTCTTAAAACTATAAATAAACAAATAGTAATTATAAAAAAAAAACATATTATTATACATAGTCCCATAATCGGGCTCTCAAGTATACTACTTATATATGACAATTTTAAAATTTTTTAGAAATTAATATACGAATTTTTTTATATACTTAATATACTTAATATAATACCATGTAACAAAAAATTTCAAAAAAAAGTTACTTCTTTATTTATATAATAAAAAGTTCTGTCAAGGGGTAAAAGTAGGAATTTAAACAAGTTAAAACCTGGAAAAGAAAACTTTGGCATAAAAATACATATGTCCACGAAGAAAAAGGAGACGCTAACGAAATAGCGGGTTAAATGCTAGTAATAAATAAAATTGCAGCAACAAAAATTGCAAGTCTGGACGATCACTTATATGTATTTTCTTAAGGGCATTATAAACCACACAAATAGCTTGGCAAACATGTCAAAATATTACGTTTGTACCAATATTTTGTGTTTTTAATTGGGGTGTTTGCCGTTTGAACAAACATTTGAAGCAATTTTTGTAGAAATGTTAAAACTTTTTAATATTCATTTCTGCGAAAACTTTGCAGAGTGAAGACGTTGAAAGAGAGGCATTAAAATAATTTTCTATAGTAAATTTAATTTAATAAATTAAATTTTATTTCTTCGACCTTTTTTATTATTAATAAAAATAAATAGTTTTTTCGAGCTCGAGGCCAATTATTTGTTAAAATGTATATAATTTTTATTATATTATTTGTTCCAATATTTCGACATCCATCGGATAACATTATCAAGGAATGAGTTACAATTATATTAGTAAGAGACGTATTACTGTCTCCACATTCAATATTGAAGTAATACGTCATAATCGGATATCGAGCTCGAAATTTTTATTAGTAAATTGAATTTTTATTAGTAAATTGAATTTTTTTAGCAGTATTGTTTGCCACAAAACATCTCGTTGTTTAAATCATTTTTAACTATAAAATCTTTGCCTTTACTTTATAATTCATCTCCGTTTTAACAAAAAGTAACAAAATTGCCGCAGTATTATCGGCGACTGCATTCATTAAAAACAAAACAAATATGAAAAATTGATGTTTGTACGAAGTACATTTTTGTTGTTTATTGGCAAAAGCAAGACGGAAAAAGTGTGTGTTTGCCAAGCATTTTGTGTCGTTTACTCCCAGTCTACAACTGACATGAAATGCTTAACATTAACAGTAATATGATGTTACTGTTGGGTATAGACTCATCATATTAGAGGTTTTCTCATGTTATAACACGGTTGTTAATGCAAATGTTTTAACCACGCTTTTATAACATCGTGTTATAACAGCAAATCATGTTAGTTGTAGTCGTGGAGTTACTTTGCCCTTTACTGTCTTGCCGGTTCTGTCAAATGTGTTTATAATTCTAGGTACATAATTCGTTCGGAACTTTCGGCACTTGATTGTTCATTACAATCTTGCTTTTAATTATAATAATGTTGAATATAACGTAAATTACTGATTATTTTTTAGGAGAAAAACATTTAGTAGCTACTAATCGCTAAATGTTTTAACATTTTAAAAATTAAATTACTTGTTAACGGTGTTCATTTCTATTTTAGCGATATTCTTTGGAAAAAATTTGGCAGCAGTGGGACAGCCTACTTCAAGCCGTCGCCAAAGATTGTTTACCACCGCCGTTGGCAATTTACCACCTTGGACTTGGATCTCTTGTAAAAATAAAATTTTTATAAAAAAAAATTAGTCTGCTTTCCAAAACGTATAATAGTGGTTCGGTTGTGTCCGTTCGATTGTATCGGATAATATAGGCGCGTATTTGTGTTGAAACAAAAACAAATGCCAATACCGTTATTTATAGTAAATTGATTTATTGAAAGTGAAAGAAAAAAATACAGCTCATACTGTCTACAAACGGTATTGGTTTTGCGTGTGTGTTTTGGCATTTGGATTTCTCGCTGGTTTTGGTTATAAAGTCGTTGAGGTATAAAAATTTGTTTCTGTTAAAATTGTTACAAATTCGTAATACACATTATTAATTCCTCAATTGAAGTCATCAACATGCCAATAGGTTGATGTCATTCGTCTCTTAAATGAAGTGATGTGATTAAATTAAAAAATGCATCACTTCATAATGAAGTGATGCGATTATTTTAAAACAATTTTCAAGGTTCTTTTAAGTCCATATGGATGAATAGCAAAATGCTTGCTAAAACTTTTTTAATAGTTTTTCAGCGAAATAATTTTCTTCAGTAACTACAAAAACAACCAAAAGTTCTCCAAAACTCAATACACACTTGTATTTAAATTGGTAGTATATATTATCACCTTTATTGCAGTATGCCCCAAGTAACTTTCTTCGGTACAACTAAATCATTATACATTTATATTTAAAAAAGAAAAATTCTTTATGAAATTATATTGATTTTTGTGTGTGTGAGTATGTACAATACTCCTGTAATGACTTGTTTAGGGCTTATTGTTTTTTTTTTTGCTAACAATCAAACAAGGTGTCAAAAATTCTTTGATAAAAAAAATTAAATTGCAATGAATAAAGTGCTGATTTTTTTTTGCAAAATAAAAACTAACTCGAATTCAAAAAATAAAACATATCACGCCTACTGTTAAGTCATATAAAATAAATATATTTATTAAAATTTCATTTCTTAAGACAAATTTTTCACAACACATGGGCAATTTTACAACCCCTTTTGATTCATTATTTTGTGTGTAGAAGAATAAAACATTGGCAGAACAATATGCTCATATTCTTTGGAGTCGATAACATACATGTACGCACTTCTGCTTGAATTTCAGGTTAAAAGTTTTGCTTTTATTAATATTTTAACTTGCAACCAGCGTTGCCACAACCAAAAAAATTTTAATCAAAATGTAAAAATAAAGTAACCAAATGAAAAAAAATGTAACGAAAATACCTATGTATGTATTAAAAATACACCTCTTAGGTGTCTATTAACAAGTGTAAAAAAGGCTTTAAACCGCTGGATCGATTTTTATAAAATGTTGACAGTATGTAACGTGGCCTCCAATGCAATGTTAACACTTATATTTTTGTCTGTTTAAAAAACAATAAACTGTAGACCTTCTAAACATTTTGGCCGTAAAGGTGGTTTTACTCGAAATGTTTTTTGCAGTGGGCTTGTCAGCAGTGTGAACATTTTTGCATTTAAATTTAGCATTCAAAATTTTGATTAAGCTGCAAAACTTTCTTCATTCATTCGGCATTTTATTTAGGATTTTTATGTTTTTTATAGAGTGATACAAGTTTAAATCATAATAAAACATAGTAATAAATTTTTGATATCAATGAAACTGTCTTTATTGGATGACATTAATGTTTAAGTATGATTTCGGCCATGTGTCCGACGCGGCTGGCGCGTAGAAAGCGCAATCTGGAACGTCAATTTTCAACAACTTTTCTCATTCTGACCATCATCGTCTCCGCCAACCTATAAAGTGCAGCAAACAGAAATTTTCTGTGAATGTAATGGTGTTTCGACAAAAGCTTGTGGATTCTCCTCACTCCAAATGCGACAATTCTGCTTATTTACGTACCCATTCAACCAGAAATGGGCTTAATCGGAAAATAAAATTTTAAATGGAAATTCTAAATCAATATCAATTTGTTTGTTTATTTTGATTAAAAATTTCCACAATTTGCACGCGTTGCTCTAACGTAAGTCGATCCATAATGAAATTTCAAAGAAAACTAAAAAGGCAACTATTAGTTAAATGGGTGGTCAAATAAAGCCAACTCAAAGTTGTATCACTACAAAAAAAACACCCTTTATTTGCGTATGAAAATGGATTAGTTTTATCTTAAGAAACGTCTTACCAGTTTTGTAAAATAAAATTATATTTACAGAATCTTAGAAATGCCCTAATCATGTTGATTAAACAAATTATTTTCCATTTTTTTTATTACATATAAAGGTAAGAAATTTTTCATTGTAATGAAAAATTTAATTAAATGATCCCAAGATAAAAATTCTGTAGTGTAACAGGACTTGTACACTACGTACAACGAGCTGCTAACTGGAATGTCAATTAAGCTTTGCAGCTTGTTAAGGTCTTATGAAACTTCATTTTTAATGCATTGTTCAAGTTTTGGTGAACAGTGCAAATATAATGTAATAAAAAAATTTACGAAGTGCAAAGAGTTCAGCTGTATAAAGAAAAATGGCAAACTGTCAAAAATTTTAAAAAAGTTATCGATAAAAAATGAAGTTATGTCAAAAAAATGTAAAATTGTTCAACTTAAAATTTACATTTCAAGCTTAAAATAGTAAAAGTGTTGCCGAATCAGCGGTTTATGGACAAATCCAGCGGTTTACCGCTTTTTGTTTGTTTTGTTTTTATGTTTCTCATAAACAAAAAGTTGACAACATTTCATAAAATAAGCAAAATCCAAGGCCTATCCATAGGCCTTGGCAAAATCATAAAAGAAAAACTGAAAAAAAAACAAATATTGTTTAAATTTTTATAGTTTGCTTTTTCCAACATTTACTGTTTATTTCTATCAAATCAATGAATAAAAAATGTATCACAATGGCTTTAGCTCAGAGTTTATTCATAATAAACTTTTGTCCATTTGCTAACTTTTAATAATTTTAATGATGTCACATTATATTGCTCGAAAATGCAACAAGTTTTGCATTAATCATCGCTAGTTTTGTTATTTAATTTTTTTTTTGGTTTTCCCTCCACATATTAACATTTTAAGAAGTTTTAAATTCAAATAAATTAAAAAAGGAAGCAAATTAAAAAACAGACAGTGAATTAAAAAAAACCCAACAAAATAGTTTGACATTAAACGGCTCTTTTTCACAAGTTGGCAAGCGTTTGGCAGCTCGTTCACAAGAGTTTAGCAAATCGTTGGCCAGAGTCTGGTACTGTATTATGAATAAACTTTATGCTAACTTCATACCAAATTTGAATATGGCTATAAATGTTTGGCCAATTCATGTTAGTCTAACAAAATATCTGAAACAAATTTTTGTTGTAAACTGCTGAAAAAATAATAATTTTGAAATTTCAGCTCTTCTTAAACTTTAGAAAATAAACTGGTCTAAAATGCACTATATCCTAATTGTATTTGTGAAAATTTTTATACAGTTTTGAAAATTTGACTTAAAGTAAAATTCTCATGAAAGTGCTGTGTGAGGGATATGGCCACTGTGTCCAAACCCTTCGATCTCAGGGAATCAAACTTCACTTTTTACACTTCACTTAAAACTTTACTTTCACTATAAAAACTTCGACCTTAATAAATTCCTTGCTATTTTTGTATTAAGGTATATTTATAGCAGGTAGTCTCGGAAAGCCAGCTGTTTATTTTTTATTTGCTTGTTTTGTGGTACGAACTGTCAAATGTTGTATAGTAAACATGTAAACAAGTTTTTTGTCTCTATCTTTTGTCTTTTTTGTCTCTTATCAACCCCTTTGCCTTTTGACAGTTCGTACCACATAACAACAATAAAAAGCCCTGTTGTTTGTTTTATTGTACAATTGTTGTAATCTTGCGGCTACCTGCTATAAATATACCTTGGTACTATGCTTTAAGTTCGACTGTTTTATTTAAAAATGTTGCAATGAACATGTTGCGGCCTTTTGTTGAACGTAACAAATTTGATTGCGGAACTCTGCATACTGCAGCTATGATCATTATAGATTATGGTAGCCTTGTCCATAGTCTTCATTTTCCATTCGGTTTGATTCCCTGAGATTCCTCACACAGTAATTTCATGAGAATTTCACTCTAAGTCGCATATTTTCAGAAATCATAAATTTTAATATAAAAAGACATGGCCAATTTTCAGGACTGATATTAAAACACATTTATGTTTAAAATCGTTTTAAATGCAAAATTCTCTTCTTCACTAAATACTTATGGCGATTTCTATTCTGAGAAAAAAATGCTACAGTATATGCATGTAACACTTTTTCATGTTACCTATAATCACTCGAAGTGTTACATGTTGTACAACTTCAATCGAACAGAATTAGCTGCCTTTATTTACAACTATTACACTTTTATTATTAATGTAGTTCATTAGCGATTTTTAAAACTATTCGACTATTTGCTGCACACTTACTTTACGGTTTGGAAACAGACATTGACATCACTTATTGCTTGAACAAATTTAAAACGATAATAAATACATAGAATTTTCCACCAAAATAAAAAAACGATTTAATTCAAATTGGAGTATGCCGTCAAAGAATATTTAGATGTAGAATTCGTTTGACAAAACTTTTAAAATATTATGACAAACAAAATAAAATATTGGTTGTTCGAACAAAGTAGTAAGTACCTAAGTTGTAAAACAGGGCAGTATGAACCCTTAAGTAAAAGTAAGGGTAAAACATGTAACATGTTTTGCATGTTTTTCATCAACATTTTCACAAAAGAACTTGAAAATTTTTCCCACAGTTGTATTTTTTGTACAAACGAACACAAAATGTAGAACATGTAACATTAATGCAGCGAAGGGCAGATAGAGAACATTGAATAAAAGATAGTAAATTAGTTAATTTACACTTAGAAAAATTTTTGAAAATATTTTCAAATTGTATGTAAATGTGCAATACAAAAAAAAGGAGTTCATTAAAAATATTCTTTTTATATAATTTAAAAAAAAAAAATTATATATACATATATATATTCATATGGTCACCTGAAATCGAAAATGCCGTGAGCAAAAACTTCAAAATGTGTACTATAGGTATGTAAATATGCAAAAAAAAAAAGGAATTCAGTAAGAAAACTTCATTATTATATAATTCATCATCCTACATGATTGCTGAAAAGTTTTTAAAACAAGCTGAAAAAAAACACATAAGCACAGCTTGATCACAACGCAATAAATATCTTGTCAGTGTACCACTACGAAATTGCAAAATTTGCCAAAATAACAACATGCGCAACACTCCTGCTTCGTTGAAATTTATTAAGCAACTGAATACAATTTTATTTTTTTTCTTTCTGTTGTATTTGTTTTTCGGGTTGCCTTTGTTACTTTTTAGGCTTGAAACAATGAATTCAAGATTTTCAGTTTGTGGGCAGTAGCAATGAGCGAAAACAACATCACACAAACACGTGTATGTGTTATACGGTAAATTTTTTCACATTCTGATTTCAATGTTAATATTGTTATTTCTTTTTGTTTTGACTGCTAGAAAATAGTTTTTTATTCATTTTCTCTATTTAAAATCTACTTTTATTAATTTAAAAAGTAGTATAATAGAACAAGTGTATGGTATGTTTTGGGGATTTTAAGGAATATCTTAGTACGGAAATTTTTGTATTTGTAGCAGCTCTGGTACAAAAAAACACGAAGAGTAAATGTAAAAACCCGAAAAACTTCGTAATCCAGGCAAACCAGCGCCCACCGCTGCATTAATGCAACATTTTTCTCAGAAAAGAAATCGCCATTAATTTCAACTTAAGTTTCTATTGTAATATTTTAGCAAGGTGGCCTCAATATCACGACAATACAACAACAAGAGGCAAAGCAATAACAATCAGCTGTTTTTTGAGACCACCTTGTAAATAATTATACTTTTTAATGATATTTTTTTGTGTTTAGTAGTGCTACCATACTTTTATCGTATTTAAATAAGACTTTTCAAATAAAAATCAAAAAATCAATCTGTATTTAAATACGATTTAAGTTTTTATGAAAATTAACTTAATTTAGATTAGATTTAATTGGGCATAACTAAATATCTAATTAGTTTTAAATATTATATATATGGGGGATTTCATGTCAAGTGACCCAATTTTGAAATCGATGTCTTCCGATTTGGATGAAATTTGCACCAAGGTTAGTCCTATTGGATAGTAGTTTAGACACAAATTTTCAACAAGATCGGTCTAAAAGTTTCTGAGTTAGTGGGGGTCAAATTTTGACATTTTGGCCATACAGGTGTTCTTTCTTATCCATGTAACTTATTACCTATTGGTGTTAGCAAAATTTGTCCCAAGTAGCTTCGATAGCTATTTGATCCATCTTTTGAAAAAAATTTTTTTTGTTTTTTTAAAAAATTTTTTTTATTTTTTTTTTTTAAATTTAAAACTTTTTTTTATTTTTTTTTTTAGCGGGTATGTTTTTTTTTTTTTTTTTTTGTTAAAAAGAAAGCTTATGTCTTTTCCTTTAAGGTAGTTTTGGTCCCTTTTTGGGATGCGAGCGGCTTATGTATAAAAAAAATAATTTCTAACTCTAGACAAGGGTTTTTCAATTTTTAGCATATGCAGTGTTCTTTCTCATCCATTTAACTTATTACCTATTAGTGTTAGCAGAATTTGTCCCAAGTAGCTTCGATAGCTATTTGATCAATATTCTGAAAATTTTTTTTTTTGTTTTTTTAAAACTTTTTTTTTTTAATTTTAAATTTTTTTTTTAAATGTAAAATTTTTTTTTTTATATTTTTTTTTATCCGGAATGTTTTTTTTTTTTTTTTTTTTGTTCAAAAGAAAGCTTATGTCTTTTCCTTTAAGGTAGTTTTGGTCGCTTTTTGGGATGCGAGTGGCTTATGTATAAAAAAAATTATTTCTAACTCTAGACGAGGGTTTTTAAATTTTTAGCATATGCACTATTTTGAATTTTTTCCTATTTGTGTTTAAGTGTTTCTAAAGCCTTAAAAATAAAACGTTTGCAAAGAAACTAGACAAATTAACCTTTCCGACGGTATGTTACAAACCCAATTACTATTTTATACCTTCGATACTATAATGCCCACAATATGGTAATCCCAGGAATAAAATCACTTTTTTCTGTAGAAATGTTGACAAATAATTCTTTTTTTAATTTTTCCTACATAAATTTTATTAAATTATTTATCTTTATCTTTTTATTATTATTATTAGAAATTATTATTATTATAATTATATATTAATTTAATTATTATTACAAATTAATAAAAAGAATTTAATTTGTCAACATTTCTACAGAAAAAAAGTGATTTTATTCCTGGGATTAACATATTGTGGGCATTATAGTATCGAAGGTATAAAATAGTAATTGGGTTTGTAACATACCGTCGGAAAGGTTAATTTGTCTAGTTTCTTTGCAAACGTTTTATTTTTAAGGCTTTAGAAACACTTAAACACAAATAGGAAAAAATTCAAAATAGTGCATATGCTAAAAATTTAAAAACCCTCGTCTAGAGTTAGAAATAATTTTTTTTATACATAAGCCACTCGCATCCCAAAAAGCGACCAAAACTACCTTAAAGGGTAAGACAAAAGCTTTCTTTTGAACAAAAAAAAAAAAAAAAAAACATTCCGGATAAAAAAAAATATAAAAAAAAAAAAATTTTACATTTAAAAAAAAAATTTTAAATATAAAAAAAAGTTTTAAAAAAACAAAAAAAAAATTTTCCAAAATATTAATCAAATAGCTATCGAAGCTACTTGGGACAAATTCTGCTAACACTAAAAGGTAATAAGTTAAATGGATGAGAAAGAACACTGCATATGCTAAAAATTGAAAAACCCTTGTCTAGAGTTAGAAATTATTTTTTTTTATACATAAGCCACTCGCATCCCAAAAAGCGACCAAAACTACCTTAAAGGAAAAGACATAAGCTTTCTTTTGAACAAAAAAAAAAAAAAAAAAAAACATTCCGGATAAAAAAAAATATAAAAAAAAAAATTTTACATTTAAAAAAAAATTTTAAAATTAAAAAAAAAAGTTTTAAAAAAACAAAAAAAAAATTTTCAGAATATTGATCAAATAGCTATCGAAGCTACTTGGGACAAATTCTGCTAACACTAATAGGTAATAAGTTAAATGGATGAGAAAGAACACTGCATATGCTAAAAATTGAAAAACCCTTGTCTAGAGTTAGAAATTATTTTTTTTTATACATAATCCGCTCGCATCCCAAAAAGGGACCAAAACTACCTTAAAGGAAAAGACATAAGCTTTCTTTTTAACAAAAAAAAAAAAAAAAAAAAAAACATACCCGCTAAAAAAAAAAATAAAAAAAAGTTTTAAATTTAAAAAAAAAAAATAAAAAAAATTTAAAAAAAAAACAAAAAAAATTTTTTTCAAAAGATGGATCAAATAGCTATCGAAGCTACTTGGGACAAATTTTGCTAACACCAATAGGTAATAAGTTACATGGATAAGAAAGAACACCTGTATGGCCAAAATGTCAAAATTTGACCCCCACTAGCTCAGAAACTTTTAGACCGATCTTGTTGAAAATTTGTGTCTAAACTACTATCCAATAGGACTAACCTTGGTGCAAATTTCATCCAAATCGGAAGACATCGATTTCAAAATTGGGTCACTTGACATGAAATCCCCCATATATATATATACATATAATGGGTGTTTTTTTCAGTGGTATAGAACTTCGAATTGAAATAAAACACAAGAAAATCGTTTTAATGACCATCCATTTGGCTTTATTGGAAGGATAATTTTATGCCATTAATGTTTAAATATGATTTCAGGCATGTGGCCGCCGCGGCTGGCTCGAATAAAGCCAATTCTACAGGTCCAATTTTCAACCACTTTTTCGAGCATATGGGGCCGTATGTCGGCAATAACGCCACGAATGTTGGCTTCCAATTCCCCTAACGTTTCTGGTTTGTTGGCGTAGACGAGCGACTTCACATATCCCCAAAGAAAATAATCCAATGGTGTCAAATCACACGATCTTGGTGGCCAATTGACAGGTCCATTCCGCGAAATTATGCGCTCATCGAATGTTTCCTTCAATAAATCGATTGTGGCGTGCGCTGTGTGGCATGTAGCGCCGTCTTGTTGGAACCACAACTCATCCACATTCATGCCATCCAATTCAGGAACAAAATAGTCGGTTATCATGGCTCTATACCGGTCTCCATCAACGGTAACTGCCTCTCCAGCATTATTTCGGAAGAAGTATGGCCCAATGACTCCACCAGCCCATAGAGCACACCAAACAGTCAGTTTTTGTGGATGTAATGGCGTCTCAAGGGTCTCATGTGGATTCTCTTCACTCCAAATGCGGCAATTTTGCTTGTTGACGTAGCCATTCAACCAAAAATGAGCCTCATCACTGAACAAAATTTTGCGATGAAAATTAGCATCGAGATCAATCTTATTTTCGGCCCATACACCAAGCGTTGTTCTTTTGTCAACCTGTTCATGATGAAATGGCAAACCAAACTTAACATAAATGACATTAGAGTTGCCAGATTTGACCACAAAATGCCAGTTTTATCTCTATTCGAAAAACAAACCTGTAAAAAAAACACCCTTTATTATATAGTTATATATTAAATATAACTTTAGACAGCTTGCAGCAGGGCTGAAAAAACCCAGTTTTTTTTACACAAAACCCAACCCACTGGGTTTTTTCGTGGTCTTTTTGTTTGGGTTTTTTTTTTAGAGTTTTTTGGGCTTTATGGTTTTTTTGTGTAATCCTCATCCCTTTGCGGTAAAGATTAAGCAACCAAATCTTCAATATTTTTTATAGCATCATCATCAAACGCATGTATGGTCAAAAGACTTACATATCCTTATATATATTCAGTGAAATTTTTTTGAACTTTTACGCCCAAATAAAATAGGAAAAAAAAATTAATTTGACAATGACATTCAAATCAAGAATTTTAAACAACGTTCAGTTGTATAATAAAGCTTTAAACCTCCAACAACTGTAACTCTAGTTCAAAAAGTTCTAAATGCTTACAAGTGACTGCTAAAATTGAAACGTCCGTTGAACTACTATTGACAAAACGGGATTTTGTTGCAAAGCAAATGAAAAGCGTACTTACTTCCGATTATTATTTAGCGAATATGATGCATTCCAAATATGCATATATGCAAACTAATTAGTCAATATAACGAAAAGATAGCTGAAGAATGGTTAAGCCAAGAGCACCCTTCATTTTTTGCACACTGTTTCGCATTTAAAATTAAAGGTATAGAATATTTTTTACAATAACGGTATTCAGTTCAGATTTTTTGATTTTAAAAATGGAAAAGTGCAACTTTTTTGTACAATAAACACAAGAAAATTTAAACAACCTTTAACCAAGTGTAAAAAATCAGGTTTAAAAGATGCAACAATGCAACTTTTAAAGTTTTTTTATTTTCATATTTATCACCTATTTTAATTTTTTTTTTTTTTTTTGGAAAAGCGTCGATAAAACTTTTTTTCAGTTAATGGCTTAATATGGAATAACTTTAAAAATCGTTGTGGGTTAAACTTAAAATCTTGCCTTTTCAAAAACAAATTCAGAATTTTCGAAATCAAATTAAGTATTTTACAAATCATGTTCAACATTTTTCAAATTCAATTTGGCACTTTAAATTTATAAATCAGCCTTTTTTTAATCAAATTTAAAAAGCCTGATTTTAATTTTTATTGGAAATGGCCGATTTCGAAGTTAAAAATCTATAAATAGAAGAAAGCCCACTAACATTAAGTTGACATACCCACAAATGGGCATAAAAATACATTGTATGAATTTTATTATCATTTTCTTCTACTTTTCCGTTAATAAAACGTAGAAATTATAACATCTTTGTAAATGAATTTAAAGAAAATGCCCACTTGGGTTTTCTTAAAAAAATGCCCATTAAAACCCGGGTGGGTTTTTCTGGGGGGTTATTATGTAATACGATTCGAAAGAAAAGATTTACGAATTCGTACAAATTGTATTATGTAGTACGTTTTTCGAAAATTTATTTTCGAACGTTCGGAAATATTTTCTTTTTGTGGGATTTTTTTTACCCCTTTTCGTAAACTATAAATTACCCTTTTACAATTGCAACTATATAATATGAAAGCAAATGTCAGTTCATTTAAATTTTTCGTAAATTATTCGAAAGGTGCTGTGCTTGCGAAAACAATAAAAAATTTAAAAATGTAAGTAATTAAATAAAACTTTTTACAAAAAGTGTAAAATATAATTTAAAACATACGATTTCCTCTATATTCAGAACTGTGAGTGACTTGAAATCACAATTTATACTGTGTTTGTTGTCACAACTCCTTGTTTTTAGTCTGAAAATTTTTATACATAGTAATTTTTTTAAATTTGGGTTGTGTTTAGGGAAAGCTTAAACAAAGCAATGTTTACAAAACCAAGACAGAATATGGTGATGGTTGATTTTATAATTGCACATGCATATTGAGCAAAGGGGCACCTCAATGTTGCAAATGCTAAAAGCAAGTCGAATGATTTGTGGCAAAGACTATCAAAGGATTAAGATGCGGTTGGTCCACCGTATTGTGAATTGAAAAAGTGAGTTTTCATTTAATCGATTTTGTATTAACTATTTTTACAAATGTGCTATGTTACTAGGTATGAGAAGAGTTAAATGTCTGTTTTCGGTTGAAGTATAAATGCTCATCGTTACTTGGCCAATTACTCCAGGTATTCCACATTTATTAAAAAAAAACATCTTTTCGCCTCCAACTTTTTTTCTTCAGTCATTTCAAAGATAATATGCTTCGGACAAATATTTTGTTCGATTATTTCGCATACCTCAGATAAGCATATGGAAATTGATGAGTGTGAAAGTCCTACAAGACGATCTTGGTCAATCTGATGTTGGTATCCACCTTGTACCAAATATTTTAATGTTGAAGCTAATTTCATCAAAGGTGCAATGACTGTCGATCTTTCAGGTGGCTTTAAATCACCCTACATATGTATATACAATTGTTTACATACATAAATGAATTTTTATTAAGCCGAAAGTTTTTCACGAAACTAAAAATAGTATTTTTATAATTAAATTTGATAATTAAAAATCTTTCTTACGTACTATTATCAAGGCTCATAATGTCGGATGTATCTCGTATTATTTTCCGTTGAACTCTTTCTGCAATTGCATCACTTTCTTTATCGCTATCTTCCAACCACAATGGAACAGAATTTATGTTCTTAGACCGTTATATTTTTATAAATAATTACACTACGTGACAAAATTTCCACAAAGTCGTGACCAAATGAATCTGACAGCTAATCTTTATGTAAACTTTTCCGCTGAATCCGAATATGAAGTCAGCAATCCATGGTTATTTTAGAAATTTTATAACCTTTCACTAGAAAGAAAGAATTACATAATCCGTTTAAAATTTTTGAAGATATTTGCATTTCAGTCACAGCATCTTTTTTAAAAACACAAATAACGGTTATTTTGGAATATCTCAAAAACTGTTCTACTTTTGACAATTCTGACTTCATATTCGGATTCAGCGGAAAATTTTACATAAAGATTAGGTGTAAAATTCATTTGGTCAAAAAATTGTCACGTAGTGTTATTTGTTATTTTATTTTGTTTTGAAGTTTTCACTTATATTTACATTTTGCGGAAAATTTAACGTTTGTTTATTAACGCTTGTTTTTCAAAAAATTTCTGTCAATATTGACAGGTACTGTCAAATTTATCGGCTATAAATTTGGCAGCACTTTGTTTTTCCCTTTTTTTAACAAATACAAATCTGTAGGGCTTTCGAACGGATTAGAAAATACCATTTCATTTTCGATACGGAAATTTCTTTCGAAAGTATTTTCGTTTCGAATCGAATTACATAATAACCCCCTGGGTTACCCAGCGGGCAGCCAACCCTGGCTTTCAGCGCTATTCGTAACGTTGTACTACAGTGACTATTTTGTACCCCACTTTAAAATTACTTTGGCCAATTAACAATGTTAATAATTACTCCTCGGTTGGTTTCTGGTATGCTGCATGGTACATTTTTACAAAAATCGAGTGATAATCAATTTTATATGTTAAGGGTAATCACGATGTGCAAATTTGCAATTTGAAAATTTACAGTGCATATTATGATTGATCGTGAGCATACCACTTTTATTTTTGTGCAAATGTGCTATTTGGCTAAAAATTTCTGGCAGCACTGTAACTGGCCGTCTATACCAGAGATAATTATTGCGACATATATTGCAGTAAATGTCAAAATTATGTTATCTTTAATGTAGACAGCAATTTTTCGTACATATTTATAGCCAGCAATTTATGTTGCATTAATGGTTAGTTCATTTTTGTTGACAATTATTGCTAACATAAATCGTTAAATATGGTTGTCAATTGAAAAAAGAAGCAAAAAAAAAAATTTAAGCAAAATGTGTGGGAAAGAAATTAAGTTTGTGAAATTGTACCAAATTATAGTTGTAGTAAAATAATTAAATAAAAGAATTAAATAAACACTAAAATAAAATTGCAAAAATTATTTTTATTAATATAATTTTTTTCTTATTCGATCTTTACTATTTTTATTGTCCTGTGGTTCCTAGAAGGAACAAAGGGCCACCACAAACTGATTCCACTCAGTTCTATCAGATGCTTTATGCTTAATTTCTCTCCAACTAAGACCACTTTGGATAATCTCGCATTCCAGTTGGCGCCTCCATGTGTGCAATAGATGACCTCTTCTTGTACTACCCTGGGGTGTCCAGTCGATGGCGGATTTGGCTTTGTCTCCTGTGGGCCTGCGCAACGTATGGCCAATCCAACGCCATTTGCGATTAAGGATTTCAATCTGGATTGGCTGTTGATAAGTTCTACTCCATAGCTGTACGTTTGATATTGTTGCAGGCCAGAATATTCGAAGAATTATTCGCAAGCAGCGGTTGACAAACACCTGCACAGCATTAATATCACGTGGCAATGAGTTCCACGTCTCGCTGGCATATAGGAGCACGGATTTCACACAGGTGTTGAACAACTGAGTCTTGGTATTTAAAGAGATAACAGTTGATTTCCATATTTTACTTAACATGCCGAATGCTTGGTTGGCTTTAGACATTCGGTATACCACATCATTGCTAGAGCCGCCAGTGTTTGTAATTATACTACCAAGGTAGCAGAAAGATGTAACATCGTCAAGTTCTACGTTGCGTATTTTAAACTTGTTAAAGCTAATAGTATTACATCGCATGCTTTTGCTCTTGGTGGTGTTTATCTTAAGGACGGCCTTTGCGGCTGCAATCTCTATAGACTTAAGTTTCGCCACCATATCTCTGTGGCTATGTGACAACAAACAGATGTCATCTGCATATTCGAGGCATTCAAGGCGTTTATTTAGGCCCCATCTTATTCCTCTGCAAGCTCGAGTTGCATTTCGTATAATAACGTCAAGCACAATATTGAACAGCAATAGGGACAATTCGCATCCTTGTCTGACTCCCGTAAGTACGTTGAAGCGGTTGCTTAGGGCATTGTCATGCACGACTCGGCAGCAAACATCTTTTTATAGCGATTGTATAAGACTTATAGTCTTGGTGGAACACCCTTGCAAGCAAGAGCGCTCCATATCGCATCGTGCCTTATGCTAAGTTCATACTTAGGTTTTTAAACGCGTTTAAGCAAAATGTTGGTTTAGCTAATCAAAGCCGTTCACATTACATTTGAGATGATTAAGATGACAGATGATTAAGAAAAAAAAAAACACACAACAAACACACAAAAAAACAACAAACAAATTTATATTTCTTTAAAGTATTAAAAATGAATAAAAACACTTTTATAAAGTTATCAGAAGATTATTTTAATCATTTTAATGATGAAATTGTGAAAATTTATGAATTATTTAAGGAAAAAATAAAAACATTATGCAGAAATCGTGACTACATTTGAGGTATGTTCAGTGGATTCTATGTGATTTATGAAGTGATTTAGTTGTATTCATGTCAATTTGAAGTGATTAACAAATCACTTCAATGTAAGGGTAATCATCTCGATTTTGAAGTGATTAGAGCTTAATCACGTTCGAACTGCTTAAACGCGCTTAAGAAGCCAAATGTGAACATACTATTTAAGGTATCGAAAGCTTTCTCAAAGTCGATAAAGTCCATATACAGAGGTGATTGCCACTCGTTAGACTGCTCCGCAATCATTCGCAATGTGTTGATTTGATCGGTATTTTCTTTAGTATTGCCACATTTTCAAAAATGTTAAGTTTATTTTATACAGAAGTTGTGAAAACGAAAAAAAGTTGAAGGTAACTTGATTCCTCACTAATGCTAAAGGTACCGTTAACTATTTCGAACTTTAAAGGTAAGTCGTGAAAACGGGCCTAAGAATGGTTATACCTCTCCAATTTTGGTCTCATTTTTTAAGGGAGCTGGGGATCCAATTCGTTTGTGGCCCAGAACGTTTGGCTGTCCACTTTGAGCATTTCAGGTGCTATGTGATCTGCTCCAGATGCCTTATTTAATTTTAAAGACGAGACAGCGCTTAATATTTTGTCAAATTCGGGAGCCTCAGTCGGACTATCTTTTCTTACATAATGGTGGGTACAAGTGCATAAGTTTGCGGCAGCAAAGGATGGATTGGACAGCAAGCTGGAATAGTGTTATCTCCATATTTCAAGTTGTTCCGACCGGGCTGTCGTCAGCACTTCCTCGATGTTCTTCAGAGGCTTTGTGGTTGCGAAGTTTTTACCCGTGAGCTTTTTGGTAATAGCATACAGATCTTTCAGTATGTGCTCTACCGCATCTTTCTGCGAATCGCATGCGAGTTGTACATAAAGTCGTCTTTTATCGCCTCTAGTGCTTCGCTTTACCAGTTTGTCTTGTTGACTGTAGGCTTCTCTCAACACAATTTTCTCCGACCGTGTTCTGGCTGCATTAAGTTTAGATTTAGTATCCCTTCTTGTTTGTACCAGATGCCAAGTGTCATCCGATATCCATGGCTTTTTACGTGGTATTTTATAACCAATATGCACTCTGGCGGCGTCTCAAAATGGGCTTGGATATTTGGCCATTCAACAATAGGATGAGCGCGTTCGACGTTTAAACCTTCTTTAAGCTCTTCGATGTAGTTATGTCTCCTTGCAGGAATTAGCAGGTTTCTCACATCATATTTCCTCACTGTTGTTTCAAGTCTTCGGATTGCAGCGACCCTAACACGAATAGAAGCGATTAAAAGGTGTTAGTCGGAAGAGCAGTCCGCCCCTCCCTTAACCCGTACGTCGAGAAGGCTTCTGCGCCAAGTTTTGCTAATAGCAATATGGTCGATCTGGTTCTCCGTCGTGCCATCTGGTGATACCCAGGTAGTCTTGTGCACAGCGCTGTGGGGGAATAACCTACCGCCCGATTACAAGGTTGGCGTTGTTACACATTTCAGTAAACAGCCGTCCAATCCTACCGATGCCATGTTTACCCTTTATCCTTTCACGGCCCTTGTTTTCGGGTCCCACCTGCGCATTTACATCACCCATTAATAGCACTATGTTGCCTCGTGGTATTGTGGATAGAACTTGGCTTAGATGACTGTTAAAGTTGTCCTTTTCTGTATGATCAGATACCTCGGTAGGTGCGTAACATTGCACGCATGTAAGGTTTCTAGCCCTAGTTCGGAAATTTGCAAGAATTATTCTATCTCCGCAGGGCTTCCAGTTAATCTGGGCATGTCGGGCCTCTATGGACAATAATATGCCGACACCATTTGACTTTGGTTGGTGCTCTGGCTTACCAGAGTACAGAAGTGTAAGGTTATCCGGGGTTTTATATTGGCCATCTGGTTTCGCACAGTCCTAGGAGTTGCAAAGTGTATTTTGTGAATTCTCTTGACACTTGGGCCAGTTTTGAAGGATCAAGAAGTGTGCGCACGTTCCAAGTTCCGATTCACGTTGTGCTTTTCATGCTAAATGTCGTCTTCGTAGGGATCTGTTGGTTTCTATTACTTGTTGTGGTTTCTGTAATCGTTGGAGTCTAGGATGAGAGACTGATTGGAACTCCACTTCCGATCCCAGTGTTGGGGCTGCCAACAGCCTCTGGGCAGGCTAGCCGCCATGCGGCTAATGGTGCAACGCTGAGTTTCAGTGACACCTACTTACCTGAGACGCAACGTTGTTAGCGTGCCATTCAGGTTACTCAGCAAAGCAATCGCCTTCTCACTTTAGCTGTCGGCAGGGTTGGAAGCCTGTGCGACATTACCAGGGGATACTTGACCAATGGCCGGAAGTAGTGAGCTGCTTAGGGAATTTGGTAAAGGAATCACTTCTGGCTATTCCCAAGGTAATAGCAATCAGAGAGCTTTCCACTTTTACGAAAGACCCCATCCCCCTTTATTATTTAAATTTATATTAATTTGTTTAAGCTTGAGTTCTTTTTTATATGAAAATACATATAAATTTAATTTTAACAAAAAAAAAAAAAAAAAAAAAATTATAAAAATTAATATTTCTAATGTAAAAAAAAGAATCATGCTTATGAAAATCGATCTAGTGGTTAGTAGTCGACGTATACCTTTTTCACATTCTTTGACAAAAGTGGGCGTAAAAATTTCCGTGATCAGCTATACTTTGAACGGGTCATTACCCAATTATTAGCAATCATTTGTACCAAGTTTGAGCTGAATCTATAAAGAAATAAATTGTTTTTGTATTTTTATATAGAGCGAATAAGGGTAAATAGAAATTTTTGATATATCGGTAAAAGTGGGCGCAGAAGAGGGCGTGGACAACTTTTCTTTCTCTACAAACCTTAGTCAGACTATTACGAAAAATTAATGTGATGCGATAACCGATAATGTTTTAAGTTTTTTTAATATTCAGGGGTGTTCTGGAATTCGAAAACGCAAAACGCAAGAATTTTAAAGTTTGTTTTTAATACACTTTTGATCTAATTTTTGTTATAAAATTCTGTTTAATAAAGCAATATTTGTATAATATATGCCATAAACTTCTTTTATTACAGAAATCTTATTAAAAAACGATGTTTAAAATTCTTGCGTTTACGATTTCCACAACAACCCTGATTATTTATTGATTTTACTTGAATTTTTTACAAATTGTTAAAAATTTCCACTAAAAATAGTTGCACTCATAAGCAAATGTTTGATATTTGGTTTAATTTAGAAGAAAAAAAAAAAGTTCTTTATTAGTGATATTCTAAAGAACAAAATATACGTTTCTATTCAAGTAGGTATAAAAAAGAAAAGAAAATACAGAATAATAGCAACGTCGTTCCCACTGTTATAAAATAATTGCCATATTGGTCATAAATTCTCAACAAAAAATTTCGTATGAAAACGGATAATTCTTCTCTTAAGAAAAGCCCTAATCGCGGTGATTGTAGAAATTACTTGCCATTTACAAGTACAAGGAAATTTCATATTGTAATGCAAAAATTTAATTTATGTACATATGAAGTTGCATTAAAAAAACTTGTATTTTGATCCCGAGATAAAAATTTTATAGTGTAAAAGTTGGTATATTTCTTGTTAATCTGACGAAATATCTGAAAAGAACGTTTGCTTTAAACTGCTGAAAAAAAATTATTTTGAAACCCCAACTTTTCTTCAACTATAAGAAATTAACCTGCTCAAAAAAATTTTGAGAATTTTTTGAATTGGAGCAAAGCGTATAAATAGAATCATTTGCAATTTATTTGCATTTGTATCAGCGGTCTTGCGGGTGCCTAAGTTATTTATCAGCCCAATTATGAATAAAAATTTCCCGGGAGTTATATAATTTTAATTATTATCGACCTTTTCCAAATTTTATTGTTATGTTTTTTAGAAAACTCTAAACGGGCTTATTAAGGTCTTGTGTTCTATGAAAACAAAAAGATTAAATCATAATTTTTTCATCCGACGTTTCGTTGGAGATTCCCAACATCTCAAGGAAGATAATTTTATTGATCTGGTAATCATAACGTAAATATACAACAGAAAAACAATTATTTAATAAAAACACAACAATACAATTTAACAGGAATAATATAACTTACATATTATCTAATATTTTTATGTTTGTCAGATCGGGTACATGTTCCTCTTCAACACACTGTGTGGACAGAGCTGTTGTAGTTTTGTTTTTCCTTATGTGTGTTTCGTGTTCTGATACTCTTGTACCGAGGCTCCTTTTTGTTGTTGTAGGAGTTTTTTTTTCCATTTTTACAATTGAAATAACATAGTCAAAATGGGAGAAGGGAGAAAACTACCGGGGAATTTTTATTCATTATTGGGCTGTATATCTGCTGTTTTACCAAAACCTGCCAAATTGTTTAAATATTGCCATTTATTTTAATTTTGTTAAAAATGAGTCACTAAAATAGTAAGTTTCACATAAAATATGACGCTATTATGAAATTTTAAAAAAATGCTAGAAAATACACCACAACAAGTTGTGAAGAGGGTATACTAAGTTTGTCAATCCGTGTGAAACTTTTTTATTATTATCTCAGACCCCATAAAGTATACATATTCTGGCTCCTTGAGTAATTCTAAGTAAATAGATTTAGCCATGTCCGTCTGTCTGTCCGTCTATTGAAAACACGCTCACTTTCGAAAAAAACAAAAGTAATACACATACTTGGTGTCAAATTGCTTGGAGTTATCCTAAGCAGTTTGGGATTGAAATCCAGTAAAATCGGATCGGTAGGATCAGAGCTATGAATCAAAAGTGGAACCACCACCTTAAAAAATTGATAATTTTGTTACAAAAACTAACATAAATGGTGGAACAATGCACGGAAACAGTAAAGTACGCCTTAAACCGTAATTAGTAATGCTATCATAACAAAATTTGGCACGTCACCTTTTTTAAGGACTAGAAATAGCATTAAAAATTTCGTGATGATAGGTCCATAATTGACGCTAAGCCCCATATAAACCCTACTCTCGGAAAACAGTTTAGTATGCCTAAAACCGTATTTAATAATGCTATAATAACAAAATTTGGCACGTCACAGTTTTTTATACCCCTCACCACAGGTGGTAAATAGGGTATATATAAGTTTGTAATTTCTATAATATTGATGTTAGACCTTATAAAGTATATATATTCTGGGTTCTTATGAGGAGCGAAGTTGGTTCAACGATGTCCGTCTTTCCGTTGAAAGGTTATTATACATTTATGTCACATTTGGTCCGGAATTGTTTGCTATTGAAATTCAGCAAGATCGGTCCACAATTGGCTGAGATATGAGTAAAAAACCACGAACCTCAATTTTTTTCCTTTAAAGGTCCAATTAGACGTGACATTACCATACCAACACTGTATTATCAAAACGACATAAACATACCATACAATCCAATTCAATTTTGGTTTCTACGGTCATACAGTGGCTATGGTAATATAGTGTTGGTAATGTGGGGTTTTTTGTTGTTTTTTTTATACCCTTCACTACAAGTGGTGGATTTTATTTGTAATGTGTTTAATTTTACGCATACACATACACATTAATGCATGTACATGATATGCCGCTCAAATAAAGAAACAAACTGATAGACTCAATATATTTTAATTTAACGCTTCTTCAGTAAAAGCATTCGTAGCCGAGCTGTTAAGTTCTTTCCTGAGACTGATGATATTGCCAGTTCGAATCCCAAAAAGATTTTTTTTTTAATTTTTTTTATTTAATTTTTTTATGTTCTAAAAAACGATTTTATGATTATAAAACGAATTTCAAACATCAACTTTGGCAAAAGAGGAAACGGGCTTAGATACATATATAAATTTTTTGTTTTTTTTTATATTCTTCGGCATGGCGAAATGAAAAGTTGGCGTGGCTCAATTAATATTTATTTATACCTATCTAAAGAACGTTATTTACGTATATAACTTTTTGTTCTTATCTCATCATGGTGAAGGGTATATAAGATTCGGCATAGCCGAATATAGCACTCTTACTTGTTACTACTAGAAATGACACTGTAAAATTTCATGAAGATCGGTCCATAATTTACCCTAGGCCCCATATAAACCCTACTCCCGGAAAACAGTTTAGTACGCCTAAAACCGTAATTATTAATGCTATCATAACAAAATTTGGCACGTCAGAGTTTTTTACTACTAGAAATGACACTGTTGAATTCCATGAAGATCGGTCCATAATTTACTCTAGGCCCTAACCGTAATTATTAATGCTATCATAACAAAATTTGGCATGTCACAGTTTTTAAGGACAAGAAATGACACTGTAAAATTTCATGAAGATCGGTTTATAATTTACCCTAGGCCCCATATAAACCCTACTCCCGGAAAACTGTTTAGTACGCCTAAAACCGTAATTATTAATTCTATCATAACAAAATTTGGCCCTTCACAGTTTTTTGGGACTAGAAATGATACTGTAAAATTTCATGAAGATCGGTCCATAATTTACTCTAGGCCATAACCGTTATTAATAATGCTATCATAACAAAATTGGGCATGTCACAGTTTTTAAGGACTAGAAATGACACTGTAAAATTTCATGAAGATCGGTTCTTAATTTACCCTAGGCCCCATATAAACCCTACACCCGGAAAACAGTTTAATACGCCTAAAACCGTAATTATTAATGCTATCATAACAAAATTTGGCCCTTCACAGTTTTTAGGACTAGAAATGATACTGTAAAATTTCATGAAGATCGGTCCATAATTTACTCTAGGCCATAACCGTTATTAATAATGCTTTCATAACAAAATTTGGCACGTCAGAGTTTTTTACTACTAGAAATGACACTGTTGAATGCCATGAAGATCGGTTAATAATTTACCCTAAGCCCCATATAAACCCTACTCCCGGAAAACAGTTTAGTACGCCTAAAACCGTAATTATTAATGCTATCATAACAAAATTTGGCACGTCAGAGTTTTTTTACTACTAGAAATGACACTGTTGAATTCCATGAAGATCGGTCCATAATTTACTCTAGGCCATAACCGTTATTAATAATGCTATCATAACAAAATTGGGCATGTCACAGTTTTTAAGGACTTGAAATGACACTGTAAAATTTCATGAAGATCGGTTCATAATTTACCCTAGGCCCCATATAAACCCTACACCCGGGAAACAGTTTAGTACGCCTAAAACCGAATCACCTAATCAGTCCCTCAATCTTAAACTGAAATGATTACTGAAACCGCAACAAATACTAATCAACGGATCCCCAAGATGACGACCTTTAGCATGAAAAAAAATGACACTAGTTGGAACATGGAATGTGCGCACACTCCTAGAAACATCTAAACTGGCCCAAGTATGCAGAGAATTCGCCAACTACAAGCTGCTACTTTTAGGATTGTGCGAAATCAGATGGCCAGAAGCAGGAGAATTCAAAATGCGGCCCTTTGTTCCTACTAGGAACCACATTTAACCGAATTTATTTATGCTATCATAACAAAATTTGGCACGTCAAAGTTTTTTAGGACTAGAAATGACACTGTAAAATTTCATTAAGATCGGTCTATATTTTACCCAAGGCCTCATATAAATCCTACTCCCGGAAAACAGTACGTCTAAAACCGTAATTTATTATGGTATCAGAATAAAATTTAATACTTCACAGTTTTATAGGACTAGAAAAAGCACTTCCAACTTAGTTTCATATGGCCAGAAAAAATATCATTCAATTTTGTGATATACGGTCCATAATTTACCTTAGATCCCATATTTAGCAGCCTTCTGAGATTCACTGTAAACGCTAAAACTAAATTCACCGCTGTTTTGAAATTTATTAAAATTTATGTTTTTTAATACCGGAAATCACTCTGCGGAATTTTGGGATGATTGGTTTATAACTTACCATGGCTCCAATATAAATCCCCCTCTTGAAAATCATTTATGTTCGGCTTAAACTGTAACGAATTAAGATATTTTGCTCAAGATTGTCGGTCAATAATTGAATATAGGTCTAAGTTGCAACCAATTTTAATGCTGATGTTTGTTTTTATAAAGATAAATTAATATCACTTCTGAAATATTCGAACCGTGGGTGGAGGGTATCAAAGATTCGGCACAGACAAATATAGCACTCTAACTTGTTTAACATAATTTTTTTTGGCAATGTCTAGTGCCAGATTTAGCTGTAAAAAAATTTACGATCTGGACGCACTGCTAAAGACAGTAACTGTCTGCTTAAATCTTTAAGGTACCCACAGACTAGGCAACTTTTGTCGAAACATTGTTACTACTTATGTTTCAGTTTTTACCACAGACGATGAAAAACTAAAAAATAATTTTTTTTTGTTTTTATACCTATCCATTTTATGTCCCATAAATTTGGAAATATTTTTATTCAATAATAATTTGCGATTGTTGCCGTTTTCCGATTTTTTTCCAAGAGTTTCAGAAGCACCTCACTCAACAACTGCTCTCAACAAAATGAGAAAGAAAAAACAGTCAACATCCCCACACACAATGAAACATTGTGTTTGGAAACATAAACTGCCTATTTCACGATGTCACTCGAACGTTTACGTTCGCACAAATAACATATAAAACAAAAACAAATTTTTGAGTTTTGTTTTTGTTTTATATGTTATTTGTGCGAACGTAAACGTTCGAGTGACATCGTGAAATAGGCAGAAAATATCAAAATGATATTTGAGAAACCAAAAAGGTAACACGGATTTCAACCAGAAACATTACCACACACATAGCAACATTTAGTGAAACATGCCCACGTTTCAACAAATGTTGCTTCCGTCTAGACGGATACTAAAGGAACATTTTTCGTATTTCTTGATGACTTCAGGTACCATGTATAATCCTGACATTTTTCGTATCTTTTAAATATGTACGCAAAGGATACAGAAATACAAAATTACAGAATTTTTAGACAACTAAAACTTATTAAGTCTGATCATCGTAACCGACTCAATACTAATACAATAGCAGATTTATTAATGGTGAAATAAAACATTCAGGAAGTTTCAACAACCGATGATAACTAGTAGTGCGAAATTGTTCTGAGGAAATCTGAAAATTTTTTTTATTTTTATTTTCGTAAATTAGTTTTTACAAAAATTAATTTGTTTTGATAACATCCAAAGATAGTTAAATAAATTTAAAATATAAAAATTAATGTATATGATATAATTTTTTTCACAATATTCATTAAATATGAAATTAAAATGTTATGTTAATAAATGTTAAACATTAAAAATGGATTTTCAAATTTTTTTCAAAATGTATCTTTTTGGGAAAAAGTGCATCTTTTTGGAAACTAATGGCGATTTCTATTCTGAGAAAAAAATGCTACAGTATATGCATGTAACACTTTTTCATGTTACCTTTAATCACTCGAAGTGTTACATGTTGTACAACTTCAATCGAACAGAATTAGCTGCCTTTATTAACAACTATTACACTTTTATTATTAATGTAGTTCATTAGCGATTTTTAAAACTATTCGACTATTTGCTGCACACTTACTTTACGGTTTGGAAACAGACATTGACATCACTTATTGCTTGAACAAATTTAAAACGATAATAAATACATAGAATTTTCCACCAAAATAAAAAAAACGATTTAATTCAAAATGGAGTATGCCGTCGAAGAATATTTAGATGTAGAATTGCTTGATTTAAAATATTATGACAAACAAAATAAAATATTGGTTGTACAAACAAAGTAGTAAGTACCAAAGTTGTAAAACAGGGCAGTATGAACCCTTAAGTAAAAGTAAGGGTAAAACATGTAACATGTTTTTCATCAACATTTTCACAAAAGAACTTGAAAATTTTTCCCACAGTTGTATTTTTTGTACAAACGAACACAAAATGTAGAACATGTAACATTTATGCAACATTTTTCTCAGAAAAGAAATCGCCATAAATGTGTCATTCTCGAAATTTCACTGGCAACACTGTTAGGGTTGCTAATCGGAACCAGGGCTGTCAGATGTGGCGATTTCTCGCCAAACGTGGCGATTTTTTAACTTTTTTGGCGGCCTAATTTTTGATTTGGCGACTTTTTGGCGATTTAAAAAAATAGTTGGCGATTTTGTTGGCTATTTTTGATGAGATATGGATTTGTTTTAAAATTCGTTATATTCAATAAGAAGAAAAAATATTACTTTTATTCTAGTATTTTTATGTATGAAATTTGAGGCATTCATACACAGAAAAAATTATTGCTGAATTATTTTCAAACAAACGCTTGTTTGAAAATTTTTTTAATTTCTACAAATTTTTTTTTACTGATTCAATTAATATTTTTGTTTGATTTTTATTTAACCAACAAAAATGTTGACAACTATTCAAAAATATAATATACGCGTTATTGGTTTCAAGTTTTCATAATTTTGTATGAAATATTTAACGCTCTGTAATGTCGTGTTTTTTTTTTTGCATATTTTGATTTGATCGTAAGCAACACTTCTTTATGCGAAATATAAGAACAAAAACAAAAAAAACCTACAGTCTATTTTTGGACGCTTTAAAAAAGTACAACAATAAGAAAGATGTAAAAAAAACAAAACGTAAAAAACGTTTCACTCATTTTAACCCTACAGATAATATTGGACTACGTGGTCCATTGTGGCTTAAATGGACTAATTACAACATGGTCCAATCTACTGTAATATGGACCATGTTATAAGAAATTAGCATGCAGTGCTGCCAACAACTGCATGATGTATACTTTTCTATAGTTTACAGTATTACACATTGGTAGCCCTGGTGGTGTCTATTATTAATTGCTTATTTAAAAGTGAAAGTTTGTGGAATTTGTGAAAAAAAAGGTAAACAAATTAAAAATACCAAGTAAATATATTTAATAATAGATAGCAATTAAGACAACAGGGCACGCCATAAAAGGCGATTAGTAAAAAATTAAAAAGGCTTAAACTACCCCTTTAGTGTACTCCAACTGTAGTGGCATGGAGTACTTTTAAAACTAACCCACTTTAGTACTCCATGGAGTAGTTTAGGGACTACTTCGGTGGGTTATATAGTCCCCTCCTAGGACATCGTAATGTTAAATGGACCACCTTTTACCCATATATTTGGAGTAGTTTTGGAGTACTTCTACTCCTTTATGGACTACTCTTTACATGCATGTATGGACTAGTCTCGTTATCTGCAGGGAAACAACAACAACCACAAAAGAAACCAAATACATTTTTGGTTGGTTTCAAAGTAGATAAAAAAGAATGAAAAAACCCCGTTTTCAATTTTTTAAAACTGTTTAGTTAAATAGGTTCCTCCAATTAAAAAAAAAGAATAAAGACGAGTCAGTCTGCTGCTGTTTTTGGTTACATTTCTTCTTCTTTAGCCGAGGAAAGGATACAGCAACAGTGAGTGAAGAAGTAAAACATTGTGTGTATAAACAAGACTTGGTTCAAAAATTATTCCAACAAAAAAATGTGTCTCAAAGCCAGCCGCCGCTCTGATCTGCTTTCATCTTCTCCTACAGTGCTTGCTTGTGTGCGCGTCATTGCTTGTGCAAAAACTTTTTTGTTTGATTCAGCAAAATAATTTGTTTGAAATTTATATGAATTCAGTAAATTTTTTGTTTGATTCAGTTAAATTATTTGTTTGACAAAAAATGTTTTGATTCTACAAATTTTTTGTTTGAATAGGAAAAATAATTTTTTCTGTGTATGTATGCTCAGTATTTGAAAGTATGTATGTTCAAATGGCTGATGAAGATAATAAAAATCTTCGAGAAAATTGTTTTTCGTTTTTAACAGTGCTCTTGAAAGAATCAATAAATATAATTTCTTAAAACATGAATATATTTAAAGACTATGAACATTTTTCCAATATATGTACATATGGGCATTTCTCCAATGTCGAATGCGACATTCGTACGCCTTTAAAGTGAAAAAAACATTTACCAAAACATTCATTTTATTTTGACAAATGGCGAAACTTATAGCTCTTGATTAGCACTATAATTTGTGCTTAGGTTGATTTTGAGCAATTGTTCGTTTTCAAGAAAATTAAAAAAACCCAAGGCATTTGCATGCGACAAAAACAGAAGTTGTTTTTACGGCAAACAGTTCAAACACTGATTTCAGCAAAACCTGATAAAATATTTTAATGCGACTAATTTTAAAATATTATGCATTGATGTATCTTAATAATGGTTTTTATTTAATTCAAAAATATTGTGTAGTTTATTTTTTATTTAATTTTAATCACTGTCGCACGCTAAATGTTGCATGCGACATTTTGTTCCATCATACTTTTATGTTTATGTTTTTACTTTTTATGTAATTAGACATGCGTAAGATGATTCTACATTATTTTAAATTCATTCAATATATTCATTTTCTCAACAAAACTCATAAAATTATAAAGAAAAACACAAATCCAAATTTTTAATATTTTTAATTAGGCTTAAGTTCATCAAATTTAATTTTTATTAAATTATTTTTATGAAGAAAGGAATTTTACAACATAAAAAATAATTAAAATTGTTATTGATAATCTTTATTTTTGACCGTGGCCGGGGCTCGTACCGCGGCCGGCAGGTTACCATGACATGTTTCGATCGCAACCACTCGATCTCCTCAGATGGATTTTCCGTTTTACACTCGCAGCCATCGACGACTGCTGAAGGAAGGAAAAACATGTAAAATCAATTAAAATGGATAATCATTCAAAAAAGAAAATTTCGATCTACCAAAGGTTAAAATACAATTTGGTTTAAGGATTGATGTTTGACTATTGACGTCAGCAGTCGTCGATGGCTGCGAGTGTAAAACGGCAAATCCATCTGAGGAGATGGAGTTGTTGCAGTCGACAACTGTCATGGTAACCTGCCGGCCGCCGTTCGAGCCCCGACCACGGTCAAAAATGAAAGATTATCAATAACAGTTTTTATTAATTCATAAAAATAATTTAATGAAAATTAAATTTGATGAACTTAAGCCTAATTAAAAATATTAAAAATTTGGATTAAAAACCATAAATAGTTCAACAAAATAACCACAATATTAATTATTGAAAAATACAAATATAGAACAAAAACTATCTTAACTGAAAATAGTATTGCTAGTCTCAAATAAAGTTTTTTTAATAGAATAAGCTGTCCTTGATGCTTGTAGTTGTTGGCCATCGCAAATAAAGATATTTTAGGAAAAAAAATTTTTGAATTTATGCATTTTACACTTACGATGTCGCACGCTACAAACTAAAAATAAGTACCAAGAAAAAAGCACTGATTATTTTCCAGCAAAATTTTTTTAATTAAATTTGCAATAAAAATATCTGTTTGTTACTAATATTTGAAACGCATTGTCCAAATACCCTCGACGCACTGAGAACAAATGTTCTTTTTCAATGTCGCACGCTACATCGAAATATACGGTAAAGCAAAGAAAAAATTTGCCGTAACTGGCAATCGCATCCTTCCGTTTACATTTTTTCTTTATTGTTTGAATATAAACTGAGATTTTAAAAGCAATTGTCAATGCATAATGTTTCTCATTAAGATCATTTAGCAAAACAAAATGTGCAATAGAAATGTTCAAAACAGAACTTTTTCACTTGTTCGACTTTGCATTTGAATATTTCAAAGTGTGTTATAAATAAATGTAAAATTTGTTTAAATCATTGAGAGTTGATAGATTCCCTATAAAAATATGTTAAAACAACATACTTTTATAGACTTTGAATTATTTGGCTGCGGTTGACATTTCTGTGGAAATTCCCATATATCTTTTTATATATTAAAGTATTTTAAAACGAATATCACACATAAGGTCAAAGATATTTTATGTTATATGATTTTAACATTCATAAAAAATTCATTCGTCTATGTACTTGCTAAACACAAAACCTCGTAGAGGTATTTACTGGTCAAACGGTTTCTTGATACTGTTACTGCTGCTCCAGCATTGGAAAATAATCAAAAATGTTTGATTTTTTTATCGATACTACTTGGTACTCGGTTGCTAAATATCGATTTCAAAAAAAATTGGTACTTATATAAAAGTATCGAATATGTACTTGTGTTTACAATAAAATACAATGGCGCATATTCAGAAATCATAACTAAAGTTGTAACTAACAAAACAGAAACTAAAAAATTGTTCATAGATAGTTATAGATCTTATTCACAATTCATAACTAACGTAGTAACAGCTCTCAGCTGATAGAAGAAATGCAACCATGCATATTGGCATTTAGAGAAAATTAAATGTCGATAATATTTTGAACGATATATTCTGTAATTAATTAAAAAGCTTATAAAACTATTAAAATCTCATTTTTTGTTCTTTTAAAAATTAACGCAAATTCTAAAAAAGTTGTAGTATATAAATCAATTAAAATAATAATAAAAATATTCAAAAGAATTTTATAGACTAAGAACACATCTCTAGTTTATTTTTCTATGGATTTTTTTGGTGCAGCAGAAATTCATTTCAAACACAAATTATAATTGTAGCGTGTTTTATACGTCTTAACTGTTTTTTGCCATGTTTTTATCTGTTATTATTTGAATATCTCTTATAATTCTCTCCATTTATTTTATATAGCCACTTCAAAAATGTTGTACTTTTGAAATAAATTATAAAATGATATCAATCAGCTGTTCTTTGAATGTATTAGTTAGTTGGCATTTAGTTACAGCTTTACCTATAATTAAGTGTAAACTTTTTATGCTGCAAGTAATCATCTGTGAATAGCTTAAATAGGTACTTAAAAAAGTTTACACTTGGTAATGATTTATGAATATGCGCCAATTTCATTACAGGTTACGGGACAGTTGTAGACAGTGATGGGCTGGTTGTATTTTAAATGGAATGCGAGTATATTCACCCTAGCTAAAATACATACCTATTGGTTTATTGTAAATTAATAATCACCCCTGTCGTGAATAATTTCCCCCTCGTAAAAACTCCCATGAAAAAAAGGTTATTCTAAGGAGGATAATAACGTGAAAAAATGTTCACTGGAAAAATTCCACTTATCGTGAAATGTTGTTTCCCTCGTTATTCGTTCAAGTTTCCCTTAAATTTTCTCCCTTTTTTATTTGCTACGGAACATAACATGTATGTAAGTAGTTCCTTCTATAAATGGAATATTAAGGGCTAGATCCGTAAATAAGGAAACAACAGGTTAATTGCCTGCGGACTTGTGAAGCTTTTGAAAGACGTGGTGGCGGAATTTCGGAAAATATTTTACTACATAAAATTTGTAATCAAACTATCCCTCCAATACTAAATATTAAGCTTTATTAGTTTATTTATTCTTTAAAATATATATGAACGTGTAATTTTTTGAACAAAAATTTGATTGATTTAAAATTTTTTTAATCTTTCTTCTTTTTTTACATTCACTGGAACTGATAGCGTGAAAAATTTTTCACATGAGATTCACGATTGCTTTTTTCACTTCAAGGGCAATAAAAATTTCATGGGAACAAAAATCAACTTGTTATTCACGATAGGGGTGATTATAAATCCGACTTCAAAAGTGAACGCGTAGTGAATTTTTTACTTACGAGTTCTGTTTTTTAGTGTATGCTTTTTTTTAAGTATTTTTTTCGAACTAAAAACTAATCAAACAAAAAATATTTAAGTGATTTTTATAGAAAATTGATTGATTGATCGATCTTTAAATAAAAAAAATTAATTTGAAAAAAAAAAATTTTTTTTTCATCTGCAAAACCGGAAATGACCAATTTAAATCAAACTTTTTCTAAGTTAGTCCTTTTTTTTATTTATTATTATTTATATTTATTATTATATTTTATTATTATTTGTTATATTGTTAATGTTTTATTATGGGACCTCTTTTAGTTTAAAAGTTATGTAAATTTCTTTACACTCGTACATGTGGCTATTGAAGTTGAGTTTGAATTAAAATTTTTCTAACTTCGACCTATTTTTTTATGTGCTCTTTATAAGTTTAAAAGTTATGCAAATGGTAATTTTAGGCGCTTGCTAATGTAGGATGGATAGTTAAGCTTGTACATCTATACAATTATTATACGTCTCTCATACATATATCTGTGGCTTGGTGCTAAAAGGCCAATGTCAAAATATTAACTTTTGAGAAAATTGAAATTAAAGTTTTTTTTATAGAAGAGTTCTTAGTGAAATTGGCTAGCAAAGCCTTTATGAAGCTGTTCTGGGTTAAATTAGAACTTGACTGTTTAAGCAACATAAAAGCGAGTAATAAAAGACACCTTATGCAACGATTAACTCAAAACAACAAAATGTTGACATTGGCCCTTTTAGCACTAAGCCACAGATATGAGTGTTACAACTTTGAGTTGAGATATATCACTAATATGATCCTAAAGGGGACCCCTTGATATTCCATATTTTTCCAAAATTGTTACTAATCCTCGCCAGAAATTTCCGTAAAAAACCTAATTTTTCAAATCTGAATTTCTGAAATTCCAAAATTATTTTACATATTACACTACCAGAATCCTCTTAAGAACTATTTTCCTATGTGGAACCGGTTCCCTTTCCCTGAAAATACTTCATAATAAACTTTTTGTATTACATTAGCACTGTTAAACGAAATGTTAAGAAATTGTGGTGGATGTCTCCGCTAGTTAAATACGCATAATCTTTTAAAGTAATTTTTTTCGCTGAATTTACAACAAGTTTTTGATAACTCTTTCTATACCTCATTGCTTCATTTTCTTCACACTGAAACAAAAAGTTGTGTTGAATTTGCTTTGGTGCCAACAAAAATTAAAAAAACGCACCGAAATTTAAAAAAAAAATCGTAGCTAAGGAATTTATCGATAACAATTTTAAAAAGCACCAAAAATGGTGCGAAACGCACCGAGTTGGTATTTACCATGCCAGCGAAAGACAACAAACGCTCGACTGGTGCAAAAGGAGGGAGAGGTTTACTATATTAAAAAAAAAATCCCTTATTAGGGGAAAGCTTTGAAAGCATTCAAATAAGACATCGTTGTCTGCCAAATATGAACCAGTACTTGTCTGACATCTTTTAATTGCATTTCTTCTGCTGGGTCAAATTAAATAGTAGCAAAAGAAAAATTAAAGAAAGATAATATTAACCAAATTGCATATCGTACTTGATTATAAAGAGAGTATTAACTAAAAATTAAAAATTTTCAGTAGAAGCAGAATAATTTTTGATTTAACACTAAGGCATATGAAAAAGAATTTTTAAACCGTTTCATTACTAAAAAGTAGACAAAATAGCGCGATATTTTTACAGTGTATGTATATTACGTGTAGGTTTTTTTCAAAAAGTTAAAAAATAAAAATTTTGAGTTAAAACCCTCTTTTTGAGCAAGTGCGATATCTACACTGAAAAGAAAAATCAATCCATCCGTACTTAAATCAATCCGAAGCGGTATCAATAGTACGGTAATATCGGACTTTCTTGAATCAAGTACAGAAAGTACGGATTATTCAAGTGCGAAATACTTATCCATATTTAATCACGAACTCGTACCTGAAATAATCGGAAAATGATATTGATTTGAGTAAGACTAAGATTGAATCAATCTCAAAATGCACTTGATTCAAGTATTATAAAGTTGATTAAATCCCGAATTCGTACTTGAAATAATCCGAAGGTTAAATTAGATTGATCCTAACCTGAAACTATTATCCCAGAGACAGAAGGACAATATTATTATGATTGATATACTTACCCGTTTTACACCTTACAGAGTTATAATTATAAAACACCAGCAAGCACCACGCCCGACATGTTTTCTACGTCTCAAATTTGGTGTACATATTTTACTAAAAATATAAGCTAAATAGGAACTTGCTGTGGATTTTACTTTTAAAATATGATAATATTGTACGTTTTTCTTCTTGTTCTGTTTTTTTTTTTTGTTTCTACACAAAACAAGCAAATCGTTTTTTACCTACTTGTGCGGTGTTGTTGTAGTGTCTACAACAAATTTGACAAACACAAGCGTATGCACGCATAAAGAATGCAATGCTGAAAGAGGAGACTAATAGGTTATATTACATTTAAACGCTCACTTTGTAATTTTACTCTCAGAGTGATGGGTACGCAAATGAGCAGAATTGACGCAGTTGGAGTGAGGAGAATCCATAAGCTTTTGGCGAAACACTATTACATCCACAGAAAATTACTGTTTGGTGCGCTGTATGGGCTGGCGGAGTCATTGGCCGATATGTCTTCAAAAACGATGATGTCAGAATGCGAAAAGTGGTTGAAAATTGGTGTTCCAGATTGCGCCTTCTACGCGCCAGCCGTAGCGGCCACTGAAACAAAAATACCATAAGTTGAAACAAACATGTTTTTCTCACTAAACTGTTACTAAAACATTTTTGGCGAGTAATTTCCTTACGTTACAGCTATTACACACCAAAAACGATACAGTAACAGTTTAGTGAGAAAAACATGTTTGTTTCAACTTATGGTATTTTTGTTTCAGTTCTCACATTTCAATCGAAAAGTTTTTCAACGCGGGAGTTACAGAACATTGGCACAAAACACCAAAGTTGCCAAAAACGGAGAAAATTTCGATCCGAATCGAAACGCAGAATAGGGGTCATTATGATTAAAACTTGTGTCACTCTATAAAAACACCCTTTAGTTGGACAAGAAATCGCTGCTACAGTTGCATCTTCTGCATTCTTATTTGCTTAAAAAAAATCGGCGTTACGCTGTAGTTCTTGTCTAACTTCACCAAGTTCTTTAAATCTGGAGCAGTTTTCCATTCGTTTCAATCTAACTTTTTAGGAGACAATTGTTAATAGAAAAAAGCCGAAGTACATTTGTTCCTCTGTTTGAAATAATCTCGCGCTTCTGCTATTGGTTTCATCAGAAATACGTATTCTTCCAATTAATCTTTTTCCGTTTGGGTAAATCTTGGAATATTCATTTCGCTACATAAAGGTGACGGCTTTTTTTATAAAAAACTAGCTTAACCCAGTGCGCTTTTCTACCCTCATTAAAAGAAAATATTGTTACGAAAGTTAAATTATCTAAGAATTATTTTTAGTCATAGTTATAAGTTATCTTGTAAGTTATAGTTTAATGTCATATTAGTTACTTAAAATTGTCATGTATAATTTTCAACACAACTGTTATTTAATAATAATTCTTATGTGAACTTCCCAGTCATTGTTTTTTTTTTATTCAGATTTGCAATTAAAAGAACTCAAACGCGTTTATTAAAGGAAAAACGTAACAATATGTAATTTGTTTAAAATACAGATCTCGAGCATTTTTTACAAAGATATGTCCACCAGATTGAAATACTCTTACTGTTTGTTACCATTCACCAGTAACACAGAAATCTATATGCTATTTTAATTTTTTCTGATGCTTATTAATATATAATTCATAACATTCTTTAACTATAATAAACAATAGTTAACAATTATATACCATTATACTCCGGCTCTGTTTTAGAGCTGTTTTGGGCTATCTAGTATAGAATTTCATTTGAAATATCGTCAGCTCATTATTGGTTTGGCGCATATCAAGGTTATTTCACCAGCTGACGATATGTATGTAGAATTAAATGTTGTTATGAAAAAAGTAATAAAAACCTTACTTTTTATAATTTTATGAAAGGTAAAACTAAGGTCTTAAGATATATTCTTTTTGAATTGAACTGGCCCCGGCTTTGACTACAAGTAGGCCCACTTTTTTACAGATATTTTTCATTTATAACCAAGCTATTTGTAGCTGTGACCGTTCTCAATCGCGCATATTTTTTACAGATGCTGTCTGTATATTGATAACCATTTTAATTGTACCAAATTTGGGAAATTTTACACTTATCGTTCTTCAGATATACGGGATTATACAGCCCAATTATGAATAAAAACTCCGGGAGTTTTCTCCCTTCTCCCATTTTGCCTATGTAAGTTCAATTGTAAAAGTGGGAAAAGCGAAACAACTTCGGGAGAATTTGTATTCATAATTGGGCTGATTTTGTGCAACGCCCACTTTTATAATCGCGCCCACTTTTTGACTGATGTTGCGTACTGATTACCAAGCTATTTGTAACAACTTTGGAAACTTTAGCTATTACCGTTCTCAAGATATACTGAAATCTCTTTTGCCTTTGATTGCGAGGTACCACGCCCACTTATAAATTCCCAAATTCTTTTTTAACAGATGTTTCGTATTGATACCAAAGCTATGTGTACCAAATTTCGACAATTTTTCTCTAACCGTTCTTTAGATATATAAAAAAAATATATTTTATGCCACGCCTACTTGCCAAATTTTGTGTATTGCTGACCAAGATGCTTGTACCTTTTTTGGAAACTTTGGCTATTGCCTCTCTAAAGATATCTATAATCTCTTTGTGTGGAAGATGTCACTCCCATCTTTCAATCACGCCCAGATTTTGTCGGATGTTGTTTATTGTACCTGTTTTGGGAACTTTAGCTCTTTTCGTTTTCCAGATATAACTTGGACAATTTTTCTCTTACCGTTCTTTAGATAAAAAAAAATCTATTTTTAAAATCTATCCCGCCCAAGTTTTGTCAGATGTTGTGAATTTATAACCAAGATGCTTGTACCAAATTTGGAAACGTTGGCTGTTTTCCTAAACGTGTGTTCACAATGTATCAATACCGTGTTGATGCATTGTGTACTTAAATTTTTACCTTCGTTGTATTGTATATGAATATGGTTTGCATATTCATATACAAAATTTTTATGGTTGCATTTAAGAACATGTTGCCATGTATTACTACAATGCAACAGGCGTTTAGGAATATATATATATGTTCCTTTAACTCCCATTGGAGCATAGGGCGCATTGAGGGCGTTTAGGAAAACAGCCATTAACTCTTTTCGTTCTCCAGTTATAGAATTGGTTTGTATAGGTGGTGCCACGCCCACTTAAAATTTCAAAAAAAAAGATATAGCATATAGATCCTTCCAGGCCATCCGTTATATACTGTAAAAGTTTTACAAAAATCAATTCAGCGGCTTAGGCGGCTATAAGGTACAAACAAAAAATCAAACATACAAACAAATAAACAAACATACATTAATTTTTATATATATAGACGATGTCCTTAATGATGTCATACAGACAGCTCCAATGAGTTAATATTGGCGTTTTTAAATAGCAGTTGAAATTTGTTTGATTATTTCAGCAGTTTTTTGGCGACCACATTTCTTCCACACGTTAGGACATCTTAATTTTAATTAAAAAATAAATATAAATTTTAATATGACGTATAACATTTTTTAAAAATTATGGGTGATTCTCACTTCTTTATGACCTGCGAGTTTCTTACATATAAGCACTCACGTTTTTATCGCCCTGCTCACTGTCAACTTTAAACATAAGTAACACAATAAGTTCGCTTTCGTATGAAGCACCGAATTTTCTAAACTCCTTGCCCCTGTTGTAGTTACATTAATTAAAAGTGTTGCCATCGCACATCTACTTTTAACGATGAGGTTTGTTCCAATTAATATAGTTCTAAACCATAAGCTATCCACAATGCTTAAAAGGCTGTAAGTATTAACAAAATAATTTAACACGCGAATTAACTGTTTTGGGAAACAGTTAACTTTGTGTTTCTCTACCGTTCTTTAGAACGACTTTCTTTATTTAGATGAATCTTAAGACCGTCTTACTAATAAAATATCATAGATGAATCTTAAGACTGTCTTACTAATAAAACTTCATTTATAAAAACACCCATCACAAAGCAGTTTAATGCTGAATATACAATTATTGTTGTTAGAAACTTATTGTGGGAATGGAATTCAGAAGTGTCAAGTTTTATTAAGTATACATTGGGAACCCGTCACACACTTATATTTTTTTATATATTTAAATATATTTAAAGAGGCGATCGGTACGTAACTCCTCTACGCCTTACCAGAAATTCTCTTGTGGCCATGTTCTGTAACTCTCGCGTCGATAAACTTTTCGATTGAAATGTGTCAAATGAAACAAAAATGCGATATCGTCAGCTCAGAATTCTGATATCTGATATGAGAGATATCTGAGCTGACGATATATTGAACCAAACAGCTGGTTTTCTCACTAAACTGTGTCTGTTACTGTTTTTGGCGAGTACTCGTAAGGAAATTACTCGCTTACAGAAAATGTGTCTGTAACATTTTTGTGAGAAAAATTCCCGTTTTGAACTTTCAAATAAACTCACGAATAAAAATGGGGCAAGAAAAAATTTTAACAGGAAAAAATAATTAAAAATGCAAAATAATAATATTTTGTTCTTGGCACAATTTTTTATTGTTTAATTATTTTGCTTTTTGCATTTTTATAAAATATACGAATGTTTTCAAAGCTATTTTGTAAACAACCAACATCAAAGTCGCACTTTACATTATTTGGTGTATCCGACGGTTGTATTTTCGCCGGCGTCGTTGAAAAACTTAAAATTGTAGTAAATTTTGGTCGCCGTCAACGACTTCGAATGCAATGTTATGACATTTATTACGTAACGACGTAATCTCCTTTGATATTTTTCGACATGAGTTACAGACACATTTTTTCTCACTTTTCGAGAAAAGATGGAATATTTTGTTTCACATCTTTTTGATGCGAGAAGTTCTCACTAAAATTACAGAACATGGGTACTGGCTTTCATTTAAAATAATCTTAGATATCCATACAATTTTCTTTACTCAACTACCTTACTTTATTTATTTATTATTTTTTTTATTAAAAAGTTGCCTCTAAAAACAAAGTTAAATCACAATTGTTAAATATAATATAAGTTTAAATTTTCTATCGTCACGATTCTGTTCCAAATTTTCTGAATATGCATTTTTTACAATTATTTTTTCTTCTCCAGTACTAATTATCTCTGTTTTATTATTAAAATTTAATTAACAATTGTTACGAAAAGTGCAATGTTTACTTTTTCTTGAATTTTTTCGAGAATCATTATATTGATATTTGCCATTTAAGGAGTGAGACCGAAAAAATCTTAACATACATAAATTTAAATAAAAAAAACTACTCAACTAAAATTTTTGATTTTTTATTATTAGTTTGAAATTATTATTAAAATTACAAAAAAAATTATTTTTATAGTTCTAATCACTAGTGAGGTGTGCATTTCATACTATTGATAAACGTATTTATATTTTCACTTACACAGCAAAACACACAATTTATTTTACACAAAACCCTTAATATCTCAAAACACGCATTTACAGAATAGTTTGAAAGCCTATTTCTAATTTTTTTCAAGAAGATTTCAATGAGAAAACACGTTTCCTTTCTACGGCTGTTTTCGTTTATAGTCAAAGGAACATCATATAATCTCTAGACACTTTCAAATTTCTTAGCAATCCCTTCAACACTTGTTATTCCTTAAAAAAAAAATATTTTCTTCGAATCGAATAAGCGTTTTCTTTATAAATAACTTTTGACATCATATCTTACAGAATCTAAACCGAAAAATCTTTTATGCAGCTGCTCTGCATATAAAATCATAAAATTTTTTGAAGCAAGTGGGAACAATTTTTTTTCGCTTTTATAAAATAAAACTGGGTCTTTAAGCAAATTAAAAGTACTGTATATTTTCACACTACTTCTTTTAAACATTGCATAACTTATCGGATATGAATTTACATATCTTTGGCGTTTGGCAAAACTGTCTTTTTCGTTAAAATATTTATTTGGTGCAACTCATAGACTTTTTTCTATAAGCAGATGATAACGATTATTAAAAGCAGTTGTGCTAGACTAGGGTTGCCATCCGTCCTCTTTTCCCCGGACACCGTCCTCTTTTTTTGGGTATCCGGGGTAGTCCTACTTCTTTTTCATCAAGTGTCCGGGGTTGTCCGGCTTTTAACACCTTCATTGTAAATTTGTTCCTAGATTTAAATCACAGTTCACAAAATTCATTAAAAAAGATTTAGGTGCTCGGGTTTTTTTAAGATAGGTATGTTTTAATTTTTGGTGACGTAACGTGACAAAAAGAGTACTTTTCTTTGAATGTGTCCAAAATGGAGCACCCAAAAAAATGGAACAAATAAGCAAAAGCAACCTTACCAATGTCGTTACTTTTGTTCAAATAAATACTTATTGCTCAAATGATTACATAAAAATTTTATTTTAAGATTCTTTTTGGAAAGAAAAAAAAAAAAAATCATATCTTAAAAAAAGCACATCCCTCAAAGTTTTAGGATTTTTAAAAAACAGTTTGAAGTATTATATAAAAAAAAAATCAGCAAAAAAAATAGGGTTTTGACTTAGTCCATTTTTAAAATTTAATATTTTGCATATACATTTTTTTCAATATATTTATTGTAGCCTCAAGTATTCTCTTTAAACTGACAAAAATCATCTTCGTATTTAAAGTAGTTTTCGAGATATTCGGCTTATTCGGCAATATTATGACAATTTGAATATGAAATAACTTTTGAAAAAAAAAATTAAAAATAGTTTTTCGTTGATATGTGTTCTTTATGGGATCAAATAAACCCTCTCGCCAAATTGCATTCAAATCGAAAGGGGTCGAGTCCCACTCTTGGTCGACCTGACATGGAATTACCCACATTAAGTTTTTGTGTGCCGTCGTTAATTCTATTAATATTAAGTTGTTTAGAAAGTGTCCTCTTTTTTCGAACAAATGTCCTACATTTTTTATGCTGGCGTCCTCTTTTTCTCAAAATAGAAATGGCAAGCCTATGCTAGACTAAAGTGATTTAAGCCAACAAAAGAGAAACAAATTTAATTAAAGCCAATTAAAAACCCAAAATACGTTTTCTTGACTTTAGACGTTTTTGCCTAACGGCTGATACATATTTCATAATACAACTTATTTACAATTATATCAGCAGTACATTTTCAAAATCAATTTAGAAAAATCCCGGGAATTCCCGCACAAATATCCCGAGATTTCTTTCCCGAAAAATGTGCGGGATCCCGGGATTTTTGTCCCGGAAAATCCCGTATGAAAAACACTAGTGCTGACTCCAAATAGACAGAGTTTTCTTTTCGAAAATTTATCGCATCAATTTATAATTATACGGGCCTGTTCTGAAAATCACATGATTTCAAATCACGTGTTTTTGAAATCACGAGCGTGATTTTCTGGTGTTCTGAAAGTCATGCCGTTTTTGTGTTTCTCGGTGTGCTTTCGGTAATTGAAGATCACACCAAAATACACCAAATACAAAATACACACACGTGTGATTTTAGTAGGCACATGTGATTTGAAATCACGTGATTTGAGTAAAAGTGATTTGCAGAACAGGCCTGATAATTTCGGATTTCGAAGAAAACATGGCACACCAGAACAGTGTCATCGAATTATTAAAGTGATAACTGACTTTTTTGAAAATAAAAATTTTGTTCTTCTGTATTCTTGGATGTCCAGCAGGCTTTTGATAAAGTATGGCATGAGGCATTTTTATACAAATTAAAAAGCATGCTTCCTGCTCCATTTTATTTATTATTTTTATCATATTTGAAAAACAGATATTTCTGCGTCAAAATCAACAACGATTTTTCTCATATTTGTCAAATTGAAGCTGGAATCTCACAAGGAAGCGTCCTTGGACCAATTTCATATACTTTATACACAAATGATATGCCGACAAGAGACGATGTAACAGTCGCTACATATGCTGACGATACAGCATTCTTATGTTGTAGTGAATCCCCTTCAGGGGCTTCTAGAATTTTACAACTGCAACTAAATTGTCTTTATGATTGGCTTACAAAATGGAACATTGTTGTTAACACCCGAATGTCGAGTCACATAACTTTTAAAACAAGAAGAGAAAATTGCCCAGCTGTGTTTCTCAATGACACTTTAACTCCTAGTGTTAATACGGTCAAATACCTAGGCTTACATTTAGACAGAAGACTTACATGGAAAGCACATATTAGCGCGAAAAGAAAACAACTTGACATAAAGTTTAAGCAAATGTATTGGCTTCTATGGCGAAAATCTCAATTATTTTTGGAAAATAAGGTCCTACTTTTAACCACTGTTTTAAAACCTATATGGACTTACGGCTTAGAGCTATGGGGCACTGCTTGTAATTCCAACATAGAAATATTCAGTCCAAAGCTTTGCGTGCTATAACAAACGCTCCCTTTTATATAACGAACAAAGCTCTACACAACGACCTGAAAATACCGTTTTCAAATCCGAAATTAAAAATTAAGTTAAATTACTTGAAAGGCTTAGTAATCATGTTAATATATTAGCAATTACACTTTTAGATGAGACTGATGAAGTTAGAAGGCTTATACGAAATCATATCCTTGATCTCCCTTACTGACGTTAGTAATGAAATAAAAATATATGTATTTATTTAAAATATTTTTTTTATAGTTTCTAATTTATTATTTATAATATTTAATATTTAATTTAACTCTATATGTGTAAATTTTGGGTGGTATTATTGATTCCGTTCCGCAAGTGCGGAAAGCAATTTTTGTGCGGAAGCCAAATTTGTAATTATTCATTCCGTTTGTGCGGTATCCTTCCGTTGTTGCGGTATCATCTCTACCATTGCGGTATTGCCATATTATTGAAACCGCAATATAGATATTTTTCGCCATTTTGCTTACGTTAAAATTTTACAACGAGAAGCTAACGGAAGGAATAAAAATGTAAGAAAAAATATTTAAAAAAAAAATACAATTTAGTTTTGTTATTTAAAAAAATGTATTACAGGAATAATAAAAGAGATAAATACACAAGCAAATGACAATTAGAAGCAATGGTTGATTTAATGAAATTAAATCGAGACGTTGCTTGTGGTTTTAGTCAACGTGCCCCAGCAGAAATAAAAAATTTTTGGGAAGATTTGGCATTGACTCTAAATGGTTCCGGGCCGCCTTTAAAAGATGCCAGTGGTTGGAGAAAGGTAACGCTGTTTTTAGAAACATTTTTCCAACGGGAGCATTAATTGTTCTTGTATTGTATTTAAGGTATGGACAGATTACAAAAGCGGTGTAAAAAAGAAACTGTCGAAGAATAGACAGCTTTTAAGTGGAACAGGTGGAGGTCCGTACATAGAAATTCCACTGAATGAAACAGAAGAAGAGGTTAGCGCTCTTTTAAACTTAAATGCGGCGGTTCATGGTATACCAAACGTTAACAACTTTGGCATTTCAAGCAATCCGTTGCAGAAAATGGATGCAGTTTTAAATCGCTCAGAAAAAGATTTGTCGGTTGAAATAAATGTAACACATGAGACTGATTTGCCGGTTATCGAAAATATAACAAGAGGAGAACCAGTAGATAAAGAAGTCAGTGCAGAGAGCAGT
This sequence comes from Pollenia griseotomentosa, assembly GCA_963931875.1. NCBI lineage: Eukaryota > Metazoa > Arthropoda > Insecta > Diptera > Polleniidae > Pollenia > Pollenia griseotomentosa. Next base: position 9,598,010 of record OZ007565.1, read on the forward strand.
TCTTCAGCCAATATGAGGTTTATACCTTCAAAAATTAATAAAAAAGAACAAAAAATAGATTTGCTTAAAGAGCAAATAAAAATACAAAAAAAATTGGCTTTAGACGTCGCAGGCTCTCTAGAGTCTATAACAGACCAAAACAAGGAGAATTTTAAAATTATTAAAGATATGAAGAGAGCCATATACTCATTGGGCGATGAGAAAAAAAAACAAACAAAAATCCTTGAACAACAGCTGCAGGAACAAAAGAGACACAATGGAAAAATTGCTATCGAAAAAATTAGTCTCAAAGAACAAATTTTATTGCTTGAAATTGAAAAAATTGACAAGTAGTTACAATAATATTAATTGAATTGAATTTATGTGACATAATTTTTCATGAAAATGTAACGTCGATATACTTACTAACGTATTTAATACACAAAATGTGATACATTTTTAGTTTTTTATTTATACTAGAAACTTAATAAAATGAAACTGAAGTACAAATTAAAAATATTGTAGTATTTGATTTCTTATTTCATTTGCTTCGCTGTTTATGTCATCTTCAATGGAAACGTTTGTTGTATCATCTTCAGATAATGGCAAACTAAATTCATCTTCTGTTATATTGTAATGAAGTCTAATGTTGTGAAGTGCACAGCAGACATTAATGATTTTCGTAGCCTTTTCTGGATCATAATGAAGCCCCCGTTCATTATTTAAGCATCTAAAAACTGATTTCAGAATTCCAATAGTTCTTTCTACTATAATTCTTCCCTTAGAATGAGCAGTATTAAATCTTGTTTTCCTGGGGGACGTAACTGGCTCTCTAAAGGGTGTTAATAGCCACGGTTGCAAAGGATATCCCTTATCTCCTGAAAATGTTTTAAAATATATTTGCATTACTTGCTTGCTAGTTGATTGATAGTATTTAAATTTACCTACCCAAAATTAGGCAATTTCTTCTATTGCTCTGCTTTGATTGCAGAAAATTTTTGGCAGGGTTCATTTCCCATATGTGTGAATCGTGACAACTTCCAGGGTTTTGTGAAGACACATATCTTATTTTCTGCCCGTGATCGCATATCTGTCGTATTTAAAATATAAGAAACATTTTTTACAAAAACTACTTAAGGTTTACTTACAATCATAACGTTTATACTGTAGTATCCTTTACGATTAAAAAAAAAGATGTTTATCGCTATTAGGAGCAACAATTTTAACGTGAGTACCATCCACATCCATTATTACATTTGGAATACCACATTTTTCCTAAAAAGCCATTTTCGCCTCTCTTTCCTCATCAGCATTCATGGTAATAGATATCCATTTGCTGCACAACACATTCTCTAAATTATTAAGTACTTCAGCCAGTACTTTGCAAAACGTTGATTGGGCTATGTTAACATTAAAGTCCTTACCAACACTATGCTGGTAACTTCCTTCTGCAAAAAACCTCAAACAAGCAGAAAGTTAATCTTTGGCAGAAAGAGCTCCATGACGACTGCTTCCTGAACTTGCATTCTCTAGCTCAGACAAAATATATTTAAAAGCTGCCTTATTTAACCGAAAATTCTTTTGAAAGCTGTGACAAATAAACAAAATATTTATTGCCTAAAAATGTCTTGAATTTTTATTCCAACTTACTCCCTATCATTCATGTGTATGTGTAACACTTCAGATTTATATCTTAAAACTCTTCTTTCTACCCGAAGGTCTAAGCAATCATCGTCACTGCTACTTTCAAAAAAATGCCATGGTATCCATATAACACTTACACTTATATTAGTCGCGTTTGTATATTTTACGGAAATTAATTTATTTAAAAAAATTATTACTCACAAAAATTTCAACAACTAGTTTAAAATGTTTTTTTACCAACAGCTGACACAATATCAACTCAGAAATAATTAAAACAGGGATGATAAAAATTTATTGCGTAAAGCTTATACCGCAGGAATGAAGAGGTTGCAATTTGCATATCGATCGATATTTATTTCCGTCGAATTTTCCTTTCCGTGCGGAATCAATAATTATTTTCATATATAACTTTAATTTTATTCGTTTAAACCTAACTCATTTGCATATTATCGTAAGATAGATTGCAAATAAATATGTAATAATAAAAAAAAAAATATTATAATTTACTGTAACAACGTATTAAACGAATAAAGTGGAAAATAAACAATTAATTTAAATTGCTTTTTTTTTATTTTTATAGCTTATTTTCATGTTTTTAAAATCTTTTTAAATAGCTTGAAACCGTTTTTAGTGCTTTTTTTTGGTTGCCCTAGTCATTATAAACAGGTCGAGTTTGTTTTTGGTCTACATAAATTGTCAAAAAACAAACTGCTAACTGTTTTATTTTGTAGTTGAGAGTTTTTGTTTGTAATATTTTTTTTAAGGATTTATTTGTGAGTGAGGTTTCGCACAAAAAACAAAAAATTAAAATTTCTTATATTTCTTAACTTTTATGAATATGTTTTTTGTATAAAAATATTTGGAACAAATGTATATTTTTAGTGATTGTTATAAATGGCCACAATAGATGGAAGACCGGCTCAATATGGGATTTCTCTTAAGCAACTGCGAGAGCTCATGGAGCATAGGGGCCGAGAGGGAGTGCAGAAAATTCAAGAAGTTGGCGGCATACAAGAAATTTGTAAAAAGCTATATACATCACCAAATGAGGGTAAATACATATATCAGAAATTGTATCCTGTATTTTAATACAAGCAAAAATTTTTTATTCTGTTATAGGTTTGGGTGGATCAAAATCCGATGTAGAACACAGAAGAGAAACTTTTGGTTCTAATACTATACCACCGAAACCTCCTAAAACTTTTCTAACTCTAGTATGGGAAGCTTTGCAAGATGTAACGCTTATTATTTTAGAAGTAGCAGCACTAGTTTCACTTGGTCTGTCATTTTATAAACCCGCCGACGAAGATGCACGTAAGTAAACTTATGTATTTTAAGAACATTTGTTCATTCTTTTCTTTTGCTTGCTGTAGCCATTTTACAAGAGGAAGATGACCACCACGGGTGGATTGAAGGGCTAGCTATATTAATTTCTGTTATAGTAGTTGTCATAGTGACAGCTTTTAATGACTATTCTAAAGAACGACAATTTCGGGGCTTGCAAAACCGTATAGAAGGCGAACACAAATTTTCGGTAATTCGTGGTGGCGAAGTATGCCAAATATCCGTAGGTGATATTGTTGTTGGCGATATTGCTCAAATTAAATACGGTGATCTCTTGCCTGCTGATGGTATTCTTATACAAAGTAACGACTTGAAGGTAATTAATTTAATACATACATATACAGGTATTTTTAAATAATATTTACACGTTATTCTAACCATATCTCAAGGTTGATGAGTCTTCGTTAACTGGCGAGTCTGATCATGTAAAGAAAGGTGCTGATAGCGATCCAATGGTGTTATCCGGTACACATGTTATGGAAGGAAGTGGCAAAATGATAGTAACTGCCGTCGGTGTAAATTCTCAAGCTGGTATTATCTTCACTTTGTTAGGAGCTGCCGTTGATGAACAAGAGGCAGAAATCAAGAAAATGAAAAAAGGTAAACGTATCGAAAATCTACATAACATGATCGATGTTTCATCAAAATATTCTATCTAATAAGTTTGTCTTTGGGTTAAAATCAAAATCATGCAAACTATTTGCATTTCGTATTTCTTTACAGAAGTCCAAATTCGGGAAGGGATATTAGTTGGCTTTTGACTCCCTTCTCGACTCAATATCGAAGATTCTTGAAAATTATCCGGACAGTGAAATCGTTGTCCACAATTCTTATTGCCTTTACCACCATACAACTTATCAAGGCCATTATGTTGAGCTATTGCTCGCGCAACTGGTGAATGAACTAACACATATATAATTTTTCGATGGACACCAACACCCTTGACCTCTTCCTCTTTGAAGTTTTAGCACCTCTTGTGAACTTGTATAGTTGCACCATTTGCGTTTCTTTTCCGTACTCCGAACTTCGGGACGTTTCACGACAGGCTACGAAACGCTAAATGTTTGTTTTCGGAAAAGCATGCTGTTCTTAGCTCAATGAATTTTTTAGGCATTTTAATTGGAAACTTTGTTTCCTGGACAATGCCATGGCGAAAATATAATAAAATGCTAGGAATTAAAATTTTAATTTCAGTTAAAAAAGCTTCAAATAAACCCATGTCTAAATCTTTGTTTAATCAGATGTGCAAATCAGCAGACCGATCCATAGAGGAAGCATTCAGAATTTGGCAAAATAATAAAAAAGCTGATACTGAATTGCTATGCAAAATGGCAAGGTCTTCGTGTGCCAAAATACTCTTCACTAACAACGTCTTCGTAGTAAAGCTCTTACTGCTCTCCGGTGCAGTAAAAGCTTCTCTTCATTCGTTAAAAGAAAAAGAGTTGATGCTAGTTTTTCAATACCAACTCTTTTAAAGGATGGCCGAAATTTCACGGACCCGGTTGATAAGGCTAATTGTTTTGCCGACTTATTTGCAAATAATTCTCACTAACCAGCAAGCAACAACCCACTATCCGAACTCGAAAAGAATCGGTAACTATGCCAAAAATATTTTTCGGGATCGAGCTGTTAAAAGAGTTCTTGCGGATCTCGACATACACAAGCCTCCTGGGCCGGATGCTATACTTGCACTGGTCTTAAATCAGTGCTCTTCATCCCTAGCTCTTCTCTTAGCAAAACTTTTCAGCACTTTATACCATCCGGGGTATTGCCCGACTGTTGGAAAGTTGCTAATGTAACGCTGATTCCTAAAAAAGGAGTGTCTAATAACCCTGAAAATTACCGCCAAATTGCAATTTGTTCGGCACTTTCCAAAGTTATGGACAGATTGGTAAATCACCATATAGTCTTTTATAGTCAAACAACCTACTAAGCGACCGCCTGTATGTCTTAAGTAGAGGTCGTTATACTGAAGACTTACAGTTATCGGATAAATGGTGCGTTCCATTCAACATTTTGAAGAAAGAAAGGTTATCGCTTTAGATATTTCCAAAGCGTTTGGCATGTTCAACTCTTGTCAAAACTTGTTTTAGTTGGTGTCGGCTATAATTTCTCCAGATTTATATCGAGTTTTCTCACAGATCGCACTTTTCGAGTTGTTATAGATGAGGTTTCGTAAAACGATCTACTCATTATCAGATGACAGCAACCTTTGTCCTTCGTGTTCCTTTAATTGTAGACTAATTATATCATATGTTGATGCTATGAGGCAGAACAAGAATGACACGCTTAATCGATGCCTTGATATCGGAATGGTGTTGTGCAGAGCGACGGATCAAGGTTTTTCGTCTCTGTATAAATGGGTGGTATAATTATTGAGGAATAAGAATCTGTTGCTGTTCTGGGCATGAAAATACCATGTGATGTCCGATGGACAAAACATATATTCAAGTTCCCCTTGTTGTTAAGACGGTGTAAGAGATACATCACTCCATTTCATTTTTAAATTTTGAAATTCCATGTAAGATGAACTGCAGAAAAACCATAGGATGTTCAGAAAATTAATTTTCATAAAAATCCAGTTTGTCCATAAATTCTTTAAAATATTATCCGAACATCTCCCACCCTTTTCATTTCATTCAGTTTGCATTTTTGTTCATTTTACAAAGAATTTCAAAATTCGAAAATATGGACAAATTGAAAACTTCACATAAAAACGCAACACCGTTAAGGTTTTAACTGTCAATTTTCATAACTAACCAGTTTGTCCATAAATTTAAAATTAGAAAATACGGATAAATTAAAAAATTCATATGAAGACGCAACACCTTTTACATTCTGACTATCAATTTTCATAAGGAATTTGTCTGTCCAAAAATTCAATAAAATTTTATCTGCCCATCTCCCACCCTTTTCCCAAATTCAATAAAATTTTATCTGCCCATCTCCCACCCTTTTCCTGGAATTTAGAAAAGTTTTCCAAAGATATTCTAAATTTAAAAAACTATTAAACTTCATGTTTTAAGTTTTGATAAGCGGAAATTTGTTAAGTCTTCGATTTTTTTAAGTCCATTTGGTTCAAAAATAGGTGTAATTCCAATTTTAATACATATATCACAATTTTATATGGTTAACAGTGTTATGTTAGTGCTTTTACAGAACTCTTGTGCAGTAAATTTTTAAATTCAACTTCTGCAGATAACATTCAAACAATTCAAATGTGAGCAGTAAACAATCCACCGAAATAGATAAAAAAGAAATTATCCAAATGATATTTGGCAGGAAGTTCAAATTAAAAACGGACCACAAACCACTCGTAGCAGTTTTTGGTAAAAAGAGTGGTATAAGTGCGCATCAGGCCAATCATCTTAAAAGATGGGCAATCAAACTATTAGCTTAAGATTTCGAAATCGGGTTTGAAACAACTAATAGTTTTGGCTACGCAAATGTGTTATCAAGCGTTATTAACAAACAAAGTCAATCAAGTACTTACTGGTAATCTCACAAAACACCCGATAACACAGAGGATGAACAATGAACAAACAGTAAATGACCAGACTTTGCGTACAATAATATAATATTACCGAAATGGATGGCCAAACAACATCGACAGGTGTCCATAATTACGATCGTATTTCCAAATTAAAGATGCAATTAGCTTAATTAATGGCTGTATTAAAGTAGGAGAACGTGTAGTTATGCCAAAAATATATCGCAGGCGTTTCCTAATAGACCTTCACAAAGGCCATCCAAGAATTGAGCGAACAAAATCTATTGCCCGCAGTAATTTGTTTTGGCCTGCAATTGATCAGGATATAAAAGCCTTTATACAACAATGTGATCAATGTGCCTCAGCAGCAAAAATGCCAACAAAAACAGCGCTTTGTCCTTGGCTTACACCTGAAAGCGTATGGGAGCGCATTCATATAGATTACGCTGGCTAAATCGAAGGAAATTATTTCTTGGTTGTAATCAATGCCTTTTCAAAATGGCCGAAAATTGTTTCAACTAAATCCATAACCTCTGAGCAGACAATAGACATTTTGAATGAAATATTCTCCAGACATGGGCTACAGCGCACAATTGTTTCCCATAACGGAACACAATTTAAAAGTGCGCCGTTTCGGGAATTCACAACATCTAGAGGTATTCAGCATATTTTTTCAAGTCCATATTCCCCAATGTCAAATGGACAAGCTGAAATGTACGGGAGAACTTGCAAACCTTAAGGGTATTCATTTCAGTTTTTTTATTGGTTGGAAAAATGGAAAAGTGGAAAAATATAATATTTGTTACAACAAACACAAGGAAAAACTTTTCCACCAAAAGTTGCAATTTAAACAAGCTTTTACCAAGTATAAAAAAATCAGATTGGAAAATTACAACTTTACAGTTTTTAAACCTGGGTGACAGCCGGATATAAAGTAGAATAGAAAGTAAGAACGTGTGAAATGTAATATACATAAAAGTCTTTTATTAAATTAGTTGAAATAAATATATATATATTAAACTCATAATACATACATACACCGCTTTACGAGTGTACAACTATACATCTTCCTTCTCAGTTTAGCGTGCTGCTTTTCTATATATTGTATATTATATAATATATATACTTTTGTTTTGATACTGTCGTTTTTGTATCTAAACATGTGTTTTGAAAAGACTCAAATAAAATTTTCTTCACTGTATTGAATCTCCATATTTAGTATTTTCGCTAACAATAATAAATTAAACCGTATTCTAATTTTGAAGTTTATGTCCTGCCAGTGCCGGACGAATATTTTCCTCATCACGGTTTCTGTTTACATATGTAGCTGTTTAGCGCCCTTCTATTCGGATAAGTCCTGCGGCATATCTTATCCTTAAATCACTTGAAATATTTCGAATTAAAGGATTTGGGTGCAATTCAAGCGTTTTTACCAATGACACTTTGAGATACTTGTGAATTTTAAAAATACCAGGCGTCAGTCAGTGTTTATGCGAAGTATATTTTGGCGCCTTTGGATTATTTTTTGCTTTGCGGGGAAGCTCCAAAAGCTTTTTGTTACTGACTTTTGTCAATATCAGGGTCTTTATGGAGCTTAAATCAGAAATAAACTTTTCGATTTTTCTTATCTCAAATCTTAGGGGTATAAATAGTTATTTCAACTAGTTAAGACAGAAGGCAACTTGACTGCCATATCGTAACACATGTTTAACAAACAGATACCATTTTTATATTATTTCTTGACTAACTTCAATTCAGGTTTCGCACACCACACTTAGTAGACTGCTTTTTATGAATTTTTATGAATGCTGTTTTTTTAGACTGCAGTAACTTTCTAACAGCCATATTCATAACAAGTTCTTATTTTAAGCTTATAGTATGTAATAACTATTAAACGCTTTTTGTCTTATAAACCTCTTATAAAAATTTGTATTCATAAACGTACAATAACAGCTTTTTTACTATTTACTGTTTGCAGCGATTTTCTGTTAAGGTATGGCAACTTTCTTTATATTTGGCTGCCATTTTATTGTTAGTGATGCACGAAACTTCTATTCGGTTTACATGATATTCTATATAAACATTTTTTTTATAATTTTTTTTTAATTGTAGACCTTCAAAATTATTCTTATCAAATAAAACTGCATGTTATTTTAGTTTCTGAACAAAATGTTGCCGAAAACTATCATAAAAACTTTTGTTTGAACCTTTTTTAAATATACGATAAGAAAGTAATCGAATAAAAAGTTTGTATACTTTTTATTAACATCACTATTATTATTATTTGTTCATTTTATTTTTTTTTTATATTTTTGAACAATAATTTGTTGTTATAAACAAAAAAAACAACTAGTTGCAATTATTTAATAAATAATTAAAGAGAATATCTGCATTTGCCCCTGAACTTATTCATTTAAATCATATAAATTTTTTTTAAATAATTATCAATATAACTTTAAATTGGCTGTCTAAAATAAAAACAAATTAGTTAAATGTATTTAACATGTCCGTTGTAATAAATAAAACATTTTTGTCATTATTTTTCAACATATTTCACAAAAATAATATCATAAAATGCAAACACCTTTTAAAATGTAATTTTATTTTTGGTTTAAAGAAGGGCAAATCCAACAATAAATTTTCTTACTTTATGAATGGTTTATTAAAGGTTCAATAGACTATTTTTCGTTTATGAATACAACTTTAGCAATTTTTGCTTAAAAACGTTCAATTAATCATCAATAAGTTTTTATGAATACGGCTGTAAGCCTTTATTTAATTCGTAAGTTGGGGAATCTGTGCAGTCTCCACTTTCTTCGAACTTATCTTTCGGATGTAATTACATATATAAGAGTTCGTTATAGAAACGATTGTGGGCGTGTGATCGGAAGATAATTTTAGGTAAGCTCTAACATTAATTGTTTCTGCCGGCACCCAAAAGTCGATAACATATGTAATTTTCTGCTTATCAGTAGGACAATTAGTTGTGTGACGAGTTGAATAATGAAATGAATTGTAATAATGTACAAAGGGATCAAATCAATGCACGAGACCGTTAGAGTGATCTTAATCAAAATTTTTCAAAATTGTTATTAGTATTAATAATAATCCTCTTTTTCCTCTCCGAAACTTACTAATAGATTTTATTACATTTATAATATAGGTACTTACCTATTTTTATGGCCATGTAAAATATGCATTTTAATATTGAAGAGGACATCAATGGGAAGTAAGAGACAATTTCTGCCTCTCCGAAACAATCTAACCGATTTTAATAAAATTTAAAACATAGATAACTGCTATTTAGTGGCCACATAAGCTATGTATTTGTGCGAGCGTAACTGCAAACGGCTAACCGGCCGCTAGTATATCACTTAAATTTGATTCTATGAGACTTTATTCTAATAACTCCGATTTAAACGTAAAAACAAAGAATTTCGTTATATCCCTTCCAAAGTTTTCGACTTAAATTTAAGTTTTTGTAACAATGAATTTGTATCAATGTCGTGAAACAAAAAACACGATAACGCATCTTAGCGCAATTTCAGGAGCAGAACATTGTATTCATTTGTTAAAAGTCTAGTTTGCAACATAATTTGAAAACTCTTCAATTCTCTTATCATTAATTATAAGATTAAGAAAGAAAAATAAATTTTGAAAATCATAAAAATATTTCAACGATTTTGGGGCGTTGACACAACATTCGACTTATTGACCGACAAAATCTTTAATAAATGTTCAACCTTATAAAACCGATATTTCCAATCATTTCTTAAAATAAATTTCAGCCATTTTTACCACAATTTTTTTTAATCTTTTGTAATGCTATTAGGAGGTTTGACAACATTGACAATAATTTTGGAAAAGTACATATATGTTAGAAACAAACAACTAATTTAGTTTTTACTGATTAAGTTTTCTCTGTTTGCCAATAATCTATCTATCTTATGCAAAAAAAAGTTCACATTAGTCAAACAATATATTAAGCCTAGCAAAAATGTATGGGCTTAATGTATTGGTTAACTTACGTGAACTTAAAATTATATTTGCAAAAGACAGTAACAGTTATGGCATAGTGCTAAAAGAGCCAAGGTAAATTTTTTGATGTTTTGAGTTTATCGTAGCATTAGGTGTTTTTTTTTGCTCTCTTATTTCGCTGAAATAGCCCATGTTTAAGTTAACCCAGAACAGATTTTAGAGAGTTTTGCTTGCCAATGTAACTACATATGACCTCATCTGTTTAAAGCAATAACTAAAAACGCCAATGTCTACATGTCCGTGAAAAAGCAATTATAAAATACTTGGGCAGGTCTACCAATTTCTGAATTTTTTAGAAAATTTATTTTACTATGGTTTTATATTCAAACATGTAAAAACTTCGATTAAAATTTTCTCAAAAGTGAATATTTTTACATTCCTTGGAATGAAAGAAAATATTATTGCGCTCCCAGGAATGGAAAAATTTCGGGAAATTAGAAACTAAGCCAGCGTCATTTGTTAATTTGAATTTCAATCCTGATTATTGTTATTTATTGAATTCATACATTCTGCATACATACACTGCGCGTCATCAGGTTAGCGCTTCACCAATGAGCTTATTATGTTTGCTCTTGTTGTTAATATATTAAAATTTTTTTGGTGTTCCATTTGATGGTAAAAAAGCCTGTGCAGGAAATTTACCGTTACATTGTTTTTTCTATTATATTTAATTTTCGATGAAAAAGCTAATACAGTTTTTGCGTCATCAGGTTAGCGCCTGCAATTTGCCAAATAACATATGACAAAAATGGTAGCTCAAACGTTCCAAAGTAGGAAACGGCTCTCCACATCTTTACACCACCCACCCGATTATAAAGCTGACCCAACTGGTGTTACTCCTTGCGATGATCGTAGAAGTACTAGTTATGGCGGTGTGAAGCTTTTAAATTGATTTTTTTTCTCAACCGAATAGTCGACGTAGCGGTAATCTGAACTCTATACCATGTGTTCTTTTGCAAAAGTAAGGAGCATTTCCTTGCGTGCCAAGTGGGTTTTTTTCTGTAATTTAATAATGTGAAGCACTTTTAGCAATATTTGAAGGGTTGATAAGCTTGCTACAACGCCAACATTTGTAATGATTTTTGCGCGTGCGTCATTAGAGTTCAAAACTTCTCTCAAAAAAGGTTTAATCTTTAAAAGTTCCTTAAAGCCCAGAAGCTTTGCTCTCTTTTCCGGAATAAGTTCCCCTGCCATTACATATACCACATGTACAGGCGTTGATGGAGATAGGCCCAAGGCATCGTCTTAACGCTGCATTTGATAAGACTTAAGACGGTTACTGATGTATATTGGAGCATTGGCAAATGTTGTTATTGCATATTCAATTTTCGATCGTACACAAGCTTAATAGATATTTAAGGCAACATGAGTGAGCATCTTTAGTAAGATTGTATTTTTAACAGATTTTTTTTAAATGTAATCGCAATGATACCGTACTGCTAGACTGTTAGATATAGTTCTACCAAGAATCTTAATACTATTAACTTGTTTAGCACACATCTCATTAATCTAAGTTTTACTTGTATTCTTCCTCGCTTCGGAACATACATACATTTGGTCTTGGATCATTAAAAGATAGATTACGTGTAAAAAAGCTTCTTTTTTTTCCTGTAAATAAGAGACTGCACAGTCAAACCCCTCATGCCATGATAAAATAATAAAATCATCTGCCAATTGATAAATCTTCATAATATGATCCTCTATTTCATGTAAAGGTTAAACAAGGCAGGTGACAGAACTCGTTAACCCTTTTGATTTCAATTCTATAAGCCCTCAAATTTGAATTTAACATAGTTATACCAACACAATTATAAGCATCATTTAAGTCCAAAACAACCATAATAACCTTGAACCGTTCCTGTTTAGGCCAAGAGATTGAGAAAATAGAATCATTAATACACATGGCAGCAGATCTGTTCTTCCTTTATGCAAATGATCGCACAGTAAGAATATTATTACTTTCAATCTAATCACATAATCTTGCTTTAATCATCAGATTTAAACATTTTAAGAACACTGTCAATAATGAAATTGGTCTGAAGTTTTTAAAGTCAGATAAATTCTTACCCCTTTTAGGTATAGGAACAATTTTTATAAATAACCTCTAGCAGATTTTTTCTTCTTATTTGCAAGTATGTCATTCATTTCTGAAACTGAAAATTTCATAAAAGATGTAGCATCAAACTATTATCTACAACTTGAGATTTTAGAAATTGAAGATAACATAAGTTGTTGTCTGAATCCTATTGATTATCAAAAGCCTGTAAACAACTTTTACATTTTTAATTAATTTCCAAGCCAAAACGAGCTTCCTTTCGCCATGTTATTTTTGCCTCAAGCAATGCCCCAAATCTCATAGGACTAGGATGTGTAAATGAACTTAGTAGTCTTTGCCAGCACTACTTCCGATGATAAGCTATGATTAATTTTTTCATTCTAATAGACTTTCGGTAGCCTATTGCGACTCCACCATAATTATCATTTACACGAGTTTTCTTTAAGATATTTGAATTAAAAATTTTATGTCGGCCTTTATGGCAAAATATCTAACTCAGACAGCACATATCAATATTATTGTTATTCAGAAGTGTTCTATATAACTGGAATTACTCCCCAGTGATTAACAGTTGTACTGACAGATTCTTACCATAGTTAAAATTTTTGATGTTGAAGGTATGTCATCATCATGTACAAAATGTGCATTACCAGTAGTGTTCAGAATTTGAAATGGCTTGTTTATTCTCTTACTTAAGTGTTCAACAGCCGTAATTGAATCTTGATAATTGAGTTTGACAAAAATGTCCTTACATAATTTGGTCAATTCAAAAACCGCTCTGTCAATTTCACTAACTCGTTAATAGTTAGGCATGTTGTAGACAGGAATTATAAGTTGACTATTTCTTTGAGTTACGCGGGGATTGCCACAAGACTCATTTGTTATTGGAGATTTAAACATTTTTAACAATACCGGAAATTCATCATCATAATTTTCTAGAATACAAAAACTATTATTTTGACTTCTATAGGTCTCCAAAACTTTCCTACGAGGAATCTTCTTAAAAGTCATGATTTTCCTTATGTGTTATTCCTCCACGCATTTAGTGCATCTATTTTTCTCATAAGATTGATAATTAACACTATTGCAGAAAATGAATTTAATTATACCACAGATTGGTTCACAACCTCCAGCTTTACGCTTTACTACACATTAGACATCTTTTAGCTGATCTACAGCCATTCTGAGTGTGTCCTACCCTACCTGGAGTTTCTGCACTGGAGGATAGGGGGATAGTATTGATCAACCTTAAGCATAGTATAGCATAGTACCACTTCATTGGGCAAATTATTACCAGCAAAGCCAAGATTTCCAGAATATGTAGGTTCAAGACCTCCTCATTTTCATTATTGATGAAACTTTTTCTAAAACGTTTTACTGAGTTAACTGATTGAATATTCTTCCTGATATCTTCTTCAGATAAAAATGTTGGAACATACCGTATAACACCATAAGTTTCCAACAAACTATAAGGTACAAAAGCGCGCAGTCACTTTGCTTTCAACTCTCTGTTCACCAAACAACTGTTTGCATTTTCAATATTATCAAATAACATTTTGTACAACGTAGCACCTATAGCCTTTATCATTATATCTTTTTATATTATATATTAGAGGTGTCAAAAAAACATATAAATAGATACCACCAAGATAATCGACGGGATAAAAAACTGTTTTGTCACCATTATTTTCTGTTGCTATGTTATCATTAATTGTAACAGTGCTCAAATTTTTTCTAGCCTCCATACAATTTCACTTCTAGTCTGGATTGTTACATCTGTCCCCGCTGATTTGCATTCGCCATCAAACAACTCAGATCAGAGATTTCCAGCCAAATGGCCATGTTGTCTTAATTAAGGTTATTAGTACTCGCCATCTTGAGTTTCTTGTTTGCCTTGGCATCATTTTGCATCAAATTGCCAACTTTATTTTTAATTATTTCTTGTTTGCCCGTAGTTTTACCAAGCAATTCAGGATTAAAATTCGCCAAGGTTTTCCTTATTGTTTCAAATTTTTCTTTTTTCTTCCGCTCAGCCTTCGAGATCTTACCCCTTCCAACAGAGAACGACTTTTCAAAATCGTCAAACACCTTCTGAGGCACAATTACTAACAGCCCGTGACTCAAATTGCCAAAATAAAAACTTCCTTATATTTAGGTAGTTATAAAAACAAAAAAACCTCAAGCATCGCAAAAAAATACCGCTCCTCAACCAATTGTGGTTCAACTAGAAAAACGCATAGCTGACGCAAAAGCTACATATGTACATATGTTATCTTTTTCATCGAAAATTAAATAAAATAGCAAAACAATGTAACGGTAAATTTCCGGCACATACTTTATTTACCAGATTCAGTGCATACAGTAACGAGTAGAATGGAACACCAAAAATATTAATATACAGTTATTTCCGCTTAATTGAGTTTCTAAAAATGCACGACTTTTGACGCAATTAAACGGGAACTCAATTAAGCAGTACTCGGTTAATTGAGTCGCCGACGCAATTAAAACGAAAATCGCTTAATTGAGCAAGATGTGCAATAAAGCGAAACACCTATGTGTAGATAGAAAATGCAACTCATTTCTTTATTTATTTTATATAACTTTTATTTATAAAACTGAAACATGAAACATGACTTTCTTGATTTTTGTGGAGCAAAAACACATTAAGTAGAGGGAAACAATTAACCGAAACATTTGCTTTTGTTTTTCGCAATGTGGTCTTATTTTGCGAAATAATTAAGCGGGTGACGCAATAAACGGAACTCAACTAAACGGGTATTTTTACATAGACTGTTATACTGAATGATTTCGTTCCATGGTTTTTAGTGCAATAAAACGGGAAACTCAATTAAGCGGTGCTCAATTAACCGAAAACTACTGTATTAATAACAACAAAGGCAAATATAATAAGCTCATGTGGGAGGCGCTAACCTGATGATGCGCAGTGAATGGACGTAGTTTAGAAAATATTCTTATTGGACAAGATTTTACTGTCTTGGAAAAAGTTATAAAATCTGTTGTATTTTGTTTTTAATTATAAAGTAGTGCGTATCTATTTTCTTAACCTTTCCTTACAAATCCTATATATAATACATTTTTACTTATTTAATTATTTTTATTTCTGTAAATTTTTTTTTATTTAATATTTATTCAATAATCATTATTTTTTGTTGTCTGTATATGCCCCGTTACCAACATCTACATCACCATGACCACAATCATCACCACTACCACAAAACCACCAAAATAACAACACCTTTGATCATAATTCAACTTGCTCGAACTACCTATCTATCTATATGTTATTCTCGTTTCTAATGAATAAATTGGTAATGACGTTTATGTAGAAGCTAAAAAGGCCAAAAAGAGTAAGAGTTTAACAGGTGATTATGCTAAAAATTAATTAATTCTTTATATGTGTGCTCATTTTATAAAACGTCATGTACAAGAAAGTGCAATTTTCCTAAACGTTAAGGAATCTCGTTCAAAGTGCAAAATATAAATAAAAATTATATTTTTTCTAACTAACAGAATAGTCAGCTATTTTTAGGACTCTTGAAGTCAATTCTGAAGGCCTATTTTAGAGTTTAATTGTATTTTTTAATGAGCAAGAAAACTTTGAACGGGATTCCTCAACATTTAGGAAAATTACACTTACGCCGATATTGCACGGGACGTGCGATAAGTATTTAAAGGAACTCTGCATCGAATAAGTTGTTGTTGCGCGCGAGAAGCTAATGTGTTAGAAAAAAAATTGAGCTTATAACAAGTAAGAGTGCTATATTCGGCTACGCCAAATCTTATGTACCCTTAACAATGGTGCCATAAGAACAGAAAGTTATAAACATAAATACCGTTCTTAACATTTTAATAAATCTATTTTTTGCCACGATCAGCTCTAAAATCCCGCCCACATTTTGTCTGTTGTTGCGTACTGATAGCCAAGATGGCTCTTGATACTGTAATACCAACAATATGTTAACCTCAGAAATAAAATCCCTTTTTTTTCTATAGAAATTATTTGTAATAAATAATTAAAATAACATTAATTAATATAATAAGACTAATGCCCAATTTTCAGGATAGTAATTAAAATGAATTAAGTTAATTTTCATAAAAACTTATGCTAAGTTCACACTTAGGTTTTTAAACGCCCAAAATGTTGATTTAGCTAATCAAAGCCGTTCACATTACATTTGAGATGATTAAGATGACAGATGATTAAGAAAAAAAAACACACAACAAACACACAAAAAAAACACTTTTATAAAGTTATCAGGAGATTATTTTAATCATGTTAATGATGAAATTGTGAAAATTTATGAATTATTTAAGAAAAAAAATTAAAAAACATAAAGCAGAAATCGTGACCGGTTGTACACGATCATGTTGGCGATTCTACATTTGAGGTATGTTCAGTGGACTCTATGTGATTTATGAAGTGATTTAGTTCTAATCATGTCAATTTGAAGTGATTAACAAATCACATCAATGTATGGGTAATCATCTCGATTTTGAAGTGATTAGAGCTTAGTCACGATCGAACTGCTTAAACGCGTTTAAGAAGCCAAATGTGAACATACTATTAAATCGTATTTAGATACAGATTGATTTTTTGAGTTTTATTTTAAGTCTTATTTAAATAAAATAAAAGTAGGGAAGCACTACTAAACACAAAAAAATATCATAAAAAAGTAAAATTATTTGCAAGGTGGTCTCAAAAAACAGCTGATTGTTATTGCTTTACCTCTTGTTGTTGTATTGTCGTGATATTGAGGCCAACTTGCTAAAATATTACAATAGAAACTTAAGTTGAAATTAAGTGTACATTAAGTTTGATTTAAGTATTAAGTGAAGAAGAGAATTTTGTATTTAAAACGATTAAAAATATAAATGTGTTTTAATATCAATCCTGAAAATTGGCCATAAAAAGATAAATAGTTGAAGAAAATTTAATCCTAATCACATTAGATCCATAAATATTATTTTTTTACACTTTATTTATTGTAGCTGATGAAGTATTTAAGTTTTGTAAATTTTCAAATACCCAGTCTTTAAGCCTCCTTATTTATCGCCTTTATTTGCTGCTTTTTTGCCAATCCTTTAAAAAACTTCTTGCGCCTTAGGTGACCTCTTACGTTAACGTTTTAAAATCAAACCATGTGCCAAAGCAAGGTGCTTCGCCAAGTAATGATGAAACCCCAGTTTCTAATTTAAATCGTCTAGAAAAGCCCATGGAAACATAAGTGCAAACAGTAAATAATTTTACGAACACGGTGGGTAATATGCTGTAAGCTGTACTTAACAAGCCATGAACTGTTTACAAATTTGTTTTTGGAACGCAAACGGCATCCGCTAACATAAAAATGAACTAGAATACTTTCTTAAAAATAAACAAATTGATGTTATGATGGTTTCTGAAACTCATTTGACCTCAAGAAATACGTTTAAAATCAATGGTTATATACTATACGACGACTTATAACACCAAAGGGTCGTGTTTTATTTAATACAATTTCTAAAATGGATTGGAATGTGGTAGCGAGCGGACAACCAACATATTGGCCTACTGATCAGCAGAAAATTCCAGATGTCATTGAAACGATTCATGTTGATGCTTCCTTAGAGTTATCATCCGACCACACACCTACAATTGTTACTATATCGAACCCAAATAGAATTGTATCTCCGTCATGTTACGTCATGCGACTTCAGCCGCACAAATTAATTGGTAAAAATATAAAAAATATCTTAGTACCCATTGCACAGAAAATATCCCGCTTAGTACACCAGAGAATGTAGATCTGTCTATAGTTAATTTCCAGTATTGCCCAAAAAATATTAAAATATATTCCACAGATGTCGATCGTCTTTTGTCTGAAAAAAGGAGACCTCGAATAGAGTGGCAAATGCACTTAAGAATTTATTAAAAGAGTGTAAAAAAAGGCTAAGGAAGTTACGGCAAATTTAGAAAACGGCTTCTCTGGCAAAATATCTTAAGGAACTTGATGCAACTCCACAATCAGAAGATTTTGCACAAATTCGTTTTAGATTATAGGCCCCATATAAAACTTACTCGCGGAAAACAGTTCGTAGTTTGCTATCAGACGAGAAATCACCGTTTTTTGAAGACCGGTCCATAATTTACAATAGGCCCCATATAAAGCTCACTATCGGAACACATTTAAGTGCGCTTAAAATCGTAACAAATAATGCTATTGTAGTAAAATTTTAATGCGCCTAAGATTTGAGCAAATATACATATTGTGCTAAAATTTATTCCACTTTCACCTTATCTGGCTAGAAATAGCAATTTTGGGAGCATCTGTCCATAATTTACCAAACGCCCAGTATAAAGCAGCCTCCTGAAAAACACTTTAAAACGCACAGAACCATAACAAAATTTCACTACTGTGTTGAAATTTAGTCTTATTTACGCATTGATCTTCTGCGCTTTTTCTCCAATTTCTGACACCATATTTCGAGATGTCTTCCTCCACCTGATCTTTCTACCGGAGTTTTGTTCTTCCCTTTCTGCGTGAACCGTCACTAGGTTCGTATTCAAATTACCTTTTAGCTGGAGCATCTTCGTTTATCTCACACCATGACCTAGCCAACGTAATCGCTGCAATTCAATACGCCTAACTACGTCGATGTCGGCATATAGCTATATTAGGTTATATAATATATAAGGTCATTCTGCAAATTCGTATTAGCTATGCAGGGATATCAAACTCAGCTGGTCTATAGTGGATTTTCCAGGTCTAAAGCAGCATTGATATGGCCCAGTTATCTCACCAACTTTAGTTTTCAATCTCTCACACACCATGCTCGAGAGTATTTCGTATGCGACGGGAAGAAGATTTATTCCTCTGTAATTGGCACATACTGTCCTGTCTCCTTTTTTGTGAATGGTACATAATATACTGAAATTCCAATCATCGGGTATGCATTCTTCTAGCCAAATTCTATAAAAAGCTGATGCATTTGCCTTATCAATTTGTCACCACCGGTCTTAAATAGTTCAGCAAGCAATCCAACGGCTGCTGCTGCCTTATTATTCTTCAGCCGGGATACTGCTATTTTGACTTCATTCTGGCTAGGCGGTATACACTCAATACCGTCGTCTGGGATTGGTTCTGGGGTATCTTCGTCGCCGCTACTATCTGATACCAACAGTTGGAAAAAATGTTCTTTTAATATCCTCAGCACACTATCTGTTTCTGTTACCAGATTACCTTCTTTGACTTTGCAGGAGGATGTGCCTGTACCAAAGCCCTCTGTCTGGTGCTTTACTCCTTGGTAAAATTTTTCGGACTTTATTCTAGGGGACTTCTCACTATTGCGATGCGAAAACTAAATGCAAACTTAAAACATACTCCATCACTTTTGCAAAATTGTTTGAAAACGAAAACAATACTGCCAATAAAAATTTTAGATGGCGCATATTGACAGTAATGAAATGTCAAAATAAATATGTAAAAAAAAATGATATTGGAAAATTTAAATGGAATAAACAGTTATGATTTGCGAAAAAATAGATGCAAAAGGCAAATGCGCAACTGTATTAAAGAGTGCCAACCACAAGATTTGATACCATTTCCTTTCGCAATAGAAAGTAGCCTCCTGACTCCTGTACATCTCGATTCTCTTATACTCACGTCTTTCCATTTCTCTTTTTTTCTGCAATAGAGGAGAAGCGTCTGCTTTTGGCCCCTATTATGAATTACATTCGATAAACGATTTTCGCTGGCTATCGAACATCGACTATCGAATGTTAATTTGGTATTATGAGTTGGCAGCACTGTCGAAAATTTCGTTGTGCATCGAATTTTTCAACGAAAACAAATTGGCTTTCGACGGTGCAAATAAATGTAAAAAACTTGTTGAAAATGTAACTATTTGTAAATTTTTTTGTGTTCGTATACCAAATACCATATTCTTTATCAGTTTTGTTCATTTTATGCAAGTCCAACGTCGTAAACAACAATTGGAAACTCTCATATTCCTAATGGAACAAAATTCTTTTTTGACCAAATGATTTGCAGCAAAGTTCAGCATCTAAAAAAGTGGGATGGAACCCCCCTGAAGCTAAATTATTTGAAAACAACCATAATTCCGCCGTGGCCCCGTTTAACTTTAATTTTATTTTTTAAATTTGTAAACAAAAATTTTTTTATTTTAAGTGACAGCTGATCGAAAATGTACTACTGTGAATTAACAAAATCACAATAGTAAATTTTTATCGAATCCGCGCCATAATACCAAATGAAAATTCGTTCGATCAGCTAATTCTACTGCTGTCGAAAATCGAATTTATTAGTTCATAATAGGCACCTTTCTACCTTTGCTTGGCGCGTTGCTACAGACTGCAGAGTTCTGAAAATCATTTTAGTAAGACTATAACTGTTACGAATCGATATTTTATTCAAAAACAATTAAACATATGTAGGTCTAAACCGCTACCAAAAAATTTACTAATGACAGCTTTTATAAAGATTGGTTTACAATTTAGAGCCAACTCCTGAAATGTTCTTAATGTCGGTGGAAGGTATCAAAGATTCGGAATATATTCGAATATAGCACTCTTACTTGTTTGTTTTTAAAGCCAAGTTAAAAAAAAAACATATATATATATATATATATATATATATATATATATATGGGGGATTTCATGTCAAGTGACCCAATTTTTAAATCGATGTCTTCCGATTTGGGTGAAGCTTAGTCCTATTAAATAGTAGTTTAGACACAAAATTTCAACAAGATCGGTGAAAAAGTTTCTGAAATAGAGGGGGTCAAAGATTGACATTTTGGCCATACAGGTGTTCTTTCTCATCCATGTAACTTATTACCTATTGGTGTTAGACAAATTTGTCCCAAGTAGCTTAGATAGCTATTTGATCAATCTTTTTTTAAAAAAAATTTTTGAATTTTTTTTTTTAAATTTAAAACTTTTTTTTTATTTTTTTTTTAGCGGGACTGTTTTTTTTTTTTTGCTCAAAAGAAAGCTTATATCTTTTTCTTTAAGGTAGTTCTGGTCTTTTAGGAAAATATTCAAAATAGTGCTGCATATGCTAAAAATTTAAAAACCCTCGTCTTGAGTTAGACATTATTTTTTTTTATACATAAGCCACTCGTATCCCAAAAAGCGACCAAAACTACCTTAAAGGAAAATACATAAGCTTTCTTTTGAGCAAAAAAAAAAAAAAAAAAAAAAAAAAAAAAAAAAAAAAAAAAAAAAACATTCCGGATAAAAAAATAAAAAAAAGTTTTAAATTTAAAAAAAAAATTTTTTAAAAAACAAAAATATTTTTTTTAAAAAAGTTTGATCAAATAGCTCTCTAAGCTACTTGGCACAAATTTGTCTAACACCAATAGGTAATAAGTGACATGAATGAGAAAGAACACCTGTATGGCCAAAATGTGAATCTTTGACCCCCTATATCTCAGAAACTTTTAGACCGATCTTGTTGAACATTTGTGTCTAAACTGCTATTTAATAGGACTAAGCTTGGTGCTAATTTCACCCAAATCGGAAGACATATATATATATATGTATATGTCCTTTATTTACCTTAATATACGTAGTAAAATCAACAAAAAAAAAAATAAGGAAATTTTACATGATACTTAAATAAAAAGTTCACGAAGAGCATAAATAAAAAACATAACTGCATTAAAACCCAACAGACACGAAGGTTTGATTTCAAATTGAAAATGATTTGAAATCGAACCTTTTCTCAAACGACAAACGTTTGATAATAATTTGAAAATAATTTAAAAATCATAGCATTCTCAACAAAAAGGTATAATTATTTTCAAATTGAGAAATGCATTAATTTCCAACTTGCTTTCAAACGTTATTCTCAAAGGTTTTTCAAATGTGCATTGTAATTCGATATGAAACATAAACGAAAAATATTTTTAATTTACATTCATTATTTTTTTCAATAAAATGTGTGCTTAATATTCGGCACTATAGCTTAGAGATTAAATAGTATTCTTCCGTCCTCAAATTCTGAAAAAGACGAAATACTTGGCTCCTTTTTAATTTAAAGATTTGTTAGGCGTAGCATCGCGATCGTACAACAAACTTATATTTCCTTAACTTACCCGTTTTATTTTCATTCGCATTTTTTAATTAATTTTAAACCCACAAATAGTTTATATTTTTTTCAAAAGAAATTAAGGCTTCATAAAGACGAATTCACTTCACGTAGTATGTAATTTTTCTTTAATTGTAAAAGACATTTAAATTTAATCGTCATCTTAAAATTTTTTACATTTATTTTTCGCTTTATTTTTCACTAAGCGTCTTGAATCTTGATAAAAATTTTATATTAAATTGATAAAACATTGTACGTCAAATGTTTATATTCAAATTATTATCAATTTGAATTCAAATGTTGAAATCAAACAATTAAAAAAGATTTGAGAATTGTGTTTGATGTCAAATGATAAAGTTATTTCATACCAAAGGTTTGACTTCGTGTTTGTTGAGCGATTATGTATGGTCCTATGAAAGGTCATGATTGTTTTCTTGGATTTGATTAAAGTTCATTCTGAACGATCGATCGTTTTGTAAAATGAGCCAATTCATTGCTTGCACTTACTTTATACTTTTAAGTTTCTTTAAAAATATGTTTTGATATAAAAAATAAGGTGCGAAAATATTAAGAAGTTTTATTAATTTTTTTTTACTTATTTTCGTATGAAGTAAGTTTCTAACTTGTTAATTATTTATATTTAATACCATAATAGAAAATTGTAAAACTCATTGCATTTTTTTTTTATAAATTTTGTAATTAATTCTTTGTTGACGATTCATATTTCATAAACTAGGCGACGACAACAGAGATCCCGGTAAAGTTATTAGCCAAAAGAGTGATTCTGATGGGAATCACATTCAACAGCAGCAGTCTTCATCAGCTCCAGCACCCGAATCAGGCCATAAGAAAGAGAAGTCCGTTTTGCAAGCTAAACTCACTAAGTTGGCTATTCAAATTGGTTACGCGGGTTCAACAATTGCCGTTCTAACCGTCTTCATATTAGTTTTACAGTTTTGTATTAAAACGTTTGTCATTGAAAAGAAGCCATGGAAAAATACATATGCCAATAATCTCGTAAAGCATTTGATTATCGGTGTCACTGTTTTGGTTGTTGCGGTACCCGAGGGTCTGCCATTGGCAGTTACACTTTCGTTAGCTTATTCAGTTAAGGTAACTCATATAAGAAAACATTTCTTAAATTTTTTTTTAAAAGATGGGCACTATGCAGAACCAGTAAATTTGCATTGCTTACTGATGTTGGAATTTTGTTTTTAATAAAAACTTTTCATTACCAGCGGCCATGTTCTGAAACTCCCGCGTCAAGAAACTTTTCAGTTGAAACGTAAGAAATGAAACAAAAATGCCATAAATTAAAACAAATTGCTGTTATTCTCACTTAATTCCGTCTGTAAAATTTTTGGCGAGTTATAGCTGTCACGTAAGGAAACTTGTCTCAAATATACAGAAAAAGTGTGACTGTAAAAATTTTCTGAGAAAGTTTCCACTTTGAACTGTCAAATAAACTCACGAATAAAAATGGGGTGAGAAAAAATTTCAACAAAAAAAAAAGTATTAAAAATGCAATGAATAATAACACGGAAGAGATAAGTATTTTGCTCTTGGTTGGTTGTTTAATTATTTTGCTTTAAATATTTTTGGAAAATATACGAATGTTTTCAAAGCCGTTTTGAAAACAACAAACATTATGGTCGCACTTTACATTATTTGGTGTATCGGACAGTTGTATTTTCGCCGCCGTCGTTTAAAATTTTCCAATTTTAGTAAATTTTGGTAGCCATCAACGATATGTGTGGTTGGCGATCTCAACGTCTGCAATTTCACACCGGCTTCGAGTGAAATATGATGACATTTATAACGATGTTATCTCTTTTAAAAGTTTTCGACATGAGTTACAGACACTCTTTTTTCTCTCTTTTCTAGAAACTATGGAATATTTTGTTTCAGATCTTTTCGATGCGAGAAGTTCTCACCAAAGTTACAGAACATGGGTACAGTAAACGTATTTATTTGTATAAAAAGTTTTGAGTAATCAATAAAAATTTACAAAACAAATTCCTGTAGATCGATTGTTTTTATTTGCTGGGATTGTGAATCGTTCCAAAATGAAAAAAATTAACGGTGTTTAGTGAAATTCGGCTTATATTGCAAGAAAAGTTATACTGTTTACCGAAAAAATTTGCGTTTCCCAGATTTCAATAAAAAATAAAAATTAATATCGCAGCATATAAATATCAAACAGTCAATCTATAGGCTTTGATGTAACTTCTGCAAGAAGTAAAATATAGTTAGTAAAGTTTATTATCAGCATTGCAAGTTTAAATTTAATAAATATGCACAAAAATGTTAAAAATAAGCAAGCAAATATACCAAAAAAAAAAAAAAAAAAAAAACTAAAGAATATGCACGCGAAACAGCACAAACTAATAATTTTTCATAAGTCTGTTTTAAACGAATGTTTAATACAAAACATAATTAATGTTTTTTCAAGCTTTCAAATGGAAATGATCTGCGGTGTATACTTAAATAATATTAGTTCTCCATGGAGATCCGGTGTCAATAAATTTATCGGTTTTGCTTTTATTAAAATAGATGTGGTTTTTAACTTCGTTAGCTTTCAAAGCAAACATTTCGATTAAAACAGTTGTTAATCTCTCGCCATACGAGCATTTAAGTCTTTTTATGTTTCTTTTGGCATTTTTAAATAAATTATTGTCAAAAACAAAACATCCAAAATTGTTCAGTAACCGTTTATTTTAGAAAAACTTAACCCGTTGTAATTTCTATTAGTTCTTTTTAAAAATTTCGATATAATAAAATATATATGACAAAAAAAAGGGCCGACATATTTTTATTTTGTTATTGCAACAGATACTCTCAAAAGCAATTCTTTTGGTAAAAGCGACTGCCAACCTGTGTAATATGCAAAGCTTATATTTTTTGGAAAGAACTTAAAAAGCATAAAAAACTTGCCCTGATTATCAGCATTTATTTAGTAATTACTGCATTCTAATCATTGAAAATTTTCTAACCAATGCAAACATAAAAATATTTATTACCGGTAAAAATTTATTGATTACTGTAATTTTTAATGCATTCAATAAATTTGTTATGCAGTATGCTCATGTTTGATTTAATTTTATGAATTTGTTGGTCCCTTTATCAGAATGAAATTTTGTATATTTTGCATATACATATGTATATTCTCAAGGAAATATATAATTGGGGGATTCACAAGGTGTCATAAAGTCATAAGTCTTAAAATAATAACATGAAAAAATACGACTTTTGTGAACAAACCATCATAGTTTAGTGTGCTATTTTCAATTAAAATCAGCTGATTTAAAGCAAATATAAAAAAATAAATATCAAACATCAAAATTATTTTTTTAATTCTAATCCATGAATTAATAAATTAAATAAGATTTTATTTGACTATTTTCCATTTTTTAGTCACAAATCACAAATAAACTTTATTTTGTTTGTTTACCAAACATCAGAGTAGTCCCAAGCCGATCTAATTTGACGCCGCAAGTGTTTTGTTGCAAAAATTGCTAGCCGCAGCTTAAATTCGGATATTAGCCGAATAAAACTATACCATCAATGGCGACGGCAACAAAAACTAATGAGGCTCGGCTCAGCCGCTCAGCGCAGGTCTCTTCTGTTTAATTACGACATCACAATAAACATAGCAAGCACAGTTCTATTAATTTAAGACTCTTTTTGTTTAAAAAGCAACAACAATATTTTTTTAACCATTGTAGAATGTTAGAATATTATGACAATATAACATGATAACACACCTTGTGAATACCCGAAAGATATTAATGTTCCAGTTAAAGTTAAGGTCGATTCACCCATGCGTTCCGAACAATATTTTTGACCGGACAATAATTTTTTTACAGAGAGTGTTCTGCAGAACGATTCACCCATCTCGGAAAATTTGTCCGGACAAACAAAGCTACCATATGGTTTACAGATGTAAACGATTATACAAAGTGGCAGCACAGTTAGCAAACTATTAGTTTTTTTTTTATAAAAGTGTGTTAAAGAAAATGGACGAAAGAAGAAAATTAATTTTATTATTTTTAATTGAATTGCATAAAACCCATTTACTAGCAAAAAAAATTTATCAAAAAATGTTGAAAGTAAAAAGAATAGCAGTAAGAAAAATATTACAGAAAAGAAGAACAAACGGTGTTTTCCACACACTTGTTCCTGACAATGAAATCCTTGCAATTTTAGGGCCTGATTTGCGTGGTATACCTATTCGTAAACCAGGGCCCAAATCGTCGCACACGTGATCGAATGAACTTTCGTATCGAATAAAACTTCGTGACGTATCAAAAACGGGATCGCGGCATTCGAAAACTTTCGTATCGATATTTGTTTAAAAAATGTAATAGATTTTTATGCTTGTATACTAATGGCATAAGGCATTGCACTTTTCGCCGCATATAAATCAACAATGTTGATAGTGCCCTATAAAATAGGTTACTTCGGTTTATTTATGTGGCTTTTTTTATAACGGCGGCGCTTGCCAAAAAGAGCAACAAAGCAACGCAAAAATTGCAAAAATTCGGAAAACATTTTACAAATTCAGAAAATTGGCAAAAATAGCGAAAATTTGCGAAAGTTTTTAACATATCAAACAAGCCATTAAATTGATTAAAAGTCCCTAAAATTACAAGGAATGGCAAAAATTCGATTCAAAATTTTAAATTAGCGGAAATTTTCAAGCAGCGGCATGAAAGCAAAGTCTAGAATTTATTAAAAATTGTTAAAGCTGTACAGAATCAGAAAACTTATAGAAAAAATCGCTGCTATAGCCAACATGGCTAAAATTCGCAAATATGTAATCGCAAACAAAATGTCAACAATTAACAAAAAAAAAATTTTTACAAAAATAGCGAAAATTCGCGAAAAATTTTAATAATTCGAACAAGCCATAAAATTTATTAAAAGTCGATAAAAGTATAAGAAATGGAAAAAATTCTGTAAAAATTGCTAAATTAGGGGAAATTTGCAAAAAATTGCTAACAGCGGCATATTAGCAAAGTCCACTATTTATTAAAAATCTTTAAAGCTGTAAAGAATCAAAAAACTTTCAATACAAAAATCGCTTCTATTTATGACTATAATTTGCGAAAAATTGCAAAACTGAATGTTATTATTTTATTTCTTATTGTTGAAAAAAGTTTAATACTTAAATTTTTAGCTATTTGTTAAAGAAATCTAATATTTATTCCCAAAAAGTGTATAAATTGTTTGTAAAAAAACAATTAAATGTTTTTACGAAAGCTCTTAACCTATCGAATGACATTTCGAGTAAAGTCATTCGATCGACTACTCGTTATCGAATTACATAATCTCAAAAAGTAAAATTTCGATCAAAGTCACTCGATTAAGGTAAAGCTGCTTTGTAGCGTCTTCGCAGACTTTTCCATAATATTTGACATTCACTTCCTACAATAATTGGTAAACATTATGTTAAAAATATTCTCCCCTATCGTGAATAACAAGTGGAATTTTTGTTCCCATGAAATTTACATTCCCCTCGAAGGGAAAAAAGCAATCGTGAATCTCATGTGAAAAATTTTTCATGCTATCTGTTCCAGTGAATGTAAAAAAGAAGAAAATTAGAAAAAATTAAAAATCATTGAAATTTTTGTTTAAAAATATACACGTATATATTTTAAAGGAAAGTTAAAATAATAAATCTAAATAATTAGTATTGGAGCGATAGGTTGATAACAACGTTAGTTTTTTGCACTTTTTAAATTTATGTAGTAAAATATTTTCCAAAATTCTGCCACCACATCTTTCACAAATCCGGCGCCAATCAACCTGTTGTTTTCCATTTTGTTGACCAATATATCGGTTTGTGCCTTATTAACGGATCTAGCCCTTAATATTCGATTTATAGGAGGAACTACTAAAATACACGTTCTATTCACTAGCAAAAATAAAGTGAGAAAATCTAAGGGAAATGTGAACAAATTACGAGGGAAAAAACTTTTCACGATAAGGCGAATTTATTCCCGTGAACATTTTTTCACGTTAATATTCGCCTTTGAATTACATTTTTTCATGGGAGCTGCTCATGATCGCAAATATGTGAAAAGGGGAAAAATTATTCACGATAAGGGCGATAAAAATTTACCATTTAAAATTTACTTACGACCAATTCCAATAGATTTTTCTATTACCGTCCATATATTTTGTTTAAGTTAAGTATTTTTATATGAACGATTGCCCATATCATAAATACATTCTCTTCCTGGTTTTTTTATTTCTTCAATTAGTTTCAGGGCAATATTTTCTTTAACATCCATCTTTTGTTTAATTTTTTTTTTTTAATTATTCAGCACAAAACGAAAAATGTAATATGTGGCAGCTCAATTCAACTTTTATGTACAAATTGAAAAAAAGTGGCATCTCAGTTCATTTTGTTCGGCACAAGAATTAAAATTAAACCAATTCAAGAAAAAACGTTCGGAACAAAATCTTTGCTCTCTCTCTCAAAAGTAAAACGTCAAACTCAATATAAAAAAAATTTTGTCCGGACAAAAATTTTGTTCGGAACGCATGGGTGAATCGAGCTTTAGAGTTAATTCTTAGATTTTCATTGTGATGGGGCCGGGCCATTGAATTGTTTAAATTGTATTTTCTCATTTAAATTTAGAAAATGATGAAGGATAATAATTTAGTGCGACATTTAGATGCTTGTGAAACCATGGGCAATGCCACTGCCATTTGTTCAGATAAGACTGGTACTTTAACCACAAATCGGATGACTGTAGTACAATCGTATATTTGCGAAAAATTGTGCAAAGTTTTACCCACTTTAAATGATATACCCCATCATGTGGGCAACCTAATTACCCAAGGCATTTCAGTAAACTCTGCATATACTTCAAACATTTTAGTAAGTTTTTGATAAATTACAGTATATAAAAATGAATCCTTTGCAGTTTTTCCCTTAACATAAAAATTTAGCCAGGTACTGAACCCGGAGATTTGCCCATGCAAGTTGGCAATAAAACTGAATGTGCTCTATTAGGATTTGTGCAAGGTCTTGGAGTAAAATATCAATCGATAAGAGACGAAATCACTGAAGATAAATTTACACGTGTCTATACTTTTAATTCGGTGCGTAAGAGCATGGGTACCGTCATCCCTAGAGCGAATGGTGGTTACCGTTTATATAGCAAAGGTGCTTCGGAAATTATGTTGAAAAAGTAAGTTTAACTTACATATATGTATCTTAAACAAATTAAATTGATATATATTTTTTTAGGTGTGCTTTTATTTATGGCCACGATGGAGTTTTGGAGAAATTTACACGTGATATGCAGGAACGACTAATACGCGAAGTTATTGAACCAATGGCTTGCGATGGCTTACGTACTATTAGTATTGCATTTAGGGATTTTGTGCCCGGAAAAGCTGCTATTAATGAGGTTCACATAGATAATGAACCCAATTGGGACGATGAGGAAAATATTATGTCGAACTTAACATGTCTGTGTGTAGTGGGTATTGAAGATCCCGTACGACCGGAAGTCCCTGATGCTATTCGCAAGTGCCAACGTGCTGGTATTACTGTACGTATGGTTACCGGTGATAATATTAACACAGCACGTTCTATTGCTGGAAAATGTGGAATATTAAAGCCGAATGAAGATTTCCTTATTTTGGAAGGGAAAGAATTTAACAGGCGTATACGTGATAGCAATGGAGATGTAAGTATTAAATTACTATATACATACATATATATGTATATACTAGGCAGAACAAGTCTACGTAAGTTTTCTTACATTAAGGAGTTACAATTTTAAAGACATTGAATGAAATTATTTTTTTTAATCTAATGATATGCCCTAAATCCATATATATGGGTGGGTCGATTATCAAAAAAATAGTTTTCAAATGCAATTTTTTTGACTTTTTCTAAACTTTTCTTCTTAAAGTTTTTTTTTAAATTTAATTTGAGCGCCTCGAAAATGACTTTTCCCTAATGCCAAAAGCTATCGAAAAATCGATGGCACAATATTGACAAATTTTTGTCCTTACAAATCGGCCCACCCTAATATAAAGATATATGTAAAAAAATACATATGGGGGATTTCATGTCAAGTGACTCAATTTTGAAATCGATGTCTTCCGATTTGGATGAAATTTGCACCAAGCTTAGTCCTATTGGATAGTAGTTTAAACACAAATTTTCAACAAGATCGGTCTAAAAGTTTCTGAGTTACTGGGGGTCAAAATTTGACATTTTGGCCTTACAGATGTTCTTTCTTATCCATGTAACTTATTACCTATTGGTGTTAGCAAAATTTGTCCCAAGTAGCTTCGATAGCTATTTGATCCATCTTTTGAAAACATTTTTGTTTGTTTTTTTAAAAAATTTTTTTATTTTTTTTTTTAAATTTAAAACTTTTTTTTATTTTTTTTTAGCGGGAATGTTTTTTTTTTTTTTTTTTTTGTTCAAAAGAAAGCTTATGTCTTTTCCTTTAAGGTAGTTTTGGTCCCTTTTTGGGATGCGAGCGGCTTATGTATAAAAAAAATAATTTCTAACTCTAGACGAGGGATTTTCAATTTTTAGCATATGCACTATTTTGAATTTTTTCCTATTTGTGTTTAAGTGTTTCTAAAGCCTTAAAAATAAAACGTATGCAAAGAAACTAGACAAACTCACCTTTCCGACGGTATGTTACAAACCCAATTATTATTTTATACCTTCGATACTATAATGCCCACAATATGTTAATCCCAGGAATAAAATCACTTTTTTTCTGTAGAAATGTTGACAAATCAAATTCTTTTTATTAATTTGTAATAATAATTAAATTATTATATAATTATAATAATAATAATTTCTAATAATAATAATAAAAAGATAAAGATAAATAATTTAATAAAATTTTATCTTTATCACATTAGATCCTTTTATATCCTAATTTTTTTTACATTTAATTTGTTGTAGCTGATGAAGTGTTTAAGTTTACAAATTTTCAAATATGTACCCAGTGTTTCACCCTCCCTATGTATCGCCCTTATTTTCTGCTTTTTTTGCCAATCCTTTGTTGGATTTACTTCGTTTAGCTGTTGATTTCGCTGCTGGTTTTGGAAAGAAATCGCATTGAGTAGAGGCAGAAAACTTTTTCAACTTGAGTCTTCCATCGTCAAGCGGTATAAAAGCATGGTATTGAGCGGTGCCATCGATTGTTCCAGCGGCATCGAATCTGCTTTTCAGTGTTTTCAATGTTTCGGCATGATCCTCTTTGCTACTAAAAACTATTTCAGTTTCCTTACAATAATTCTTTGCCCAATGGAATAAAGCAGTCGCATCTAAGATGCGATCTTGATGAGAGCCCTGGAGACTATACTTCGCTGCATTTCTTTTGAGGTCTGCTCCAAAACCATCACATGCTCCTTTACCATGAGCAGTAGGATGAATATGCCACTCAGCTGGCATTCCAAAATCTTTTTCATGAGCTAAAAGATTTGCGAAGCTACTTTTATTTTTAAATTGTTGACGAGCTCCGTCCGAAATGTACTGGAAAATTACATTTAAGATAATTTAGTATTATCTTCTGGTATTCATAAACTGAAACGGTATCATGTTTTAAATCGTCGGATATGATTGCCATACTTTTGTGTTCCAGTTTTTCATCTTTCATGTAGTAAATAACTACTGTGAATATAGTTGCTTGGTCGTTATTGAAGTGGAATAACTATATGGCATCCTGAAGAACATATTTATAGTTCTCTGCGAAATCAAACGAAATAACGAATTCACCAGACTTCAAATGTATCTTCAAATCCTGGAAGAATGACCACTGCTCTTTGACTAAAAAGTCATGGGTTCTCAAATTTTGCAATCCTCTACACATTTCTTTCACAAAATCATCCACATTTGAAATGATTGTTTTCAATGTGCATCTTTCAGTCTGAAGCCAAGATTCAAATTTTATCTCCTCAATACATTCTCGCTCAAAAGAGTTTATACAATTCTCTTTGATGAATGTTGTTTACGGGCAATTTGAACATTCGCCTAAGTGACAAGAAGTTGTTGCATTAGGACACAGAGTCAATTTAAGGCAATCGCGGTTATCGTGCAAATCTTCTGGTGAATCATCTGTTAAATTCTTTAAGTTGATTTCCTTTAACATCAGGTTAACATTTTCATGGTAAATGCAAACGCATACTGTGTGAGTTCCGCTGCTTCCTGTCAAAACGCAGTGTTTTGGCCCCAGTTAGGTAAATTTTGTGAAGCCAATTTTGACATCATCGTGTTCTGTTTGAAATGTTGCGAATAACTCATTTAGGTTGCAGAGAACCATTCTCTTTTGCATTTGAACTTTCTTGCCATCGATTCGTACGGACATCCAGTCTTTCATCCCTGGCATCAAGCGACTCATATCATCTCGCTGATAAAACTGAGTTACTAGAGCTTCAGTTTCGCACTCTAAAGTTTTCCCCTTCTTTTTGTTTGGGAGTGTGAGAATACCATGCTCAGCAACCAATTTTTTAGCAATTCTTGCTTTTCGTTGGGACGTTCCAAACTCGGCCATTATTTTTGCACAACTCCATGTGGATGGAGCAAGCGTAAGAAGTTGAATTCTTTCAGCTCTGCTCTGTGACGTCTTGTATTTCTCTTTTATTTGTTCCAGAACTTCTACTGCATCCTTATGATATTTGTTTTGGCACTCATTCTTTGAACGTATACCTTCTACTGAAAAGTTAGAATAACCATCATCATCAACAGTTCTGTCATCATTCTCAGAACTACTTTTGTCTTCATCTGGGATTACTTCAACGCAAGGCTCATTACTATTCAAATCCGGTAATTCGTTCAACTTTCCTAGATCTTTTCTGCATGACCCACAAATTTTCCACCGTTTTGACAGCGTAGGAATTTTTTTTAATAAGCCGTCGAAAATATTTCGCATATCCGATGATCTGTGAAGCAAATATATCATTTTTAAGCTTGGCCTTTTTCGGAGCTGTAGACATTGTAAAAATTAATTATGTAAATAACACACGTCTAAGCTGTAACGCTGCTTCAAAAAAACTGAATACCGAAAGTCTTCAGAATGACAATAAATAGTTTTTTTTAAAGATCATATATGTAGTGCATTTTAATGAAGGTGTCTAATTTTAACCGCATGTTACATAATAAAAATAATAAAGTACCTTTTTAAACCAATTATTACTTATAATAATAAAAATAGGCCACCTGTAAATTTTCACCTTTCCAACTTAATATTAAAAAACCACCTGTTAACTTCTATCTCTCCACCCACATTTTAAAGGCAAGTGTCATAAAATAATAAATTAACTGGTATTTCGGAGAATGGCCATGGAATATTTCCACCTGACTTAAACACTTGTCTCTGGGGCACCTGATATTTTGACAACAAAAATCACATTTAGTATTACGTGCGCTCAAAACTGTATATTTTTTTATGTAGGAAAAATTAAAAAAAGAATTATTTGTCAACATTTCTACAGAAAAAAAGTGATTTTATTCCTGGGATTCACATATTGTGGGCATTACAGTATCGAAGGTATAAAATAATAATTGGGTTTGTAACATACCGTCGGAAAGGTTAATTTGTCTAGTTGCTTTGCAAACGTTTTATTTTTAAGGCTTTAGAAACACTTAAACACAAATAGGAAAAAATTCAAAATAGTGCATAATGCTAAAAATTTAAAAACCCTCGTCTAGAGTTAGAAATTATTTTTTTTTTTATACATAAGCCACTCGCATCCCAAAAAGCGACAAAAACTACCTTAAAGGAAAAGACATAAGCTTTCTTTTGAACAAAAAAAAAAAAAAAAATTCCCGCTAAAAAAAAAAATAAAAAAAAGTTTTAAATTAAAAAAATAAAAAAAAGTTTTAAATTTAAAAAAAAAAAATAAAAAAAATTTTTTAAAAAACAAAAAAAATTTTTTTTGAAAAGATGGATCAAATAGCTATCGAAGCTACTTGGGACAAACTTTGCTAACACCAATAGGTAATAAGTTACATGGATAAGAAAGAACACCTGTAAGGCCAAAATGTCAAATTTTGACCCCCACTAACTCCGAAACTTTTAGACCGATCTTGTTGAATATTTGTGTCTAAACTACTATCCAATAGGACTAACCTTGGTGCAAATTTCATCCAAATCGGAAGACATCGATTTCAAAATTGGGTCACTTGACATGAAATCCCCCATATGTATATGGGTATTTCCACAGAAAAGTTTATTTTTTGTCACGTTACGACATTAAGCAATTAGTCTTGTATTTAAGAACCATGTTGTTAAATTTTTTTCTCTCTTTCACTAAATGTAAAGCTAGTTGCGCTTTACAACAAAATGCAAAAAACTTAATAATATTTTCAATCACCCCTATCGTGAATAACAAGTGGAAATTTTTTAAAGAAAAGTTAAAATAATAAAGCAAAATATTTAGTATTGGAGGGATAGTGTGATTACAACGTTAGTTTTTTTCACTGTTTAAATTTTATGTACATAGTAAAATATTTTCCAAAATTCTGCCACCACGTCTTTCGAAAGCTTCACAAATCCGCAGGCAATCGAGTTGTTGTTTTGCATTTTGTTAACCAATATATCGGTTTGTGCCTTATTAACGGATCTAGCCCTTAATATTCGATTTAAAGGAGGAACTACTTACATACATGTTCTGTTCCCTAGCAAAAATAAAGTGAGAAAATCTAAGGGAAATGTGAACAAATTACGAGGGAAAAATCTTTTCACGATAAGGGAAATTATTTCCCGTGAACATTTTTTCGCGTTATTATTCTCATTTGAATTACATTTTTTTATGGGAGTTTTTCATGATCGCAAATATGTGAAAAGGGGAATAATTACGAGGGAAAAGTTACTCACGATAGGGGTGAGAAACAATTAAACATTTTTGGTGTCGTAACGTGACAAAAAGTAGACTTTTCTGTGGAAATATACATACATATGTATATATATTCGTGGCTATTCTAAAATACCCGTTGAATAAGTGAACATTTACAAGAAAACAAAACCAAATTCACAAAAATTGGTTTTCTTTATCCTACAAAATTTACAGTTTTTAAAAGAGAAAGAAACGCGTTATACCTCTCGCGTTAATTTGATTTTGAAGTTTATAAATAACAAAAACAATTTTCGTAAATTTTGTTTTGTTTTGGTTTGTAAATGTTCACTTATTCGACGCGTTTTTCAGAGTAGCCACGATTATTTTTTATTTTTTTAAGTCTATGGAACAAAAACTCCTTGCAAACTATGGATTTAATACTTTTAAAATATTTACATATTTTTAACATTATATAATAAAAGTTCTTTAAAATTTGATTTTGATGCATCAAACTTCATAATGTATTTATTATATAATAAATTAAAGCCTTTAAATGACCTAATTAGAGGACTGCAGTAGATAACGGATATAAGAACATCTCATGTTAGAAAAAACTCTTAACGCCTGTTTAATATAATAAAAATAATTTATGAAAAAGAAATAATTCCCACATTCTATTTCTTGCTTTGTTTACTTGATTTTTAATTATTATTATTTAAATCTAAAGTACTAGTAACCTTTGAATTACATCGCAACTTAAGATCAATTTTTATTGTTTTTTTAAGTAACAAAGAGCATTTGAAATTTGGTTATATTTTTTCGCCTTTGATAAATTTTTAAAAAATTTTGGTTGTAATAATTTTTTGGTCGTGGCACCGCTGGCTACTATATATTCCTCAGTCATAACATATACACCACCATGTTTGACTGTGCCGCACATATTGGCTTTATATAGTGCTGTACCATATTTTTATTATATATTATTTTTTAATAAAAATTAATTTTAAGTTCAGAAAAGTTATCGCTGCGTCACTTTTTTTGCAATCATAAAAGTATATTTGTTTTGTACACAGACCTTTTATGCCTATTGTATATATATTTAAAATTTTTTTTTCTCTGCAGGTTCAACAACATTTGATCGATAAAGTTTGGCCAAAATTGCGAGTGTTGGCTCGCTCATCTCCTACTGATAAATATACACTAGTCAAAGGTATTTACTTTCATATGCATATCAATTTTTTTTAAATAAAGGACCAAGTAATTGATCAATTATACAAGTAGTAATAATATGGTTTTTATACCCACAACGCAATAGTGCGTTTGTGCTGATGTGTTTAACACATGCAAAAATTGCTTCTAGACCCACCCAACGACGCAGAATCACTTTTTGAATCGATCGATTGTCTGTCCGACTGGTTGGTTGTCTGTCCATGTAATCTTGTGCGCAAACTGCAGGTCGCTATTTTGAAGATAATTTGATTCAATTTTGTACATATTTACGTGTTAATTGTCATAAGAACAAAGCCTAATGAAAATGGTGAGAATAAAGAAGGAATAGTCTTTGTGCCCATAAACTATCTTATTATGTTGGTATTTAGATTAAATTTGGTTCGAAAATATCTTATTGCAACATAAATCGTCTCACCAAATTTTTTAAATTCTGTCCATATCTGACCATAGCTCATATATAAACCCTCTCTACAAACTCGCTTTAAGCGAATATACATATCTCATATCGATAGATGTTGATATTTAAATAATGTTCGGCACAAAGAACTCTTAAAGAAATTTTAACCTTACAATATAATTATGTGTTTTTTATGTGTAACCGCATATGACGTATGTATTGCTTGATTTTAAACGCTCTACACGGTTCTTAAAATTTCTAAAAAGAGATAGACTTATTTTGATTTTTTAACGTAATAACAAAGTTAAAAAATTTTAATACCTAGCCTATAGTTTGATCAGAATAGTTTTTCGAAAGAAAACCACAGAATTTAAAATTTTCCGGGTCCATGATTGGCCTGTTCTGAAATCTCGAAAATGTGTCTTTATATACTAAAAAAAATACTAAAGGGCCCCATAGACGACTACAGTATGCATGCGCAATCAAGTGATTGTGCCAGCCAAGGGACCGTGTATGTGCCTGTGGTGTGATTGTACGCTTTGCTGTAGCGATATCAAACAGAGTTTGATATTTTGCTGATGGCACCAGTTTGTGATATTGCGTATCATGCAACATTCTCAGTTGAAAAAAGTTGTCAAAGAGTAAAAATCTGGATTCTATGCAGAGATCAGCAATGAGTAGTGAATAAAGGCTAGTTTACACTGTTATACTTTGTATTAATACATGTCAAAAACTTAAGTAATATGAGAAAGTGTGATAGTGTGAATGCAATGTGTCATGAAAATGACAAGTATTGCGAAAAACAATTTGACATCCCATACGACTTCATCGTTTTTTGAAATTTTTTAAGACTTGAGTGATAGTGTAAACTAGCCTTAAGTGAGTAGAGCTAAATCATGACTCATAATTTCTTGTACTAATTGCAATGTTATTGAAGCTCATATTCACTCAGAAGTTTGTGGTATTCATCGTACTCATATTTAAGTCTAGCTTTTAGGAGAGAAGGGAAAAGAGAATGCCATTTCTTTTCCCCTTTTTCCTAAAAACTCAAGACTTGACGAGTCAAACTTGACGTGTTTGAACCGGCACTTTGCTGGTGTAGTGTATGCTCTGCTTAAACGAGTCTAATGATTTTTCGCGTATATTCTTCAATTAATGGTGTACTATTGATGTTATTGTATAAAAAAATTAACTTGTAATTAGTCGAAGTGGTGTGCTAAAGTCGTCTAGGTTTTCATAAAGGTTTCCTGATGATATGGCCTAAGCAACCAGTGAAATGCTAATTGGAACTACCTTATCCCCCAACAATAAACTTCAATGTTTTTATCAAGAATAAAAATTGGGAATTTGGCACAACAAAACAAAATCTTATTAATGAAAAATTATGTACTCCCAAAAATTACTTTAATAAAATATTTTATTTTGTTTAAATTTATTGAATCGTGAATGTAGGTATCATCGACAGTTCTGTTAGTGAAAATCGTGAAGTTGTAGCTGTGACAGGTGATGGTACAAACGATGGTCCCGCTCTGAAGAAAGCTGATGTTGGCTTCGCTATGGGTATTGCTGGGACAGATGTAGCTAAAGAAGCTTCCGATATTATTTTAACAGATGATAATTTTAGCAGTATTGTTAAAGCTGTAATGTGGGGACGTAATGTTTATGATTCCATTGCCAAGTTCTTACAATTTCAGCTTACAGTTAATGTAGTGGCTGTGATAGTGGCTTTTATCGGTGCTTGTGTTGTGCAAGACTCTCCGCTTAAGGTGACGAATCAACAAAAATTATACCTAAAAAAAATACTTACAAATCAGTCTCTGTTATAGGCGGTGCAAATGTTGTGGGTTAATTTAATTATGGACACTTTGGCTTCTTTGGCCTTGGCCACGGAATTACCAACGCCGGATTTGTTGTTGCGAAAACCTTACGGTCGCACAAAACCTTTAATTTCACGTACAATGATGAAAAACATTTTGGGACAGGCTTTCTATCAATTAATTGTAATTTTTGGCCTATTGTTTTTCGGTATGAAATATACTATATATAAATAAATGATAAAAATGTACTTACATATAAGTGTTATTACAATCAGGCGACGTAATACTTGATATTGAATCTGGTCGTGGACTAGACCTTGGCGCTGGCCCCACACAACATTTCACAATTATTTTTAATACATTTGTTATGATGACTTTGTTTAATGAGATCAATGCGAGAAAAATTCACGGGCAGCGTAATGTCTTAAAAGGATTATCTACAAATCCAATCTTTTACTCGATATGGATATTTACTATGGTCGCTCAGGTGTGTTTGTATTCTTAATTTTTAAAAATATTTTTTGCAAAAACTTGCACGGTGTCTATAATCACATAAAATTATTACATTACAATTAGGTTGGTATCGTACAATATGGAAAGATGGCATTCTCAACAAAAGCTTTGTCACTGGACCAATGGCTGTGGTGTATTTTCTTTGGTCTTGGAACACTAGTTTGGGGACAAGTGATCACTTCCATACCAACTCGCACATTACCTAAAATCTTATCGTGAGTAATCGTATTAATTTTTAATAAATAACTTATATATTTTTAAATCTTTATTGAACCAAAGAAGAACTTGTATATTTCCTTATTTTAATTGGAATTAATTTATATTGCGTTTATTTTGAAAGTATTAAATTATAGAGTTATGGCCATGGAATGAACGTATTATACTGCGAACAAATTGCTAATAACAAATTTTCTTAATTTATTTAAAAGAGTTTTTGTATGTTATCAAAATTGTTACATACAGTTATTAAAAATTTCAAGTTGGCTGTTTTTGCAATAAGATCGTATATAAAAAGCTATTTGACTAAACTATTAACAAGTTTGAACAGTATTATGTTGACTGATTTTTAATTTATTTTTGTTCATTAATATATTAAATTACAATTTCCAATAATATTAAAATTGAAATAACAATTGTTCAAAATTTGAAGAAATGTTTAAGCACAATAAAAATAAGTAGTATTACAATATATATAATAGCGTTTTTGGAGTAATACCATTGAATTTTTTATTAAAAACAATAGATATTTATGATATCAGTGGGTATGTACATGCCAATTTAATGTTTGTGTTGACTTTGTATTGTTTCCTTCTCTCTTTCTCTCTCTCTCTTTCCTTTAACAACAAAGCCATATACTCATTTTTAAAACTTTTGATTTTATAACTATTTTTTGCCAACAGGCCTAATGCCGCACAAGGAACGTTTTTACCATATAACATTAAATAATGTGTTGTCCAGACAATTTTTTTCTAATTTCAATGTATGACACAAAGCAAATCTGAATTCCTATAATATTCATATAACACGGAAGCTTTAAGTGTCTAAAGAATTTAGTTTCATTAAAAAATCAATGTATTCTAATGTAATCTATATTTCTATTCACCCTCTTATCCTTGTTGGCGTATTTCGACGAAAATTTGCACATTTCAATTACAATTGTTTGATGAGTTAGAAAAAAATTCAATCACCCTTATCGAGGTTGGCGTTTTTGTGGCGAAAGTAAGTCGTTTTTAAAAAACGGTATCGTGATTAAAAAACTTATCTACAGGTTTTGCAACAAATACGGCAAATGGACAACATTTTTTGTTATAGATTTGAAAACGGTGTCGTATTTGTTGTCCTTGTTGCTAACTACAATACAATTTTTAAAAATGCCTAACTCTCGCCACAAAAATGCCAACCATGATAAGGGTGATTGACTTTTTTCTAAATCATTTAACAACTGTAATTTAAATGTCGGATATAACAGTTCCATTTATTCCCCTTTATTTTAAAATAATATATGTTTATATCATATAGATAATTAATATTTGGATTTTTTGATTCCGCCGAAAACTTAGTTTGTATTGTGATAAATTAATTTAATCTAAAAAATATAAGCCGTTCTATTTTTTAACCTTTTCCAGCAAAATCGGTTCAGTAGGATCAGAGCTATAAATCTAAACGTTGAACCACCACTTTAAAAAATTGATAATTTTGTTACAAAAACTAATATAAATGGTGGAACAATGCACAGAACGATATGAGATTTTGCAAATGTTCGTTTTATTCGACTGGAAATCACACTGTTAAAGATCAGTCCATAATTTACCCTCGGCCCCATATAAACCCTACGTCCGGAAACAATTTAGTACGCGTAAAACCGTAATTATAAATGCTATCATCAAAAAAATTGGCAGCTCACAGTTTTTAAGGACTAGAAATGACACAGCGAAATTTCATTAAGATCGGTTCATAATTTACCCTAGGCCCCATATAAACCCTACTCCGGGAAAACAGTTTAGTACTCCTAAAACCGTAATTTTTAATGCTATCATAACCAAATTTGGCACGGCGCAGTTTTTTAGGACTAAAAATGACACTGTAAAATTTAATGAAGAACGGTTTATAATTTACCGTAGGCCCCATATAAACCCTACTGCCCGGAAAACAGTTTAGTACGCCTAAAACCACAATTTCTAATGCTATCATAACAAAATTTGGCACGTCACAGTTTTTTACGACTAGAAATGACACTGTGAAATTTCATGAAGATGGGTACAGAATTTACCCTAGGCCCAATATAAACCGTACTCCCGGAAAAAAGTTTAGTACGCCTAAAACCGCAATTTCTAATGCTATCATAACAAAATTTGGCACGTCACAGTTTTTTACGACTAGAAATGACACTGTGAAATTTCATGAAGATGGGTACAGAATTTACCCTAGGCCCAATATAAACCGTACTCCCGGAAAAAAGTTTAGTACGCCTAAAACCGCAATTTCTAATGCTATCATAACAAAATTTGGCACGTCACAGTTTTATAGGACTAGAAATGATACTGTAAAATTTCATGAAGATCGGTCCATAATTTACTCTAGGCCATAACCGTTATTAATAATGCTATCATAACAAAATTGGGCATGTCACAGTTTTTAAGGACTTGAAATGACACTGTAAAATTTCATGAAGATCGGTTCATAATTTACCCTAGGCCCCATATAAACCCTACTCCCGGAAAACTGTTTAGTACGCCTAAAACCGTAATTATTAATTCTATCATAACAAAATTTGGCCCTTCACAGTTTTTTAGGACTAGAAATGATACTGTAAAATTTCATGAAGATCGGTCCATAATTTACTCTAGGCCATAACCGTAATTAAAAATGCTATCATACCAAAATATGGCACGTCACAGTTTTATAGGACTAAAAATGACACTGTGAAATTTCGTGAAGATCGGTCCAGTACTTACCCTAGGCCTTATATAAACCCTACTCCCGGAGAACAGTTTAGTACACCTAAAACCGAAATTAAAAATGCTGTCATAACAAAATTTGGTACGTCACAGTTTTATAAGACTAGTAATGACACTATGAAATTTCGTGAAGATTGGAAACAGTTTAGTACGCCTAAAACCGTAATTTATAATGGTATCAGAATAATATTTAATACTTCACAGTTTCATAGGACTAGAAATAGCACTAATAAATTTCGTGATGATCGGTCCATAATTAACTATAGGCCCCATATAAAACCCACTCTAGTAAACTAATTAAATACGCCTAAAACCGTAGCAGATATAGATATTGTGGTAAAATTTCTTCTAACTTAGTTTCATATGGCCAGAAAAAATTTTATGAATTTTGTGATATACGGTCCCTAATTTACCTTAGATCCCATATTTAGCAACCTTCTGAAATTCACTGTAAACACTTAAACTAATTTCACGCTGTTTTGAAATATATTGAAATTTATGTTTTTAATACCAGAAATCACTCTGCAGAATTTTAGGATGATTGTTTCGTTACTTACATGGCTCCAATCCTGAAAATAATTTAAGTTCGGTTTAAACAGTTTAATGTTTTAAAATTGTCGTTCAATAATTTAATATAGGTTTAAGCCGCAACCAATTTTAATGCTGATGTCTGTAATTATAAAGATAAATTAATAATAAATAGATATTATGTAGATATCACTCCTGAATTAATTTAACTGTCGGTGGAGGGTGTCAAAGATTCGGCACAGTCGAATATAGCACTCTTACTTGTTTAATGAAAAATTACACCAAAAATATGAAAAATATCCCTAAAAATTGAAGGAACTTTAGGGTAATTCTTTGTAATGTGAATGAAATTTTAATGAAAAATTACCTAAACATTTTTATTGAATTTTAACCCGAAAAAAAGTTAAAATTAAAATAAAAAAAAATTTGGGTTGGGCTCACATATGCCCAAAACTTAAAATCATTTACCATTTTTTGATATACCGAATTTCAAAATCTCAAGTTTAACAATCTAGAATTTCAAAATCCTGAATTTTAATACATATCCCGAAAATTGTATTCCCAAAAATTACTTTGATTATATCCCGAACAATTACACTCAGGTCTCGTTTTATGCGGATTCATATTTATGCGATTTTTAAATTAACGTGTTTTTTTTACATTTTTATGGTTTTGAAATTTTAGATGTTTTTTTAAGCGTTTTTACCGTATTAAAATTAAACGTATGTATGAGTGGTTTTAAACTAATGAAGAGCACATAATATGTATTAGTTTTACAATGGAGGCTAATTTCGCTAAAAATAAAATCAAAAATTAGGTGGAAATTAGAACAATTTAAATTTAAGCTCGTTCTTTCCTGTATTTTACGTTACAACATTGTAATAATAACCACATGTACTAGTGTAAACAAATTTGCATAACATTTAAACTAATAAAGGTCCCATAATAAAACTTTTACAATATGATAAGGACACTAAAGGCCAATTTAGATTAAAAAAAATAAAAAAAAGAACTAAGTTAGAAAAATTTTGATTTTAATTGATCATTTCCGGTTTTGCAAATGAAATTTTTTTTTTCAAATTAATTTTTTTTTTATTTAAAGATCAATCGATTTTCTATAAGAATCACCTTAAAATTTTTTTTTTACACATGCAAGTAATTACTTGCAAGCAGTGTATACGTATTATCAACGAAAATGTCGAAAAAGAAGCCGAAAGTCTAGCAAGTAGCTTGAGTGTTTACACAGTGAGTTGTAAGTTCATTTTTCAAATGTTCTCGAAGCGAAAACATTGTATTAAAAAATGTTTGTTTTTCGGTTTAAAAACATTACCATGTTGAAAACATTATTATGTTATAACAAAATAAATTTAATAATTTCTTCTTTACTTAATTTTCGGTCCATCGTGATGAAAAAATTATGTTTATTTTATAAAATATGTGACTACAGTATTGCCGTAGTGGCGATATCATAATGTTACTGAGAAAATATTTTGATTTACAATTTTTTTTTTTTTTTTTTCAAAATGCTTACAATTAGCATTAAGATGCGTTGCTGTATAGTTGTGCTCTTTTTTATTTGATATTTTGTATAATTACACAGAAAATCCGCTATAAACATAACTTTTATTTTACTAAGTACTAGTAGATTGATACAAAAGTCATACACGGCAACACTGTTTCTTCATTTGTCAGCAAGTGTCAAAAATTTACTTGCAAGCAAACTCTCTTGCAAGTTGAGCTGCAAGTACGAAAAATTTGATGGTATTACAGTATAACCGGGTTAATTACCCCACGCTTAAATGCCTTTCACGCTTATTTACCTTGAGTTTTAAATCCCCGTTTATTTCCATTTTTCAAACAAAAATCCACGTTTAATTGCATTACGCTTTATTACCCAATTCGGATAGTTGCCTTAAAAATTA
The DNA here is from genome assembly GCA_963931875.1 of Pollenia griseotomentosa. Taxonomy (NCBI): domain Eukaryota; kingdom Metazoa; phylum Arthropoda; class Insecta; order Diptera; family Polleniidae; genus Pollenia; species Pollenia griseotomentosa. The sequence goes on from OZ007565.1 coordinate 9,642,862, forward strand.
AATTTCCAAAACAAAATTACACCTAAATTTCATTCGTTTTATTGCCACAGTACATACACAGCAAGTAATGCAACCAAGTTTACATGTTAATAATTTGAAAATATACACTAAAAATTAAAAAAATAAAAAAATATGGCTCATTTAAAATCAAAATATTTCACAATTTCATATTTGCATTAAAATAAAATTTATTCTGTACTCACCAAAATAAAGTAACGTTATGAGGTTAGGATTCATATAAGAGTTATTTGTGCTGACTATTATCTAGATACACCAAATATATGAGATATTTTGTCTTAAAGGGATTAAAGAAAAGGTCGCTAAATTTTAAATTACATTAACATTTAAAAGAATAAAACAGCTTGAATATTTTAGGGATTGCAATTTAAATTAAAGTTGTAGGTTTAAATCTGAACCGATTAAACCATATTTAATTTGCAGTGAGATATTTTGGGTAAATTTTAGTCTTAATACGAACATGATTAAATGGTTTATGGACATAAAGAAAGAAGTTTGCATGGGGACTATGTGATATTATAGACCGATTCTCACAATTTACATAGGTTTCGTTCTTATGACAATTAAAACGTATTTACTTAGCTGTATCAAATTGTCTAAAATCTGCTACTTTTACTTTACACACAAGATTTACATGGACACGCAACCAGCCAGATGGAAGGACGGACACAAAAAGATTACTTTAAAAAGTGTTTCTGCTTCGATCGGCTTACTAAACGATGCGTCTAGATTTCTATGTAGTAGCACATATTTATATAATTGTCATGTGACCCAATTTTTAAATCTATGTCTTCCGATTTGGATAAAATTTGGACCAAGGCTAGTTCTATTGGATAGTGCTTTATTTCAACAAGATCGGTCAAAAAGTTTCTGAGTTAGAGCGGGTCAAAGTTTGACATTTTGGCCATACAGGTATTCTTTCTTATAATTTGTCCCAAGTAGCTTCGATAGCTATTTGATCAATCTTTTGAAAATTTTTTTTTGTTTTTTTAAAAAATTTTTTTCATTTTTTTTTTAATTTAAAATTTTTTTTATACAAATTTTTTTTTTTTGCTCAAAAGAAAGCTTATGGCTTTTCCTTTAAGGCAGTTTTGGTCCTTTTTGGGATGCGAGCGGCTTATGTATAAAAAAAATAATTTCTAACTCTAGACGAGGGTTTTTCAATTTTTAGCATATGCACTATTTTGAATTTTTTCCTATTTGTGTTTAAGTGTTTCTAAAGCCTTAAAAATAAAACGTATGCAGAGAAACTAGACAAATTAACCTTTCCCACGGTATGTTACATACCCAACTATCATTTTATACCTTCGATACTGTCATGCCCACAATATGTTAATCCCAGGAATAAAATTACTTTTTTCTGTTGAAATGTTGACAAATAATTTCTTTTTTATTTTTCCTACAGAAAAAAATATACAGTTTTGAGCGCATGTTATACTAAATTTTTGTATCAGGTGCCCCAGAGACAGAGCTGCCGTTTTTGGTTATTTCTAACCAAAATTGGTTATATTTTTTTTCAATGTGGAGATGTGAATATTTTTTTCATTTTGGTTACTTTTTTCTAAAATAATAATACGTACGAATATGTTTTTTTGACACACGAACTCGAATAATTTGTACTGTACTATGATTTTTTCATTATTTGTTACCAATGAGCGGAAGTGTTTTATACTTTATCGAAAACAAAAAATCCTTTCAAAACTGCCAACAAATAATATTTTTAAGATTTTTGTTAAGAAAAATATTGTCATTTGTGATTTTTATATTAAAAACGGCCATATATCAATTATAACTTGTTTATAACTTGTCGGTATGTTTATTTATTTAATGTTTTTAGATTATTAATTATTTGGCAATATTTTTAATTTATAAAAAAACCTTTGACTGTCTCTTTCCCCATTTAATGTACGCTCCGAAAGGCGAATTTGTTTATATTCGCCATAATATCTTACAATGATTCACAAAATGTATCAAATAGACCAATTTTAAAACAGTTATTAATAATAAGAATTATAAATTTGAAATAAATTTTACAAACACGAGAAAAAAGTTTTTATAATATTTTAGATACATATATGTATGTAAATTAGAAAATATTTACATAAAATGCATTTCGCATATCGCCAATCGTTTTCAATTTCGAAAAAAACAATCGCCAAACGTAAATTTCCATCGACAAAAGGATTAAAAAATCGCCACATTTGACAGTCCTGTCAATGACAGCTAAAAAGCGGAAAACAATTTTCTTTTTTTGTAATTTTGAACTGTGAAGTACAATTTTCGTTTATTTAAAACGACATATTAAAAATATTCAATTTATTAACTATCAATATACATACTGAATTTTGTATGGAAATTTGACGGATTTAACTCTTATAAAATAAAAATATTTTTTACGAAAAAAGTCTCAAATAAATAAAACTTTTACCCTCAGTTTCACCAAGTTCGGTTATAATAAACTATCAGCTGTCAAAACACATTGTTAACTGGAAGTTAAAGTTATAGTTAATTTTAACTGATCTTGGTGAAATTGGGGGTTAATTAAGTTTTTCGTTATTTTTGTAATATGTAAAATAATTTTGTTTCTTGTTTTGTTTTCTTGACTTATACAGCCTGTTCAACCTGTTCAACGTTGACGTTCGAATAGAAAATTACATTAAAAACAAAATTCTAAAGTTTGTTTTTTGTTTAAATGTAATTTTCTATGCAAACGCTAACGTTCGAAATCGTTGAACAGGCTGTTAATTATTATATTACTTTAAAGTGCAAATATCTTTGTATTACAATGCAACTAAAAATAAATTTTAATGATTTTCTCAATTAATTAAAGGCATTTTAAATTTGGTTATATTTGGTAACTTTTTAAAAAATTTTGGTTGCAAAAATTGTATTGGTTGTGGCAGCACTGCCCAGAGACAAGTTTTTAAATCAGGTGGAAATATTTTATGGCCATTCTCCGAAATACCAGTTAATTTATTATTTTATGACACTTGCCTTTAAAATGTGGGTGGAGAGATAGAAGTTAACAGGTAGTTTTTTAATATTATGTTGGAAAGGTGAAAATTTACAGGTGGCCTATTTTTATTATTATAAGTAATAATTGGTTAAAAAAGGTACTTTATTATTTTTATTATGTAACATGCGGTTAACCCACACCCTTATAAAAAATTAGACACCTTCATTAAAATGTACTACCAATATGATCTTAAAAAAACTATTTATTGTCATTCTGAAGACTTTCGTAATTCAGTTTTTTTTTTTGAAACAACGTTACAGTTTAGACGTGTGTTATTAACATAATTATTTTTCACAATGTCTACAGCTCCGAAAAAGGCCAAGCTTTAAAGTGATATATTTGCTTCTTTTTGTTTTAATCCCTTTAACAAAAAAGTTCACAGATCATCGGATATGCGAAATATTTCCGATGGCTTATTAAAAAAATTTCCTACGCTGTCAAAACGGGGGAAAATTTGTGGGTCATGCAGGAAAGAGCTGGGAAAGTTGAACGAATTACCGGATTTGAATAGTAATGAGCCTTGCTTTGAAGTAATCGCAGATGAAGACAAAAGTAGTTCTGAGAATGATGACAGAACTGTTGATGATGATGGTTATTCTAACTTTTCAGTAGAAGGTATACGTTCAAAGAATGAGTGCCAAAACAAATATCATAAGGATGCAGTAGAAGTTCTGGAACAAATAAAAGAGAAATACAAGACGTCACAGAGCAGAGCTGAAAGAATTCAACTTCTTACGCTTGCTCCATCCACATGGAGTTGTGCAAAAATAATGGCTGAGTTTGGAACGTCTCAACGAAAAGCAAGAATTGCTAAAAACTTGGTTGCCGAGCATGGTATTCTCACACTCCCAAACAAAAAGAAGGGGAAAACTTTAGAGTGCGAAACTGAAGCTCTAGTAACTCAGTTTTATCACCGAGATGATATAATTCGCTTGATGCCAGGGATGAAAGACTGGATGTCCGTACGAATCGATGGCAAGAAAGTTCAAATGCAAAAGAGAATGGTTCTCTGCAACCTGAATGAGTTATTCGCAACATTTCAAACAGAACACGATGATGTCAAAATTGGCTTCACAAAATTTACCCAACTGGGCCAAAACACTGCGTTTTGACAGGAAGCAGCGGAACTCACACAGTATGCGTTTGCATTTACCATGAAAATGTTAACCTGATGTTAAAGGAAATCAACTTAAAGAATTTAACAGATGATTCACCAGAAGATTTGCACGATAACCGCGATTGCCTTAAATTGACTATGTGTTCTAATGCAACAACTTCTTGTCACTTAGGCGAATGTTCAAATTGCCCGGAAACAACATTCATCAAAGAGAATTGTATTAACTCTTTTGAGCGAGAATGTATTGAGGAGATAAAATTTGAATCTTTTCTTCAGACTGAAAGATGCACATTGAAAACAATCATTTCAAATGTGGATGATTTTGTGAAAAAAATGTGTAGAGAATTGCAAATCCATTGAGAATCCATGACTTTTTAGTCAAAGAGCAGTGGTCATTCTTCAAGGATTTGAAGATACATTTGAAGTCTAGTGAATTCGTTATTTCGTTTGATTTCGCAGAGAACTATAAATATGTTCTTCAGGAAGCCATACAGTCAATCTACTTCAATAACGCTAAGCAACTATATTCACAGTAGTTATTTACTACATGTAAGATGAAAAACTGGAACACAAAAGTATGGCAATCATGTCCGACGATTTAAAACATGATACCGTTTCAGTTTATGAATACTAAAAGATAATACTAAATTATCTTAAATGTAATTCTACAGTAGAGAAGGTATACTACATTTCGGACGGAGCTCGTCGACATTTTAAAAACAAAAGTAGCTTCGCAAATCTTTTAGCTCATGAAAAAGATTTTGGAATGCCAGCTGAGTGGCATTTTCATCCTACTGCTCATGGTAAAGGAGCATGTGATGGTTTTGGAGCAGACCTCAAAAGAAATGCAGCGAAGTATAGTCTCCAGTGCTCTCATCAAGATCGCATCTTAGATGCGACTGCTTTATTCCATTGGGCAAAGAATTATTGTAAGGAAACTGAAATAGTTTTTAGTAGCAAAGAGGATCATGCCGAAACATTGAAAACACTGAAAAGCAGATTCGATGCCGCTGGAACAATCGATGGCACCGCTCAATACCATGCTTTTATACCGCTTGACGATGGAAGACTCAAGTTGAAAAAGTTTTCTGCCTCTACTCAATGCGACTTCTTTCCAAAACCAGCAGCGAAATCAACAGCGTAGTAACGCCAATAAATAATTGGAAAAAAGCAGAAATAAGGGCGATACATAGGGAGGATGAAAGACTGGGTATTTAAAAATTTGCAAACTTAAACACTTCATCAGCTACAACAAATTAAATGTTAAAAAAAATTAGGATATAAACGGATCTAATGTGATTAAGATTAAATTTTATTAAACTATTTACATATCTTGATCTTATTATTATTATATATTAATTTAATTATTATTACAAATAAATAAAAAAAAAATTATTTTTCAACATTTTTACAGAAAAAAAGTGATTTTATTCCTGGGATTAACATATTGTGGGCATTACAGTATCGGAGGTATAAAATGATAGTTGGATATGTAACATACCGTCGGAAAGGTTAATTTGTCTAGTTTCTCTGCATACGTTTTATTTTTAAGGTTTTAGAAGCACTTAAACACAAATAGGAAAAAATTCAAAATAGTGCATATGCTAAAAATTGAAAACCCCTCGTCTAGAGTTAGAAATTATTTTTTTTTATACATAAGCCCCTCGCATCCCAAAAAGCGACCAAAACTACCTTAAAGGAAAAGACTTAAGCTTTCTTTTGAGCAAAAAAAAAGCATTCCGGATAAAAAAAAAAATGAAAAAAAAACGTTTAATTAAAAAAAAAAAATTAAATATAAAAAAATTTTTTTTTTATATATAAAAAAAAACAAAAAATTTTTTCAAAAGATTGATCAAATAGCTATAAAAGCTACTTGGGACAAATTTTGCTTACACCATTAGGTAATAAGTTACATGGATGAGAAAGAACACCTGTATGGCCATAATGTTAAACTTCGACCCCCTCTAACTCAGAAACTTTTTGACCGATCTTGTTGAAATTCCAAATTTCATCCAAATCGGAAGACATCGATTTAAAAATTGGGTCACTTGACATGAAATCCCCCATATATATAAAACGTTACAGTTTGGAATAACATTTATCTTCAACGAAAACTTGCTTTGGCTTCAATTGTAGAGTGAAAATTAAATGTAGATGGAGAAATTAAAGCAACAGAAAATTCATCTGTTTTGCAAATTATTTTAAGCATTTTTTTTTTTTTTTTGCTGAACATACAAAAATGCAGCAATAGCTAAAATATGCAAATTATTCACAAACAATCGATATTTATAAAGTTTTAAAACGGATAAATAAATTGTTTCTGCATTCAATGATAAAAAAAAAACCAAGCAATTGTATATTTACGGTTTCCCTGTAAAAGTTTGTACATATGTATGAGTACGCTTTTGTTAGTAGGATATGACAGAACATCTCAAATAGCATTACAGATAAAATTTAAGATAGCAAATCCCATTGTTTTTTATTGCTATCTCTTTAGATTTAGCTGATACATTTAAAAATTCCTGTCAACTTTTTTTCATACATCAAAGTTAAATTAAATACGTTCAATTACCTCACTGAGGTATTTAATGTATTCGCCTAATTACCTCAATGAGGTAGTTAAACGTATTCTTATAATTACCTCAACAAGGTGTTCAAGCCTATTCGCGTAAATGCCTTCCTCGTATAATTACCCAAAAATATTCAGCCTTATTACGGTTCTCGTTGTCGGTAACACAGTAAGTCGAATTTTGTAGTAGATTAAAGAACTTTAATTTAATTTACTTTAATCTACTACTGAGTCGTTTTCGACATCGAGAACCGAAATAAGGCTGATTAGCATTTTTGGCGAGGTAATTATCCGTGGAATACTGTAGTGAAAAAGTGTGAGTGTATTGAGTTTTTCGAACTTGCACTTGCACATCATACTTATTCATATCTACTAGAATTATAGTTATGCCAAATAAAAAGGAATTCCAACAAAATATTTTTATTGGTTGGCGCGCTTCACAAATAATGACCAAATATATATTTGTTGATTTTTTTATGCGATTGAACAACAAAAAAATAGCCACAACCAAAATTAACAAAAAATCTGGGGGGAAAAATAAACAAATTACTGAAAAAAACAATAACAACATAATAAACAAACAATAAGATAAACAATACAAATAATAATTCGCCTGTGATGGCCTTTTTCGACGATGACCAGATCAGTAGTGGAATTATCTAACTTTTAACGATTAACGTTAACGTTAATTTTACCGGCACAGTTTATTGCTGACGGTCAGGCCTGGGCAGTATTTGAAATACATGTATTTGAAAAAACTTAAAATGCAAACTTGAAAAAAAAAATGTAAAATTTATTTGAAATCGCTTAAAAAAACAAATTGTCGGAATATATAAAATTTTTTTTTGCAAAAATAGCGAAAATTCGCGAAATTGTTTAATATTTTTTGTTTAAATTGTTAAAATTGATTAAAAGTCGCTGGCAAATGGCAAATATTCGGTAAAAATTGCTAAATTAGGGAAAATTCGCAAAAATTTGATAACAGCGGCCAGATTGGAAAGACTACCAATTTTCTTTTTGTGTAGAAAAGAAAACACTATTAGTGATTTCCATAAGCTGCATCGAAAATGTAATATTTTTAATGATTTGTATAAATTCCCTAAAAACAAATTTTTTTATATTATTTTTGCAAAATGTATGTAACTAGCGTGAATTTTTAAAATTTTAATGTTAATGTGGCTTTTATTTGCCAAAATTTTTGTTTTTTTTTTTTTTTTTTTTGTAAAATAACTACGAATTTAAAAGTAAACAATGAAAAATATTTTGCCTTTAAGAAAACTTAAATACCTGACGTTAAGATAGAACAAATCAGTAAACGTTATTGTATAAAAAAGCTAGTAAATAAAATTTACGTTTATTTGCAAGAGACTATCTCCACATTTAATATTGCACTATTAAATGTGGAGTTAGTAATACGTCTCTTGCAAATATATTTGTAACTCATTCCTTGATAATGATATCCAAAGGATATCGAAATATTGGAACAAATAATTTAATAAAAAACAAATAATTTAATAAATAATTGGCCTCGAGCTCGAAAAAACTTTTTATTTAAATTATAAAAAAGGTCGAAAAAATAAAATTTAATTTAAATTATGTTAAAATTGAATAGAGAATTGCACTACAGGGCTTTTATGGCCCTTCTCCCTCTTAATTTTGTCTTTGTGTTAATCGTTGTTGAACTGTTTTGGTGATAAAGGTATAAAGCTTCGTACAGACGGTGGTCAGATCTTACAATGTTGTCATTTTTCTGACAATGGTGCCATTGTCAGATGCATTAATTTAACACATCTGCCAAATGAAATTAGCGTACAATGTTCACACAGTTGCAAAAAAATTTTAATCAATTTTAATGACAACATTGTAAGATCTGACCATCATCTGTACGAAGCTTAACACTGATCCCCAAGCATTTTTAACGACTTTTAGCATAGTAGATATCCGCACTTTGCGTTTGATTTAAATTTTTTTTATGTTGTGATGAAAGGTCGGTTTCGAATCGACTTTTGCAATATACGTGGGCTGAGAACAAATATTTTTCTGTATATGCTCACTAGCGTAGCCGTTAGTTGTATGGAGAACTTTTTTTTTTTTTGATTTCTTATACTCTCCCCCTCCAAATCGGTTCAGTTTTATGTAAAAAAAATACAAAAAAATTTCGTAGCGATAAGTTGTGTTTTAGGGAGGGCGTCCGCCCCTCAAAGTTTGCCATCAAGCCATTTATTCAAATGTAATTTGTTTGCATATGACTATCTTCTAAAAACAACATTTTACAAGAATATGATATATGGCAATATTTTAGCTCTTCTAGTCAACAACATAAGCCTCTAAGAAAGTTTTTTGCTAAGACTAATATCTTAGAAAATAATTAAGAAAATAACAAAATACCAAACATTTTATATATGTTTTATATATATAAAAATGCGATTTAATGTCAAGTGACACAATTTTGAAATCGATGTCTTCCGATTTGGATGGAATTTACACCAAGGTTAGTCCTATTAGATAGTAGTTTACACACAAATTTTCAACAAGATCGGTCAAAATATTTCAGAGGTAGAGGGGGTCAAAGTTTGCCATACAGGTGTTCTTTCTCATCCATGTAATTTATTACCTATTGGTGTTAGCAAAATTTGTCCCAAGTAGCTTAGATAGCTATTTAATCAATCTTTTTTAAAAATATTTTTTTGTTTTTTTTTTTAATTTTTTAGTTTTTTTTTTTAATTTAAAACTTTTTTTTTTATTTTTTTTAGCCAAGTGTTAAATTTAAAAAAAAAAAATTTTTAAAATTTTTTAAAAAAACAAACAATTTTTTTAAAAAGTTTGATCAACAAATTTTGCTTACACCAATAGGTAATAAGTTACATGGATGAGAAAGAGCACCTGTATGGCCAAAATGTCAAACTTTGATCCCCTCTAACTCAGAAACTTTTTGACTTTTTGATATTTCAAAATTGGGTCACTTGACATTAAATCCCCCTTTTATATATATAAATCGTATATAAAATGTTTGGTATTTTGTTTTTATTTTCTTAATTATTTTCTAAAATATTGATTTTAGCAAAAAACTTTCTTAGAGGCTTATGTTGTTGACTAGAAGAGCTAAAATATTGCCATATATTTGTAAATTCTTGTAAAATGTTGTTTTTAGAAGATAGTCATACGCAAACAAATTACATTTGAATAAATGGCTTGATGGCAAACTTTGAGGGGCGGACGCCCTCCCTAAAACACAACTTATCGCTACGAAATTTTTTTGTATTTTTTTTTTACATAAAACTGAACCGATTTGGAGGGGGAGAGTAAAAGAAATCAAAATAAAAAAAAAAACGGCCACCCTAATGCTCACGTTTGTCTCCACCGGCCGGATGTTTTCTGAAAATTCTAATCCACTTGATTTTCAGATTCCTGGGTATGAACTTCTGTCCCTCTTTAATCTTCATCGGGATTTTGCTATGTAAATACGCAATGAAGTTATGTATCAATGCCAGTAATCAATGGCCATGTTTGATGCAGAATTTAACTGTCTTTGGGTTAAATTCAAAATCGATGCACACTATTTGCCTTTCGGATTTCTTTACAGAAGTCCAAGTGCGGGAAGGGATATTACTTTATCGGGCTTCGAATCCCTTTCCGACTTAATAACGAGGATTCTTGAGAATTGTCCCGACAGTGAAATCGTTGTTTCTGCTGATTTTAATGTCCAGATTTTTTCTTGGCTTCACCACTCGGGTCGTAAAACTTATGAAGGTCAATATTTAAGCTATTTGCTACGCACAACCACCTCTTGCAACTGGTGAATGAACCAACCCATATTCCATCTGTTGATGGACACCAACACATTACCTTTCACCTCTTCCTCTCTTCGCACCTTCAAAAGTACGAAGTTGAAGTTCTAGCCACTGCCGGCAACTTGGATCATTGCACCATTTCCGCTTCTTTTCGAACTTCGGCACGTTTCACGACAGGCTACGAAACGATCAATATTGGTTTACGGAAAAGCACGTTGGGCTGAGCTCAATGACTTTTTCGGCATTTCAATTTAAAACTTCGTTTCCTGGACAATGACGCCAATGCCATGGCGAAAATGGTTGAAAATTTTATAATGCTAGGACTAAAAATGTTCATCCCAGTTAAAAAAGCTTCGAATAAACCTCGGTGTTAATCTTGGTTTAATCAGTCGAGCAAATCAGCAGTCAGATCCAGAGAGAAAGCATTCTGAAATTGGCGTAACAATAAAAACGCTTATACTGAATTGCTACGCAAAATGGCAAGCTCTTCGTGTGCGAAAGTACTTAGAAGGGAAACAACACTTCACTAGCAACGTGTCCGTACTGAAGTTCTCGCTGCTCCCCGGGACAGTAAAAGCTTCTGGCCATTCGTTAAAAGAGTAAGGGTTAATGCTAGTTCTTCAATAGCAACTCTTTTAAAGGATGGCCGAACATTCATACCCGAACTCGGAAAAGTAACCGTAACTATGCCCAAAATATTTTTTCGGGCTCGAGTTGTTAAACGGGTTCTTGCGGATCTCGGCATAAACAATCTCCTGGACCGGATGGTATACCTGGTCGTCACCTAGAAAATCTTTTCAACACGTTTGCTCGTAATACACATTTTTCCTCAAAAGCCCATCCATTTGTGGTCGATTGGCAGATTTATCGTACAGCGCATTACAAGGAAAATTCGTTTTTTGGCCAGACTGTTCGTATGTGGAATAACCTTCCTGCTGAAGTCTTCCCTCTCACTTACAACATGAATAAATTCGAATGTTCAAACACTACTCCCTCTATCCTCCTTCCCTACAATGCAATGCATTAGTAGGGTCCATTTCCTGAGTGCTGGTCCTAACTAAAAAAAATGCTTTTCTTTGCATATTATCAAAGAAAAATTTTTCGAAATAGTCGAATTTCATGCTATTTGCTAAGTTGTTTACACATGCCACTGCGAGTTCATTTTCAAAATGCTCAAACATCAACTTGAAAAATTTTGTTTACTTCTCAAAGTAAAAAAGTACCAGAAAACAAAATAGAGTTAGCGAGTTCATCATATAGGCACATTTTTGGGGAAATGGTTTACATTTATTTATATTAGCATTATTTTAAAAGTATTAATACTCTATAATAATACATAATACATTTAACAAGTTAAAACTTTAATTAGGATTTGACAATAATCCAGTAAATTTGCATTAAATTTTTAACAGAGTTATATTGTTAATCGTTAATGTCAATTAGTGCCAAATTTCCACTGGCATGCAAATTTTGCTGTCACTACCAGTGATTCCAGTAAAAAATTTAACAAAATCACTACATGTCTTAAAAAACATCCCTTTTTTCCCTACAACCAAAACAAATTTTCCCTACGTTAAAAATTTATTGTTTTTATATAGCTTTAGCCGTCCACCTTGCTAAGTGCATAGCGCCTGTAGTGCGATTCACTAACTTTTATAACGATAATCGAATCGTTAAAATAAATACAACGAAAATTTATCGAATATGCTATTCAGTAAATTTTTAACGATATTCGCTGTCGTTTAAAATCAGCTGTTACTTTAAGGAATTTTTTTGTCGTTATTTTAGCGACAATAATTTAGGTTGTGTTTATTTAATCGATAAAATGTATTTTATGTTTAAAATAGCTTACATACATACAAAGATATATTCATATGTATATGTATGAACAAAAACTAAATCCTAAATTTAAAATTTACAAAAAAGCATATTAAGAACAAAAACCAAATTCTAAATGTTAAATGCAAAAACATTTGTAACATTTCATTTGTTTTTATTGTCTTTTGTGCTTTTTGTTTTTTTTTAACATTTTTAAGACAGAGATGTTACAAAAATACAGCTGTTTACTATCGTTAAAAAAAAGTTACAGAATCACACTATCGTTACTGCAAGCGAATATATATGTCGACAAATATAACGATTGTCGGTTCGTTAAAAGTTAGTGAATCGCACCACTGGTTTTACAAATTGTATTCCACGGGAAGGAACTCCACCTAAAAAAATATAATTAACTCCAGGAACTTCCTATTGTAAATTAAACAAATTCTTTTGACTTCAGTTTTATTTTAGCTCTTTTATTTGTGGAGCAGATTGATGCTTAAAGAATTTGGTTAATTGAACAAAACGAACTTAATTTATAGTACATAATGGCTTACTTAGCAATTCGACATGCAGTGGGGAATATAGGAATAAACACAACACCAAAAGTGTTGACTGTTTAATAATATTACAATGGATGTTAAATCTGTTTGACTAAGCATTCTCAGCTAAGATGAGTGTAACCACAATAGTCGTTGACAATGCAAACAATATAGATCGTGGTGTAATATGAACCTTTTATATTTCAATAACCAAAAATATTCTTGTCGGTATGTGTAAAATCTTGTCGCTGGTATTGCCTAAAATTATGTTAATCCTGTTAAATATGCATCCTGTTTAACCTTAGGGCAGTGGTTTTTGAGTTTTTTAAGTATTGAATCCTCAGTTCCAGTTGGTACCACCATATCTTCTACAAAACCTGCTGCTAGTACTTCTTTAAAAATATGATGTTTACATCCGAGAAATAAAATTTCTCTTCCTAATTGTTTCTCTAAAATATTACATGCTCCCTTAAATTTGATCCAGTTGTGTTAACCATTGCGATGTGCTTACACCAGCGGCATCCACGACAGCTACTATTATATGAATCTTTAATCTTTAATTTATCTCTTTTTCTTTGTGGTATTTACAGCTTCATCGTTGTTTGCGGGTGTATTTAAAATTAAATAATTATCATATACCTTTTGGAGAGGTTCTTTACTTTCTGAATCAACCGAACATACGTCATAATAACTGAGAAAGCCTGTCAAAATAATTGCAATTGCTACTAAGCAAAGTTTAACTTTATTTCTTTCTTATATGTATAAACCTTTTGATGTTAACGAACTTTTCTTCTTGTTCCTGCCGTTTTTATGTATCTTACTTGTTCGTATAATTTACATCAATACCTTGTTACATATCCCTCGCGCCCTTCCCCCCTTTGTCTGCAGAAAACCATAGTCTCTGGCGGGAATCGAACCCGCAACCCCGGCACTGATGGACTTGCTCACTGCCAACTAGCCTACCGGGTCACTTAGTGGTGTTTGCAAATAAACCACTTATATTTTTGTTAAAATCAATTTGAAAAGAGGAAGTTTACACCATAACTAAACACTTTTAAATATTTTCATAGAGAATTAAAAAGTTCTAAATATTGTATAAATGAAAAATTTCAAAGCCTAGTAGGCCTTGATTTAATGTTTCATGAATCCTTAAATTTTAAATAACAATGGGTTGTCTAAGCTTTTAAGTAACAATGCATGTATTTTTATTGGGAGGTTTTCTATTATACTTCTGATAAGTCTGATAAGAGTTTATAAAAAAAAATTAAAAATGCAGTGTCTTTTCACTAGTTTTTTACCAAAAATAATAAAAACAAAAATGCTACTTAAAGTATATATAATCAAAGGTTCAGCGACTTCATACAGAATCAGCCAAAAAAAGTTTAGTTCTTAGAGCATTTGTATATAAATATAGTGGATTCCATAAAATTTTAACATTGATCTCAAATGGGCACGTGTTACAGTTGCCCGATTCAGCTCAAATTTTCACCTTATAAGTTTTTAGTTTGCCACTAAAAACAACCCGGAACTTTAGGCAAATCCAAAGTTGAATTTTTGTCATATATATCAATGCCACTCTAAGCAGCGGTGGGCGCTGGTTTGCCTGGACTACGAAGTTTTTCGGGTTTTTACTTTACTCATCGTGTTTTTTTTACCAGAGCTGCTACAAATGCAAAAATTTTCCTACTCAAATTCCGAAACATACCATACACTTATTTTATTATAAAGGGTGTTTTTTTAAGCCCGATAGAACTTGAAATTGTAAAAAATAACACAAAAAATTAAATTGTAATCAAAATTTTTTTTTTATTCGAAAGATCAATACGTGACATTAACATTTGAAAATGATTTCGGGCATATGGGCACCGCGGCTGTTCTAGACGAAGCGCATTCTGGACGTCCAATTTTGGGCCACTTTTTCGAGCTCTGCTGGCCGTATGTCACGAATAACACGAACAATGCTGGCCTCCAAGGCGCCAATTGTTGCTGGTTTATCAGCATAAACCAGTGACTTCACGTAGCCCCACAGGAAATAATCGAGAGGTGTCAAATCGCACGACCTTGGAGGCCAATTGACAGGTCCATTTCTCGAAATCAACTTATCGCCAAATTTTGATTTCAATAAGTCGATGGTTGCGTTCGCCGTATGGCACGTAGCGCCATCCTGTTGAAACCACATCTCCTCCGGATCAATGTCATCCATATTTTCAAACAAAAAATCATTGATCATGGTGCGGTAACGATCTCCATTGACCGTAACACGAGCTCCGGCCTCATTTTTGAAGAATAAGGTCCGATGATGCCACCAGCGTGAAAACCGCACCAAACGGTGCATTTTCTTGGATGTAATGGAGTCTGTAGGGTCTCTTGTGGATTGGTCTCGCTCCATATGCGGCAATTTTGCTTATTAACAAACCCGTTAAGCCAAAAATGCGCCTCATCGCTGAACACAATATAAGTTGCGCGAATCGACGACTGATTTTCAAAGTAAATTTGGATAATTTCGTAGCGTTGTTCAAGCGTGAGTCTATTCATGATGATTTGTCAGAGTATACTGAAACGATAAAAAAAAATATTTCATCAAAATTTAATTTTTTGTGTTACTTTTTACAATTTAAAGTTCTATCTAGCTTAAAAAAACACCCTTTACTAGGATGACCCGGTGGCCGAAATTCGACCACTTGACATTTACTTTCGAGAGAACCTGTGCGTGTTACAATAAAAACGTACACATTTTAAGAAAACGGCAAAATGTACTATTCATAGATGGGGGTAGTGCACTCATTTTCAGTTTCAACTCACACTTAGTGATAGTGCATAAATATTACTATCATTTTGTTGACGTTGAGTGATGAATTGAAAATTTGTAGCCTCACTAAACATGAGTGATAGTGATGTTAAAAAATTTTGCACTCAAAAAACAATAGTTTGATTTAAAAAAAGCAATCATCAGCTTATTGCAACTTTTTTCTTCTTCACTCATTTGAGTGCAAATTCAATTGTTGAACTAAACTTAATATTAAAAACTTGTATTTTCATGATAAAAGCCAATAATTATACCGTCATTGACAAAATTTCATTTTGTTTATTAATGCTTTTTACTTATGCATATCCTCAAAAGAAATCAAAAACCATGCACATACAAAGTTAAATTTTTTAAATTTTAGTCAGACAATATTTGTATGCAGCTTTTTTGATTGCATGTCCAAATTTTGCACTATTTGATTTGAGTGCAGATTTTTGCATTCAAATCGGCGTTTAGTGATAGTGAAAAAATTTACAATCACCACTAAAGCTGGTAAAAAAGAGCGCAAACTAATTTCCTTGCAGTTTTATTTAGTGATAGTGCAATGCTGATTTAAATCAATATTTAGTGCACTACCCCCAACTATGGTACTATTCAAGATAAATTTAAACGCTTTTCAAACACTTTAATTCCAAAAATTTAGAAAAAAAAAATATTGTGCATATCCCCGTATTTAATTTATAAAATTTTCATAAAATGTTATCAAAGTACAAAAAAAAAACAAGTAAGAGTGCTATATTCGGCTGTGCCGAATCTTATATACCCTTCACCATTATGCGAGCAGAATATAGAGCAACTAAATAATTTTTACATATACATACATATTTATAATACTTAAAACTTCATTATAAATGAAATTTAAAAAGCGAAAACTGTTAAATATTTTTTTAAAATCGTTTTTAGAACATAAAAATATTAAAATACGCAATAACAAAATCTTTTAAAATTAAAATATTAAAAAAAAATATCTCTTTTGGCGAGTTTTTAAGTAGCAAAAAACACAAAAATTCCTGGTTTCTATTTGTTAAATAGATGAAATAATAAAGAAGAGTGATAACGAAAATCATATTGGGCATTATGGTAGTCTATGTAAACAAATACGAAGGGGGGGAAGAAGAGACGACAACCCGATTTGAACTTCGCTTTTCATAAGTACCCAGAATATAGATACTATATAGGGTGTAGGACCTTCGGTGAAGGGTATAAAAAAACAAACTTAATTGTAAAAAAGAGTAATTTTTGGGATTTCAGTATATTGGTCATAACTCTGCTATTTCTTAACCGACAGATTGACAGATTTATATACCGACGTGTTAAAGAAGAAATTTGACAGTTATTTTGGTTATAAAACTTGGACTCGGGAAGATCTATGGTTCCCGAAAATGGGTATTTTTCAAAAAAAAATTTATATTTTGGTCATAACTTCTTCGTATCTGAACCGATTTTCCCGAGTTTTTCAGAAAATATTTTCTATTAAAAATTTCCGATCTTTTGATATATAAGGCGTAACCATATTACATTACATATTACAGTCCAAAAATTCAGGTTTTTATAAAATTTTTAATACTTTTTGTATGGGAGGTACCACGCCCACTTCTCCAATCCCGCCCACATTTTGTGGGATGGTGTGTATTTATAACCTAAATGTTTGTACCTAATTTGAAAACTTTGGCTCTTGCCGGTCTCCAGATATACAGAAAAAAGTAATAAAAATACAACAACCACAAGGGATTTTTTTGGAAAAATTAGAGGCAGTCGTGGTTTTTTGGTTCTTTGGATCTGGCTGAATTTCAATAGCAAGAAATGGTGGACTATGTCAGGAGTCTCCGGAAAACACATATCAAACGTAAGACGGACAGACGGACGGATATCGTTAAATCAACTTCTCTCCTCATAAAATGGCTAACGGTAACCCTCTCATAATACGTTTGTTTATACATGAGTGTTAGCAAGTACAAAATGAAAACAAAAACATTTTGGGAGAATTTTAAGTTAATACAGTGTTGTTGAACAAGTGCGATATTAGGTATTTAAATAGTAAATAAAATGCAATAGGTATTTTAATTTATCATTTGCATTTTTAAATAATAAGGTTAATCACGATGGGTAGTGCCCAAGTGTGCAAACGTGGCAAATGTGTGAAAAAATTACACGCATTTGCATAACAAAATATACGCATTTGCACAACACAACAACAAAATATACGCATTTGCAATTTGCTGTACTTTACATCGTTTGGACTAAAAATCACATGGTAAAATTTGCTAAAGTCTTGTAATGAACTGCATACAACCCTAAAATGTAACGGTTTGTCAAAATACACACATTTTTAAACGAAAGATGAAAAACAAAAGAAAGAATTGGTTAATAAGAAATTTTATTAGTATTCGTGTAAATGTCTTAGGGCCTGACCATGATTATAGCAGTTTTATTCGTGTAGAAAGATGAGTTAGTCCGTTGGCAGTTAAAAAGTACATAAAGTTCTAAAATACAATGGACAAAAGTATAGGCACACTTTTTTAGGCGTCTATACCTTCATTTAAATTTTCATAATCTGGCAACAATTTTAAATTTGACAAACGCTGTTATATTCCCTAATTAAACTTGTATTCAATTAAGTAACTGAAAAGTTGCAAGAAGTTTAGAAAATAGTAATTTTGTTTGTTATCTTTTTAAAATGTGTCCTAAACAATGTGAAACGACTGAATCTCAGCGGAGAATAATTTTACGTTTGCATAACCAAGGCAAATCGTTTGCTGAGATCTGAGAATTAATGGATCGTAGTCGTTTTACCATACGGACCATTGAAAATCGCTTCAAAGGCAAAAAAAAAAACTTTGAAAATCCAAGTTGTGGTCGTCCTCGCAAATTAACCGAGAGAGAACGTGCTCAAATCGTACGAAAATTAAGAGGTGATCCAAAAATATCAACTTCTCAGGTTGCCGCAGAGATAAAACAAGATTTTGGCAAACATGTACACCCAAAAACTGTTCGGATAACGTTACAAGAAGCTGGGTATAACTCACGTGTGGCTAGACACAAACCATGGATATCTACTATTAATCAAAAGAAGAGAGTGGACTATGCCAAACAGTTTGAAAATATTAAATTTACTTTCGTCTGTGAATAGTACCTGATCCCAGAAATCGCATTGCCTTTTTTCAAACTGTTTGGCATAGTCCACTCTCTTCTTTTGATTAATAGTAGTTTTCCTGATCATAAGTTTGTAAATACGAGTACGCTTTTGCTAGTAGGATGAGACAGCCAACAAATCCTATTATTTTTTATTGCTATCTCTTGATTAAGCTTATACACGTAAAAATTTCTATAGCTTAACTTTTTTCCATACATCAAAGTTTAGGTATCTTGTAAAAAAAATACGTTTAATTATCTTACTGAGGTATTTAAACGTATTCGCTTAACCCATTTCGTCTCAGCATTTTTTTCGAGTAACTTTATTAAACTTGGTAATTGGTAGATAATTTGGGACTTAAGCTTCGTACAGAGGGTGGTCAGATCTTACAATGTTATCATTAAAATTGACTAAGAATGTCTTGCAACTGTGAGGACATTGTACGCTATTTTCATTTGGCAGATGTGTTACGAAGCTTAAAAAAAACACGAATCCGAAGTCAACATTTTTTTTTTGATTTGATTTTGAGAAAAATGTTGTTCGATTAATCAAACATTGGGCATTATTTAGCATTTTTGTTTTATTGCTTCTATAGATTGTAAATATGGAAAACTTAAGTTTTTTATAAACTGAAATTGATTAATTTTATTTAAATAAAGAAAAATATAACAAGGCATTTATTTAAATTTAAAATATGCAGTTGAACCTCGATTATCCTGCTCGCACAAGACCGAGCTGAGCATGGATAATAAAAAAATAGTTAATAGATATATCGGGTGGTTCATCTTGAGGTTTGATTTATAATGTAAAATAAACCACATAAATTTGTAGGTGAACCTAAAATTTTTACTATCGATTAAACGAACAATTTGTGGCATTTACTGTTTAAAAAAGATATGTAAGTGTTGGCCATACCCACGTCTGAGGTGGTCCATTCGGAAGGTCCCATTTTGGGCGACTTGTTCGAGCAAAGCGACTGGTATCTCGCGAATAACACGAGTAATGTTGGCTTCCAAAGGGCTCGATTGACCCTGGCTTATTCCTGAAGACCACAGACCTTACATATCCCCAGAGAAAATAGTCCAAAGGTGTGATATCGACGATCTAGGTGGCGAATATACCAGAGCAAAACGTGTAATTAAATGCTCCCAAAAATGATTTCTCAACAAGGTCATTGTTTCACGCACAGTATGGCTCGTAGCGCCGTCTTGTTGAAACTAGAGCTCACCGAGACCATGCGTCTGATTTTCAAGTCGCTCTACTGGAGACCTACTTGCCCTGTTATCGGAAAAATGGTGCCGTTCCATTTACCATTTTGGCGGTAATTGTTAAAGATATTTCCAAGGCATTTGACAGAGTCTGGCACGGTGCACTTTTGTCAAAACTTGGTGCATTTGGTGTCAGTGATAATTTCTCCCGATTTATATCGAGCTTTCTCAGAGATCGCACTATACGAGTTGTTATAGATGGGGTTTCGTCAAACGAGTTCAAAATTCATTCAGAAGTTCCGCTAGGCTCCGTTCTTTCTCCTACTCTATTATTATTTTTCTAAATAACCTCCTTTGTCTAACTTCCAACTCTATCAACTCTTTTGTAATGATAGAAACCATTGCCATTCGTAATCATTTGATTATAGACCACGCTTAACCGATGTTGGTTAGAGCTGGCAAACTATCGATAGTCGTAACATTCGATATTTTCGATAGTTTGTTGACAAACTATTGATAGTATCAAATTCTTTGTAGAATTCCTTAATTAAATTTTTACGTAATTACCGTACGTTTTCATATAGAAATTTAAAGAAATACAATTTTCCAAATTTGGAATAAAGTTAAATCTTGTTTAGATTTTTAGTCATTTTCCTTATTACAAGCTATAATTTTTTCAAATACTATTAAAATATACATGCAGTATGCAATAGTTCGGGTTAATATCAGTTCTGTGACAAACTTCGGATCTCCACTAAAAAAGTTGGCTAAGCTGTGCGGCAACGACGGCTGGCTTGTTGTTGTCAGATAGAAACAAAAAATTATTGATAATTTTCTTAATGCTATGTTCATACGACGGTATAAACCACTCGTTTCGCTCTCTGAAACTAGTTTGCCAAACATGCTGTTCATACGATTCATTCTTTTTTCATTTTGACACTTTTTTTTGTTGTTAGTGTGATTTTTTTTTTTAAATAGATAGAAAAGCAAATAAAACTTAAAAATATATTATTTAATACTTTTATTAATATTATTATATTATAATTATCACTTTATTTTATTAAACTTCAATTTTTACTTTGGTTTTTTCTTTGTTTTGATTTTTTTTGAGAGCTAGTTCAGATAAACTAACGATAAATGTTATCAAAATTGGAGATGATAGTACATTTTTCCTGTTTCGCAGCCTGTTCAAAATGAAACGACCCGTTTCGCTCACAAAATTTTGTATGGGGAAACAAGTCGTTTCAATCATGTTTGGGGCGCGAAACAGGATTAAGAGAGCGAAACTCGAATATTGCTGTCCGTGTGAACATGGTATTAAAATGATTTCAGCGATAGTATCGATATCGAAAATAAACTATCGATAGTCCAGTGGAAAGAGAACTATCGATACTTTCGATAGTACTATCGATTGTTTGCCCGCTCTAATGTTGGTGCTATGAGTCAGAACATGAATGATACACTTAGCCGAGACCGAACCCCGTACGTTTGTTCGTAATACACGTTTTTCCTCAAAAGCCTATCCTTTTGCGGTTGATTGGCCGGTAAACCGTACAATGCAACACAGGGAAAATTCGTTTTTTGGCCGGACAGTTCGTATGTGGAATACCCTTCCTGCAGATGTCTTCCCTCTCACTTTCAACATGAATAAATTCAAGTTGAATGTTCACAGTTCCAACCCAATCGTTTAATCGTTTTTCAATGGAACTACATTTTAACTTTTTTATATTTTATACAAAGTCTTCAGTTTTTAAAATTATGCTAAAATAAATGTTTTTTCTGCTTTCTTCTTATTAAAGGGACGAGTGCTTATCACTTACAATATATAATTGTTTAGAAAAAAAAGTTCTTTGTCTTACGTAAAAAGAGTAAAAAAAAAATAAAAAAACGAAAAATCGAACATTAGGACGATATGGGTTATACCTCAATGAGATAGTTAAACATATTCTTATAATTACTTCAACGAGGTAGTTAAGCGTATTCTTTTAAATGCTTACCCCGCATAATTACCCAAAAATATTGGCATTTTTGGCGAGGTTATTATCCGTGTCCAGTTAAGGACAACTTTAGAAGCGATCCAAGATCTTTTTAGAACTCTGTGAATTCAAAGAGACGAGTATCTGGTTATCCTTCTATGATGAAAATTGGTGCCATAGAATCCTCAAATGATCCAAAAGACCTAAATTAAATTATTAACCGACAATCAGAAAGTTGTTTGCTTTTTTTTTTTTTTTAGCAATTTTAACTACCTTGAGTGAAATATCATGATTCGTAACAGTTTACGCCAAACTTAAATGATTTTCATGAGGGGAATTTATTTAAATCGAATTTTTTCAAAACTTGATCCAACAACTAACTTAATGTATAATTGGATACATTCATTAGTTATTTTTTGTACATCAAATGGAGACAAACTTGTATAAAAAAGTGTTTCACCCATAAATTCCGAGATAAACATTTTCATAATTTAGAAAATTCATAGGATTTTTGTAATCTACAGACGAGATTTTGTCATTTTGCATCAAATCTTGTTTTAAACAGTTGCTTATTACTATTTTTATAAAATTTTTCATTTGAATATACAATAGACTCTCACAAATTACAACCACTTTGTGCACCGAGCAGTTTGAATTTCTGAAAAGTTCGAATTTCTCGAAATTTTTTTTTTTTTGCAGAAAATAATAAAATTATCATGAAATAGTGATGGATAATGAATTGTTGTGTAAGCTTCATTTTAACTCAAAACAGTTTTTATTTAATAACATTTTAATAATTTCTGGACTGTTCGAATTTGTGAGATTCTACTGTATAGATTATGGATGTTCTTCGCGTTTGCTTTGAAACATTCTTTTTATATTATTAATTATACCCAGAATGTACTTAAATACAGACAAATACAATTTATTTGTTTTGCTTAGATTATTTTTAAAAAATGGAGACATTTTTCGGTCAAACATAAATTTGCAATTTTATATTTAAGGGGCATAAAATCTGGAAAATGGGGATAAATCTGCATTTCTGGCAACAGCGCTCTTCACATTTGTAGTCGAGTGAAATTTGGCGTGAAGATGTTGTGAATGGTGTGTGTGTCATCTTTAACAGTACGCACTAGGGTATTCATTTAATCGGGCTTTTGTTTTAATCGGTTAATCACTCGATTAATTAACCGATGTTTTGGTTTAATCGGTTAATTTTGTTATTGATTAATTACCTAATTTCAAGAGATAAAAATGCAACGATTATTTATTATTTGGAGTTTATTAGAAAAAAAAACCATAACATAACAAACATAAAAATTCTTGAACTAAAACGAGCAAACAAAAAAATAATTCATAAATTTGTAATATGTACACAGTTTTTTATTAATACATATTGCATATTTATCAAAAATAAACTGTGAGATAATTTTATTAGTTATTTCAAAAGTTTAAGGAGATCTGATAAAATAATCTTTTAGAAAAATAATCCGGCTTAAATGTTTAAGCTTTAAACAATTCTTTTCTTTAGTTTTCATAAAACTTGACTTGGAGAAAACTCTTTCACTTATCGTAGATCTTGAAGAAATCGAAAGTAACCCATAATACAGAATATCCAAACTCTCTGTCCTTTTCCTGGATTTCTCTAAACATAGAAAATCATAATGGAAGATTTTTCCATTAAAGTCGTGATTTAAGTTTTTAAAAGTTTTTCGGTTAATTCTGTTAAAAGATTGTTTGCTTTACTATCGAGAGTTTCTTCTGTTTTCAGGACATCATCATCCTGGCAAAGTTCAGCTCCTTACATTTTGCAAAAAAGTTTTTTTTTCCGAATTCCTTAGTTTCTGTTTTTGTAAAGGGTGTTTTTTATAGAGCTTAAATCATAATATAACAAGGAAATATATTTTTAATATCAATGAATCGGGCCTTATTGGAAAGATAATTTTTTGAAATTAATGCTTAAATATGATTTCGGCCATGTGGCCGCCACGGCTGGCGCAACATTTGCGCCCGTATTTCAATTGTTTGTGGTTTTCGACGTAGACAAATGACTTTACTCCAAAGAAAATAATGCAATGTGGTCAAATCTCTCGATCTTGGCGGCCAATTAATTTTGCCATTACGTGAGATATTTTTTTTACCAAAAGTTGCTTAAAGTAAATTAATTGTAGCGCCCGCTGTGTGGCATGTGGCTACGTCCTGTGAGAACTATATATCAGCAAGATTAATGCCACGTAATTGAGGTACGAAAAAATTTAGAATCATGTTCCTATACCATTGACAGTAACATTCTGACCATCATCGTTTTTGAAGACATATGTGCCAATGACTCCGCCAGCCCATAAAGCTCACCAAACAGTAATTTTCTGTGGATGTAACGGTGTTTCAACAAATGCTTATTTACGTACCCATTCAACCAGAAATGGGCTTCATTGGAAAATAAAATTTTGAATTGATCAATTATTTTGATTAAAAATTTCAACAATTTGCATGCGTTGATCTCGTGTAAGTCGATTCACAATTTAACTTCAAAGCAAACTACAACTTTCGGCAGTTAAATGGGTGCTCAAATAAGGCAGTGATGCCAACTCAAAGTTAAAAAACACCTTTACTGTATTTTTAAAATGTATTGCTACAAGGAAATAAATTTTATGAAAAAATATTTTCTAAACGCATAACTTTTGTATATATCATCAGCGTTTAAAAAACTGCTGCCAAATAAGAAAAACTGCTATTTCTTCCACTTCTTCATTTGCCATTGGAAAAAAAACTGTTGCTTTTACTTTTGATTCATTAAATATTAACAGTCGCTAGACAGTTTTTGGTTTCGACTGGTATATATATATATATATATATTCCCCTCAATCCTATAAGGAGTATAGGGCCTCAACAAACTTCTTTCATTCAGATCTGTTCATCGAAATAGTTTTTACTTCACTCCAACTTTTGTGCATTTCTCTAGCCTCGCTATCAATTTGCCTAACCATGTATGTGCTGGTCGGCCTCTTCTGCGACTTCCCTGCTGGTTCCATTCAATAGCATTCCTGGCAAGTTCGGACAGTGGCTAACGGTATGTGTGTCCAATCCAGTTCGACTTTCTTCTCTGTATTTCTACACACAACAGTATTTGACGTGTTTCAGCCCACAGATTGTTGTTTGAGATGGTTCTTGGCCAGAAGATTTGGAGAAGTCTTCGGAGACATTCATTTACAAAAGCTTGCAAAGCGTTCCAAATTTCAAATCCATATAATAAAGGCTAGATTACACCATCTCACAAGTCTTACGTATTCCATAATACTTTGTGAGATAGAAATCTAATGAGTTTTGTTGCGACTGTCAAAAAATCTAATTTAACATGACAGTTTGTGTTCACACCATCACACAAAGTATAAACACTCACACATGAAATAAAATGCAACCCTGATCCAATGAAAAGTATTATTGTTTAGAAATTTTTCAAAAAACGATGAAGTCGTATGGGATGTCAAACTTTTTTCATAATACTTGTCATTTTCGTGACACAATGCATTCACACTATCACACTTTGTCATATTACTTGAGTTTTTGACATGTATTAATACAAAGTATAATAGTGTAATCTAGCCTTAAAGTTGATTTTATATTAGTATTGAAAATGTTAATGAGGATGATTCATACTTTTTTGAGCTGGCCGAAGGATTGTGTGGCCTTTTTTATTCGGCCTACAATGTCTTCACTAGATCCACCAGTTCGATTTATAACAGCTCCGAAGTAACAGAATGTTTCAACTTCGTCTAAAATTTTATTATTTATTAGAAAGGGATTCGAGTTTCTAGAATTTATTCTCATAACTTTGGTCTTTCTAATATAGATTCTCAATCCGGCTTTCTCTGATATGTAGGTAAGACGTCTTAGTTATGCGGTCATGTCAGTATAGCTGTGAGAGAGAAGGCATATTCGGGGGTCTTCCAGCCCCCATACGATCCCGCGGTTTCCCATCATTGCCGGGTGCATCACACTATCCAGCACTATATTAAACAACAGCGGAGACATCACACACCCTTGACGAACGCCATCGTGTAGAATTCGTTAGCTTGCCCCAGTATACATACTTTTTTATTAGTTGGATCAGTTTGCTTTGTACCCCTTTATATTCGAGAGTATTCCAGATAACATTATGCTCCAGGGTGTCAAATGCCTTCTCAAAAGCAATAAAGATAAGATACAGAGCCGACCTCCATTCAACTGACTGTTCCACGATTAATCTCAAAGAGTTTATATGGACCACGCACGACTTGTTAGGGCAAAATCCAGCCTGTTGGTTCCTCAAATTTGGCATTAATTTGTCAGTTAACTTTTTAGCTATAACGTGATAAAGTGATTCCCCGCCAGTTGTTGCGATTTGTCAAGTCACCTTTTGCATTTAGTAGTTTTTAAGAAATATTGTCGCGGCCTGGCCTTTTATTGTTCTTAAGAGATTTAACGGCATGTGTAATCTTAGACATTACTGGAGGAGTCCTACCGATATTTAAAAGTGTATTATGAGCAATACAGTCGCATATAGCGGGATTTATCTGAGCACGTGATGAGAACATTTCAGAGAAGTGTGTAGCCCAGAGTTCAAGTTGCTCGTCTTTAGAGGTGATGAGTGTGCCGGAGTTATCCCTTATAGGTTTGGTGAAGACAGACGTACTGTTGTTCGTTAACTTCTTAGTGAGCCGATATAAGTAAGTCACTAGTTCGGTTTGTTTCAGCTGCAGCTTGAGCTTCTTGTGCTATGGAATTCGTCCATGCACGTTTGACTTTACGGGCACTGCGTTTCAAGGTAGCATGTTGGTTTTGAAGGGTTGACTTTTCGTTGTAGCAGAATTAAGTAGTGCAGCTTTAAGTTTTTTTTTCCTTTCGTTTATGGTTCGCCATGTTTCATCAGACATCCATTCTTTACGTCTAATTGATTCAAGACCTATATGCTCTGTGGCTGGATTTATAACTATGTTCTTTGTAAATTACCAAACTTTCCGTTCCTCATGGGTTGTTGTTAACATCGATTCGTTGGAGGAGCTCACGTAATTCGACGAGACAGAAGGGATTTTCAGCCTTTTGTATATGAGATGAAACAAATAATTATAAACACACAAAAAATATGTTTAAATACCACAAAATATTACATTACAATTTTGTTACATCGGTAAATCATCTGAAATAAACCGGTTTAATCGCTAATCGAAAATAGCCAACTTTCAATTAACCGATCAGTTAATCGGGATTAATGAATACTTACAATGACTGTTTTGTCATTTTCTGCTTCATATTGGCATAATTTCTTCAAGTAAATTGTAATACATATGTACTATATCAATATATTTATTGGGAAATCGACCTTCTTTTTATTTAATTTTAGATGGGGACGAGGACATCCGGAGGAATATACTGATGGCATGAATTTAGGGGAAGAACGTTTTGATTCCATTGATTCTGACAAAAAGCCTCGTGCTGGTCAAATTTTGTGGATTCGTGGTCTAACACGTTTACAAACTCAAGTAAGTCAAATCTTTTTATTTAAATCCTTTATCCAATCAAGATATTTTATATTATTTAACTAAGTTATCTTATTGTTTATTTTATAATTTATTGGTTTATTAGTTGTATTGATTTATTTATATTTTAATCAAACAAGAAATTATTTATAAAATATGTATGTATATGCAGTTGAGGAGTGAGTATGCAATATCATTACTCTGCATTATTTAACATATGTTTATATAATATATTATTATGAGATAAATACATTTATTATTATTGGCTATGAACAATTTTGACAGGAGATGTGTTTGTTGTCTTTCGACAAATTAAGTTTTTCCTTTTTTATAAGTCTTTTAAAATTTAGTAAAATAAGATTGTTGACTTGATTGTTAATTACACAGATCTGCGAAATTGTCTTTGTGCAAGTTTCTTTCGCTGACTATTATTATTTTGGTTACTGTCGTAAAAGTAACGGGAAACGGTATTGATGTAATTCATAGCACGTCACATTTACCACATAACGGAACATTTGTGTTTATCGATGTTAACTTCTTTTTAAAGTGCCTTCCAAAGTCAAAGGATTGTCCAATTAAAATTAATTATATCTTTCTCTCTTGGCTTTTATTATTATTTACTATGACCTGGGGTTCCTATAAGGAACAAAGGGCTTGGCTAAGATCGGATAAAACATGCCTGAGTTGTAGTGGATCAAAGCTAAGATTTTATGAAAGTTCTTACGTTTTTCACCAATAATTTTCATTTCGGAAGATGTTTTGTACCGCAATTAATAACAAAATCCATAGTTTTATAATTACAAAAATTTTAAGCCACAATGTATAAAGACAAAAAGTGTGATACAAAATCTTGTTTATAAAACTATGGATTTTGTTAGTAATTGTGGTACAAAACATCTTCCGAAATGAAAATTATTGGTGAAAAACGTTAAAATTTTCAGAAAATCCACTTTAACTCAGGTATTTTTTTATAAGATCTAAGCCAAGAAAGAAAGATATAATTCATTATAATCGAATAAGGGTATGACTGTAAGGCACTTTAAAGAGCAGTATTCATCGAAAAACACAAATGTACCGTTATCCAATCTAAGTCAATTAGCTGATAAATGTGATGTAATACATTTATAATTTTTTATATGAAATTATATAATAAAACTTTTTCATCGCAGACCTGTGTTATTAGAAGACAATACTTAAGTCGTTAACATTTATACATGCATATGTCTGTAAATGGTATATTACACTATTACACAAGTCTAACATTTTTTGAGGAAAATGCAAAACCCTGTCATGATAAGTTGTTATTGATTTTTGTTTTTAAACGTTTCAAGCAATAGTTAAATCTGGGAAGTATTTTCATCCAAATGGTTAAGACTTGTGTGATGGTGTAAGACGGCCTGAACTGATACATATGTGATTTTTAAAGTTTTGTTCTACATATAGTTAACACCATATACCAGATAAAATTCTTTATAAATTTCTTAACAAAATGTATGTGACAACGGAAGTTTCAATAGAGTAAACTGCAAAAAATATACAAATATATACTTATAAGTATGTTTGGCCTCTGTGTTTATGATTCTTTTAAGTCTGAGTTCACATTATGAAAGTTTTCTTTCAGAAAGTCTGAGTTTATTGGTGAGAGGGAAAGAGAACATGCTTTGCTTTCTGAAAGAAATCTTTTATAGTGTGAACCCTGACCAAATGATAATAATGATACGGTGGCATCAAAAACTCGTAGGTGCCACAAAACCAAAAACACATCATCAGCATCAGTTCTCCTGTCATGTAGGAATACAATACTTTCTCGGGTCAAATTGAAAATTTAAATTATTTTATATACATTTTTTTGTTGCTTTTTTTGTTTTTTTCTTAAGTACTAAGAAAGAAATAAACAGATTGCGTTTAAAACGCCTAAAACAGCGTAATGGAACTTACCAGTTAAAAAAATTTTAATAACGCTGCATATATTTTACATATTATTCAAATATTAAAAAAAGTATTTAGACAATTATAAATAAAATAATGCTGATCTTAAGGTTAATTGTTATTATTTATGTATTTTTATTGTTTTCTTTTAATATACTCTTGCATATTTTTCTCTATTATTCATAATTGAAAAAAGGAATTGGATTCCGTTCTAAATGCATTTAAAACGAATCCTGCTTTTTTCCCAAATTTATATAATTTTTTTATTTGAATTTCGTATGTTTATGATTATTTTTCTATTACATATTACACTCATTCTAAATTTCCTCTATCTTATTTACCTAAAAATTTAAGGATTATTATAGTAATAGCATAACTTAAAATACTTTTAAGCATCTATATTTTTACAAAATTCAAAACAAACAAATTAATTCAGTCTGCTGTAACAAAAAATGGAATTTTTAAGTGAATCTGGCGCGTAGCCATTTTAGCTTTAAAATGCTTTTTAAAAAATCTGCTTTATGTAACGTTAATATATTCGAAAGGCTGGGTTCACACTATGAAAGTTTTCTTTCAGAAAGTTTGAGTTTATTGGCGAGAGGCGAGAGAAGAATAGCATATTCTATCCCCCCCCCATCATCAATAAAAAAAACTTTCATAATGTGAACCCAGAAAAACTAATAAAAAACTCGTACACATATGAAACAAGCTAAAACTAGTTATACTCACGTGATCAGTTTAAAAAAAGTTCATAGAAATTGTACCGGGATAAACTCAAAAAACACATACTTATGTACGTAGCTTTAAGCTGGAGGTCCACACCACACGCTAAATGCGTTGAATGATTTATGCATCTCTCGAAAAAATAGAATCAGTGTACACTTGTATTGAAAAGTTATACAGTATACGTGAAGTACTCGTCGAGCGCATCAAGTAGGATGAAGTAGGTCAAGAAAATATCATACGCATAGAATGAGTGGTGTGGATGAATCTCCAGCTAAATGGGCTGTTACTGTAAAAACATTATTGATCTACCTATTAAGAAAGCATACTACTGATGTTTACAAAGGTTATATTTAATTATCGTAATTGTCTACTTTTGCTATTCGTTAGTAATAATAAAAACTTAGAAGCACCTAAATATTTTTTTATTGTTATTATTTTCTAATGAACGATTTTGGCATCGAACTAGCATGTAATTCTTTTTACACGACGTATACGTTGCGGATCAGCTGTTTTGGTTTCCTTATCAAGCTTATGTATAAATGGATATTCTTGTGTTGATGTGCGTTGCGGATCAGCATAATAAAATTAATAGTTTTCTGCATTTTACATATCAGCTGCTAAAGATTTGTATGTTTATTGATAGGGCGAACATTCCATCTACGTACAGGACGTTTAATTTTTATAGTTTTACATAAAACGCACAAATTATTTAACATTTTGACACATTTTTTGGTTTTTTAAACACACGTTTACGTATTATTATTAACTTCCAACCATTGCAGTTAACCGCAACGTTAACGTCTGAGTAACGAGGCGCTTAATGTGTAAGTATTGCTTTTAAGGTTACGCGCCTACAGTTTCACGGACGTCAAATACTCGTAATCCTTATTGTATTAATATTAATAAGTCCAACCCCTATTAATAATTCTTTGTGCATCTAAAATATGCATATATGAAAAAAAATATTTCTCTCTTCTTTTTGTACAGAAGTTATTTATCTAATTTTAATATTATCATAATTATTAATTTCAATAACACTTACAATCAACAAGGATCAAGTTATTATTAGTAAAAGGTATTTTTAATTAAAAGATCTCAACACTAGATCGATATTCGTTTTAAAGGAAATGAGTATCCAAAGGCAGCTTAAATTATTTTGGGGAATGAATTGATAGTTACTGATCCACTTGGTTACCAATGTTATACTCTTGTGCTAGAAATGAGATAGTTATATGCTTGTAAGTTACAGCCGTACCTAAGCAAGAGCGGAAGCTGGAACGTTTTTTTCCGCTTAGTTGTACGAGGATGTACCTTCCTAAACAAGAGCGTCAACGTTGTGTTACAATTATTACTGTTAACTCTCTTGTCCTTATTTATTAACGATCGCGACCAACTGCAATATTTAACGCGCTATCAAAATCGGATTTTCCATTTGCCGCCGCGCTATTTCGGTATG
Source organism: Pollenia griseotomentosa (assembly GCA_963931875.1). Taxonomy (NCBI): domain Eukaryota; kingdom Metazoa; phylum Arthropoda; class Insecta; order Diptera; family Polleniidae; genus Pollenia; species Pollenia griseotomentosa. The sequence goes on from OZ007565.1 coordinate 9,674,483, forward strand.
CTACATACAAATTGTATGGGCATGAGAGCTTTTGACAGCTAGAAAACGCTTTCTGCTCTTGATAAGGTATAACTGTAAGACATTACAGAGATAGTGGGTGGTATTATTGATTCCGTTTCGAAAGTGCGGAGAGCAATTTTTGTGCGGAAGCCAAATTTGTAACTATTCATTCCGTTTGTGCGGTATCCTTCCGTTGTTGCGGTATCATCTCTACCATTGCGGTATTGCCATATTATTGAAACCGCAATATAGATATTTTTCGCCATTTTGCTTACGCTAAAATTTTACAAAAAGAAGCTAACGGAAGGAATAAAAATGTAAGAAATATTTAAAAAAAAAAAACATTTAGCTTTGTTATTTAAAAAAAAATTTATTTTTATTTATTATTTGTTATATTATTTGTAAATTTTTCAGTAATTAATTTCATAAAAAAATTATTGCTCACAAAAATTTCAACTGGTTTAAAATGTTCTTTTAACCAACAGCTGACACAATAGCTCTGTTTCTTTACTCTACTTTGGGATCCCTCGGGATCCCAATTTGCACGAAACGCGTTCCCGTACTTTAAATTTGTGCAAATGAGAGCGGGTTTGAGAGAATAAAATTGTTCTTCTTGCACGAAACAGCCCAGACTTTTTCTTCGTGCAAACAGCTGTAAAACATTAACAAAACAAAAAAGCAAAGATTAAAAGTTCATGATCCAAATTCTGGAAAAAGTCTTGTGGAATAAAATAATGTACTCAAATAGATAGTTTTGTACTGAAAAATTAGGGATACAAAATGTTAGGTCTTGTAGAAGTGTTTGTTTTGTTTTATTTTTGTTAAAAGTAGTTTATTTCTACAGCCAACATAAAATTTTTCAAAAGTGGCGCAAATTTTTTGGTGTTTTTAAGACTGTCAAAACACTGATGCCTGTATTTATAAAAAAATTTATATTTATTAAAGGTTAACAAAACAAATTTTGTATGAAAATTCTCCTTAATAAACATTTGTTAAATTTAATAACCGTTTATAAATACGGGGGTGAATTTTAGTATGTGTTTTAAATTGTGTTTTTTCTGTTCCCGTACTTTTGTGTAATTTTGTCTCTTTATGAGAGAAATGTATGCTTGCTCTCATTTGCACGAACTTTACCCAAAAAGTAAAGAAACAGAGCTAATATTAACTCAGAAATTGTTAAACAGGGATGTTAAAAATTTATTGCGGAAAGCTTATACCGCAGGAATGAATAATTGCAATTTGCATATCGATCGATATTTATTTCCGTCGAATTTTCCTTTATGTGCGGAATCAATAACACCACCCAGTATTTTTGATTTTTATATCAGGAATGGAAAATTCAAATTTTTAAATTGTACCGAATCCCTACCACGAGGGTACCTTTCGAAAAATTAAAGTTTTTAAATCTTTTATATGCCTATTGAATTGAAAAAATAAAGGAAAATGCTGACACAAATATAAAGTAATGGCCATTTTCTCATTAGGCGATTATCTTTTTTCCCAACGAAAAACTGCACATTAATGAAATTCGGTTTTCTCAATGTCTCATTTGCGTCTATTTTGTCGCAATGCTAACCGGCACTCATCTGCCAATTATATATTTTCCTTTTATTTGACGTACAGATAAATTCATTCAGCTGAGTCCCAACTTTTACATGCATTTTGAGTGGTGTTGTCAACTCAAACGAATGTCGGTGTATTGAGAAACCCAAAATCGTTAACGGACAGTTTATCGGTATAATTAATTTATGTTGACATGTAGTAACAGACAGTTTGTCGATACATTGAGAAAATGGCCATAATTTTCTTAAATTAATATTATTTGCATACACGTTTTAAAGTATTTATGCATATTTTGCGTTCTTGCTTGGAGAGAGTATTTTGTCACCAGTTCGGTCTCATGGCGGACATTAAAGGGGGGACTACGTAGCGTATGACAACTGCCCTGCTTGACAGGTGAGATTGGGTATTTATACCAAATAGTCTTTTTCATATACATACATATTTTATTAATATAATGTAGGAAGATATTAGATTCCATTCTTTGTTATTGTTTTCATTATTACAAGAATTTATTTAATGAATCCTTTAATTAGAATTTATATGAACTATGGCAACCTAGTCCTGATTCCCCCTATCTCTTGTCATCCCTTGTCAGTCTTAAATTAGCTTAAAAATATTTCCTTCAATTCTATTTTTATATATGGCAAAATTTGTTAAAAACTGTGCTTTTAAAAAAGGTGCTTTTTCCGCGGTGGGGGTACTGCGGCATCTTCTATCTTTATGTAGTAGAAAAAAAGAACAAAAGGACTGAATTTTTCATGCCGCTTTTACATTTACAGTTGGTCTTTTTTTGTCTTAAATTATATCGCACTTGTTCAACAACAAAATTTAACTAAAAATTTTTATTTTCCCTTTTTGGAAAAAATCGACACGTAATATTTATATCTAACCGCTGTAAAATATCGTACCATTTTGTTTCCTTTTTGGTAATGATGGTTGAAATAAAAACTTTAAGTAAATACAGTTTTGTTGAACAAGTGCGATATATTAAATTGTGTACAAGATAATAATTTAGTTTTTTGATGAGAAACAGCATTTAAGCAATTTAATTTACTAAATCGAGTTTCTACGGAGTCCAAGGGTGGGATACCAAAAAGTGTGAATCTTATAGCCAGTCACTTAAGCTAGTTGATAAACATTTTCAATTTGTTTCAAAAAATATTTTAATAATGTCCTATTGATTCATACAATAAACTAAACCTCGTTCATAAAAGGGATTTAACGCACACATATGCAATATTTATTTATTTATTGATTTTTGTTTTGTGATGCAACATATATAGCGCCTATTAGACGATCATTCCTGGTATGCGAGAATGGTATACCATCATACTCTTGTAATAGCGAAAAATTCGTGTATGTCAAATTGGTATGTTGAAAATCAAAAGATTTGGATATTAGTACTCTCTTCCAACATACCAAGTATGTTAAACCAATTATGACCGTCTAATAGGCGCTTAATGCAAATATAGTCTGGGTTCTCACAACGAAAGTTTTCTTTCAGAAAGTCTGTGTTTATCAATGAAAAAGCTATTCTTCTCACCCCCCAACTCCTCCCATTCCCAATAAACTCAGATTTTTTTGAAAGAAAATGTTCACAGTGTGAACCCAGACATACAAAAGCTTTTAAATACCTTTCACTTTTTACCACCCCTATGAACCTGGAAAGTTTAAAGTTTATTATCAGTCCAATTCCTCAAGAGTTTTTTCTAGTTTCCCATTTTTATACCCTCCACCACAATTAGTTGTGAAGAGGGTATACTAAGTTTGTCATTCCGTGTGAAACTTTTTTATTATTCACCTCAGACCCCATAAAGTATATATATTCTGGCTGCTTGAGTAATTCTAAGTCGATTTAGCCATGTCCGTCTGTCTGTCCGTCTGTTGAAAACACGCTCACTTTCGAAATACTCAAAAGAAATAAACAAACTAGGTGTCAAATTGCTTGTAGTTATCCTAAGCAGTTTGGGATTGAATTTCAGCAAAATCGGTTCAGTAGGACCAGAGCTATTAATCAAAATGTGTTCCACACTTTCAAAAACTTGATAATTTTGTTACAAAAACTAACATAAATGATGCAAAAATGCACGGAATGACATAAGATTTTGCACAAGTCCGTTTTATTCGACTAGAAATGACACTGTAAAATTTCGCGAAGGTCGGTCCATAATTTACCCTAAGCCCCATATAAACACTACTCCCGGAAAACAGTTTAGTACGCCTAAAACCGTAAAAAATAATGCAATCATAACAAATTTTGGCTCGTCACAATTTTATAGGACTATAAATGATACTGTGAAATTTCGTGAAGATCGGTACATAATTTACCCTAGGCCCCATATATGCCCTACTCCCGACAAACAGTTTAGTCTCCTAAAACCATAATTAATAACAAATCGTCACAGTTTAAGATAATAATAATAAAAAGACATCATACAGATATTACTCCTTAAACATTCGAACTGTCGGTGGAGGGTATCAAAGATTCGGCACAGCCGAATATAGCACTCTAACTTGTTACAATTGAATTTACATAGGAAAAATGGGAGAAGGGAGAAAACTCCCGGGTAATTTGTATTCATAAATGGGCTGTATGTCTCAAAAATCAAAAATCTGGTGTTAATTCTTTGCCTAACTAAATCTTTAACTTAATTTATCTTTGGATACTTATGTATTTAAAACTCGTAAATAGATTTAGTGTTTTATTTTGTGTAAACATTTAATTTTATTTAAACCATCTAGCAAATCCTATTTAATGTGACCTCCTAATAAACACAATAGTTTTTTTTTATTATATGAGTTTAATATTAAATATTTATGTAATTTTCAACTAACATTTATAATTTATTTTAATTGAACAACTAACAAAATCGGGATAAAATTGGTAGGAGGCGTGGCAGTTATGTTTGTTCAAACTACAAAAAAAGAATATTATTTTTTTCAACACACACAACACACACCATTCGAAATATGTGAATACTTTAAAGGCCTAGTTAGCCGACCGATGTAACGTGACGTGCCGTAATGTTACGGTTATTGAACATTTACACACATTTCTTTGCATAAAGCAACACACACTGTGATGAATATAAAAAAAGTTTAAATGGTAACCTCTGTGCAAGAACAGTACCAAGTTATTTAAATGGTAATAAAGCAGTATTGTGAATATCTTTTAATACATACATTATTTGATATGTTAGATTTATATTATGTATTTGCAATAAACAAATATGTAGTTCAGCCTATACATACAAACACATGTACATCTGCATATAACACTGTTCGATAAATTTCAACTTTTGGCCTCACCCATTACCAAACTGACCACATTCTGAAAATATAGCTTAAACAACTATACGTATCTCTCAGTTTTTCTAGATCCATTCATTTTGCATTTTTACGCGCAATTAATTTTAAATGTGAATCCACCTGTCTATCACTTGGGGAAGTTCCGATTACACGCACACTCGTTGATAGGGATGGCAGATTTTTTTTCTTAAATACTTCGTACTGTTCTCAGATGTAATGTGTAAAAAATTAGCAAAATCGGTACACGGGTTCAAAGATTATGATCACATTTCTTAAATTTTAATAAAATTTCATATATTATTATCATTGTAGGGCGGCAATATATGAAATTGTATTAAAATTTAAGAAATGTGATGGTAATTTTTGAACCCATGGACCGATTTCGCTAATTTTTTACACTTTACATCTGAGAACAGTACGAAGTATTTAAGAAAAAAATCTGGCATCTCGATCAACGTAACAACGCGAAATGAATTGAACTAGAAAAGCTGAGAGATACGTATGTATATTTTTTTAAGCTATATTTTCAGAATCTGGTCAGTTTGATCATGGGCAACAAATCGTGTCGTACAGTCAGCATAAACAAAAATAGATTTTGATACAATTTAAAGCCTTTGTATGTGCATATGCATTTATTTATTTTATAAATATAAACATTTATTTGTATTGTACTGTTTTGTCAAAGGTGTACAGATATTGTTACTTAAAAGTAAAAAGAGGGCGAAAACACCCGCATTCCATTTAACATCTCTGCCTTCAACTGTCACGTAAACTTATAAAGGCTAAGTGACAATACAGACAGTTAAGCATTTGCATTTCATTCCATATACCGGAAACGATCAGATGTCACAACTACATTTCTACATTTACAGTCTGTTGACATGGCCTTAAGCGTTAATTTAAAGAGCCAAACAGTTTTTTTTTTCCTAAAAACCTCTGGAAAGCGATAAACTTTTAACATTCTTAATTTTACCAATTGAAAGTCGATTTAACAGTCAGTCAGTTGTAGTAAGCTGTATACAGTATACCTTACTTAAAAAATGAACTTTAAAACACTTTGGTTTTCATGATCTCAAAGGAACAAAATGATAATGATAGTTTAGCCAGCAATAAAAAAAACAACACTGTTGAAAACGCGTCGAAGGACGGTAAATTTACATGAAAATAAAAACAAAGTTACAAAAATTGTTTTTGCTTATAATATAAAATTTCCTGTTTCTAAACAGACAGACACGCGTAATAACTGTCACGTTAATTTGGTTTCAGAGGATTATAGATAACAAAAACAATTTTCGTTAATTTTGTTTTTGTTTTAATGTTAATGTTCACCCTTCGATGCGTTTAAAGTATAGCCACCCTTGCTAGGAAATTAAGGAACTTTTAAAAGAAAAATGGTTGGTTTTGATACTCCAATTGACATTAAAGGTAAGGTAAGATTCAATAGGCAGCCGAAACGAGGACGACTCAATTGGGTTCTTAAAGCGGCACCTTTGAGATACCCTGAGTCAGTTGCCGAAGTCAAGCCGTTGTTCACCAGACTTCACAGCAGCCTCGAACCATTTCGAGAGATCGACCTTAGTCCTTAGTTAGATATATCATCTAAGCACAGCCGTTCTGGTTGAAGTGATTATATTCGTTTATTTTAAATTAACATGAAGATCTTTAAAAACTAGAAACTGGGAATTATTTCCTTTCGTAGGTTACTTTATATTATATTCAACATTTTTTATTTTTCGAATTTATTCTATGAAATTTAACTCATAGAATAAATTCGAAAAATAAAAAATGTTGATCTTTAAAAACTTTATTTCAATTAAAATCAAATTCAATAGTTAAAAATTTAATAGTGAACAATTAAAGTCTTAATGAAAATTATTGAAAACTACAAATGAAAACTTAAATTTTTTTGTAATATTGCAAGGTATTTTCATACACCTTCAACTACTCCCTCCCTAAAAAATTATTCCAAATAAATTAAATGAAACTCCCTTTGTTGTTTGTTTATTACTGTTGGCTTGCATGTTTGAATTAAAGTTAGTATTTTTATTAATAATTTAATATTAGTTTTTAAATATACCTTGTTCTTTTCGATTAATCTATAAGGTCCATCATGTGGTTGTTTCAAAGATCTCTTATAAATTACACGCACAAATACATATTTGCAGTCTCTTAGGTCTTTGGGACAGAATACTTAAGTTATAATGGTGACTTAAATAACATATGTTTAAAAAAAATATTTCTCCATTGTAAATAACCTGCCATAATCTAGCAGACATTCGAATTAATTTGTTATGATCATTAATATTAGTTCCAGTTAAAGCACCATTTAGAGTTTTTGGAAGTTAACGTAGTCAATGATTTGTTAAAACATCTGGGCTAAAATTAGAGCTAACATTTATTGTACCGATGGCATTACATATCCCATATTACTGTCAGAGAGTGTTTTGTCTAAATGTAAGTTCCACTTAAAACTTTTATAGGATAAGATACCGATCATTTGTAGTTGGATTTTGAATTATGTCCAACACTTTTATTATTTCTTCTTGTGGAAAAGCAGTAATAATCAGCCTTATTCCGGTTGTCGTTGCAAGTTGCATTTCAGCATGAAGCACAGAGTACACACAGAGGTGAAAAAAGTGACGTGTAAAAAGGCTCAAATCAGTTGAGAATGCAGCTTTCGAAGAAAGATACAAAAAGCGTTTTTTTTTTTTTTTTTTGGTAGTGAAGTGACAATGTGTAAAGACAGGCCAATCAACAATCAACAAAAATTTCGTGATCAAAACAATCACAAAACACAAACCACGTTAAACAAAATTAATAGTTCAAAAAACGTTTTCTTTTTGTTCAAAAAAATTTATTTAAGGTACATGTACGCGGCATGTTTTTTACATCTGACTTGTCAAATTTCCCACTGCATAAACATGTCATTTATCACCTTTATAACATTGCTGCTGTAAAAGTCGTCTGACAAAATTTTAATTAGAGTTTGCTGTATTTTCTTCTGACAAACCATCTGACATCAGCTGTGTCAGAAATCCATGCCGGAAGGAAATCGGCAGCGGCGGTCCGTTATTGATGGGCCAAGTTAATATTTTGCAATATATAATTTTACCATTGAATAGTAATTATGCAGATATATATAAATAAAATTATTTATAAGGGTGACAATGAAAAATTAACTTTTGATTTTTAAAGATACGTGAGCAGATTATTGTGCCACTTGGCTTAAAACTGCATACAAAACTGCAATTAGCGTACTGCAGAAAGTCTAGGTGCTAAAATCTCTTTAGATGGTATTTTTGTTTTTAAAGTATTTTCCGTTTGTGAATTATGTAAAGTACTAAGACAATTTTGGCTCGTTACTTCTATAATTTAATCGCTATCCTCAATAGATTCGTCGTTTTCTGATTCGCCAGAACTTGATACATTTGTTATAAATCCTTTTAAATTGTTTTATATATATATATATATATATATATATATATATATATATATATATATATAAGTTCCCGTAGTTCCTATAAGGAGCATAGGGCCATAAATAAATTGTTATAAGATTATAAAAAAAATCATTACTTTGGAAATATTTTCCGCCGGAAATTATATAATTAAATAAATCTTTTTTACCATTTTATAAAAAGTTTCATGCATTTGTAAAAATAATTGCGAAATATAATGTGGCTGGAAGTAAACATTTACTTTAGTTAATTATCATTAAAAATTTCCTTTTGAAGTTCCAGGAGCCTCTTGATACATTTTACGTCTTTTAATTTCTTCTCTCTTTTTCACGGTTTCACCTCTTTCTTTAGTTTTCTTTTATTTGGCATCAACTACCACCATGCAATTTTCTCGTCTCTTTTCTCCCTGTTTCAACAAAAACAATCTCTCTTCCTCAATTTGTAAAGGTTAGATGTTCTGGTTTTCCGTCTATTTAATTCCCTCCCCTCTCGGTAATTTCTTCTTTTTCCCAGAAAGAGAAACACTCCTTTACCACGAGTCGTACACTGTCTTTAACTTTTAATCTTGCAGTTCTTATATTATAAAATAATACTCTGAGGCAATCTCCTATTGATGCAAGTTTTCCACCAGTTAATTGACTTTTTTCAAACCCAACTTCAAAATAGCGTGCTGCCGCTACAAACATTTTTATTTGCGCCGTAAATAATATAAATATATGTACATAATCTTCGATTCAATGGTAAAATTATCATCATATATCGGTATTGTAAAATATTAACTTCAGCCGGCTAATGATTCCGTCAACAGTTTACCGCCGCTGCCGATTTCTGGCCGGCATAGATTTCTGACACAGCTGATTTCAGAAGAGAATAGAGCATGCTCTAATTAAAATTTTGTCAGATGACTTTGCATCCGACTTTTACAGAAGCAATGTTATAAAGGTAACACACGATATGTATGTATTTTGCAGTGGAAAATTTGACAAGTCAGATGTAAAAAACATGTCGTGTACATCCACCTTTAGAGATATCAAATTTGGCTCATTTTTTCTGTATGCATACTTCATACTATGTAGAGTATTAATCCGCTCAAATTTTATTTGAATTCACATACAAAACGAATAGCTTAACTCCATTATAGTTGAGTATACTGAATTTTCCAAAAGTTAAACTTTGACCTAAAAGATGCATGTGGGCTTTAAACCAAGTGGCACAATAATATGATCACGTATCTTGACAATTCCAGAAAAAAATTAGCCCATATATTTAATTGTCACCCTTTATATATTAGGGTATATATATATATATATATATATGTATATACATATATATATACATACCTGTATTTATTGTATTGTGTTCATATTCTTCAAATCGTATAATTCTTATGATCCTTTATTTTAATTTTTTCATCCTTTTGTTGGTTCCTTTATTTCCCAAGTATCTTTTATTGGTGTTGTATTGAATTTTAAGGCTGTTATTCTTGATCCTTTAAACTGTTTTTAAGTAGTTAAATAATGTAGTGTTGACAATTCGTAACCACCATGCCTCCTAATAAGAGAAGTGTTTTTTTTATTCAATTATTATTATTCTAACTGTAATTATTTTTGACTCTAAAAAATTTAATAACCTAACAATATAATTTAACATTTACCTAATAATAATAAAAATAAAAACATAGCTAAGTACTACCTACCTTCTATCTCCTCATATACTACATTTAAATATGTTTATTACTAAATTATTTATTTTGGTTTTTTTTTAATCATATGTTGGCGTGTTCTTATTTTAATTTTTGGAACTGCCTAAAACAAATTAAAACAAATCAATCCATCATACTCCAACAATCCAACCATGTGACTGATCGATTTATTGACTGAAATTGTTTGTTACATGTTGCATTTAAATTTGAAAAAAAAAAATTTAAAATAAAACGATATACATGAAATTTATAAAACCATGAAAAAATTCAAACTTAATCATAAATTTCATAATAAACCCAATTACCACGAATTCGATTGAATATACAAATCAAATCAACTTTACCATACATAGATTTCAGTACCGGTAAGAACAAATAAACAGTGTTAAAATTATAATTGCAGTTTAACATTTACATGATTTTTTACATAACAAAAAACAAAAGTTTGAACTAATAACATAGAAAAATTGTGTTTAATTTTTACATATATAAACTACAATAGCAAAAACATACATACATATATTTAAATGAGACAAAATTGATAATTATTAACATACATAATTTGGTTGCATACAGCTTGTCCCCAAAGAAAAAACTCCTGACAATAATAAAATTGATATTTTTTATAAAGTGGCAGCAAATCTACAACAAATACAAAAATGCAAAAATAACAGACGTTTTAATTGTTGTAAGCAAGTTCTTTGCATTTCATTGTTGGTTTTGTTATGTTTGACATTTAAACTTTTTATAAACAAGAATTGTATGTACAGCATAGCAAACAATAACAACAAAAAATTTTTGTAATCCGAACTGTCAGAATCAACTGGTTATTTACCATAAGCTTAGAAATTAGATTGTTCGCCTTGTCAAGTATTATTTGAAACTAGTAAAATCTGTATATTCGGCTATGCCGAATCTCATTTACCCACCACCATCAAAACATAGAACACAAAAGGATCAAAGCATATATATATATATACATATATAAATATATGTATTGAGCTATTTCAAAACAAAACTTTTTAAATTAACGCAAACAATAACAACAACAAAATGTTCGTACTGTCAAAATCAGGTTCTATGTCATGGCAAAATTTTGTACTTGTAGGTCAAGAGTTGACCATGGGTTCCGTATAAACCCCCTTTCTAAAATCGAGTTAAGACGAACAAATCTCCCCTTTTATTCTGTTTTTTTTCAACAATAATTTTGGTTTTAAAACGGGATAAATTAAAAAAAAAAAAATATATATCCGTATGATCGATCTATTTGCATAATATCATATTTTTGTGTTGTGTTTTTTGGTTTTAAAAATTTGGTGATTTTAAAAATCGAATAAAACACTCAAATTTGCATCATGTATTCAAAATTTTTATTGGAATCGATAAATTGGGTTCTGCCATTTACTTTTTCAAAATAACTTCATGTAAATGTTGCCCGCGACTCCGGTTCAAATGGTCCAAAGTTGCACCACTTTTTCGAGCATTTCGGCCTGTATTCCATGAATAACACCTGTTATGTTATACTCTAAGACGTCAATCGTGTTTGGCTTGTCCACATAGACCAACGACTTCACATAACCCCACAATAAATAGTCAAGAGGCGTCAAATCTCATGATCTTGGCGGCCAACTCACAGGGCCATTTCGAGAGATAAACTGCTCACCAAATTCATCCTTTAATATGTCCATTGTTTCACGACCTGTGTGGCATGAGGCACCTTCTTGTTGAAACCACATATCAACCAAGTCCAACTCAGCCAATTGGGGCACAAAAAGTCGCGTACCATGGCTCGTTATCGTTCGCCGTTGACGGAAACGTTTCTTACACGGTCGTCTTTGAAGGAAAATGGTCCGATGATGCCAACAGCCCATAAACCACACCCAACTGTCGTTTTTTCGCGATGCATCGGCAACTCTTGTACGTATCCATTTAGCCAGAAATGAGCCTCATCGCTGAACACAATTTTTCGATAAAACAGTGGATTTCCATCGAGCTGAATTTTGATAATAAATTTCAACGATTTGCAGTCGTTGCTCGTTTGTGAGTTTCTCCATGATGAAATGGCAGAGTATACTGCACACTTTCCACTTTCACAGATGTAGTTTGGACACAATTACCAACCAATGCTGCCAGCCCGAAAAACTTAATTCATAAAAAATCACCCTTTATTTCTGTACTTGCTCTTTATTAAAAAGAGGGTTTTTCATTAAAATTTGTTAGATTATTTCCTCCCTTATGGTCCTATTTTTGGAAAACGCCAAGCTTATGTGCCCATCTAAATGCGGAAATATCTATGTTTTAAATGAAACTGTCCCCTACCTCCCATCGCACAGTATGCCTTTATGCAATTTTAGGTGGCCACAATGAATAACTGCCGTTCAGGAGCAGATATGGAAGTGAGATTTGCTATGTTTAAATCCGAATCTTAGGTCCGTTTGGCTCGTTAACCCTCAAAATTCGGAGTAAATTTCACAATTTACTCCAAATTTTGTGAATTTACAGGCAAATACATATAGTTAGATGGGTCTGGTCATATTTACAGACCACTTTTTATTTTTGTTTGGCTATGCAATTTTAGGTGGCTAAAATCTAACAGCCTAATTTACCGTTTTTAAGCAAAAATTGCTAAAGTTGTATTCATAAACGAAAAATAGTCTATTGAACCTTTAATAAACCATTCATAAAGTAAGAAAATGTATTGTTGGATTTGCCCTTCTTTAAACCAAAAATAAAATGACACTTTAAAAGGTGTTTGCATTTAATGATATTATTTTTGTGAAATATGTTGAAAAATAATGACAAAAATGTTTTATTTATTAATATGGGCATGTTAAATACATTTTACTAATTTTTTTTTTTTATTTTAGACAGCCAATTTAAAGTTATATTGATAGTTATTTAAAAAAGATGTACAGTAGTTCCCGCTTAAATGCTCCCCTCTTAAATGCAAAATGTGTTGGCAAGCAAAATTTTCACATAATTACATGAACAAAATCCCGCTTAAATGACCTCGCTTAAATGCGTTCCCCGTTTAAACGATTCATTATTTTTGTCCGAAATTACATAAAATTGAACAAAATAAATCACTTAAATGGAAATAATTGAATCTCCAACTAAGTGGCATTAGTTTTATCCGTAGATACTTTGTGCAACAAAATAAATGCACCAATGAAATTGAAACCATGGCAGAAAGACACAAAAATGGCTTAAATAACATTAACACGGCGTTAACATTTGCCGAAATATTGGTTCGAATAAACATTTAAAGTTTTAAAAAAAAGACCTAAAGCTCGACAATTTATTAATACTAGAAAATAATAAAAGTCAAATAAAATACATATTACATACAAAACATAATTATATTTTTAATAAATATGTACGTGCATATGAATGTATGTAAAAATGTTTATTGAATTAGTTTTAGTTTAAATATTATATTTAATTTCGTATGAAAACTAGGTAGAATACATTTTATTTTCCCTTATAACTAAAAAAAGTACTTTTAAATGAATATTTAGTTTTTTAAGCGAGGTTTTTTTAAATGCGTTGATTGCACATTTATCCGGGTTATCGGGTAAAAGTGTCCCCGTTGAAATGCGTAGAAAACTGAACATTTTTCGATGCGCACTTAAGCGGGAACTACTGTATATGATTTAAATGAATATGTTCAGGGGCAAATGCAGATATTCTCTTTAATTATTTATTAAATTATTGCAACTAGTTGTTTTTTTTTGTTTTAAACAACAAATTATTGTTCAAAATATAAAAAACATAAAATAAACAAATGATAATAATAGTGATGTGAATAAAAAGTAAACAAACTTTTTATTCAAATACTTTCTTAACGTATATTTTAAAAAGTTTCAAACAAAAGTTTTTATGATACCTTTCGGAAACATTTTGATCAAAAACTAAAATAATATGCAGTTTTATTTGATAAGAATAGTTTTGAAGGTCTACAATTAAAAAAAAATTATAAAAAAAATTTAAATATAGAATATCATGTAAACCGAATAGAAGTTTCATGCATCACTTACAATAAAATGGCAGCCAAATATAAAGAAAGTTGCCATACTTAAACAGAAAATCGCTGCAAACTGTTAATAGTAAAAAAGCTGTTAATGTACGTTTATGAATACAAATTTTTATAAGAGGCTTATAAGATTTCATGTGTGCACAATTTATGAAACAAACAAAGTTAACATTTTATAGCACCCAAATTTTTATTATTTTTTAACAAGAGACTATTTAACATACTGACCACACACTCAAATTTTTAAGAAAATGGCGAAAAATCGTTAAAAATCGAGAAATTTTTTGGCAATTTACTCCAAATTTTGTGGGTGTACGAGCCAAACGAAACTCTCATTCCGACTTAGCGCGTCGAAATACATACAGCTAGACGAATCTAGTCAAATTTTTTCCACAATGTCTTCTACAAAGACATACCAAATTTCCCTTCTTCTTATCAGCATATTTTTGTATCAATTGTACTCCTGTCTATAACATATCAAAAAAATCAACAAAATCGGGAAACTGGCCTTTTTGACTTTTGGCCACCTTAAAGTACAAAAAGTCAAATCAAGGTTCACTAAAATCTGTTAAATAGTTTCGGAGAGTCAAACCTTTTCCCATCCATTATTTTTCCTATTCAAACAAAAAATTTGTAGAATCAAAACATTTTTTGTCTGAAATCGGTCCTATAAACAAATTTGCATATTCAAACAATTTATTTGCATTTCGTTTATTGAAAAAAGCACTAATTTTTCAAACAAATAATTTAACTGAATCAAACAAAAAGTTTACTGAAATTCATATAAATTTCAAACAAATTATTTTGCTGAATCAAACAAAAAAGTTTTTGCACAAGCAATAACGTGCACACAAGCAAGCACTGTAGGAGAAGATAAAGGCAGAGCAGAGCGGCGGCTGGCTTTGCGACACATTTTTTTGTTGAAATAATTTTTGAACCAAGTCTTGTTTATACACACAATGTTTTACTTCTTCACTCACTGTTGCTGTAACCTTTCCTCGGCTAAAGAAGAAGAAATGTAACCAAAAACAGCAGCAGACTGACTCGTCTTTATTCTTTTTTTTTAATTGGAGGAACCTATTTAACTAAACAGTTTTAAAAAATTGAAAACGGGGTTTTTTCATTCTTTTTTATCTACTTTGAAACCAACCAAAAATGTATTTGGTTTCTTTTGTGGTTGTTGTTGTTTCCCTGCAGATAACGAGACTAGTCCATACATGCATGTAAAGAGTAGTCCATAAAGGAGTAGAAGTACTCCAAAACTACTCCAAATATATGGGTAAAAGGTGGTCCATTTAACATTACGATGTCCTAGGAGGGGACTATATAACCCACCGAAGTAGTCCCTAAACTACTCCATGGAGTACTAAAGTGGGTTAGTTTTAAAAGTACTCCATGCCACTACAGTTGGAGTACACTAAAGGGGTAGTTTAAGCCTTTTTAATTTTTTACTAATCGCCTTTTATGGCGTGCCCTGTAGTCTTAATTGCTATCTATTATTAAATATATTTACTTGGTATTTTTAATTTGTTTACCTTTTTTTTCACAAATTTCACACACTTTCACTTTTAAATAAGCAATTAATAATAGACACCACCAGGGCTACCAATGTGTAATACTGTAAACTATAGAAAAGTATACATCATGCAGTTGTTGGCAGCACTGCATGCTAATTTCTTATAACATGGTCCATATTACAGTAGATTGGACCATGTTGTAATTAGTCCATTTAAGCCACAATGGACCACGTAGTCCAATATTATCTGTAGGGTTAAAATGAGTGAAACGTTTTTTACGTTTTGTTTTTTTTACATCTTTCTTATTGTTGTACTTTTTTAAAGCGTCCAAAAATAGACTGTAGGTTTTTTTTGTTTTTGTTCTTATATTTCGCATAAAGAAGTGTTGCTTACGATCAAATAAAAATATGTAAAAAACCGACAACATTAAATAGCGTTAAATATTTCATACAAAATTATACCAAAAACGCGTATATTATATTTTTGAATAGTTGTCAACATTTTTTTTGTTTAAATAAAAATTAAACAAAAATATTAATTGAATCAGTAAAAAAATTTGTAGAAATTAAAAAAATTTTCAAACAAACGTTTGTTTGAAAACAATTCAGCAATAATTTTTTTGTGTGGTGGTCCTATTTATGAAAAAAATGTATTACCTTCTTATGTGTCCATCTAAATAAGAATTTATCTATGTTTTAAGTTGCATTAAAATTGGCTTGATGGTTTCGGAAAATATGTAAGCTAAACTATATTTACAAAATTGTCTTTCTATTTAAACCGGCTTAGAACACCGGTGTGGAGCAGTCTATAGCGAACATATATTCAAACATAGGAAGAAACTGTGTTTATGTTATGTCTGTGATGATATGAAAGAGCAGCTTAGTAAATATATGATGATATTTATATCAAAGCATATTTGTATAGCTTAAGTCGATAAAATACAAAATTAAGTAATCACAAGTAGACAAGGTGGAAAATCTTTTATATTAACCAAATTATTTCTTTGCATTTACTTTTAACCCCTACTGAAGTTAATACGAATACCATAATATATAGACTTAAACAAAAAAAATGCTCGAATAAAATTGCATTAAATCTGAGGGTATCTCGAAACTACAATATTCAAAACAAGCTTTTTTTTACATATTGGCACAGATATATGTATATAGATATAGGTTTTATTATTTTTATGCTGCAAATAAAAACAGTTGAAAAGTTGAATAGACCTATTGAATAAGCCTTGTTGTTTTGACAAATGACAACCGAATATGTTACTTTTCGAATTTTTGAATCACCGTTAATGGATATCCCAGAGTTGTATTTATATTTATAGAAGCAATTGCAAAGACAATTTTCGAACATAAAAAATGTATGGGAAAACAAGAAGCAAAACACTTGTCTGCCGCATGAACTCGTTGTGTGAAGCAACACATGTAATTGGAAACGTACTACAAATTTGAATGAGTGTCCTAAGCAACTATAGAGCTCCTAATTGGAATTCAAAATTATTATTGTTACATATTGTTTCGTTTTTAATTTATAAAACGAGTTTCGGCTTATTCCCTTAATAATAAAGCTTTGAGTTCTTTTCATTGCAAATAAATATACACATTTATTCAACTTAAGAAGCTTCATTTATTATCAATCATTTAATATGTTTACAAAATCTATCCACTGTTGTTAGTAACGAACTGAACCGTTTATTGTGTCAAATAAAACTTCACTAACATTTATGAGTCAGCCTGTATTAATAGTTCACAACCATTTCTAGTCTCTTCCAGAACTTTCTGTTCTTATGATTTTAAAATAACTTTTATGCATCTTATCCAAAGTCTACCTGTAGGCGTTGCAAATATTATATTCCAATTACTAGAGAGTTCCATGCAGTGGAGTTCATAACAATTGTAAACTGTTTCAACATAATATATATAACAAATTTTTGAATTAAGTAAAATTTAAAAAAAATAAAATAAAAAAAAAGTATTTATTTCGGGTAAAGATTAATCTTTTTATTTTGTTATTACTTTTTTATATTTAAGCCCGCAGATGCAATACGAGAGACTGAAGTGTAAATTGTAACTTCTGATAACCCAATAACAAGAATAATATTTAAATATTGTAGAAATACGACATACAATATTTATTTAAACTACAAAATAAGCCAAGCAAGCGAATAATAACAATAATAGACATTAATAATTATTAACGCAATTAAACTAAATTCATAAAACAGTTAAACAAAACTGAAAATATACATACAAGCAAAAAAAAAAACATAAAAAACGACTTCCAAATTCTTCATTTGAAACTAGATCGTCCGTGTCCTTGTGGCGCAGCAAACCCTTCTTTTGAGTTTTTATTTCGATTGATTTAAAAATATACTTGAGTACTATTGTTAACTAGATACCCACCCGGAATATGTACAGAAGTATTATATAAACTTAAGTGCTAAAAGGAGAACTTATAAGAAATTATTATAACATTTAAATACAAAAATTTGCATCACAATTCTCTGGGAAATCAACTATAATTATGCAACTAATACTACATACTTCTTTTTCACTACTAAGTGTTGATAACTACTACTACTACTACTACTACTACTACTACTGTTACTTCTATTTCTTCTTCAACTTAATTTCTTCATCCTGTGGCACTGTCACTAATACATCAAATTCTAAAGAAACCGATGAGCTATTTATTCTAATAAAAAAACCGTACGTACAACTCTACTATCTATTAAATCATTAAACTGTACTCTCCCCCAATAAATGGCACGTATGTATGTGTAGGTATGCTACTTCCCAGCACTTAAAAAATCATTCAAAATTTCACATCCTTCTACTTGAGCTGATCCCTGATATTGAAAGATATAGATTTGTCTACCTGTGTTCTTTAAAAAAGATGTACCCCCATATTCATAAAAAACATTTCAGGCTTATAAAAGGTTTATGAAATGCATTTTCTATTTGAAATTTGTTCAATAAACCTTTACTAAATTAAACATTTTTTTTATGAACATGATGGTTATTTTTTAGAAACGAATGGATTAAATTAGTCGTATAAAAATTGTAATTCAAATTTCCTTTTTTCATCTATGTATATGAAAAATACATTGTATATATATAAAATCATTTCGCTTAAAACCTTTTTTTAAGTACAGCTGTAGAACCATATAAATGTAGTTTATCGTCGGCTAAGAGTGTAAACCATAAACCCATTTTTTATTTTGTGTGACATTTTGATACCGTTCGACTAAGATAAACATTTCCTTCAATCTGGGACTCTATGGAATATTAGAAAATATATATAGGTTTACTTCTTAATCTAGGAATAGAAAACATTGTCAAATTTGCTAGAAGTTAGTTAGCAGGTTTACACTCTATGTACGTAAATTGAAATGTTCGACGGAAATATTTACTTTTTAATTAGGACAAGACGTTCCATATGAAGTCGTTAGTTACATTTATATCTATATCTGTAAATACTTACTTATGTGTATATGAATGCTTTTAAATATTTAACGCTTAATGTAAAAGTTTCCAATGACATTTTTGTCTCAGCTAAAGTAATGCCGGCCATCAGTGACACAATTTTAGCATATTTTCTGCTAGATTTAGCAGATTGAGGTGCTAACTGCTTTGCACACATTTAAGAAAACGCAGAAGTTTTTAGCATATTTTGTTTTAAATTAAAGTTTTTATTTTAAACGTAGGAATATTAAAATTCCTTTTTATTCAGCATATTTTTTTTATAAAAATTTCGCAGGTTTTTAGCCAATTTTTTTTTTTAAATGCAGCATATTTTTTAGTTTTCCATTAACCTTTTAATTAATTTTTCGTAACACTTGATTTCATGAGTCTATTACAGCTTTAAATGTCCCATAATTCAGGCGATTCTGTGCATAATTCTAGGAAGCCTGTCCAGAATAATTTTTTCGCGCTCCTTTTTTGTTGTCAACTCTTAAAACAGCTGAACGTGCTTAACATACAAAACACAAGTTCACTGTTCAGTTTTAAAAACTTTAGCAAATATCAAACTCATTTTTGCGTAAATAGGAAAAACACCGTCCCACACTACACAAACGCACAGTACAATGCCAGACTTGACCACTGGACTTGTGTAACGTATGGTCGCAGGCATAAGACAATTTATTTTCGACTTACTGTTTGTTCGCATTAATAACTTTGAGTGTTTTTATGGTGGTAAAAATGTTTTGTTGTTTTATTAAGGTATATTTTTCTTTTTACCCCAGTTTAATTTATGTGGATACATTTACTATAAAATATTTATAAGGAACTATGAAATATTTGATGACTTTCGAATCCAAAACAACTTTCAGTAAAGAACGTTTCTGCTGCATGTTGAATCGATAGGCCTTAAGAAATTGCCATAGTAATGTCAAAAGCCTTGAAGTTAAGCTTTATATTGAACCAAACATTTAGGATTTCAGAAAATAAAATAATGTTTACGTTTTGAATTTGTATCTGATGTCTTTTACCCATATTTTGCATTCCAAAAAAACATATTTAATAAATTCTCTGTCTCTGTCTCTCACTCTCTCTCTCTCTCTCTCTCTATATATATATATATATCAGATTAAAAAATGTTCGCTCTTTATTTCTTCCAATGTGGACAAATTAAGTTAGTGCATGGTGAAAATCATTATGAACCAATTTCAAATTAACTCCCTATAAAGTTTTTTATCTAAGGAGTGCATCTAATTTTGTATCTTAAAGTAGAAACGTTTAAATTTAGCCAAGGCGAATTCATGCATTCGGTGGCGACAACACTATAACAATAAAACAAACGTCTTTTTATTGTTGCTTTAGTGGGTAGATGCGTCAAATACGCAAGTAAAGGCTCAGTTAGCCGAGAGACCCTACCGTAAAAAAGTAAGACAAATAAATTTCTTACAAATTGTGACGTAACATCTTACTGCTAACTTTAATCGTGCTAATTGCTTTATATACAACAAAATTAGGCAGCTGATTTGCAACGTTACTGTTACTCCCGGCTAACTGAGCCTTAACTTTTAACCCTTCTCTATCTCTCTCTAAGTAAGAAAAAAGTATCTTAGCTGTGTTTTCAACGCCACCTTAAAAGTGAATTCGTCTTGAATTAAACATTAAATATCCCGATGTAAATTTATTTAACGGTCATAAAAAGGTAAGTTATTTTTAATTTTTTGCTGCATGCATTTGATTTCTTTATTTATTATTCTTTAATTTTATTAAATTTTTGAACAAACTGCTTCGAATAATTAATAATAAGCCTTAAATTCAACAATTTTGCAGTTATAGTCGTAAGAAATACTCAATTAACGAATTTGCGATTTAACAAACGCTTAATTTTTTCTGATTGAGTACCTTATACTGAATAAACAAAAAAATCGGTACTTGTTAAATGAATTTTTGTATATGTATGTATGTACATATATAAAAAATATATAAATATATACTATATTATTAATAATATATATAAAAATATTATATATATATAAAAAATATATATGGGGGATTTTATGTCTAGCGTCCCAATTTTGAAATCGATGTCTGCCGATTTGGATGAAATTTGCACTAAGGTTAGTCCTATTGGACAGTAGCTAAGAACAAATTTTCAACAAGATCGGTCAAAACTCTAAGTTGGACGGGGTCAAAGTTAGACATTTTGGTCAAACAGGTGTTCTTTCTTATCCAAAAACACTGCTATCTTCGTGACGTAAGCGTCCAGACAGTAGTTAAGTCAGTTCACTTTGAAATATGTGTCAAACGTGAATGTTGCAGTGAAAGTTCAGCTAAACGTGTTTTATATGAACTAAACAAACTTAAAAACAGCCTAAAATATCTATATATTGTAAAAAAAACATAACACTTAACTAAAACATAAAAAATCAAAGCAAAATATATTAATTTTTTACGTTTTTTTTCCTTTTGCTAATAAAATTTAGATTATTGTTAGAAAATGCCAAATCACTGTCCAATTTTACTGTCTGCAAATTTTGCTAGACAGTAGACAATATGTGCATATGTTAAAAATTGAAAAAATCCTCGTCTTGAGTTAGAATTTTTTTTTATACATAAGCTTCTCGCGGCTCAAAAAGCGACCAAAACTACCTTAAAAAAAAGTTTTAAATTAAAAAAAAAAAAATTCTAAATTGAAAAAAAACAAAAATTTTTTTCAAAATATTGATCAGATAGCTATCTAAGCTACTTGGCACAAATTTTGCTAACATCAATAGGTAATAGCTTACAGAGATGAGGAAGAACACCTGTTTGGCCAAAATGTCAAACTTTGACCCCCTCTAACTCAGAAACTTGTTGACCGATCTTGTTGAAAATTTGTGTCTAAACGAGTATCCAATAGGACTAACCTTGGTGCAAATCCAAATCGGAAGAGATCAATTTAAAAATTGGGTCAATTGACACGAAATCCCCCATATGTATATGCATATATAAACAAGAGAATATAAATGTTTTCAGATTTTCTAACTTTGCACCGCCGTACCTTAAAAAGAGCGGAAAGCGTTTTCTGTCTGTCGAAAATTCTCATGCGCCATACAATTTGTATAAAGCATCCTTAAATAGCGCGGCGTCAACGCTTTGCAGTTGGAAATTCCGATTTTGACAGCGCGTTTAATAGTAAAGTTGGCCGCTATTGTTAATAAATAACGGCAATTTAGCGGTTTTTTCTCCATTTTTATTTCTATTGGTTTTATTAACCAAGAAAGTTAACACAACTGTTCGTGACACAAAGTTGACGCTCTTGTTTAGGTATGGGATATCAGCGTAAAAGCTAAGCGAAAGAAAACGTTCCGCCTTCCGCGTTTAAATTGGTTCGGCTGTAAGATAAATTGTATCATCTGTGCTGTAGCTCGTTTTTGTATTTCTCGCAACGTTTAATTTCTCACATGAACTGTAAACCAAACCTTCTATCGTTTCTCAATTTATGAAAAAAAAGCGTTTCTGTATTTGAATGCGAAAACAGACAACACTGACTCTGTTTTTACCGGAATATTGCCAGTAATTTAGTGTCAAATGCAAGCGAAACATCGACAAAAGAAATAAATTTTACAACCGTGACGATTTACCGTTATTTTGTCGATTTTTAATTCCGAAATTAGCAAAGTGCCGATTTACTGATTTTTTTCTAAAAAGTAACGATTTAATTCAGTCTCCAAAAAGTGAAAACTTTAAATGTCTAAATGTTGTATTAAGCAGCAAAGGAAAAAATTTTAAACAAGACAGCTTTAATTATTATGTTTTCTTTTCCCCTTGAAAAATTGATAGGGAAATTTTGAGTTTAGTCAATTTAAATCAGAGTCCGCCAAACACATACATTCACATTTCTTGTTTCTCTTGGTTGTTTATTTTTGAGCGTAATTGTTTTTGTTTGTTCAGTGTTATGCTAAGAACACAACTGGGACGAACGACGAATTTCGCCCTACACGACGAATTTTTTAGTAAAAATTCGCTGAGTAAGTTCGTCGTATGAAACACAATAACGACGAATAACTAACATCTTTATTAATTGGAAAAGTTCTTTGCTGTTTGTGCAAAGAGAGAGAAATAGTGTGACCATATAAAAAAAAATTTACTTAAAAAACACAAACATTAACAAAAACACAATTAAAAACTATTCTTATAGTTATCTTCTTTGTATATATATTTAAGATGCGATCACTCAAAGAAAAAACATGGTTGATACAATCACAAACGAAAACTATCATTAATGTTTGCGGTTATGATTGTGTCAAACACGTCTTTAGTAACAATATATGTTCAAAAATAATGTTTATAGCTAATTATTGTCTCAAACATATTATTATGTTCAGAAGAAATACCCAAACGATTATTCAAACCATGTTTCTCTTTTTCCCAACACCATGCAACATGTCTATTTCAACATGTTATATGGTTCTCAGAATAAAACAAAAACATTTAATTCCAAACATTTTTATTTTATTAAAATATAATAAATATTTGCTAATATTAATAAATAAAATGTTGCATATGTATATTTAAAAATAAAATTAAATAAATACATTTAAGAGACATTTATGAAAAGTAAAATAAAAGATAGTACAAACATACAAACATTCCTTTACCTGTATCAGTATACTGTAGAACAGAAATTAAAAAAGTTTGGGGCTACGACAAAATTTTGTGTCAAAATTTCTATGCCCGTTTCGATGTTTTGGTTTTTTGGGCTGCAAGACAGACAACGCAATTGAGTATTTATATATTTTTATAATTGTGTATATATAAATAACTTACCTGTCTAAATAAACGTATAATAACTAATTTCTTTCCTTAATTCATGTTTCCCGATTAACTGACGCTCGCGGACGGAAAATGACGTATAAACACACACTGTATACTTTGACAATAAATGTTTGCTCCTTTAGAGAATGTATTTTTAAGCCAACAAACATTATGGTATTAAACATACCTTTTGTGGGCAACTAATATTATTATTATAATCTAATAGTTGAAAACATTTCACATAACTTAATATGTTTAGCTAGATCAAAGTAACTTTTAAGGTGTAAAACACCATATTATGTTATTGTAGTGATTTTAAAAATGTTAAGGCCAAAAAATATTTTTTCAAGTTATATAAGGACTATAATAAACTTATTAGGGTAAACATACTAAGCAAATATAAAAAATAATGGTCGTGGTGACCACTCATTAATCATGTTTTTTCTCTGCGTGATAAAATAATAAAGAACAATTATTAAAGTTAAAAAGTAACTTTATATACTAAAATACTTAAAATCTAAAATCAACATGGTCACCCGGTACTGATTTGTTCGTCGTTCGCCGGCGTATGAAATAGAAATAAATCTATTGTAAAGTCGCCGCGTATGACGAATTTCGGCCGACGCCATGATTGTGTGTATTTTCATATACACAAATAAGTTTTATTTTTGGCGACGAATATTCGCGGCCAAAAATTCGTCGTTCGTCCGAGTTGTGTTCCTAGCATTATCTAGTAAAAATACAAATTATTTTCTCATGCTCTCTTTATTTGTGTGAGAGCATTCGCACATGTGCGGTGTTTTGCAGACCTCTGATTTAAATAAAACAACAAGGTGTAATAAACGGCTGTGTCGTATCTTATATACTCTTCACAATTGTTTTGAAAATCGTTCCAAAACCTTAAATTCGAGTATTGGGACCAAGTGATTAATGGTCCTACTTAGTTTTTTTTTTAACATATACTCGGTATACATAAAGAAATGTGGGCCAACTTTGTTCCCCTTGCTCATATGGTCGCATTTGTGTCAAATTCTGGAAGAAAAAAGTAGTTAACTGTCTTAACCTCGCTCATTTATAAACCGATTTGGTTAATTTTCATTATCAGCATTCTATTTAAATAAAGATTTTTTTTAAATCGACAAAGTAAAAATCGAACAAAAATTGCTTAAAAAAACTAAATTTAAAGTTGTCCGATTTTTTTTTACCATTTTTCAAAACGAGAAAGACAATTTTTTATTTTTTCTCAGAAAATTGACGGTTTCTTCACAAATTTATCTGGCAGCCCTGTATACAACCAAAGCAATGAAAGGCTAAATACAAATTAATATAACAAAATATAACATTCGAGTGTTATTTATTTCCATCATAAAAATGATGCATTCATCATTTAAATTCTTTCTATTTATATTAAAAAAATAGCACACAAACACATTTTAAATTTAAAATATCTATGTTTGGTTAATATTTTGGTTTTGTCGCACCAATTTCAAATGTGACTTATTTTGACAGTTCTTGTGAGAAACTTTTCGCAAAATATTAAAACAGTAACAGTTTTTCTCACATTCTTCCAATAATTACTGGAAAATTATTTAAATGGCAGATGATTCTCGCAAAGTGAGTATACATAAACACTTGTGTGAGAAAAGCCAGTTTTTGTGTCATTATGCACTGTTTTTGTTCCAATTACTTGTTTCATGCTGTTAATTTGTTTGTATAGAGTTTTGGCATTAAGATTAACTATGTTCATACATATATAAAAAAACAACCAGCTGGGACGATGCATATAGCTGTTTAAGGTACCCTGGTTTAACCAAAATTGCTCAATATTTAATGCTTTGGTAAACATAAGTGTTGTGAGTTAATGAGAACAAAACGAAAATACGTTTCAAACATAGTAATTTTTTATTTTTTACCAAAAAATACCAGTTTCAGACTGCGACATGTCTCTGCAACAATATTTGTATTTTCTTTTTCTATGATCCTTCGCAAACTCGTATACAGACGTGACGTTTTTTGCTGCAAGCTAAAGGCTCAGTTAGTTGGGAATAACAGTAACGTTGCAAATCAGTATGTAAAGGAATAAGAACGATTACAGTTAGCAGTAAAATGTTACATTTCAATCTGTAAGAAATATATTGGTCTTACTTTTTTACGGTAAGGTTAAGCTATTGTTACTCCCGGCTAACTGAGCCTTAAGCCTTCAATTCAAATTAACTTTTCAATTTCAAAATTTTTTTTTTACGAATTTTATTCAGGAGAATTCACACGACATGTTCTTAACATCTGACTTGTCAACTTTTTAACTCACATTAATTGTACATGTCTCTCAAAATTGCTGTTTTACATAAGGTTGCAAACGTTACATGTTACAAACGTACATGTAATTTGCTTCCGAACAAAATACTAATTCAAAATCGAAAAAAAATGTCACGTACAATCTATAGTTAACTAAAACTACAAAAGTGAGTAAATCTGTGAACATAAACAAGTAGTCTTTAACCAGAAAAACAAACAATCTTTATAAGAAAAAGTATCAAATCTGAAAATTTAAAAATTAAAAGATGGGCTTGTAGCGAAAATGAGCCGCTGAGAAATGTTTAAAAAACGCTAAATATCCCGCTTACCGCTAAAACGTATTTTTTCCCGCAATTGACATTTCAAAAACGCTAGATTTTGCGGAAAAATCTCTTAATTGGCAACAGTGATTTCATGCGACATAATTTATATATCAAAAGCATCAAAAAATGTAAATTTTATCGATAAAAGTAAAAAAAGTGTTCCGTATTTAACGAACATTTTGATTTAACGAATCGGCCTAGCATTCTATCGTTGTAAACCGAGATACCACTGTTTATTTATTTTTATACATCACATAACTATATCGAAAATACTGCAGTCAGTTTCAACTCTACGTTTGAAAAAATAAGAATGCTATATTCGGCATAGCAGAATCGTTGATACCATTCACCAAGAATTGGAAAACTATTTGTTTAGAATGTAGTACGATATCGCTGGTCTATGATCAATTAAGGACCGATCCTCACATATAAAAAAAATAATCGCCAAAATTTATGACAACACAGCTGTTATCTGTTCTGACTTGAGGTGTATTAAAGCGTTTTCAGGGTTGTGCTTTATATTGGTCATGCGATTAAACTAATGGTGTTTTCTTTTCTACAAAAAAATGTGACATTTTATTTTATTATATTCGGCTGTGCCTAATCTTTGATACCCTCCACCGACAATTTGAATATTTCAGGAGCGATATCTATATGATGTCTATTTATTATTAATTTATCTTTATAAAAACAGACATCAGGATTAAAATTGGTTGCGGCTTAGACCTATATTAAACTATTGACCGACAAATGCTATTATGATAGCATTATTTATTACGGTTTTAGGCGTACTAAACTTTTTTCTGGAAGTAGGGTTTATATGGGTCCTAGGGTAAATTAAAGACCGATTATCACGAAAGTTTTTAGTGTCATTTCTCGTCCTAAAAAACTTTGACGTGCCAAATTTTGTTATGATAGCATTAATAATTACGGTTTAGGCGTACTAAACTGTTTTCCGGGAGCAGGGTTAATATGGGGCCTAGGGTAAATTATCGACCGATCTTCATGAAATTTCACAGTGTGATTTCCAGTCGAATAAAACGAAAATTTCAAAATTTTATATCATTTCGTGCATTGTTCAATCATTTATGTTAGTTGGTGGTTCCACATTTTGATTTATAGCTCTGATCGTACTGAACCGATTTGGCTGGATTTCAATCCCAAACTGCTTAGGATAACTACAAGCAATTTGACACCCAGTTTTTTTTTTCTTTCTTTTGAGTTTTTCGAAAGTGAGCGTGTTTTCAACAGACGGACAGACGCACATGGCTAAATCGACTTAGAATTACTCAAGGAGCCAGAATATATATACTTTATGGAGTCTGAGGTGAAAAATAAAAAAATTTCACACGGATTGACAAACTTAGTATACCCTCTTCACAACTTATTGTGGTGGAGGGTATAAAAAATGCAATGTGATGTCTGTTTCTTAAAAATTTTTCTCCCGAAAAGGATGAGTTTTTTAGAATAAAACAAGCCACCCTTTTCGGGGGCAAAATTTGTAAGAAACAGACCCCAAATTGCATTTTTTTTTTTAAATAAAATGTCACATTTTTTTGTAGAAAAGAAAACACCATAAAGCTAACTTAATGATGTCACTATTGCCGGTGATTTACTTTCCTATTCAGTTGTACGATATGTCAAAAACATCGTTAATGCTCGTAAAGTGTGTCCTAAAAATAAAATTGAGTTACAGGTTTTTTTGACAAGTCTTTTCGACTCTTTATGAAATTTGCATATGATTTCAGAGTTGCTTTTCTTGTTAAGTAGCTGAGTCATATGATTTTGTGGGACTGACAACAGATTTTGCAGACATTTTTTATGTCGAATAGAATAATGTCACATTTTTGTGGGAATGAATCGTACAATTGTGTAGAAGAGTGAATCCCGGACTTAAGTAAGCAGTTAAAAAATAAGATTACCTCTCACTGAGATTCGAGTACTACCCGTGCTGTTATATGTTTCACACTTTTTCAATAATTTTAATAACTCTACTTCATTAAAGGAGACACATGTTGTTATATGTTTTTTCGACATATTTTCCTAATAGGAACCCTAATTTTAACACATATCTTGAATATGTTATTTTTTTGTTCAAATACTCAAATAGAAAAAATAATAATAAGGATTTACTAAAGGAGCATGTAGAAGATATGTTTTTTATATCCGACTTGTCAACTCTTCAAGTCACATGTAATTGTGGTATGTCTGTCAAAATTGTGGTTTTAGATAAGGTGTATAACATTCGGTCACAAACGTACATGTAATTTGCTTCTGACATTGTCCCTGTTTTTTTTCGCATAGTTATTGCAGAAACCTAAGTAGTTCTCGGTTTCAAAAGAGTTCAGCCATCTTAACAAATTTTTCTTCAGATTCGAAGCCACCAATTTAGGATATTATAGTGAAACGTTTTTTATATACCTATGTACATAATTTTTATTCTATGGTGAACTGATCATACATTTATCGGTATTGTAAAATATTACCTTCAGTCGGCTAATAATTCCGTCAATAGTAAACCGCCGCTGCCGGTTTCTTCCCAGCATAGATTTCTGACACAGCTGATGTCAGATGGCTTATCAGAAGAAAATGATGACTTTGCATCTGACTTTTACAAAAGCAATGTTATAAGGGTTACACACGACATGTATATATTTTGCAGTGTGAAATTTGACAAGTCAGATGTAAAAAACATGTCGTGTACATGCAGCTTAAGTCCCAAAGAAAAAAAAACAACATCTAATCTAACATACTCGTATTTCAGCAAAAAAAATAATACTAGCCCGCTTTCACAATTAAAAAAGTTTGCCATTTTAACAACTTTTCTTTAACCTGAAGTGAAGTTACCTGGTTTGTTAAAAATGTTTTAATAATGGAACACTTTTTATACGTCGGATAAAATCCTACCTAAGTTGCGAAAACGGGATATTTTTAATATTTTTTCTTAAATAAAACGCCCATTTAATCAGTAAAAAAAGGTTAAACATATTTATGCCTTCCAACACCGCAGGTGGTGTTCAACAAACCTTATGTTGGTATCTAACTCAAATTCGGCGCAAAAAATATTTAATTGTAACTTTGACGCATTTCTTAAAAAAGTGATTGACCTTCTGGGAAGGTTTTCATTAAAAAGTTTTGCACTCAATGAATTAATAATGATACCAAATTTTGCCAACCAAAGAGTTGCATTGAAAGCAAAAACAAAGTCATAAATAGTTTGTAATTTTGTTATTGCTTTCTACAGAAATTCTTATTGCGTTTTAAAATTTCAAACGCCTCATAATTTCTGTAGAAATCTTTGTTTTTGCTTTTAATGTAATTCTTTTACCTGACTTACCTGATTTTATTGGCATTTACATTTAGCGTAATTTCTACTACTGAACCATTTATATTTTCAATTTGTCGCAAAATTTTCTGTCAACTAAAATGGAGTCAAAAGAGCCGTAGAAAATACAAAGTGATTGCCAATGGTAATCGATTGTTGGCCATAACGACTAAGATAATCACCCCTATTATGAAAGTCGACGTCGACACAAGACGACGGAACCTGAACAGTAATGGTATTTTCTGAGACGTTATTGACAATAATCGATAACTATTGACAGTCAATTGATATTTTCTAAGGCGCTTTTAAGTCGACGTCGAGTAGAATTGTCCCTGTTTTAGTCGACAGGAAATTTTGCGACGACTCAAATGAAAGTTAAAGACAATTTAAATGAAATGGAAACATATTTATTAAATACGTTTAAAATAAAATATGCAAATTTAAAAGAAGTTATGGGCACAAATTTTATTAGTAAATTTAACGCGAAAATTGCGAAAATTCGGAAAAGTTTGCTAAAATAGCGAAAACTCGCCAAAATTTTTAATATAAGAAGATTGACTCAAGGAGCCAAAATTGCGAAAATTCGGAAAAGTTTGCAAAAATAGCAAAAGTTCGCGAACATTTTCAATATATAAAAAAAGCCATAAAATTGATTAAAAGTCCCTAAAACTATAAGGAATGGTAAAAATTCGGTAAAAATTGCAAAATTAGCGGAAATTTGCAAAAATTTGCTAACAGCGACATGATAGCAAAGTCGAACTAATATTTATTAAAAATCGTTAAAGCTGTTAAGAATC
The DNA here is from genome assembly GCA_963931875.1 of Pollenia griseotomentosa. Taxonomy (NCBI): domain Eukaryota; kingdom Metazoa; phylum Arthropoda; class Insecta; order Diptera; family Polleniidae; genus Pollenia; species Pollenia griseotomentosa. Next base: position 9,705,069 of record OZ007565.1, read on the forward strand.
AGAAAACTTATAGGAAAAAATTGCTTGTATCGCGAACATGGCTTAAATTCGCGAAAATTTCGAATTTGGAAACAAACCCTAAAATTTATTTGAAATCGCTAAAAACAAAATGTCGGAAAAAAAAATTGATGCAAAAATAGCGAAAATTCACGAAAATTTTTAATATTTCCAACAAGCCATAAAATTTATTAAAAGTCCATTAAACTATAAGGAATGGCAAATATTCGGTGAAAATTGCTAAATTAACGGAAATTCGCAAAAATTTGCTAACAGCGGCATGATAGAAAAGTCTTATATTTATTAATAAACGTTAAAGCTTTAAAGAATATGAAAACTTACAGTAAAAATATCTTTTATCGAAAACATGGCAAAAATTCGCGAAAAAATTGAAAACAAACTCTATCTACACTTTATTTGAAATAGCTAAGTCGGTTAAAAAAAATATGTCGGAAAATAGCATAAATAGCGTTAAAAAGTGAGCTATAACAAAAATAATAAAAAAATAATTAGAGATGGAATTTTATTTCAGTCAAATTTTCGATAACTAGTCGACGTCGACACAACATTCTTAAAAAATACCAATTTAACGTCGAAGTGATGTAGTCGTCGACTTGATGTGACAACAATTTAAAATCAATGTCGACGTCGACGACGACTTTTATAATAGGGGTGAATATAATTATTATTTTACTGTTGCCGACGACGTCGACTAAAACTGTTCGTGACCATGCTAATATAATAACCAGGTAAGACCGGCGTGACACATTAATATTCATAATATTGGATCTAAAAAAGTTATGACTTTTCTGTAAATAGGCATGTTAATATAACCAGCTCTGCTATTTACGATATGAAAACCTCTTTTTAAAGGAGTCATTACATGCAGTACGCAATAATGATTAGTCGTAACTAAATGTTAAAATAAAAAAAATTGATGTAAATATACGCCTTTTTGGCGATACGATACCGATACTCAAAAAGAAGCGATACCGATACCGATGCGAATATAAAATTAAAAATGAAGGGTACAATTAACAAAACTCAAGTAGAGTAATTTCTTTATTTATTGTACAATATTGCTGTGCAAAAGATTTTTAATATTTAAAATTGATTTTAATAAGATTTAAAAAACAACGAAATGAATTTAAATTCATGGTAAAATTAATTAATTTTTTAAACAAACAAAAAAAAAGACAGTCAAATCCCGACAATTCGTAATAAACTGTCGGTCCCCTGAAAAAATCTCGTTGATTCGTAAAATGTCCATACATTTCGGTCCCCTCGCTTATTCGTAATGATTTTTTTTTTTTCAAATAAAATCTTTACCTCTTATAAATCGTAATTGTTTGCTAACTACCACTTATAATTCGTAATAAAAACAACAAAAACATGGAATGAATGATTTTTTGTTTACCGGCATTTTTTGCGTGGGTTTTTTTTATTTATTTTGTATTTTATTTTTTTACAATTGATTTTTATGTTTTTTTTTTATCGTTTAGTAAATAAATGGAAAACCCCCGTTAATTCGTATAAATTTTATTTTAACCCCGTTAAACCGAAACCCCACTAAATCGAAAACCCCTATAATTCTTAGGAAATGGCCGGTCCCTTGCGATTACGAATTACACAGAAAAAATTATTTTTCCAATTCAAACAAAAAATTTGTAGAATCAAACAATTTTTTGTCTGAAATCGGTCCTACAAACAAATTTGCATATTCAAACAATTAATTTGCATTTTGTTTACTGAAAAAAAACACTAATTTTTTCAAACAAATAATTTAACTGAATCAAACAAAAAGTTTACTGAAATTCAAAATCAAAAAAAAAAAAAGTTTTTGCACAAGCAATGACGCGCACACAAGTAAGCACTGTATGAGAAGGTGACGGCAAAGCAGAGCCGCCGACTGGCTTTGAAACACATTTTTTTGTTGGAATAATTTTTGAACGAAGTCTTATTTATTAAACATCTGCATGAAACTTAATAATGATGTTCATGAAACCTTCATTATAATTTTGTGTTCGCTTCATTCGTATTCAGTAAGATGAAATACAATGAAATGAAAGCAATGAACACTCGATATTTAAGAGACGAATAAGATGAAATTAGTTTATTTGCTTATACAAGAGAATATGAACATTAACAACCATGAAGCAGAACAACCATTGAACAAATCTCGAATAAGTTCATGAAAAAACAGTATGATTTAAATGTCAGTGTTGCCAGTTGTAGAAAAATAAAAACATAAGAAAGTAAAAAAAAAAAAAAATGAATTAACCATGAGGGGTAAATGCAACAAGTTTAAGAGATACATTAATATTGAAATAATAACTCAAATTTATTTTTGTTTTCAATGTAAATTTTCAATAAAATTAAAGATATTTAATTTTATTTTCAAAAACATTCACTAACATTTAAAAATGTTCGGCAATATTTTTGTCTTAAACAGAAAAAAGTAGATAGCTAATAAATTAAAAATGCTTAACAATCTACAGATATTATTATAATGAGAACTATGAGATAATTCATGGTTAAAATAAAAGTGATAAATTCTAGGCAAAAAAGTGTCATATACATCATCCAGCACGATCAACATCCATCGTTTTCATATTATGATGTAAAAACATAATTTGTTCGACTGACGCTGTATTCCACCCAATGACGCAACATTTTTCGCAAAGTAAATTTCTTGCTGACGAAAACACCCGTTCTGAAGAGGCATTGCTAGCTGGTGTGGCGAAAATTTTGCAGCTTACCTGGTATAAAAGAGGAAATTTCGATTTATTTATTTCCCACCATAGTAACACATCAAAGCTATCATGAAATACTTCATGGAAAACAACCACGTGGTCAGACTCCTAAGACACTTACAAAACTAACAATTAAATTTCTCATAAACTCATTCCTCCTTTTGTTTTTCATCTTTCATCTAAAAATGTGTGTGTTTTTTATGAGTTCGTTTCATTTCAGGGCCGTGTACAGTACATTACAAGACAATTAAATCTTGCCATGTTTCAAAGATTTGTATTATTCAAAAATGCAAATGAGAAGCAAAAAAAAAAACAAACATATTTTGCATTTTATTTATTGTTTATATTCCAAATATGTATACTATACATATATGTATGTGCATAGGTATATCTACATATGTGTTAAAATTTAAATTACACATGGGCAACGCATGCAAATAATTATATGAATTTACTGAAGTGGCAACATTGCTTTTGAGTATTAATAAAAATAAATGAGAGAGAATGAAAACTATGAAACAAAGCCCGTTTCAGTGAACAACCTATGTGTGTTTACGATATGAAACGAAATGTGTTCATAGCAGCATGAATAAAACAACAGTTTGTTCGGTAATCACAATTTTATTCGAACACGACTTTCAGTGAATAAGCATTTCAGTATGTTCATGAATGAAGTTGTTCATGCAGCCCTTTATTATTTATACTTATACACACAACACAATGTTTTTCTTTATCACTCTCTGTTGCTGTATCCTTTCCTTTGCTAAAGAAGAAATGTAACCAAAAACGGCAGCAGACCGACTCGATATGTTTTTCGTCATCATTCTATTTTTGTATTTGATGTATTTAACCAAACAGTTTTAAAAAATTGAATACGGGATTTTGTTTCTTATAATGTCGTGTCTGCTATTGTTTTTCTTATAGTTGCACTTTTTTAAAGCGTCCAAAAATAGACTGTGTGTGTTTTTTGTTGTTGTTCTTATATTTCACATAAAGAAGTGTTGCTTACGATCAAATAAAAAAATGCAAAAAGACGACAACATTAAAGAGCGTTAAATATTTCATACAAAATTATGAAAACTTGACACCAATAACGCGTTTATTTTATTTTTGAAGAGTTGTCCACATTTTTGTTGGTTAAATAAAAATCAAACAAAAATATTGATTGAATCAGTAAAAATATTTATAGAAATTAAAAAAATTTTCAAACAAGCGGTTGTTTGAAAATAATTCGGCAATAATTTTTTCTGTGTATAGGGATTTGACTGTATTATTAATATTCAAAATTAATATTAATAAGATTTTTGTTAAAAAAAAACAAAGTATTCTCAAAGTATTTTGCAGAGATAATTTTGCAACTTCGTTTGAAGCAGACATGCAGTAAAAAATCGTCTCTCAGATGTGACTGAACTCATTTGACAACTAAAGTATTTCTGGGCCATGCTCTTATATTTTGAGTATAACATTTAATTGCGCCAGTAAACAAGCGGATCTGCGTCTCTAGAAAAGTTACAAAATCTTAGGTATATTTAGACTTCTTCTTTAGCTGATCCACATCGTAGCCAAAGGTTAGTTCTTGTAGACTTATCAGAACTATGTATTTTTGTAGCGCTACAAAAATTGGTGAATAACGTTGCATAAGCTCTGAATGAAAGTTTTGTGTGTCTAGATCAGCGGTCATCACAAAGAGAGACAGTTAAAAATGTGTATGTAGTGGTGAGTTCATATTGTGTGCATTGAAAAACACCAATTCTAGAAAAGAGAGCAAAATAAATTTACTCTTTTGAGACATTAACTATGTGTTTTGTTTTTGTTTTTTGTCGTTTCGTTAACCTTCGTGTTGTGTGTGTGAAATTCACGAAAAGTGCTCGGCCCCTGGGGGCATAGCGTGATGATCGTTGGTCTAGATAATGAAATCTATTGTTCATCTACAATTCTTTACCATCAAAACAATTCTTTACCTTCAAACTTTTTCACAAAAATCATTAAAAATTAGCAGATAATTTTGCTGCGGTTCCACACCAAGCGTTAAATGCGTTTATGCATCAGTCAAGCGCGTTAAATGATATACGTATCGAAAGCATGAAGTAGGATTACTTTCTACTTTAGCGTGCGTCTCGAAAAAAGGTCAAAAAACATGCGCATAAAACGCGTGGTGTGAGCCTTAAGAATTAAAAAAAATTATTTATTATTCTGTTTGATTTTTTGCTCTTAGTTGTTATGCAAAAAATAAGCATTGAAAATTAAGTTCCTTGTTCAAAAAAAACTATAAAAAAAGTATCGGAGTATCGACAGTTAAATACCGCCGATACCGATATATCGGCAAACGTGAAGTATCGCCGATATATCGGTATCGGTATTCGTTACCTCCCTACTTAAAACCACTTAATAGATGTGCGCTGCTTTTTGTTTTTTAATTTTACTTAACTATTTTTTGGATACCTTCACCACAGGTGGAATATAAATATATAAATTTGTCGTTCCGTTTGTAATTTCTACAATATTTGCGTTAGACCCTATTCATTAAAAATATATCCTGGGACTTTATGAGGAGCGAAGTTAATTTAACGATGTCCGTCCTTCTGGTGAAATGGGTTTTTGGAAGACCGCAAACATTTGTTATATATTTATGTCACATATACTCTGCTGAGAATGGCTCAGATATGGACAAAAAAAAAACACGACTGCTTTTATATTACTTTCTTATCTTATCTTAAGATCACACTGTGGTGAAGGGTATATAAGTTTCGGCATAGCCGAATATAGCACTCTTAATTATTATTTCTTTATTAATTAATTAAGTCTATTTTTTATTATTTTTTTAATTTATTTAATTTGAGTTTATATTTGATTGCTAATAACGTTTAAATTTATTTGTTATTTAATTATTATTTTTTGCATTATTTTGTTTTTGATATAAAATTTTTTATGTTTTTGGTTTTAATTTTTTGTTTGTTTTTTCTGTTTTTGCTCGTTATTTCCCGTTTGTTGTTGTTGCAGCTGCGCGTAATCCGTGCATTCCGTTCTACATTGGAAGATTTGAGTGAGCGACGTTCTATGCATAGCCTACACAGCTTACGTAATCCACGTACCGCTAATATAACCCATGGAACAGAGCTATATTCCCTTTATAATAGTAATTTATTAAGCCCTTTCTACAGAAATAGTACACAAATGTCTCAGGGAACCAATCAACAGTCACAGCAGTCTCAAAATCAAAGTCCTCTGCAACCATCAGTTGATATGATCTACATAGATGAAGATCCTACAACACTAAAATATAAAAAAAGTAATGGCAGTAATGGTAGTGATGCTGCTGCTGCTGCTGCTGCTGCTGCTCAACAAGATGATGGAGGACATTCAGGTTCCCGTAATACAGCAGTAAACAAGCAAAAACAGAGTATGTTTAAGCCCTCGTCAACATCTTCACCTTTACAGCCACACACAGAACAGAGCGAAACGCGAATTTAAATATTTTTACAACAACTAAAACAACTAATCTAATAGCATTATACAAATCTACTAACACTTAACCTACTAACATTTTTAAACGCTTTCTCCATTCCAGACATTACACTATAATTAAGTTCATACACATTTAGGGTGTCCTGGTATTTAGGCTAGTTTGTAGTGAACTAGTCTATAATATTTGGATTGCGGGTTGATTCCCGCCTGAGACTCTGGTCCATTCACTAAAACGAGCTGAAGACTGTTGCTCGGTAAATTAAGTTAGAATATAATTTTTAACTTTCTATGTAACATAAAATAAATATTTATATACCATAAATAATGTATACGTTTAGGTCCTTTTTAGGGATTCCCTAAGATATTTAAAATTTCTTTCCTTATACTGTGCAACAAACTGCTTATCATCATTAAAAAACCACGAACGTTAAAGCTAAAAAGAGAACCAGATTTTGTTGAAACGCTGGTTTGAGTTTCTTTGATACAGAGAATTAAAGTTCGGCAATAAGATAAAGTTGATTTTAATTTGATTATTTGCAACGTTTAAATAGATCTCATATGCTCCTTATATTATAAATTCGGTACTATCCAAACCGAAAAAAGTTTTTATTTTCAGTAGTTTTTGTTTATAACTTTTACATTTTCATTTTACATTACATTTTTCCTTTAATATGATATTGCATACGAAATTTTTAAAACGATTTCTATACAATCGCTTTAAGCATTTTTTGTTTTGTTTATATGACTCACGAAACATAGAAATGAAACTCGATTCAGAAAAAGTAGATCGTTAAAACACCGGTTAACAAGGAGCAACTTATGCATTCAAAACATAGAAATTCCCAAAAAGCACCAAAGTATTAACCGGATAATGTTTTTTTGTAAGCTCTTTTAAACCAATTACCCTTTTTAATTTTTTTTAACCTTCTTTTTTGTAAATGGTTAATAAATTTCAGTTTTGAAGTTGTTTTTTTTTCTAAAATTTAACTCAACAGTTAATCTGTCATCAAAATATATTCGCATTAGTTTTATATAATATGTACTTTATTAAACCCGGTTTTTATTCCCTTCTGAATACTCTATTAGACATTTGTTATTTAAAAAAATATTATAATGCTCTTTGCATGAAATACATATAATAAATTGTATACATACATATCCATTAACAAAATGATAAATGTTTCAATTACCACATAAGTTGTATATAAATACACCAAAGCCCCGATTTGCTTCGTTTGAATTTCGATTTGCGTTGTCTTAAAATGTGCTTTAATCGAAAATCGTAGCAGCATCTGTTAATAACGCCATAAAATGTTGCATAAAATTCTACACGCATAAGAAATCTCTAAAAACTCTGCAAACCTTAGACAGTGTGGTTAACAAATTGGCAATACTACTTAATCAAAAAGATACAAGTATGGTTGATTATGATTCATCAGTAAAAAAAACCTCAATTCATTTAAGATAAGAATTTCTGGGTTTTCTTTAATTACACTGTGCTAGTTGCAAAATTAGACAAGCCGGGCACATGGCGTTTCAGCATAATTCGGGTACGCTGAATCCAATGATGCCCACTAAACGGTTTTTGAGTAACGCGAATATATGTTGTGCAACCTGCTCCATTTTCGAAATAACGGTATATCTCGAAAACAAAAGCTAACCTAAAAAAACGGTGTGCACCATTGGATTCATCGTACCCGAATTATGCTAAAACGCAATGTGCCCGGCTTGTCTAAAAAAAGTGTAAATTTCGAGCACAGTGTTATTATAGGAATGGTTTGTTTTTAGTTAAATTAATTTTTATCTTATTTCTTTGCTATATTACTTGGAAAAACATATCCATATTAATTTTTTTCATCAAAAATAGAATTTTTTCTTACTAAATACTTAAATTTTAGAGATAATCAATAAAAAAAAGTTATTCGATTTACATGTGTCTCATTTTTCCGGTGCCGTGGCTTTGGTGTGTGTAATATCACTTTTGTTTGCATTATCAACTTATTGTAAATATATACTTTGTTGACAGTGATCCATTATAGAAAACTTCGAATTGCGTATTGAGATTATTCACTTAACGATAAAAAAACAAAAGGCATATACATATCGTCGTTCGTAAATTATTGTGTTCTATAATATATGTAAAATAAACCCTTATAGAACACAATAATTTACGAACGACGATATATCTTTTGTAGTTGATTAAACACACATCTGTTCCTTTCTTCAAAATGTGTATTCAGCGAATTTAATTGTACATTTTGTAAAATTGTCTGCAAAATCTGTTGTCAATGCAAAATCGTATGATTCAGCTACTTTACAAGAAAATGCAACTCTGATCGCAAAGAATTTATTACTATGAAAATTTTCATAAACGTTTGCTAGTCGGACGGACTTGTTAAAAAATCTGTCACGCATTTAATAACTAGTAACAAAATGATTGAACAAAGTGTCACAAAAAAAAATCAACCTGAAAGAAGAGAGTATCAAACGAAAATAACAACAGCAAATACAACAATAGGTATAAAGAATTTGATGACGAACATTGATGAAGAGACCGAACTCGAGGCAAGTAAACAAATAACTTCAGACACCGCGAATTCGCCAACGCGCAGTGGGGCCTATCGAAAAAATGTGATAATAAAACTGAATCTCCTAAACTTCTGGTCGGATTTAGAAATGATTTATAAACAAGACGCAGAGGAGGACATGGCTTTAAAAATGATGTTTATGAACACATTGTTAGAATACAAGGTTAGATACAGGGTGTCAAAGTTGACCACCTCGGGTTGTATAAATTTGGGAAGCTTGTAACTTGTGCAAATATTGACAGATTTTAATGAATGAAACCCTGTAATTAGCTAGTACCTTTTTTTTAATCGTTTTTTACCTTGACTTAATTCGATAATAAAGGCCTAATTATTTTTCTAAAAACATCCCAAAACGAGGTTCTTGTTTTGCGAAGCACTAATAGTACATTTTTAAAAGTAAGCGCAAATTTTTGCGCATCGCAATAAGACATACAGAGGTGCAGAGAGGTAAGTGAACGAATTCTTAACCAATTTTCAAAAAATATAACATTTGAAGAGCCACGACATTCCCTTACTACGAAGCAGGTTTGTAAGGGAGCATATTAAAGAATAACGAAAACAACAAAAAATTTAGTGTGTAGCGTAAAATTCATGAATTTTTAAATGCGCCTAAGCTTTCTGTGTCAAAAATTTATTGCTTCAAAGTTGGAACTCGCCATATACAATTCATATCCATATGCCATTCATATGGCATCTTCTTATTTCTAAAAAATAACAAAATTCAGAAATGACAAGCAATAAGGTTATTAGCAATATATTAAGCTGCCTAGTCATAAAGAATAATCAATAGGATAGGAATTTTGAAATGAGTTTGAAAAATGGCTTAATTTTGACAAAAATGGAGCATATTTATTTATAAAATTTCTTAAATTTTTTTGAAACTTTTTACATAATTAATAAAAACTGGCTTCGAAAATTAAGCAATTTTCGTATTGATATTGACATGCACCCAACTTTAGGCAGTGGTCGAAAATGGTAAATTAAAAAAGTCATAGTTTTTTTTTTTTTTTTTAAATATCACATTTTGATTTGAATTTATTTTTACAAATTATAATAAACCAATTTATTTCAATTAATCTGCCCTTAAACTCTACCCGACAAATTAAATTACTTGCCGACGTTCGAGCGGTTTTAAAAACAGACACGTTGCGATCAATTTCAGTGCTTAGATCAGTATGTCTAGGAGGCGGTAAACGTTGCATTTATTATACGCTATTTAAGAAATATATTAAAGCCTCTACCGTTTGCTGTTGCCGCTCGTTTGTATTTTGGAGTTCAGTCTCTTCTTCCAAAACTTTTGCTAAGTTTGCCCCAAAGACATTTTCTTTAGGATTTACTGTCAGCTCCATCTGTAAAAGCTCGGCTGCCTGTTTAACAGGGGCCAAACTTATTTCCTCTGACTGAAGTTGTGTTTTCAGTTGCCAAATTATTAAAAAAAAAAAGAAAAAAAAAGTTGTTGCTAATATTTTTTAAAGTAAAGAATGCGGCAAAACTAATAAGTTTATCTTTATATGAACCATTTATTTTAAAAGTGGCATAAGCCACTTTGTTTTTAAGTCGTGATATTCAAGGGTTTGCGTTTTAACACGCTTAAAAATATGGATGCTTCTTTTCTAGAAGATTTGCTTGTATTTGTTATTTCATGATACTGATATTTTTCTCAGTATAAATAACGTATTTTACTGAAGTGATGTTTTTAAAGGACAGTGATTTACTAAAATTGTATTTATATAAATAAATTTCATATATAATAATAATTCATACCATCAACATATTTAATATAAAGGTTTGATTTAAGTATTTTTTTATTTCAATATTCATAAAATACAAAAAAATTAGTTAATTTTGAAACATATGTAAGTATAAGTAATTTATATGAAAATACATCAGTTCAATTAATTTAATTTTCGTCATCAATAGGCGTGATTAAGTCCTCAGAAATCGTGTTTTGTTTCAAATTTTCAAAATAACTGTGGTATATTGGGGGTATATAATTTAGCAAGTCCATCATGTCTTTGCATTTTGCTGAAGAAACAGGACGAGATCCGACGTATAAAGGATCAATCTCTATTTGCGAATAACGCCTAGGGGTTCCTCTTATTCAAAGTTAGATATTTATCTTTTTCATCTAAAGTTAGTTAATAAAACATTTTATTGGGAATATCATGGCAAAATCGTATCCATTGAATTTTTTGCCAATTCACCTCGTTTTAATCTGTATTTACTTTTCTTTTCGAACAGATTATTCCAATGATTGTGTTGCAATAAAATCTTTTTACTCCATGTTGTTTACTGTGCAGGATTTTTTCGGCAGGCGGCTATCACGCTATAGTAATCATTTTGAATGTATAAAACATTGCTTTTTTCAAGGCCGTTTCTATTACACCGAAATTAAAAATTTGTGATCCAGAATTTCAATATCGTTTTCTGAAGACTACTATTTTACCCAAGTTAATGCCAGTTTTATGTTCCGATTTTGTCCTGTACATGAGTCACTATATGCAATAATATGCTTTTGAGTTGTGACATTCTTAAGATGTTTTATACAACACGAAGCAACTTCCTGAGAACCTCTTGATTCTATTGTTTCATCCCAAAGATACAAGTCAAGCACGACGACGGGCGTGCTTCAAAAAAATTACTATGTTGGGCCACCCATGGGGCCCAACGACCAAACTCACTTGTTCAAATTATAACACGAAATCGGCCAATTGACATTTGTTGTCAGGTTTCCTGGAAGTGTGAGGGCTGGCATGGTAATGCTACCGTATATTTTTCTCCATAGTAGGGTAGGATGATTGACACCGCCACGATGTGTGACGTTTGACCAAGGGACAGATTTATGTGATTCCTTAAGTTTTGGATATGCTGAATGTTTTTTTCATGAAGTTTATGTTAAAAGTTAACATCAACTTTGTGTGCTTTCTCGTATACATTTGTTAATAGTGGAGGAAGAGCTTGCATCTTTGTGATTCTTTCATTTGCAAAGGTCCTTTCCCCAACCGTAATGGCTTAAAGAGTCGTATTAAATACGATCCATTCAAGACGTCGGTATTCTCTTCCGAGGACACATTTCCTTTTAAATTTGAAACAAAATTTGCTCTATTATAGTCTCTCCGTTCGACCGGAAGGCACAATTCGCGTTGGTTGCTCTCAACATTCTTGATAAGCAATCTTCATCCGAAAGTTCTTCTAGTTGATCAAACGCACAAATTGTGATGTTATTAAAGGATGAACAATGGTTCCTGATCTCATATATGTTCGCGTTGTTTATTAGAACAGTATTGTGTTTCAAATCAATTTGACGATTCTTTCGTATAGCTGCCCTAAGCAGGATTTTATTGTACTTAATGGGGTTTATCTTTGGTATAGTAATGACGTTCCGTTCGAAAAAGTACTAAGCTTTTCATATTCGATAGCTTCAATTTCATTATTGTACGGGAGAGATTCGACCTCTGATATTATTTGATGAATTTCTTCTACATCTAGTAGGTTTGTATTTTTGATGCCACTTCTCCTTGATTACCAATATCTGATATGATGCGTCGTGTAAAATTTCATCTGTTTCTGACACGACGAATTTAGTATTAAATCTGGCAATTGGTCATTCATTTTTTTTCACCAATTCACTTGTTGCCCCAAATAAGTTACTGTTTACGATGTATTGTTGTTCATTATTCTCAATGAGCCTTTGTTGGCTCCCCAGCACTTTATCCCATTCTGCTGCATCTGGGTTTCGAGCGTCCCATTTCCAAGCTGAGCCAATCCAGTTTATGGATCTTTTATTTCTTGGAACACCTCTTATTGTTGCGATTCGGTCGTGCGTCTTCTGAAGTTGGTATTCGAACACCCTTTCCTCCCTTTTCTATTTTGCCAAAGCTGCAAATGCGTTAGCAGTTGCTTGAGGCATCTTCTCGAATTCATTCAGGCTGATCACATGTACAACGCTTAAGTACCCGCTAATAATGCATCCCTCACCATCCTTGATAGTCACTAGGGGGGATTAGTACTCAAATACGTGGAAGGCACCAACATATAAGGAAAACAATAAAAGACTTAGGAGACAAAGGTTAGTGTGAGTGTATCTTACAATATGTTCTTAGTGCTCTAAATTGAAATGGTCTCAAGTATTACAACAAAGTATGATATTTTCTTATAAGATAGTGGGTCAGAAACCTTGATAACAGTTAAATAAAAAAATTATTAAACTTCCAAATTATAAATCAATTACGTGAGTTATCTAAGTATATTTCTGATTAAAATAAATGGTTTAAAGTAAACCCGTGAGTTAACTGTTTACTTTAGAAATAGTTGGTTAAATAATAAAAAAAACACATAAAGTATTATTTTTTGTTTTTTGACGTTCTTAAGAACGTTCTTGTTTATTTTAACTGAATCTTAAGACTAACTTATTAATAAATTTTCATTTATAAAAACACTCATCACAAAGCATTTTAATGCTGAATATAATTATACATTTCAAAAAATAAAACAATTACTTGTTGTTTGGACGATACTTTATTACTAAATTCAAACTTAAAAACTAACTATAAATTTCTTACTTGCTAGAATACAAAACTCTTAAATTAGCTGATGATGCAAATTCACACGATTTGTGTTTTAATGCAAAGCATGTGAATTTGCCAACACATCATAAATTCTATTTGTTGTTGATAAAAAACATACGTCTTGCTGTTTAATGCAAGACGTGAGAATCAACAGCAAGCACACAACACCACAATATGGGAATAGAATGAAATAATCATATTTCATTATATGATTATATGCAATTCATGTTTTTATAAACTTACTTAGTGTGGAAACGGAATTTAAAAGTATCAAATTTTAAGCTGTGCACCTTTGGACCCCGTTACACACCTTTTCGCTACTTATAAATATAATATGGATATACTTAAAGAGGCGATCAGTACGTAACTCCTTCACCGCTTGTTTGAAATACTCCTGGATTTCATTTTACATGATTTTTCTGATGGTTTTTCAATAATTGTTTTTGTAATTTATAAATATAAAATGGAAGTTAACAAATTTTTTTTCGTTACACTAAAAAAAATATATTACGCAGACCTCACCGGCGGTCTTCTAATTAAAACACTTTTTTCTTAATTAATTAATTTCTATTTTATTAGAAAACAATTTTATTATTTAATCAAATTGTATTTTGTTAGAACAAAAATAAATTGAAAAAAAATTTATTTTATTAGAACACAAATCAATTAAAAGATTGAAATAAATTTTATTTTATTAGAACACAAATAAATCAATTATAAAGAATAAAATAATTTAATGATTAAACGCGACGGCTCCGTGGCTAAGACTGCCTGACCAGTTGTTAACTTCTAATTTTATAGCCTCTGCTCTGTCGCTGCGCTCGCTGTTGTTTTGCACTCAAAACCGCGTGTGGTAACCAGATATGGTGTCGGGCTACGTCTACGCGTGTCTGGAAAGTGTTGATTCAAATATATTGCAAGGTGTTATTTGATACGCCTGTGAGTTGTACTTAGTGTTGAAGTGTTGAGAATTAAGTGCATTCAGCAAGTTTTATGGCTAGGCAGTGTCGCTAACTCCTCCACTCTTAAGCATCTGCGTCTCGCAGATTCGTTATCGACACGAAATGTAGCTGGGCACTCTTGGTGTTGGTGGTGGACCAATTCTCTAGAGACTATTTGCTGTCCCCACTTAAGGCTGGTCTGATGGGGGGTAGAGTCGTTCGAGACGGCAGTGATAAGGATGGTGTTAAGATTTGTGTTAAGATGGACGAGTGTCTTAATAATTTGTAGGCTAAGTTGATAAACGTATTCCAGGTTAACTTTATGATTGGCACTCGTTTTGTTTAACAGAACTGCGGGCAGCGCTTCCAAATGTGTGCGTAAGGTTACACTTGCGTAGGTATGGTTGTTCAATGTTACAATTTCGCTGTTTAACTGTATCACGTAAGTTTCGGTTAGGTATTCTTTTCCTCTAAGAGTTCAATCAGGTTCCCTGTTTTCGTCTCGTAGATGCATTCATTCTTGTTGACAGACTGTTAAATTGCTAAACGCATTGCAATCACCCGTGACACCATATGTTTCGGCTTCATTTATCCGCAGCTTTTTAAACGGCAGGTCCATTTACTTGCCATCATGGATAGACGGCGTCACGAATAACATGTTGTAGATTTCGTCTCTGATTTTTGGTATAGATATGACGTACAGCAGCATGGATCCATTTGTATAAACAGAAGGCATGCTGTATTCCAAAGCCTCGATCTCATTGACTTATGGTAAAGTTGAAACCGCTGATGTTGGTCGCCTTAATTCTTCACTGTCGAGAAGGTTGGTATTAATTATGCCGGCCTTAGCCATCTGACATGCTCTCGTTTACTCGTGGACTTCTTCCTTAAGCAATAGTATCTTGTTTAGCTGGTTTGAGCTTAACCTTTCATCTGGGTGTCTATTAGGCTGATAATTTTCTTGTTTACGTAGTGTTGTTGATTGTTGTTGTCGAAGATCGAACTCCAGTCAGAAGCATTGGGGCTCCCGGCCAGCCATTTCAAGGCAGAGCCTAACCATTCGATAACTCGCCTTTCCCTTAGGGTGTTGCCTTTCAGAATGCGGATTTGTACTGTCACTTGTTGTAGATGAAATTTTATCATTTTGCGCCTATCCGCGTCTTTGAGTATCGTTGCAGCTGTATTAGTTCCGACTCGTACTCCGTCAGATTTGCCGTATGCATCATCTTGAAGTGGCCGTCTACTACGGAGCCTCTACCTTCATTAATGGAGATAATGAGAGCTGTATATTTAAAAAGGCGCATGGCGTCTGTTGCTGTTAACAGCGTTAATCTGGAATTAGTCCGTTATTACATGTTTTTTTTTATTTTTTAGGGGTTAGTTAGTTAGTAGTATTAGTTTGATAGAATCATTGTGTTAGCAGTGTTAGTTTTTTGTTAAAAAAAATTTATATCAGTAGATAGAACGTCGCTTGTTGACTGAACGTTTTAATTCTAAACAAATTTTTTTTTATTTATTTTCCTTATTTTATATTCTTTTATTTGTAGTTTACATCATTATTTCTTGTTTGTTAGTAATTTCGAGATGAAACGCCGCCAATGGGTAAACGCTTTTACTTTCTTTAATTCTAGGGGTTAGTATTCTATTAATTTTATTTTCCATAAAAAAAATATTTCTTCATCTTTTTCTCATATGTACTGTGTCATTGTTTCGATCCACTGCAATATTTAACAGCTCTCTTAGCTTGAGATCTTTATACTCAGCTTTTAAACAACGATAAATTTCCAAAACTGTTGAATGGAATATATCTACCTGTTCACCTCGCTGCGTTGCGATGGTGTGCGGTACAGCTGGATTCCCAAAATTTTAATGAAGTTTTGAATTATTTGACTCAGAAAAGCACTTTCATTATCTGTAACTATAACTTTTGGAGCTGTGAAATAATGCGGTAGTTTTATATTTTTTTCGCGCAGATGCAGCGTCGACCGATTTTTTATGTGGAAGAGTTAGGCGAATTTAGAACATTTGTCTAAACATAAAATAAATTTTTCGCCCTGAATTTCAAAAATTTCGATATGAAGGATTTCGTAGGGGTATGACGGTATCGGGGTTGCTTGTAACAGGGGCACGGATGGATGCCTGTCGTATTTATTTAGCTTGCAAATATCACACGTTGCCACGAATTTTATTCTGGGAAAATACTTTTTTTTTCAAAATTTGCTGCCTGTTTTCAGCGATATTTCGGTGAGCTCTTCTATGTTCGTTGGCTTTTATCTCTAAAATATTGTCAACGTTCCTGAGATCCTCAACAGTTCTTTGTGTAATTCTGGCTTTGTACTTTGAAAAATGATCGCGAAACACATCTTGAAGAAGTGCGAGTTTTTCTTCGGGCATTTTAATTCCGTGAAGTATGTTTGGTCTGAGTTTCTGCTTCAATATTTCTGTCAGCTGCTCCCTAGAAAGGCTACTGACGGGGATGTAGTGGCGTGTGTATCCGGGATGCGGTTCTGCATAGACGTGTGTGCTCCCGCTAAATACGAGTTCGTTTCGAAAGACGTTAATGGGGGCTTCTACGTGTGGTAAATTCTGAACTATCCTCTTCCGCGCTATGCATTATTGCTACAGTATCGTTGTCTCTTGGTTCGTTATCAATTGTTCGATCCTCGTAGCGACCCTCGAATGCCGATTCTGTTGCCGAACTGCTCGGTTTTTGAGTCGGCGCCCTCGCTAGCAGTATCTGTGCCTTAAGTTAGATGGTTGATTTGGGTCTTCAGACGTGGTAGTACAATATTTGTCCTGTCACGGTCGCCATGTTATGTTCGGCGTTCATGGCCGAACGTTTAGTTTAGAAAAAAAAGCTTACGAGGTGTCTTCTTGTTTCAAAAATAATAATCTTTATTTAGTTGAAATCTTTTTATTACTGATCCTAAACCATTATTGCTTACTTAAATATATACTTATCATTTTAATTATATTAATACTTAAAACTAAGCGAATTTACGGGTGAGGGAGAATACTTAATTACGTGTGCAACTGAAAGTATGTCAGTCATTGACTTGTTATTAGTCATTTATTCTTTTAATAATTAAGTTGGTATTCTCACTACACGACACCCTCATGTTAGCGTGGTAAAGCTTTTATAGTATTCTATCGATATCATCAATATGTTTCTGCTCAGAGTCAGAAAATATTATGATGTCGTCGATGTAAACGTGGCAGGATTTACCTATTTCGTCACGCAAAACATCGTCGATAGCCCTTTGGAAAAAACTTGGCCCATTTTTAAGGCTAAATGACAAGCGGCAGAATTCGTATTTTCCGTTATTTACGTTAACAGTGGTTTTTTCGCGATCACCCTCAGCCAAATTGTGTAGAGAGTTCTTGCTCTAATATAAATATGGACTTCTTGTCCATATAAGTGAAATCTAGTCTTGCTATAATGGCATTAAAATTAAGAACCGTATTATAGGCGCTAAGTGCAGCGTCCGCGCTCCCTACGACTTTATTTCTCAGGATCCCTACCGCTTGGTAATATTGAGAACTTCCCTGATAAGCTTTGAATAGCTTGTGCGCTGTGATGGCGGCTTGGCGCCAAGAAACATATCTTTGCGGCTCACCCCTAAAATCAGGGACCGACTTGACTATATCTAAAGTTTCGTCACACTGCACACCTGGTATGATTTCTATTCCCTTATATTTTTCGACCACGGACGGTGGTTGTAAACTAATAACTCTTGCAGTCAAATCATTGATAGTGGCTCGAAATTCTTCCCTAGTTCTTTGAACAGCCTGTTCAACGGCAGTATCTAAAAGCGTTCTTAAATTTGCTGGGTCCATACTTTTTCTATTTCCTACTGTGTTTGCTACTCCCCCGTAAGAAATTATCAAGGCTTTTATCCTGGCTGAAAGTTCTTTTGTTCGTCTGAAAACTGCTTCTTGACTATCCATAAACTTTTGGGAATTTGGCAAAGATCGCAAAAAAAATTTCCCAAATTATAAAATTTAATTCCGATTATTACTTTAAAATCCAAAACTATGTAGGCCAGAATTTAATTAAAACAAAAAATTTATTTAAAAAAAGAAAATGGTTAAAGTATGATAAAAATATTACACAAATTCTCAACTATAAGTAATGTTTACAAATAGGTCCTCATGTTGTTCCTCAGCTGCAGTAATATGATGAAAACTATGGCGGTAATTCAGGGCTCATTTTTCCTCCGTTAAAGTTGAGGTACATTTCACAAAACTTTTTATTCAGCGATAAGAGTTACTGCTTTTTAATATTTCGTCTTGAGCTTTTTTCTAATTAATAGATTTGTAATGTCTTAAGATCTTTTCCTTTACAAATCCGTGCTTAATTTTAGAACTGCTTTTTTAACAAGCCTGTGTTTAGTTTTTTATAAAATCTTATGATTTCTTCTTTTTTTACTATTCTTTCTGTGTTGTTTTGTAAAAATATGATTTCTTTTTTTTTAAACTATATTTTTTTAACAATATGTGTTTAGTTTGTTATAAAATCTCATGATTTCTTTTTTCCAACTAATTTTCCACAAGTGTGTGTTTTTTAAATCTATGATTTCCTTTTTTTACGTTGGGCGCTCATTATTTTGAGCCCAGTTAATGTTTTTATTTACTTTATTTATTAAAGTATGTATTTGTTTATTTTACTTATCAAAGTATATTTGGATTTTTATAATTACAAATTTTTCTTGCTTAACTTAAATTTTTAATAAATCTTGCCATGCAAGTTGAACGTCGAAACTGCACTGTTGTTTTTGATTAAAATAAAGAGTTCCATAACTTCATGAAAATGAAAAGGCAAGAGTAAAGGCAATAACAAATATGCTAGCGGCAGAATGGATTCACATTTCATGTGAACGGAATGTTTAATAAAAAATGCAACGTAGCGTCTGCAACAATTTTAATATTTTAATCTTGCAGCGTTCATTTTTAGAGAATTCAAATTTCATGTGAGCGGAATGTTTAATAAAATGCAAGGTAGCGTCTGCTACAGATTTAACATTTTTAGTTTTTAGTGTTTTTTGCTGCGCGTGCAGCGCTCATTTTGGAAATGTTTTAAATTTGACAAAGTTAAACTTCCGTTCTTTAACTTACATGTACATGGTTAAAATACAGTAGTAAAACTGTATACAAACTTTGTATAAGTACGTTTTGGAAGTCAGCCATAGCGCCAGCATAAAATATGGGAATATTTTAAGCGTTTGTTGCAATCTGATACCGAAAGAATTTATTTGAATTTGTTTTAAGAATTTCAGCTGAAACTGAAATCAATTGTCCCCAATTGAAGTATTTAATAAAGTGGGATTTCCAAGGATTCGTTTTTCTGATCACTGTTCCTTGGTGAAGTTTCAGGAGACTGTGTAGTTTTTTTCATTAGAAGGTAGGTTCACTGAGAAACTACTCCTGTATGTTTTGCAACAACATAAAATTAACACAACCATTATAATTGATAGAGAAAAGTTTATTGAGGTTGTGATCTTTCCTTTTGTACTGATTGCTTTTAATTCCTCAATATTATTTACATTAAGTTCCATGGACATAATTTCCTCGCCTGGCTGATTCCCAGAGAAATACTGCAAAATATCAGGAAGAGGTTTTACTAAAACATTTTCTTTTGAAGCATAAGTTTTATTTTTTACAATTGAAGTTTTATTATGAAATTGAATTAGATATGTTCCGGATAAAGCGTGAGTTTCAAATCCTTCAACATTTACAGATCCGTAATATTGTACCTTCGTATAATTCTTCGATAGTATGGACATGTTGAATATTAACAATTGTGCACTCATGCTTCTGGCTGGCTAAAAGATTTGGGATACATTTTGTTTCACTTAAATTTATTAAGTTTTTCTTATCGCAAATACATAGTTTATTTATTTCAATACATTTATCTTTAATTGCAAAAGTAAAATTTTTACACTGTATTATATTTTCATAGTTCATTTTTATAATGGTATTATTCTTCTTGATAGGCTTAATTATTGACTGTTCATAAATAACTTTGTCAATAGACGGCAAGTTTACAATATATTTTCATTAGATGCAATTTTTATTGAGGCAAAGCTAACGGTTTCCTCCAAGTTATTGTAAGGAAATGATTCCGACTCTAGAAATATTTTAGCTTCTTCAATTTCTTTCTCTGACAAAATGAAGGAGTTTATAATTCCTACCTTGGCCCATTGTAATATTCTAATTTTGTTAGTGAGATTGAGATGAAGCATTTACAAATTTCATTATACTATTATTCACCTTAGTGATTCCGTTAATTCTATCGATTATTTATAATTCTCTGCTTTTAGTTATTGATTAATAGCCCTTTAATATGATCTTCAATGATTCTATGGTCTTCATGGTCCGGTGATCCCGCCAACCATTTCCACGCGGTTCCCAGTATATCGAGTGATCTTCCCTTTCTGGGCGTCATTCTTTTTATTTGGGTTTTAAGTTGTGAAATTTCTTTTAACATAAAAGGAAAATCAGTATTTTCTTTTGGCAATCTCATTAATTCGGAATTTAGAGTGTTGACCAAATCTACGTATTTATTTAGTTCAATAACATGAATTAGTTTAAAATTTCCGTTTTTCAACCTTGTAAGGCCCAAATGAATTTGAATAAAGTTTGCGTTCGAGTAATCAAGGATGTGTATCTCTGTGACTACCATATGACCGAAAAGTATCATCATGATCGTAAATAGTAGCATTCGTAAAATTAATTTAAGATTAATACTATTAGTATGAGTTGCGAAGGTTAATTGTTAAAATGTATTAATGTTGTTAGTTATTATACGGTCAATGTTAGTTTGTTGACCCATTATTGGCCGCTATCATAACAAGCAGGAATTTTTTAGGTCCCTTGCAGGGAGGTCCTTCTGAGACTTTAATTAAGAATATTTTTTTACAAAATTTTGTCTCCCGATTTGTAGTTACCTTTATATGGACTGGTCGAAAAATCCACCAAAACAGTAAAAAAAAAATTATTTTACAAGATTTTGTTAGTCGTGCTTAGTTCCCAATATAATATAATGCAAAATAACTAAGCACGACTAACAAAATCTTGTAAAATTTTGTATTCCCAAAAATAACTTTGATAAAAAAAAATTTTTTTATTTTTTTTGTAAAAAATATTGTTTTTGGCTTAATTTATGGAATTAAAAAATGTCTTTATTATAAATCTTAATGGTAGTCTTTGTAAATATATGTATTTTTGCATGCAAATATACATAGTATGTGTCTAATAATTGAATTGATTATGGCGGATAAGGGATTATGAGTAAAAAAATTTACGTAAGCACCTGCCGTGTTCGACCAATCTCAAGGTGGTCCTAAACACTAGGTGACAATTAGTGCGTTTACCAGCCTTTAAAGACGACTTTCAAGTGACTTTTGCTATAAACCAGTAGTTAGACCGGAGTTGTGACTCCGGCGGCTACGGACTACCGTGGCACCAGAAAGGTCTCTGGTCAGCCGCTATCTGATGAGATATGTCAATTTAGAACTATGCCGACTACCCGATTTGACCAGAGAAAGTAACACAGCAAAGTGGCATATGCTTTAACTTCACATACCCTTGGGGATTTAGGAGCATGTTAAAATCCTCAACGTAAACCCACTGTAATGTGAATTCAGTAGCTCGTTTCTGTATTTCTCGCATCGTAAAATTTCTTACATGAAGTGTGAAACAAAAAATTCCATCGTTTCTCGATTTATGAGATAAAAGTGTTTCTGTATTTGAATGCGAAAACAGACACAACAAATTCTGTTTATACTGGAACATTTCCAGTACTTAAGTGTCAAATAAAAGCGAAACGTCAACAAAAGAAATAAATATAATAAAAACAGGGCTGCCAGATTTGACGAGTTATCGTCATCTTGACGATTTTTTGTTCCGATATTAACAAAGTGACGTTTTGATGATTTTTTCTAAAAAAGTGACGAAAGCAAAAACAAAATCAAAAATATTTTATAATTTTGCTGTTACTTTCTATAGAAATTCATCTTGAATTTTTAAATTTCAAACACTTCTATTTTGTGGCGTTGAAAATTGAAAAAAAAAAAAATAATATGAATGTCTGTAGAAAGCAACGACAAATTTATAAAATATTTTTGATTTTATTTTTGCTTTTAATTAAATTGTTGGCGTTGCGTTTTACACTATAAGCCCCTTAGTCTTCGAAATAAGATAATTGTAAATATTTTTATATGTTTGTTTATTAGAAAAAAAGATATCTTTAGAAACAAGGCTGCTTAAATTTTTATATTTATCCCTATTGTGAAAATTGTCCTCGAAATTGTTTGTTTCTTCCCTAAAAAATGTATCGGCAAAAGCAAAATTGCGAGGGAAAGTAATGTACCGACTTGGCTTATTTTGAACATTTAATACTTCTTATATACATATACAAAATATGATTGATATTTGATATTCTTATCTTAAGGCGCCCGTACACGACATGTTTTTGTCATCTGACATGTCAAATTTCCCACTGCAAAATACATACATATCGTGTGTTACCTTTTTAACTTTGCTTCTGTAAAAGTCAGACGGAAAGTCATCTGACAAAATTTCAATTAGAGCGTGCTCTATTTTCTTCTGACAAACCATCTGACATCAGAAATCTATGCCGGGAAGAAACCGGCAGCGGCGTCCACTATTGACGGAATCATTAGCCGGCTGAAGTTAATTTTTTACAATACCGATATATGTTTGATCATCTTACCATTTAATAGAATTTATGTGAATATATATATATAAAAACCGTTTTATTATAAAATCCTAAATTGGTATCTTTGAATTAAAAAAAAAAAATGTTAAGATGGCTGAACTATTTTACGGCGCAAATAAAACTTTCCATGGCGGCAGCAAGCTATTTTGAAACCGAGCACTACTTTGGTTTCTGCAATAACAATGCGAAAAAAACAGAGACAATGTTAGAAGCAAATTACATGTACGTTTGTGACCGAATATTATAAAGCTTAAGTAAAACAGCGATTTTGACAGACATGCACAATTACATGTGACTTGAAAATTTGACATGTCAGATGACAAAAACATGTCGTCTATATGCTCCTTTATATGTACACTTTTGTGCCAAAACCATTATTCCGGCAAGAAAGAAATTTTTTGTCTCCCAGTAAAAACTTTTTCAAAATGGATAGCTTCTTTCACTCGTTATTAAGTAGCTTTCTTCCATAAGAACTTTGATAACTACTTTTTTCTGGATGTATTAAGATAAAAAAATGACTTATTTTTGAATTTGTTCTCTTTGGCACAACCCTTGTAAAATTCATTAGTTTTTCAGTAGAATTGTATGTAGTGCTTTTATGTGTTTCTGATTACTTAACATATTATTTTGTAGGCGAAGATTTTACTGGGTCTTTAACCCGTTTATTTATGAACCGATTTTTTTAATTTTAACAACAAGGTATTCTACTAAGTCTATTTCAGGTAAAAAAGAAAAAGATTTTAGGAATAGGTAAATTAAAGATTTATATCTCATTTATATTATTTTTTAATAAAAGTCGAAACAAATTTGTTTAAAATTGATTTTAAATTGCACGATTTTTAAAACAAAAAAGAGGATCTTTTTTATTTTTTTCTCAGGAAATTAACGATTTTGACACAAATTTATCTGGCAGCACTGATTAAAACCAAAACAAGAAAACGCTAACAAAAATTTAAACTAACAAAATATAACAATTGTTTTTTGTTTATTTTCATCATATAAATTATGCATTTATCATTTATATTCCTTCTATTTTTTTATTTATTTAAAAAAAATAGTATATAAACATATTTTAAATTCAAAATATCTACATTTTGTTTTTCTCGCCACCAATTTCAAATGTGACTTATTTTGACAGTTCTTGAAAGAAACTTTTCGCAAAATATTGTTATAGAAACACTTTTTCTCGCATCCTTCCAATAATTGCTGGAAAATTATTTAAATGACAGATAATTCTCGCAAAAAAAAGATACAGATACACTTGTGTGAGAAAAACCATTTTTTGTTTCATTTCACACTATTTTTGTTGCAATTCACACGTTTCAAGCAAAGAGTTTTACGATGTGAGATATACAGAAACGGGCTACAGGTCGAAAATTAATTTGCGAAGGAGAGCCATTGTCGTGAAAGTTTAAACCATCCATATCATGATTATACTCCTGAATTGCTTTCGGCTGGGCAATACAGTTTAACATTAGCCATTGGTTCGACTGACGAGTTATCGATAATTATATTGGCTACAGCTGTCATTCCCGCGCTCATTCAGTAGACAGATGAGATGATAGGAAATATTGTAAAAAAAAACAATGTACATATATAACAATCGGGCTCGTTAATTATCCAGTAAATCCAAAATAGTTTAAGCACCATGTAAAATACTGTAGAATAAATCTCCACTTCCAGAGCATATGCAAAATGTTTTAAGACCAAAACGTTTTGGTTTTATCTTAACGAATATTTTGCACACACAACTTTTATTGAAAACTTAAACAAGTGAGCGAACTTTGACAAAACAACATGTTGTATCTTAGCGGCTATTATCTGATAGATGTGGTAATGATACTGAGTGCTTTCGGCCAGTGGTCGATTTTTCGACCACCATTGATGGTGGGCATTAATAAGTCAGAATACTGGTCAACTACAAACTAAATACAATATAATAGTCTGGTAGTGTATAAAAGTCATTCCTAAAAATTTAAGGAATAGAACTATTACAAAAAAGCTTTATAAGATACATAACTGAAATTAAGCTCATAGAATAAATTCGATAAATAAAAAAATGTTGAATGTTATACTCTAACTTTATTACCTTAATCCTCTTTTACTTTCTGTTTTTTATATCTATGATCTAACTTATCTCTCTTGCCTATTAGCTTTTCATAAATTTCTTGATTAGGTTCGTAGGTTTTTGTTTGGGTTGTTTTAATTCTTTCAAGCATTTTTGCTTGTGCTTTGCGTAACCTATCTTGTAAATCATCGTGATTTATTTTATTATAAAATACTTCGAAAGGCTTTTTATCCGTCACTGAATGGATCGTATGATTGTATTGCTGAACGGCCCTATAAAACGTTTCAATTGTATCTATTATGTGATATTCATTCTTTATACAACTTGCGATTTCTGTTATGGTAGAATGTGATCTTTCAACCTGACCATTGGTCGAGCTGTGTCGCGGATCACAATAATAAAACTGGATTTGTGGTCTCTGCATTAAAGATTAGAATTGTGGGGTGGTGAACCCTTGTTCGTTATCTAATGATATTTTTTGGCTGCAGGAAATGTTTGTAAAATATCGAGTACCTTCTCACCAAGATTTAGTTTGTTTTCTATAGGTTTCATCACCATAAATTTTGAGTACGCGTCAATGCACGTTATAAACTTTAAATTTTGTACATAAGATATATCAATGTGGAGGAATTCCCCCCCCCCCCTTTTTGTGGAATTGGTGCCTCAGCAATTGGAAGTTTCGTTGGTTTCCTATCGTATTTCGATTTATTGCAATGTCTAACATATTCTTTAAATGAATTAAATATTTTTGGCCAATAATTTAGTTTGAACACCTGGGGCCTGATTCTGGCAGTCGTGATCGAGTACTTTCTCGATTCGAAAGCAATTTAATATTTTATTATTTTAGTCAATACTGAACGAATCGGAATTATTTTTTCGGTGTTTTAACGCATTAATCTGAGTTTCACAATACTAAAAAAATAATTTCGATTCGTTCAGTATCGACTGAAATAAAATGGCTTCAGAATCGAGAAAGAACTCGATCACGAATGCCAGAATTAGGCCCCTGCTTGTAGTTTTCCTTATAACTTCTATGAGCACGTGTATGTGTTTGCTCTACTACAATGTGTTGGTCATCTAAATTTGTGATGTCATTTGGGGAAATTTTTGTGAAAACGAATTTATTTGTAAATACATTCCTAATTGTTTCTTTAAATTCGTATAGGTCTTCCTGAGTACAGTGTATAGCTGTAACTAAATTTGGCTGTAAAAATTCTTTGAGAATTGTCAAGAGATTTTCTCTTGTATCAAATTCTATTATATGACGAGTTCTGCCGAAAGTGGAATAGATTCATGAATTGTGAGTCTGATTTAAAGAAAAAGGATTTGTTGTTTGAATTCATTTAAAGGTTTATTAGTTTTAGGGATAGGAAAATTTTCGCTACATTCTGTTGAATGGTGTGTGCTGTGGATGGTATCATCATCTGGAATCTGGTTCAAAATCTGCCAGGACAGAGCTTCGGCAGCGACATTTTCTGTACCTGGTTTGTATATATAAGTTTTGGGGCAAATTCTTTAATAAGGGCATTTCATCGTTTCACCTTTGCATTCGGATTTCTGACAGAGACTGAAAATGTTAGTGGCTGATGGTCAGTTTGTATTTCTAGGTTTTTTACACCGTACAGGTAATTTCGGAGGGTTTTTAAGGCCCATACAATGGCATATAATCCTCTTTTCGTTGGTTGCATAGAGTTAAGCGTTTTCGATATGAAGGTTTTCGGTTTCCCGTCCTGACTCAATACTCCGCCGATAGCTACGCTTGAAGCATCTGTCGTCAGAATAAAGTTTTTATAATTGGGCTAATTCCGATTGATTGATCATTAATTCTTTTACTGCTTCTTTGTTAAGTCTTATGTTTACTTTTTTTTAAAATATTCTGAGAAATTCTACAATTTTCTCCTGACAGATAGTTTGTTAGGGGTTTCGTTATTTTAGCGTAATCCTTTTTAAATTTGCGGTAGTATCCAGTCATTCCTAAGAAGCTTCCAAATTGCCTCAAAGTAATGGGTATGGGGTATTCTTGTATGGTTTCTAACTTTTTTGGGTCAGTTTTAATAATGTTATTACTGACCAACTGAGAACGCGGTTTTTTCTATATCGGTTTCCTTAATCAATATCTGATGGAATCCCGATTTAAGGTCAACTGTAGAGAAATAACTCGCCTTTCCTAAGTTTGAAAGTATTACACTACAGTCGGGTACAGGAGACTTTTCTTCGATTGTATTTTCATTAAGTTTTTATAATAAAATCAATTACTAGGCGTAATTTTTGCGCGCCATTACTATTTAAACCTTTTTTAGGATACTGCTTACTCCAAATTAGAGTTCCAGCAGTTGTACGAATTTTCGCTTTAACATCCGTTCTAAATGAAAGTGTCATATTAGTATTGGAATGACATTTTTTAATTTCATTAACAATTTCATTTCTTAAAAAGAGTAGTATCATTGACTATTCTTTTTTATTTTGATCACCTTTTGTAGGTGACGAAATTTCGTTCATTTCGCTTTTATTAGGTTCAATTCTTTCGTTTTAAATATTATTATGATCAAATGCATTATTCGCCTGATTATCAAAATTGTTCCACATGTTATCAAACCTTTCTTAAAATCTAAAATTATACCAGCTTTCCTTAAGCCTATCTGCACTTAAATTTCCTATTTCGTAAAATATCTTCTTAAATCCGATTATTGTATAACTATTGACAGTTTTTACTTTTTTTTTTATTAATAATCGTTTTTTATTTGAAAAAGTGTTTGGAGAACCGTAGCAATAAGTTGCTCCACTTTCTATTAAAATTGTATAGTTTCTTCCGGTTGCTCCCTGTTTAATGATATATGGGAGTTCGGATTTTCTCCTAGAAAAGCAGTTTCGCATATATTGTTAATACGCTGACCCTCGGTTTGTGGTTGATAATTAGTACGATCACTATTTTCTCGTTTCAAGGTATTATTAAAACCAAAAGTTCTATTCTGTTTTTGTGGTCGGTAATTATTAAAATTATTATGCCGTCCACGTGTTATGTTAGCTGAACTTTCTATGTCCATAGGCTCTGGTTTGGGAAATTTATGATTATTATTCATTGATCTTGTGTTAAGATTTCCTACTCTTAGGTGATTATAAAATTTATTATTAGTGTTATTTCTAAAATTGTTGTTAGTGCGATCATTTTGATTGTTAGTATCAAATGTGTGGCTTAGTTTATTAAATTGTCGAGTGAAGTTGGCCCTCATATTATTTGATTCTAATTCCTGCGCTTTGGCATGAGCATTGGGAAGCTCACTAGGAGACAATGAAAACAAGATGTCTGCTAAAGGTGCGTTTAAACCGGTTATAAAAATTCTTAAAGCATGTTGACGGTTTTTATTATTTAATTCTCTCGTTAGGGCTTTATTGGACCCATGTGTCATAATTGTTTTGTTAATTAATGACGTCAATCTTTTGTTGACAGCATTGTAGTAATCTACGATGCTAAGCGTGCCCTGACACATCACGCTCAACTGCTGCTCAATGAGGTTGAGAGGACGCCTATCTGCGTACGCGAAGTCTAAGCTAGCTAATATGGCATCCATTTTAAGCTCGGTACCATGGCTTGTTAACATATTATTCGCTTCATTTGTTATTTTATTCCGCAATATACGGGTATGTTCTGACAATCGTAAAACGCTAAACATTTGCGATTTGACTTGCAATTGCATAATACGTTTACTGTAAATCGCGATCGCAAGAAGTTTGTTGACTTAAAACCTCAAAAGAATGCTTAAGGGAACTTTAAGAAACTATGGCAGTTCGCAAGCAAAGCACACGAGCTTCAGAACACCATTAAATAAATCTGGCGTTTTGCGATTTCAAATCGTGCGATTGTCAGAACATGGCTGATAGAAAGAGCTGCGTAATAACGCCGACTTCCTTTTTTTTATAAATGCATAAGGTTGACGGCAGCTTCACGCCAACTAACGTAAGCAGATTCGTTACCATCAAATGAAGGAAGTGACTTGATGACATCTAATGTCTCGGCAAAACATATGAAATCATCTTTATTTTGTGAAGTATATTCCTCAACTGAATCACTAGATGTTAAGGATTTAATCCATAAAGTTAGTTCATCGATAGTTTTCTTTAACGGAGCGACGTGGCCCAAAATGAAGTTCGTTACACTCACAGATTCCGACGTTGCCATTTTTTATTCAGAAACCTTCTTAAACCTTCTTAAATATTCTTTCCAATGAACAAGTGTATAAATTTTCTTCACCCGGAAGAAGCTCTAAATCTTCCTCCTGATCTTAAAATCCACGATTAAAAGTTCAAAAAACGTTAAAGGAAGTAATATGTATGTGGTTAACTTTTGTTTATTTCTAAACGTAAAATTTAATAAGTTTAGATAATTAAAGTAAATTTCAATTACTAGTTTTACTTAATATTATCTTACGTAATTTTTTTTCACCAATATTTAACACAAAAAGTTATTTCTAGACATTCACTTTATTAAATGTACTATTTTTTTACGTTTTTATTTTCGTTCTTCAAAGGATATTTTATGATTTTTCACTTTGTTCTCTTGTTTTCTCCTTCCATTAAAGGATCCTTTTTTACATACCTTTTTTCTCCTATATTTTTAGGATACTTATTTTTTCACTTTTGTTCGAGGACACCCACGGTCACTTCTTACTTGATTTTTTCAGAAACTTGTGTAAATTTGCGGGCCCCATGTTGGGCGCCAATTAAAGTTCCAACTAGGATTTTTGTTTAAAAAGAATTTTATTTTTATTTTTTTCAACCTTACTTTCATAAGTCTAACTTAGAACTAGTCTTTTCACTCATCCAGAAGGCTATTTAACACATTGAGTGCCATGGCTACACGTTTTCGTGACTCTACAGGGTTTTTTTTAATGTGTTTCTATTACCCTAATGTTTGCCCTAAATTTTGCCCAAGTTTCATAGAGATATCTTCATTTTTGCGGTTTTATGATAAAACTCGGAGGTTCTTTTTAATTTTGAAAATTTATTGGAATTCATTCGATATTTCGGAAAAAAAGTATAAAAAAGATACAAAAATATTAAAATTAGGATATGATAATTTCAATTTACATTAATTTTTTAGATGTGCATATTTTGGAAAGCAATCAATGCACAATTGGGGATCCGCATGATTGCATTTAGCTAAGTAAGTAGAAAAGAACTTTACAATGAGAGTAATTAAGTGCAAAACAAATCAACATGTTTATAAACTTTGTTTCTAGTGCATTGGCTCTTATCGGTTTAACCCGATTGTACGCAACCTTACTC
This sequence comes from Pollenia griseotomentosa, assembly GCA_963931875.1. Lineage (NCBI taxonomy): Eukaryota > Metazoa > Arthropoda > Insecta > Diptera > Polleniidae > Pollenia > Pollenia griseotomentosa. The sequence continues at coordinate 9,735,472 of OZ007565.1, forward strand.
TCTCTGGAAATACCATCTTTTGGTTGTTGTTATTTTCAGTTTGATAAGGAATATTTTAGATTTAGGATTTTTATTGCAAGAACTATTAACATAACATGAAGTTTGAGATATAAATGATCCAACTTACCAACATAACATCGAACAGTAGAAGGCCTTCCAGGGTACCGATGCAGGGTGCTAAAAGAGTGCAATGCTTATAGTTCTTGCCTTTGGGTTTCATTAGCCAAATTAAAATTGATTTTTTTTCCTTTTGGCCTATCATATTAGTTACTATTACGATGCAAAATTCTTACAAATTAAAGATTTTTTTTCACTTGCTAAAAATTCAATTTTTTTTTTTTTACATTGGATAATATAATTTTAATCCTAATGAAACGTTTTCCTTACATTCCGTATTACTATTGTAAGATAATTATGGGTTTTTTTTTCGTTGTAAATATAAATTTTTACACTTCTGCCAACTTTTGTATAGTTTTCTGTTTAACACCTTTCTCTTTTTCTATGGTTTCCTCTTTTTTTCGTTATTTTTCCACTTTAATCATTAATGCTGGCAACGTAAGTTGCTTCTGAGGCTGATCTTTGGTGGTTGAGGGTGAAAAACTTAGGTTATGGTCGACACCGAAAGGCAGACACTTTGGAAAGGTTTTGGGGAACAATTTTGGGAAAGTTGTTTTTTTTAGACAAGGCTTTCTGATTGAAGCTGCAGAGGAATTGCGAACCAACCATCCACACATATGAATGCCTTACTTTGCAGACTCCACCTTAATAAAATAAGGCCGTCTTGGGTATTATCCCCGATGGATAGTATTTTTTCCCCAATATAGGCCAATACTTCCAAGTGTCACTGTACACGAGCAAATTGAGTTTATGAAATATGATTATTTGCACGCCTATAAATACAAATGGAGCCAAATTAAATATACGGTTTTCTTATTATTTTCAATTAATTTCCAAAAATTACCCTTTTTCCTTTATATACTCCTATAAAGCAATTTGTTTATTTTATATTTTAATTTCACCAAGGTGAGATGAGTTTTATTCACAAAGATTAAATTTTTGTTTGCCAAAATATGTTGTCCACTTGAAATTTGGAAGAAAAGAAAGGAAGTACAACTTCGAAAGAGCCTTTTTATATGTCCCCACGTTTCAAGTACAAAACAGAATTGGATAAAGTTCGAAAATAAAAAAATTAAAAGTACTTACTAATATTTACAATTCCCGCTGTTGTAATAAATGTCATGACATTACCATAAACGATCAGCCAGATTTTAGTCATGTATTTATTACTGCACCATTAGTGTTTACCACAAAAAATACTCATACATATTTTATTTTCGTAGTTTTTTTTCATGATATGAGATAAATGTATAGTTTATTCTTTTATTCTCAAATTATATGAAAATATTTTTATTAAGATTCATTACCTGTACCATAAATATCAATAGGTAAACATTTACCCCAGCCTCAAACCGCGAGTATTTTAGATTACCCTTGTGGAAGGTACAATTGTGACATGCAAAAAGAGAAAAAAACCAAAGTAACAACAATAAAAAGCAAACAAAATAAAGAAGAAGAACAAAGTTCATAATTTTTTCTTTGGAACCCACAAAATGTAGTTCTCTACATATCGGTATAAATATTGGTTTATTATTATTTCTCTTTTGTTTGGGACCTGTTATTTTGCTTAAGGCTGGTTCACCCACAAGTTTCTGAAACATTTTTGGTTCGGAGAAATTTATTGTTTACTGAGAGTTTTCTACACCATGGTTCACCCATTTCAGAAACTTGGTTCGTAAAAACAGTGCTGCCATATATAATTGAAAATGACATAAATACATATGTGCATAAATTTAAGAAAACTAATTATATTTGTGTCAAAATAAAGAAATAAAAAAATTAGTATTTAAACAAAAAAAAAAAAAAAACAGCATTTGTGGTGAATTATTTGGTAAGAATAAAAACATCTTTTTCTGCGATGGATATATTATTTTGTTTGATATGATTGTTCTCATAAGAGCTGTTGCTCAAATCATACAAACATTCCCTTCCTGGCTTTTTTATTTCATAAATTAAATTTAAAACAACATCTTCTGACAACTCCATCTTAAATTTGTATCTAAAGGACAAAGAAAATTTAGAAGTTATAAACTAAATTGCTTTAATATTGCAACTTACCTAATATAATATTTTTAAATTTTAAATTGTTTTTCCAAGTTTTTTATTTTTGCCGCCAATACCTCTTTTTCTTTATATGTTTATTTCTTTTTTGCTTTTTGTTTACATTTTTTAGTTTACCATACTGAATTTTTAATACAAATTCCAAACAATATGGCATGTCTCTTGTACAAATTTCACATGGTGTGGCAACCTTTTCTAAAATGGTTCGGACCAAATTTAAAATTAATTTAATTCACACTGAGAGTCGTTCGCACAAAATAATTTCTCTTGCTCCCTGAGAGAAACGTCAAACTACATATAAAAAAAATTTTGTGCGAACCAAAAATGTTTCAGAAACTTGTGGGTGAACCAGCCTTTAAAGAATAACTTAAAAAAACAAAATTACCACGTACATGAAATAGTGAGTTCGTCACTTGTTATTAAAGTAAAGAAATAGGTATATGTATACCCAACTAGGTAAATAAGTTTAAATATGTTTCCACTACAGTTGACCAGAATCGACATGACATCCGATTTGGCTTTAAACAGTACCCTGCAAAATCACAACCACATCGACTGCGAAGTTTTGCAAATATAATGAATAGGAGGGATTCTATGTGCTATTCGTAATTATTGAAATTATACCTTTATACCCAGGATGTTTCAAGTAGTTTCCCCTGTTTTTAAAGGCGGCAATAGGAGGTCCTGAATTCATATTCACAATTTCACCACTTTCTGCAAATATGTGCCTAAATTTTGTATTCAAAATTTTATATGAAAAAGAACGTTCCACAATTGGAAAAGCGTCCGTTACAACCTCCAAGTTAAAGAAAAAGTTTGCATGCATTGTCATGACAATACTGTCAGTCTTACGATGGAATTGACTTGCAAATGTATGAAAATTTTAATACAATTATTGATTCTAAGCGATCAGAGTTGCATGTTCTTGTAAATGCGCTGAGTCATAAGAGTTTTCATCTCTTTGTGTGATAGAGTTTCAGGCACTTTTTTATGTCTGATAGAATTCTGTCAGGTTTTCGTGTGAATGAATCGCACAATTGTGTAGGACAGTGAATTATGGATTTAAACTATGTTAGATCTTTATTATAATATTTACTAATCGCTTTAAGAAGAATAACTCGTACATGCAGATGTGCACAGGGGAAACAAATGTTTGGATATCATTTTAAAGAACTGTTAGTACGTTTGTAGCTTATGCAGCTTACACGATATTGGCAATTTACTCAAACATATATTTTTATTTATTCATTAATAATCAAAAAGCCAACCTCATTGCCAAATACAAAATATTAATTACATTTTAAACTCTTCTTATTCTTATCGAAAACGTAAAACGCAAGAATTTTAAAAGTCGTTTTTTAATAAGAATTCTTTGATAAATGAGTTTTATGACCAATATTTTACAAATATGTCTATATTAAACAGAATTTTATAACAAAAATTATGTCAAAAGTGTATTAAAAACAATTTCCAAATTCTTGCGATTTGCGTTTCGATTTCCAGAACACCCCTGTTTGACGACCTTTTCTATTAAAGAACCAGTTCTCGTTTCTAGATGGCTTTTGGAGACCAATGTAGTTACCGAACTAAAGAATTGAAAATATGTAAGTCAATGTTTTAAAAATAATGAGTTCTTAAAGGCACTTACCTCCAGGAACCTTATATTTACTAATGAGACTTCCCTACATTCAAATGCATTTTCTGTAGAAAACTGAATGCGATTCGGGCAAAGCTTTGACTTCATTTCTTTCGCAACATTTTTAACAAATTTGCTTACAAAAAGCGATAATGTTGCTGCTAACTGGAGCGTTGGTGTAAAATAAATATTTGAGTTATTTACTCTTCAGCTAGCAAAGACAGAACATTGCTTTTATTCCGCATGTGTCTTCTGATGCGCATAACGGCATGATCATCTTCTGAATCCGATGAAGATAAGCAGGTTAATAATAACCAGTGATGCCCGTAAAAAATTAAACAAAATCCCTACGTGTCTTAAAAAAATCCCTTTTTCCCTACAACCAAAAAAATTTTACCTACGTTAAAAAGTTCTTGTTTTTAGCAACAGGCAAACAAATACATGTTTTGTTAACATTTTGGAAATATTAAATTCAATTTTTATTCTTTCGACCTTTTTTATAATAAAAATAAAAAGTTTTTTCGAGCTATTTGTTTACGAATAATTGGCCTCGAGCTTGAAAAAACTTTTTATTATTATTTTGTAAATATTATATTTAAAGCATTTAATAAAATTTGTAATTAAAGCATTTATTAACAACAAGAAAAAAAAAACCGAAATAAACATGTATAGCATACACACATATAAAAATTCAATTTCAAAAATAATACTGTGTGATAAATTCGAATTTTTTTTTTTTTGGCAGAAACGTCTTTATTCTAAAGACAAAACTAAGTCAAACTGCGTGCTTGATTTTTCATTTCCTCATATTTTGTGCTTTTTAAAGGACTTAACATTTTTTCAAGAATACATCCTTATTTTTTTAGCAAACTTGGTAGCAAATAAAATGGAAGGCTCTATGGAATTTAAAAAAAAAATCTTTACTTTAGTTTCCCTGAACAAAACAACAAAAAAAATTTCCGTTTAAAATTATTTCCATAACCTTAAAAGAAAATTAAATTTGATGAACTCAAAATGTAATTAAATGTGTTTTAATTTACAATGAAAAAATTTAGGCCCTATTAGCTTACTAAAATCTCAACTTCAAATATAACACCTTGGCCAAAAAATAAATAAATAAAATATATAAGAATATCAAAATTAAAATTAACAGTTCAACTAAAAATCACAATTGGTCTAAAAAGATTTTCACAAATATTTTTCAAAAATTCGAAATTGTATGATTTTGTTTCTCTGAGATTAAAAGGTGTGTTTTTTTCTCTCAGTTTCAAAATTAATTTCTATGTAAAAATTTCATTCATTATGAATGTGAGTGCGAATGCGAATGCCCGAATATTCATCGCCCCCTTATATTGACAGGCTATTAGGACTCAAAGTATATGGTAAGTTCTATTAAAAAATACTACATTTGTGCTTAAATGCTATTGTATATGAAAAATATAAATTTTTAAATGAAAATAATACGAATATTTACGTATTTTTACGCAATATATTAAAAATTAAATAATATTTTAAAAATTTCCTACATTTGCCTTAAAATAAAAAATCTTTCCGTTTTTCCCTACGCTTGAAATTTTTCAAAAAAATCCCTACAAAAAAGGAAAATTCCCTACTTTTGGCATTATAAGTTTGTAATTAATGGGGTTTTCTTTTCTACACAAAAAATATCAGCTTCTGAGAAGACGCAAGAAACTATTAAACTTTTGCTAAAGAAACATTTTTAAATTAAATTATACAAAAAAACAAGTAAGAGTGCTATGCCAAATCTTAAACACCCTTCATCATGGTGCGATAAGAACAGAAAATTAAATAAATTTATCTCGTCGTGCCGAAATATATCACAAAATTAAAAAATTGAGATAAGTCCGTTTCCTGTTTTGCCAAAGTTTATGCCTTAAATTCGTCTTCACTTGCAGAAGTTTAATATTAGCGGTATTCAATCTTGGTAGTAATCTTCTCAATAAAAAAGAAGAAACCCACACATGCGTGAATGGATCAGTGTCTATCCTAGCAAACGATTAAAACATCCTTAACATCAATTGTTACATATGCAATTCTTTGAATATTTAAATAAGAAATGAGGTAAAGTTGTTCTGATCTTTAAGATATGAAACGGTATTATTAAAACAAAATATAAACAAAAAAATTAATTATAAAAAAAAAAAATGTAAACAAAATTAATAATAATAAAATAAAAAAAAAGGTATAATAAAAGGAGTATATATGGATATAAAATATATATAATATAAATTATTTAGTCTATTTTATTCGACCTTATAATTTTATTTCTTCTTATTTATAAATCAAGCTCAAGGTCGGGCTATGAAAAAAATATTTATTTATTGTTTATCCAATATTTCGCTGCCACAATGGACAGCTTCTTCAGGGATCTTTGGTTTATAAATTTTAAACAATTTTTTTTAAAAAACAAAATTTTAATTGAACAATATGAAAAATAATAAAAATAACACACAGGAAACAAAATTATTCTAATACATTTTTCTAAACTTATTTAATTTCCTATCTAATTTTATAAATTAAATGACTGTAATTTTGAGCTACATTGTCTGTATCGGTTTCAAAATTAATTCTTTGTTCTATTGGTGTGCTGATTATTTGTAGCAATTCCAGCAAGAAGCGTCGTTTGTAGTTTGTTTCTGTATTTAAAACTGTTGTATTTTCGAAATCTGGTGTATGATTAAAATTGGCACATTGTGAATGCAGTTTTTTGAGAAGATATATTTTTGATCCGATCTATGTTCTGCAAGTCTAGATTTTCATTTTTTATTTATTATGTTTATGCTATTTATATCTGATGGTATATCAAAATCCCCTTATACTTTTGTTAAAAATTAGCCACAAAAACTAGTAGGGTATCATATCATGTACATTCATGTGTATGTGTTCCAACGTTCTTCTTTTCATCACGTTGAAAAAATAAAAAACAAAAAAAAAAACCACAACCACAAGGGATTTAAAGGAAAAAATTAGAGGCAGTCGTGTTTTTTTGCTCATATCTCAGCCATTTGTGAACCGATCCTGCTGAATTTCAACAGCTAACAATTCCACAAACAATTCCGGACCATATGTAACATAAATGTATAATAACCTAGCCCCCCTCATCTATTTAGTCTTGGAAAAACCGGTTTCACCGGACAGACGGACATCGTTGTATCAACTTCACTCCTGATAACTTCAATATTGTAGAAATTACAAACGGAATGACAAACTTATATACACCTTTTTTCACCACCTGTGGTGAAGGGTATAAAAATTATAGAGAATGTGGGAATTTTTTTTCATAAATTATTTTAATTATATTAACCACTAGCTTAATCCGGTGCGCTTCGCTACACTGCTTTAACCACGTTTGAAGACTCTCCCTTTAATAGTTCTTCAGTTGATAGATATTTAATATATGCATCCTATGGGAGGTATTTTCCCCCTGCGCCTTCCCGCTTTATTTTTATTTTCAAAAGTGTAGTATACCATTAGAGTGACTTTTGCAAAGTTTGAACATTCTCAATAACAGTTCTTAAGATATGCGATATTAAACATTGGCGTCCTATGGGGGCACCACTTCCCCCGCTGCTATTTTATTTCAATTTTGGGGCTCAGAAGATCGTACTACAAAGTTCAATAAAATGCGTGCAGCGGCTCTTAAGATATGCGATATTTAATATTGGCTTCCTATTGGCTATCGAAAAAATAAGTAGCCTATTTTATTTTTAGGGCTCACGTGATGTTACTGTAAAATTTCAGGAAAATCGGTTCAGTCTATAAGCCAACAAACAAACACACAAACATTTTTCATTTTTATATATATAGATTTTTTCGAATGAGTTTCTATGAGTTGAATTTCAATTTATAAAGCTTTTTGCAATAGTTTTATTCCCTCTTATTCTGGCAGTGTATAGAGTAAAGGCCTGCAAATAGTTGGGTAGCATTCCATTTTTTATTTAATATACAAATAGAAGAACGTTCAATGTTATCCTTTAGTTGACTGATATCATTGCAACTTATTCAACATGTATGCCACGTTGGTTAATCTACATATCGAGCCCTTACCGCGACATTATTTTCAATTTTCGTTCTTTTAAATAAATACCTTTATTGGCAACACTTGCATCATCTCCTAAAATGTTATGGTCACATAAGGTACCGTTAAGAATTTCTAGCAAGAGCAATTTTATCAAAAGCGACAAATTTCATACACAATTTATATGAAATAAAATAAAAAACTCTCTCCTGTAAAGTTTGATTTTTGGCGCTTACGTTATTTTCGCGGTTAGGGCTCGATATGTCATCTTAATATACATCTCATGCCTTTATTTTGAAATGTTTGCAGTCTTCTTTTTATTTGCTGACTTCCAAGATACAGTAATGAAGAATAATATTCGAAGTGCAGTTTTATTATCGTATTATATATATTTATGCATGTTATTGTAGACACTTCCTTACGAACTCCTTTCATAAAAGCTATTTTCTTGGAAAGATTTTTACAAATATAATGAAAATGCAAATCAAACTTCAATTCCTTGTCAAAGATAACACCAAGATATTTACATTTCCGTTTGTGCTTCCGTTTATTACCATAGCTTTAGTTTTTTTGTTTTTAGTTTAATCTTAAGATATACTCCCACGTCCCGAAGCTCACAATTAAGAAATCGGAAACATTCCTCAACTTTAGAACCGCTAATAAAATAAAGGCATCATCCGCAAACATACACACTTTAGCTCTTTTCAGTAATTTTCCTAAGTCTTTAATGTAAACTAAGAAGAGTAACGTTCCAAAAACTGCTCCTTGAGGAACACCGGCAATGACATTTTGTATAGCCGATATACATTCACCACATGATTTAATTTTTCCAATAAAATTTGTCTATAAACAGTTTCAAATGCACGTTTTAGATCTAAAAAAAAACTGCTACTACATATCGTTTGTTGTAAACTTCGGTCTTCCATTGAGATATTGGCAAGTTTCATTATTTTCATATTTACTAAGTTGAGAATATTCGATTTTTTCCAATACTTTGCTGATTGTCGTTAGCATATTCACTTGGCGAATCTCTTTAGGATCAGTGGTTTTTTAACCTTCTGTCTAGGCACAATGCACGATTCTTTTAAACCTAGAAAACTAAATCTTTTTCTTTACAGTTTATAGCTTAACCTCGGCTGTGAGACTTTTTTTTAAAAAAAATAAAAAGAGTTTTTAGAAATTTTTATATATCTTTTTTATTTTGAAACAGCTTATATTTAAACGGCGGAAAATTAAATTATAGAATAAAAAATAGTTGATAATTTTTTTTCAAGTCAATAAAATGCCCACTAAAAACACACTTAAAGTTTTATTTTTACAAAGAGATAACTTTGAAAAATATATAATATATGACATAAACCTTAAAATTGAAGACATCAGTGCACATTTTTCTTATAGTTCATAGTACTAAGTTTCATAAAATATAAAGTGCTAACTATTTCGGCAGTCGTTGGTGGCAATGGTTCTTTTCTAAACCACTGGGTTACGTTTGCTCTTGTTGGTTTTATGCTCTTTGTTTTTTGTGTATGTATACACATCGTTCGCTCTTTTTGCATTTTCATTTGCCCATACATGCAAGTAATACAGAAAACTATTTTTTTCAACGACAAGACAAAAAATGTGAATCCGAAATAGATCCCGTTACTGGAGGAACGACAAAATCACCTGATTTTTGCTACCACGTTTTGTAGATATAAGTAGCTAACCCGGCGGCATGAAGTAACCCCCCAAAATATAAGCCCCCAAAAAAATAATGAAATAACCCCCCAAAGTGTGGGTCCTTATTTCATATGCAATAAGCCCCCAATTTTGAAAATGAAATAAACTCCCAACGAAATGAAATAACACCCCAAACAGAAATGAAATGAAATGAAAGACCCCAATATATATAATACATTAATTGTACAGTTTTGGTTTAAAGAATCATGCGATAGATAGCATGGTTGAGACTTCGGCCAAGCGCAAGGATTTTCTCCTCTATGATATGCCAATCATCGGCTTCGATTACTAAAGCTCTCCTGTATAGCCGGCCTTCGGCCGATACAAGGATTTTCTTTTCTACGGTATAACAAACACTGGCTTCGCTAACTAAATCTTCTCTGCATAGCTGGGCAAGGATTTCTCCTCAATGGTATGACAAATACTGGCTTCGCTAATTAATGCTTTTCAGCATAGGCGGCCTAAGACCTAGCGCAAGCCCAAAATTAGCAGCTTTACTTAGCGAAGACGGTGTTTGGTATACCACAGAGCAGAAAACACTAGCTTCCGGCCGATGGCCGGCTATACAGGGAAGCTTTTGCTAACGAAGGCGGTGTTTGTTATATCATAGAGGAGAAAGTCCTTGCGCCAAAAAACGTTTCCGTAATAAATTTAAAAATTAAATAATCCCCAAAAAAATATATTGGGGCTTAATTTCAAATGAAATAATCCCCCAATTAAGAAAATTAAATAACACCCCAAACAAAAAGAAATAACCCCCCAAAAATCTTTGTTGTTGTAAAATTGGGGCCGTTCTTCACTTTTCTTTTGGGGCCATATGTCCTGGGGTCATTTTGCGCACCGCCAACCCTTAGGGAGGGGTCACTTGTCACCTCCAATGACATCACTCAAAAGCATGTGAGGTAGATTGTGGTGGGACTAGCGGTAGTTCGAAAGGGCTAGCGAATATACACGTACAGAGCTAGCACGCTGTACCACTGGGGTATGTGGCGGTTGCATGTGTAAAAGCTCTGTTAACTAAAGCCTAAAAACTTCTGGTATGATAAACATAAAGTAAATGTATAAGCAAATTCACGAAGTACTTTTTTGGGCTAAATAGCACTGTTGTGAAAAGCCTGTTTTATTATTATATTAATGTAAACGTCAAAATTAAATGTAAAAAATATAAATTTTTTATACCTATTACATGTATAATTAAATAATTAAAGAAAAATAATGACTTAAAATTGTAATTGTAAAAAATAGCTGTAAAAATGTTGTTGGCAAGACATTTTTACCGCCGACCCTTCTTTGTGTTTGTAAAATTTTTTCTAGCTACAATTCACTATGCCAGAATAAGCTCAAAGTTGCATTTAATAATGTTGGAAGATATATATATTTATGGTAGAACTAGATACGGTAGAATTTCATAGTTTTCTTTTTAAATCTTTAATGTACCTTTTGAAAACTTACTAAAATGCCGCACTCCACTATTTTTACACAAAATTATTTAAAGTAAACAACCTGAGTATTTTCACAAAAGAATAACGTTTTCAAGATCCAATAGAGGGTACAGAATAAACTCCATTCGATACCTCAAGCTAATATCAGAAAGACACCATCCGTCTCTGGAATGAACTCACATCTAATATAAAAATCCTAGGCAGTTCTAAGCACTTTTACATTGCAATACTTTCTTATTTTGCTTAAACAATTTTGTAATTTTTATTTAAATTTTTGTCAATATTTACTTATTATTAATATCAATAATTTCTCTAATCTCTAAGTAACCTCAAATAAATCTGCCATTGTATCAATAGTTTTATTATATAAGATTTAAAAGTCTTGTTGTACTGTAATTTTTCTAAATAAAAAAATAAATAATAATTTTCACACTAATTTTATATAATTATTCATCTTAACACTGCATTAAACCAAACAAATCAACTATTAAACCTCGTAATACAAAAATTCCTTGTAGGAGTTTTTATCACCATCTGTTTTTCTTATTTACGGTATTATGACTATCCTAAATGAGGGGCTTAAAGCACAAGGGGTTCAAGTGATTTATTTTAAATAATGAGACTGAAGCGGTTGTTTCGCTTGTGCTCCAAAGGAAGCAGGTTTTTAATGTCAAATGCTTGAATTGTTCACTATATCTAGCGTCCGGATGAGAATCCTACATTCACTTCTTGTGCTCTGAACAACTTCTCCGAAATATACCTATAATTCCTTATGTAAACTCAATTTTAGAAAAAGGCACTTAGCCCCCTTGTGCTCTAAGCCCCTCAAATGTAATCACAAGATAAGTGTTTTACCTAAATAAATCTGTTTATGATCTTAAACACATATTCAATTAGTTTGAAAAAAGACATACTGAAAATACATGCATTGTCATTTAATAATATTTTACTATAAAAATAAAACAAAATTATTATGTCAGTGATAAAATAATAGGTACCAAAATTACGAATTGTAACTCTGTTTTGTCGCCTCAATGTACTTTAGTTTTTTACTGTCTTTATGCTTTTAGTTTATAAATTTATATGTTTTATATTATAAATTAAGTTAAAAAAAGACGCAAAAGTATGAAGTATAACCTGTATTGTTCCTCAAATTTTTTTATTGTCTGCCTGTTATTGAAGAACACACATAGATTTCTGCAGAAATATTTAGAAAAGTACTTGCTTAAAAAAGTGCCAAAAATACGAATTTTTTTCTAACTCGGCCTATTTATGTTAACATTTTTAATATACATATATGTACCTAGTGATAGTTTAAGCGTGACATTAAGTGAACTTTTAAAAATTTTTAGTTTACAAGGGTTAAGTAAAAAGTACCTAAAATTCAACCTTTTACCCAATTTGACCCCCTGAAAGGCCTATTTTGAATTTTTGTGACATGCCGACGTAGCTGTAGAAATTTATACAAACAAAAATGTTTAATTTACGATCGCAAAATAATTTTGAAAACGTGTTTACAAAAAGTATCAAAGTACGAATTTTTACCCTGTTTTATGCCATTAAGCTAAATTTTTTTTTATCTATGTCCGTGGTGATAGTTTAAGCATTAAAATAAGTTAACTTTTTAAATTTCAAACTTCCCCTTTTATATCCCCTGAAAAGCCGAATTTCAAAAAGTACTTTTTATGTAACATGCCGACGTAGCTATAAAAATTGTACAAACAAAAAGTCGTAATTTTAAAAAGTACGAAAAGTACGAATTTTTCCTTTATTTTGCCCTTTTTTCAATTATTCAAATCCTTGTGATAGTTTCAGTCAAAAACTAAGTACATTTTTAAAATGTTGCATTCTTCATGGGGTTGATTTAAATACAGTTATTCACGGATAAATGCGTTCATGAAAAATGCCTTAAGCAAAACGCATTTAAAAGAATCTCGGTTTAATGCATTACTCGCGAATTTAAACGAATCTTGATACTTTACGTTACTAACACATTTAACAGAATTCTCTCTAAATTGCATTCACAATGCAACTATTGAAAATAAAGTGTAAAAGCTTATTCTGCTGCAAGAATGTCGTAAGTCAATAACCGCAAATTTTGACTTAATATCACGAATACATAGTAAATCAGGTGTTTTATGAAGTGTTAATTATTTCATGTGAATTTATTTAAAACTTTACTCTTGAGAGAATAATATAATTTCTTTGTTGCCATTATGTTGTGTGCAAATTTAAGACTTTAAAGTTTTTTCCTGTAAGTTTGGTATTTTTGAATTTGAGCGATATGTTCCATTTATTTTCTTAAAAGGAACCGCAATTGCATCAATATATTAGAGATAATCGTATTAATTCAATTTAGTAATAAAATGGTGTGACTAAAAATAATACCAGTTTCCAAAGTGCTCTAAAGTACTATTTTAGTCTAAACAGCACTGTGGTGAACAGCCTGTTATATTATGATATGATAAATTAGTGTAAACGTTAAAATTAAATGCAACAAAATATAAAAATCTAATTCTTTTGTTACGTGAATAAATAAAATATTAAAAAAAATATTAATCCCAGCCTAAAAATACATAGGCAAATGATCTTTGATGGTCAAAGAAAATACTTTCAACATGTAACTAACGCATACTTTACTAATATAAGTTGAAATAAAGATAGTGTGTTAATACCTATATTTATCTGTTTCACTTTAATTAATATATACATATTGTCAGCTCAGAGTTTTGGCGCATATCATGGTTAAATTACAATGATATGCGCCAAACCAATTCTGAGCTGACGATATGTTGTTTTTTAACTTGTTCAACGCTTGAAGGCCAAGACTTCGATTAAAAACTTCGTTAAGTTTTTCAACAAATATTTTATTCTTAATATTTTTAAGTATTTTTTACGTCTTCCATAACGGATAAACTTTCATGAAAAATATGAAAGAGGACATTCATTGATACAATCAGTATATTTTTTCTCATAATGCGCCAAACGATCTAGGAGAATCATTTGTCATCTCGTATTTTAAATTTTGTAACGAACGAGTTTTGAAACTCACCTACCTGTATATAAATATATTTTTCTTTTTTTTATTCTTTTTTTTTTTGTTCATTTAATTGTAATACCGATATATACCGTTATAAAAGTTGCTATACCGATACCGAAATTCGTTTCGGTATCCAACCTTGATAAAAAAAACAATAATGGCGGCTTGTTGAAACTCTTAAAATAATTTAAAAATTTTGAGAAAATAGTAAAAAATGAAATAGACACATAATATTGATAAAATATATGACGTTGATTATAAATAAAAGGTAATGCAATATCTTAATGGTATTGTTATGCCAATAACATCTCGCTAATGTCAAAAAGTACAATGGAAACGCACTAGGTTTTTAGAAAGATTTCAAATTAAATCGACTAGATTTCTTTGTAATCCAAACGGCCTATCAGCTCCTCATATTGCATCAATATGTTTTTAAAAATCAAAAACAAATTTTGAGGTAAAATATGAAATATAAAATTTTTAACCCTAAAGCCTAGTACTCTGTTCAAATTTGTGAAAAATGTTGAGCAACATTAATTATTTCACACGAAAATTTTGACATGTATCAATGTTACCTATCATGCGAGTTTGTACAATTTGACGTTTTTATTCCTGCAGAGTATGCAACATTGTTTTTCGTATGTAAACAAACCCCACATGTATTTTACTAAAAATAATTCTTTTTAATAAAAAAGAAAGTAAATATGGATAAAAAACTGTTACCGGTTGTGTTAATTTATTTTTTTATTTAATAATCAGTTCATACTTTTTGCTTTTGCTTAAAATTCCACGTGGAATAAGTGCAGCTTACATTATTTCGCAGTTGTAAAAAAATGTTGCCAGAAACATTTCGGAACTTATTCACAAAATGAACAGAGTACAACTCTATCAACATTATTTCATAGATATTCCGCACAAGTTTTTTTCATATGCGTTTTGACAGCATTTCACGTGAAATGTTGAACAGAGTACCAGGCTTAATCAAGGATAATAATACTCTTATCAACACACGTACACAACTCTTTAAGGTTAATGCTTAAAAAAAATCGCTTAATACACTTGAATTTAGAAGCACAGTTTAAATGCTCTTCAAATTATTGTTAGGGCTTTTTGCGTTTCAAGTGACGTTAGATCTTTATTCAAGTATGAACACTATTGTTAGTTTCTCAATGATTTTATAAATATATGTATGGAAAAGAATAAGGACATGTATGTATGGTAAATTGGTATATTATATTTCATAAACAATACCATTCAAATTTATATATGTATACGATTGAAACACAATTTTTGTTATTAATTTTTCATATGATTTTCATAAATATTAATGAAATAAATGGCTGCATTTAGTTTAGCTTTTTCCCCTTTTGAATATTAATTTAAATTGATTATATCTTGTAAATTTTTTAATAAAAGTGCTTCTTTTTTCTAATAATACTTACTAATTCTAGTACATTGACTTTTACATGATTTTATGCATAAGAGCTAAAATAATAAATTAAATTAAAATAAATCTTGTTTACGTTAAACGATATTTTAGTTTTCTATTTCTTCTCCCTTCTAAAGGTTATAGGTGGCGAATTGCAAGAACGCTTAATACCGGTCCCCTACAGCAAGAGCTCTACTGATCAAGCTGTAAGCCTTTCGTAATGTTTTTATTTATTTGTTTTTCTAATTAAAATATATTAACTTTTGTTTTCCTCGTTTGATTGCTTTGTGTTCAATTTAACTCAATCTCTTTACTAATTATTATAACCGCTGTTAATTTTTGATACGTTGTTTATTTAACCAATTTTATTGGCAAACTCTTTTTTCGCAGCTTAAAAGCCTCAAATATACATATATATATTTATATATATATATATATATATATAAATATAACTATAATTTATTGCATAATGGTTAAGACTTACTTACATATATATATATCCACAATATACACATCTACTATAAATCTGTGCAAATAAGGAAAACGTGCTTAAGATTATTTTTATTTTTTTTTAAGTAGAGAACATACAGATCTCAAAGGTGCTAATAACTCAAACTAAGCTTAAGTAAACTTAAGCACTGTTTCCTTTTTACCACAGAAATATTAGTTTAATTTTTAGTTTTTTGCAAATTTAAAAAATGTAGTAAATTTTTAATATAATTTGATTACTGAAACTAAAAGAATGGCTAATGGCGCCCGCACACGACATGTTTTTGTCATCTGACATGTCAAATTTCCCACTGCAAAATACATACATGTCGTGTGTTACCTTTTTAACTTTGCTTCTGTAAAAGTCGACGCAAAGTCATCTGACAAAATTTCAATTAGAGCGTGCTCTATTTTCTTCTGACAAACCATCTGACATCAGAAATCTATGCCGGGAAGATACCGGCAGCGGCGTCCACTATTGACGGAATCATTAGCCGGCTGAAGTTAATTTTTTTCAATACCGAGATATGTTTGATCATCTTACCATTGATTAGAATTTATGTGAATATATATATATAAAAACCGTTTTATTATAAAAGCCTAAATTGGTATCTTTGAATTAAAAGAAAAAAATGTTAAGATGGCTAAACTATTTTACGGCGCAAATAAAACTTTTCATGTCGGCAGCAAGCTATTTTGAAACCGAGCACTACTTTGGTTTCTGCAATAACAATGCGAAAAAAAAACAGAGATAATGTCAGAAGCAAATTACATGTACGTTTGTGACCGAATATTATAAAGCTTATGTAAAACAGCGATTTTGCCAGACATGCACAATTACATGTGACTTGAAAATTTGACATGTCAGATGACAAAAACATGTCGTCTATATGCTCCTTAAGTTCTAAAATGTCATAAAACTTTTCAGTCAAAGTCAAAATTGTAACATTAGCTTAACCATGCACACACAGTATTGGTGGTTTTAGTGAATATGGCAATTTTTTTTTTTCGAAATTTCAAACTGCTCACGTCTAAAAATGTTCCATTTTGTGTAAAAATACAATAAGAAAAGTTTTAGCTCAATCGGACTTTGCTTTCCCGTGCCTAAAGAGCCCCAAAGTTTTAGAAAATAGCGCCATGTTTCTGCTTTAGCTGATGAATGCCATAATTTATTACAATAAATTTACTATCAAATGAAAGGTAATTTTAAAATTCGATGTGTTAAATAAACAGTTCGTACACGAAAGACAACAACCTTTAAATTAATATTTCTCTTAAAATAACATTACAAGCGCCACGTTAAAATCAAATTGGGGACTCCCCGATTTGTAATTTCTGCTTGAACATTTTGTGGTAAATATGAATAAGAAATTAACCAAGTAGTAGTTTCCAGATCCAAACTGGCGACTAGTTCTAGAGATGCCAGATTATTAGAGGAAATAAATGAAGTTGAAATGTGTAAAAGTAGTAGTAATTACATAAATACAAATTTGATAACTTTTTGTTTTTCTTTGCATAATATATTTTTGAAGAAAGTTTGTTAGAATTTAATGTAAAGCCATTAAAATGACCTTTCATTTCATAGTAAATTTATTGTAATAAATTACGGCATTCATCAGCTAAAGCAGAAACATGGCGCTATTTCGTCAAAAACAGTCATTTTCTAAAACTTTGGGGCTCTTTAGGCAAGGGAAAGCAAAGTCCGATTGAGCTAAAATTTTCGTAATTGTATTTTAACACTAAATTGCATAATTCTCGATTTGAGCACCTTTAAAATTCGAAATTCGAAAAACCACCCTAATGCACAGTTTGCTTATTGTGTACGCATCGATAACTTTTTTGGTGCACTTTGTGACATATAACCATGAAAAGTTTAACACGGTTGCATTGTAGAATGCATCTAAAAAGCGAGTTGCGTTGCACGTTGGGTTGAATCATGTTCTAAGTTACTTACTTTTTCTGCAGTTTACTGTCAAAGAGGATTCATTTTTCGTACATTTGCAGAAATTGATAAAAATATAAACTAAACACAATAAAAGTAATTTTTTTATGTTTTAAAATTTAAAAAGCTAACATTTTATGATCTAACTTTAGACATTTAGCCACATAATTGCATTTAGATTTTTTTTTGTCGAAGTATTTTTGTTTTATTTTTCTGTAATGGTTCAAATTTATAGTACCTTTCAGTAACTAAAAATGTTTGTAGTTGTTTGTTTTTAAACTTTATAATAACAAAATAACAACATTTAGGCCTTTATTTTAATAAAAAAAATTTTGCGCAAGCTTGCGCGCCTTTCTTTAAATAAAGATTTTATGAAAAGGCTTGCGCTGTTTGAAATAAAAATTAAAAGAAAATATATGTATTTTGGTTTTGTGTTTCTTTATTATACCCTCTACTACTAGGATTGAATGAGGGTACACTATATTTGTCAATCCGTGTGAGTCATCTTTAGTATTCATCTAAGACGCCACAAAGTATATGGTTACCTAAAACGCAAAAGTCCCTAACTAACAAAAAATTAAAAATCGGGTTTTTTCATTTAATTTGATGTATTGCATAAACACAAATGCCCACAAAAAATTGGTAATCTTTCGACCAACATAAGCGATTTTATTGACAAAACAAAACGGCCCTATCTACAACAGATAAACGCTAAAGAACAACATTGTTAATTGTCAAAACAAATGTTAGGTTTTACAAGGAAAATTAGAATAAAAATTAATTATAAACAGTTTAATGCAATTTATCAATTTATCTTTTTAAATAGTTTTTTTTCTTCTCAAAACGTTAGATATGGCCTTTTGCGGTTTAAATGACGATATATATTCTGGGTCTTTGAGTAATTCTCGATTTGGCATGTCAGTCTGTTGAAAACACGCTGACTTTAAAAGAAGAAGAAAAATTTAATAACTAAGTGCAGAAAGGAAACTATTTCAAAACATTAATTTTGAGATAATCCATTAAAACAGTGAAGTTAATAACAAGAAAGGCAAGTTTTATGTTCTTAGCTCGTAGAGGGGGAACTGACTTTAATTTAAAGTTTTCTAAGATAACACCTTTTACACTTATTTTTAGCAAAACTCAAAAAAGGTACTTGGAGTAAGTGTCATTAGATCCCTCTCTGCATTCAGGGCTAAAAAATCAGAGCAAGTTTAACTTAACTCTCTTTTTGGTTTAAAATGTATTTAAACCAACAAATCTATAAATCACTAAACATCTACCATCTCACTGTGCTAGTTGCAAAATTAGACAAGCCGGGCACATGGCGTTTTAGCATAATTCGGGTACGCTGAATCCAATGGTGCCCACCGTTTTTTTTAGTTTAGCTCTTGTTTTTGAGATATACCGTTATTTCGAAAATGGAGGAGGTTCCACAACATATATTCGCGTAACTCAAAAACGGTTCAGTTTATCGAAATTACTAAAAAATTAAATTCTTAAATTTTGCCCCTGCACAGTGTCTTTAAACACATAAAATTGGGCGTTTAAACTACCAATACAGAACCATATGAATTTAATAAGATTTATCGTAGTGCTGCCACATGTTATTTTTTTAACAACATATAATACATGGGACACTGATTTTTAGTTACTGAGTTTAAACTACATATAAATTAAAGTTTAGTTCAACTAAACCAGCGTTTAAGCCATCAGTGGTTTTTTAGCCATTAGTGATTCAATTTTGGAATGTTTCTAGCTTAAATGGTGGCAGAATTGATAAAAGACTTTGTACAAACTAGTTTTAAAGTAATACAGTCAAACTACCAAATTTCGTGAAGATAGTTCCATAATTTATCATAGATCCCATTAAAACGTAAAAAACGCTGAAACTAATTTCACCACTGCATTGAAATTTAGTCTAATCTATTTTTTTTTACAAGAAATAACTCTAAATATTGATGATTGAATTTTGTGTTGATTGATTCATAATTTACCATGGGTTCTATATAAATTTCCGTTTTGAAAATTATTTTAGTACGGCTTTAATTAAGAAAAAAAAACAAGTAAGAAAGTATAGTCGTTCAAGCCCGACCATATGATACACTACGTCACAGTATATAAGAAACATTTTTTGCAACTGTACCTATTTGGGACATAGTTTTAATAAATGTATAGCTAATTTGGCTGTATGAATAGGGCTCTATCTATTTTTGAAATTTCATTAAAATCGGTTTGATAGTTTCTGAGGGGCAGAAATTGCCCCCTATTTCCTCTCGAGGTCCTAGTTTTTAAAAAATGCATAGCTTATGTGTCCATATAATTATGGATTAGGGCACAAAGACCCTACTCCCATTTTCAATATGCTCCTTTTTCCAATTAGAGCCTATGTTCCAAATTTCATCAAATCATCTCCAAAATTGCGACCTGCACTTTGCGCACAAGGTTACATGGACAGCCAGCCTGCCAGCCATACAGCAGGACAGACATCGTTAGATAGACTCCGAAAGCGATTCTGAGTCGATCGGTATACTGTAAGGACCAAGATTTTAAGGTTTTACACACATCAGCAGAAATCCATTATTATGCCCTTTCCTTGCTAATATTTTTTTTTTTAATTTGATATCCAGTTTTTTTTACTACTTTTTTACTTAGTTTATCCCTAACTTTAAAAAAATCTAACATTATTGCTTGAGTTAAGCGTCACTTTGGATCCGATTCAACCCACTGTGCGTCGTTTGGAACTTAGCCAAGCATATGCATACAATTTCAACTTGATAACTTTTTATTGTTTAGTGTTTATAAGAAGTTCATATGTATTTCATATTTTGACCCTCAAAATTAAAAAAACAGCAATTTATTTTTGCATGCGCTTGAATTAATTTTTGTAACACTTTTTCTACTGCGATTGAGATATTAAAAAACATGAGTTTTGATTGCATCAACAGTTTCTTTAAGCACCAAGCAGTGGCAACTGAACTTTAGTTGTGCGGGTAATGTCGAAAGTTTATTACACCCTACACAGAAAAAATTATTGCCGAATTATTTTCAAACAACCGCTTGTTTGAAAATTTTTTTAATTTCTATAAATATTTTTACTGATTCAATCAATATTTTTGTTTGATTTTTATTTAACCAACAAAAATGTGGACAACTCTTCAAAAATAAAATAAACGCGTTATTGGTGTCAAGTTTTCATAATTTTGTATGAAATATTTAACGCTCTTTAATGTTGTCGTCTTTTTGCATTTTTTTATTTGATCGTAAGCAACACTTCTTTATGTGAAATATAAGAACAACAACAAAAAACACACACAGTCTATTTTTGGACGCTTTAAAAAAGTGCAACTATAAGAAAAACAATAGCAGACACGACATTATAAGAAACAGAATCCCGTATTCAATTTTTTAAAACTGTTTGGTTAAATACATCAAATACAAAAATAGAATGATGACGAAAAACATATCGAGTCGGTCTGCTGCCGTTTTTGGTTACATTTCTTCTTTAGCAAAGGAAAGGATACAGCAACAGAGAGTGATAAAGAAAAACATTGTGTTGTGTGCATAAATAAGACTTCGTTCAAAAATTATTCCAACAAAAAAATGTGTTTCAAAGCCAGTCGGCGGCTCTGCTTTGCCGTCACCTTCTCATACAGTGCTTACTTGTGTGCGCGTCATTGCTTGTGCAAAAACTTTTTTTTTTTTTGATTTTGAATTTCAGTAAACTTTTTGTTTGATTCAGTTAAATTATTTGTTTGAAAAAATTAGTGTTTTTTTTCAGTAAACAAAATGCAAATAAATTGTTTGAATATGCAAATTTGTTTGTAGGACCGATTTCAGACAAAAAATTGTTTGATTCTACAAATTTTTTGTTTGAATTGGAAAAATAATTTTTTCTGTGTATTCGTAGTGAGGGGACCTGATATGACAATATGCCTTTTAATAAGCTTTTGATACACGGCGTTTGCACCAATGACACGAACATTGTTTTTGAGCTTTTAACAAATTATTTGGGTTCAAACGTAAACAATTTTTTTATGTTAATACAATATTTTATTGACTCGTCATACTTATTCCTAAGGATGTGTAGCATATAGCTAAAGGAAAACTTTTTTGTCTGCTGCTTTAAGTTCATGCATGAATATTCAGGCACTGGCTCGTCGGCAATCGGGCAGGTTTAAGAACTTAATGCAGATTTTACAAAACAAAGAACCACATAGCAATATGTATTTTAAAATGCATGCAATAGAAAACGTTACATATATATATAAATTAAACAAGGTATAAAAAAGTAGGCTAAAAGTTAATAAGGAAAAGGTGCACACTATTAGGTAATGAAAAAAATTTTAGTATTGTAAAAATTTTAAAAATAATGTTACTATTTTAAAATTTAACCCTTTCGGTCCTATTGGGATAATACATCCCAGACAATGTTTGATTGATCCGATTTGTTCTTTAAAGTAAAAAATCACGTTTGAAAAGGTCCCAGTCGAACTTTTTGTGTTAGTTTATCAAAGAGGTAACGGTTGCCAATTTTGAGCACATTATTATAAGATTTGTACATAGTTTCGATACTAGTGGGACATATTGTCCCATTTGTATTAAAAAACCGGTTGGGACAATACTCCGAAAAATCCGATTGGGACAATATCTCAGACAATATCTCAGAATAATGGAAGGACTTACGGAAAAACTAATAATGCAAAACATAATAAATTTTTAAGCTTTTTTTAATATGTGTAAACCAGGGACCGAAAATAACAGTTATATTGGAATTTTAAAACAAAAAAAGCATCAAGAAGTAAATGTGGAAAAACTGATTCAAGTATACCATATTGATCCTTATAAACCTTTCTATGATAAAATATATTGATTTTTATAATTTTGATTCTTATTGTGTCGATTAAAATTAACAGTTATTTTTTGATTTTTATTTTTTTGAACAAAAGTAACAGTTAATTTTTAATTTTTTTGAACCACAATAACAGTTATTTTTTTGAACAATAATAGCAGTTATTTTTTGATTTTTATTTTTCAATCAAAACTAACTGTTATTTTTTGATTTTTATTTTTTCGAGCAAAAATAAAAGTTATTCTTTAAAGAAATATACGTGTAATAATAATTTTGTTGACTAAATATTTATTTTAATGTGCATATGAAGTCCCAATATTGATTACACATTAAAATAAACATTTCAAGTCAACAAAATTATTATAACACGTACATTTCTTTAAATATTAACTTTTATTTTTGCTCGAAAAACTAATAATCAAAAAATAAATGTTTTTTTGATTGAAAAAATAAAAATCAAAAAATAACTGTTATTTTTGTTCAAAAAAATAAAAGAATAACAGTTATTTTTGTTCAAAAACATAAAAATCAAAAAATAACTGTTTTCATCTGACTTTTATGAAAAAAGGAATAACTGTTACGGTCCCTGGTGTAAACAGATTTTTCATGTACAATGTTGTTTCTCAAATAAAAAGTCGGACCGAAAGGGTTAAGTAGGTCTGCTTCAATATCAAACATAATGTGAGCAAAATATGTATGTAAATCCAACGCAATAAAAATATTCACCCTACTATGATCATTAAGTCGTTATACAAATTTTGTCATTGATTATCCCTAATTCCACTTTCGCTTCTTTTCTCTAACATGTCACAACAAAAACACTCAAAACATTAATAAATTAAGTTGTTCATCCTTCAATATAATTTATTAATAACAATTTATATTAATGGCTCTTATTCCAAAACTCTTCATTGTAAAGATTTTCTTAAACTAGAATGTTAATTCATTTTTAATTGGACACCCGGTATTAATAAGTATAAAATAAATTTGGAAATTATTAACGTAGGTCAGTGGCCACATAAAGAAGAGGTAAAAATAAAGTTAAACTACGAGAAATTGAGAAAAGAATAATAGGGCTTTCATATGTATTTGGCGTGATATTTAGAAACTAAGGGATAAAGTTTTTAGATTTTGTACAGTCAATATTTTATTTAAAGGTAATACAAGTAATCTTTAATACTTGTATTTTCTTCTTCTTGTTTCAAAACTGTGTCTCTATTTCTTTTGATTTTTATTTTACTTTGTACTCTTCCACCACAACAATTAAAAATGTATAATTATTTATTAATAATAATACGAAATTAGAAAATTTCACAACTTTATTTATTTATAATTTCCTTAATATCAATTTTTGCAATTTTTTACGCCTTTTTTTTTTGTTTGTTTATCACTTCTTTTTTACCTAACCTTAATAAAGTTGTGAAGTTTACTAATGCTCTTTTAAGTTTTATTTTCTTTTAACTTACTTTTTTCGATCCATCGATTAATGGCCATTCAGCAATTGGTGATCAATATAATAGAAAGAGACATTCATAAATTCTTTATATCGTTGAATAGAATGTTTTTTTCTGGTAATTGATGTAATTCTGCTTATTTTACATAAGCAGTTTAATGGCCTTACTCATAAAAAATATTTCAGGTTAATAACAGGTTTATTAAACGAATTTCCTATGGAAATCTGTTTAATGAACCTCTTATAAATCAATAATACTTTTAATGAATATTGGGGTAGATATTTAGGGTCTTCCTTAAACATGTAAAATACTTTTTTTATATTATTTTGGGTTTGTATTCAAATTGAATTTTTTTGTGATTTGATTGGATATAGATTATTGTAAAAGGTGCAGTTTCATCAGTTTCTTAGCATTTATGTAGGAAATCAAATGTATTTTTTCTTCAGCTTGTTTTGTACTTAAAGCGTGGTAATTAAAAGTTGGTGGTTCACGATGAGGACTTATTATACCTTAATATCTGATTTATAGCCGATGAGTTTGGTCTACTTCAAGTGGCCTTTATCAGTTTCCTGCTATTTTTAGAGGAATGTGGAAGCTTTAACTAGGACATGGCTTCTTGTCTAGAAATCTGGAAAAGAAATGTTTCTTAAAAATTTGCTTAAACTCTTCCCAATATTTTCGTTTAATTTTACCCAGGATTCTAAAAAATAACTGCTTCCCAAAAGGTGTTTTCTGGATTCCTTGTACTTCGCAATTATTGAATTTATATACCAATTTTTATAAGAAACTTAATTTGTCTCCTGTAGATCAGATTATAGTTAAGGTGTCTGTTTAGCTCTTCTTAAACTTTTCAAGAAAAAAAGAACGTGGTCTAAAATAGCCTCTTTATATATGATCAGCTTCAACCTATACTTATAGTGTTTTCTTTTCTACAAAAAAATGTGACATTTTATTTAAAAATATGCAATTTGTCTGTTTCTTAAAAATTTGCTCCCGAAAAGGGTTGCAGTTTTAATGACAAACAACATTGTAAGATCTGACAACCGTCTGTGCGAAGCTTTACTTATTTAATATAATTATACACTATATTAATTTTTTCATTAAAAGCGATAATTTGTCAACATTTTAAATAAAATAATAAAAAAGAGAATTGTGAAATTTATTTGTAATATTTAAACACATATTCTCATTACTTAACATACATATCAACATACGAAATTCAACATATAGTGTAGTCACAAAAATTTTATGCTATCTTATATGATGAAATACCATTTGCAGTAAGATACTTTGGGCCAAATTTAATCTTAATAGCAACATGATTAAATGGTTTATGGACATAAAGAATATGTGATAATATAGACCGATTCTCACAATTTACAACGTATTTACCAAATTTTGCCAAATTTTCTAAAAACTGCTACTTTTACTTTCCTCACAAGGTTTACACGGACAGACAGCCAGCCAGATGGACGGACGGACACGAAAAGATCACTTTGAAAAGTGTCTCTGATCGATCGGCTTACTAAACGATGCGTCCAGATTTCTATGTATCAGCACAAATTTATATAAATGCTTTTTTCTTTATTTTTGCATATACAGTACAATACGTATATAAGAAAGCCTAAAAATGCACCGATTTTCTTTCTTATATGCGAGCTTTCTTATAAAGAAAACACGCATATAAGAAAGATACTTTCTTATATCTGTAACACACATATAAGAAAGATATTTTCTTATATCTGTAACAAGCATATAAGAAAGATATTTTCTTATATACATCAGTAACAGAATTTAATATGTAATTAATATGTAATTGAAATAAAACTGTTTAATACTAATACATGGTACACATCATTTTGTACTTAATTTCGTTTATTTGTCGTACAAATATAAAAATATGTATAAGTACACAACTAAAGACAGAAACATAACAAAAACAAAACAGGTGATTGCACTTCACTTAAAATCACATTTGATAAAAAAAGTAATTTGGTAAAAAAAATATTAATTCATAGTTTTAAAATAAGATTTGATAAAAAATCGGTAAGAAGAATGAATACTAAGTGCCTATTTCACGATGTCACTCGAACGTTTACGTTCGCACAAATAACATATAAAACAAAAACAAAATTCAAAAAATTGTTTTTGTTTTATATGTTATTTGTGCGAACGTAAACGTTCGAGTGACATCGTGAAATAGGCACATAGTTTAAAAACATGTGTTTACTTAAAAAATACTATGAAGTAACACTGAAAAAATCTTGAATTTTCTTTTGGACGAGCTCTTTTTCATGGGTTCTAAAGAGAATGTCTTCTAATTTACAAATAGAATCGTTACCTTCGCCAATGTCCAGATATTCTTTGAGAATAAAGAGAATATATGTATACTACTTTCTTATACATGTACCATTATCTATGGAATGATCATAATTTTTCTTCAGAATTTGTTTCTTATAGAAGAGTTTTTCTTATAAGCGAGTTTCTTATATGAGGATTATTTAGCACGCAGATATATACAAATGAGCATGGTGTATGAAGATGTCTTTCTTATAACCGAGTTTTTCTTATAAGCGAGTTTCTTATATGCGTATTGTACAGTATATAAAACTTTAAAGTTTAGAATAACATTTATCTTCATCGAAAACTTGCTTTAGCTTACAATTGTAGAGTAAAAATTGAATGAAGATGGCGAAATTAAGGCAACAGAAAATTAATCTGTTAACCAGAATTTTAAGCAATTTTTTTTATTTGCTGAACATGTATTAAAATATGCTTCAAAACCGTGAAATATGTGTGCAATAAAAATGCAGCAATAGCTAAAATATGCAGACTATTTACAAACAAATCGATACCACAATTCATAAAAGGCTCTAAAACGGATAAATAAATTGTTTCCGCCTTCATTGGTCGAATAGGAAAAACCATGCAATTGCATATTTACGCTGTTGTTAGTAGGATATGACAGGACATCTTAAAAAGCATTACAGATGAAATTTAAGGCAGCAAATCCCATTGTTTTTTATTGCTATCTCTTTAGATTAAGCTGATACTTGTAAAAAGTCTTAAGTCTTAACTTTTTTTACATACATCGAAGCTAAGGGCTATTTTAATAAATACGTTTAATTACCCCACTGAGGTATTTAAACGTATTCGCTTAATTAATTCAATGAGGTAGTTGAACGTATTATTATAATTACCTCAACGAGGAAGTTAAGCGTATTCGTTTAAATGCCTACCCCGCATAATTAGCCAAAAATGTTGGCATTTTTGACGAGGTAATTAACCGTGGAATACTGTAACCTAAAAACTAAAAATCAAGAAAAGAATTAATTTAAGACTAATTACAAAATTTAACTGATGTCTGTTGAAGCTTTTGTTTTGCAATTTTGTATTTTAAAGTATCAAATATTAGGATTGCGAAATATTGTCAAATTAAAAGTATGCAGTTTATTGAACTTTAAGTTTAATGAATAATTGTTATTGCAAATTAGCAAAAATTAAGTTTGTTGAACCAAAGTGTGTTTTTATAGAGTGACACAAGTTGAAATCATAATAAAACAAGGAAATATATTTTTATTATCAATGAAGCGGGCTTTATTGAAAAGAAAAATTTTATGAAATTCATGTTTCAATAGGATTTCTGCCATGTGGCCGCCACGGATGGCGCGTAGAAGGCGCAATCAGGAACATGAATTTTCAACAACTTTTCGCATCCTGACCATCATCGTTTTTAAAGACATATGGTCCAATGACTCCTCCAGCCCATAAAGCGCACCAAACAGTAATTTTCTGTGGATGTAATGGTGTTTTGACAAAAGCTTGTGGAGTATCCTCACTCCAAATGCGACAATTCTGCTTATTTACGTACCCATTCAACCAGAAATGGGCTTAATCGAAAAAAAAAATTGAATAGAAACTCAAAATTAAAATCAATTTGTGATTCAGCCCATTCGCCGAATCGTCTTGATTATAAATTTCAACAGATTGCACGCGTTGATCTGATGTAAGTCGATTCATAATAAAATTTCAAAGCAAAATAAACAAAAACCAACTATCAGCTGTTAAATGAGTGCTCAAATAAAGCAGTGATACCAACTCAAAGTTGTGACACTCTAAAAATAAATGAAAATAAAAGTAAAATGAATACTGTATACTCTTGTTATTGTTGTCAATTAATGGGTAGGGAATGTTTTGATAAAAGCCTTCTCTGTGAGCTGTTTTTATTCCAAGCTTTGGCTAATTTTTTTGTGTCCAGGCTTCCTTTTTTTTACCTCTTCAATAAGTTTTTTCTTCATAATTAACAAATTTGTTTAAATAACTTTTTTTCTTTTGTCAGCTTATTACTTGTCAAAAAGCAAAGTAAACCAATATTCTGCCGCAAACGCGGAAAAATGTTTTTTATGTAACTTGTTCAATGTAAAAACACAAAAGCGTGCTATGTACTTCTACCTTAAGAATTAAGGTTGCTTGAGCCGACTGTTAATGTAATGCAATGAATTGTAACGTACCGTACCGTACCGTAACGTACTTTATTTTTTTTAATTTGTATTTAATATCTCTCGCCTTCTATTCAACTCTTCAATCCACTGTTCTTTACCCAATCGTTAACAAACTTCTTATTAAATGTTTTTATATACAAAGGAACCAATTTGGCCCATTCGTTTACTTTAGGCCAGATTACACTATCTCACAAGTCTTACGTATTCCATAACACTTTGTGAGATAGAAATCTAATGAGTTTTGTTGCGACTGTCAAAAAATCTAATTTAACATGACAGTTTGTGTTTACACCAGCACACAAAGTATAAACACTCACACATGAAATAAAATGCAACCCTGATGCAATGAAAAGTATTATTGTTTAGAAATTTTTCAAAAAACGATGAAGTCGTATGGGATGTCAAACTTTTTTCATAATACTTGTCATTTTCGTGACTTATTGCATTCACACTATCACACTTTGTCATATTACTTGAGTTTTTGACATGTATTAATACAAAGTATAATATGTAGTGTAATCTAGCCTTTAAGAGTTCACTTGAATTTTTTTAACACCTTAATACATGAACTTGTCTAGGAAAATGCAAATTTTGGAAATATTATACATAATCGAACAATTGACAAATTAGCTTCAAACTTTGCAGATATTTTGTAAGAAAAAACAGAAACTTTTTTGACCGGTGCTCATTGATATTAAGTGATGTTGCAAACATGGCCACCCTAATGTATACGTTTGCATTGAACTTAGTTGTCTTTTATAGAATAATTAAACTCATATTTTTTTTTAAATGCCCTCAATTTGGGGTCAAAACCTCAAAACTGGCAGCCTTGATTAAAGGTTTTAGCCGGGAACCCTCTCACTTCTCCGTTTACCGTCCAAAATTCCTAAAAGAGGACTAAGTCGAGGTCCTTCTCAACTCTAACTGCCATCAGGTGGCTTTAGGCATGCCTTCTCTAGCATAATTGATCCTTCCTCCGTGATGACAAGCGTAAGTCAAGTACTGTTATACTCATCCATCAGGATATTGGGGTTCTGTCTCTTCAGACATCCAAGTATTTTCTGTCCGTCAGAACCTACCTTCGGTAACCAAATTTTTGCCCGTGGTTTCTTTGGAATTTCTTCGGCGGGATTAGCTTAAGACTTAAACCATCCATCCCACGCATCGTTAATTTTAGCGAAAACTTTCCTAAGGCGTCCAAATATTTGATTACTCTGAAGACCCGGTGAATCTCTCCAGATTCAAAACGAGGTGAAGGACTATCCTAATTGGAGACAACGTGCTCCATAACAAACTCAGCCAATTTGGACTCAATCTCACCCCATGCTGTTACCACAAGGATAAGATGACCACTCCTGTCATTTGCTAAGGCCACTAATAGATGGTCTTTACCACTACGTTAAAGGGACTGCTTGTATTTGTAGAGCTCAATCGTCCTGGAGTGGCCACCTTGTCTCAGATTTTTCTCTGTTTTGGCAGCTTATCACTCTCTGCCTGAGAGCGATACCGGTTGGACTCTTCTTGAGCGGCCTTGGATGTGCTGGCCATGTTGTCCTTAAACTAAAGGTACTATTCTACCACGGACTGGTATTTGACCCGATCTTCTTAGCGATCTTGGTGAGAATGGATTGCGCCTTATTGCAACTTTGTCTGAGGATATCACCTGGAATTTTCCTCTTTTTTTTTTGTTTATTTTCTTGCTGGATTGTCCATCAGACTAGACGGTCGGTTGAGCGAGTTTTGTCTGGTTTCTTATTGGCAGTGGCGTGCTTTGGCTATCACATACACTGCCGGCGAGTCCGATCAAGGTCTCTTGACTAGAGGCCAGAAGATCGTCCTCAGATGAGACATTTCTCTTATCTTGTTTTTTCATATATTTTTCTTTGTTTTTTAAATTTTCTTTAATTTTTGGTCCCACGAGTAGGCACGTAAGGGGATGGACCATCCATGCAGTGACGGCATACATGGACTAGACTACAACTTACAACCGGCCGGTGTCCAAGCAACGGAGGGGAGCTGTTCGCGACTAATCTTCTTTAACTACTAACAAGTCATTCAGGTTCTCAGCACTACTACCAACCACCTTTACCTTACAAGTAAAGGAAAAGGGATGGATAGCCATTAATTGCGAAGGCCTTTGAGTAGTAAACCCTGTACTCCCTTGAGTTGTGACTAGTTACAGTGCCGACAAGTCACTCAATGTTGCAGGGCACAAACTAGTTGCCATAGCCTACGCTTAAGCCACCACATCACAAAAATTATGTTTCGCCGATATCGATGCCGATGAGCATTTTGAATTTGAATTCAAGTTAAAATTAACAAAACTCAAGTCGAGTAATTTGTTTTGTTGTACAAAATAACAGTGTTAGTGATTATTAATATTTAGAATTATATAAATTAAAAGATTTTGTTATTCGTGCTTAATTCCCAACTTTTATTCTTGATAAAAACACTGAAATTTATTGTTGATGGGATAAGCTATTCCTATGCGAATTTCACTGGTTGCTTAGGCCAGATCGTCAGGAAACTTCATCCATAAAGATTTTAGAAAAACTAAAGATATTAAACCAAATAAAACTGTTAAGCGTATAAGACTTATATGAACAGTTCTACTTGTAATAATATCAAAGTTTAAACAAACACATCAACAATAAACAGTGGGTTTATCTCATCTTACATTCCCCACTACAATTGATTGGAATTCTTCCTACATTAATTGTAGTTGTAAGTAGGTTAAGAAAAAACAAAATGCAAAAAACAACTTGCTAAAGCATGTTGCCAGTTAAGTTTTTTTAAGGTTAAAAAAAAAACAGAGAATAAAATTTGAATTCATTATAAAATTAACAAAATGTAAAAAATTTTTGTGCAAAACTAACAGCGCAAGAATTTATTAAATTACATTTCTGAACCCTCGAAGAATATTTCAATCATAACGAAAAAACGTCTTATTGAGCTACTTAACATGTCTCTGCGTTCCGAAAGTGTTGAACACAGGGTCAACATTGCAGGTGATACAAGCTCAGATAAGTCTTAAAGAACTGGCCTTTGGAGTATTTGTAAAAAATGTATAAGATAATCCGAGGGGATGAGCCTCTTTGCAGTGATTCTGCTAGAGAAAGATACCCTTAGATCTTTTATTATTTCTAGAGTCACAAATCCATTTGTATACGGTCGCAATGACATATTTTACCCAAACTTAAAAAACAGCGCACAAATTCTTAAGTTTTAAAATTAATTCTGTCGCATCTAAAAGACTATTTTCCACTGCAGGTCTGGTTCAAACGGACCTGCGAAATCGTCTATTTCCGCAAAAGTTGAGAAAACTTGGGTTTTAAACAACAAATCTTGTTAATGTCAATTTTTAATATTAAAAATTAAATTTTTACGCTGTTATTTTTGTAAAAAAAAATATTATACTTTGTTATTTTATCATGATTTCTAATTAAATTCTTTGTTTTTTAACATCAAATTTCACCAAGTTGAGCTGGAAATCGAAAACGTAAAACGCAAGAATTTTAAAAGTCCTTTTCTCTGTAATTCTGTAATAAAAGTATTTTATGACAAATATTTCTCTTTAAGACAGAATTTTTTATAAATTTTTATTATAAAAATAAGATTAAAAGTGTATTAAAAGCAACTTCCAAATTCATGCGTTTTCGATTTCCAGCACACCCTTGATAATTTACCTTATATTTTAAAATACGCGTCGAACAAGTGAACATTTACATGAAAACAAAAACAAAACACACACACTTCTAAAATCAAATAACCGCGAGAGGTATAACGCGTTTCTTTCCCTTTTAAAAACTGTAAATTTTGTATGATAAACAAAAACCATTTTTGTCAATTTGGTTTTGCTTTCATGTAAACGTTCACTTATTCGACGCGTATTTCAGAATAGCCATGATTGTTAAATTGAAGTTAAAGTAATAGTTAGTGTTAGTTAGTGTTAGTGTTAATTGGTAAAATTTGCCGTAAATCTTATTAAATTAAAAAAAAAAATAACCTCCGTCACTGTCATTTCGTATAATAAAAAATTACTCTACTTGAGTTTTGTTAATTTTAGCAACATTCGTATCGGTATCGACATCGGCAATATTTTATTTTGAGTATCGTATCGGCAAAAAGGCGTATCGTTACATCCCTTATTTTATACAATACATAATTCCTAACACCTAGTGGTGGTGGAAATACCTAAATAAATTGATTTTATTAATTAGTTTCGAATTCAAATTTCAATTATTCATTTTAATATATTTTACAAAAACTTTTATAGAATCTTAAAAATAAACCAATAACTAGTTTGCTTTATTCAATTACAATATTAATTATTTTTTTTAGTTTAAATCAACTAAGGTTACTGAATAAAATATAGATTTAGTTAGTTTTTCATTATTTTTTCCAAATTTTTTTAATATACAGAAAATATTAATGAAATACAAAACAAAAAAAAAAATAATAAGAACTAACGACTATGAAATAGTGTCGTCAGTCAGTGATATCTAATATCATGATTAATAAGCATTTATAAATTTATCTTTAAATAAAATTAATAAATGAATTCTGCAATTAACTCCTTTCTATAATCGATTGCATCTATTATGTAAAGAAATAAACAAATCAAATTATAATTTACATTATTTAATATATTTACGACTTCATTTTCTGTTAAAGTTCGTTTTCCGAAGCATCGCAAACGGACATGGCAAAGAATTGGGCATTTAGCCAACAAATTAAAAAGAGTTTCAGGTTCTTTAATATTGCATAATGAACATAATTTCGCCCCTTCCTGTTGTTGGAATCTGGTAGCATTAAGTTCAACAAGGTCGCGCCTAGCTTTAAATATCCAGCTTACTATATTTACATTAGTAAAATTTTCAAAATAACCCTGAGCATAGCTAAGTTGACTGTAAAATCGTGTTTTTTTGATGCTTTCTGGAGAATCTTTCTTAGTTGAGCATTCTGAAACTCTTATTATATTGCACTCTCTATCCAGAATAAGTGTCTTTGTATTAATATTTTTGTTAATTGTTTCGGGAGACGGCTGTTTTTATATTTAAAAAGTGTTTTTATGATATATCTGAGATGCAAATCTAATGCTGGGACACTATGCAACGCATTGACGCAATCTAGCAAATTAAATTCATTTTCGTTCATTTTTTATTCATTCCAGATTGCATCAGCATCAAAACGTATGACCATTTCCAAAACAGGTTTCTAACATGAGTACATAAGTTGGTGTAAAACATCAACTTCCTAAAACTGCGAAAACCCCCAGACTTGAGCACCATGTGATTGGATAGCCCTACAATCAGACTGATGCAAAATCCATTTCGACTTTAAAAATATTTCTCCTTTTCCTAGAAAATTATTTCAGGTAGCATTAATGTTGTTTTTTGCAGAAATATTTCTTTTTCTAAATGTTTGCGGAACGACATTTTTGGTGTACGTGTTACTCCTTCTGGATTCTGGCAGTCGTCATCGAGTACTTTCTCGATTCGAAAGCAATTTAATATCTAATTATTTCAGTCAATACTGAACGAATCGGAATTAATTTTTCAGTGTTGTAAAGCATTAATTTGAGTTTCACAATACGGAAAAAATAATTTCGATCGACCAAAAGAATTAGAAATAAAATTCCTTTCGAATCGAGAAAGTACTCGATCACGACTGCCAGAATTAGGCCCCTGTTCATGCATAGATATTCTTCCCCCTTTACACAGAAAAAATTATTTTTCCAATTCAAACAAAAAATTTGTAGAATCAAACAATTTTTTGTCTGAAATCGGTCCTACAAACAAATTTGCATATTCAAACAATTTATTTGCATTTTGTTTACTGAAAAAAAACACTAATTTTTTCAAACAAATAATTTAACTGAATCAAACAAAAAGTTTACTGAAATTCAAAATCAAAAAAAAAAAAAAGTTTTTGCACAAGCAATGACGCGCACACAAGTAAGCACTGTATGAGAAGGTGACGGCAAAGCAGAGCCGCCGACTGGCTTTGAAACACATTTTTTTGTTGGAATAATTTTTGAACGAAGTCTTATTTATACACACAACACAATGTTTTTCTTTATCACTCTCTGTTGCTGTATCCTTTCCTTTGCTAAAGAAGAAATGTAACCAAAAACGGCAGCAGACCGACTCGATATGTTTTTCGTCATCATTCTATTTTTGTATTTGATGTATTTAACCAAACAGTTTTAAAAAATTGAATACGGGATTTTGTTTCTTATAATGTCGTGTCTGCTATTGTTTTTCTTATAGTTGCACTTTTTTAAAGCGTCCAAAAATAGACTGTGTGTGTTTTTTGTTGTTGTTTTTATATTTCACATAAAGAAGTGTTGCTTACGATCAAATAAAAAAATGCAAAAAGACGACAACATTAAAGAGCGTTAAATATTTCATACAAAATTATGAAAACTTGCCACCAATAACGCGTTTATTTTATTTTTGAAGAGTTGTCCACATTTTTGTTGGTTAAATAAAAATCAAACAAAAATATTGATTGAATCAGTAAAAATATTTATAGAAATTAAAAAAATTTTCAAACAAGCGGTTGTTTGAAAATAATTCGGCAATAATTTTTTCTGTGTACGAAACATTACCATTTCTGATTTACATAAATTAACTTCCATGTTGTGCAGTAAATTTCTAGATTGTTAATCATTTTTTGCATGGTATTTATATCCTCTGATAATACAACGTTGTCATCAGCGTATAACCAGACTCTTTTACTTAAGTTCCCTATATTTACTACTCCATTAAGATCCTTTTGTATGTCATTTAAATGTGGGAGATAAAAACATCATTGTTTTACTCCCGATGCCGTATCAAATTTTTCAGCTAGTACTTCTCCAGTCCACACAGTAAAATTTGTTTTGCCGTACACACTTTTATTATTTTGATCGATATGCCTTTATCATGAAGCTTGTATGACAGATTTTCTAGATATTTTATCAAAGGCAGCCTTACAATCTAAAAAAAGGCATTTGAAATTCTGTAATGACATTAACTTTTGTTTATTAAGTCTGTGTTTTATACCTCCCATAAATATTTATGCTATGGAATTCATGAAAGAAATTCCGCGATGATTGTTTGCCAAGTTTTTATCCCCTTTTTTAAATATTGGAAAAATTATACTGGTAATAAACTTTTCATCTAACTTAGCACTTTCCAATATTATATTATAAGGTTTCGTCTATAAATATATCAATCGCATAATTCATAAAGAACACGATCTTCACCTGAAGCCTTATTATATTTCGATTTGGCTAATACATTGGGGCATATTTAAAATTTGAGGAGGGTTCAACAAACAACAGAAATAATCACCCCTATTATGAAAGTCGACGTCGACACAAGACGACGGAACCTGAACAGTAATGGTATTTTCTGAGACGTTGTTGACAATAATCGATAACTATTGACATTCAATTGATATTTTCTAAGGCGCTTTTAAGTCGACGTCGAGTAGAATTGTCCCTGTTTTAGTCGACAGGAAATTTTGCGACGCCTCAAATGAAAGTGAAAGACAATTTAAATGAAATGTAAACATATTTATTAAATACGTTTAAAATAAAATATGCAAATTTAAAAGAAGTTATGGGCACAAATTTTATTAGTAAATTTAACGCGAAAATTGCGAAAATTCGGAAAAGTTTGCTAAAATAGCGAAAACTCGCCAACATTTTAAATATAAGAAGATTGACTCAGAGAGCCAAAATTGCGAAAATTCGGAAAAGTTTGCAAAAATAGCGAAAATTCGCTAACATTTTCAATATATAAAAAAAGCCATAAAATTGATTAAAAGTCCCTAAAACTATAAGGAATGGTAAAAATTCGGTAAAAATTGCAAACTTAGCGGAAATTTGCAAAAATTTGCTAACAGCGACATGATAGCAAAGTCTAACTAATGTTTATTAAAAATCGTTAAAGCTGTTAAGAATCAGAAAACTTATAGGAAAAAATTGCTTCTATCGCGAACATGGCTTAAATTCGCGAAAAATATCTTTTATCGAAAACATGGCAAAAATTCGCGAAAAAATTTAAAAAAAACTCTATCTACACTTTATTTGAAATAGCTAAGTCGGTTAAAAAAAATGTGTCGGAAAATAGCATAAATAGCGTTAAAAAGTGAGCTATAACAAAAATAATAAAAAAATAATTAGAGATGGAATTTTATTTCAGTCAAATTTTCGATAACTAGTCGACGTCGACACAACATTCTTATAAAATACCAATTTAACGTCGAAGTGATGTAGTCGTCGACTTGATGTGACAACAATTTAAAATTAATGTCGACGTCGACGACGACTTTTATAATAGGGGTGAATGTTTTAAAATATAGATTTTATGGTAATTATTTTTGAATTTAATCAAGTAACACATTGTTTGAAATCGTACGTTGTTTTTTTTTATAATATTTTTAATTAAATTAATCATTAAATAAGAAAAAAATCACCATATTCAATTTTACAAATTTTAACGTTTTCTAACATTATATTCAACTTTTAAATATTAAATTAATTATAAAACTTTTGTTTGTAAAACTCTTTTAAAGACTTTTTTTTAATAAATAGCTATAAAAAGAATGTATCTTTTAATTTTCAAAAACCCCGAAAAATCCCGGCATTTGATTTTTTGAAATCCCGAATCACGGGATTTGTGAAAACCAGTCCCGATTGGTAACCCTCATTGTGATACCACAAGGGTTTAGAAGAATATTCAATAGAGTTAAAAAAAAAAATTTAGTTTAGAAAAATATTCAATAGAGTTAAGAAAAAAAAAATTTTATTTTTCAAAACTCGCGAAAAAAAAGTTTTGCTCTGAAAAAAAAGAAAAATTGTATTTAAAAGAGTTGAAAAAAAAAAATATCAAAATACATTAGTATTGAAAATTTGAATCGCGGATACGAGCGCCAACTTTGAAAACCGGCTATCACCATAATGGAAACGTAACTTTGTTATATAAGCAAATACAATTTTTGCTTATTAACAGCTTTGTTTAAACAAAACTGTAAACAATATTTAGAAGTACGGTGAACTCGCGAAAACGTGAACTAATTTTTACCAAGGGTGTTCACGTTTTCGATTGTGAAAATTTTAGAAAAAGTTAAGGTCGAAATAATATCTCAATTATTAAGATTGGATAAAAAAATTAAAATTTTTCATTTATTCACTATACAAAAATAAAATAAAATAAAATAAAATAATTAGTATTGTGGTTATTTTGTTGAACTATTTATGGTTTTTAATCCAAATTTTTAATATTTTTAAAAAGAAGGACAAAAGGAAAGGACAAAAAAGTGTACTTTGGACTTCAAGAAGAATTCTTGACAAAAGTACGAAAAAACGGAAGTAAGGGAAAAATATGTGAAATCAATTAAAATGGATAATCATTCGAGAAAGCATACTTCGATCTACCAAAGGTTAAAATACAATTTTGGTTTAAGGATTGATGTTTGACTATTGACGTCAGCAGCCGTCGATGGCTGCGAGTGTAAAACGGCAAATCCATCTGAGGAGATCGAGTGGTTGCGATCGGAACATGTCATGGTAACCTGCCGGCCTGGGTTCGAGCCCCGGCCACGGTCAAGAATGAAAGATTATCAGGAACAATTTTAATTGATTTTCATGTTGTAAAATTCCTTTCTTCATAAAAATAATTTAATGAAAATTAAATTTAATGAACTTAAGCCTAATTAAAAATATATAAAATAAAATATTTATACTTTTTCACTTCTAAAAAACAAAACACTCAAATACTATGTACTAATGCTAGAAACACAACTGGGACGAACGACGAATTATTCGCAACGAATATTGCAGGGAACAATAGCTTCTATTGCGAACTTGGCTAAAATTTGCAAAAATGGCGAAAATTCGCGAACATGATAAAAGTCGCTTATATCGCGAACATGGCTAAAATTCGCAAAAATTGCGAAATTGAAAAAAAAACGCAAAATTTTTTTGAAAATCGCTAAATCAGTTAAAAAAATTTAAATATCCGATAATAACAAAAAAAGTAGCGAAAATTCGCGAAAATTTTTCATTTTTCAAAGAACCCATAAAATTGATTAAAAGTCCCTTAGACTATTAGGAATGGCAAAAATTCGTTAAAAATTGCCAAATTAGCGGAAATTCGCCAAAATTTGCTAACAGCATGATAGCAAAGTCGACTATTTATTATAAATCGTTAAAGCTGTAAAGAATCATAAAACTTACAGGAACAAATCGCAAACATGGCTTAAATTGCAAAATTTGAAACAAACCCAAAAACTAATTTAAGTTTGCTAAATTTAATAAAATTTATTGTTAGTTAAAAAAGATAAAAATGTTTTTATAATCAAGCGTCTAAGGTATTTATTTTTATAAATTACATTTTAAAATATTTTTGTTATTGCCAAATGAAAAAAAATAATAGAAACTTTCATGTTAGCCAAATAAATAAGAAGCTTGGCTAAAAAAGAAGCCCAAAAATTATTGACAATTTATGAACATAAATGTTAGTGCAAATTCTTTCTTCTCTTCTTTGCGAAAAACCGATAATTTTTTTTGGTTTAAAATAATGCTGGTTCGAATAATCAAAAGCCATAATGGAGCTGATTTTATCGGAGAAAAAATAAAAATCATGACAGTTAAAAAATTATATGAAATATAATCGAAAACAATATAATTACCGATTGAGAAATGAGACGAAAACGACTCAATAATGATTATAAAAACTACCATTAAATTGATCAAAAAGGAATCAGAAAATTGTATCACAAATGATTCTTTCAGATGATTCATTGGTAGGGTACCATTATTTCACAACGAGAGTATCATTTATGATTGAAAAATGAGCTCATACACGGGTATTTTGCTCTTGAAGCTGGTTCCTAAATTTTTTTTTTTTTTTTTTCATTATTTATTTATTGAATCTTCATAAATTAAATATGAACTAACAATAATTAATCAAATCTTATTCTAATAATTTATTTTATGTCCTGCCAGTGCCAGACAAAAATTTTCTTCATCACGGGTTCTGTTCACATATGTAGGTGTTTATCGCTCATCTTAATGGGTTAGTGCTGCAGTGTCTCTTCTTCTTAAGCGAGTGTGGCCACTATCATTTAAAATATTTCGAGCTAGTGGATTAGGGTGCAACTCTAGCCTTTTTAAATATTTTACCGCATACTTCGTAATAATAGTCCTTACCAGTGGCACATTGAGATCCTTGTGGATATTTGAGTTTTTAACATACCAAGGGGCAGCTGTGATTATTCGAAGAAGTTTATTTTGGCGCCTTTGAATTTTTTCGATATTTGAAGCCGAGGCAGTGCCCCATAGTTGAATACCGTAGCTCCATATTGGCTTTAAAATAGAGTTGTAAAGTAGTAGTTTGCAATCGAGACTAAGAACAGAATTTCTTCCAATAAGCCAGTTAATTTGAATTGCTGTTAGTTTCATTTGGGTTAATTTTGCTTCTATATGGCATTTCCATGTTAAACGACGATCTAGATGAATACCGAGATATTTGACATGCGATTGTTGAGGCACTAGTTGATTATTGATTTTAATAGGGGGGCAAGTTTCCCGACGCAAGGTGAATGTTATATGTACGCATTTTTGCTCATTGACCTTTATTCTCCATTGTTTTAACCACAGTTCTAGTTGAAATATATGATCCTGCAGGTATCGAGATGCTTCTCGACTGATCTCGTGTACGCTTAGGAAAGCTGTATCATCAGCAAAAGTTGAGGTTAGGGTGTAATTATTTGTTGGCATGTCCGAGGTATATATAAGGTAAAAAAGTGGGCCCAGGATGCTTCCCTGAGGCACTCCAGCTTCAATTGGCTGAGGAGAACTTAAAAAATCACCTTCTTTAATAATAAATTTTCGACCGACCAAGTAGCTTTCTAGCAGCTTGTGTGTGTTAACCGGTAGGCTTAGCTTCAATTTATGTAACAAGCCTACATGCCAGACGTTATCAAAAGCTAGAGAAACATCGACGAAGAGAGCGGAGCAATATTTTCTTTCTTCAAAGGCTTTTATTATGGCGTTTACTATTCGATGGGTTTGTTCAATTGCGCTATGTTCTCTTCTGAAGCCGAATTGATGGTTAGGTATCATTTAGAATTGGGGTTAATTTTGACGCTAAGAGCTTCTCAAATAGCTTTGATATATTAGACAATAAGCTAATAGGCCTATATGACTCAACTTTTGTGTGATCTTTTCCTGGCTTTGGTATCATCTTTACTAAGGAGACCTTCCATTCTTGAGGGTAGTATTCAAGTCGTAAAATAGCATTAAAAATATAAAGAATAATTTTCTTTGCTATGCGAGGTAGCTCCAAAAGCATTTTGTTGCTTATCTTATCAAAACCAGGGGCTTTCTTGGGGTTTAAGTTACAAATAGCCTTTTCGATTTCTCTCATCTCAAATCTTAGGGGAACAGCTGCTCTAGCAGCAACAGGTGGTAACTCGTCCGCTATGTCGTCAGATATATTTGGGGTAAATACGTTTTTCAAATGATTTACAAACAGGTTTCCTTTCTCATTATCATTTCTTGCCCAACTTCCATTCAGGTTTCTTAATGGTGGTTTCATGATAACTGGCCTTTTTAGATTTCTGGCTGCACGCCATAATGAGTAGTCTGATTGTGGTGTTGCATCCAGGTCCTTAAGATATTTTTCCACGGAAGCCGTTTTCCGGGACTGCAGTAATTTTCTTAGCTTTTTTGTGCACTCTTTGAATAAGTTCTTAAGTTGGGGGGATCTGTGCAATTGCCACTCTCTTCTCACTCTCCTTTTTTCATTCAAGAGGCGCTCGACATCTGTAGAATATATTTTATTATTATAAGTTTTTTTGAGGGTTTTGCAGGAATGTTGAACCGCTAGTTTAAGATAACTGTCAAAATTGGCAATAGAAAGATCCACATTCTCCGGTGTGCAAAGCGGAATATTTTCTGTGCAATGGGTACTGAGATATTTTTTATATTTTAGCCAATTTATTTGTGTAGCTGACGTCGCTATGTAACTAGAGGGAGATACAATTCTATTGGTGTTTGTTATAGTAACAATTGTAGGTGTGTGATCAGAGGATAATTCTTATGAGGCTTCAACGTGAATCGTTTCTGTGGGGATGTTTTTAACCACGCCGAAATCGATGACATCTGGAATTTTTTGTGGATCAGCAGGCCAATATGTTGGTTGTCCGCTCGCGACAACATTTAAATTCATTTTAGAGATTGTATTAAACAAAACACGACCCTTTGGTGTTAAAAGTCGTGACCCCCAGAAGGCATGTTTAGCGTTGTAATCGCCAGCGGCCAGGACACAGGGTCCTAGGGATTTATAATATTCACACTATTGGCTTTCTGATATTGAAAATCTAGGTGGAGAGTATAAAGAGGAAATTACTATGTTTCGATTAAGCTCTTCAACACGAATATTTGTTGCTTGCAAATAATCCTCACGATGATCACACATTAAGTAGTGTTTGACTCGGGTTTTTATCAAAATGGCAGAACCTCCATTGATTTTAAACGTATTTCTTGAGGTCAGATGAGTTTCAGAAACCATCATAACATCAATTTGATTATTTTTGAGAAAGTATTCTAGTTCATTTTTATGTTGGCGGATGCCGTTTGCGTCCAAAAAACAAATTTTTAAACAGTTCATGGCTTGTTAAGTACAGCTTGCAATAACATCGATTGCATTCTTAGAATTTCCTGTAACATATTACCCATTGTGTTTGTAAAATTGTTTACTGTTTGCACTAATGTTTCCATGGTTTTTTCTAGACGACTTATATTAGAATCTGGAGTTTCGTCATTACTTGGCGAAGCACCTTGCATTGGCACATGGTTTGATTTAAGGACGTTAGCATAAGAGGTTCTGTTATTACTATTCTGCGGGCCCTGAATGTTATTAGTGTTTACCTGATTTGTTACCTGCATTTGAGGGGGATTAGTTTTCGGTCCAACCGACTGCTTGACGATAGTGTATACGGGGCATCCTCTATAATTGGCAGTGTGATTACCGCCACAGTTGCTACATTTTTTTACGTTGGGGTCGGTTTTTGACTTATCGCAAAGAACTGTACCATGTAGTTCACCACCAGTGTTGCCAATTTAGCCATTTAGTGGCTAGATTTAGCCATTTTTCATCCTGTTTAGCCATTAAAAAATGACTTGAGCCATTAGCCATTTTTTTAGCCATTTTTCAAATTGTTTAGCCATAAAATTTTATTTGCCGTTTTACTTTTAAAAGAATAATTTTTATTTTATTTTAAAAATTTTTAAAAGTAAAATAAACATTTTAAACAGTTAAAACGCCTTTAATTTAAATCACAACTTTTACAAATGCTGAAAATCGCTATAAACGAGGATGAAACATCTTTCAAAGTAAAGTTACAGTATTCCAATATTTAATTTATAAAATGGATCAACACAAACATCGGTGTTTCTTTCTGGTTGCAAGTATTTCAATAAAGATAATAAAGTCGGCAACAAAATTTTTTTTAGAAATTTCAGAATTGACTATAATGTTGCTCTCACTTCCATGGTCTAATGCTGAAGTAGAGAGGGTATTTAGCCAAGTAAACATCTTAAAAGTAATTTTAGAACTAGGTTACATTTAGCAACCGTTAATTCGATTTTTTTAATTAGGTACATATTTTTACCGTAACAATAAACTATTTTTACCAACACCACAATAGTGGAGAGGGCACTATGCGTTTGTGCTGATGTTTGTAACACCTTAAAATAATGATACTTAGCCAACCTTTACGTATACCGATTGACTCAAAATCACTTTCTGAGTCGAATTAACGATGATTGTCCGGCGGGCTGGCTGTTCATGTACACCTTGTGCGCAAAGTAACGGTCGTAAATTTGCAGATAATTTAATAATATTTGGTACATAGGTTATAATTTGGTGTAGGGTATCATCTAGTCGGGGTTGACCGACTATACTTTTTTAATTATTTTTTATTGTAGATCTGAACTCAAAAGGTTGGGTAAATGTTGTTGTGATTATGATTTGCCTTCAAATTATTTAAAACTAATAGGCACGAGTGATTCCTATGAGATGAACAATAACGACATTGAATTTATCAATGATTAAATTTTTTAAATAACTATCAAAATATTAATTTACGTTTATTCTTATTTAAGAAATTGATCTTGGCCTTCAATTTCATCGTAAACAAATTTTAATGAATTATTTCTGTTTTGTTATTGAATTTTAATGTGTTTATATTTAAAAAAGCTTTTAGCCATTTTTTAGCCCATTTTTAGCCATTTTTTAGCCATTTTTTTCCGTAAATTTAGCCATTTTTGGTCATCAAGTTTTGGCAACACTGTTCACCACATACTACGCAAACAGGGGGTAAGTAGCAGTATGCCTTTGTATGACCAAATTCCTGGCAGTTTAGCCATTGAACAGGACCATTTCTCTTGTGCGGCTCCTCTATAGTTACCCTTCTGTATAGAATATACTTTAAGTTATAAATTGGATGCGTTTCATTTTTTTTGAGCTTAACGTCGCCGGGTTCTAACTCCACTCGAAATAGTGGTTGGGGATTTTTTCCCTATTTTTGATATTTGCTACATTTTTTATTTTAAAGCCCTTCTCTTCCAAAAAAGCTTTAATTTCTCCTGGGTCTACACATGAGTCTATGCCCTTGATCACTACCTGAAGACCTTTACTGCTCTTCAGTTGATATGTATAAAAGTTTTTATTAAGAGCCTCAAATCTTGTTATTACTTTTCGAAAGTCATCCTCATAATTAACCTGTATTTTAGTCTCGTTAATCATGCCTCGCTTTAATGCAGCTACGTAAAAGGAATTTTCACCTATTACCGAAATCAAACTTTTTATTAACTCATTTGAGTTTTGCTCCCTAAGATATATCGGGGGAGGCTTGGACGACTTTATCACGTTTGGTGCTTCAGGGGATTCATCCTCAAGAATTGCAAAACGATTTTGGGAATTTATTCTGTCGGTTGTACCATCTTTTAAAACTTTCGGTGCCGAAGCCACTGCTGAGGAGGTAGGGCTACGACCCCGTTTAAGCACTGTTATATATCTATCAATGCCAACTTGTACTGGAGGCTTTTGAGAAATTTTTTCTTGATTTACTGGGTTTTCCATAGCAGCTGTTTTGGGGTTTACCGTATCATTACTTATTAAAGTA
The DNA here is from genome assembly GCA_963931875.1 of Pollenia griseotomentosa. NCBI lineage: Eukaryota > Metazoa > Arthropoda > Insecta > Diptera > Polleniidae > Pollenia > Pollenia griseotomentosa. The sequence continues at coordinate 9,780,379 of OZ007565.1, forward strand.
GTTTTTGCCACTGCGGCAACAGTTCCAGTTAAAAGATTTGTTATTGTATTACGATCGACCGTATTTGTAAACAAAGAGGGTGAGAGGGAACGCGTTCGAGTAATAGGTTTAGCCGTTAAGTAATTGCTATCATCGAATGTTTGTTTTTTTTTCTACTTTTGTTTCGTCAACACTCACTGTAACATACGCATTTCTTTCGTTATGTTTTATTGTTTTTGCATTATACGCATTCATAAGAGTTTTTTTTTTTATTTTATTTTACTGTTTGTTTAATTGTGCTCTTCTTTTTATTTGTTGTTTAAAAAAAACCCCGAGAATAAAAAAAAAAAAGAATAAGTAAAAACAAGAAATGTTTTTGCTTAAAATGTATGTTTGTATGTATGTGTGTACATACATATATTTTTTAATTGTAATTTTTAATATTTTTATTATTGATTTTTATGTTCACTAATTAATAATTATTTCAAAGCGTTCCATTCGCTGATAGGTATTATACCTATTATTAAAGAAAAAATAATATTATATTAGAAAAACTTATTTATATTAAAAAAAACCGTATGCCGAGTTAAAAAAAACACGTCTGCATTCAACGAGCACGAACAACCAATCCTAAATGATTAGATTATAATTCAAAATGCTAGCTGGGATGTTCTCTGTAATTTTTAGCAACTGAATAAAAATTGATTAAAGTAAATAAAAAAAAACCATTAATGTCCCTTTAAGGCTTTATTTAATGCTTCCACGGCTTCCATGTGTTTTATTACGATTTCTGGCTGTTCTACAATAGAAACACTATCTTCGTCACCTTTAGATTCATTATCAATTTCAAAAATTCACATTTAAATTTTTAAAGAAAAATTACAAATTTTCTATAAAACAAACCTAAGAATTCATTTGCACGTTTTTGTGAAAACAATCAACGTAAACAGTAAAATAAGTTTAGGGATTCCCGAAATTAAAAGTAAATTCAAAAAATAAAAAGAAAAAAAAAAACTCACAAAACTTTGTTCACGTTTTAGAGCTTTCAGACTTTGTTCACGTTTTAGAGTAGTCAATGTAAAAATAAAAGTGTTATGGCCATTTTCTCAATGTATCGATAAACTGTCTGTTACCTAATGTCAACATAAATTTATTATAGTGATAAACTGTCCGTTAACGATTTTGGGTTTCTCAATATACCGACAAAAAACATTGGTTTGAGTTGGCAACACCACTCAAAATACATGTAAAAGTTGGGAGTCAGCTGATTGAATTTATCTGTACGTCAAATAAAAGGAAAATAAATAATTGGCAGATGAGTGCCGGTTAGCATTGCGACAAAATAGAAGCAAATGAGACATTGAGAAAACCAAATTTCTTTAATGTGCAGTTTTTCGTTGCGAAAAAAGATAATCGCTTAATGAGAAAATGGCCATTAGTGTTCCAGGTTTCGCGAGTTCACTGTAATAGCGTGTTTTGCAGTGAAAATTGTTGTAAATCAAGAAAAATCATATTTTCGGTTGTGCTCGTTGATAACAGACTCGTTTTCTTACCTCGGCATACGATTTTTTTTTTAACATAACTAAGTTTTTATAATATCAATTTACAAGCGAATAGACGCACTTATTGAAAAATTTTTATTTTTAATTTAAACGTGAATAATAAAATTATTGTGGTTGCCAAAATCGTAATCTACGACGATTTCTAAGAAGGTTTGCTCAAGGAACCATGATCTAAAATCAAATTCGAGCTTCTTATTTTTAACGAGAAACTTTTCTTTTGGTATTTTATAGCTTTTTTTAAATAATTGGTAACATTTTTGAAGTCAAGAAAACATGAAACCTGGACCTATCTTTAATTCTCGTTGGTTTACCAAAGCTGGTAGACTTTTGCGACTGTATGTAAATTCAAATCCACCAACCGAAAATTTAATAAATTTAGAGACGTTTGTTATGAAAGCTTGCGTACGTATGTTACTTTAATGTAAAGTACTACGACTCGGTTATATATGGGAGCGCACTCTTATGTAAATTAATTTTTTCAACGCAATATTTGGCACAAAATCTGCGCGAAATTATGTTTTTCGAAATAAGGGATATTTTGCTCATTCAGAAAATGTGCTTCTAGGTGTGCAAGAGGGCTTTAAAATATTTTATATTATCGTGAAATACTTTACGACCCAACAAAATGAAGAGCAAAAGCCCAATTTAAATTTTAACTGCACTAATTATTTAGACATGATAAACTTAGATACCGATAGCATCTTATCGGAGCCGCCATTCACATGTTTGCATACCCTATGACCATTTGCTCGAATTCATTCAATTTGACGATACACCGCATTGTGCTCACAATCTGTGATTTCTTTTTCATATGTATCGGTTCGCGATATAAGACTCTTGTGTAAAGTTGGGATAATGCCATTAGGGAAGCTCACACTTTGTAAACCCCCTTTTTCATATGGCGGTTCTGGATATATCCTATAGGACTCCTGTAAAAAATTGCGATCAGGCCATTAGGTGTGCTCACAGTCTGTGAACGCCCTTATTCATATGGAGGTTCTGGTTAGTGGACTCCTCTATAAAACTTAGACCACGCCATTATGTAGGTGTTTCTTTTTAATTACAATGTTTAGGAGAGAGAGTGAAAGAGATAGAAATAGTAGCAGGGTGGCAGCAAGAGTGGGAGAATTGGGGTGAGGATTCAACACTTAAGCTGGAAGTACATAACAAGCGCTAGTGCGCGCGCGCTCTGTAGACATCTGCAAAAAAAACTAAAGCTAGTGTTTTTTTCATAAGTATAACAAGTTACATGCAGAAAGTTGCTTAACTTTGAACTTTAAAACGCGTTGTTTATTTTTGCAAGTTCTCAGCTGATAATAAAAAGCATATTTTAACAAATTTGTGAATCATGAAAAAAAAAACTTATTGAAGAGGTTTAAAAACATACAATATATACAAATAGAACAAATTCAATAAAAAAAATTAGTCGTGATATATTTTCGAATCCGTTTTCAATGTACAAATAAGTAAAAAAAATAAAAAAACAGCTGACAGGAATGGTTATTATAACGCGCGTTGTGTAACTTGTAATTTTTCATGCGCTAAAGTTTTTAAACGCACGACACACGTCGACGAATTAACGCGTGTTATGTACCTTTACCTTTAAGGTTGGAAGCTAGCTTTAGGTTTAAAAACGTATACATACTATATGAATGATAATTTTGTATACCGAACTCCTTACAATGCAAACTGGACCATCACTAATGTTTAAAGATAAGAAATAATATGTGTCTGTGTGTGTGTGTGAATGAGTTGTTAAAAATGTTGTTCCTTAAAATTGACAGTGAGTTTTAGGCTTTATTTATATGTATGTATAAACGAAATCGTAGTGTTTATTTAATGTATCGTATAACATTTATTCAAAAAATAAGATTATGCAAACTGAATATTGATAATCAAACACAATCAATTAAACAACCAACTCTTTATGTGATATGTTTGTATTAATTTGATTAATTAATCGAGGCTTTGGTTTAATCGGCTTATAATCGGTTTTTTTTATAAAACAATAAATAAAAATAAAAAAATTATTTATTATTAGGAATTTATTAGTTTAAAAATTAGTATTAAAAAACAATAAAATAACAATTCTTGAACTAAAACGAGCAAAAAAAAAAAAAAGAATTCATAACTATGAAATACATATATTTTAGTAAACCCTAGTCCCTATACCCAGATACAGGTATGCCAGTATGTATCTCCTTGTAATGGAGCTCTTAAGCCGCTTTAGAATTTTTGCTGAAACTACAGATCTAGAAAGATAGTGCAAATCTGCGACGATTGATACCTTAAGGCGACCGTACACGACATGTTTTTGTCATCTGACATTTCAAATTTCCCACTGCAAAATACACCCTACAGATAATATTAGTCCAATACGTGGTCCATTGTGGCTTAAATGGACTACTTACAACATGATCCAATCTACTGTAATATGAACCATGCTATAAGAAATTAACATGCAGTGCTGCCAACAACTGCATGATGTATACTTTTCTATAGTTTACAGTATTACACATTGGTAGCACTGATGGTGTCCATTATTAATTGTTTATTTAAAAGTGAAAGTTTGTGAAATTTGTGAAAAAAGGTAACCAAATTAAAAATACCAAGTAAATATATTAAATAGTAGCAATAATACAGGCTACAGGCACACCATAAAAGGCGATTAGTAAATAATTAAAAATGCTTAAACTACCGCTTTAGTGTACTCCATACTGTAGTGGCATGGAGTAATTTTAAAACTAACCCACTTTAGTACTCCATGGAGTAGTTTAGGGACTACTTCGTTGGGTTATATGGTCCTCTCCTAGGACATCGTAATGTTAAATGGACCACCTTTTACCTATATATTTTGAGTACTCCTACTCCTTCATGGACTACTCTTTACATACATGTATGGACTAGTCTCGTTATCTGCAGGGCATACATTTCGTGTGTTACCTTTTTAACTTTGCTTCTGTAAAAGTCAGATGCAAAGTCATCTGACAAAATTTCAATTTGAGCATGCTCTATTTTCTTCTGACAAACCGTATGACATCAGATCTATGCCGAGAGGAAACCGGCAGCGGTGCCACTATGATCATCCCACCATTGAATAGAATTTATGTAAATATATATAGAAAAACCGTTTGATTATAATATCCTTAATTGGTATCTTTGAATTAAAAGAAAAATATGTTTAGATGGCTAAACTATTTTACGGCGTTAATAAAAATTTTCGTGGCGGCATTTTTATTTTGGTTTCTGCAATAACTATGCGAAAAAACAGAGACAATGTCAGAAGCAAATAACATGTACGTTTGTGACCGAATATTATAAACCTTCTGTAAAACTGTAATTTTGACAGACATGACAATTACATTTGACTTGAAAAGTTGACAAGTCAGATGTAAAAAACATGTCGTCTACATGCACCTTTAACTACATTGAGGCATTGAGGAGCTATGAGCCACCAAAGTCGAGACCCACAACACATTGTGTTCTTATGACTATTAAAATTGTTGATAAATATATTCAGCTAAAAAATAGCATTGAAAAATTTTTATCTTCGAAAATATAAAGAAAAACGGGAAAAATTGACTGGCTACACCTGTGCTGGGTATACGCTCTCGTAGTAAGAGTTGGGTATAAGGACTAGCGTTAATACATATTAAGTATTTATTAAAAAAATGATCTCAGTATTATTTTGATAAAATAATCTTTTAGAAAAATAATTTGGTTAAAATGTTTAGGATGCTGGCGACTCTTTTCTTTAGTTTTGATAAATTTTGACTTGGAAAAAATTATTTCACTTATCGTAGATGTTGGAGAAATCTAAAACCACTTTTAATAAAGAATATCGAATTTCTCATTCCTTTTCCTTGATTTCTGACTAAAGTTTTAACATTTCGATTTGATTCGGTTAATTCTGTTGTGTTACTATCGAGAGTTTCTTCTATTGTCAGGTTATCATCTGACTACTTCTCACAAAGCTCAGCACTGAACATTCCGAATTAATTTAATTTATTTCCGAATTCCTTTATTTCTGTTTTTATTCTGTATTTCAAAAAATGTATTTCTAGAAGGGAATATATTGTATGAAAAAATATTTCTAAGCACAACTTTTTTGGTGCACTTTGGCAACTTTTTTGGTGAACTTTGGTACAGATAACATTGTAAAATTCTACATGGTTCCACTGTAGAATGCATTTAAGAAAGCAAGTTGCTTTGCAACGTTATGCTAGGAACACAACTGGGACGAACGACGAATTTCGCCCTACACGTTTTTTAGTAAAAATTCGCTGAGTAAATTCGTCGTATGAAACACAATAATGACGAATAACTAACAGCTTTACTAATTGAGATAGTTGTTTGAAATAGAATAGAGAGAGAAATAGTGTGACCATATAAAAAAATTTACTTAAGAAACACAAACATTAACAAAAACACAATTAAAAACTATTCTTATAGTTATCTAGTCGTCGATGGCTGTGATGCAAACCCCTCTGAAGAGATCGGGTGGTTGCGATTGAAACATGTAAAGGTAACCTGTCCGTAAAATCGCTTGGGTTCGAGCCCTGCTTCTGTGAAAAATTATCAATAAATTTTAATTGATTTCATGTTATAAAATTCCTTTCTTTATAAAAATAATTTAATGAAAATTAAATTTGATGAACTTGAGCCTAATTAAAATATCAAAATTTGGATTAAAAAACCATGAACAGTTCAACAAAATGACCACAATACTATTGTTATCTACTTTGTATATTTCTTTAAAAGCAATAAAATAATAAAAAACAATTATTAAAGTAAAAAAGTAACTTTATATACTAAAATACTTGAAAACTAAATGCAAGCATGGTAACCTGGCACTGATTTGTTCGTCGTTCGCCGGCGTATGAAATAGAAATAAATCTATTGCAAAGTCGCCGCGTATGACGAATTTCGGCCGACGCCATGATTGTGTTTATTTTCATATACACAAATATGTTTTATTTTTGGCGACGAAGATTCGCGGCCAAAAATTCGTCGTTCGTCCCAGTTGTGTTCCTAGTAGCATTATGGAACTCACCCATAATTGAAAATACAAACAAATATGGTTTGACACTACAAAAAATTCAACATTTTGTTACATCGCTTAATCGGCGAATAGACTGAAATTCCCCGATTTACTCGTTAATCGAAAAAAAGTCAATTTTAAATTAACCGATCAGTTAATCGGGTATTATTTAATCGGTTGACCGATTAATGGTTAACCGAATGAATACCCTAATGCTTAAGGCTCAGTTAGCCGGGAGTAACAGTAACGTTGCAAATCAGCTGATTCATTTTGTTGTATGTGAAGTAATTAGAACGATTATAGTTAGCAGTAAGATGTTACGTCTCAATCTGTAAGAAATAGGTTGGTCTTATTTTTCACGGTAAGGTTGCTGTTACTGTTAATCCCGGCTAACTGAGCCTTTACTTTCAATAATCATTCCGCTACGCCGGCTTTCTGTTGTATACATGTATGAGTAGAATCAACTGCATGGCAAACAGTAAATTTTTTATTATGTCTTATGTCTACACTTCAGTATATGATCTATGTATATATGATCTATTAAATAGAATAAGAAGAAGTAGTTGTCTTTTTTGCGTTTTTTTTTTTTTTTGGTAATTTTATATAGTATTATACATTTATTGTTTTGAGTGCCCCAGTGGGCTAGTTGGTAGTGAGCTAGTCTATCACTATGAGGGTTGTCGATATTATTATCATCAGAGACTCTGATCTGTTTCACTATAACAACAGACTAAAGGTCTAAGAGACTATTAATCGGTTAATAATTTGTATTGATAATTATTATTTGTTGCTTGTACGCCATATCGTGGGCGCAAAGTGCCAATTCATAATACTAAATAAATATTTTCTAAAAGAATTTACAGTTAGTTCAACTATTACGCACTATTTATAACGTTTAAAGTTTTTCTATAGTTTGATACTCTACACGGAAAGAAGTTCATTTTCTAAAGTATTCAATTTCGTTTTTTAAAACAAGAAAACCCAAAATTTAAGTATAATTTCTTGATTTTAACTTATTTTGTTTGTGTTTCGAAAATTTTTTTTAAATAAAGAAAAGGTTTGCTTAAACCAAACCACAAATGTATTTAGAAAAAATAACTTGTGGCTTGAACGAGAATCGTGCAAAATTTTCTTGGCTCAAAACATATTAAGTAAAACTTTATTTTCAATGGCTTAATACTCTACAATGTCATATATAAAAATTAAGTTTAACCTATGCTTATGATACAGTTTTATTTATACCTTATACATGCTGATACCACAAAATTTTTTTTTAATTATCATACTATATGGTCTATTTAATTTTTTGATAACACTTAGCAAAAATTAATATATAGTATAAACTTGAAGTCTACTATACCATCAGAATATTAAATAATATTGAAAAATGAAATCATATTACAAAATCATAAAGGTGATCTTATAAAGAAGATAATATACGGCTGTTGAATATTTAATATTTGCTTATAGTTGTCAGATAAGAATTTAAATATAACAGATTTTTCATTTTTATTAATGCTCTATATTTTATATAGGTTGATAACCATACCATGTCATACCAGATCATAACTTATTACACAATGCAATACAAGACAAAACCATACATTATCAATTCAATCCAAACCATAACAATTTATAAAATAATATAGACTACCAAATTATATCAACCTCATATCACACAATAGATTACAATACCATAACATATTACACAAAACAATACCATAAAAATACCATAGAATATCATACAATTCATATTATCAGCATTAACATCGTCAATAACATAAAAATCAGCTACAGCATCATCAATACCATCCATAACATCATCAAAAATAACAACACCAATAACATCAATAACATCATCAACAGCAAAAACATAAGCAACAGCATCATCAATATCATCATCATCAAGAACAATATCAACACCAGCATCATCATAATCAATACTATACATACCATCAACATTTAGATCAGGATTAATCTCAGCAGCAATTTTAAGATTAACACGAAAAGCCAACCAACCAACATCGTCATCAACAGCAGCAACATCATCAATATCATCACCAAGAACAACATCATCAATACCATCCATACCATAACAACCCATAAAATATAATAGAATACCATACGATATCAACCCATACAACACAATACATTACAATACCAAACCATACCATATCATATCGTACAATTCAATATCATATCCCAGTTGGCCATGTCTTCAAGACAACGTCGACGACGCGTACAAGACCCATAGTAAAACCCTGACGACATGTTGGCCCATGCAAATCGTCGACGACTTTTTCGAACAAAGGGCACTTAAGTCGTACACGACAATGTGAGCGACATTATCGTTAATGATCATATGGATAACATTGTGGTTAAAGTTGTCATTGGCGACTATATAAACGACTTTTTTCTCATAAAGTCGTTAATGCCCGATTAGCGACATCACCCTAATAGTGCCATTAATGACAGTATTGTGCACGCTGTCTACAGTTTAGTCTCCGATAGGTAAGTGACAATTAAGGATGAAATGAATACCGATACCGATATATCGGCGATGCTTCAGATTTGCCGATAAATCCAAGATAAGGGATCGGGTATAGGGGTCAACCTTGAGGATAAAGATACTAAAAGGTTAAATAGGCTTCCTGACGACTGCTGGGCTTCTAAGGATTTGAAGGCCCTAAAATTCGTCGAGCTAGGGCTTGATGCTCACTATATATGTGGACAGCTCTCAGGGCCTTGATGGGCTGTGAATTCCAAACTAGTAAATGATTGCAGAAGGGCTCTAAGGGAAATATTAGGAGAGTAGGAAGTGAGTGTATGCAAGGTACCTGGCCACTGCAACATCACCGCTAATGAAATGGCAGATGAGTTTGGGAGACCAGGCTCGAAAATAGGGGATAATGGATATGGGGAGACAGTCAGACCTCCAATAGGCTTGTGGTTAATAAGGGAATAGGGTCTGAACTTAACATGTGGCAATGTGGTCAGCAGGAACATTAATTTCTTTGTGCTTTTTGGCCCATCGATTCACGTATGTCCAATTTCACAATTGAAGCACAGACGCGAATAACGTTGTATGTTACAAAATAAAAATTTTTCAGGAGAGCAAAAAGACGTTTTTTTATTATAAAAATAATGATAGTAGAAGCAAAATATCAAGAAATTTTAATTTTAAATTACATACAAATTTATTTTAATTCTTATTAGTAGAGGATAACGTAAGCGACCGTATTTCAAGCCACTTTGACGACAAAATGCATTTAATGGTCACTTACGTTGTCCTCAATAAAGTACTCTCCAAGACAAATTTAAAATACGTCTCCAAAAAAGACGATTTTAAACACGACAAAATACACGTTCTGTTACTTAAGTTGTCGTCATCAATGTTATATAGGCGACAAATTCAAAATTTCCTGAAGACATCGTTGACGACATTTGCGTCTATGACCAGTTTGCCAACTGGGATACCATATCAACTCATACCACACAATACATAACAATACTATACCATACAAATCAATATAATATCATACCATACATTTACATACCACAACAACCCATAAATACCTTACGATATCAACCCATAACACACAATACATTACAATACGAAACCATACCACACAATACAAGACAATATCATATCAAACCACACAATTCACTACTATAACATACCATTCAATTCCATACCATAAGAACCAATAAAATATCATAGAGTATCATATAATACCATATCAACCCATACCACACAATACATTACAATACTATACGATATCATACATCACATACCACACAATACTATACCATATCATACCATACCATAACAACCCATTAAATTACCATACAATACCATTAACCGCTTGATATGGCTTGGAATTGTGTGATATTCTATGGTATTTTATTGGTTATTATGGTATGGAATTGAATGGTTTGATATGGTATTTAATTGGATATTATTATATGGAATTGACTGCTATAGTATTGTGTGGTATGGGTTGATATGGCTTGGTATTGTTTGGTATTATATGGTATATTATGGATTGTTATGGTATGGAATTGAATGATATTGTATTGAATTGTATGGTGTGATATGGTATAGTGTTATAATGTATAGTGTGGTATGGGTTGATATGGTGTAGTATTGTATGGTATTCTATAATATTTTATTGGTTGTTATGATATGAATGGTTTTGAGTCGTACGGTATGATATGGTATAGTATTGTAATGTATTGTGTGGAATGAATTGATATTGTATGGTATATTGATCGTTGTTATTGTATGGAAATATGTAAATGGTTTGATATCGCACTGAATTCTATGGTATTATATGGTTGTAAGGGTTTTATTTGAAATGGTATTGTATGGTATTTTATTAGTTATTTTGATATGGAATTGAATGGTTTGATATGGTATCGAATTGTATGGTATGGTATGATATGGTATGGTATTGTAATGTGTTGTGTGATATGTTATGGTGTGGTATTGTATGGTATTCTTTGGTATTTTATGGCTTGTTATTGTATGGTATGAAATTGAATAGTATGATATTATATTGAATTGTGCGATATGATATGGTATTGTATTGTTTGGTAGGTTTGTTATTGTAATGTATTGTGTTGCATGGATTGGTATCGTATGGTACTGATGATGCTGTTGTTCATGTTTTTCTTGATGATAATATTGATGAAGTTGTTGTTGCTCTTGATGATGATACTGATGTTATTGTTGACGATGTTGGTTGTGCTCTTCGTGTTATTAAAACTGGTGCTGAGATTAATTGTGATCTAAATGTTGATAGTATGTATAGTATTGATGATGATGATGTCTGATATGAGGTTGATATTGTATGGTATTCTTTGGTATTTTATGAGTTTTTATGGTTTGGTATGATATTGTATGGTATGATATGGTATGGAAATGTATTGTATTGTGTGATAAGATATGGTCTGGTAGGATATGATATGGTTATTAAGCTATAATAAATATAAAGTGCTAATAAAAAAGAAAAAATCTGTTTATTTCATCATTAAATATTCAACAACCGTACATTATTCTCATTTTTAGATCATCTTTATTGATTTTGTGATATGATTTCATTTTTCAATATGATTTAAAATTCTGATGGAATAGTAGACTTTAAGTTTATACTATATATTAATTTTTGCTGTGTTATCAAAACATTAAATAAACCATATAATATAATTATTAAAATATAAATGCTGTGGTATAGGTTAAACTTAATTTTTCATATAAACGACATTGTAGAGTATTAAACCGTTGAAAAATTCTGATATTGTACACGAAAAACATTATTTACTAAATATGGTTTGAACCAAGAAAATTTTGCATGATTCAAACAAAAAAACTTAAAATCAAGAAATTATTCTTAAATTTTGGGTTTCTTGTTTTTAGAAACGAAATTGATTAGTTAAGAAAATAAACTTCTTTCGGTGTAGAGTATCAAACTGTAGAAAAACTTTTAAGGCTATAAGGCCGTTATGACACTACATTTTTAATGCATTGTTCAAGTTTTGGTGAATAGTACAAATATAATGTAATACAAAAATTTACCAAGTGCAAAGAGTTAAGCTGTATTAAGATAAATGGCAAACTGTCAAAAATTTTACTAAAGTTAGCGATAAAAAATGAAGTTATGTCAAAAAAATGTAAAATTGTTTAAATTAAAGTTGACATTTCAAGCTTTAAATATTAAAAGTGTTGCTGAATCAGCGGTTTATGGGCAAATTCAGCCCAACATTTAATAAAATAAACAAAACAGGGATGGCTAAGTTGTTTGAGTTGTATTTTTTTGTTGATACTTTTTAAACTAAGATTTAAAATATCTTTTTGTGGTGTTTTTTATGAACATAAAAAAATAAAATTTCAACTAAAAAAATCTTTTAGTACAATTAGGGTAAAAAAGTACAATTTTTAAAGGTTGTTGGTACAATTATAAAAATTCTCATCGCCATCCCTGAAACAAAACCATAACAAGAGAAAAAAGCTTTGTTTACATTTATTATTGTTTGCTCTTTCTAACATTTACTGTTTCTTTCTATCAATTCTATATCAATTAATGAATAAAAAATTTAGTGTCATAAGGGCTTAAACAGTGTGTAGTAGTTGAACTAACTGTAAATTCTTTTAGAAAATATTTATTTAGTATTATGAATTGGCACTTTGCGCCCACGATATGGCGTAAAAGCAACAAATAATAATTATCAATACAAATTATTAACCGATTAATAGTCTCTTAGACCTTTAGTCTGTTGTTATAGTGAAACAGATCAGAGTATCTGATGATAATAATATCGACAACCCTCATAGTGATAGACTTGCTCACTACCAACTAGCCTACTGGGGCACCCAAAACAAAAAATTTATAATTCTATATAAAATAAACAACAAAAACAAAAAAAAGACAATTCCTTTTTCTAAAGCCCTTATGACACTACATTTTTTATTCATTAATTGATACAGAATTGATAGAAAGAAACAGTAAATGTTAGAAAGAGCTAACTATACATAATGTAAATAAAGATTTTTGTTTTTTTTTCTCTTGTTATGGTTTTGTTACAGGGATGGCGTTGAGAATTTTTAAAATTGTACCAACAACCTTTAAAACTTTTACTTTTTTACCCTAATTGTACTAAAAGATTTTTTTTAGTTGAAATTAATTTTATTTATGTTCATAAAAAACACCAAAAAAAGGTATTATAAATCTTAGTTTAAAAAGTATCAACAAAAAAGTACAATTGAAACAACTTAGCCATCCCTGTTTTGTTTATTTTATTAAATGTTGCCAACTTTTTGTTTATGAGAAACCTAAAAACAGAAAGCGGTAAATCGCTGAATTTGCCCATAAACCGCTGATTCAGCAACACTTTTAATATTTCAAGCTGGAAATGTCAATTTTAAGTTAAACAATTTTACATTTTTTTTGACATAACTTCATTTTTTATCGATAACTTTAGTAAAATTTTTGACGGTTTGCCATTTATCTTAATACAGCTTAACTCTTTGCACTTGGTAAATTTTTGTATTACATTATATTTGTACTGCTCACCAAAACTTGAACAATGCATTAAAAATGTAGTGTCATAAGGGCTTAATTATATTTAAACAAACTACTTAGTTAAACTTAAAATTTAATAAATCGTATACTGAAGTGTAGACATTAGACAAAATAAAAAATTTACTTGAATATTTTACTGCTGTGTATTGATATTAAACTGTTGATTGTACTCACACATGTATACAAAATTTTTTCTTTTGCTTATGACACTACAGTTTTTATTCATTGAACTGATAGAAGAAACTGTAAATGTTAGAAAGAGCCAACTATAAAAAATGAGAACAACCATTTTTTGGTTAAAAAAATTGACAGTTCACAATTAGTAAAAAGAGAAAACCGCGCAAACAAAATAAATATAATTAATTTTACAGAAATTTAATTAAATATAAAAAAATGGTTAAAGCTTGGTTGGAAGGTGTTATTTATTTGATGGATTTCGGCACTGGATAAATTGTCGAAACTGTTCTTTTCCACACTTTTAGGAGTTCTTAAAAAATTATGAAGAGAAACACATGCTAACACACTTTTGGTTGCATCAGCAGGTTCCCTATGAATTGGGGTAAACAGAACTCTGAATCGGTTCCCCAATATTCCGAAGGCGTTTTCCACTACTCGTCTACTTCGTAACAACATTTTATTGAGACGTATATGTTTCTCATTAAAGTTACGGTGAGAGTACGGTTTTAGCATATAACCTGTTAGAGCAAACGCATCATTAGATAAAAATGTAAACGGTGTAGATATATCAGAAAAGGTCAAATTTTTTGGAAGTGGAATGAAAAAATTTTCATTTTCAATGGCGTATTTTAGATTAGACCGTATCCCTGGTGTTTGGGTACCTATTCTTCCATTAATACCTACATCAGCATATAAAAATCGATAATTAGCATCTGCTATGCCCATTAGTATGTTGAAATTACAATCTTCATAATTAAAGCACGTCAAACCAGATCTTTTCCACCCAATAATGTTGCAATGCTTTCCTATAAAAGTATATGTATGTTTGTATACCGCTTTAATAATGGCTTAAATCTAGCTTACCAACGCAGCTCCAAACGACAATTAATATACATACATAGGGTAATAGAAAATTTAAAAATAAGAAGATAAAATTATATGGAAAAAGTCTCTGAACCGCATTTACCACTACATTTCTGAGCCAACGTGGACAAGATTGGTACCTATCATTTGAAAGCTTTTGAATAGATCTTTCTGGATACACACAATTGATTTAACAATTCTTAACCCATTAAGAAGCGGAGATATTTTGCAAAATACAAGGCTTTTTAGTCAGCACATTAATTGCTATGCAGATAAGTTTAAGTTAGCGAAGCCGGTGTTGTTATACCATAGAAAGTCCTTGCGCCCGGCCGATGGCCGGCTATGCCGATAACCTTACCCCGGGTCTTCACGTAGCAATATTTATTGCGGCAAACGTCAAATTTCATTGCTCCATAAAATTTGCGACGTATAGACCGCATATTGCCATGAGTGGCAATCCATTGCGCAATGATTGCTCTTCTTATTGCTTGAGCAATTATTGCTTAGCAATATGCTGTCAAATCAGTTGTAATTTATCTGACATTTCATTTCTCTGTACGGTTGTTTTTTGTTTGTGTGTTTATTTATTAAAAAAGCAATCAATAAATATATTATTATATATTATATTTTTTAATAAACGTCAAGATCAACAAAAGCAAACGACGAATTTATTTTTTTGTATATTTTTATTTTTTCAATAGAACAATTCAACTTTTTTTTAACGCAAATAAACAAAAAAGTAATACAAAACAGCTACGGCAATTACAATTAATTATTTTATTAATTTAAAAAAGAAAATTTCACAACCACTTCAAAACACAACATAAAACATTTGTTATAAATATGTACAGCCACAAAACTTTATACGACTACTCGCGGTGAAAATTGCAAATTTATGGCACAGCAATTTCAAGTGTTCTCCAGCAATAAATTCAGCAATTATTGCTCCATTGTTCTGCCGACGTTTTTGCTTGTACTTAGCAATAAATATTGCAACGTGGAGACCCAGCGTTAAGGAGCCGAAGCGAGTGTTTGTTATTAAATTAAACTTTCTTTAACACTTTTACATAAATAAACTACCGTAATATTTTGGTGTAAAATTTGGTAAAAACATTATTAGGAACTAAAGAACTATCAATTTTAAATAATGACTTGTGCAAAATAACTCAATGGGCGGATCGGAATAAATTAAATCTTAACCCGATAAAAACGTATGAGGTTTGGCAATTGTGCATTGTCATTGCCGCAATTAAATGCGTGCGGCAGGGACATTGAGTATGTGTATAGCTACAGATCCCTAGGCTTCTATTTGGATGAAAGTATAACTTTTGAAAGGCATCATGTAGTATTGTGTCTAGGGCAATGGTGGGCGCTCCATAGCACAATTGTGCTGAGAGATTTTACACGTATTCTTAGCCTCTTTAATTTAGTTTTCGATGAGACAGCGTCGAATGCACATGAAGCAGATGCTTACATATTTTCTTATATTTTTTATATATTTTTTCAAGAGAATTTACCCAGCAAACACACGTGTTTCATTTCAAATAAATGATGTTATGCTCCACCAAGCATACATTTTTTTTTATTTATTTTTTTTCTTTTCTTAAAAAACCAAAAAAATATTATTACTATTTACTTAGAAAAAGTTTTATTTTCATTTAGTATTTTTTGTTTTTTTTTTTTTAAAACATATTCACTTTTAATAAACCTTCGTTTTACATAAATGAATGTGGTTTTACTTTTTTCTGTGAGCAGTAAATCTATGCAATTTGAACTATTAAAAAAATTGTTTCATTGTATTTCAAATGCGTAAAATATTAAATAAGGAAATATAATGCACCATTATATTTCAAACGCTTGGCTTTGCGTTTGGTGGGCATTTCTGCCATCTCACTAATAAGCATCAATACAAGCACAGTTTTAATTGTGCCCACTACTGGTCTAGGGCCAATTTAACACTTAGAAGGGTTAATACTCTTAGATATTTTTTACCTTTCCATATCACTATTGGAATTTTCTAACTTTTAACGATAAACGTTATTTTTACCAGCACAGTTTATTGCTTACGGTAACAATACAGCAATTCAGTAACTAAATTTTAACAACATAGCTAAAAATTGCAATCAAGTGGCATCTTTGTTAATTAATTAGTATATTTAACGGACACTGTCATCGAGTGCAAACTACTTCTCGTGTGGAACGACTTAAAGTACTTTCGAAACTAACAAAACCCCATTTAGGTTTAGCTAGTCTAGCGAAAATTGCAAGACTTCGGAAAATTTGCAAAAACAGCTCAAATTTTTAATATTTCAGCAAGCCATAAAATTGATTAAAAGTCGCTAAAACTAAAAGGAATTGCAAAAATTCGGTAAAATTTTTTAAATTGGCAGAAATTCGCAAAAATTTGCAAGCAGCGGATATATATTAAAAATCGTTAAATCTCTAAAGAACCATAGGAAAAAATCGCGAACATGACTAAAAATTTCAAACTTTGAAAAAAACGTAAAAAATATTTCAAATCATTAAATCGCTTAAAAAACAAATTGTCGGAATGTATAAAATTTTTTTTTGCAAAAATAGAGAAAATTCGCGAAATTTTTTAATATTTCGAACAAACCATAAAATTCATTTGAAGTCAAATTTTTTTGAAATCGCCAAATCGGTTATAAAAAAAAAACAAAATGTCGAAAAATAAAAAAAAAAATTGCAAAAATAGCGAAAATTCACGAAATTTTTTAATACTTTAAGCAAACCATAAAATTGATTTGAAGTCACTAAAACTATTAGCAATGGCAAAAATTCGGTAAAAATTACTAAATTAGCGGAAGTTCGCAAAAATTTGCTAACAGCGGCATAATTGGGAAGTCTACCACTTATTTTTTTGTAGAAAACAAAACACTATTAGTGATTTCCATAAGATGCATCTAAAATGTAATATTTTTATTGATTTTTATAAATTCCCAAAAAACAAATTTTTTAATATTATTTTTGCAAAATGTATGTAAATAACGTGAATTTAAAAAATGTTAATGTGGCTTTTATTTGCCAAAATTTTTGTTTGTTATATTGTTTTTTTTTTTTTTTTGAAAAATAACTACGAATTTAAAAATAAGCAATGAAAAAAATTTTGCCGTTAAGATAACTTAAATACCTGACGTTAAGATAGAACATAGTAGTAAACGTTATTGTTAATAAAGTTACTGAATACAATTTACGTTAACTTTGCTGTTATATATTTTTAACAATTTAAATTATGTTTAAATTGAATGAGAATCACACTACAGGAGGCTAATAGCTAGAATTCCCCCCCCCCCCCCCCCCGGAGTTTTTCGATTCCCGGGAAAGCGGAAAATTTGCTTAAATTTCCCGGGATCCCGCTCCATACAAATAATACAAAGTAAATTTGTTTTTAATTAATGAAAAAAACTTTTATAAACAAACGTAAGGGAACTTGTTTACAAAGTAAGTAAAAGAAATGATTAAATACTACAAAAATTAATTGAATATTGAAAGCGTAACTTGAATAGTTATTATCTTACGCTTTTATATGCAAATTCCGTGTTATTATGCTCTAGATACAAGATAAAAAGGCGACATAAACATAACAATTTAATTCATAAAACAATAACAAAAATTGAGAAACTCAAGATATGAGACCAAAAAGTTAATTCACAAAATTCACAAAACTCAAAGCGTTTAGTGAGTCGTCAAAGAGTATATTTCTAATTTTATTTACTGATTACCATGTTTCCGAAAATTGCGTTCACTTTTTTACCGAGGTCGGACAAATAGTTAAAAGTGCACCGTTGTTGCATGCTTCTGATGTCAAGGTTGATGCCAAAAATAGCATCATCCGGATTACTTCTTACTAACCTTTTCTTTTCATTACGCCCATCTGTAATCTTTAGGACAATGTGTCTTTTAAATTGTATGTTAAAGTATCTTACACGAGTTTCCTTATTGTTTTTATTTCAGTTTCCCCGCACTTCCCGGGTATATTGCCAAGCTTGATTTTTTTGTAGATATGACTATGTTGCAATAAAGGAGCGATATGTTTAGGTATCTCCTATTTTTAAGACTTGTCAATGGACAATACATTTTTACTGGCTGCATCTTATTTTGAATTTATGTTCTTTATCAACTCTTTACTTCACTAAAAATAGCTGTTTTCTGAAACTATGAGCAATTTTTTGTTTCCCGAGATCCCGCAAACAAAATCCCGGGAAAGCGAGAAATATAATAATTGACGGGAAATCCCGGGAAAAAACCCTACTAATAGCTAAATCTTTGGTAATGCCAATTTTTATACATGGCATGGTGGTTTACACTGCCACGACAATAACGAATATTGATAAGCTGAGGAAGTCTTTTAATAGGGTAATACGTTTTGTATACAGACTGGATTGGAGAGCTCATGTTTCAGTTGAGACGAAAGAGTTTCTAGGAATGTACTTCAACGATTTTGTAAGTTACCGGCTTATTAGTATATTTTATAAAATAGAAAAATATGGATGCCCGCAATACTTGCAGAATCTTTTCACTTTCTCGCACTCCTCTTGTACTTCAGCTTTTATATGTCCTAGAATTAGTATAATGTATATGGAGAAGTCGTTTGTTGTTAAAATATCCAGACTGTGGAATAGTGTTATCCCGCGCGCAATTTTTCGCTTAGTGTTCATAATTTTCAGACACTCTTTAAAGAGAACATGTAATACATATTTTTTTCTCGTCTTTTATCACTGGCCATCTGGACTTTATATTATGTATGTATATTTTTTTCTTTCCTAATTCATGTAATATACATGTTTCGCGCAACTAGAGCTAGTTCTAAGTAATCTAAAGTAATTGTATCTACTTGTAGAAATACCATTTAATCCGTTCGACCTTTTAGGCTTCCGAGATTACTATATGAATACAAAAAAACCTAAATACTATATCGAATATATGAAGTCTAGGCACTAATATAAAAAAATAATTTTAAAAAGCTTTATATAGCTGTATATACATACACGGAAAGAATTATTTACTGAATTTTGCTTGATTTTCGTCCAATCCAAAAATTTCTTGATTTTCACTTATTTTGCTCATATTTAGTAAAATTTTCTTAAATAAAGAAACATTTTGCTTAAACCAAGCCACATATATTTAGAATAAGTAATTTTTGGTTTGGACGGTGACCATTCGTCTTTTTTTTAAGAGAACAGTCCTTTTTTTTGATACGATGTCCTTTAAGATATTTTTTCAAATTAAAGGACAATCTACTGTCCTTTTTTAGTGAATTGTCCTTTTGTTAAATTATGACTTCTTCTTGAAACTAAAAAACCAAAAAATTCAACATTATTACAGCAAAACGCACTGGTTAACACTAATGCCAGCGATAGATCGAATTCTAAAATTGTTCGTTTCATTATTTTCTCTCCCAACAAAGGAGCCCTATGATATTGCAAAAATTATTTTGATGATCCATGTGCTGGATTGTGGTTACTTAAGAATCACTTTTAATAACGACGTGCAAAATTTCAAATGGACTGTGCGGAATTTAAATTAGTTTTGTGGTAAAACAGTCATATTAAAAAAATTTATTTAACAGAAATATATCAATTATTTTTTTATTATTAAATTGTTTTGTTTTAAAAACTTTTACATAATTTTTTTTCTTTATATGAATTTCTAGGTAATTATGTTGATTTTTTCATAGACAATAATATAAGTATAGGTATTAATAGTAGTTCTATTTGCTAATATCATATTCTTTGAATTATGTTATTACCTATTTAATAACCTTAATACTATTCATCATATTTACTACATTTCGAAATGTCCTTTTTTTGTTTGAAAAATATGGTCACCGTAGTTATCATTCAAAATTTTCTTGGTTCAAGCCATATTAAGTAAATTATTCTTTCCGTATATATACGGAATTTGAAGTGTTTTGTTAAAATAAAAATATATTTAGATTTTGTTATTTAGATTCTACTATGGAAGGTCATTCAGGGTGGATGCTGGAGCGGGCCTGTCGGGAATTTAATGACATCCTAATCCCGAAAACAAGAGGTAATTGTTCCCAGCGTTTGGTTCCTGTGCTTTTCGGGTAATTAAGGCAATACACACTGGTTCATAAAATATTGTTTATGCAAGTCCAACCTGATGAGTCATAGCCCGGCTGAAAATTAGTCAGCTATCAGTGTGGTGGATGGACGACGCGCACGAACCATGCGTGTGTCAACATACACCAGCGCATTGAATCATTGAGCTACTTGCCATTTCGGGACTAAAACTATTTTTTAGCAAATATAGCTTTCCGCCACTTCTGTCCCAAAATAATACAAAAAACTCGCAATTTTTCTAGTAAGTATTTAATGTAAATACTTTATAGAACTATTATATTTTCGCTTGTTTTAAAAGCATTACTCGAAAAAAGTTTTCTTTTTGACCTATTTAGAATCATTTTGAAGCCATATTTAAAAAGATCGGCGTTTTTTATGCAAAAGTTACCTAAAAAAAATGTATTTATTTAAAAGAATTGGAAATAGTTGGTGAAAATATTAACAGAATAATATTATATAGAGTATAATTACACTGTGCAAGAAATTGACATTTTTTTTTCGTGACAAGCTGGGCACATGGCGTTTTAACATAATTAGGGTACGCTGAATCCAGTGGTGCCCGCCGTTTTTTAGATTGGCTCTGGCTTTCGAGATATACCGTTATTTCGAAAATGGAAGAGGTTGCACGACATATGTTCGCCTAACTCGATTTAAGGCTCAGTTAGTATTTACTTTCTGTTCTGTTACGAATCAGCTGATTTGTTTTTGTTGTTAAAAAACCTGTGAAATTGATTAGTTTTTCTGTTCTGTTGCGGTTCAGTTTGTTAAAATCAAAAACTTGTTAAGTTGTAAGTGACAGCAAAATAAATAATAAAAAATACATATTTATATTGAAATAAATTTTTTTTTTGATTTTAAGAATTCATAAAATTTAATTTCTTCAAATTTATGTGCATTAAAGTTATTGAAATAAAACAATGGACGGTGCAAAACTTATAAATTTGTCATAAATGGCTGATAAGTTGCTACAGAAAAAGTAACTATTACAATTTCGTAACAGAACGGCACGGAACAGAACAGAAACAGAAAGTAAAAACTAACTGAGCCTTTAGTTTGTTGAAATTACTAAAAAAACCGAAATTCCGCAAAAAAATTTCCTTTAAGAAAAGTTAAACTTTTTTCTAATATGAGCAGTCGTTTTTGCAACATAATTGACGTATATAGAGGCATCCTAGGCGCTGCAGGGGCCAAATTCAAGAATTTAATTAAACGGCCATATTTGTACGGGAGCCCCCCTAAGGGGTGGAGATATATGGTAAGTATGTTTTAAGAAAATGTCAAGAACAACAAACTAATGGAGGTCGGTCATAAATGTTATCCCCCTAGGGGCGATTTCTTTGCAGTTATGGACATATGTTAATTTTTTATGAATTTTTAAAAACAAAAATTTCGAAATTTTGATAAACAAATGTTTCAAAAACGACTGTTCATATTCAAATATATTTATTTTATATTTATATTTCTTTTTAAAAAATAAATACGAATTTTAAAATAAACAATGAAAAATATTTTGTCGTTAAGTTAGCTTAAATAGTTGACGTTATAATAGAACATAGTGGTAAACGTTATTGTTAAAAAAGTTACTTAATAAAATTGATGTTAATTTTGTGATGACGCACATCAAAATGCTTGGAACGACCATGGTATGCATCAGTTTTTGCCAGATTCAATGCACTTTTGTTGTCACAATAAAGCAAAATATTATTAAGCTGGGATCACACGATTGCCGCAAATGCACCAATATGACACAATTTTTATTGTGCTTTATTGACGCACAATAATGAAATTGGACCAATAAAATATTCTGAAATCACACGATTGCCCTGTTTTAAACAAATTTAATTGCCGCTAGTTGGTACAAAGCGAAATGGTTACAACAATTGCCGCAGCACAGTCACACGATTGTTCTTACTTGACAACTGCGAAAACAGCTGTTGTGGTAGCTTTTTTATTTGTTTGAAAGTTCTTGTTGGTTTGTTAATAAAATAAAATTAAATATGTATCATATATGTATGTATGTATGTACTTAAACAAATTTTTGTTAAATGTTTTTATTTAAATTTTTTAACAAATTCCAAAAATGAAGTCTGTTCAACAATTTCATATGTTAAGGTTCGCTTAGAAACATTTTTGTTATTTTTATTGACGCGCGGTTGCATAGAAAACAGTCACACGATTGCCGCACCAGGGTTGCATTTGATTGGTAAAAGTAAGCACAATATTGTCCTTGATTGGTACATGAGCCAATTGGTTGTGCAGTCACACGATTGGGGTATTAAAAAGTATGAAAATTGGTGCATTGCGGCAATCGTGTGATCCCAGCTTTAGAACGATTATAGTTAGCAGTAAGATGTTACGGCTCAATCTGTAAGATATAGATTGGTCTTACTTTTTTACAGTAAGGTTACTGTTACTCCCGGCTAACTGAGCCTTAAGACATGACAAACATTTTTCTGTTGGAGACTTCTGAAATTTCATACCATTAACTAGTTGCTGAGCCTTAGGCAAGTCTGTGTAGTTTAAATGCCCCATACGAACGTGACATGTATCAATGTGTCGCCACCATACCCATATGACTTGTGCTACTACTGCTGGCTGGCTGCTACTAAAATTTCGTTATCCCTCTCAATAACACATTGTCACCCAAATATCGTACGCTGTAGCCGTTGTGTGTAATCCGGCTCACAGGTAGAAAATTTACAGTTAAGCCTGGTATACATCATAAATTGTTATGTCAATCATCTTACCCTGTGTCTTAAGCTGGATGTCAATATTGCCCATACCTTCAACTGTCAACTTTTCTCTGTTGGCTACATAAATTTTTTTTATCTGTGGAGGCTTTATATCCATAAACCAGTCTTTTCGCATTGTCATGTGTAGACTTGCATCTGGTTCAGAAACCAATCACTGGCATTAATTGCTCCAGTCACATACACCATACAAAAATCATGTTCCTTATTTGCTGACTTCTTCTTATCACGACAATCTGTTGATATGTGACCAAAACGGTTGCAGTTGTAGTAACAGGGACCTTTTTTAATGTTGTTGTTCTTCTTAATTTTTTTCCAGCAAAGTAAGCTGCGTTGTTATCATCATTGGCTTTTTTAACGTCTTGTAAAAGTTTTGTCTTGATCGAATCGCACGATACTTTCACCCCTGAGCTTTCTTTACCTATAATCATAGGGGAATACTCTTCTGGTAAGCCAGCGAGAAACAACGTGCCATTCGTCATTCACAGGTATTTTGACTTTCTGGACGGTATCTCACAATTCTTCATGCTAAAGCAGGTTTTTCATGGCAAATGCCCACGATGCATAATTTTTCCTGCAAATTAATTTATCCACACTGAAGTTTATAGCATAAGCCATTTTGAAAAATTTAATATAACTCCACGGCACTTTTACGACGGGCCAATTTATTTCATTGAGCACACTCTGGGCTCATAACCTGTTGTGATCGTGTAATAAAAACGCGATGAAATTAATGAATATAAAAGAATTTTTTATGAAGTGTGTTCTTTCTACAATGCGTACAAAAAGGAAGTAAGGAAAAGTAAAGAGTAAACGGATAGATATGAGAAAACAGCGTTGTAATTAAAAGCAACTAGGCCGTGTGGCCAGCTTTCTACACCAAATTGTTTGCTATTTATCTTAATACAGCTGAACTCTTTGCACTAGGTTAATTATATTACATTATATTTGCACAGTTCAGCAAAACTTGAACAGTACATTAAAAATTTCATAAGGCCTTCAACGAATGAGATTTTAAAGTGGCATCGCTAAAGAACACATCTTCTATAACACCCAGTCTACAACTGACATGAAATCCTTAACATTAACACAAACATGATGTTAGTTTTAAGTATGGACTCATCATGTTAGAGGTTTTCTCATGTTATAACATCGATACACGTTAACCGCCCGTCTAAACCAAAGATAAATATTGTGCCATATATTGCAGTAGTTGTCAAAATGATGTTATCTTTAATGTAGACAGCCCTTTTTGTACATATTTATTGCTGGCAATTTATGCTGCAATAATTTTTAGTCAATAAAAAGCAAAAAACAGCAAATTGTGTGGGAAAGGTATTAAGTTTTTGAAATGTTAGCAAACTATAATTGCAAAAAAAAGAATTAAGCAATTTAAAATAAATAATTAAAAATAAATTTGTTTAAGCTTGAGGTCTGGGCCCTGTTTCTCAAAACTACAAGTTACAAATCTATAAATTAAATACATTTGAAAAATAAATTGTAAAATTGTTGCTTTTTTAATGTATTTTACTTGTAGATTTGTAATTTTTAGTTTAGAGAAACAGAGCCCTGTAGTGCAATTCTGTAACTTTTAACGATTAACGGTAGCGTTAATTTTACTGGCACAATTTATTGCTTGTGGTAACAATGCAATTCAGTAACTCAATTTTAACAACATAGCTAAAAATTGTAATCAGGTGGCATCTTTGTTAAAAAATTTGTCAAAATAACGAAAAGAACAAAACGGAATATAAAAAACCAATTTTTTAAAAAAAATTTTTATTATTTTTCAAAATGTAAGTAAATAATGCGAATTTTTATAACGTTTATGTGTGCAATGTGCTTAAAATATATTTATTTTTGAATGGCTTTTATTTGCCAAGATTTTTGTGCGTTTTTCTAGGCTTAGTAAAAAACTTTATATGTTGACGTTATAATAGAACGTAGTGGTATACTATATTGTTAAAAAAGCTACTTAATAAAATTAACGTTAATTTTGCTGTTAAATATTTTTAACAACTTAACTGACGTTAAAACTGAATAGACAATCGTTCTACTTCTCTATATAAAAATATTAATTTTATTTATAAAAAAATTAATATTTTTATAGAAAAAACCTCAAGCTTAAAAAATTAATAAAATGTATATACGACAGGTCAAATTAGAAAATATTTTCCGTCACCTTTTACACTGCTCCTCCTTCCTTGAATTTTTTCAAATTATGAGTTAAAATAAATACGTTTTCCCTTAACATAAGGATTTAGAAATATTGGTCTGTTATCCTGCTGACATTATTGCCAAATTGCTGAGATATTTATCTTTGATCTAGATCGGGTGTAAGATTAACCTGAGAAAATATCTGATATTTTATGTGAGAGAACGTCGGCAGAATGAGAGAATACATTTCTTCATGTTAATCTTTAACAAGGGAAACATATATCTTAATAGATTTTATAATCGATTGATTCTCGAACAGTAAACTTTCATTTTTATTCTTTTTTTTAGTTTAAAATAATGTTTTTTTTAATAATTATCACAAGATTTTCACTATTTGCACTAAAAAATTAAACATTTTAATGATAGCGTCTTATTATTGTTTTATATGTATGTATGTATGTGTATTTTTGACAGCTCATCTTATAAGATAGTTGTTATAAGAATTCTCATAACATTTATTATAATATTAATACCAACACTATTTGAGAGTCCACACGTAAGATAATACTCTCTGCGATTAAATTTGACGTTTGCTGATATAAAAATTGTATATCTTATCTCAGGTGGTGACCCTGTGTAAGATAGGTCTTACTGCCTGATTTTAGAACGCGAGCGCAAAAGTAACTCGTTTAACTAACATTTAAAACAAATTTTTATATTTACACTCGTCAACCACGATAAGGGTTATTGCTTGTGTGGTCAGAGGATCAAAACACGCCAAATAAAAATTAAATTAGAGTTAAAAGTATACTATACCGTTTCGGTCTAATATTCGTTCACACATATAGTATTATTATTTTATTTATGTAATATTTATTTTCGTTTTTATTGACTTTAAGTTTTTTTTCAATATTTTAAAATTATTTATTTGATCTTTTTCGATACAACCTTAAGCACATTATTCTAGAGTTGAGTCAAAAGTTATTTTGCTTAATAACATATTTTAAACAATAAAAAAACTTAAATTTAAAAAGTTAAATATAAAAAATAGTAACAATTTTATATATCATGTATTTTCTTCTATTTATTATTATTTATTTTTTTAATTATTTTTTTCATACATTTTAAAATGCGATTGTAACTCAAAATCTATATGCTGGATAACTACTACTGCGATTCCTCTCTACTTTGCAAGTACATAACATATTCATCAATTACACGCAAGCACGCAAAAGTATTTTTTGTTTATCTGAAAATTATATATTGTTTATTAAAATTCTTATAACATTTTTACATTAACAACATTTAACATTAAGACATTATATATATATATATATATGTATGTAGTCACATTGTGCAAGCATTGTTTGGAAACTAAAATAATAACAGCAATAAATTAATACACTTTTTTCAGCAATGTGATTATAGATATTATTGATACATATATTTATACACATAAATTCGCAAAAATTCAAGAGATTCATAGTTGTACTATATACGGAATAAAACTTGTCATTTGTCCAGTACAATTGTCAACTTTTTGCAATGAAATAAGATAAGTAACCAAGAACATTACAAACAGGAATTAAAAACTTATTTTTATATCGACTTTTAAATACTGAAAATCAGGGACAGAAAATAACTGTTATTTTTAAAAATTCACATCAAAAAAGCACACATAAAAAATGATAGTAGAAAATTTTGGTTCTTATCATTATGATACATAGGTGATGTACATGCAAATTTTTGTATAACTTTTAAATTTGTCAAAAAATAACTTTTAATTTTGACTTTTACTTTTTAAGGCAAAAAAATTAAAAGTTATTTTTGACTTTTATTATTTTACTCAAAAAATAAAAGTTATTTTTTAACTTTTAATATTTTAAGGCAAAAATAAAAGTCATGAATTAAATATTGCCTAGTAATACGCTAGTTTTATTGCTTTCAATGCTATAAATGATAAAACATCCGTTATCACAATTTCAAGTGCATTGCAAAACAGAATTCTCTTATTTTGTTATTAATAATTATTGTTGTAATAACTGCATCACTGTTAATTCTTTCAGTATATTTCTTTCAATGTGAGTTTAATATAGAATTGTTGAACTGATAACAAATGATAACGTTCAATCGCGAATTAGAAATCATAGGATATAGTGTTATTTTTTTATTTTCAATGGGTATTGGGTAATGGGATAATTTGGACGCAATAAAACTAGCGTATTACTATGCAATACTTAATTCAAGACTTTTATTTTTGCCTTAAAAAATTAAAAGTTAAAAAATAACTGTTTTTTTTTGAGTAAAATAATAAAAGTCAAAAATAACTTTTAATTTTTGCCTTAAAAAATAAAAGTTAAGAAATAACTTTTACTTCTGCCTGAAAAAATAAAAGTTAAAAAATAACTTTTTTGTCTTGACCTTTTCGATAAAAGTCATAACAGTTACGGTCCCTGCTGAAAATCAATTTCTGCAGTTATTTTAATAACACAGCGTTTTGAAAGTACTGGTAAGACAGTAAGAAAATACATAAGTTGCAAAAAAAAAACTAATAACTGTCTTTGAGACGTAGGTGTCCAGACAGTAGTTAAGACAGTTCACGTTTAAATGTATGTCAATGTGAATGTTGCAGTGCAATTTCCAGTTAAGCGTGTTTTTAATAAACTTAACAAATTAAAAAATAGCTTAAAAAACTACATTGTGTTTACAAGTACAACGCCTTACTAAAACATAAAAAAATCCAAGCAGACTATATATATTTTTTTAACTTTTTAATTTTTTTCTTTTGCGAAAAAAACTTCAAATTACTGTTTGCAAATGTCTTACATGGCGTTTACATTTGCCAGTACTGGCAAGACAGTAGTAATACATGCAAACTTTACCACTTATACATGCACACTTTTCCAACTGTCCTGTCTACTGTCTAGCAAATTTTGCAGACAGTAAAATTGGACAGTGATTTGACATTTGCTAACAGTAATCTGTAGTTTTGTTCGTAAAAGAAAATAGAAATAAAAAAATCAAAATGTTAAAAAAATAAATATATTCTGTTTTGATTTTTAATGGTTTAGTTAAGTGTTATGTTTGTTAACACTACATAATTATTTTAAGCTATTTTTAAATTTGTTTAGTTCATATAAAACACTTTTAGCTGGACTTGCACTGCAACATTCACGTTTGACATATTTTTAAAAGTGAACTGTCTTAACAACTGTCTGGACGCCTACGTCACGAAGACAGTAACTAGTGTTTTTGCAACTAATTCGTATTTTCGAACTGTCTTGCCAGTACTGTCAAATGTAAACGCTGTGTTACCGTCTGCAAAATGTTTAAGACAGTTGGAAAAGTGTGCATGAATTGCTACTGTCTTGCCAGTACTAGCAAATGTAAACGCCGTGTAAAGAAATAACTTACGGTCTTCACCTAATATAAAATTACCGACTTTGAATTTACTTCAAATGAATACTTAGTGTAGACCGCACATGTTTAAATGGTTGTTGAAACATATCTTTTGCGAACTTTTTTACCACAAATTGACGTTTATGTGTGACTGCCCGCTTTTTTGCTTTTGTTCAGCTTTTATTATAGTTAATTCAACAACAGGGCTGTAAACTGAAAATACACATTTAAGAAGAAAATAAAATTATATTATTTTCTACAAGCCTTAAAAAATACTTGACGCGGCAACGAACTCTATCATCACTACTTGTACGGCACCATTAACAAATAGGTATTTAAACAGCAAGTCGTAACTTAATGTTTTAACAGCATTTCTTGTAAGGTTTAGACAAACAGTAAAAATAATAAACCATTGATTTTTATTAGGGAAGTGACAGATACCGATATATCGGCGATCCTTCTAAAATTTTTTTAAAACTTTCTTAGCCGTTTTACTTTGGTCCATAGTATTGAAATGTTCTCCCATTAATAAATCTTATACGATTTGTAAGTCTTGAGATTTTTCTGCGTATTTTTATCAGTGGTTGTGAAAATAGAAATAATTTTGCTAACAATTTTGTTCAGCCATCTTTAAATGTTTTTGTTTAAATTCAAAGATAACAATTTAGGATATAAAAATGAAACGTTATTTATAAATGTATGAACATAATTTCTATAAAATGGTTAAAAGAACATACATATCGTTAGCTAGAATGCAAAAAGGCGTGCACGCTCAAATTGAAACTCCTTTGAATCTACCTTTTACACGGATTTACATTTGCCAGTTCTGGCTTTACATACACACTTTTTCAACTGTCTTGTCGAAAAAAGTTAAATTGGATAGTGATTTTACATTTGCTGACAGTAATTTGAAGTTTTGTTTACAAAAGAATAAAATCAATAAGTGAAACAAATAAATATATTCTGCTTCGATTTGTCATGTTTTAGTAAAATGTTATCAATATTCACACAATAGTTTGTTTTACTATTTCTCTTTTTTTCTGGTTACTTATCTCTTAATTTGCTTATGGCGTTTTCTTTTCTAAAAAAAAAGTGTTGCATAAGAGTTACATT
Source organism: Pollenia griseotomentosa (assembly GCA_963931875.1). Lineage (NCBI taxonomy): Eukaryota > Metazoa > Arthropoda > Insecta > Diptera > Polleniidae > Pollenia > Pollenia griseotomentosa. The sequence continues at coordinate 9,810,610 of OZ007565.1, forward strand.
ACATGTGACTTGGCAACATTTTTAAATGCGCCCCTAATATTTAAGAAGTGTTTCATATTTTACGTTTACAAAAGAACACAAATTTCGGCTAGAAACTTGCCACCACCTTGTACTGAATTCGCCTTGATCTAGTGCTGCACTCATGTCCCTTTAATTAAAATGAGTGTTGACCATGTAGCATTTTTTTTAATTTTAAAGGGAACATCATCAGAAAAGAACGCTTTACGCTTTACAAATAAAACATGTTTTTCAGAAAAGAACATAAAAAAATGTAAAATGCAGAATTTTACTCAGAAAAGAAAACGCCATTAGATCATATAAAACACGTTTAGCTGCAACTTGCACTGCTACGTCACGAAGACAGTTAGAAGTGTTTTTGACCATTAAAATATATTTTCTTACTAATGTCAAATGTTACAGAACAAATAATTTGAATGTAACACACGACACGTATTTATTTTGAAATTTGACAAGTCAGATGTAAAAAACATGTCGGCTGTAACAGGCTTAAGGGAGAAAAGAATTTCTAAGACTAATTTTGAAAACTATGATAGATAAATAAAAATGCTTCTGAACAGAAACAAAACGGCTGAATCATAACAGAACAGATTATATTTATATCACTAATAGTCCGGAATAGTTTGCTATTGAAATTCAACTAGATCGGCACACAAATGGCTGAGATATAAGGACAAAACCATCCATCAATCTCTAATTTTGTTCATAAAGCTTTAATGATACCCTTTACCTAAGGTAAATGGGTAACATACATATATGTAAGTTTTCCCCTCCGTCTGTTATTACTTCAATATTTATCTTAGACACTAAAGTATGTATATATATTCTAGGTCCTTATGAGTAGCGCAGTTGATGTGTCCGTGTGTATGCTGAAATGGTTATCCGTAGACCCCAGAAATTATGGGTACTATGTTGTTATACATTAAAGTCACGTATACTCCGTTAAAGGCTGCTATTCAGCCAGATTTGTTCATAAATGACTGAGATATTAGAAAAAAACCACAATTGTCTTTAAATTTACCGATAAATCTCTTGTTGAGCCACAGTTCCCAAATTAGGTACAAGCATCTTGGTTATCAATGCATAACCTCTTTAACAAAAGGGAGGAATTAAAGAAGTGGGCGTGGCACTTCTTATACAAAGACATTATGGATTTTTTATATCTGGCGAACGACTTAAGCCAGAGTTTCAAAATAAGGTACAAGCAGCTTGTTTATCAATAAAAAAATGTGGGCGGAATTGGAAAAGTGGGCATGGCACAGCAAATATTTATTTATATCGCAATAACGGTATTTATGTATATTACATTCTATTCTTATCATACCATAGTGAAAGGTATATAGGATTCGTCATAGCCGAATATAGCACCTTTACTTGTTTTTTAAATTTATTTGTAATCTATAAGGCCTGTCACAGAAATCAATTCCGATCGAAAGTGGAAGTGATTTCGTATCTTGCTTCACATTTAACGATAAATCACTTTCGATCGGAATTGATTTCTTTGACAGGGTTGTAAATACTTTATATTTCCTTTTTCGCCTTAAAAAAAAACTAAGTAGAATAAAGAATATATTTGTAGTAAAAATTAGCAAAATCGATTGAAAAATAACCGAGCTATTGACGAATAACTACTTTTTCCCACATCATAAGAACTGAGAGGACCGAATTTGGCACAGTCGAAGCAAGCTTTTTTAATTGTTTTTTCTGATATTAAGATTAAGTCAAATCTCACTAGCTTTGAGCTAAATTAATGGTTACACACACCATTTTGGTCAACTATTTACCAAATTTGACCATAGCTTGATTAGCATGAAATATAAAAAAAACGCTATGAATCTCTTAATAATTTGTTTCTTGTCATTTTTTCATTCAATTTATACATTATTTATTATTAATGTCAAGGTTTATATAATTTAAAAACATACCACACACATATCGCTCATTTGCTGCAAGACCGGCATAACTCAAAAAAATCCATTTCGAGATAAACGCATTTAAAGTTTTTGATTTGCTCTAACTACTTAAAAAAAAGAAGACACGTTCTCTTCAAACTGGGAAAGTATAAAAGATATAAAGATGAATTTAATACACAATATAAAGAAAAACAAAGCGAATAATTCTGCATCTCTATCTCCAAAATTTCATTTTTTGAGTTATGCCGTTTTTGCAGTAAATGAGCGATATGCATACATACACCTTCTTATTACTACTTCATGTGTAGCTTAAAGCATGCTTCTATATTTTCATTTGCTTTCCGATGTCGCACTTACAAACTTACAACTGTATTTCTTTCTTCCTTTGTAATTAAAATTGCTGTATTGAATGTGTATTTATACATAGTTGTTTTATGTTCGTCTCCCAATAAAAAATTAAACAGACTTTTTAATGTTATAACCAGGGCAAGTATTTTAATGTACAAAAAAATTAAATACCTGTCTGCAAGCAAGCAAGCAGTTACTGTGAATCTTGGCCTGTTTATAGCAATTAAACAAAGTCACAGTTAAAGCATGATGTAAAATTATATATAAAAAATGTTATCTGAGAAAAAGGAATTATCTTATAAAAAAAATTTTGAACTTATAACAATTTTATATTGCAAATTTTGTATGATGATGTTACCTATAAGCTAGGTTTTATAACATTACAAGGGTTATCACGATGGCCATTGTGCAAATTTGCAGTGCATATTATGATTGATCGTGAGCATACCACTTTTTTGTGCAAATGTGCTATTTCTCTACAAAAAATTCTGGCAACACAAAAAACTTCTGGCAGCACTTTCAATTATACACAAGCAGTTAAGCATTTATTTTATTTTTGAGCTGAAGCAATCCCAAACAATTTGAATTAAAATTTTCTTTTTACAAATAAAAAAAAAATATGGAGGTCTGTATGTCAAAAGTTTTTGTTGCGCTTATTTTTAACTGAGCAAACTTCTTAAGTGTTTTTTTAGGTACAAACGAAAAAATAAGAAAATTGCAAAAACGTACATTTTGTCGTTTTATTGTGCAAATGTGTGTATATTTGCACACATTTGCATCGTTTGCACACCATGAAAATCCCATCGTGATAACCCTTAATGTATATAATTTGTTATAAATAAAAACGTTTGTTTCGTATATCAAAGGATATTAAAGTATAATTTAAGGTTCTTTAAAAGTAAAATATGAGCCACACACCATACACAACGTATTAGTGCCAAATTTCCCTCTAATGGATCTGTGTGAAACGGTAGAAAAGTACATTTTGACACTGTTGAGATGAATTAAATTTCACTTGCCCTAGGGGCTATTATAAACTTTGACATTTGCGTAGAAATTCTTGACGATTTTTATTTACCATTACGGTTACGGTTTCACACACACCCAATGACTAAAAATGTTGTTAATGATGTGTGCTCGCACACTCATACTTTTTTGTATATATAAAATCGATTGTAAAGCTAAGATCACACTATCGGCGCAATGTACCACTTTTCATGTGTCGATAATGTGAACGCATGCAATTTTAGAATTTACGAGAACCTGCGCCGAAAATAGAGTTTTCAAACTGCCGTTATTTTGTGTTGGTTATACTTGCGAATAGGCGTTTTTGGCGAGGTTATTATCCGTGGCATACACGGAAAAAATTATTTACTAAATCCCCAGAAAATATGGCTTGAACCTAGAAAATTTTGCACAATTCTCGTCCAAGCCAAAAATATTTTATTGCAAACATATGTGTGGCTCGTTTAAGCAAAAAATTACTCAAAGCAGACTAAAATTGCAAACTAAAATTTACTTAAATACAGCTAAAAAAATTAATTTTTTCTTAAATTTTATAAAAAGCCAATTTTAAACATCTGGATCCGCGGCTCACGTGATATAGTTTGAACGTTTAGCATACTTTGTGATGTAAGTTTGTGGTACGTTTGTTATAGCTATGTTCACATTTGGCTTTTTAACCGCATTTTAGCAAAATGTTGATTAAGCTAATTAAAGCCGTTCACATTACATTTGAGATGATTAAGATTACAGTCGATTAAGAAAAAAAAAAAAACAACAAACAAATTTATTATCTTTAAAATACCAAAAATGTGTAAAAAAAACTATTTAATTTCTATATATCTTAAAATTTTTAAAAACGGATAGTAATTGTTTTTTGTTTTTAAATTTTATTTTAAATTTATAGTTGTTAGTATATCTGTTTAAAACTGTTCGTTTTGAAATATATTGTGAACCATTGTACTAAACACTATGGCGAACATGAATAAATTCTCATTTGGAACGAACATTCTTCATCGGAGAAGCATTAAATGACTTGCAGTCAAAGGTTTTTTGTGATTATAAATTCAAACTGTTGCCAAACAATTAAAAACAAAAAACAATATACATACATACTTACAAGTTATAAAAAGTAGAATTTCATTATTGTAAAACTTACAGCCATTTTCTTACAGAAATAAATATTATTTACATAGATTTTTGAAAAATCTTTAGAATTCTTATGTGCATTGCCAAATATTTAAATAATTAGTAATCTAAATTAAGAACATTTTACTTATATTCAGGTTATTGAAACACTAAAATTAATTTTGGGTACTTTTCCAGCCATGTTCTGAAATCAATGCGAATTGATATTGAAATCGCAAAAATTTGAAAAAGATCTTGTTTTGAAAGTTCATAAAAAATGGCTTTTATACATTTCATAGTACTCTTAAAATCAGAAAGAACTACATTTATTAAAAAAATTAAATGAAAGTCTCCATCGATTCCACCTTCAATTCATTTGGTTTTCCAGAACATGGTCGTTGCTTAGTGCCCATTCACATTATACGATTTTTGTCGTTGCGATTTTTACTTTATTGGCAAGAGGGGTGAGAGGAATTATAAGGGGTACAGAAGCGAGTGTACTCTTCGATTCGTTTTGTTCATTCATTCGTTCTCTCAATTTTCTCTCATTTGACAAAAAATGTATTAAGGTTGTTACGACAAAAATCGTACAATGTAAATATGAGACCGACTTTAAAGAGGAAACGACAATAATCGCAACGACAAAAATCGTATAATGTGAATTGGGACTTATATAAAAATCACATTTAGCGATATTTTTTTCTTAACAAAAATATTAAGAAAGTTTAATTTAGTGATTTTTGGAGTACATATAATATGTGATATGCAACAAACTTAACGAAATCAATGCCCATGTTCTGTAACTCCCGCGTCCAGAAACTTTTCGATTGAAACGTGAGAAATAAAACCAAAATGCCATAAATTAAAACAAACAACTGCGTCTGTAACATTTTTTGCGAGTAATAGCTGCTGTCAAGTAAGGACATTAGTCCGCAATTAACAAAAAAAGTGTACCTGAAAAATGTTTGTGAGAAAGCTTCAGCTTTGAACTGTCAAATAAACTCACGAATAAAAATGGGGTGAGTAAAAAATTCAACACAAAAAAATTTATAAAAAATGCAATGAATAAGAATCGGAAGAGGTAAGTATTTTGTTCTGGGTTGATTTTTTTTATTGTTTAATATTTTGCTTTTCATATTTTTTAAAAATGTACGAATGTTGTAAAAGCCATTTTGTAAACAACAAACATTAAATTCGCATTTTACATTATTTGGTATAGCCGACGGTTGTATTTTCGCCGCCATCGTTAAAAATTTTTCAACTTTAGTAAATTTTGGTCGCCGTCAACGATATGTGTGATTGGCGTTCGCAACGTCTGCAATTAAACATTGGCTTCGAGTGGAGTATTATGACATTTATAACGTAATCTATTTTTATGGGTTTCGACATGACTGCCCGTCTATACCACAGATATATATTACAGTAAATGTCAAAATTATGTTATCTCTAATGCAGACAGCAGTTTTTGTACATATTTATTGCTGGCAATTTATGTCGCAATAATAGTAAGTAAATTTTCATTGACAATTATTGTTAACATAAACCATCAAATTTGGTTGTCAATTGAAAAAAGAAGCAAAAGAAAAAAACAAATTAAGCGAATTGTGTGGGAAAGAAATTAAGTTTGTGAAATGGTAGCAAATTATAATTGAAGAAAAAGAATTAAATAATTTCAAATAAACACATAAATAATTTTTTTTTTTTAATAAAACACTAAAATAAAATTTGAACCACTATTTTTGTTAATAAAATAATTTTCTTATTCGATCCTTAAGAAAATTATTGTTATTAATATAAATTCTTTCTTATTCGACTTTATAATTTAAATGCACATTAATTTGTTTAAGACTGAGTTCTTATTTATATAAAAATATTAGTTTTATTTTAACAAAAAAAAAAAAAAAAAAAAAACAAAATTTTATAAAATTTATATTTTTGTATAAAAAAACATTATGCTTTAAGAAATTAATGTGCATTTAAATTATAAAGTCGAATAAGAAAGAATTTATATTAATAAAAATAATTTTCTTCCTTGATATTTTTCAAATTATGAGTTAACATAAATACGTTTTCCCATGCCTTTTACATAAGCTGAGCAATAAGAAATATTGCTCTGTTATTCTGCCGACGTTATTACCAAATTGCCGAGAAATTTTCAGACACATTTTTTCTCACATTCCGAGAACCGATGGAATATTTTGTTTCACATCTTTTCGATGCGAGAAGTTCTCACCAAAGTTACAGAACATGGGTACAGGTAAATAAAATTGTCAAAAATTAAAAAACGTAATTTAAAAGTTTATCAAAAAAAAAAAAAAAAAAATATTCATTCGTATAACTATTTAAGGGGGAAAAAGTAACCAAAATCAAAAAATATTCACATCTCCACATTGAAAAATAAAAAGACCAAAATTGGTTAAAAATAACCAAAAACGGCAGCTCTGGTCATGGTACACTCAACTAGACAATGACGAATAAACTTGAGCACGGAATTTGCCTTGAGCACGGCTGTATTATGGCTTTTGTCAAGGCGAATTAACTAATTGTTGAATTCGCCATGGGCTTTTGTTTACTTTTTCAGTTTTGTATTTGTGTTTTTTGTAGGTGCACTGAACAAAATAAATAGTTAATCATGGCATGTAAATTATATTTTATGCACCAAAATGCTTTTGGTAATATGCAATGCTTTTTTGTCATAAAACATTAACATAAAGTGGGATCTTAAAATGACAATTTTTTTTGTCATACCAAACGTCGAGGTCTATATAAAAAACTTTAATATTTTTGTCAGCGTTTTTATATCCTCCACCACAATTAGTTGTAAAGAGGGTATACTAAGTTTGTCATTCCGTGTGAAACTTTTTTATTATTCATCTCAGACCCCATAAAGTATATATATTCTGGCTGCTTGAGTAATTCTAAGTCGATTAAGCCATATCCGTCTGTTGAAAACACGCTCACTTTCGAAAAACTCAAAAGAAATAAACAAACTAGGTGTCAAATTGCTTATTGTTATCCTAAGCAGTTTGGGATTGAATTTCAGCAAAATCGGTTCAGTAGGACCAGAGCTATGAATCAAAATGTGGAACCACCACCTTCAAAAACTTGATAATTTTGTTACAAAAACTAACATAAATGATGCAAAAATGCACGGAATGACATAAGATTTTGCACAAGTCCGTTTTATTCGACTAGCAATGACACTGTAAAATTTCGCGAAGGTCGGTACATAATTTACCCTAGGCCCCATATATGCCCTTCTCCCGGAAAACAGTTTAGTCTCCTAAAACCATAATTAATAACAAATCGTCACAGTTTAAGATAATAATAATAAAAAGACATCATACAGATATTACTCCTTAAACATTCGAACTGTCGGTGGAGGGTATCAAAGATTCGGCACAGCCGAATATAGCACTCTAACTTGTTTTAAATAAAGTTTGTCAGGTAGAGACTCCATGTTATAACAATATAAAAAAGTATTTTAAAAAGGCATTTTGATACCTTTCATATCAGTTCCATGGACAAATTAAAGAAAGAGATAGTCTTTTTTAAGAAAATAAAAACAAACTAAATTTTTAATGGTTGGTTAAAGACGAAATTAATGAGAATAACTTTTTTATTCTTCAAAAGGATTTTATTTTTTATTAAATTTATAGTATGAAAGGTATCTTATATAGAGATTTTAATTACTGCAAAAATTTTGTATTAATAATTTATCACTTAAATGTTTACTTTTTCTATAATATTTAATTTATTTAAAAAAACAAAAAAAAAAAAATACTTTTTAAATACCTTCCATAAATATATTTACAAATTTTTCAAACCGTAAACATATAACTGCAACTCTATTAAATTATAAAACTTTTCTCACAGTGCAACTGTGGTTTAGTCAGTGTATTGGTGAGAAAAATTACTTTTGCGCATCAATGTTTTATAAAAGGAATCAACATTCACAATGTCAGACTCGTACATAAACTTAACTAGACTCTAAAAATATTTTATAACGTAAAATTAATAAATTTATTAAAAAAAACTCTAAATTATCAATCTTAGCGGTAGGCTAAGCATAATTTAAAACATATACAGGGGTGTCATAGAATCCAAGTCGGTTTTGCAAACCAATATTGGTTTAATTTGGCGTCATGAAAACAAGTCGGATTTGTTATTTTCGAATACAAATAAAACCGATATTCGAATCAGCTGTTTAATTTTTTGTTTAACGTAATAATAAATAAAATTACCACTGCTGTTGTTGCATATTTGCAGAAAATGTGTGAAGAAGACTTTTGCGAATTTGCAGCAGCCCGCTTTATCAATTTTATTTACATACTATCTATCTATGAAAAAAATCTAACTGTTGAAAAAATAAAATAAAAAATTTGGCTTTTAACAACTATATTTATTTCCAATAAAAAAAACAAGAGCTGTAAGCTGCTTGGTTTATTTTCAATAAAAAGCCGATGCATTGGTTTCTGTGACACCCTAAACCGACACTGATTTGAGTTCGAACAAAAAACCTTCAACACTGGATTTAATGACACCAACGTATATTTTTATCGCTTTCAAAACCAATTCCAATAAGATAGGTTTCTATGACACCCGTGATAAACTGCTTTTAAGATAAAAAATTATAATTTCACATATTTCTTTGCACCAAGGCACGTGGTTAGGAACCTTGTATGGCTTGTCAATATTTAGAATACTTTATCAATACATCTTAAGATAAAAACTAGATCTAAACCCCAGGTTTAGATTAGAAAACTAGATTGGCAGAATAACATGGCAATATATCTTATTGCTCAGCTTATGTTAAAGGCATGGAAAAACGTATTTATGTAAACTCATAATTTGAAAAAAATCCAGGAAGAAGATGAAGTATAAAAACAGACGCCATCTTGCAAACATTAGTTTTATTAATATAAATTCATTCATAATCGACTTTATTATTTAAATGTGTATTTATTTGTTTAAGATTGAGGTCTTTTTTTATGTTAAAATATTAATTAAATATTATTAAATCTATTTTTTTTTTAAATAAAATTAATACTTTTATATAAAAAAGAACTCAAGCTAAAATAATAAAGAGCGAATTAGAAAAAAATTAAGTGCAACTCGAAGCTAATGTAGAATTGCCGACGTTGAGAATGCTTACCCAAAAATCGTCAACGTTGATTTACTAAACTTAAAAACCTTTAAACTGCGGCGGCTAAAATACCGTCGCACAGTGGGAGACTTCGGAAAAAATGGAAATAATTCTGTGTTTTGTAAACGGTTATGAGACGACATAAACCACTCGTTTCGCTCTGGAACTAGTTTGCCAAACATGTTGTTCATACGATTCATTCTTGTTTCATTTTGACATTTTTTTGTGTTGTTAGTGTAATTTTATTAATAATAGACAAAAAAAATTTTGTTAAAATTTTAAATATATTATTTAATACTTTTATTAATATATTATTTTATAATTATGTATCACTTTTTTTATGTATTTTGTTTTTTTTCTATGTTTTGATTTTTTTTGTGAGCTAGTTCACATAAACTTACGATAATTGTTATCAAAATTGGAGATGCTAGTACATTTTTCCTGTTCCGTAGCATGTTTCAAAAAGAAACGACCTGTTTCGCTCTCAAAATTTTGTATGGCAAAACATGTTGTTTTAATCATGTTTGTGGCGCGAAACCGGAATGGGAGTGCGAACATTGTGTTAGACCACTTGGAATAAAATTTGAGGTGGCAATTAAGGACCTGCATTGCAAAAATTAAAAACGATCCAAAATTCTTAGTTTTTGCTCGATTAAAAAAAATTAAAACTTCTACTAGTTCTACAAAAACAAAATGTTTATTTTACTGACAAAAACTCAAAAATCCAATTTTACGCACTTTGTTTGAAAAATATCTTCAATGAATACTACAATTTTAAAACATTTTTTTATTTTTTTAAATCTAGACATGATTCCCTAAACATAGATGTGTAATATGTCTACGTTGCTCCGAATCGAAGCCCTTACGCAGACCAATTTGCTTCAAGTACACAAAGAAATCAACAATTGGAACCAAACTTTATTAAATAATATTGAAGTAGAAATTGAATGTTAACTGAATGATTATTACTCATGCCTTTTACTGCGTTTATGCGCAAATAAATATATTGCAAGTTGAGAAATTTGCCGCATAAACCGTAAATTAAATTTTTATTTCAGAATAGCTATTTCACAAAAACGATTCCTGATAAACAACACTATTTGCAAAAAAGATTTAAAGCTACAAAAATAAAATTAATTCAAAATTGTGCTCATAAAATTTACAAATACACAATAATTTTTGATTTTTTCATTTTAAAAAATAAATAGTTTATATACTTACATACATTTATGAATGTTTTCTAATAAAAGTGCTACCAAATCATTAAATTTTTTTATCCGGCATCACATAAAAATAAAAATTTTCCGTTAAGGCTAGTTTACACGGTAATGCAATGTACTACGACTTTTTTAAACGATGATTGCGCCTTCTACGCGCCAGCCGTGGCGGCCGCAAGGCAGAAATCATAATTAAACATTAATCTCATAAAATTTTCTTTCCAATAAATCCCGTTTAATTGATATTGTTTTATTATAATTTAAACTTGTGTCACTCTAAAAGAAAGTACCTTTACAATCTATTACGACTTTGTAGAATCAAAATATCAAAAGTCTGTTGTAAGTATTTTTCATGTTTACACTGATGGTAAAAGTAAAATCAAAGCAAAGATATTAAAAAGCTGAGTTAATAACAAAAAAAGCTGATGGTTACAGTTCAACAATATTTACAAAAACAAGTTGAACTTTTCCTGAGATGTTTTTGTAATTGTATAAAAATTTTAGTGCCGGTTTACACTCGTCAAATTTGACTCCTTCAGTATGTTCTGTTAGTGCTGCCAAGGCTTACTTTAAAATACCCCTCTGGTGTGATGAGAAAACATAAGTTACTAAAAAGGTTTAGAAAATAATCATTTAGCAACCGCTTATCAAATTTTGTATCCTAATCGATACGAGTAATAGCACATGATAAGATTTTTTCATTCTACATCATTTTAAACTAGCCTTAAACAATAAGTTAGTTAGTCGCAAATTATTTTTATTCGCGAATAGGCTACGTATAAACGTAGAACGTAGTAAGAATATGATGCAATTTTCGTAATTCTTTAAACTAGTTGTACGAAAAAGGCAAGGTAGATATATTTTCTATAAATGTGTAGGGAATAATGTCTAGATTTCAAAAACTAAAATAATTTTTAATAACTGTAAAATTCGTTGAATACATTTTGCAAAAACTTCGAAAATTAAGTTTTGAGTTTTTGTCAATATGAAATTTTACAAGGTTAATAAATTTTAAAAGGAACCTCATAATTCTCAAAAAAAAAAAAACTTTCGAAAATCTCCAAAATTTTTGGAAATGTTTTCCCTACCAAGTTCGAGCCTCAGGAAAATGCTATCAAGGATCTCCCGTGAAAAATTGTTTAAGCTATCAGTTCTCAGTGAATGTAAAAAAAAGAAAGTTTAATAAATCAAAATCAATGAAATATTTGTTCAAAAATATTCAGATAACAAAAATGACAAAAAAACTTTTTTCAGAATTTTAACTTCAAATGCATATAACTTTTTACTTTCAAGAGATTTTTTCACAATTCTTTCTGCAGAATATTTATTCATTTGAAACTTTTTCACAAAAAAATATCAAGTTTTATTTTGGGATGATGGCCTTCCTTCCTTCCTGATATGTTTCTAGACCCCAAATCCAACTCTCCAATCCAATCGGACTAACCATTTACAAAAAAAAGAATTATTTCCATTCCATTCTTTCCAAAATCTCCCACTATAACAAATAATGTATAGTTCGACACTAATGTTTGTTGTTTACAAACACGCTTTAAAAAAACATTCGAAAATTTTTGCAAAACGACAAAACCAAATAATTTAACAATGAAAATACACTTAAGAGCAAAATACTTACCTTTTCCGTGTTGTTATTATTTCTAAAATTTAATCCAACATCTCGGTTACCAATACACAAAATCCGACAAAATGCGAGCGGGATTAGAGAAGTGGACGCGGCACAAAAACATTTATTAAATCTAAAGAACGGTAAGAAAAGAATTATCCAAATTTGGAACACATAGCTGGGTTATCGACACAAAACCTCTCTAAGAAATTTGACGGGATAGGAGAAGTGGGCGTGGCACCTCTCATACAAAAGCATTATAGATTTCTGTATATCTGTATATCTAGAGAACGGCAACAGCTACAGTGCACAACATTTGTAGAAAAGTGGACGCGATAAGATAGGTGGGCGTGGTACAAAAGAGAATTCTTTTTATCTGAGTGTAAAATTGTCGAAACTGGGTACACATAGCTGAGTTATCAATACACAACATCTGTCAATTTTTCATAATGCAATATGACCCCATTTTTTTAATGAAAAATTACCCCAAAAAATGAAAAATAACCCTAAAAATAAAATGAAATATGACAATAAATTTGGAGTAATTCTTCATTATGAAAAATTACCTCAAAATTTACTATGAATTTTAACACCAAAAAAGAACACAAAGAAAGTTATATTAAACATTTTGGGTGGAGTTCATATGCCCGACACTTAAAATCCCAAATTTGGAATAATGATTTCAAAAATCGAATAATTATACAGTTTGGGTTTTAAAAATCGTACGATTGATAGCATGGTTGTACTTGCGGCCATGCGCAAGGATTTTTTCCTCTATTGTATAACGAACACTGGCTTTGCTTACTGAAGGTTCACGTTATAGCCGGCCTTCGGCCGGGCGCAAGGATTTTCTTTTCTGTAGTATAACATACACTGGCTTCGCTCACTAAAGCTTCACTACAAAGTCGGCCTTCGGTCGGGCGCAATGATTTTTTCCTCTATGGTATAACTAACACAAAATATAAGTCCCCAAAAAATAATGAAATAACCCCACAAAGTGTGGGGCCGTATTTCGTATGCATAAACCCCTAATTTTGAAAATGAAATAAACTCCCAACGAAATGAAATAACGCCCCAAACCCCAATTTTTGGGCCTTATTTCATATGAAATAAGACCCAAATATCTGGAATGAAATAAGACCCCTATATGTATAATACAATTAATTGCACAGTTTTGGTTTAAGGAATCATGCGATAGATAGCATGGTTAAGACTTCGACCGGGCGCAATGATTTTCTCCTCTATGATATGCCAATCATCGGCTTCGATAACTAAAGCTCTTCTGCATAGGCGGCGTTAGGCCTAGCGTAAGCCCAAATTTAGGAGCTTTACTTAGCGAAGACGGTGTTTGGTATGCCATAGAGGAGAAAATTCTAGCGCCTGGCCGAAGGTGTTTGTTATACCATAGAATAGAAAGTCCTTGTGCAAAAACGTTTTCGTAATAAATTTAAAAATTAAATAATCCCCAAAAAAATATATTGGAGCTTTATTTCATAATGATTTTTTGGGGAATTATTTCATATGAAGTAATCCCCCAATTAAGAAAATGAAATAAAACCCCAAACAAAAAGATATAGCCTCCCAAAAATTGTTGTTGTTGTGCTCTGTACAGACTTTTGGGGGGTTATTTCATTATTTTTTTGAGGGGATTATTTCATGCCGCCATAACGAACGGAAACAGTACAATTCTTGGTAATCAGTACGCAACATCAGTCAAAGTTGGAGGGATAAGGTAAGTGGGCATGACACAAAAAAGAATTCCGTAAATCTGAAGAACGGTAAGTGTAAAATTGTCCGAATTTCTTACAAAAATAACGGTTATCAGTATACAGCATCTGTAAGAAATGTGCCGGTCTGAAGATGTGGGTGTGGCACAAACTAGAATTCTGTATATCTAAGCAGAGGTTAGTGTAAAATTATCCAAATTTGGTAGAAATAAAATGGATATCAATACACATTATCTGTCAAAAATGGGCGGAATTGGAGAAGTGGGCGTGGCACAATCTAAAATTCTGTATATCTAGAGAACACCAACAGCTTCAATTTACAAATTTGGTACAAACAGCTTAATAATAAATTCACAACATCTGTCAAAATGTGTAGCCGTAGGCGGGGCACCCTCAATACAAATTCAATGTACATTTCTGTAAAACTGGAGAACGGTAGTAATAACATTTAAGCTTTATACAAATAGCTTCATAAGGAATGCACTAGATTTGTATTTAAAATATTTATTTTATTTTAATGAGGGTAGAGAAGCGCACTTTCCTTAACCAGTAAACACCTCTTTAGGAAACTTTTACAGTATATAATTTTTTTTTTTAAATTTAAGTTTGCGTGGCACCTTCCATACAAAGACACTATCGTCATATGATTTCAAAAAAGCCCCAAGTTACAAAAAATTCAAAATCGACTCCGATCGATTGTGATGCACCGCATCAAAATACATGTTGCTTGCAAATTAAACAATTAAAACTAACTTTTTTTTTTAACCAAATTCTGAGATTTTAGTGCAAGCGCTTTTCGATAAATAATAAATAACAAATACAAAAGAAGAAAGGTTTGTATTTTTATTTTTGTTTATCAGCAATATATAAGTTTTTCTTTGTTATGTTTTAATAACATAGCGTCTTCAACTGACAATTTTTTGTCATACCAAACGTCAAAGTCGAAAATTTTTGTCAGCGTTTTTTTAATATGAAGTTTGACGTTTGGTATGACAAAAAAATTGTCAGGTAAGGACGCTATGTAAGGGATCATCTGTTATGATTCTTTTTTCTAAAATTTTATTTTTGTTAATTTTTGCTACTTTTCAATGTAAGGAGTTTTTTGCTTCTCCTTTAAAAAAATTTTCAATGCAACTTAGGGATTTTTTGAAATTAGGTGACGATATAGATTTCTGTATGTCTGGATAACGCCAAGAGCTAAGGTTTTTAACTTTGGAGAAGTGGGTGCGGCGCAAAATTGATTTCTTTATTTTTGGAGAAATGTAGGAGAAAAAATTGTCCAAATTTGGTGCACATAACTGGCTTATTAAAACACAACCTCTCTAAATAGAATTCCGAATATCCGGATAATGGCAATAGCTCAAGTTTCCAAACTTGGTACAAATTGCTTGATTTTTAACGCTCAACATCAGTCGAAAAGTGCGCGGGACTAGACAAGTGGGCATGGCACAAAATAGAATTCTGTATATATGAAAAACGGTAAGTGTAAAATTGTAAAAATGTGGTGCAATACAAAGCAGAACTGTGTATATTTAGCAAACGGCAGCAGCCACAGTTTACAAATTTGGTACAAATAGCTTGTTTATAGACGCACAATACAAAAGAGGGCGTGACACAACGTATAATTATGTACATCTAGAAAACGGTTAGCTTTTAAATTTGGTTAGCTTTTATATCATATAATTGTGTAATGACGTCATAAATAGTCAAAGTTATAAAGAAATATTTTTTTATTATTTTTCTTTTTAAGTGCAGTTAAATAAAAGCTTGTTTTTTTTAAGGTTTTTTACTTTTATTTTGTTATTCTTTTTAGCGCATTCAAATAAAAGCTTGTTTTTTAAAAATTTTATTTACTTTTAATTTATTTTAACCCCCGATGTCGACCGCTATCGTGCTGCCAAACCTTATTGCGTAAAAATGCTAGATTTTGTTAAAGAAAAACATGCTTAATAAATGCAAGAATAAATGCTAAAAAAATTTATATAAAAAAAAATAGGAAGATCTTCATTTAAGTAAGGGCCAAGCACATTTTTTATAATATGCTGCATTTTGTCCTTCAGCTTTCGCGACGAGGTGTCAAATTGCCTTTTACAAAGGTTTGTCAGATGATCGACAGGTGCAACTGAACTGTGCACGGCACATAAACTTAATATCGCCTCTGCGGAACGTTGTAACAAATTCTTTAAACGGATGTGTTTTCTTGTTTCTGCATGTTGCTGCAGGCCACTAAATTTTATCTGTTTCTTTCACCTATTCCTTTAACTTTATGTGCTAATTTTGAAAATTGTTTCCTTTTTTAATTTTTATTTCAGTTTAATTATATCCACATTAATGAGCATTTACATTGTAACATTTTTTAAAGATCTTTTTTAATGTTAGAATCTTTCGCTTTTCTCTAAATATTTGTATTAAACAATAATGGAAAATATTAAAAATACCACAAGAACTTAAAACTTCTAGAACTTTTTAAATAATGCTAGAAAATATGCTTGATGCTAAAACAATTTTTTTATGCCAAATGACTTTAAAACACGCTAGATCTAGCATGAAAAATTCTAAATTGGCAACACTGGTTGCAGTTGTCGACAGAAGAATTTTGTTAAAATATTTAACAAAATTTTTCTTTACACACAAACTTAAAAAATTTTAATTATTATTATGTACCTAGATCAAAATTAGTTTTTATTAATAGTTCACTTTCTTAGTTTTAAATGAAAAGTTTACTTTGCTCTTTTTTACAAAAAAAAAAACATAGAACTAAAAATTAATTGAGTTGTCGCATTTGAACGAGGAAATAAAGATACGAATATTTTCGAAATTGGGAAATGACCCACTTTGTGGAAATTCTTTGCATTTACTTTCTTCAGATTTTCCTTTTAAAATTTTTTTAGAAAAAGGTTTTAGTTATAAGAACTTCTTAAAGAGCATATCCAATTCAATTTATTTATAGACTATAATTGCATTACTTTTACGAAATCATGGAATGAAATGTTTGATTTAAGGTTTAAAATTAAAATTTATTATTATTCAGGCCGAAACGTCGTTGCATATAAAAAGAACCTTATCTAAAAAGGCAATTCTCCTGTTCATTAATTATCGCAGCTGTTGCAAATACATTCAGCTTAGAAACTATAAAATTTTTCATTCTGTTGCTGTCCGAATTTGTCGCAAAGTTGCTTTCCTATCTGGGACAAGGCAGTACGCCTGGCCAGCCTACATTTTATACATAGTCATCGTCCAGACTTGCAATTTTTGTTGCTAAAATTTTTTTAAATTCTGCTTTAAAATTGCATTAGTGTCCAGATTATGGAATTCTAGTTTTGCAATGTTTGTATTTGCATCTTGCCTTTCCTCTTCTCCTTTTTATATTTTATATATACAGCCATGTCACTTTTTATCAATACCCAAATATGTTTTCTTCGATTCAGAACGGAATTGTACTCTGTTAGATGGCTGATAAATACAAATATGTACACCTACAGTCAACTTCAAGTTAAAAAGTGTGAGAATTACGAAACAAAACAGAATTGCAGAGTACATAAAACTGAGTACCCCTCCCCAATCTTCTTATCCCTCTCACCAATAAACTCAAGAATTGCTGCAACAAAAATTGCAAGTCTTGACAATGAAATAGTGTGTATATGTGAAACATGCTTTCATAGTTTAACTATAAGTTCTAATAATATTTCATATAACATTTAATATTTTAATTATAAAAAATATTGGAATATTGGTATATAAAGGGTGGTAAAACCAAAACGCACGATGGTAATTGTATATAAAACAAAAGTTTGCAGAAAATTATCTTAATATTTTTTATTCTGATAAAAGGAGCTATGAGAATTATGGCCAAATGCTCGCCACGGCTTCGGTGGCATACCTCTATTTCTCTGAGACATAATTGAGGTTTAATGTCATTAATGTGCCGAACTATCTGATCCTTCAGCTCTTTAATTATTCTTGGCTTATTGACGTACACTTTTTTTAATATCCCCAAAGAAAGAAGTCCAACGGTCTCAAATCACATAATTGCGGCGGCTAGTTAACATCGCTACGACGTGAGATAACACGGCCATTGAATTTCTCGCGCAAAAGAGCTATTGTTTCGTTGGCTGTGACGAGTGGCAGCATCCTTTTGGAACCATATATCATCCAGGTCCATATTCTCAATTTCTGGCCACAAGATCCGTACAAGGTAATCATTCCGTGATAGCGAACACCACTCTCGGTTACTTCTTGGCCGACACTGAACAAATTAACATAGTGCATTATGGTTGGACCACCCTTTAGTTGTATGTATCCTTGGGGCAACACATACAACATGACAGCAAAAAGGGAAATTTTTTTTGAAATACGTCAAAAATTATTTTAAACAAATCAAATAAGAGTTTTTAAAGTGACGAAATAAAAAAAATGTTAGCTAATTTTTAATTATGGTCAATATCTTTTTTAGTTTAAACTCAAATAATCAAAAACTTCAATAAAATACACTTATCTTAACATAAAACGTGGAATTTTTGCTAACATAAACAAGACTTTGACAGAAGACTAGACAAGCGAAAATTAAAGCAAGCAAGTACGACCCGAATATAGCGGCTATGCCGAATCTTGTATTTATATCCTTCACCATGGTGCGATAAGAAAGTTACACAAATACAGTACTTTAGGTATATATAAAACTATTTTTTGCCATGCCCATTTGTCCAATTTTGTGGGATGTTGTGTATTGCTAACCAAGATTTGACTATTTGGAAACTTTGGCTCGTGCCATACACAGAAATCTTTAACTTCTTTGTACGGGAGGTGCTTCGCCCACTTCTCTTTACCCGCCCATATTTTTAGAGAGGTTGTGTAATGATAGCCTAGCTATGTGTACCAAGTCTTACCCTTCTTTAGATATGGGATGCTTGTACCTTATTTGGTAACTTGGGCTCTTGTCTTTCTCCGGATATGACAAACTTCTATACCTTCCTTTTTACCTTCGTCCTCTGGCAAATGCCACCTGTTTATTTGATCATATGTATATGTATGTTTCTTTTTATATATGTATGTATAACAAGAAACTCATTTGACAAGAAAATAATTTTATCTGTATACAGAAAGTTTCTTATTTTACTTTTATTATTAACAAGTAAGAGTGCTTTATTCGGCTGTGCTGAATCTTTGATACCCTACACCGACATTTAGAATATTTCAGGCGTGTGACCTAAAAATTATTAATTAATTGAAGTTTTTGATATTTAACTTGGGCTTAAGTTCATCAAATTTAATTTTCATTAAATTATTTTTAGTGAAGGAAGGAATTTACAACATGAAATTATCCAAAATTTTATTGATAATTTTATGATTGACTGAACCACGGCATTGAACTGAAAAAAAACATAAAAAACAAATGTACTTAGGTTTTGAAGACAAAGTTGAAGACAAAGTCTTGAGAATTGATTATCAATTACAGGAAATTTCGATCCCCCAATACCATTGGGTAAAGATTAATATTTGACTATAGACTGGCAGGCGGTGCAAACGGTAGAACAGCAAAGCATACTGATTATGAGAATGTGGTTATTCGCGAAACATGTAAATTTAAGTCCAATCCCGTGTTTAGTCAAGAACAAAATTATCAAAACAATTTTAATTAATTTCATGATGTAAATTCTTTTCTTCACTAAAAATAATTTAATGAAAATTTAATTAGATGAACTAATTTAATATCAAAAACTTAAACAAAAAAATCAGCAGTTCAGTTAAAAAAAATCTCAATTGCTAATTTTTAATTAATCTTTATAAAAAAGCGCGTCAGTATTGAAATCGGTTGCGGTTAAGACCTATGAAACATTACTAATTAAAAATTACTAACTTAATGTGAACTTTTTTTAATTTCAAAGTGGTATAGGACCTTAGCTTAATTATGGACGACTAAACTAAGTAAAAAAATTCCCTGGTTTTATTTCTGTTCATGTGAAGCTAAATTGGACCGATCTTCACGAAATTGGACAGTGTGATTTCTTATCCTATAAAACTGATACGTACCAAATGTTATAACAGTAGCATTATTGGTTACGGTTTCGGGCGTACTAAACAGTTTTCCGAGAGTAAGCTTTATATGGAGCCAGAGTAAATTATGGACCTACCTTCACGAAATATTTTAATCCGTGCATTTTCAATTTATATGTTGGTGGTTCCTTATTTGGACTTATAACACTTATCCTACTGAACCGCGTTTGCTGAATTTTAAACCCAAACTGACAATATTAATCTGTTCTTTTGAGTTGTTTGAAACTGAGCGTGTTTTCAAAGTTTTTCTTGGGAGTCAAAAATTTATAAACAAGGTTTCATTTAAATTTGCTAAATTACCAATTAATACTATAATGTTTTGATTAGGCATGTTAACAACATTCAGCAGACAGACGGACATGGCTAAATCGGCTTAGACTTACCCAAGGAGCCAGAATATATATAATTTATGGGGTGACACGAAATAATAAACTTAGTATACGACTAGTGGTGAATGAGGGTATATTTTAATAGCGAATATCAAATTTAATACCGAAACAAATATTTCCCTGCTTTCACTGCTTTTGTTTGTGAAAAACACAACTCTACGAAAGAGATAAAACAAAAATATACAGTAATTTTGACTAAGCTGCACAATCTCCTCTGCACGATTTTTTGTGCAGGTAAATCAAAAATGCAGCTATCTTAAATTTATTTAGCTGCCTTAAAGTGCAGGTACACAATTGTGGTAACCTGCATAAAAGTGCAGCTAAAGTAAATAAAGTGTTTGAAAGAGGAGTAACAACGTTCTAATTAATAAATTGATAATAACAGTGACGTTCAAACAACCTGTAGTCATTTGTTATGCATTTCTATAATGAATGGGTAGCCAAATTGGTAAAAATAAAGTGGGGAACAGAATAGTCGCTGTAGTACAACGTTAAAAGTTAAAAACGGCAGTTTCAAATTAGTGTAAACAGAATACGTAGTTGAAGTAGTCTTTGAAGTTGAAGCGCAAAATTCGAAATTTGGAACTTTGTTGCGCTACAGAGCATTCGCCAGCTTTAAATACTACTACAACTACTTTATTCTGCTCCAGGCCTAGGATTTGCTATTTATTTCATATAATCGTGGTAAAGTTGCTCTAACCACAAACCATATGCATAAATGTAGGTACATGCAAACAAAATAAATGAAATATAATGATGCCAATTTGACTTGTTTGCGATTTTTGTTTTTATAAACAGCTGAAATTGGATATTTATGTGAAAAAATGGCCACCATATTTTTTCATGTGTGCAGCTAACTATGATGTTTTATATGAAAATATTTTAACGCTGCCCAAAAATATGAAAAATGTGCAGGTATACAAAATGCACATAAAGAAGGATTTTGAATAATAATTACAGAAAATATGTATTTTGGGCAGTAAAGTCAAAGTGCAGCTAAATTGAATTTATTGTATGAAAATAATTTTAAAATGCCAAAACTTTTGGGCACTTATCTTAAATGTGCAGGTAAAGACAGTGCACTTAAAAAAGGAATTTGTATGGGGTTATAAAGAATAATGCCAATAATTATCAATTTTGTGCAGTTTAGTCAAAAGTGCACGTAAATAAAAGGCAGTTAAGTCAAAACTACTGTAGTTAGTTTGATTCTAAACTCACAAGCGAAAAATCTGCTATTCTTCTTATAAAAGGTTTTAATTTTGTAAAGGACCACTAACTTCAATACTAGACTTTAAAAACTTGAAAAATAAGTTTTTTTATTGTAAATTTATTTTTAACATTTTAGGAATGCATGGAAATTAATGAAATTATCTTATTCAATGCCAAAAGAGTATTTTTTTTTTTTTGGAAACTTAGAAAAATATAAATATCTGATTTTTTATTGTAAAATTATTTATAACATCTTAAAAACGCATGCAAAATAATGAAAATATATTTTTCAATGGCAATTTTTTTTTTAATTTAAAATGTATAAAGCATCATCAAGACGGTAATATTGAGTATTATAATAAATAAAATAATTGTTTATTTAAATGCTTTTTAAAGCTTCCGAATAAATACATCTCGTTTAACTAAAATGAGAAAACTCGTATTGAAATATGTACACTAGTTGTTTGAATAAAATAAAAAGAAACAAAACATTTTATTTTTAAAATGTAATGCAATTGAGTAATATACCATGTATTTGTTGTATGTATTTGTTGTCGGAAATAACGTCTAAAAATAACTTAGGAAATTTAAGTATTTTATGATTCATTGTAAATATTATTATCCATTTAGTTACATAAATATATGCTTTTATTTCGTGTGTGCTTTCTATGTTTATTATTGTTGATTTGGTTTACACTTTAACATCTTTGCCTATTTACATATTTATCGCTTAATCTATATATCTAACCACACATCTAACTATTATCCTGCTGTTTTATATAACCTGTCTATCTCTGTTACTAAAATTGTATCCGCTGTCATTATTTACTTAATTTGGTAACTGTTTGTCTGTCTGTCTTTTTTTCTAACTCATAAATTTGTTTCACTGTTGGAATATGTATCCTTTCTTTTTCAAACTTCAATTTTCATTTTCGTTATTTAAACGTTTAGATACGTGTGGTTAACGCCTTTCGCCAGGGATTGGATGCTCGGTACGGTGATCATGCCAACACTTCCTTAGCCGAAGTTTTACGCAAACAGACCTCGCTAAGTAAACGCCTTTCGGAGACGTCTTCATTAGAATATGCCGATAATATTCCAGATGAATTAACAATCCCAGAAATCGACGTTGAACGTCTATCCTCACACAGTCACACCGAAACCGCCGTTTAAAACATTATTAGCAAATATAGCAACAAGAACTTCAAATTATTTCGTATAAAAAGTGCTGCGACGAGGCCACAGCGTTGCAATATTACTGATTTGTAAAAGATAAAATTTTATGTTTAAAATCTGTAACTGTAATATGTAATATTTGATTGAATTATTTATTTATTTGTTTTCGTAATAATAATTTTATTGAACAACAACACTAGCATAATTTTGATTCTTTGTGGTAAGCGCAAAGTATTTGTTTTCATTATTAATGCAAAATTGCAAAGTTGACATTAACAAAAAAAAAAAAATAAAAAAAAAAGTTTTAGTAATAAGTCAAAGAAAACTAAAAGAATCTTTATTAAAAACAAGAAATTATAATCTACAAACAAATCAAAACATATTTATTTACGATAAAATCTTTTAAATGTAAGTACAAAAAAAAAATATGCATTCCCAGGCAGAAATTGCCAACTGTAAAAATTTAAGTAACAGGAAAGCAGTTTTACAGAAGAAACAAAAACGTTTTGCCAACGCTACGGCTTACAACATGAAAAATTATTTGACAATAAAGTTTCTTTTTTTTTAATTTGTTTTCATTTTTATTTATTTAAATATAAATGTTACTATCACGGAAAGAATTAAAAAAAAAATCACCAGAAAATATGAACCAAGAAAATTTTGCACGCTTCTCGACCAAAGCTTGGTTTAAGCACAAAGTTAGCACTTGAAGCTAACAAAAATTCAGTCAAATACAGAAAAAAAATTCATTTTAATTTTATGGTTACTTAAAACGCAACGCAACGCCAAAAATGACATTGAAAGAAAAACAAAGTCTTTCTACAGAAATACATATTGCGTTTTAAAAATTTCAACGTCACAAGATAAGCAGCGATTGAAATTTAAAAATTTAATATGAATTTCTGTAGAAAGCAATAACAAAATTATGAAATTTTTTTGAGTTTGTTTTCGCTTTGAATGTAATTCTAGGCGTTGCGTTTGCATAAAACACAATTAAGGCCTTAAATCACGTTTTCTTCGTTGCTATTTGTATAAAAAACAAAAAAAATCCTTCTTAATTCAAACCATCCGTTTCTCGAATTTAAACATTTTATTTGAATTGAATAATGTTTTGACGTTAATGCCTTAAATTCTCAATCAAAAGTTTCTCATAATACACCTTAGTAAATTGCTTTAGGAAAGTATTTCTTGAAAAACTAGGAAATTATAACTAGATTCTAGTAAATAAATTTCAAGTTTTCTAAAATCGTAAGAAATATAACTCAATTCAAATACATGTTTGGTCTTTGAAATTAATTACCTACACTCAAAAGAAAAATCAATCCATCCGAACTTTAATCAATCCGAAGCGGTATCAATAGTACGGTAAGTACGGATTTTCATTGATTCAAGTACGGATTATTTAAGTGCGAAATACTTACCTTACATTTACTACATTTAACTAAGTATAAACTAAATAGGAACCCTTGATTTTTATTTTACTTTTTAAACATGAAAACATAAAAACGTGTAGCATTAGTTACTTACAAAAAACTTAATAAGAATTTAGAGACTTTTGAATGATTTGCTGGATATGTCGATATAAATAAAAATTTTTTGAATCAAGCCAAGTTTTCTTGAGTATTTTCTTAAAAAATTTCTAGCATTTGATTCTTAATTCAAGAAATTCGATTCTATTTAAAAACCACACTAAATATCTTTCTTTTTTTTTAATAAATACTACCTACTTTAATGATAAAGATTTTAGGATTTTCTTGTTTTAAAAAAGCGAAATTGATTAACTTAGAAAATAAACGTCTTTCCTTGTACTATATAATTTGTTATTTATGTAAAAGACTGATCGCAACTGTTTTATTTTGACATATGATAGGAATACACTTGGCATCTACTATGTTTAAATCTTTTTCTTTCTGGTCTAACCGACGTATTCATAAAAATTTATTTTTGATTTATTAACCGTTTTTAAGTAAAATGTGCTATAGTTGTATTCATAAACGAAAAACAGTCTATTAAACCTCTAATAAACCATTCATAAAGTAAGAAAATTTATTGTTGGATTTACCCTTCTTTAAACTGAAAATAAGGTGACATTTTGGTGAAATGTACATAAGTATTGTTTACATTTTTTTTAAATATTTCTACAGAATATTTTTGAAACATAGTAAGGAAAACTGATTAAATCAATAGTATGCATTCGATAAACGCAATTCGTCAAATAGGTAATTGAATTGGAAAAAAACAAAAAATTAAATTAAAAACTTTAAAATTTTTAGAAATTTTGTCCATGATGCCACCAGGGTTTAAAAAACTGCATTCAAAATAAAAAAATTGCATTTTCTTCCACTTTTTGATTTTTCATTGGACAAAAATAAACTGTTGCTTTAAATCTGATTCTTCAAATGAAAACAGTCGTAGTCCAGGCAAAAGTAAAAAACGAAAAGCTGTACACAACCACTGTTGCCAACTTTTTTTGAACATTTCCTTCCAAATCGGACTTCAAAACCGCTAGAAACCGTCTTATAAAACTATGACTGACCAAATGTTATTATAATAGAACAAAGATTGAGAGTTTTACGGTTCTCACGTACTAAAGCTTTTTCCAAGAGTAGGGTTTATATGAGGCCAATGGTAAGTTATGGACCGATCTGATCGATAATTGACAGTGTAATTTCTAGTCATATGGAACGAATTTGTCCAAAATCTTATATCAATATGTGCGTTCGTTTACTTTTCCAGTAAAATCCCAGTAAAATCCAGTAGGTGAGTAATATGAAATTTTACATATTTATGTGTACGCGAACGCATTTCAGTAAAATCCAGTACAAATTTGTACAAATTTTGGGATAAACGAACGCAGCTAATATGTGCATTCTGCCATAGTTATGCTATTTTTTGTGACAAAATAATTAATTTTTTAAGGTGGTTGTTCCACATTTTAATTCATAACTCTTTTTTCTACTGAACCGATTGTGCTGGACTTCAATCCCAAACTGCTTAGTTGAATTCTAAACAATTAAATGCCAACATTTATCTTTTCTTTTGAGTCGTTTGAAAGTGAGCGGGATTTCAACAGACGGACATGGCTTAATCGACTCAGAATTACTCATGGAAATATATTAAAACAGTTTCACCCGGAATGACAAACTTAGTATGTAAGTACGTAATCGCAAAAAAGTTTATAACATTAACGCTATTTTTGGTAATTATTTGCAGTTATTTGCAATTAGATAAGATAAGTAGGATGAAAGTTAGTGAATTATATTGCTTGGGATCTATCGAGATAATTAGCCTTTCCTTACCTTTTGTTTCAAAATTTTAAGCAAGCTAAAAGTTGTGAATTGTCACATACATCCCTAACAAATTACTAGCTGAAAACCGTAAAAAATGTCATATACAATCTTCAGTTCACTAAAACTACAAAAGTGAACATAAACAAGTAGTTTTTAGCCAGATAAACAAAAAGAAAAAGTAAAAAATTTGTAAATTTTAAATTTGAGAAAGGTTTTTGTAGCGAAAATGAGCCGCTGAGAGTTGTTCAAAAATCGCTAGATTTCCCGCTTACCGCTAAAACGTATTTTTCCCGCGATTGACATTTCAAAAACGCTAGATTTAGCGGGAAAATCTCTAAATTGGCAACAGTGTACACAACAAAGAACATCGGCAGTCGACATGTTCGGAAGTGTTGGGTTTGACAGACTTAAGGCCGCTTTAGCCGACCGTAAATGTAATTAAATGCAATGTAACGTACCGTAACGTACTGTAAGCTCGTTTGTGCACTTATAGAACATGTAAGAACGTGTCAGCTGTTTTTCAAAAACATTAACAAAAAAGAGGAAAGTGATGAGAACTAAAAGTGTTGAAATGGTGACCGCTTTGAAGAAAAAGTACCAAGTGATTTAAATAGTATTAAAACGGTATTTCTTGTATGTTTATATAAATAAATATTTGATATTAATATTACAGATTTACAATAAACAAATATGTATTATGTATAGCATATTCGTACACATGTTCTTACATTATTTTCAAAATGTGCATACGCAAAACAAGGTTTTGATCCCATTAAAAACCAGACTTTTTTTGTTTGGGGATATGTATGCATTTGTTTATTTTATACATCCAAACATATATTTCTATAAATGAAAATATGTATGGATTGTAACTTATTTTGTCAAAAGTCCACAGATATTATTACTAAAAAAAATACAAGCAGCCCATCACTATCTACAACTGTCACGTAATCTCGTAATGAAATTCTATTTTCTACAGGTTGGCACGTTACGGTAAAGTGACATTACAGTCAGTTAATCAGTTGCATTGCTTTCCATATAACAGAAACGATCAGCTGTTTACATTACATTTACATTTCTACATTTACGGTCGGCTAACGGGGCCTTTAAGCTACGGTCAGACTTATCAAATATTTGACGAAAAAAACGGGACCAACAACCAAACTAAAAAATCAATTCGCTTAATATCAATATTTATTTTGATTAAATACCACATCTGACAAAAAACTGTTTTTTGCTATGTCCAGTAGTATAATTAGTTTATTTTGTTAACTCTTTCCCAAATCCAAATTTTGGAAAAAGTGTTGTGGAATAAAATAATGTACTTAAATAGATAATTTTGTACTGAAATATTAGGGATACAAAATGTTAGTTATTGTAAAAGTGTTTTCTTTTTTGTTTTATTTTTGTTAAAAGTTCTTTGAATTGTGTTTTTTCTGTTGCCGTACTTTTGTCAAAAAGTAAAGAAACAGAGCAAATATCAACTCAGAAATTATTAAAACAGGGTTGTTAAAAATTTATTGCGGAAAGCTTCTACCGCAGGAATGAATAATTGCAATTTGCATATCGCTCGATATTAAATTCCGTCGAATTTTCCTTTCCGTGCGGAGTCAATAATACCACCCACTGTTGTTTGATTTATGTATGTCTGTATGTGTATGTATAGTCGAACTCCCATAACTCGAACTTCTCTAACTCGAATTTTCTCTTACTCGAACCAATTTGATTGGCAGTAGCTCTAAAACAATAAACTGCATACAATTCTCCTTCCGTAACTCGAACTTCCATAACTCGAAATTCTCCATAACTCGATCCAAATACTCAAATTTGTATTCTATAACTCGAAGTTTTTTGCTTGTTTTGTTTATTTTGTTTATTTATTTCGCTTTCTTTTGCTTGTTCAGCAGGTTTGTATATTTTACTTTGCGGGGAAATCCCTTTTTGTACATTACGTGTGTCTTTTGGTTTGCCTAAATATGTTAAAATTATTTGTATGTGTTTATTTCATGGCAAGTAAACGTGTTTTATAATGTTTGTCGATGGAGGGAAATATAAGTTTATAAAAGAAGTCGAGGGTGGATTCAAGAAAAAGGAAGCAGACAATAAATATGGTGTCCCAGCTAGTACGGTCTCATAGATTTTTAAAAATAAAGAATTAATTATCAACTCGTTTGAGTCAGTATCTCATCTCTTTAGTAAAATGATTAAGACCCAAATATACAAAATTATCGACATAGCAGTCCTCAATTGGTTTACAGCAGCTAGAAGTCAAACCATGCCGATATTTTACTTCATTGTAACTTGTTTATTACAAATACATACCTACATGCTTAGGTATGAAGCTTTCAAATAGTGCCTGTTTTAAACAAAAAATACAAAATGTACACAAGTTTGCAATTTATTCTCTTTTCAACAAGCAAATTCTGTAACTCGAAGTCTCCATAAGTCGAAGTTTTTTTTGGGATAATGGTGATTCGAGTTATGGAAGTTCGACTGTATTTTGTTTTGCTGTAATTTTTGTACGTACCAAAAATGCTTTTGTTAGTGAAATTAAATAGACTTTATAAAAATTCAGAGAACTTTTAAAATACAAACCTAATAAACCAAAGAAATAACATACTTATGTAAATGAAAACGATAATGTTATTTAAAGTTTTATTTAATTTCAAAAAATTTAAAAGATTATTAAGCAATAAAATAAATGAATATTTATATATTTAAAAAAAAAAATATTGAAAATAAAAACACAAACACAACGTCCCATCTTCGTTAACTACGGGATTTTTTAAGAGTTTCAGTCTGTCAAACCAAGCACTTCCGAGCATGTCGACTGTCGATGTTCTTTCTTGTGTACAACTTTTCGTTTTTTGCTTTTGCCTTGACTGCGACTGTTTCATTTAATAATTCAGAAGTTAAGGCAAATGTTTATGTATTTCCAATGACAAATGAAGAAGTCGAAGTTACAGCACAATCTTATGACTTTTACTATCTCAACTGTGCTAAAAATTGTGGATCTAATCTAAAGAAAACGTCACAATGGATAGCAGAGGTTGTGGAAACTCTGCCGAGCTGCAGGTAATGATTGTCTTGCGTTGTTGGCGGCGTGGAGAGGTAAAATATGATATATGAATAGTGTTAAGATAATTTTTAAGAATGTAGCTATGTATGTATATATTTCACAGTACCAAGACGATTTGGGAAAGAGTTAACACGAATTTGTGAAAGAGTTGCTCGTGCTATGGCTTGTTATGGCTGAAATAAAATAAAACTGCCAACGTCTTTAGAGAAGGGGGCGTTGTCAATGAGAGATTGCGAAGGAATTCGTAACTTTCCAGGAGTAATTGGGGCCATCGATGGTACCCATACAGAAATAAGGAAGACATGGGGTGACCTTGCTCAATATTACATCAATAGAAAAGGGTATTACTCCGTTAATGTGCAAGTAAGAACTTTCTTTTTTAAATAAAAAAATGTAAAAACTTATTTTTATTTTCATTTCTATAACATTTACGCAGGCAATCTGTGATGCAACCTTAAAAATACGAGACATTGTGGCAAGATGGAGAGGTAGTACCCACGACTGTAGGATTTTTAACGTGTCCACTATTAAACGGCGATTTGAGGAAGGGCAGTTTAAAGGTAGATTGCTTTACACCAAACTCAAAATGAAAAGGAGATAATATATAATGCTGCTCACATCGCCACTCGAAATTCGGTTAAACGATGGTTTGGAGTACGGAAGAAACAATTTCGTTGTTTTTTACGCGGTATGACTGTAACTGCCTGTTTGTAGAACGCGAGCGCAAAATTTTGTTTTTGTTTTAAATGTATGTTAAACGAGTCAATTTTGTGCTCGCTTTCTACAAACAGGCAGTAAGTCTTACAAATGCAAAAGTTGTAATTGTTGCTCATGCCGTTCTCCACAACATTGCAATTGATGAAAATGATTTAGCTCCGGGTAAGAAGCTAGTTTAGTTAAATTCAGGTTTGCGATATAATTTTACAATTCCCTTTTCTTATGACTATGATCTTTTCATACAAAACGGCTGTGTTCTAGAATCCGAACTCACTGTCAACATGTTTTATATGTTTTTAATAAGAGAAGTGAATGGTTGATAAAAGTAAAACGAATCGGCTTTTATTCATATATGTATTTAATAACTAGGACAATCAAAAAATAGCACTAAAAAAAGCAATTTAAATTTATTGTTTATTTTCCACTTTATTCGTTTAATACGTTGCTACAATAAATTTTAAATTGATGTGATCACTTTTCGAAAAGAAAACAGTTTCAATTTGGGGTCGACACGTTCTTGTACATAGAAAAAGTTCTTTCTACGTCTACAGAAGTTAAGGGAGCATATTTTGAGTATTTGCTCTGAAGTATATTTTATACCATTGGACTCACAATTCCTCTTGCTTCCCAAAATATCTCCAATATCTTTCAGTACCGAAAATCCTTAATTTTTTAATAAAACTCATTTAAATTTTTTATTAACTTAATCACCTATATGTATATCCTAGAACACCGGACATTTTGAAATTAAAGATTTTTTGTTTTCAATTTTGTTTCAACTTCGTGTAAAAACCCAAAATTTGCAGAAATGAACAGCAGTTGCTTCCGCAAATCACTTTCATTCTAATATATGCAGAGAAATTTTTAATAGCTAAAACTATATTAAAAAAGAAAAGAAAGAAAAAAAAAACGTTTTTATACCCAAAACAGAGAGAAAGGGAACTGACAGACAGACGTTTCTTTATACAAAAACTATATTCAAAAAGAAATAAGGCGTTCCAAACTACGATTGTAAAAAGACGTTGCAGAAAGAGTTTTTTTGTATAAAGTGACTGTGTTACTGAGGAGTTCGATCGTTAGAATACAGCTATGGAATTTTCGAGAGAAAAGAACTTAAGCAAGCAAATAAAAAATACGTTGTTAAAAATGCTTAATACTATAAACTTAAACACATAAAAAATATATACATACAACAATATAAAAAGTACGTTACAGTACCGCTAGACAGAGTAACATAAAAGTCAAGTAAGTACTAACTCCGACTCCAAACGCTGAAGTTTTTTAAGTGCGACTCCGACTCCGACTCCTACTATAATCTTGTTACTAAATGTATATGAGACTCAGTGATGTTAACTTTTATTTTTACATTACCGTACGGCTTTCTCAAAATTACCGTTTTTAAGAAGAAATTGCCGTACGAAAATAGTAATGTGCTGTTTCTAAATGACAGGCGATTGATTATATAGTAAAATTTATATGAAAAGCACTCAGTCCATCGCCTGTCATTTGGAAACAGCACATAAGAGCAGTTTTCATAAACCATTTATTTAAATTTTAAATGTGTTTTAAGAACAAATTTGATTAGAAATTTTTGTTTAAAATACATTTTAAGCAAAATTATTGCATTTTTATGAATATGGCAGTAAAATTATTTTGAATTAAATAGGTGAATACATACATATACATATGTATATTCATTCAACCCAAAATATTTTTATTTAATACGCTTAGCGTGCATATGTTTAAGATAAACATTAAAAAAAATAATGTTTTGTTTAAATCATTTAATTATATAATTAAAAAAAAATTATGTACTATAATAATTTTTGAATTGAAACAGTCACAAGAAAAATCAATCCATCCGTACTTAACGAAGGCAAAGTTGTGTCAATAGTACGGTAAGCACAAATTTTCTTAAATCAAGTACAGAACGCTTGATTCAAACACGGATTATTCAAGTGCCAAACATTTAATTTTAGCTCCATTTAATCCCCGAACCGTACTTAAAATAATAGTACAATTTATTAGCTCACGGCTATTTGATATGAAAGTATGTTTAAATATTGTTGTTTTTTAAAAAAACAAAAAGTTTAATACAAAATTAATAATAACTATACAAGAGTAATTTCAGTTTTCTTAATTGGACTTATCGCTGTTACGAAAACATTTGCAAAAACATTCTGTTCTTAATTTTTTGTTATAAAACTGATAAATTTTTTAATTTAAAATAACCTCTCAAACGTTAAAATTATTAAACATTCATACATATGTAAGCATGTATATGTATACTAAAAATCCAAATTTCTTTAAATTGCCGTTTTTTAAATAAAATTGCCTTGCTACCTTTTGCGGCCTAAAATTACCCTAAAAAAGGGTAATTGCCGTACGGAATGAGGGCATACTAAGTTTGTCATTCCATGTGAAACTTTTTTATTATGCATCTAATACCCCTGGTTTCTTGAGTCTGTCTGTCCGCCTGTTCAAAATAAGCTCACTTTCGTAAAACTTAAAACAAACGTTCAATCTTGGTGTCAAATTGCTTCTAGTTATCCTAAGCAGTTTGAGAGTGAAACCCAGCAAAATACGATCAGTAGGATCATAGTTATCAATCAAAATGTAGAACCACCACCCTTAAAAATTGACAATTTTTAAGGTGCCATAATATAACGGTCCCATATAAAACCTTCTCCTGGAAAACAGTTTAGTACGCATAAAAACGTAATAAAAATCGCTATCATAATAAAATTTGGTACGTCACAGTTTTATAAAACACTGCAAAATTTCGTGAAGACCATAATTTACAGTTGGCCCCATATAAAACCTACCCTCGCAAAACAGTTTAGTTCGTTAAAAACGCAATAAGAAATGCACTATCACGCTATAAAATTTCTAGAAGATCGGTCCATAATTTTCTTTATAATGCTTACTCTAGGAAATTATTTAAATACACCTTAAACCGTAGCAGCGAAAGATATTGTAAAATTTGGTCCAATTTTGGTTCATATGGCTAGAAATAATACCATGCAATTTTCTGATTATCGGTCCATATTTACCTAAGATCCCATATTAAGCTGCTTTCTGAAAAGCACTTTAAGCGCTAAAACAAATTTCACTAATTGAAATTTGTTCCATTTAGATTTTTAATAACGGAAATCACTATACTGGATTTCGTGATGATCAGTCCATAATTTATTTTTTTTTTTTTTAAAGCTCTTATTTCTGAAAAAACACTTTTTTTACAAAAGTGCCAACATTTTTAAAAGAAAAAAACAAAAACATGTCGTAAGGCTTTTAATATTACTGTTAAATAATTAAATGAAAAAAAAGTATATAGAATTCATTTTATTTAAAAATATAAAAAAAATTAAATCTAAAAATGTTTTTATTTTGAATACGCCCTCGCGAAAATTTTCAATATTTTGCAATTTCTATTAATTATGTTCCTAAAAATTAAAGCTTAAGCTATTCATTATTAACTTCTTCAATATCACTCAAATAGACTAAATTTGCCACAATACTCAATTGGTAACCTCTTATTACATAAAAAGTTGCAAGATCTTTGACGTGTTTAAGAAAGTCGTGATCAAAATCGAACTTTTTTAACAGACCATTAAAAGGTGCAAAAGGAGTCGGAGTCGCGAGTTTTTGTGGGTACTACGACTCCGACTCCGGCACAAAAACCTCAACTCCGACTCCTCAAAAAAAAAATGTTTTCAAAAGATTGATCAAATAGCTATCGAATGGCAACTTGGGACAAATTTTGCTAACACCAACAGGTAATAAGTTACATGGATGAGAAAGAACACCTGTTAGGCCAAAATGTCAAACTTTGCCCCCTCTAACTCAATAACTTTTTGACTGATCTTGTTGAAAATTTGTATCTAAACTACTTTTTTAACCTAACCTAGCTAACTAAATTAACCTAACTATTCTTGGTGCAAATTTCATCCAAATCAGAAGACATCGATTTAAAAATTAGGTCATTTGACATGAAATCCCCCATATGTATATGTGCATATATGCACTTATGCATCACAGCAAAATTACTAGAGAATATCGAACAACGGATAATCGAAAAATTTTTCCGCCATTATTTGATCTAATTATTTAAGTAGCCAATTTCGAATTACGAAAAGCTCGAACAATGTATGTCAGTTAAGCGCTTAAGATTAATATATTTAAAAATTCTAATTTTTTAATAACAAAATATTTGTTTTTTAGCTTTCTTACTGTTTAAGATTGCTTGAAACTAAATTATACGTTCTTAACTTCTACGTTTATTTTCATCAAACAAACTTTTGAGCATATCCCAGTTGGCCAGATTGCCGTTGATGGCATCCTCGTCAATGATTTATGCTCGACTTGTCCCCTGTCGTTAAGATTTTCTAGAAGACAATTTACAGAAAGTCGTCGTGCATAACAGTGACATTGTCTCTTAAGATGTCTTCTTTTAAACTCTATGTAGGACAGTAGGACCGACGTTGTCTTCTAGGCCGCAAATCAGCTTTTGTCGTTAAAAATGAAAGTGAACGATAGCGGTCGACATCGGGGCCAGGCTGAACATTTTTTAATTCATGAAACGGATGGTTTGAATTAAGCAGGATTTCCTTGGTACTTTGTAAAGCAACGAAGAAAACTTGATTAATACTTGATGTGTAAAAAGCCAACGCCACCCATAAAATAACATTAAAAACAAAATTAAAAATATTTCATAATTTTGTTGTTGCTTTCTACAGAAATTCATATTGGATTGTTAAATTTCAATCGCTGCATAAACTGTGGCGTTGAAATTTTTAAAACGCAATATGAATTTCTGTAGAAAGCAACAACAAAATTATGTAATATTATCGACTTTGATTTCCAGGTCTGGACGGGATTATCCCAGCGGATCTTCAAAAAAACCTGGAGATATTGATGCTCTTTTTTTTACTTTGACCTTACCCTTAGGGGATACTCCCTACTAATGCAACGCATTGTGTTGGGATTAGGAAAATAGGTTGTGGGAAAAGGAAAGAGGGAGTAGTGTTTATGGATATTTAATTTGATTTTTTCCCAATTGTAGCCGATTTTCTCTGTAATGCGTAGTGCGATACATTGGTCAGGTGACAACAAGCGGATGTGATCTGCTGGAAAGGCGAGTACTACGGGCATGCACCCGGGCAGTTCACCCATCTCAGCTGAACACCTTCCGTGATAATATCGATAGAACAATGCCGCACAACCCACATTCCGACGATGCTCCAAAGAGTCAATAGAGCTGGATACCCTACTGTCATTGATGAGCCTCAACGCACTCCTTAGCACTCAATCCAGAAGCTTCAAGATATACCTTGAAGCACCTGCCCAGATATGGGAGTTGTATTTCATTTCGGTCGGATATAGGCGGTATAAATAGTGAAGAGATCAGACGGTGTGAAGTAGTTCTTGCACCTTTTTAAGAAATCATGACACTTGTATGCTTCTTTCGACACTTGAAAGATATGTTGGTTCCAAGGAACATCACATTGAATTTTCATGCCAAAAACATCAAGAGTGTCTGATTCCTTAATAGCTATACCCCCCATGGATACAGATGACGCTGACTCCACAAGATGTCTGTGGATCAACATGCAACATTGGGTCTTATGAGCATTAAAATCGACCCTATTCGCAAGACCCCACTCGGAGATTGTCATAAGGTCATGATTAAGTGTGTCATTCATATTCCGTCTCATAGCTTCAACCTCAGTTTGGCTTGGTCTATGATCAAAGGAAAATGAATGACAAATGCTGCTGTCATTTGCGAAAGAATAGATAGGATTGGAAGTTAGAACCAGGAGGTCGTTAAGAAAAATAAGAAAAAGTGTAGGAGAAAGAACAGAGCCCTGCGGTACACCTGAACTCAAATGAAACTCCTCCGATGAGAACCCATCTATAACAACCCGTAAGAGCAGTCCTTGAGGAAGCTCGATATAAATCGAGGGAAATCACTACCGACCCCAAACGGAATAAGCTTTGAAACGAGTGCACCGTGCCACACACGATCAAACTCTTTGGAAATATCTAGAGCAACCACTTTGCTCTCTCAAAATTGGTGAATAGAACGACTCCAACGTTCCGAAAGAAACGCTAACAGTGGAATGTCATAGAACGACTTCTACGAAAGACATACTGTCTATCACTACCAAGTGGTGATTGATCATGCTCTCCATAAATTCACAGGAATTCACAATGGAACGTATTGGTCTCCGAGTGGAAGTGTGCCCTTGGGCACATAACCCATTTTAACCTATGCTCAGGGTTGTTAGATGTGACGATTTTACGTCAGTTTGACGATTTTTTTGAGAATATACAGTAAAATGACGATTGACGATTTTTTTACTAAAAGTGATAGTGTTATGACGATTTTCTGGCAACAATAAAACACTTTACAAGAAATAGTTACAATTATATTGGGAACAGTTCAAAACGTAAAAATCAATTTTTCGAAATGCAAAAATTATTGGAAATTAAACAAAAAAAATTCTTCCCACATCACAAGCCAGGTGGCTTTCGTTAGAAGCATTAGTAATTTGAATTCTACAATTATATAAATGCAATCGATACTGCAAAAAATAAACACTAGAGCCCCGATTTGGTCCGCTTTTAAAAATTGGTTAAATCCGCTTTGCGTTTTTATGATTTCGATTTGTGTCGCTACATACGCTTGGATTTTTTCGCTGAAGTCATAATCACATGTAAAGAATTTTTCTATTTGCGTGTAAAAAGGAGATTCCCATTTAATCCTGTTAGGTAAGTTATTCTAAGTATAGTTGCGTGTTAGGAAGTAAGAAGTTAGTTCTTAATAAAAAAGTCGTGTAGAAAAATGAGTGCAAAGAGAAGAAAAGGCATTAGTTTGGAACTAAAATTGGACGTAATAAAACGTTTCAAGTCGGGTAAAAAGACTGTTGATATAAACAGAACCCTTGGTTTAGCACCTTCAACAGTAAAACTATTTGCAATAGTGACAGCGCGAAAAATTAATCATTTTAAGTTAGCTCGAGTTAATAGCAAATGAGATTTTATTTTTTATTTAATGTGAATGTGGATGAATGAAATAAATAAATTTTTGTTATGTTTTTATGATAATTATATTTTTGCTCGTGTATTTCTTTTCAAATGATAAATATATTTCAGCCCACTTGCTGAAACGAATAGAGTAAAACTTAACCATATCACTTTCTTTATCATAATTAAAATTTCTTGCTAAAAATTTATATTTTTGAACCACTCAATGCAATAATTGTCTCTTATTTGTAAATGTTAAATATTTGACGATTTGTTGGCGATTTTGTTAAATTTTCACGACGATTTTGACTAATTTTGTTAAAACTTTAGACGATTTTTGAAGAAAAAAGCCAAACAACCCTGCCTATGCTCTGCATGATTTTCGAGAGCGTAGAGCATTGATGCCCACGGTAGTAGTATTGGTGAGAGTGACGAAATAACACTGGAAGAAAACAATTTGCTATTCATTTTATTTAGTCGTCAGCGAGATTGCGACGAAAGCACATGTGTGACGGGTGTTGTCATTTTTTTTCTGTTTCTTTGTTTAACAAAAGGGAAATTTAAAATTAATGAATGTACATATTTAAGTAATACTCTTGGTGAATGTATTTATTTTAGTAATACTCTTGATGAATGTATTGATTGGTATATATATATATCTATAATACATACATATATAATTTATATATGCGGACATCTGGATAGTATGATATATTTCGGAATAAAAAGATTCTTCGAAGTGTTTATAAATTTTTCCTCAATTAATCATTGTTCAATTTGCAATTAAAAAGTAATAAAATCTTCTAAGTTGATACTCTTATTGCAGTTACGTAATAAAAGTATATTTCTCAAACTAGAAGAATTCAGCTTATTCCGTTTTTTTGAGCAAATATAATTCAAATCTGAAAATTCTGAGTTTGCCTGCAAAAATGTATAGTCATTATAACAGGTCAAAGTTACCGCCGAAAAATTGTATCCCACAAACTCGAAATTTTACAGGGGAAGGTTTTTTTTAAATAAAATCAGTTTGAATAAATAATATTTACATTATAAATTTTAAAATAATGGCTTTTTTCAAACTGATTTTATTTAAAAAAAACCTTCCCTGTAAAATTTCGAGTTTGTGGCATAAAAAAGTAAGCAATAAAAATAGTGCGAAACCAACAAGTTTCATTAATACATCAATAAAACACATCTTCTTACCCAAAAATTTTACCTGCTGTCACATTTGCTTTTATGTCTATAGGTTTACACATAAATTGTAGGAAAACAAGACTTTTTTTAACTTGTTTTTTAAATATTTTTACTTACTTAAGAAAAGTGTTTTCAAAGAAAAAAACCCACCGACGCGATTGGTACAGAAACAAAAATATTTTTACAAGCACAAAATACCAACAAATTATTGTGGCTATTTTTTCTTAATAATTTCTGCATTTAGGTACGTCTTTTTAACGAATGTAAAAGTGACCCTTTTCAGGTACAAAGAATTTTTTCACAAACAAAACACATATCGTTAGCTTAAATGCAAAACAATGTAGATATTATTTGAAAATTACAAATTAATAGAATACAATATTTTTTCCTTAATTTAGTAATACTCTTTGTGAATGTATTTATTTATTTATTGATTTGCAAATAATTCATGTCTTTGTGAACATCTTCAAAATGTTTTTTTAAATTATATTTCTTAGTTTTTTTAAATGTCTTATGACAAATAAGACATTGCATGTCATCAAAAGCATTTTGTAACATAAAATAATTTTCGACTGACATCATTAATAAATCGCAATAATTTCAATTTATGTGTTAACTCACAGCAGTCTCGATGACGATTAAAATAAGACACAGAAGTTCTGCCAGTGTAGTTTGTCTCTCGCACTCAACATGCTGATTTCCTATTGGTTGATTGACGATCAAACAAAAGAGCGTAAGTATACGTGTGAGTTTCATTTGCTGATATCAGCCACTACTGGGCATCTTTGGCGTAGAGCAAATTGGCCTCCTTTCAGCAAGAAGGAAAAACTCCCACCCGGCACAAAAAGCTAAATAATTTTGCCAAAGGACGAGACAACGACAAAATTAAATTTGTGTCTGCATTGACCTGTATCAAAAAACCAGGACAATTTAGGAGCAGACCAGGACAATTAAGGAGTAGACCAGGACAATTTGCCTAAAACAAGGACAAATCCTGGAAAACCACGACGTATGGCAGCCCTATGCTAAAGGCATGTGTTTCCCTACAAAAATCCCTACGCGTTTTAGTTATTAAAGTCTCAAAAAAAACAATAGTTATAAAAAACTAATTTCATTCGCATAAGTTTAGTAAAGCTCTACCTAACCACAAAAATTGATGTACTTTTAATTAAATTCAATGAAAAATAAAAAAAGGTTTAAAAAAAAACAAGTAAGAGTGCTATATTCGGCTATGCCGAATCTTATATACCCTTCACCATGATGAGATAAGAACCAGAGAATGACAACAAGTACCCATAAGAATAATATACAGAGGTATTTACCCACGCTTTTCGTTATTGTGTATGCACATATTTATAACGCAAAAAGTATGGTTATTACTTATACTTATGCACGGCAATATCTTCACGCAACCATATTTAGTAAACAAAAATACATGAATGTTATGCAGATATTATTCAATAACCATGAATGTGTTTTGGGTATCTGCCATACATTTAAAATATCCATGTTAAAAAAAATACCTTCAGTATTTTTGGCACTTCTGTGTAAAAATGAAAAAAATTTTTTTTTAGCAAAATTGTGCTTTGATCACTTGGCAGGTATGGGACTATGTAAATATTTTTTATGATACATAAAATAAATTTGTCATCAGCATTGCCTATGTAAAACTACACATAAGCTCTATATTTTTATAAAAAATAGGACCACGAGGGGTGGAAAGGGGCAATTTCTGCTCTCCGAAGCTATCTAACAGATTTTATTGAAATTTAAAACATTGATAGATCCATATTTATATGGACACATGAGCTTTGTATTTTTTAGAAAATAGGACTATAAGGGAAGCTCGGGGGTATTTTCTGCCTCTGCAAAACCATCCAACAGATTTTAATTAAATTTAAAACATAGAAAGGGGCCTACTTATATGGACACATAAGCTATATAGTTTTTTAAAAAATAGAACTAGGAGGGAGATATGGGGTATTTTCTGCCTCCCCAAAACTTTCTTAAAAATTTTAATGAAATTAAAAATATAGATACACAGTAGCTATGTATTTTTTTTTCAAACTAAGACCACGAGGAGCAAATTACATGTACGTTTTAGATCGAATATTAAAAAAATTTTGTTAAACAGCAATTTTGACACACATGCAGAATAACATGTGACCTAAAAAGTTGACAAGTCAGATGTAAAAAACATGTCGCAAACGCTATAAAAACCAATGTAAATAAATGTATTGAGTGGTTGTTTCACTCTTTCTTATTAGCACAACATACAAATCCATACTTACAAGCATACATAAAAAGCCATGTATGCCTTCTCGTGCCACTTATCTATGCTTTGCGGGTGTGACAGCGACAAGTGCATGTGTATGGTAACTGCGTTTATATTTTAACAACTACAGTGTGTAAAATAAATTATGGTAAAATTAAAAAAAAAAAATAATTTTATTGGCTTTACGAAACTGTCATAAAAGCATACATGTAGAAGATTTTATTTGAGTTTTCTTTGATACAATTCTTGCTTTAATTTGCAAAACATTATAGCAGTTCACACTGAATTAAATTATTTTTTTAATTGATTTACCTAAAATGAGGAAATTTTTAATACATATTGTTTTGAAAAAATTTTTAAAGTCAAAGTTTTAAATCAGTTTAATAAATTAAGTATGAAAATTTAATATGTTTTAAATTTATTTCCAGACAAAACCATTTATTGTGATTAAATGTTAATAAAAATATTTGCGCTTAGTTTTTTGTGTTTGCTGTACTTTAAAATTCTCTGATCAGTACAGTTGCAAAATTTTTTTGACATCAATGTTGTAGATTCTATAGAAATTGTTGCATGTCCATGTTATATTCACACTTGTTTGTTTTACCGTTAAACATTAAGCAAAAACACAATTACACAAGCATGCGTATATCGTTAGCTAAAACGCAAAAAGTCGTAACTAACAAAAAATTAAAAATCAGCTTTTTGATTGATTTTTATGAATGCCATTAAAATACATGTCTGGACACTTCTTCGATCAAAAGTGACGCTTTTATTAACAAAAAACAAAGGGAAGTAACTACAAGTGTGTTTATTTTCTTAATGCAAAACCGCGTAATTACACATTTTTTTCTAACAAACTATGATGAAATGGGACTATTTGGTAGTTTGCTCAATTTAATTACTTTATTTTATTTTTAATTACCAGAGGTAAATGAATAAAATATACATTACAGTACACGCTCGTAAATTCGAACCTCTTTGTTTTTAGGGCGATTCGAATTTCCGAATTTCTGGACGGTATTTTTATAAAAAAATGTAGGTAAATTTGACCATAAAGATATAAAAAACTTCGTTTCTTGTTAATTTTAGTTTATTGACCATAAAAACTTTAAAAAAAACTTAACGAAATATAACAAAAAATAGCAATTCAGTTCATTTAAGTATTTATAATACAAACACAAAAAAACTGACTTTTCTCTAACTCTAACAACAACAATAAGATCTGTAAATCATCTATTAAAATGGGATTCCCCTTTTTACTTTGTATTTGGTTAGACTAAATTGTCAAAATCTGAATATTTACAATAAAAACGAAAAAAACCGCTCGGAAATTCGAATTTTGGATTCTAATTCTAGAGCGCCAAATGTAATGAAATTACTGATTCGAATTTCTGGAAATTCGAATTTCTGAAGGTTCAAATTTCTGAGCGTCTACTGTATTATATTATCACTGACAACGTTATTCGCGGCTGTGCTTCAATTATTATTTAATTTCAGTCAATTAATTAATATTTTTAATAAATTGACAATATAAAATATGTTCATATGTATATTGAAAAAAAAAATATCAGTTTTAAATGTTTACAACTTTTAGGAATCAATATACTTATATAATTTCGGTGACAGGCGTAAAATCAACAAATTTTTTGCTTGATTCTACGAATTTGGCGTGCATTTAAAAAAATATGCAGAACAATTGTTTTGGCTCTACGATATTTTTATTTTTGCATTTAAAAACCTTTACGCATCCGCATAATTTCTTTGCACTTCTGCACTTGTCGCTGTCACACGCACATAGTATAGGCGGGCGACACGAGATGGAATATATTGTTTTTTATGTATGCATGTTAGTATTGATTTGTATGTTGTGCTAATAAGAAAGAGTGAAACAACCACTCAATACATTTATTTACATTGGTTTTTATAGCGTTGGCGACATGTTTTTTACATCTGACTTGTCAACTTTTTAGGTCACATGTTATTCTGCATGTGTGTCAAAATTGCTGTTTAACAAAATTTTTTTAATATTCGATCCAAAACGTACATGTAATTTGCTCCTCGTGGTCTTAGTTTGAAAAAAAAAAATACATAGCTACTGTGTATCTATATTTTTAATTTCATTAAAATATTTAAGAAAGTTTTGGGGAGGCAGAAAATAGCCCATATCTCCCTCCTAGTTCTATTTTTTAAAAAACTATATAGCTTATGTGTCCATATAAGTAGGCCCCTTTCTATGTTTTAAATTTAATTAAAATCTGTTTTATGGTTTTGCAGAGGCAGAAAATACCCCCAAGCTTCCCTCCTAGTCCTATTTTCTAAAAAATACAAAGCTTATGTGTCCATATAAATATGGATCTATCTATGTTTTAAATTTCATAAAGATCTGTTAGATAGTTTCCTCGGTAAAAGTACCCTTTTCCGACGCATGTATTGGTTTGTAAATAGGTTGAGTAGTTCTCGAGTTATAAAACAGCTTAGTCAAATCTTAAAATGCTTTAAAATAATCTTGATATTTTTCTGAATAAATTTTTAAAATTGCATTTGCCATCTCTGCTCTCTCTCGCGCTCTGTATATTTACGTTATACTTACGGTAATACACATACTTATATGGGTATTGCAGATAGCTAACAGAAATTTTATTTATATCTGCATGTACATTCAAAAAGAAGAATGAATATGCAAATACACATTGGCAGCGTATACCTATACATATTCAACTTTAGCTTGTTATAGGTATTGGTATGTGTGTGTATGGTTTTGATCTTTA
Organism: Pollenia griseotomentosa; assembly: GCA_963931875.1. Classification (NCBI taxonomy): domain Eukaryota; kingdom Metazoa; phylum Arthropoda; class Insecta; order Diptera; family Polleniidae; genus Pollenia; species Pollenia griseotomentosa. The sequence goes on from OZ007565.1 coordinate 9,853,907, forward strand.
CTCATGCATGTCCATACATGTTTTTTCACTAATATTGAAAGAGTACTTAAAATGATACTTTTGTCATTCTCTGATAAGAACAAAAAGTTATATACATAAATAACGTTCTTTAGATAGGTATAAATAAATATTAATCGAGCCACGCCAACTTTTCATTTCGCCATGCCGAAGAATATAAAAAAAACCAAAAATTTATATATGCACCTAAGCCCGTTTCCTCTTTTGCCAAAGTTGATGTTTGAAATTCGTTTTATAATCTTAAAATCGTTTTTAGAACATAAAAAAATTAAATAAAAAAAATGAAAAAAAATTCTTTTTGGGATTCGAACTGGCAATATCATCAGTCTCAGGAGAGAACTTAACAACTCGGCTACGAATGCTTTTACTGAAGAAGCGTTAAATTAAAATATATTAAGTCTATGAGTTTGTTTCTTTATTTGAGCGGCATATCATATACATGCATTAATGTGTATGTGGATGCGTAGAATTAAACACATTACAAATAAAATCCACCAGTTGTAGTGAAGGGTATATAAAAACAAAACAAAAAACCACATTACCAACGCTGTATTACCATAGCCACTGTATGACCGTAGAAACCCAAATTGAATTGGTTTGTATGGTATGTTTATTTCGTTTTGGTAATACAGTGTTGGTATGGCAATGTCACGTCTAATTGGACCTTTAAAGGACAAAATTTGAGGCAGTCGTGCTTTTTACTCATATCTCAGCCATTTGTGGACCGATCTTGCTGAATTTCAATAGCAAACAATTCCGTACCATATATGACTTAAATGTGTAATAACCTGGCCCCCATCATATATGGGGTCTTCGGAAAATCCATTTCAACGGACAGACGGACATTGCCAAACCTACTTCGCTCCTCATAAGGACCCAGAATATATATACTTTATAGGGTCTTACATCAATATTATCGAAATTACAAACGGAATGACAAACTGATATATACCCTATTCACCACCTGTGGTGAAGGGTATTAAAATATGTACCCCCGTATCCATAAATATTTATTAAATTTAACAAACTTTTTTAAGTAAAATTTTCATAGAAAATTTTTTTTCTAAACCTTTATTAAAATAAAATTATTTTTAATTTTGTTCAGGTACAATAGCAACAGGTTATTTTATAAATTATGGCCATGTCAAGAAAATCAAAGTCATATTCAAAGTTCAAAGAAATATTTCCTTTTATATACCTGAACTACTTTTGAATTCAGGAAAAGCTGCTTTCATTTTTACAATAATTTAATTGAAAATCTTCGTCGATTCAATTTCACGTAATTTCGATTTCCATGGCATGGCCGAATATATATATTTCTTTTGAACTGAATTTTCCTCTTCCATTGTTTTACGAAAATTATCTTATAATACAACTAAAACATAAAGTTGTGTGGCTCAATTTGTTTCGTTGTCTGGTGGTCTCACTGCATCACCATTTGCATTGGGTAAAGCAAACAAAATCCGAACCAGTTTTGATAAATTTTGAAATACAACCTCGTCATTATAGTTTTTCCTTTTGCCATTTTTATCGAAAACTGTTCCAAATCCATGTTTCAAAACAAATTTGTTTTACAATTTCAGAAAATTAATTTTATGCGATTGTTCTACACTCATACAAAAGATCATTGAGGCTTAAGTTAAATTGTTAAGACAATAGTTCAAATTTGTACTCATCTGTTTTTTGTTCCAAAATATGTTCTTGACTTCTTATATATTAAATCATTGATAAAAATTCTTTTTTTGCATTTACTTCGTATACAATGCAATATGAGAAAAAATACCTACATTTTGGCGAATATAAAAAATCTGTCCGATTTTCACCACGCTCCTATTTTAGTAACAAAAAAACCCTACATGTAGAGATTTTTCCCTACTATTGGCAACACTGTTGACGGGTCTAAAACACTGTATGGTGTCGGTTCTGGCATTTAGATTTAGATTTTATTGAATGGATTTCATGGTATTTCTACAAGTAGATACAATTACTTCAAATTACTTAAAACTAGCCCTAGTTGAGCGAAACATGTATATTACAGGAATTAGGAAAGAAAAAATATACATATACATGACATTTACTCCGAGCAGCTAAACTGGAGAATTCCTATAAGGCTGCCGGACCACTGTAGTGTTATTTAAGCAGAGGGACATATATGGAAACTGCATGGCGAATTCGTTGGCGTATGCAGGCACCACCGTTAATCGAGACGGTTCAACATATAATATAGATATTTTTCAGTGTTTTTAACAAGAATAAGAATTGGGAATTAAGCATGACTAACAAAATCTTGTAAATTAAAAATTTTGTATTCCCAAAAATGACTTTGATAATAAACCGGTAAGTGAACGGCTTAAAAAACTAAACTCTGGCAGCATGCTTTATTTTTGCGAGAGCAATAAGCAAGTTGTTTTTTCTTAACCTACTTTACAACTACAATTAATATTGGAAGAATTCACTTTCTGAGTCGATCATACGATGTCCGTCCAGCTGGCTGGCTGTTCATGTAACCGTGTTCGCAAAGTACAGGTCGCAACTTTTAGGATAATTTAATGAAATTTGGTACCTAGATTCTAATTGGCACAAGGGCGAATCGGTCCATAATTTCATATAGCCTCCATACAAACTGCTTTCCGGAACAGGGCCTTTGTGCTCACTATCAAACCAATGTTAATAAAATTTAAAACATATGTAAATAGATGCATATTTATATGGACACATAAGGTACATATGCAGTTTTTAAAAAATAGGACCGCGAGGGGAGATAGGCGGCAATTTCTGCCTATCAGAAACTATCAAACCGATAAATAGATAGATCCCTACTCGTATAGCCATACGCTCTAGAAAACTTGTTTTTAAATACTGTGGTGTGGGGTATCATATGGTCGGAGTTGAGGTTTTTGCACCAGAGTCGGAGTCGTAGTACCCACAAAAACTCGCGACTCCGACTCCAAAGTTATTCGGCATAAAATATTTAAAAAAAATTTCCAAAATAAAAATTATTCGAAATTGACGATGCAATATTTCAAATATCGATTTGAAATTTTTAAGAATCATTTGTATGCTTTATTTAACCGTTTAAAAGCTAATGCATTAAAAAAGTTAGAGTGCTATATTCGGATGTACCGAATCTTTGACACCCTCCACCGACTGTTAGAATATATGAGAGCTATAAATTATTAAATAATCTTTATAAAACGGACGTAAGTATAAAAATTGGTTCCGGTTCAAACCAATTGTACGACAATCAGAAAGTGTTATGCTTTTTTTCTAGCAATTTGAACTAACTTAAATAATATATGTATCATGATTCGTAACAGTTTTTGGAGATGCATAATTTAAAATTTGCAGTATATTGGATACAAATATTAAGTGATGTTTTCATGTTATTAAATGGTCTTGTATTTGCCCCGTTCTTTATTATTTTAATTGTGTTAACTTCTTCGTAAAGATCTCAAATTTTTATTTAGATTCTAAAATATCTTTAGCACTAGATTCATATAAGTTATCTGAAGTTAATGTAATAGATCTTGGAGTTTATTCTTTAAAGTTTTATGTTGCACCTTTTAATGGTCTGTTAAAAAAGTTCGATTTTGATAACGACTTTCTTAAACACGTCAAAGATCTTGCAACTTTTTATGTAATAAGAGGTTACCAATTGAGTATTGTGGCAAATTTAGTCTATTTGAGTGATATTGAAGAAGTTAATAATGAATAGCTTGAGCTTTAATTTTTGCAAAATATTGAAAATTTTCGCGAGGGCGTATTCAAAATAAAAACATTTTTAGATTTAATTTTTTTTATATTTTTAAATAAAATGAATTCTATATACTTTTTTTTCATTTAATTATTTAACAGTAATATTAAAAGCATTACGACATGTTTTTGTTTTTTTCTTTTAAAAATGTTGGCACTTTTGTAAAAAAAGTGTTTTTTCAGAAATAAGAGCTTTAAAAAAAAAAAAAATAAATTATGGACTGATCATCACGAAATCCAGTATAGTGATTTCCGTTATTAAAAATCTAAATGGAACAAATTTCAATTAGTGAAATTTGTTTTAGCGCTTAAAGTGCTTTTCAGAAAGCAGCTTAATATGGGATCTTAGGTAAATATGGACCGATAATCAGAAAATTGCATGGTATTATTTCTAGCCATATGAACCAAAATTGGACCAAATTTTACAATATCTTTCGCTGCTACGGTTTAAGGTGTATTTAAATAATTTCCTAGAGTAAGCATTATAAAGAAAATTATGGACCGATCTTCTAGAAATTTTATAGCGTGATAGTGCATTTCTTATTGCGTTTTTAACGAACTAAACTGTTTTGCGAGGGTAGGTTTTATATGGGGCCAACTGTAAATTATGGTCTTCACGAAATTTTGCAGTGTTTTATAAAACTGTGACGTACCAAATTTTATTATGATAGCGATTTTTATTACGTTTTTATGCGTACTAAACTGTTTTCCAGGAGAAGGTTTTATATGGGACCGTTATATTATGGCACCTTAAAAATTGTCAATTTTTAAGGGTGGTGGTTCTACATTTTGATTGATAACTATGATCCTACTGATCGTATTTTGCTGGGTTTCACTCTCAAACTGCTTAGGATAACTAGAAGCAATTTGACACCAAGATTGAACGTTTGTTTTAAGTTTTACGAAAGTGAGCTTATTTTGAACAGGCGGACAGACAGACTCAAGAAACCAGGGGTATTAGATGCATAATAAAAAAGTTTCACATGGAATGACAAACTTAGTATGCCCTCATTCCGTACGGCAATTACCCTTTTTTAGGGTAATTTTAGGCCGCAAAAGGTAGCAAGGCAATTTTATTTAAAAAACGGCAATTTAAAGAAATTTGGATTTTTAGTATACATATACATGCTTACATATGTATGAATGTTTAATAATTTTAACGTTTGAGAGGTTATTTTAAATTAAAAAATTTATCAGTTTTATAACAAAAAATTAAGAACAGAATGTTTTTGCAAATGTTTTCGTAACAGCGATAAGTCCAATTAAGAAAACTGAAATTACTCTTGTATAGTTATTATTAATTTTGTATTAAACTTTTTGTTTTTTTAAAAAACAACAATATTTAAACATACTTTCATATCAAATAGCCGTGAGCTAATAAATTGTACTATTATTTTAAGTACGGTTCGGGGATTAAATGGAGCTAAAATTAAATGTTTGGCACTTGAATAATCCGTGTTTGAATCAAGCGTTCTGTACTTGATTTAAGAAAATTTGTGCTTACCGTACTATTGACACAACTTTGCCTTCGTTAAGTACGGATGGATTGATTTTTCTTGTGACTGTTTCAATTCAAAAATTATTATAGTACATAATTTTTTTTTAATTATATAATTAAATGATTTAAACAAAACATTATTTTTTTTAATGTTTATCTTAAACATATGCACGCTAAGCGTATTAAATAAAAATATTTTGGGTTGAATGAATATACATATGTATATGTATGTATGCACCTATTTAATTCAAAATAATTTTACTGCCATATTCATAAAAATACAATAATTTTGCTTAAAATGTATTTTAAACAAAAATTTCTAATCAAATTTGTTCTTAAAACACATTTAAAATTTAAATAAATGGTTTATGAAAACTGCTCTTATGTGCTGTTTCCAAATGACAGGCGATGGACTGAGTGCTTTTCATATAAATTTTACTACATAGTCAATAGCCTGTCTTTTAGAAACAGCACATTACTGTTTTCGTACGGCAATTTCTTCTCAAAAACGGTAATTTTGAGAAAGCCGTACGGTATTGAAGAAATAAAAGTTAACATCACTGAGTCCATATACATTTAGCATCAAGATTATAGTGGGAGTCGGAGTCGGAGTCGCACTTAAAAAATTTCAGCGTTTGGAGTCGGAGTCGGAGTTAGTACTTTTTTCGGACGACTTCACAGCCCTGCTTAGATGTATAATAAAAAAGTTTCACACGGAATTACAAACATAATATGCCCTTCTTCACCACTAGTGGTGGTGGAGGGTATAAATAGAGGACTTTTTAGGATTTCAGTATATTTTTTGTAACTCTTTACTTTAACCGTTTACTTGGATTACAAAACTTGGACTCGGGAAGATCTATGGTTATAAAATAGGAATTTTTCAAAAAAAAAAAAAAAAAATTATATTTCGGTCATAACTTTTTTTATTGAACCGATTTTCCGAGTTTTTCAGAAAATATGTTCTACTAAATATTTCCGATCTTTTGACATATAAAACGTATTCATAGGTCACATACAAATTTTGATGTTTTTTAGGGCATTTTTGGAGTATTTTGCTCATTACGTGCCCATTTTTCAACCGATTTAACAGATTTTTATACTGACGTATTGAAAAAAACTACCATTTATAACCCAAGTTATAAAACTTGTACTCGGGAAGATTTTATGATTCGTTTCAAAAAAATTATATTTTGGGCATAACTTTCTTGAAAAAAAATTCCGACTGCTTTGGAAAATATATTCTGCTATAAATCCGATATTTTATATGTAAAGCATTAGCCCTAAAATTTTAAATTTTGATGTTTTCTGGACCATTTTTGCAATATTATAGCTGGGCTATTTTTACCCGATTTGACAGAGTTATATATCCACGTGCACTTTACCAATCCCGCCAACATATTTTCGGATGAATAACCAATTTTGTGTATTAAAAAAAATTAGAATCGACTAGAAACTCAGCCATCGATCAGCTGAGTATTTCGGCGGCGGTGCGGCTTGTTGAAAAAAATCGTCTGAGCGGCTAGCCGCCAGTCCCACTATTACGGCTTTGTTCTTTTCCGTGCAACTATGTTTTAAAGAATCAATGCAACCGGTCTTAAATGCAGCTGATGACATTTTTTGACAAACTTTTTCCTTTCCGTGTTCTTTTCACTTTTTCACTTCTTCTGCATCTATTTAGTAAAATTTTTAATTAACAATTAATTGTACAAAATACTGTTCACCTGTTGGTTTATGCTTAAGGAAAACACAAGTGTATGTTTGAAAAATAGAATTTATATATTTGTATATATTATGTCAACTAATTAATAAATTGCAGATTTACAGTCTAATTTATAAACGCATCATTGCAGCTTTATAAGTCATTAATAAGCAAAAGTCGAAAAAAGAGTATTTATAAATGTTTAATAGCCTATTAAACGTTTAATAAACATATCATAAATTTGAAATATTTATTGTAGCATTTACCCTACTTTAAGAGTTTAATAAGTTGACATTTCAATGTTTGTTAAAATAAAATTTTAATAATTGCACGAAAAATTAAACATTTTTGTCTTTTTATTTATTTTAATAAAAAAGTTTAATACGCATAAAATTTTTTTCTCTAGAAAAACGATAACTAGTGTTTGAATTAATTTTAAATATAAACTGCTCGATAGATTTTTTTGCTAAAATAATGTGGGTCGCTAGATATGTTTTCTGTTGAAACTTAAAGTCGTTATAACTTTTTGCATAAAATATAAAAAGCTATTAAGATTTATTTCAAATATTGCAAACCTTTTTTAACCATTCATTACACTTATATTTTAAAATCTCTTTCAAATAGGTAAAGTATTTGTTAAAGCAAACACAAAGTAGAAACCACATAGTGTATCGTCTGTTAGTTACTTGTTTGCCGCACGGAACAAAAATGTTTTGTTCTACATGCTTTGAATGGAACATGCAGCACAGCAATTACAAACAATAATATTTTAAATTTTGCATCAAAAATTTGCTTCATAGCACAAAAAGTGACGAAAGAAGCAAAACAATGTTTAGAGAACTGTAAAATTAAAGATATCAGGCAATGCTAGAACTCAAAATCTCTTAATATATTCGAGCTATCAAAAAAGGGATTAAATGTTAAAAAAAGAGGGCGCTATTATTGTTATATAGAATTGATTTAAAACTAATTTTTTGTAAAAATGTGTCCACCAGAAACCTCCCGACGAAATTAAATTTATAACTTTATAAATTTATTTCAGCAATTACCAAAAAAGCGCTTATAACCAATTAAATTGAAGTTAAAAAAAACAATTTGTAGATTTACTGCCGTATTTTAAATGAGTCAACTATTAAACTTGAAAGCGGAGAGTTCAAAGGTATTTTGTTGGGAGACTCAGGATATAAACTGCAGACTTATTTATTCTACCCACTATCCAAACCACAGAATGAAAAGGAGAACAAATATAATGCTGCACAGATAAGCACTAGAAACTCTGTTAAACGTTGCTTTGGGGCTTGGAAGCAACGATTTCGCTGCTTGTTAGATGGGTTGACGGTTTATCTGGTAAAAGGGAAAACATTGATTATCGCCCTAGCAGTACTTCACAACATTGCTATTGAGGAAAATGATATTGTTCCAGGTAAAAACATTTTAACCTAAAATATTTTGGCAGTTATATGTGGCTAAAAATGTTCTGTTAAAACTTAGGAGGTTTTATTTTCAAATCATCTGCGTATAAAAAATGTATAATAAAAATTGGTTAAATTATTCATTAAACATAAAGCTGTATAATCTTTTGTGGAACCAACAGAGTTTGAGCAGTAAAAATTTGATATTGCTAATAAATAATTTACATATTTCGCTTCTATTTCAATATGTAGTATGTATTTTATTAACAAAAAAAAAAAAAAAACATAAAATTATTTTTAATATTACGTTTTAAAAAAAAGAAATTCATTTTTAATTGAAAACAAAACAGAAATTCACTTAAAATTCGTTCGTTGTATGATCTCGTATTGTTTAATCCCCAGTTGTATGCATCACTATTACAAAAATTACAATTAAAATAACATGTTGTTGCCAACATAAAAATACAAAAGTAATATAAACGTTTAATTGTTAATCCACTCCTATTAAGCGTTTATAAATCTGACTTTTTATTAATGGCTTATAAAACAAAAAGTGTTTGATAACTATTGTAAGCATTAAAGCTGAAACAAGAAATTTTTATAAATTAGACCGTTAAACTGCCGTTAATTACTTTGTTGTGAACCAGCTCAAGATACGTTTTTTATTTGGGCTCAGTTAAACCCAGCGACCGAACACCAACTCACCAGCTGGCCCGTCTAGTCCTAAAACCTTGGCTAGATCACGTTCGATTAGAGAGCATGATGCTCCTTCATCAATAAGTGCGTACGTATTAAGAGGATCAACGTTTTTAAAAATGTTTATGGCGCGGAGGTGACTCATCTAAGTCCATTAAGGTCTATGCAATGACGGTCGTAGGCAAATTATAACATAAATAAAAACACAGAACGGTTTTTTGAAGAACACCCTGTTGCTGTACGGGCTATTATGAATAACACCATTGAAGACGACTGGCTACAAGAAATATGGAGGTCTAGAGCACAGTGGGACGAACAAATACAAGTTACTGAGCTTAATTTTCATTTAGAAAGAAAATTTTGCAAAAAAAAAATGGCCCAATTGTTCCATAAATCCCATATATTTTTTATTTTATAAAGGTTTTCAATACAAATTTTATATGAAAATTTTACTTTATAAACGCTTGTTAAATTTAGCAATCGATTACACAGCCCGACAAAATTAAAAAAAAATTTTTGCTTCTTTTTTTAAATAAGTTTTTCACAATTTGTGTGCTTTTTGTTTGTTAACCTTTTGAATCATATATTTTTGTTGTACTAAGTTTTACAGCGAAAATGAATGCAGTAAAAATTTGTAAATAATCACCTTCGTATTGATAACAAAGGCCAACACTCAATTTGCTTCTTTGAATTTATCAACTGATTCTAGTTAATTTTGGTGCGCTGAATTCAAATCTGTAATCAGTTTGTCTCTATCAGTTCTAGTTTTCTTATTAACAGTTATGGTAGTTGCCAAAAAAAAACATTTTTTCCGTAAAAAAATATTTTGTGTAATTGCTAGCTGATTAACGGGAATTTTATATGTACAATATTATTGAGAACGTTATTTTTTCTTGTTGCACTCCAATTGAATATCGGAAAAAAAATATTTGAATTAAAAAAAATTTTGGGTATAAAATTTTTTTACGGAAAAAAATGTTTTTTTCGGCAACTACCATAACTGTAAATAAGAAATTTTGATGAAAAAATATTTTGAAAAACCTAACAGACGGTCATAAATGGAGGACATAAGTGGAGGGTATAAAAAAGCTATATCATGAAAACTAGAGCTGATAGAGACAAACTGATTACAGATTTGAATTCAGCGCTCCAAAATTAACTAGAATCAGTTGATAAATTCAAAGAAGCAAATTGAGTGTTGGCCTGTGTTATCAATACGAAGGTGATTATTTACAAACTTTTACTGCATTCATTTTCGCTGTAAAACTTAGTACAACAAAAATATATGATTCAAAAGGTTAACAAACAAAAAGCACACAAATTGTGAAAAACTTATTTAAAAAAAGAGAAGTTGAAATAAAACCGAAACAAAAAGTAAATAAATATATTAATTTTTTACACTTATTTGTGAGGCAAGTATGTACCTACATATCTAGATTGTGAAAGTTAACCTTTATTTGCAATCAGCTGTTCCATTAATTTTAAAAATTTTAAAAAGGCAAGAAGAGCCTTTTCTGAAACAAAATCTTTCAGTTTACTCAGAAATATATAATTCATTGAATTTTATTCAAAGTACTCAAACAGACCCAATGCCATCATATTGTTATGACTTAAACGTTATAGTTTCATGCACCGCAGTCACCTGACTTGTAATTATTTTTTCAATTAAATGATCAATTGTCGCAGCCATTAAAATATTTACAAAATTATATGTTTAATGGGCTGGCTTACTCAAGCAAGCTCGATTAATAGTACTAAAGTTTTCAGAGAAGTATTCTAAAAAATAAAATAAAAACAATGTTTTTGTTTAAAAATTTATTGTTAATTTCAAAACAAGCACGAATAAAAAATAAATGTATATATTTTCCAAAGTAATGTTTTTCTACTAAAAAAGTTCAAAATTAAAAGCCTTTCTAACTGGGCTTTTAATTTGAAGCTTTAATTAATAATTTTATAAACGTTTATTAATTAAATTATTATTAAGAATTTAGTTAAATAATTTGTCTTATGCAATGTTTGTAGACCTTATTTCATTTTATGACACATTAGTTTTTAAAGCACATTTTTGAGATAAGTGCGAATTAACTTTCCGTTGTATTTTAAATATTGGCAAAATTTATAAATATGTAATTTAAAAAGTGATAGCAATAATACAGTTTTTAGGTCAACAATATTTTTGATAAAAAGCTTTAATTTTATATTACGTTAAAATAAATAAATATATTTATCGTAAATAAATAAATGTAATGTAATTTAAAAAGTTGCAAAACGTCAATAGTTTAATAATTTTAACAACAAATATGTACACATAAAATAACTATAGTAATTTCCTTTTTCCTAAAATGAATCAAAGCCAGATAATTCACTTTCCTGCTGTAAAAGATAAAACAGAAATTGATTAAATATTTTATCAAACACATACATACATACACGTAGAATGTAAAAAACTCACCCTATCTGGCTTATAAAGATGTGTATGGGGTAGCAAAACCGTTGAGCCCAGATCTCGTTCAGCCATTGTGTTAATTTCCTACAAATAAAGATTTACAAGGGTGGTTACATTATATGAAACTGACGTTATGCATTAAACACATTCAGCACAGCAGGCTACACGAACACACTTCTAACAAACACGGAGGTTTGATTTAAAATTGAAAATGATTTGAAATCAAACGAAAAACCTTTGATAATGACTTGAAAATCATAGCATTCTCAACAAAAAGGGGAAATTATTATCAAGTTTAAAAATGCCTTTATTTTCAACTTGCCTTGAAGCGTAATTCTAAAATGTTTTTTAAAATGTGGAACATCAATAAAAATATTTTATTTTTTTAATATAAATTCATTATTTATTTAAATAAACTGTAAGATAAACATTCGGCAACATAGCTAAGAGATGAAATAATGTTCTTTCCGCCCTCTAATTCTTGCAATCACGAAATAATTGGCTCCCTTACATTGTGAGGATTGTAGCACCGCGATTTCTTTTTTTCGTATTCTAAGACCCCTTTCACACTCGGCAAGTTACTTGCGCAAGTCTCTAGCGCAGCTCTTTGTTTGTAAAGAAAAAAAATTTTGTACAGACTTTGTTGTTGTCGGCAAGTAACTTGCGCAACTAACTTGCAGAGTCTGAAAGGGGTCTAAATCATTGTAATTACTCAAAAGATTTTTTTTTTTCACAAGAAATAAACTGTTCACTGTATATTAAAATTTAGTTTTAATTAGGCTTGCCAGATATGAAATCCATAAAAACAGTACATCGGGAAAAAAACGGCAGTACATTAATGTAAAAAGAAGTACAATTTTTTTTTAATTTTATTAACTTAAAATTCAGTACATCAAAAACAATTTTGAGTTCGTCCTGTTTCAATATAAATTCCCAAGCGAAAATTTTAAATTTATTTTGAAAAACAGGCAGTTAATGTAACTATAAACAAAAAATATAAAATTCAATGCATAGCAAAGAGCACAAAATAAGAAATCTTTTTTTTTTAATATTAAACCCCTTATTCATAAAAAATAAAACAGGTTTATAAGAGGTTTATGAAACGAATTTACTATGAAAATTTGTTAAATAAACCTTTTAAAAACCTGTTTTATTTTTAACGAATAAGGCCATAAGTATTTAATATACTTATGCAGTGACATCTTTAAATTTGTCACATGTTTCAATTAAATGTTTAAAACAAAAACGCTTTGTTTATTTTTATAAAAATATTAGTATTAATTTTCAATTTAATGTTACGTGTTTGTTAAACAATTTAATTATTCTAATTTTACAATTTAATTATTCTAATTTAAGAATTAAATTGATGTAAATTTAAAAAATTACAAATATTTATCACTTTTTTTGTTCTTCGTTAACAATGCCATTTTTTATTTATTTAAAATAAGTTTTTATTATTAATTCACTTCGCTCTTTTCTCCAAAAAGAAAATTTTTTTCAGTTGTTTGAATGAGGAAGTAAAAATACAAATAAAAAATACGAAACAGTTTTGGGACAACAAGTAAGCTTTTACGGCTCGATGGTTTTTTTTAAATCTTTTAACTGCAGGCAACATTGAGTTGGTACATGACGCAGCATTTCAAACCATTTCAAATCGCAAAACTTAAACATTTCTTTCAGGTTTGCAGTGTTTTTAGTTCGAAAGTTTGTCGAAATTTGGTTTTTTGCACTTTTAATACAATATGCACAAAACATGTTTTATTTTGTGCAAAAAAAGTACAAAATGAAGTACAAAAGCTAAAAAAAAGTACAATTGCGTACTTCTTTAATGGTTATGCAGTAAGCAGTACAAATGGTAAAAAAAAGTACGCGTACTTCTGAAAACAGTACGTCTGGCAAGCCTAGTTTTAATAGTTAAACACATGTAACAACCACAATGTAAAAAATGTAACTTTAATCGCCATTTTTAATACTTACATTTATTTTTCGCTTTAGTGCTGCCAAGTTTATTTTTGATTTTAATTTGACATTTGATAAGCATTTCACATCAAATTGATAAAACATTTGATATCAAATGTTTATTTTGAAATCATTGTCAATTTGACTTTAAATGTTAAATCAAACAATTGAAAAACGTTTGAGAATTGTGTTTGATTTTAAATGATTAAGTCATTTCATATCAAAGGTTTGAAAAGTCCAACAAACACGAAGTCAAACCTTTGATAGAAATGACTTTATCATTTGACATCAAACACAATTTTTCACTTGTTTGATTTTAACATTTGAATTCAAGTTGATAAAGATTTGAATATAAAAATTTGACAAGCAATGTTTTATCATTATGATATCAAATTGTTATCAAATGTTTTTCTCAAATTACTCAAATCAAAAAATTACTTGGCAGCACTGAAGCGAAAAATAAATGAAAACACTTAAAAATGGCGATTAAAGTGAAATGTGTTACACAATTAAAGAAAAGTTACATATTGCGTGAACTGTATTCGACTTGAAAAAACCTTGATTCCTTGTTAAAATATATAACTTATTTGTGAGTAAAAAATTCATTACAAAATTAAAGAATGCGAATAAAAATAAATCGGAAAAGTGAAAAAATATGAAAAATTGGGAATTTAGCACGTCATACAGAAATCGTATTAATGAAAAAAATATAAGTTTGTTGTACGATCGCGGTGCAACTCCTTAAAACAAAAAGGTCTTTTCAAGAATTATTGGACGGAAAACCCCTATTTCATATTTTAGCTATGGTGCCGAATGTTTATCTCACAGTTTATTTCAATAAATGATGAATTTAAATTACAGAACAAAAAATATTTTTATGTATGTTCCACATTGTATTAATATCCATATTTGAACAAATATTGAAGACAAATGAATTTAGTTGTATTATTTTTATTTGATTAATGAAAAAGTTTGATTAATCAAACATGCCTAAATTTAGAATATAATAGAAGTAATATTGTTAGTTTTTAAATAAATATAAATTTCATATTTATATGTATATAAAATTAATTACAACATTTATGCAACTTTAAGAAATCGGGGGTCAAAAACATTTTGAACCACAAATAATTATGGAAATATCGCACACTTAATCATAAACAGGCACAACTCGAAATTCAAAAATGTTAAGGAGAGACAGAAAACTGGCTGTCTTTCAAAACATGGTTGCAATTTTTTAATCAAATTAAGTTTCACAAAACTTGAAGAAGAATAGTTAAAGAGGACAGTCGCGCAAACGAAATTTTCGTGGTCGTTATAGATTTGATTTGTGAACTGCAGCTGTATTCTGTAATTCGCTTAGCTAAAGCTAAACTCGATCGCTAAAATGCTTTAGATTATACAAAATTTAAAAATTATAGCGATAGCATTAAAAGCTAAAATTGCGGCGAATTAAATTTGTATGGCATTGCCAAATTTACCAGTGCACGTTACAGAATGGCTTTTTGGACTTTTGTTTTTTTAGATTCACGTGACTTAATATTCTCGCGACGATTGCCGATGAATGTGGCAAAATCCGTGTATGTTGAACAAATTCAGCAAGAGAAGGAAAATCATAATCGGAAACAGCACTTTTGATTTCAGATTTTTTTCCAAAAACATAATAAAGTTATTAAAAATATTGTTAAAATTGAATCGTTTTAGTTCTCGAAACGCAGAATCCAGGTCTTGTTCTTTATTTTCTTTCAACAAATTTGGAAAATATTTCACAACATTAAAAATTTAATTAGAAGGATTACATATTATTAAATTTGGATACATAGATTTTGGATCTCAGTCGCTTCGCTTTGAAACATTCTATTTATGTATGTTATTAATTTTTCGGTCAAAAATCTTCAAATCTGCATTTTTATATATTAGGGGCATAAACCTATCACCTATCTTTAATATAACTCGATTACAGAAACATCAATAGACGATATAAGAACTAATAACCCTCCGATGATGACCTATGAATTCGAAACTCGGTTTATGATTGGAACATCGAGCGTTAGAACTCTCTCAGAACCAAAACGAGATGTCAAACTACAGCATAGACGTACTTGGTTTAAGTGAAGTACTTTGGCCAAACTCCGAAACAATAAGCCTCCAGAAGGACTATTATTTTATTTTCTCTGGAAATGAAGTACACCGAATAAATGGGGTCGACCTTCTGTTTATCACCAAACCAAAAAGTGCGCTTTTATCATAAATGCCTTATCCGAGCGCTTCATAACGGTGAGATTAAACGCAAAGTTTCGCCAAATATCTATAGTGCAGTGTTATGCCCGAACCGAACCCGATGATAATGGACCAAAAGATCAATTCTACTCCCAACTGGATTCAGTCGCACGCTCTCTTCCGATGGGAGATATAAATATTATGGCTGATTTAAATGCTAAAGTGGGTAGTAACAACAGTAATCTACACTCGGTCATGGGCACGCAAGGATTTGGCGCGACGAGAAATGACAACGGCGATAGGTTGGTCGATTTCTGTGCCAAAAACCGGCTATTTATTGGTGGCACAAATCTGGGCACAAACATCTCCACAAATACACATGGGAACCACCAGATGGTCACACGCGTAATCAAATTGACCATGTGCTTATTAGCAAACTGTTCCTGGACTCGCTTATGGATGTAAAAACAAGACGCGGAGCTGACATCGACAGGACCATATGCTGCTAGTTGCTACTCTACGTTTCCGCCCAGCCGTCGTAAATAGATCTCCGTTAAAGCGTACAAAATTCAGTCTCCTGGAACTACAAAACCCAGAAACTGCACATGCGTATTAGTCGGCTTTAACTGATATATTACAAAGTAATAACATGAACACCTGGGCCGGATATAGCTACTACCGTTATAGGTCCTGTGAAACGAGTTCCAACATCGTGGATAAGCAATGAAACTCTGGAGGAAATAAAACACTGCAAGCGACTTCACAACTCTCCCCTAAGGGCAAAACAAATGAATCGAAAACTACAGCCAAAACTTATAATCGCGCTTCTGCCACACTGGTTAAGCGTTTAGTTCGCAGGGAGAAGTGAAATTACTTCAAAAAGCTGAATCTGCTGCAAACATTGGAAATTTGAGTGGCGTATACCAATCCATAAAAAAAACGAGTGGTCATAATATAAGACCTGCGGTAACAATCAAAGATGATAACGAATGCGAACTAACGAATCCCGAACGACAGTTGGAGCAAACATTTTTTAGTACTGAAGGATCAATAACCGACGAGACACAGTCAATCACTGCAACCACCGCAATCCACCGAAACCCAGGAAAAGATATATATATGACTGCACCTTGTGATGGGATTGAGGCAGTACTGAAGTCGCTCAAAAATGGCTCCATAATTTACAAATTGGTTCGAATTGGCTTTTGTACCACTAGAAATAAAAGCATAAAGCTTTCGGTTTTTATATCAAAGATTCGGTACGGCCGAATATAGCACTCTTACTTGTTTCGGTGGCATCTCATGATGTTCAGTGTCATAGTGTCTGACACACTTAAAAGTGTTGTAAATCCATGGGCATTGTGACACTTTTGAAAGTGTCATAATGGCCATCAGGGCAGTGTCAAAATGTCCCTTGACATTATGACACTTTTTAGTGACTTATAATCAATTATTTTTTGATTCCATTATTGTCAAGTTGTGGAATGAAAGATTTACCAAAATTCCGAATTTTTTTATATCTCGAATTTCAAAGTCTCGAAATCCAGAACTTTATAGGCCCAAATTTTGAAATCCTAATTTTTAAAATCCCGAATTAAGAAACTTTCGGGCATGTTCTGACAATCGCAAAACGCTTACCATTGGCGATTCTAACTTGAAATCGCATAAAAGGTGTTCCGTAAATCGCAATAGCAAGAAGTTTGGAGACTTCAAATTGCAAAAATATGCTCAAGGGAACTAGAATATTGGTCAGAAACCATAAAATATCGCAAACTAAACGCACGAGTTTAAGAAAACCATAAAATAAGTCTGGCGTTTTGCGATTTAAAATCGTGCGATTGTCAGAACATGGCCGTATAGTTAGCGAAACCGGTGTTTGTTAAAGGTACCATAGAGTAGAAAATACTTGCGCCCGGCCGAAGGCCCGCTATGCAGGAAAGCTTTAGTTAGCGATGCCGGTGTTTGTTATACAAAGAATATCTCCTCTATGATATGCAAACACCGACTTCGCAAACTGAAGCTACCCTGCATTGTCGGCCTTTGGCCGGGAACAAGTATTTTATTCTCTATGGTACCTACAACAAACACCGGCTTTGCTAACTAAAGTGGGCTGTGCGACACACTTAAGTCTAGTAAGTTAGTGCAGTAACAGCAAATTATGACACTTTTAAAAGCGTCACAACGTCCATTGACATTGCTTTATATATTAAATTTAAAGTATTACATTTAATATTATGAAAACTTGACAATAAATCGAAATAGCGGGAGCTCAAATACAGCTAACGAAAACGACATAAGTTACATTGCTGATAAATCAAAATAAAGAAATATATGTAACAGAACAGTTATAATTTACTTTTTCTGAAATCTTAAATAAAAATGTACATAATCTAATTTTTCTGTAATTCATTATCATTATGACCATTATCATAACGAAGATCAAAAGACTACTACCAAGATTAACTTTAAGACTAAGATTAAAATCAAGATTAAGATCATAAGACTAAGACTAAATATAAGAATGTAAGTATAAGAAAAAACATTATAAGATAGATAGTTAATATATGTATATATATATATATGTACCTCTATGTATTTTATAGAAATGGTTAAAACAGAATGTATATTTAAGGATGGATGGATGGACGGGGTTATATAAATATTAAGTATAGAAGGGAAATAATAGGAAAACAAATCATAAGAATTACAAAGGGTTTCAAAAACATTAAAAAAACCATATAATATGGTTATTAAACAATACATTTCATGGTATTAGTGTGTATAAAAAATAAAGATATGGTGAATGGAGTAGGGTTTTATATAAATAAATATAGTTTGTGATTTTTTTTTGCGGATTTAACTATTTAAATTGTATGATATTCTATTGGTTGTAAGGGCATGGTATGATAATGTATGGCTATTAAACTAGAAAAAATATAAAGTGATAATAATGATGGAAAATATATTATCTTCAAATTCTTAACTGATAATTATAAGCAGATATAATAGGTATTTCCTAATTAAATATTTAAAACCCCTATGTAATCCTCTTTTTACGATAATCTTAATTGATTTTCTAATATGATTTAATTTTTCAATATCATTTAATATTCTATTGGTATAGTCGACTTCAAGTTTATACTATTGGGGGATTCACAAGGTGTCATAAAGTCATAAGTCTTAAAATAATAACATGAAAAAATACGACTGTTGTGAACAACCCCTCATAAATTAATGTGCTATTTTGAATTTAAATCAGCTGATTTAAAACATATATAAAAAATAAATATTTACCTAACATCAAAATATATTTTTTAATTCTAATCCATGAATTAATAAATTATATTAGATCTTATCTGACTATTTTCCATTTTTTAGACGCAAATCACAAATAAATTTTGTTTTGTTTGTTTACCAAACATCAGAGTCCTAAGCCGATATAATTGGACGCCGCAAGCTTTTTGTTGCAAAAATTGCTAGCCGCAGGTTAAATTCGGATATTAGCCGGATAAAACTATGCCATCAACGGCGACGGCTACAGAAACTAATGCGGCTCAGCTCAGCCGCTCAGCGCAGGTCTCTTCTGATTAATTACGACAGCACAAAAACATAGCAAGCAAAGTTCTATTAATTTAAGACACTTTTTATTAACAAAGCAACAACAATATTTTTAAACCATTGTAAAATGTTAGAACATTATGACAATATAACATGATAGCACACCTTGTGAATACCCCATATATATTAATTTTTACTTAGTGTATTCAAAACAATGAATAAACCATGTATATTATTATTAATATAGAAATGTTATTGTATTAGCATATATAAGGTATAAATATATACTGTATGAATTGTATCATAAGCATAGATTGAACTAAATTCTTAACTAAACTAACATTGTAGAGTATCAAACTAGAAAAAAAAAACATTAAAGGTGATAAACATTGAGTAACAGTTAAGCTTTCTGTAAATGTTTTTAGAAAATGTTTATAAAGTGTTATCAATTACATTTTATACTTAATTAATTAACCGATCAATAGTTACTTACCCTTTAGTCCGTTGTAGTGAAACAGACAAGAGTCTCTGGTGATAATCAAATCTGCAATCTTCATATTGATTCTATTTAATACTACATTTACATTAGGCCGAAATCTTGTAGATTTGATTTAAAATCTTCTTCGAAATCTAGTGCGTTTACATTGTACTTTTTTGACATTAGCGAGATTTGGTTTTTATAACACAACAGCTGACTTAAAGTTTTTTCGTTACACACACAAACACAAAAAGAAATATACATTAAAAAATTTGCATTACCTTTTTTTTAATAATCAACGATATTTATTTTATCAATATTATTCGTGTTTTTAATTTTTTTACAATTTTTATAACAATTTTTAATATTTTTTTTAACAATTTTTGTTTTGTTTTTTTTTTAAATGTCATTTTTTCTTGTGCAGGGAAATATTTTTTAGTGCTATATTGTAAAAACCATAGTTGCATCATTAAGTACTACTAGATTTTGAGTAGATTTCGTCGAAATCTTGTCACGAAGTAGATTTTGTTTTGTTGGCTCGAAATCTCGTAAGTACTAGATTTTGCGTAGGTGTAAATGTAGTATAAGATTAATTACCAAAAATTACAACTCCTTCTATTTGTTTAATGTAAACAAAACTAAAATGTATGCAGCCGATTGCTCTTGATACAAAAAAAGTGGAAGAAATCCCACTTTCACATGAATAGTCGGCATCAATCACGCGCACACCCACACACAGACACACACCCACACACAACCGATCAATAGTTACTTAGATCTTTAGTCCGTTGTTGTGAAACAGACCAGAGTCTCTGGTGATAATCAAATCTGCAACCCTTATACTGATAGACTAGCTCCGTACCCACAAGCCTACCAAGGCATGTATACAAAATGTCACTAGAAAGCCGATGCATCAAAATTATAATTGATAAGGCTTCTATCCTAAACACACACAAAAAAAACTAAAAAACTGAAAACTCAAAAATAATTATTCCACGATCAGTTTTATCTTCAATACGAATACGCACAAGTAAAATTGTCAATACGAATACTCACAAGCAAAAAAAATTGACATATATCACAAAATTTTTAAAGTCCTAAATAAATATTCAAAACGGAGACGCACAAGTAAAATTATCGCACCTCACATAATTTCACACCTTCTCCTAAATAAACAACTTTCTTTACACTTCATGTTCCTTTTACCCTTATTTCTGAAGAGTGAATGCATGACATAACCCAGCAAACAATTGTTTGCTTGGCTTGCATGCTCCTAAATTTGTATTGGAGGCGATAAGAAGGCGATAGATAGGGGATAGTTTGTACATGAAATTGTTTACTGGGTTATGGCATCCACCGAACTATGTATGGAGAAGTTGGTCGCGTACCGCCGCAAACATACTTCTTATATATATTCAAACTTACGTCGTGTATTTGGTGCTTGTGGGTTCCATTTACAGATATGCGTACAGGTTTTGTAGTTGCTCGTATTATGGTCTCATCAAAAGAGCGGGCTTCAGCTGAACTAAAAATGTAAGAAAAAAAAAAACCTATCTATAATTGTCATATACAAATAAAGTAGGACTTAAAATTAATCGCATACAGTTTAAATTAGGGATGTATCTCATACCAATATATCATTGATACTTCAAGTTTGCCAATGTACCGTTATCGGCGATATTTTACTGTCGATACGACGATACTTTTTTAGAGCTTTCTTGAACAAATAATTTCAATGTCTATTTTTTGCATCCAAACTTAAAGAAATAACACATAAAAAAGCATAGCATAAAATCAAAACAGAATAGCAACTTTTTTTGTTCTATCCGTTTGATACTTTCTCGACCTTTTTTTCAAGATGCATACAAAAGTAGAGAGTAATCCTACTTCATGCGATCGGTACGAATAAGCTATATATGCATTCTACGCGTTTGCTGAGTAACTTCTCAATAGAGTTTTACACTGATTCGACTTTTTTGTCAGACGCATTAGCGAACTGAACGCGTGCTGTGGACATCTAATTTTAGCCGTTTTCCTTTGCCCCATAAAAATAAAAATAAAATTTTCTCTAAATCTTGTATGTATTTGTTCGTTTTAAGATTTTTCTATTTATTGTCATTAGGGATGAGATTTTCATGCACTAAAAAATCGAAAATATTTGCTTAAAAAATGCACAAAAAATCTAAAACATGCACTAAAAACTTTAAAAATTTCAATAAAAAATCGTTTTTCAATTGTATTAAAAACAAAAATATAAAAAATTCAGTCTATTGTTATTCAAATATCTTTAAACAAATTAAATAACTAATTAAAAAAAATATTAAATTAAAAAAACCTATTTTTTTATTTGGCTGATGTTTTTTGTGTATTTAATAGGGTATTCATTTAATCGACCTTTTGCTTTAATCGGTTAATCGCTCGATTAATTAACCGAGGTTTTGGTTTAATCGTTCAATAATCGGTTAATTTTGCTTTTGATCGGTTACCCGATTAATAAAGTTTTTTTTTCATAAATTTAGTAATTTTAATATATAGAAATGCATTAATTATTTATTATTTGGAAACATTAAAATTCTTGAACTAAAACGAGCAAACAAAAAAACAATTCATAAATATGTAATATGCATTTTTCAATTAATACATAATTGGGGGATTCACAAGGTGTGCTATCAAGTCATATAAATAATATTTTACAATTGCTTAAAATAAAATTTGCAGCTTGATAGAAAATTAAAAATATAATTAATTTTATTCACTTCAAGACTTAAATAGAAGAAAAACTTCATGCTGGTCGACGAGGCGTATCTTTCTCTACCACACGGCATCAAAATCTCAATTTACATAAAAAGAAGATTTAGCCGGTTTGCATATTAATCCTACGATATATATTTCTAGTAATTATATAAAGACATAAGGCTTTACAACATTATGACTACCTTGTGAATCCCCCAAATATGTATTTATAAAAACATAGACTGAGATAATTTTATTATTTATTTCAATAGTTAAAGGAGATCTTATAAAAAAGTAATTTGGTTCAAATGTTTAAGAGTTAAGCGGTTCTTGTCTTTTGTTTTGACAAAACTTGACTTAGAAAAAATTTTTCGCTTATCGTAGATGAATATCTAATTTCTCAGTCCTTTTTAAGGATTTCTCTAAACATATAAAATATTCCATTATGCCCTTAGAGTCCTGTTTTAATTTT
This sequence comes from Pollenia griseotomentosa, assembly GCA_963931875.1. Classification (NCBI taxonomy): domain Eukaryota; kingdom Metazoa; phylum Arthropoda; class Insecta; order Diptera; family Polleniidae; genus Pollenia; species Pollenia griseotomentosa. The sequence goes on from OZ007565.1 coordinate 9,876,852, forward strand.
TAAAAATGTTTTACACTTCTAATTATTAGACTGGACCAAATTATGGCAGTCGTGATCGGATACTTTTTCGATTCGAAAGCAATTTAATTTCAGTCAATACTGAACGAATCGTTATTATTTTTTCTGTGTTGTAAAAACTCAAATAAATGCTTTACAACACTAAAAAAAATAATTTAGATCCGTTCAGTATAGACAGAAAGAATTAGAAAAAATTGAACATTGAAATCGGTCGGCGGAAAATGGGTTGAAATGAAGATCACTTAACACCTTTCTTGGTTAGAAAAAATATTTTCTAAACACATACCTTTTGTATATGAGACGAAACAAATAATTAAAAACACAAAAAATATGTTATAATACTACAAAAAATTAAAAATCTTATTACATCGGTTAATCGGTTATGCGACCAACGGACTACACACAGAAAAAAATACCAATGTAAAATTAACATGGAAAAATGTTGATTGAGAATCATAGAAAATTCTTGCAAAAGTATGCCCTTTTTTTAAATTTATCATTATTTCATAATAATTTTAAATAAAATAACCTTAAATCATGTTTATTTAATATTATTCACTGTTAAAATAAAAAAAAATAAAAAATATTAAAATATAAATAAATATGGATTCAATATTGAATCCATAAAAACCAGTTTTATATTAAAATCAAAAGTGTATCTTGTTAAATTAACATGCATTCATACTTAAGTATGTACATTTTTTATTTTCATTCTTAAAATATGTTATAAAAAGAGCACAATTCCCGTATTCTTTTAATTAAAATTAGTTACTTAAATAGTGCATCAAGTTTTCAAAGTATATTGATGACGAAATCCATACCGGGCGATGCTGATGCTTCTGTTGACAAAGGAGAACTCAAAATAAGTGAAACATGTGTTACAGGGGTAAGTGTATTGAATTATTCTTAAATAAATGCATATGTTGTCTCTGAGGCTTCTTCACACTGTTATAACACACTCAAACCAATTTGATTCTACATGAAATTCACGTTGTTTCAACTTGAAATAACTTTCATTCAACGTGATTCGGATTGTTATTTCAATATAAATTACATTTTGCTCTAACTTTACTGCAATGTTAAATTAACATGAATTATAGTTATTTTAAAAGAAAAAAAAATGTTGTTCGCAGTTATTGTAAAACCAGGTTGAATCAACATGAAAAACGTATAAAGCAAAATCACCACCGAAAAATTTTAAATCAACCTTGTTTTCTACGTTTTTAACTTGATTTTTTTCTGTGTGTATATAATACCCCGTGCAGACTTTGAGAAGAAATTCAAGGTCATATTTTCATTAAGGCGGAAATTTTTTTTTTTTTTTTCCATTCCTTTATTTATAAAATTTTTGATTACAATAGTAAAAAAAAGTTAGATAAAACGTTCAATTTGAACGTAGGAGAATCCTAGCTGATGAAGACCGCACGAGAATTTTCACAGATGGGACAAAGATGACCTGTGGTAATGGCTCTGGGGTTTTCTCGGAAAAACTAGAAGCGAATCTCTCTTTCCGTTTACCGAATGGCGCCAGCGTATTTCGGGCTGAAATACCGGCGACAAGAGAGGCATGTAGAACAGTGGACAGTAGGAACATCAGCGGAAAAATTTGGCATTTTCGTCGATAGCCAGGCGGCTCTAATGTCACTAAAGTAACATAAAACAACGCCCATTCTCGTCAGCCAGTGTAAGGAAAAACTTTCCAGACTGGGCAGCATATCTGACATTGTCTTAATTAGAATACCTGCGCTTAGGGACCATCACTGCTTGGCTACCTAAGACTGGAGCCAGTCGCAACACCCCTGGGAACTATCAGAAGCGAAATCTTCAGACACTATCTAGATATGGCTGACGATAAATGGAAGAAACTGGATGGCTGCAGGGCGACCAAAGTAACGTGTCCCAAATACGACGTAGGTCGCTCTGAGCGACTTCTCAACTTCAGTCGCAGAGACATGTCGAGACTGGTATACGTACTTACTGGTCGCCGGACGATGGGTAAGCACGCTATGAGACTCGGTCTCCCTTTAAATGAATGCTGTCGCAGCTGCCTGGAACCTGGAACTGAGGAGACAGTTCCAGGTTACAGGTTCTGGGCGTGTTACCACGTTAAATAACCAACAATCCCAACAAACAACTACACCCAAACTTCAACATTTGCTGATGATACAGAGTTTTCTAAGCGTGCACGAAAACAGTCAAGAAGCATTTCGATACTTACAGGATCATATATTTTAACTAGAACTGTGGTTAAAAGAATGGAGAATAAAGTTTAATGAGCAAAAATCCGTACATATAACATTAAAATCAATAATCAAATAATACCTCTAAATTCGCATAAAAATGGTATACGTGTAGATCGCCGTTTAACGGGGAAAAGCCATATAGAGGCAAAATTAACTTAAATGAAGCTAAAAGTCATCCAAATTCATTGGCTTATTGGAAGAAACTATCCTTAGCATCGACCGCCAACTTCTGCTTTACAACTCCATCTTAAAGCCAATCTAGTGCTATAGTATTCAGTTATGGGGCACTGTCTCGGCCTTTAATATCGAACAAATTCAAAGGGGCCAAAATAAACTTCTTCGAATAATCACAGCTGCCACTTGGTATATTAAAAACTCAAATATTCACAAGGATCCTAATGCGCCATTAGTGAAAGCTATGATTACGAAATATGCAGTAAAATACTTAAAAAGGCTCAAATTGCATCCGGACCCACTAGCTCGAAATATTTTAAATGATAGCGGTCACACTCGCTTAAGGAGAAGAGACACTGCTGTACTTGCCCATTTAGATGAGCGATAAATACTTACATATGTGAACAGAAACCGTGATAAAGAAAATTTTTGTGGGGCAATTGCAGGTCATAAAAAAAGTATTATCCCATGTTTCTATGGTACGTGCTTCGCTCTCTATTCATGCTTCACATTCCAATCATGATCGAAGGATTCGAGGATTTATTTGGTATAAAACATTTTAAATATATTTTCACTTTTTTATTAATTACGCTTATTTTTCTTTTTTTTATATTAAATATAAAAAAAATTAGCAAAACTTTTATCTTGCTCTTATTAACAATTAATACGGTGAAAGGCTCCTAATAAGATTCTTGAATGAGTGTTTTAAAAAAGAATCTAAAACCAATTTTTGATTTTTTAAAGACAATTTTTAAGCAAATATGTCTTCCCCAAAAACAAGTAAATGTGGAAGACAATATAATAAAGTTTAGGAAAAATGCTGGCCTATTGGTAAGTACTTATGATGCACCGAAGTTTTAACCCAATAAAAAATGGAGCTTCCAACGAAGCAGGTTTGTAAGGGAGAAACATAAAAGTTTCGCTTACCATTGCGCTTACGGAAGACATGAATTTTATATTCCGAGTTCCCACTTTGAAGCAATACATTTTTGACACATAAAGCGCATTATTCAGCGAATATAAAAATTGTTAGATGTAACGATCAGCTTTACACACTGAATGTTTTAAGTTTTCTCCCTTACAAACCTGCTTCGCAGTAAGGGAATGCCGTAGCACTTGAATGTGTTTTTTTTTCTGAAAGTTATTGAGAGTTCTTTCACTTACTTTACTGCATTTCTGTATGACTTATTGCGTAGCGTATAATTGTGCGCTTATTTTATAAATGTACCATTAGTGCTTCGCAAAATGATAAATTTTTTTATTGGGAAATAAATAACGGATATATGTTTTTTTTTATTGTTGATTTAAAGGATGGCTAAACCCGATTGAACAAGCGCCAAGTTCGTCTTCAAAAACAGCATATTTAGCCATTTCACAGAGTACAATTCCGTTCGGAAACGGAATTCATTCCGTATTTTGTTGCTTTAGAAAATGGAGAAAAACATTTTCGGAATGAAACCATTTTTGTTTTTGGAATTTTCTGTATCTGAAAGACCAAAAACTATCAAAATACACGTTCCGAACGGAATTAGACTCTGTTAAAAGGTTTAAGGTGAAAAGGGTTAAGAATGCCAAAGGAGTGCTTAGCAGGTTTTATTCGGTTTTTTACGTCGTCTGCAGAACCACCTGTTATAGTCAGAAGACTTCCGAGATAGCAGAACTTTGATACATCTTCAAAATTCTTTTCGTCTATTTGGAATGCTCTGTTGTTAAAAGCATTAATTTTCACTGCATTAGTTTTGCCAATGTTTATTTTCATACCAGCCTTAGCTCCTTCTGTTTTTTCTGCAATGATCTTAGCCTAAGTTCAGGAGATAAATTATCCGGTCCAGGAGCTTTGTTATTTTTCAGGGACACTTTGTCAACCAGAATTTCGGGAGTTTTTGGGCAGTCTGTGGGTATATCGTCCCAAGCATTATGTTCAATGCAATCACCTAGGCTGTGACCAGTATTTGATGTATTCGCTAACATTGGTTTCTTTTGGATGTGATTAAATCTCCATTATTGGTTTTGAGTGGCTTGTTAGTAGCAAACGATTTCTAAGTTAGGTTAAATTCTTAGCAATTCTGTATACATTTTTCATTCTATGGGTTGCGGCTTCTTTAGCCGGATCGTAAATCCATTTATGCTAAACTTGGCGGGCGCTTTTTTGACACTCTTGTCCAGCCTGAAATATATTTAGCTCGATTTGCCTTTTCTTTACGAGTTCTAGCGGTTGTAAATAAGCCCTTTGTGTTTCTTTTTTCGGATATGACGTTCCAAATATTGCCAGAGATCCATTGCTTTTTTTCATTTTATTTATAGCCTATATGTTCGTCGGCTGCGTTAATGAAACAGGTCTTAATAGAATTCCAATTGGGCACTGTATTTTTTGGAATCGTTTGAAGGTAGGCGTTGAGAGAATGAATGTAGTTATTATTTTGATAATGGAAATATGATCGATTTGATTTTCAGTGACGTTATCGCGAGAGATCCAATGCACCTTGTGCATCTTTTTGTGAGGAAATAACTTTCCACCAATGACCAAGTTGTTGTTCATGCATGTTTCCAGGAAGAGCTCTCAATTTTCGGTCATTCTTCCAAGACCTCTTGCTCTCTCAAGGCCAGTATTCACAGGAGCTACTTGGGCGTTGAAGTCGCCTGTCAAAAGCATGATGCATATCTGTATACATATTTTTACATATAGGTTTTGTATAGAAAACAATTACAGCTTTTGAAAATAGCAAACTACATACTTATAACACCACATGTTGGAATGCAAAAACATCAAAAACGACAATAACTATGTATGTATTTTGAGTATATAGTATTTATCTTTATTGCAATTGAAATATAAACTAAACTTTTATTTTATTTGTACTTACTCTTTGTCACATTTATAAACATTATAGTCCGATTCATTCATGGAAAACTTTTTACTTAATATATGTTGATGTCTGCCAGCACTTAACGAATCTTTTTGACCAGAATTTGACTCAAGGGAGGTTGCGCCATCTGATGTAGTTAGATTATTGTAATAAGGTGGCATTAAGTCAAATTGTACTAAATCATTGTTCGATTGCTCCACTGAATTAATGACCTTAATGTTGTCTCTTACAATTGCGGAAACTTCAAAACCAGCAGATATTAAAGCGCCAGGATTCGACGGTATTTCTTCGCTAGATATTTCTTTAGTATTTGGTAAGTTTTTTTTCTGTAATATGTAATAAAATAATTAAATTTTGTTAAAAAGTAAAAGAACTATGAACAATTGTGCTTTTTAATTGAACTGTTAATTTTAATTTTGATATTTTTTAGTGAGGCTTGAGTTCATCAAATTTAATTTTCATTAAATTATTTTTAACTGAAGGAAGGAATTTTACAACTTGGAATTTTATTAAAATTTAGTGATAATTTTCTTGGCTGAGCTGGGGCTCGAACCTGGGTTGAATTTACATGTTTCAAGAATCACCACATTCTTTCATCGAGCCCCAGCTCAGCCAAGAAAATTATCAATAAATTTTAATAAAATTCCAAGTTGTAAAATTCCTTCCTTCAGTTCATTTCGTCTAATGTTGTGTATTGATAACCAAGAGGCTTGTGTCTAATTTGGAAACTTTGGTTCATGCCTTTCACCAGGTATACAGAAATCTATAATGTCTTTGAATGGGAAGCGCCACGGCCACTTATCTAGTCCCGCTAGGGGTACCAGACGTGCTGTTTTCAACTGTACTGTTTTTGTACTATTTTTTTTGGTTCAGACTACAAAAAAACAATGGCTTGTATTCATAGTCGCACACTAAAGTCGACTCTTACTAAAGTTAATATTTAAGTTAAAAGCTCTTACTATCTTTTTGGTATTCATCGTCAAAACAAGTTAGAGTGTTATATTCGGCTGTGCCGAATCTTTGATACCCTCCACCGACAATTTGAATATTTCAGGAGTGATATCTATATGATGTTTATTTAGACAGACATCAGCATTAAAATTGGTTGCGGCTTACCCTATATTAAATTATTGACCGACAAATGCTATTATGATAGCATTATTTATTACAGTTTTAGGCGTACTAAACTGTTTTCTGGGAGTAGGGTTTATATGGGGCCTAGGGTAAATTATGGACCGATCATCACGAAATTTTTTAGTGACATTTCTAGTCCTAAGAAACTGTAACGTGCCAAATTTTGTTATGATATCAATAATAATAACGGTTTTAGACGTACTAAACTGTTTTCCGGGAGTAGGGTTTACATGGGACCTGGGGTTAATTATCGAACGATCTTCATGAAATTTTACAACGTCATTTCTTGTCCTAAAAAACTGTGAGGCGCCAAATTTTATTACGATATCATTAAAAATTACGGTTTTAGGCATACAAAACTGTTTTCTGGGAGTAGGGTTTATATGGGGCCTATGGTTAATTATGGACCGATCTTCATAAAATCTCACAGTGTGATTTCCAGTCGAATAAAACGAATATATGCAAAATTTCATATCGTGCATTTATTATCATTTATGTTAGTTTTTGTAACAAAATTATTAATTTTTTCAAGTGGTGGTTCCACATTTTGTTTCATAGCTCTGAACCAGCGGTGGGCGCTGGTTTGCCTGGATTACGAAGTTTTTCGGGTTTTTCCATTTACTCTTCGTGTTTTTTTGTATCAGAGTTGCTACAAATACAAAAATTTCCCTACTAAGATATTCCTTAAAATCCCCAAAACATACCATACACTTGTTTTATTATACTACTTTTAAAATAATAAAAGTAGATTTTAAATAGAGAAAATGAATAAAAAACTATTTTCTAGCAGTCAAAACAAAAAGAAATAACAATATTAACATTGAAATCAGAATGTGAAAAAATTTACCGTATAACACATACACGTGTTTGTGTGATGTTGTTTTCGCTCATTTACTACTGCCCACAAACTGAAAATCTTGAATTCATTGTTTCAAGGCTTAAAAGTAACAAAGGCAACCCGAAAAACAAATACAACAGAAAGAAAAAAAATTAAATTGTATTCAGTTGCTTAATAAATTTCAACGAAGCAGGAGTGTTGCGCATGTTGTTATTTTGGCAAATTTTGCAATTTCGTAGTGGTACACTGACAATATATTTATTGTGTTGTGATCAAGCTGTGCTCATGTGTTTTTTTTTCAGCTTGTTTTAAAAACTTTACAGCAATCATGTAGGATGATGAATTATATAATAATCAAGTTTTCTTACTGAATTCATTTTTTTTTTTGGCATATTTACATACCTATAGTACACATTTTGAAGTTTTTGCTCACGGCATTTTCGATTTCAGGTGACCATATGTATATATATATATATATAATTTATTTTTATTTTCAATTATATAAAAACAATATTTTTAATGAACTCCTTTTTTTTTATTGCATATTTACATACAGTTTTCAAAAATTTCTCTAAGTGTAAATCAACTAATTTACTCTCTTTAATTCAATGTTCTCTATCTGCCCTTCGCTGCTCTGAACCTACTTAATCGATTTGGATGGATTTCAATCCCAAACTGCATAGGATAACTACAAGCAATTTGACACCCAGTTTTTTTTATTTCTATGGAGTTTTTCGAAAGTGATCGTGTTTTCAACAGACGGATAGACGGACAGACAGACTAACATGGTTAAATCGACTAAGAATTACTCAAGAGCCAGAAGATATATACTTTATTGGGTCTGAGATGAATAATAAAAAAGTTTCACACGGAATGACAAACTTAGTATACCCTCTTTACAACTTATTGTGGTGGAGGGTATAAAAAAAGTAATTTGTTGTTATTAATTTTATGTATTTTTTTTATAGTCTGGCTCTGAAGAGACTCTTGGGTCAGCTTCGGTTCCTAGACAAAACAACGTCCACAAGGGCCTTAGTCCACAAGGGTTAGTTGTTTTTAATATTTATATATTTATATTTATATTTTCTGTAATTTAATGAAAAGCCGAGGAGGTCTTTACTGCTCGAAAGCTAAATTCAGAGTGATTTTTATTTAATAAAATTCTTACAACTAACTTTAATAGGAACAAAGCATAAAACAAAATAAGCGATAAGACAAATTACAAGTGACTTTCAAACTATAAACATATGTCACTCACAGCACAGAGTTGTATTTAAACAAAAGTAAAGGTATTTTATTATTGACCGTTAATTTCAAATTAATTTGTTCATTTCAAAATTAGTTAACAAATAAAATCAAAGTAAATTAATATTGTATTGACAATCCAAAATAATTTAAGTGCAAACAATTCCACCCAGCGCACAGTGGCGCCCGTAGAGCAAACGAGGTTGCAAAAATCAAAATTTTCATGAGCGCCGACGAAGTTTTGAATAAACCCATGTTATAGGAAACTTTTCAACGATTTCAAATATGCCATTCTTAATAATATCACATTTTTAGTTTAGAAGATATAACCGTTCAAAGTTGACCGACTTTCGGTTTTCAAAAAAACACACAATTTTTAGTCAATTTGTTGCGGTTTCAGGTGTAATATCACGAAAAATAGGTAACGAATCGCCTTATTTTTTGTTTGTATTGATTGATGTATTTATTAAATGTATAACTATAAAAAAAGGAACTGTTTGCTTTGTGTTTCTCCTGGTAAATCACTATTTAAAAACGTTCCGTTTTTAAACTATTTTTCAACTTTGACGGAAAATAAAAAAAATCTATATTTTTCTATATTTGCCATATTTGCAAAACCTGTTCTTTGATTATTTTTTACATAATTCAAAAGGTTTTATCTGCCCGTACGTGCCCGTTTGGCTTCTAGAGGTAAAAAAGGTTAAAAAGACATGGTTGCAGAAATTGTATGGCGTCCATCCCTTATATGTTTTGACTGACAGTAGTTTGATCTAATAGTTTGAAAAAAACTACTCATTGAAATTAGCAGGTACGTACCTCACTTAAACAATACTATGGCGTACAAATGGTCAAGAACAATATTGACTTATGGTCCCTACAGGTAGGCACAAATCTTATTTGGACACGTGCATAATATTAAAATTGCATTATTCAGCCTAAATCCATATGTATGCAGGGAACAGGTAAATTTTTCGGCATGGTAGCATAAGCCTATATATTGCAAAATAAGCATAATGCCTGGATTAGTCTACGACTGAAAGTTGGCGCAACAATTACTGAAACCATTAAACAATTTAAGTATTGAAAACATGGCGTTGAACAATTTAAAATTATTTGAACTGTTTAGAAAGTCAACCACACCAAATTTTTTCACGGAAGCTGCTTTAGAAGAACTTGATAGCTTATACGGAAATATTGAGAGAAGCGAAATTATAAAAAATAATTTTTATCTGATATATGCAAATATTAAGGCAAAATGGGTGAAATCTAATCGAACCATTCAAAACTTCAACTCCAAATACGAGGACTGGCTTAACGAAGACACCATCCTGGATATATTGGCAGTAGATAAACCCACCACATCAACCAGAGGAGCAAAAGGAAGGCCAAACAAAAGTATTGAGGAGTGTTCAATTTTTTACAAGAAAGAAGTCACGAATAGAGTTAGAAAATAATTATAGTTTAGAAATGGTTAGTCTTTTAGACATACCTTCTCTTACGAATTGTGATGAATATTTTACAGAAAATTGAAAAAATAAATTTAAAAAAAAAATTATTTTTTTTAAATTTATTGGGTAATAATTTAAAACATAAAACCCTAACAAAAAAAAATAAAAACAATCTAAAAATTTTAAAATAATTTTTTTTAGTTACCATAAAATTGATTTTTCTACTAATTTTAACTTTGATAACCCATAAGTAGGCCCCTACAAAGCGTAGCAAACGCTCATTTCATAGGCTGAACAGTTATCTATCATATGCTGTTCAAACTGTTCAATTATCTTATTCGGTTCAAAAGATATGATTTTTGCAACGAAAAAACTCAAATGGCGCCACTGTGCAGCGTCTACAAATGTCTTACACAATTAAAATCCACTGGTGACCGTCTTTGGTTTTTGGCAAGGGTCAAAATAAATCAACAGCGATCGTCTCAAAACATTTATAACAGTTTACAGTTTGTAGTAATCCCATAGGCTTCATGTTGGCTGGTTTTTATTTTTTACAATCATCACATGACTACGTGCTTTTCGATGACACCTCTTATGCCAGGCCAGTAGAATAATTGTGTGATACGAGCAATCGTTTTGACCAGCTTTTTCATCGTTATGATATTTAAGCAATATCCCCTTACGAAGCGATTTTGGCATGACTACTTGACCATTTTCTGAGTCTTGTTCTGAACAATATGTGCAGAGGATGCCATCGACCATCATATATCCTCAACTGGTATGACGAGTTATGTTTTCATCATTGTTTTCGAATGAGGTTACAATTTTCCTTATTTCCTCATCTTCAAGTTGTGCACTTCGAAATTCTCCCGGACTTTTCCTTGGAAAATCTACTTCAATGTGATAACATTCACATGTTTCGATGCAATCATTATTTGCACACGGCGGTCTAGATGACGTGTCAGCTATTATGTTTTGTTTAGCAGGAGTGTATGAGAAACTCAAATTGTAGCTTTGTAGTAATAGAGACCAACGAGCTAGTCTTCCTGTGGGCGATTTTAACGTAAAGAGCCATTTCAGCGGCCGATGATCAGTAAGAACTATTATTTCAGCTCCCTCAATATAACCCATAAATTTTTGTACTGCCCATACAACAGCTTAAGCCTCTCTTTCAGTAGTCGAATAATTTCGCTCAGCAGGAACACAATAAAAAATGGAGCTTCCAACGAAGCAGGTTTTGTAAGGGATAAACATAAGAGTTTCGCTTACCATTGCGCTTACGGAAGACATGAATTTTATATGGCGAGTTCCCACTTTGAAGCAATACATTTTTGACACATAAAGCGCATTATTCAGCGAATATAAAAATTGTTAGATGTAACGATCAGCTTTACACACTGAATGTTTTAAGTTTTCTCCCTTACAAACGCAGTAAGGGAATGCCGTAGCACTTGAAATGTTATTTTTTTTTATAAATGTTGTTGAGAGTTCTTTCACTTACTTTACTGCATTTCTGTATGTCTTATTGCGTAGCGCATAATTGTGCACTTATTTTTTTAAATGTACCTTTAGTGCTTCGCAAAATGATAACATTTTTTACTGGGAAGTAATAATCTACTGGCGTATTCGATTGGTTTTTCATAATACTTCTCCCCCTGCATTAAAACAGCTCCTAAAGCATAATTGCTAGCATCGGTATACAAGTAAAACTTTTCGTTTTCTTTCACCTGTTGAAGAATAGGAGGTGAGGCTAAAAGATTTTTCAGCTTTTCAAAGGCAGGTTGTTCTTCTGGTGTCCATTTCCAAACTACTTTCTTCTTTGTGAGGTTAGACAACGGCTTTGAAATGTCCGCAAACAGCTTTGAAGAAAAGATATCAGTTGTTTCAAGTTTTTGGGTTCTGCTCGCTTGAGAATTGCCACTGTTTTCTCCGGATCAACCTTAAGACCATCTGCTGTCAAAATGTGGCCTTAATACTTGACCTCTGGCTTGCAAAAAACATTTTTCTCTATTAAAATGAAACCCCATCATTCTTAACTTTTCAAATGTAAGTCTCAAATCATTAATATGTGAGCTGAAATACTTGGAGAAAATAATTATATCGTCCAGGTATGCTAATATCAGAATGTTAGGTAGGCTTAATCGAAATTTGTCGATAGCCCGCTGAAACGTCGCAGGTGCATTTTTAAGGCCAAAAGGCATCCGGTTAAAAATAAAAATGCCATAAGGCGTAGTAAATGCCGTTTTCGGTTTATCTTTGGTGGCGCCCTATGCTCCAATGGGAGTTAGAGGAACACATTTGGTGGCAACCTGGATTTTCCAATATCCTGATTTTAGATCATCTTGTTATGGCATTAAGACGTCTGTAGTCTACACAAAGTCTTGTGCTACCATCTCTTTTTGGTATAAGTAAAACTGGAAGCGCCCATGGAGCCTCAGTTTCTTCAATTACCTTCTTTTTTAACATATCGTCAAGTTCTTGACGTAGTTTTACTTTCATTGCAGGAAAAAGATGGTAAGGTGCAGTAGAAATTGGATCATGATCTCCTGTGTTAATACAATGTTCAACGCCATGTATTGGTTCAACAATGTTTTCGAAAATTTCTTTTTTTTCATTTAAAAGTTTTTCGATGTTTATTTTTTGTAATTTTGATAGGCTAAGAGCCTCATCAATTCTTAAACGAATGTCCATTGCATTCAACTCAATGTATTGATTTGCTGGTGATCCCTTATTAAGTTTTACGTTTTTCAATGGAGGAAATAAGTCAGATACTTTTGGAGTTTCATACGTTTCTGGTAGACAATTAGCAAATATTTTATCAATACCATTTGGTGAGTATTCGGTTTTCATGGGAGAAGTTCTGTTCGGAGTTTTATTAATTTCAACGAACCATGTCAAAAAATCATCTATGGCCTTTTTCGGTTTTGGTGTTTTCATTTGCTCACTTATCGTTGTTTGGCTTATAGAAACATTCTCACCTGACCTGGCTGGCTTATTCTTGAATTCAAAAACGTTTGGCCTATAAGCTTACTTTCAAATATATCAAAGCTGTTTCAGAAGCTGTTAGCGTCAAAATTAACCCCAATTCTAAATGAAAACAGATGTATTCCTAACCACCAATTCGGCTTTAAAAGAGAACACAGCACAATTGAGCAAACCCATCGTATAGTAAACGCAATAAGAAAAGCCTTTGAAGAAAGAAAATATTGTTCCGCTGTCTTCATCGATGTTTCTCAAGCTTTTGATAAAGTCTGGCATGAAGGATTATTACATAAATTGAAGCTAAACTTACCAGTAAACACACACAAGCTGTTAGAAAGCTACTTAGCCGGTCGAAAGTTTGTTATTAAAGAAGGTGATTATTTAAGCTCTCCTCAGCCAATTGAAGCTGGAGTCCCTCAGGGAAGCATCCTGGGCCCACTTTTATACTTAATATATACCTCGGATATGCCAACAAAAAAATACTACACCCAAACTTCAACATTTGCTGATGACACAGCTTTTCTAAGCGTGCAACTCGAACTGTGGCTAAAGCAATGGAGGATAAAGGTCAATGAGCAAAAATGCGTACATATAACATTTACCTTGCGTCGGGAAACATGCCCCCCTATTAAAATCAATAATCATTTAGTGCCTCAAAATTCGCATGTAAAATACCTCGGTATTCATCTAGATCGCCGTTTAACGTGGAAAAGCCATATAGAAGCAAAATTATCTCAAATGAAACTAAAAGCCATCCAAATTCATTGGCTTATTGGAAGAAACCCTGTTCTTAGTCTCGACTGCAAACTTTTACTTTACAACTCCATCTTAAATCTAATACGTTTTAAACGTTTACCAAAAGTAATATTTACTATTGTAGACAATACTGTGTCTTTGCTTGCACTACCGTCGGCTAATGTTATTTCTGCTAAAACTTTTTAAAAAACGGCTCTCTTTTCTTTTAATTTACGAAACAGATAATAACCGGCAACACTTGTTCTTGCGGCAGTGTCTATATAGGCCTCTCCGTTTAAACCATTTACGTTCTTTTTCCAAGTTCCTTTGGACTTGCCATAGCGTTTGTAGTTTTATTATTACAGGTTGGACAATTTGGTCTGTAGAAGCCTGTAGCACTGCAACCATAACAGCTCAATTTAACCTCTTCTTGTTTGGCTTTTCTTTCCTGTTCAATTCGTTTATAGCAAACGTCCCCAGAATGATTTTTCTTCCTACAATTTGTGCAACGTGCGATTGATTTTTCCCTAGGTCCTACGCTTTTATGAAAAGTTTCACCACTTTCAAGGAAAAGTAGCTAAATTTTCCGGGCTTTGATCAATAGTTCTTGGAAAGACTCAACACTTTCACGATTGATTTTTTCTCGCATCTGCACACTAATCTGAGAGATTATCATATTTATAATGGTTTTTTCAGGCAGTCGATCTTTAAGCAAACAAACGCCTCTTTCTACAAATAAAACTGCATGTCGGTTTATTCAGTTTTTGTTTATCCTGAAATATTTCGGAAAAAATTCTCCAGTCGGGCTTTGGGGGGAAAAAGCATTTCTCAGTAGACTTATAGCTTCCTCAAACGTTTGTGCTTCGTGCTTTACACCTTGCCACCATGTAGATGCATATCCTTCTAGAAGAAGGGGTAGGCTTAAAAGGGCAAACGCGTCTGAGATATTTTCAGCTTCTTTAAGTACTTAAATAGTGGCAATAAAATCCTCGACCTTTGTTGTACTGCGACCGCCATTAAACCTTGCACTACAAGCACTAAATGTTGACTTATTTTCACGTCTAACACTAAAGCTTCCCAACAGGTCCGAAAATTGACGTTGAGTAAGGCTAATCAATTGATTAATTCCAGTACTATATTGAGATATATTTGTGTCATTATACAGTGGATTTTGAGTAGGATTATTTGGTATAGCACTTGTTGCCGATGCAGTGGAAGCAGACGAACCAATCCCTGCGACAGGATCACTAAAATATTGATTTGTGGCGGCTTTTTGGGAATTCATCGTGGTTCTAGGCATTTTCCACTTATTAATAATTTAAGTTTATATATGGCAACACTGTTATATAATTAATTAAGCAACTAACATAGCGTTTACATTTGCCAGTACTGGCAAGACAGTAGCAATACATGCAAACTTTTTTACTAATACATGCACACTTTTCCAACTGTCTTGTCTACTGTCTAGCAAATTTTGCAGACAGTAAAATTGGACAGTGATTTGTCATTTTCTAATAGTAATCTGAAGTTTTATTAGCAAAAGGAAAAAAATCGTAAAAAAATATATATATTTTGTTTGATTTTTTATGTTTTAGCTAAGTGTTATGTTTTTTTTTTTACAAAATATAGTTATTTAATGCTGTTTTTAAGTTTGTTTGGTTCATATAAAACACGTTTAGCTGAACTTTAACTGCAACATTCACGTTTGACATATATTTCAAAATGAACTGTCTTAACTACTGTCTGGACGCCTACGTCACGAAGACAGTAAGCAGTGTTTTTGGCAACTAATATGTATTTTCTTACTGTCTTGCCAGTACCACAGAATACTAACAGAACTGTCACGAGACGGAAGATTTTGCGTTTTTTTTTGTCTCTTTCTAAGAAAGCTGCCCTTTTTCATTTCTCTTTGCATCATCTTTTATGCCGCAATACAATGAACACAAATTTATTTAGTTGAGATTTATTTGCAAAGCTTTTGTAAAAATTAACTTTTAAGTTTACCACAACACAAGTAAATAACATTTCAGTAAATAAATAACATTATAAAACAAGAAATATTAATAAATACATTTTTTTTTGCACAAAACACAACGTTTGTTGAACTAATGCATTTTTTTAACGTGGTCTGTGTTTTGTTATTTTTGTTTTGATCATGCCATTTGTGTTGATTGTTGCTGCCTGTTTTTACACATTGCCACTTCACCACCAAAAAAAGCTTTTTGTCTCTTTCTTCGAAAGCTGCCCTCGCAACTGATTTGGGCCTTTTTCACACGTCACTTTTTTCAGTTCTGTTAGTATTCTGTGCCAGTACTGTCAAATGTAAACGCTGTGTAAGAGCAAACGATTTATATACTAACGGCACGGCAGCATATAGAAAAACACCACCAAACATATGTAAAATACACCAAATTATTTGTGTCGCAGCGAAACAGCAGCAGCAAAAACGGTACCAAACGTGTGTATGTATGGATGTGTGACACATAAAACAACAACAACAATAGCAAACAGTATGGCCCCTTTCAGACTCGGCAAGTTAGTTTCGAAAGTTACTTGCCGACAACAACAAAGTCTGTACAAATTTTTTTTTCTTTAACCCGACCTTACCACTAACGTCTACAAACCAAGAATTGCGCAAGAGACTTGCGCAAGTAACTTGCCGAGTGTGAAAGGGGTCTATGTAGAAAAACTCTAGCCGTTAAAATGCAGCGAAAAAATAATGTGCACAACAACAACAAACGAATGAAGAAACTCGCCAAGCAACCTGTTCTGCAGCAAACAAAATGTAACAACAACAACAGCAGCAGAAGATAAAATTCCACTGAGAAAAGATCTCCAATGGTTGAGCGTAATTGCAAATAAATTAATGCGTGTGGAAATATTTGGTATTCTTTGCCAAAAAAAACTGTAGTTGAAGTTAACAAAAAAAACTTTTTTAAGAAAACTTTTCTTTTTTTTGGGCGACAATGTAGCTGGAAGCTAATTTGTTATTATTAATTTTATGGTTTTTATAGTCTGGCTCTGAAGAGACACTTGGGTCAGCTTCGGTTCCTAGATAAAACAACGTCCACAAGGGTTAGTTGTTTTTAATATTTATATTTTCTGTAATTTAATGAAAAGCCGAGGAGGTCTTTACTGCTCGAAAGCTAAATTCAGAGTGATTTTTATTTAACAAAATTCTTACATCTAACTTTAATAGGAACAAAGCATAAAACAAAATAAGCGATAAGACAAATTACAAGTGACTTTCAAACTATAAACATATGTCACTCACAGCACAGAGTTGTATTTTATTATTGACCGTTAATTTCAAATTAATTTGTTCATTTCAAAATTAGTAAACAAATAAAATCAAAGTAAATTTATATTGTACTAGCTTAACCCGGTGTGCTTTGCTACACTGCCTTAACCACGTTTAAAGACTCCCCCTTTAATAGTTTTTCAGTTGAGAGATATTTAATATATGAATCCAATGGTAGGTATTTCCCCCCCTACGCCTACCCGCTTTATATTTATTTCAAAAGTGAAGTATACCATAAGAGTGACTTCCACAAAGTTTGAACATTCTCACTATAACAGTTCTTAAGATATGCGATATTAAACATTGGCGTCCTATGGTGGGTACCACTACCCCCGCCGCTATTTTGTTTTAATTTTGGGGCTCAGAAGATTCTACTACCAAAAGTTCAACAAAATGCGTGCAGTGGCTCTTATTAATATTTCTATATATGAGGGGTACTGCTCCTCCCCCGTCTACCCCGCCCATTTGTATATTGAAATTTATAGTTTACTATAATAATAGCTTTAACCACTTTTGAAGACTCTCCCTTTAATAATTCTTCAGTTGAGCGATATTTAATATATGCATCCTATGGGAGGTATTTCCCCCCCTGCGCCTACCCGCTTTATTGTTATTTTCAAAAGTGTTGTATACCATAAGAGTGACTTCTAGAAAGTTTGAACATTTTCACTATTACAGTTCTTTAGATATGCGATGTTAAACATTAGCGTCCTATGGGGGATTCCACTTCCCCCGCTGCTATTTTATTTTAATTTTGGGGCTCAGAAGATCTTACTACCAAAAGTTCTGCATAATGCGTGCAGCGGATCTTAATATATGCGATAATTAATATTGGCATCCTATGGGGGATACCAATTCCCCTGCCCCTATCGAAAAAATAAGTAGCCTATTTTATTTTTAGGGCTCACGTGATGTATCTGTAAAAATTTCAGGAAAATCGGTTCAGTAGTTTAGGAGTCTATAAGCCAACAAACATACAAACATTTTTCATTTTTATATATATAGATTGACAATTCAAAATAATTTAAAATAATGTTATATATTAATATGGCAGCGCTACAACTTTAAATTAAGCTGGTTTTAAATGGGTGTCAACTCTTATTTGCTTAACTCTGGCATACAATTTCTATTTAAAAAAGTGGCAAGTTGATCAGCTGCTTTTTTGTTGTTTACTTTTGTTGAAACAAACAAAAAAAAATAAAAATTTGTAAAACTTTTTGGGTCTATAAATCAAAATTATTTAAAATAATAGAAAAAGCAGAAATGGTAAGTTTCAAGAGCATATTTATGTACATACCATAGTTGGGGGTAGTGCACTAAATATTGATTTAAATCAGCACTTAATAAAACTGCAAAGAAATAAGTTTGAACTCTTTTTTACCAGCTTTAGTGATGATTGTTATTTTTGAACTACCACTAAAATTTTTTTAGTGATATTTCAAATGTTTTCACTATCACTAAACGCAGATTAAATGCAAAATCAAATAGAGCAAAATTTCGGCATGCAATAAAAAAAGCTGCATACAAATATTGTCTCACTAAAGTTTAAAAAATGTAACTTTATATGTGCATGGTTTTTGATTTTTTTTGGAGGATATGCATAAGCAAAGAACATTATAAACAAAATGAAATTTTGTCAATAACAGTATAATTATTGGCTTTAATCATGAAAAACAAGTTTCTTATTTTAACTTTAGTGCAACAATTTTAGGTGCACTCAAATGAGTGAAGAAAAAAAAAGTTGCAATAAAGGCGACATTGTTGTGTAAGCTGTAACTCCTGTCACTTCATCGACATTGTCTTATACGCAGTCGTTGACGATAAAGTAGAATCCTTTGTCGTCTATATAGTCATCAAAGACAATACGGACGACAATGTCGTGCATGTAGTCATCAACGACAGGCTGAGCGACATTGTCTCTCTTTGTGTCGTGCACGATTAACTTGTTGAACTTGTTTGAAAATGTCATCGACGATTTGCTTTAGTTGTCCCTTACGTGTCGTAAAGGAATTAACATTGCCAACTGGGAAATTTACTTATATTTATTTTAATATAGTATAGTTTTAGACTAATGCATTAAACACATTCACCACAGCAGGCTACACGAACACAATACTACAAATGCTGCTGGCTGAAATTTTAGTCGTGTAGTCAGCTACTGAATTATTTTGAAGACGGCAGCTACAACTGAAAAAATACAAACAGCTGTTTTTGTTTACTATGTCTTTATATTTCAGTGGTGCCACTATCATTTTTTTTTTTTCTTTTATAAAATGGAAAAACATGCATAATTGCAGACTCTTATTCAAACTTAATTTAAGATTATCAACAAATGAATTTATTTTAAAAAAATTAAAATATTTTAATTTTGTTGTTTTTGTAACTAATAAACAATATAATTTTGAAGGCAGATTAAACAAAAGATACATATAAAATGCTTTTAAAATAAGAAAATTTGTTCCTTCAACACACGTGGTATAGTTCGTAAAAGTTTCAGAACACTTTGGGTACGTACGTAAATACATAAAAACTATGTATCACTGCTGCAGTGATGCAAAATGATGTTGCTGATGCGTGATTACCAGCTGCAGTTGTGTTGCTGATACTTTGCACAACAGCTGTGCTGAGTTTGAATTTTTGAAATTTCAAAAGTTTAATAAGCAAACATTAAATAATAATAAAAATGCTTTTTACAATAAAGATGACAAATTTAATTGAAAATATTGAACCAAAAAGTAACAGTTTTCTTATAAATGACGATTACACGATTTCTTTTTTGTCAAAAGTTATTGCTTCAGAAAATTAACTGAAGCAATAGTTGCCAAAGTTTGCTGCAGAGCTGCGGCATTACTGCATAAAAACTTTTGACATATGAGAGTGATGCCAAGTTTCTTACAAGTGATGCTTTTACGAACATTAAACTTTACTTCTGCGCAAGTGATACCCAACAACTGCATTTACGAACGTACCCTTTATCAATAACTTTTTAGGTAAAAACTGGATCTAAGAAGTAGTGGTATTATTAGAAACTACTTCGAAATTGCCTTCACTTGATCTTTAAAAAATTCCGATTTATTAGCCCGTTAAGGGCCAATTTCAAAAATAAATATTTCTTGAAAGATTTTTCTACAAAACTTAAAATTTTGTCAATATACATATTTATTAAAATATAACATCTTTAGGAAAGAACACTTAATCTTTTAAATACCATATTATTAGTAACTTCATCATATAAAATTTTAAATTTATTAAGCTTTAAAAAATTTTATTTTGGAAAATTAGTCAATTTATTTAAAAGTTTGATTAAAAATATATATCTGGTAATAATTTATGTACTTCTTATTATTGTAATATGGGCATTTCCACCAAATGGTTCACCGTGACCGAAAATTTAAAAGTTATTATAATCTAATTATTTTACAATATTGTTATGGAGAAATATTTAGATTTTACTAATTTTATAAATTTACCCATAAATTTGTTCACTTAGATGAACAATCAGACTGCAAAGTTGTGCAAACGTAATTTCTTATTTGTGAGAATGTTTTATTGTAAGTTTTCTTTAATATTATCTTCCTTAAAAGAGGTGATATTTGATGAAAATTATTCCAAAAAAATTTTCTTACATGGTCTGTAATCTAAGGAAGAGTTCGAAGAGAAATATGTTATTCGAATTAACGGTAAATTTTCATTTTGTATTAATCATTATTCAGTTAAATTATTATGGAAAAAATTTCACGTTCGAATTGTCACGTATCGAGCCAGATTTTGGCGTAGACAAAAAATAATGCAGAAGATTTTCGAACCGCTACTTCTTTTGCCATTATCTTTGACCTAGAATCGCGCCCCCCATAAACTTTAGCATAGATAATAGTGCTTTCTTAGTGCTATAATTTAAGGGTTAAAAGAACGTAACAATATTTGTTGTTTAAAATGTTATTGCATATTGAATGCGTACGACTGTCACGTTCAACACTTTGGAATTACCCATATGTACATAAATTATAAGCAAATATCTTAGGGTTAAATAATTATTGTTATATCGACAAGATTTAAAGATAAAGCCAATTTTGTAAAAAAAAGTCAGCCACGGAGTATAAATATATAAAATTGGCTCTTAATTGGTTAATCGGTATGCCATAAACGCCATGTGGAACACACTTTAAAGAATTTTCCAATGATTCCCATATTTTATAGATTCATTTTATACCTAAAGAGATATGGATAAAGTATTTTGAAACTTTTACGACCTATAACTCCTGAACCAGAAGCATTGGCGCGAAAACCATCTTGCTATAGAACTTCTTTCAAGGATATAAAAAAAAATAATATAAATAACAATTTGGTGTTGAGCCGTGTTAATATTCTTGTTTCAAGCTAATTCTTTGCTGTTAAACAAAAAAAAAAAAAAAAAAAAATTTAAGCACTTATTTTTTAAATATTTTTTTATATTAGCAGCACTTTTTCTGTTTTGTAGTGGACAAAAATAGAAATTAGTTTAATTTGACTACAACGACAAAATAAGCACAGACAACAACCTGCAGCCATGTATCCGTGTCGTCGTGAAAATAATCATTTCCATATGAACACATGTATTCTAGTTTTGGCATATTGAAGTCGGTAGCTTGCTGTCTCGAATGTGTTTAAAGCATAAGATTAATTTTCTCTTGTTTTACATGTAAGGTAAGCGAACGTAGTCTTCGTTCGAAATCGAAGAACACGCCATAAGAAATATACGTGTACATACATGTGTATAAATTTACATGTATCATTAAAATTTTATGGATATATAGGTGCCTTTATTACAATTAAATTAAGCTTTTTCTTAAAACGTTATACCAAAATAATAATGTTTGATTTTATGCAAAATATAAAAGTCAAGAAAAAATTGTTATATTTTAAGCAGAAATTTGTCAACTAAGCGATCAAAATTATTCACTATCCAAAACAGGGACTACTAGACATAGCAAAAAACAGTTTTTTGTAAAATGTGGTATTTTAATCAAAATAAATATTGCTATTAAGCGAAATGATTTCCTAGTATGGTTGTTGGTCCCGTTTTTTTCGTCAAATATTTGATAAGTCTGACCGTAGCTTAAGAGGTTATTTAGATCAGATTTTGATTGAGATGTTTTGGATATTTTTAAAGGTGTTGTGTCTGCACAAAAAGTTTTGGATCTTTTTGGAGATGGCGGATTTATTTTAGGATCAGGTGGTGGCGTAGATCGGTGCGATCTTTTTAATGGTGTTAGAAAAGTTTTGGATCTTTGTGGAGGATGCAGTAGCGTATTTATTTTTGGGTCTAGCGGTGGACTACATGATTTTTTTCTTTTTTGTGCAGATGGTGGTGTTTGAGAATTTCTCTTTGAAGTTGATGAGGTAGAATCAAGCTTTGTTTTTTTAAACTATTTGATGTAGAAGGAGTAACATAAAGCTCTTCGTTTTGTTTTTCAGATCCGGAGATGTATAAGCTGGCATCAAATTCAGCAAAACTTTTGCCACTTAAGCCACCAACTTTTGTGAAAACCGCAAATTCTTCCTATGGACTCCTCAATATCAGACAAGATTTATTGGTTGTACCTACCACCTCCAGTTTTTTGAATTTCTGAAGAAGCTAAATGCGGTTTTAATTCCACTTTTGATCGGAATTTGATTCTGTGACATACCTGAATAACAGTTATTTTGTGATTTTTATTTTTTTCGAGCAAAATAAGTTATTTTTTGGTTCTTATTTTTCGACCAAAAATTAAAGTTATTTTTTAAAAAAATGTCGTAATTTAATCTTTTATTTGGCTTTTAAAAATTATTTTAATGTGCGATCTGTATGGGTATGTCTTATGCACATTCTAATAAAAAAAAAACGAAGTACGTGCTCATATTCTTACCGGTTCATTAAAAAATTTAATATTGTTTGAAAAACATAGTTTAATAAAATATATTTTTACAAATAATCAGTGTCATATTCATTTACCTACATACATCATATTCGCGCATGTACAGGTAAGTTTATTAAATTTCATAAGAAAAGTTTATTTTATTTTATCTATCAGTTACTTACAAAGGAAACCAAAATCAAAAAATATTCTCTTTTAAACTCTTGCGTTTTATGTTTTTTTCGAGCTGGCATCCCTAAATTTCTACAAATATGCAAACAGTCCAGCCACAACGCAAAATTGGTATCTTTTTAGTACGGCAAGGCTTATTATAACGGTAAAAAGTAAATGATAAATAACTACATACAAAAGAAAGGGACAGCTAGATTCCTAGTGCTGTTGCCTTGTGTAAATGTACCTTGATTGGCGCATTTTTAATACTCCCCTGGATTCCAGTAAAAGTTTTCAACAGGTGCAGTTGTGTTAAGGTAAGGGATTTTTCAAACAAAATTTTTATTTTGTATTTATAACCCCTTATTTTTTATGAACATGTTTATGATAAATATATGTACATGTATACTTAAGGCTTTATTCATAAAATATATTTTATGAATAGGTCCTTAAGTATATAAATGTGCATTTGTATATATATATATATATATATCATAAATAAAAGTTTTTTATTGAAAGATTTATGGTGTTCCGAAACTCGTTTTATTGCTTGCGGCGATCTGCCGTATTTTCTAAAAAATATTCTAGTTCCCTTGAACATACTTTTGGAATTTGAAGTCGCCAAACTTCCTTCTATTTTAAGTCTGAATCGCAATTGTTAAGAGTTTTGCGATCGTCAGAACATGTCTGATAAAGTAGTTATTATCTGGCATGTTCTGAAAATCCAATCTGGCATGTTCTGAAAATCCAATCTGGCATGTTCTGAAAATACAATTTTAAAAGCATGTGATTTTCAGAACAATACTGTTTAGATACATATATGTACACATATGCCGCCATTTTGGCGCGCGCATTTTTTGCATAGCTTATGTCACCTTATAAATATAGATCTATCTGTTTTAAATTCGTTTGACAGTTTCGGAGAGGCAGAAATTGCCCCCTACCTCCCCTCGTGGTCCTAGTTTTGTAATAAAATACAGCTTGTAAGCATTTTCAGAAAATTGCCTTTCTAATGAAACCGGCTTGGAGCATATCGGTTGGATGGTTTCAGAGTCGATAACGGAATTGAAAGAAGGACGTAACTACACAAAAATCCAATGTAAAAATCCAAAGTAATGTATTCGTATCAAACGAAAGCTTAAGCGACTTTTTTTCTAACTCAACCCCTGATAATTCAAATGTATCATGTGATAGTTTTTCCTTCAGCCCAAAAGCGAATTAACCTCCGACATATAATAGAAAAACAAACAAATAATTTGACACAAACCAAATAGGATGGGCTGAAAATGAAAGTGCAAGGGCCTCGAGTTAACGTTTTAATGCAATTTCCCATACCAATACTGGTAACAGTTCTAATGTAAATTTATCCACCAGCACCTGTGAAGATAATAAAAATTCCACAGAAATTGACTCAGATGTAAGCAACTTTTCTGAAGAAAACGTGCCAACTAAAACTGCAAGTAAAAACTTTAATAAAACCGACTGTTCCATAACAACAAACCACCATAAACCCATAAAGAAAAGTAATTCAAATCTATCGTGTGACACTATTTCCTTAAAACAAATAATTGGATACAAACAAAAGTGAAAGTGTCAGCGCTTCTAATTCACGTCTTTATGCCATTTCCCATAACAGCACTAAAGGCTTATGGGAGGACGAAGTGCCAAAACTGTTAATTAAAAAAGCTTATGAGGACCAAACAAACTGCAAGCGCAACAAGAAAATTACTCTGCCTTCTAAAGAAGATATTAAAAAGCTATACATTTTTCTTCAAAACAAAATTAAACAACATATAAAAGATTTAGAAGATAAATTTTGCTTGAAATCTTGGGTTGAGTTAATTAAGGCGTCATTAATCTTTATTCAAATTTTTAACCGAAGGAGGGCAGGGGAAATATAGAGACTGACAATATGCAACTATAAAAATAAGGAAGTCATTACCGATAGTATGCAAAAAGAATGCTGAAAACTATGTCAAAAGAATCGTTGGAGTTCGCTAAGCAATATGTCAAAATATTAGTAAGGGGGAATTGGAAAGAATGGTTAGTAATCTGTTGAACTCAGTATGCATCACAACTTTAGACCTTATATTGAAATATAGAGAGACTGCTGGAATACCTTATATAAACGAGTTTATATTTTCCAAAAAAGGGTTTTCAAAGTTATCAAAACAATACATTCGTGCTTGTCCACTTCTAAGGCAGTATTCAACAGAATGTGGAGCTGTGTTGTCTGAAAGCTTAAAAGGCGCTACGTTACGAAAACATAAAGCCACACACACATCTCTTTTACACATAGAAGAAGCCATAGTGAACAGATTGGAAAATTTAATGGGGCACCATAAAGATATACACAAGAATGTATACAGAATGTCGCTCCAGCAGCTGAAATTACTTGCATTTCAAAATTATTAATGAATGCAATTGTGGATGAAGATGGAAAAGAGGATGAAGATATGGATAATGAACTGGATCATGGGAATGAAAAAATTGCAGTTTCTAATGAAGTTGAATCCAGTGAATCTGAATATTTGGAAGAATTGCCGAAGACAACAAGAGCAAGCAGTAAGTATTAAGAACACAAGTTAAACGTTAATAGTTCAATTTTACATTTATTCAAAATAAATGTAGAGTTAACCATGATCTTCTATTGCATAAGCTGTATTTAATGGGATTTACGAATTGCTGTTTGAACTGGATAAAATCGTATCTTTTACGTCGTGAACAGCGTGTGTGTTTTAATAATACCTTATCTAAACATATTATAGTCAACTCTGGTGTTCCACAAGGTAGTCATCTCGGACCAATACTTTTCCTACTATATATCAACGACCTACTTACCACAATAAAATTTTCCAATATACTTATGTATGCTGACGATGTAAAAATGTTTTCAAGCTGTGCTGACTCCATTGTTCAACCCCACTTACAACAGGATTTAAATTTATTCCATAATTGGTGCCAAATAAACTTACTGGATATAAATTTAAAAAAATGCAAACATATACGTTTTTCCAGAAAAACTAGACCAATTGGCTGCTATTTTATTGGTGACTACAAATTGGAAGTTGTTAATATTTTCTTGGATCTCGTTGTATTATTTGACACTAAGTTATCTTTTATTGAACATATAAATATGTGTACTAATAAAGCTCGTTGTGTATTTGGATTTATTTAACGTTGGTCAAAGGAATTCTCGGATAGATCTATAACAAAACAGTTGTACATAGCACTTGTCAGACCTATAATCGAATATGGCTCAATAATTTGGGACCCATATTACAACGTTCATAGTGATCGTATTGAGTCTGTACAAAAATAATTTCTGCTATTCATACTTCGGAGCACTTACCCAAATCCATCTACATATCTTCCTCCATATAGAACCAGGTTATTGGAGATTCATTTACCAACTTTAAAAAGCCGCCGAACAATGCTGAATATGATATTTGTTATCAATCTAATTAAAGGCAATATTTGCTCGGAGTTCCTGTTAAACAGTTTATTTTTTAATGTTCCCCAACGCCCTACACGTTATTACCAGCCGTTATCAATTAAATACTTTCAACAAAATTATGGAAATGCCGACCCTTTTCTTCGAGCATGTGTAAACTTTAATGATCTGTACAGTATTATTGATATAACTTTGGATATTAATACTATCAAACAGAATTTAATTTTATATTTAAATAGATGATGTTAAATATGTTTTTAAAATTTTGTAATATTTTGTAATTTTTGTCTGAAGGGAGTTAATCCATAGACTAATTAAATAAATAAATAAATAAATAAAATATAACATTCATATAACACATATTTTTTGATTTAAAAATTTTTTTATTATTATGGGAAAACTAAAAGATTCCGTTGAACTTCAGAGGAAAGGGGAATCATAACGTCACATTTCGGGTGCCTTAAAGATTTGAAAAAACTACCAAGCCTTGCAGAATGCCATGAAGTTACAAAAATATTTACAGTGCTTAATAGAACTCCTCAGCAGATCAAATCGTGGATTGATAAACAAAGGAGATATACATAAATACATATGTACTATCTTTATTTTTTCATTGTGTTTTATAAATTTTGCAATGATGGGAAACGTTTTTGAAAAGAAAACGATTTGAAATCGATAATGTAGTTCTCAGTATCTTTGAAAATTCATTATTTTAATCCTATCAGTACCTTAATTCTGTAACTTTTTAAATTGAACTACCGATATCGTTAAGTAACGAAAAATCTCGGTTACTTTAACCAATTTGTTATTCTCTATTTTAAGTTAACAAATTTATTTGTTAAGAAATATTCAGGCATGTGATGGAAAACGATTTAAAATCGATTATGTAGTTTTCAGTATCTTTGAAAAGATATTTTTAATACGATTTCTTCTTTTTTTTTTGTATCTATTCTTTTAAATTATATATATTAGTTTAACTGTATTCTGAGCAAAAAATTAAGACTTTAATTCAGATAGGCATTTTCAAATCGATCGAAATTCATTACAAACCTTTAAAAACTGTCGTTTTCAAATCGATCGATTTCCATCACATACTGGATTAACAAAATATCGGTAAAAATGTAAAAACGTCAAAATTTTTTAAATTAATAAAAAAATACATATTTATTTGAAAAACATTTTCTTTTTTAAACATGAATGAAATCGACTATGACTCGATTATATTTCTAATAAAATATGTTAGTTACAAATCTTTTTATAGAAATGGAACCGTTGAAGCGACTTCTGTCTTATTTTATATTTATTTTTCTAATTTTATTTATTTATTTATTTATTTATTTCAGCTATAAGGACATTAAGAATTAAATTCTTTTATAGTCCAGAGGATTACATAATGAACACCAATAGTAATAATAATAATAGTAATTATAAAAGAAATAATAATAATAATAGTAGTAATAATAACAATAGTAACAATAATATAATTATAAAATCAAGTTTTGAACAAAACAATAAGTAATAAAACCAAAAGAAAATAAAAATTAGAGCAAAATTAAATGGTACATACTAAAAAAAAAAAAAAAAAAAAATTTACTAAGCTGTTATAAAAAAGAGGAAAAAAATATATAATAATAAAGAGAAGGATGGAGTTAAAGGCTAGCCATTTAGTGAAACATAATCCATAAGAGTTTTCTTGAATCTCTGTCTGTCAACAATTAGTTTTATATTTGAGGGTAACGAGTTCCAAAGCTTTATGGCATTGATGAAGAAAAATCTGCTTGAGTTTAAATAGTTGTAACGAGGGGGTATTAAGGTCACACCCCTGGCCGATCTACCGAATGAAATTTTGTCAAACAGGTATGTCGGTGATCGATCATTTAATAATTTGTGAAGAAATAATAGGTTTCGCATGCGAAGGTAATCTACCAAGTCACAACCAAGAATCATGGTTCTCCAAGATGAAACACTACTAAATCTGTGAATACCGTATACATAACGAGTTTAGAGTTGTGTCGGTCATGAACGACCCGGTTCAATTGAACGAATCAGTCAAATGAACGTTGAACGGCCGTTCAGTCTCATCGTTCAATATGGTTCACTTGGGTCTTTTCAGGTCTTTTGAATCAGTTTGAATCAGTCATTCACTTGCTTACCGAACAACTGATTGAAAAGAAACAACAGTACTATTCTTGTGTATATGTTTGTTATGCCAGAATAATATACTTGTTTCTTTTACTCATTGTCACATTGCTTTACACATTTTTATAATACATCGTTCAATATGGTTCACTTGGGTCTTTTGAATCAGTTTGAATCAGTCATTCACAAAAAACAATGCAAAACACAAAGCAAAATGTTTCTTCGAATTTGCTTTGTGTTTATTGTTTTCTATTATTGTATACATATTTCTTAAATGAATATTGCTATACTCTTTTAACACATTGCCGTATTCAATCAATTGTGAAAGACTGAACGTAAACCACAAAAGAGCAACTGATACAAAAGACCGACTGATCCAAACGATCAACCGACCCAAAAGACAAGTGACCTGAAATGACCGACTGAACGAAATGAACGAACTCGTTCACTGTTTCGAATTGAACGTTAATGACCGGTCACCTAAACGAACGATTAAGCCCAAGACTAAACGAGTTGCATTGTTAAACGAGACTTGTAATTTATGTAGAGTGCACGAGTCCAATTTGCTATACACCACCGCAGAAGTTGCAATAAGGGGCATAATTAACTGTACAATAAGACGTTTCCTGATCTCCATCGGTGTGTAACCAGAGGTTATTCGTAGATTGCGCAGTGTCATATACACACTGCGTACTACATTATTAATATGATCACTGCATGACAGGGCTGAGTTAATGTAAAAACCAAGGTACTTCACTTTTTCCACATATGCAAGTGGAGTGTCGCCTAAGCAAACAATTGGAAGCTGATTAAAATCAAGTTTCATCCTACTGATGGGTAATAAAACTGATTTTACCGGATTCAGCATAAGGTTGTTAGCTATAGCCCACTGATAAACAGCTTTAAGGTCCTCATTAAGTTTGTAACACATATCATCAACAAGACCAATGCGACTAGATATATACAATTGGATATCATCAGCATATGCATGAATGTTAACAAAATTTACGACATTAAATATATCGTTGATAAAAATACTGAATAGCAAAGGTTCAATAACTGAGCCCTGTGGAACTCCAGAATGTACATCCTTGAAACCTGACTCTCTTAAACCGATAACAACCTTTTGTACACGATCAGATAAGTAGCTACTTATAAGGGACACTGCGCTTCGACCAAAGCCAAAGAAGCATTCCAATTTTCCACAAAGTAGTGAATGAGCAACTCTATCGAAGGCCTTTGAAAAGTCCAATAAGCACATTAGCGACAGATCACCCACATCATATGCTGGCCTGATATCATCAAGTACTTTCATAACAGCAGTAGTACAACTATGGTTTGAGCGAAACCCAGATTGCATCGGTGACAACAAGCAATTTGTATTGATGAAGTCAATCATTTGCCGTGACATTATTGTTTCACATACTTTACCAAGAACAGGAAGTATACTAATAGGCCTAAAGTCACTAGGGACCTTTGGAGAGTTTGTTTTTGCAACCGGTATAATCCTACCAATTTTCCATACTTTTGGGAAAGTGGAAGTTGTAATACAATAATTAATGATATGTGTTATAAAACCAACAACATAGGGTAATATTATTTTTAGAAATCTTAAACACACACCATCTTCACCAATGGCATTAGAACGAATGCTCAACACAGTGCTATAGACTTCATCATCAGATACAGTGGAAAACTCAAATCCATTCGGACAAACATAAGAGGGCTGAATAGTAGACAAGTCTGGATCATTTGGATTGTTAAAAGAAAAAAAATCATTTAGAGTGTTAGGATCCAATAGACAATCTGAGTTTTCACGCGGGTGGACACCTAACCTTTTGATATTCATCCAGAGCTGTTTAGGGGGTAGTGACGTGCTTAGCTTCCGCGAGAAAAAAGTTTCTTCGCTTCTCTCACAACCAAATTAGCACGATTCCTAGCTCTATTATACAATTCCCTATTTGCAGCAGAGGGATTTTTTTCCATCTGTTATAACTTCGATTGCGCTCACGAATTGAGTTTTTAACAGTCGCATTAAACCACGGACATGAAGATTTCCTAACGTGAAAACTACGCAATGGTACATGTTGATTGTAAATATGTAGTATTGTCGCCAGAAATACCTCCAATTTGTTATCTACTGTGGACTCATACAGTACTTTTCGCTTATAGTCCATTCCGCTTAAAGGCCAAAAACGGATATAAGCCAAAACTGTCATATTCACATGCAGATTTTTTCGAATTTCATACAAATTATTTGTTCTAAGGTCCATTTCGCTTGTAGTCCATTTTCGTTTAAAAGCCACATTTTCTTAGCATGCGTATATAATTCTTCATGCAAAAATGTTCGCTTATAGTCTACTCTGTTTTTTATATATTTTTAATCAACTGGCAACATGTTTTAATTTACCTTTCTGGCAATTACAGCACACGCTCGGAAATTCGATCCACTTTGTTCTTAGGGCGATTCGAGTTTCCGAGTTATTCGAATTTCTGGACGGTTTTTTTTTTACAAAAATTTAGATAAATTTGACCATAAAGATATACAAAACTATACTTTTTTAAAACATAAAAACTATAAAAAACTTAACGAAATATAAAAAATAACAATTCAGTTCATTTGACTTTATTTAGTATGTGTAATACAAACACCAAAAAAACTGAGTTTTAAACTCTAACAACATCAAGTTGATTCTGAGAGTTCGAATTTCTGAGCGTCTACTGTATTATAAATGCTAAATTTCGCAATTTATATTTCATGACATGGTGTCTTCGTCTGACAATTTTTTGTTAAATAAACGTCCAACTTCATAAAAAAACGCTAATAAAAATAAAAGAGTTTTTTTTTATAGACTTTGACGTTTGGTATAACAAAAAACTGTCAGGTGGAGACCCCACGTAAAGATCCTATGAAATTGATATTTATGTTGTGTTTGATTTCGTCATCCAATGAATTAAAATGAATCTCATACGCATTTGTTTTTATTGAAATCTTTTAAAGCATTTGAATTAATTAATTAAAAAGATTTTTGTTTTAACTATTTATTTAAAATAAATCAATATTTGGTTATGTTTAAAATAAACTTTTCTTTGGTTTAAAAAGAGTGGATTTATTGAAGAAAATAATATTTATATAGTCCAAAATGTGGATTATACTAGGTTTCACTTATTATCCATAAAATGGCTTATAAAAAAAAAATCGGTTATAGTCCAAATTCACTTATAGTCCACAAAAGTTGTGCAACTATAGTAGTGGACTATAAGCGAAAAGTACTGTACCAACAGTCAGTTAAGTTACTATTAACAAGGTCAGAAAATAATAAGGGATAATTAATTGATTTGAAATCCCTATACGATACCAAACATGATGTCTCAGTTTTATTAAGACTAATATTAAGCGAGCAAAACAAAAGGTCATGATCTGAAACAAATGATATCTGATCAAATAGCATTAAATAGCCAGTATCCGATAACATAAGCAAATCAAGTAGGCTTGGGAAGCAATTTGTTGAAAAACGTGTAGGCATTTGCTGATTAACTATCGACAGACCAGCCGAACTTACGCAGTTTAACAGATTTGCCCTATAGTTATCATCACATAACAAATTAATGTTAAAATCTCCACAAGTCACATAAAAATCATAATCAATTATGTACGAGTTAAAATCAGTAAAAAAAGGCATAAGATCATATTTTTTATTGGGGTTATACACACATGACACTAGAACTCTAGTAGCATTATCATAAATTTCCAAATTAAGAAATTCAACTCCTGGTTCTAAGTTGCTAGATCCGCTGACAAATTTAGATTTAAGACTTGACTTACAATATATTGCCACACCACCACCTTTTCTTTCACCTCTATTGTTATGATATAGAGTATATCCCCCTATAGCATAATGAGCAGTAGACACATCATTATGAAACCAAGTTTCAGTTACACAAATAACATCAATACTAGAGTTCTCAAAAGTGCTTCTAACGTCATCCAATTTTAAACCATGCAGACTCCTAGCATTAAAATGAACTATATTCAAACCATTTCTCTGTCTACACAGAATATTCAACAAAGCAGAATTTCTTTCAACAGCGCCAAATCCTTGATCAAGGCGACACATCAAAAACCATTGTGAAGACAGAATCAAGAACAACTGTTACTATATAAAAAGTAGAATTATAATGGCATAAGAAGCTATATATAGTGGGAAGGAGGGAATGGTAAGAAATAAGTACTTTCACAAATTGAATTATAGAGATAATAGGAAAATAAGTAATTAAAAAAATAACTGTTAAGAAAATAAATGTGATAATACCTAAGCCAATAATTTACATCTATTTTGCTATTTTTCTTTAATTTTTTATTTTCTTGAGTTTTATTATTTTTTTGTTTAAATTTAGTTCTCTAAAATTTTAAATTTGAATTTTGAG
Organism: Pollenia griseotomentosa; assembly: GCA_963931875.1. NCBI lineage: Eukaryota > Metazoa > Arthropoda > Insecta > Diptera > Polleniidae > Pollenia > Pollenia griseotomentosa. Next base: position 9,909,902 of record OZ007565.1, read on the forward strand.
TTGTTGAAATTTGGATTTTATTAAATTTGTATTTTTTGTCTGAGAGCACTCTTTGGAATTTTCCAATTCTCTTTAATTTCATTTATTTTGTTATACATATTTGTATATATGGATATACTTTGCTCTTGAGTTTGTAGTTTTCCTTTGAGTTTGTTGGCTTACTACAAACTAGAGGTCTGCAAGAATAAATAAAAAGCAATTTCAACACACTCATTTGTTTTTTAACTGCAATGAGTCGAGCTCACAATATAAGGCGAATTGACTAGAAGGTGAGGTCAACTCTACAACTACAATGCTTCTGTGGTCGGGTTGTCAAAAATATTGCTAGTAAAAAAAATAGGTTTGTTTACATAAAAAACTAGTTTGTATACAAACTTTGACAAGTCGACCACCTAAAAAAAACACCATATGTTGACTTGACCCCACCTTCTACCTTGCCTTGTCACAATCATAACGAAACAAATGAAAGAATAACCAAACACAAAACAAATAAAAACTCATTCAATTCAGTCAACTCAAATGAAATGAGATGAATATTCAAGTATATTTTGAATGTAAAATTGGCTGACTTCCTAAACGCATGTTGCTTTGTAGTAATACATTGCAGCGTGTTCGTAAATGCAACCCTGAAAATTTTTACAATGTATTTTGTTCCCTTTTGCAACACTGTTGTAGTTAATACGCAAGGAAAAGCAACAAAGGCATCCAAATAAAAGTAGATGCAAAGCGAATGCAAGACAAAATACGATGGCGACGCAGGAAGATAAGTAAGCATTTTTTTGTTATAGCTTATTATATTTCTCTATTCAGTTTTATTTTTTCGTTTTATTACAGTAAAAAATGGACGCATAATTTTTATGTTTTCTTTTTATAATGTTTACAACAATTTTGAGGCTGGAGTTTCCCTGTTCGCACAAATCTAAGACAATTTCCAATAAAATATGTTCTTCCCCCATTGTTTTCTTTATTATGAATGATACAATGCATATAAATGTTCCTAAACGATTTCAGTGTTGCAAAGTATTAATATGCAACGTATTAAAAAAATTACTACACAATGTATCAACTCGGTTAAAATACTGTATTGATACATTGTTAATATACGTTTAGGAAGTAAGCCATTATTTGATTTTTTTACTTCTCTTTTGTATTTTTTCTGTACATCCATATTATGTGTAAGCTTAACTCTTATTAATAAAAGAAGCGACATAATATGTGTGTCAATGTATTCAAATAAATGTACGCACATTCAATTATTCAAAAATTATTTGAATGTTTTTTTGTAAACTTGCTCTCTCTAACGGGTCATTCCAATGTTTTGTTATTTATGAATGACTCCTAAATTCATTTACAGTAAACAAGTTTGTTATTTATTCCATTCATTCTTATTTTTGTATGTGGCCACTGTTGCCAATTTGACGGTTTTACCGCGATTCTAGCGGTTTTTATGTGCCCATTGCGGCAAAATTTCTGTTTTGACGGTTAGCGGGAAATCTAGCGGTTTTTTTTAATATCAATAGAATATAAAATTTTTGTTCTAGGTAATTAAAAATTTAAATTTTTTTCTTAAAATAATTCATAAATTGAATTCGTTTCAGCTATAAAAAAATTTTACAACATTTTTTTTATTAATTTTTTGATTAGGATTAATTGGAATTCTGTAAAATTATGTTCAGCTAACAAAAATAATTCGTAGTTTCATATTTGATTAAAAACTGGTCGGAAAAAAGGCGAAAAAAAGAACCTTGTTATGTGATTTTAATTGACTTTAGCGTGCTGAATTCAAATCTGTTTACAGATTGATTCTATTACGTCTAGCCACCTTATTTCTTCCGAAATAAGGTGGCCATGCTTTTAATTGAATTTTATTCCAAGTCATCCATCTGCTAGTAATTTAATCCAAATCGGACAAATCCGCCTTAATTCGGCCGAAATATTAGACATTTTCATAATATATTTCTTATTTTATTCGTAATATATCTGGGGTCTAATCACCGCATACGATATCGAGCGAAATTGATCGAAATGTTTTATTTTGGTGTCATGACACTCGATATCGAATGAAATGTATCGTAATTTGAGATGATAGCAGTCGATATCGAGTAACTAAAGACATTAAATCTCTCCAGTTTCCATCGTATGAAGAAAAATACGATAGTTTACTCGTTACGATAGTTTACCCGATATCGAATGCGGTGATTAGACCCCTGCCTTTTTGATAAATGATAAAAATGTGAAACTTTCGTCTTTATAATTTTTTAAACATTTTGAACAAAAATAGTACTATTTTTTGTTTTGCATAAAAACCAAATTTATCATAGCTTACTTCTGAATAGCTCCGAAACAGCTAAAAATATAAAAAAATGTTATTTGGATGATTAAGAGGAAATTTTATTCCTAATCATTTCAATCATGGATCAAAATCGGACAAATCATTTTCCAGTTATGATGAAATACATATCTATATTAGCTTCACCAGTAGTGCGATTCACTAACTTTTATAACGATAATCGAATCGTTAAAATAAATATAACGAAAATTTATCGAATATGTTATTCAGTAAAATGTTTAACGATATTCGCTGTCGTTTAAAATCAGCTGTTACTTTAAGCAATGTTTTTGTCGTTATTTTAGCGACAATAATTTAGGTTGTGTTTATTTAATCGATAAAATGTATTTTATGTTTAAAATAGCTTACATACATACAAAGATATATTCATATGTATATGTTTGAACAAAAACTAAATCCTAAATTTAAAATTTACAAAAAAGCATATTAAGAATAAAAACCCAATTCTAAATGTAAAATTCACAAAAAAAAAATATAAAAACATAAAAAAGACTTTTTCCAATGCATTTTGAATGCAAAAACATTTGTAACACAGGGGGTTAAGAATAATTTTATTTGTTTTTATTTTATTCTCTTTTGTGCTTTTCGTTTTTTTTAACATTTTTAAGACAGAGATGTTACAAAAATACAGCTGTTTTCTATCGTTAAAAAAAAGTTACAGAATCACACTATCGTTACTGCAAGCGAATATATATGTCGACAAATATAACGATTGTCGGTTCGTTAAAAGTTAGTGAATCGCACCACAGCCCATATTAAAAAACTAGACGTGATAGAAAAAAACTTTAAACGCATTTGAATTTAAAATATTTTACAAACTTTTAGGCACTTTTTAAAAGAAGAATTCTTGTACGTTCCTGGGACTAAAAAAGTCAGAGAAATTAAAAACCTTACTACATATATAATTTTTAAAAAAGTCGTATACCTTTGAAAAGGCACCATATATCATGATTTGAATACACATTTTGCAAAATATTAAGATTTAAGCGATATTTTAAAACTTTTTACGCTAAATAAAAAATTTAGCGGCTTCTAGCGGTTTTTGATGTACGATTTGACGGTAAGTCTTCAAAAAAAGTTGGCAACAATGTATGTGGCTTACTTTCTTCTTATCTTTTTGAATGTTTTTTATTTGAATAAATGTTGTGCACTTTGAGTAAAGGCAAACGAGTGAGTTATTCAAAGCAGACCTCTACTACAAACCTTTTTGTAATTTAGTTTTTAATAATAATCTTTAACTTCAACCAGGCAAGAAGCCTAATAAATTTGTTAAAATTAAAATTTGAAACCAACCGTGTTTCTTTTTATTTTTATTGTTAAAAAATTGTTAAGAGGCTAGGAAGCCAAACTAGCCTGAACAGGAACAATTTTGAAGTGCCCGAGCCACTATAGCACAACATTCTGCTCTTTCTATTTAAACGCACACTACCTTACCTAGCATTTACACATGCCACTGCCACCCAGCGGGAAAACTCAGAAGACCTTCTTACTTCAGGCCTTTTTAAAGGCCTGCTTAAAAGATTTTTTGATTCAATTACTATTCTTATCTAACTGCTAAAGAAGGCCTCATAGAAGGCCTCGGCTCTTTCGTATAAAAGATAAGATACACCTTCCACACTCACTTCTATGAGAAGGGAGTAACATTTTTTGTATTGTTTTTTTGCACAAGCAAAAGCAAAATCAATTTTTTTTTGGTCCCGTTACCCTTCTTATGTTACTGCTGAAGAAGCGAGAGCGGAAGGCCTTCTCCGCAATGACAACGTGTGTAAAAAAGATATGAGTATGGAATTGAGCAAGAAGGCCTTGTACATCCAAAAGAAGGGGTACAGAGGCCTTCTAGAAGGCCTTCCTACTCCTTCTTTTTCCCGCTGGGCAGTTCGAAAAACTCAATACACTCACGTTTTTTTACTAATACACTCAAATTTTTCGCAATGGCAGCTCCAGTGGCAGCAAAAATTGCATGCGAGTGGAAATTTGGCACTTGCTTGCCACTAAATGACAAAACGATGAACAATGTTACCCTGTTCAAAATTTAATGCAAATTAACTGGATTATTGTCAAATTGTTATTAAAGTTTTAACATGATACGTTTATTATTATAATTAATTTTTTGAAACGCGCATTAATAAAAGCAAGTTTGTTAATTATAGAGCATTAATAATGTTAAAATAATGCTTATATAAATAAATGTAAAACATTTCCCGAAAAATGTGCCTATATGATTAACTCGGTAACTCTATTTGGTTTTTTGGTACTTTTTTTTTAATTTGAGAAGTCAACAAATTATCTTAAGTTGACGCTTCAACGACATTTTGAAAATGAACTCGCAGTGGCATGTGTAAACACAAAAGCCAATGGCATGAGATTCGACTCTTTGGAACAATTTTTCTTTGATAATATGTATACAACAGTGGCATGCCACTACTTGCATGTGTAAAGGCAGGGTTATATAGAGGCTATTAACTGTTTGTGCTAATGTGTGTAACACATTTAAATATTAACAGCCATATTCATAAAAAGTTCTTATTTTAAGCTTATAGTATGTAATAACTATTAAACGCTTTTTGTCTTATAAACCTCTTATAAAAATTTGTATTCATAAACGTACAATAACAGCTTTCTTGCTATTAACTGTTTGCAGCGATTTTCTGTTTAAGTATGGCAACTTTCTTTATATTCTTTATATTTGGCTGCCATTTTATTGTTAGTGATGCACGAAACTTCTATTCGGTTTACATGATATTCTATATTTAATTTTTTTTTATAATTTTTTTTTTAATTGTAGACCTTCAAAATTATACTTATCAAATAAAACTACATATTATTTTAGTTTCTGAACAAAATGTTTCCGAAAGGAATCATAAAAACTTTTGTTTGAACCTTTTTTAAATATACGATAAGAAAGTAATCGGAAAAAAAGTTTGTTTACTTTTTATTAACATCACTATTATTATGATTTGTTTATTTTATTTTTTTTTTTATATTTTTCAACAATAATTTGTTGTTTTAAACAAAAAAACAACTAGTTTCAATAATTTAATAAATAATTAAAGAGAATATCTGCATTTGCCCCTGAACATATTCATTTAAATCATATACATTTTTTTTTAAATAATTATCAAAAAATGTGTTTAACATGTCCGTTGTAATAAATAAAACATTTTTTTCATTATTTTTCAACATATTTCACAAAAATAAAATCATAAAATGCAAACACCTTTTAAAATTTCATTTTTTTTTTGTTTTAAAGAAGGGCAAATCCAACAATAAATTTTCTTACTTTATGAATGGTTTATTAAAGGTTCAATAGACTATTTTTCGTTTATGAATACAACTTCAGCAATTTGTATTAATCATCAATAAGTTTTTATGAATACGGCTGTAAGGCCCTAATTATGTAAAACGCAACGCAATAGCAAAGAATTAATTTTAAAGCAAAAACAAAGTCATAAATATTATTTAATTTTGTTGTTGTTTTCTACAAAAATTCAAATTGTTTTTTAAAATTTCAAAACATATATTTCTGTAGAAAGTAGGGATGCCGATCTTTTAATTTTTTAATCCCGAGATTTTGGGGTTGTACTCAATCCCGAAATTGTTAACTTAATTTTTTGGTTTATCCTTCTTTTCATAAAAGGAAATTCATCAAGACATTCCCCCTTGAGAGGATAGGAAACACAATATTGATCTTTAATATTTATTTGATTAACTGTGTTAATACTGTCATTGAAAACGAAAGAAAAAAATTTAAGCTATGCTATTCTTTTTAAGCGTGTCCAACAATTATAAAGAAATTTTAACACAAGAAGTGCTGAAAATTATTAAAGAAAAACATTAATTAAAGAAAACAATGTCTTTTGAAATGCACAAAACATTTCACTGATGCACCAAATTTAAAATTTAAACTTTAAGCTTCACAGGGTTAGGATTGTTAAAGTGTTTTCAGAGAGTTTCACGAAATCAAGTAATGCATTTTATTTATATATGGATGTCGCGAATAACGATACAGATACCGATATATCGGCAATACTTTAGATATTCCGATATATCGTTATTGGCGGTACTTTGCTGAGCACACGATGATACTTTCTATTTATTTTTTGGAGTATTTTTATATAAACAATTTTATTTTCTATGATTATTTTTTGCATAGCAACTAAGAGAAATAACACATTAAAAAGATGAGCATGTAATCAAAACCGAATAATGGAATTATTTGATGTAGCATATTAATCAACGGAGATATATGTATAATAGTCAAATGTAGTGGTGGTGGGTATAAAAATGTGTTTTTGTTAAAATAAGATTTGTATGATTACATATAAAGTTATTCTTATTCGACCTTTTTATGGGCAAAATTCTCGGAAACGCATAGTTTCCGAGTTATGCACCTCTAAAGTTTTCACACGAATATGCGATTTCCCACTACATTTCTGATCGTATGTATATGGCCAATATTGGAATCATTTGAAAGCTTTTAAACAGATCTTTCTGGAAATAAAAAATTTATTTAAAACTTTTTAACTCTTTAGCTTCTTATACAGTTTTTACAAAATTTTAAATCAACGTGTTACGGAAGTGCACTAGGTAATAAAAATTTAATCAAATAAACCCCAGCTTCGCCAAATAAAGCTTCTTCGCATAGCCGGCCTTTTATGGTATAACAAACACCGGCTTCGCTAAATAAAGCTTCTCCGCATAGCCGGCCGTTCGGTATAACAAACACGGGTGAAATTTTCATAGAAAATTGGTTTCGTAAACCTTTATTGAATTAAAAATGTTTTTATGAATACAGGCATCAATGTATTGTTTATTTATATTTAAATCGTTTAAAATGAAGAAATTTCGACGACACTATAAAAATGTTAGTTGCTCTTGTGATTTCTGTTGTGAATATAATTTTTGCTAGTTAGCTCATTATCCATGAAAATTTAAGAGGTCAATAAGGTAATTTCCGATTCAGTGGTATTAAAATGACTGGATTCACTGAAATTCTTATCTGTGGCATCTTCCATTGAAACATTTGTCCTAAAAATCTCATCATAAAATGAAATATGACCCTAAATTTGGGGTAACTCTTCATTATGAAAAATCACCTCAAAATTTATAATGAATTTTAACCCCAAAAAGAACACAAAGAAAGTTACATAAAAAATTTTTGGTGGTGTTCATATGCCCGAAACAAAAAATCCCAAATTTAGAATCCAGATTTCAATATCCGAATTTTTTGGTTTTAAAAATCGTACGATTGATAGCATTGTTGGGCTTTCGGCCATGCGCAAGGATTTTTTCCTCTATGGTATAACAAATACCGGCTGCTCTGGTTTTTCGACAAACACTCTTCGATTACTTTTGGCAATTCTGCTTATTGATGAACCGACTGAGGTGAAAATGTGCCTCATCATTGAAGATGATTTTCTTCGAAAATTGATCATCCACTGTTGCCATTTCTTGCCACCATTATGACATTGACGACGTTTGGAATGGTCAAGAGGCTTTAGTTCTTGAGTCAATTGCACCTTGTCAGCGTGTAAATGAAAGCCTAAATGCTAACAAAATGAGCGATAACTTTTATGGTGTTAATGGATACCGTGTTTTTCGGTCTGACAGATTTAAACATGCCGGTGGAGTTGCTATATATGTAAGAAATAATATATCATGTAAAATAAATTCAATCTACAATGAACCGAATGATGTTGAATATGTATTTATTGATGTCAACCACAATGGAACCACACTGCTTCTTGGTTGTGTATATAGGCCGGCAAAAACTATAAAATATGATAAACTTGTTAATCAGCTAGAGCTTTTATCAGCGTCATATCCTGAAGTAATAATAGCTGGTGATTTTAACTGCAATCTGCTCGTTGATGCTAGTCTCACTACTGTGATGTCATCATTTAACCTTTTTCCCGTTAACAGAATTAGACCTACTCACTTCACAAGTACTAATAACACCTTACTTGACCTATTCTTCGTCAGTAATGAAAAAAAGGTTCTACACTATGATCAACTAACGGCACCAGCCTTTTCTAAGCATGATCTCATTTTTGCAGTATACGACTTTGCCAATGAGAAGATTGCAACAACATTTTCTTACCGCGATTTCAGAAATATTAATATCTTGGACTTGGAATCAGACCTTAGCAATATTCTATGGAATCAAATTTATTGCACGTCGTCAGTTGATGAACAAGTATCGTTTATAAATTCCAATATCTTGCACCTTTATAACAAACATGTTCCCCTAAAAACTAAGACAATTAGGAACAGTGAACGGCCATGGTTTAATAATGATACTAAATCGTTAATACAGCGTCGGGATAATATGTATCATATATGGAAACGATACAGGACACCAGAATATCTTGAGCAGTATCGTCTAGCTAGGAAAGCTGTTGTGACTAAAATAAAACACGATAAATCTGTGTATTATTCCAATAAATTCAACAGCGCTGTTAACACAAAAAAGACGTGGAAAATAATACGCGATATTGGAATTGGTAAGACAACCAAGCGTGAAGATGTTGTTGATGTTAACTCGCTTAACGAATCTTTCGTAAATATCCCATTGCCAACAGTAAACCCTGGTTTTTATACTCAAACGTCGCCATTTGATCCATACGTTGCTAAGTTTAGTTTTAAGTGTCTTAATCTAAATGATGTTGCAGATGGCTTCCTTCAAGTCAAATCAAACGCAATCGGTCTGGATGATATTAACCCAAGGTTCATAAAGCTTATACTACCAGGGATAATACACCCTATCAAACATCTCTATAACACAATTATAACCACAAGTACCTTTCCGACGGAATGGAAGTATGCCAAAATCATTCCAGTACCAAAAACAAACAATGAATACCGCCCGATATCCATATTACCATACATTTCAAAAGTTTTTGAACGACTTATACATAAACAAATCGTTGAATATATAAATCAGTACAGTTTATTAACGGATCGTCAGTCAGGTTTTAGATCTCAGCATAGCTGTTTAACCGCCCTAACTGATGTAATCGAAGCCATAAGAAGCAACTTAGATGATGGGAGAATTTCATTTTTAGTCTTGCTCGATCATTCAAAGGCCTTTGATACGGTTCACCACTCTATACTGGGTTTCAAATTATCTAATATGTTCAATTTCTCCACAACTGCCGTTAGATTGATGTCATCATATTTAACTGATAGATGGCAATACGTCTCTAATAAAGGCCTTCTCTCTAATCCTCTTCGCGTGACTAGAGGTGTTCCGCAGGGTTCCATACTGGGACCATTACTGTACTCGATCTATGCTAATGATATACCAAAACAGTTAAAATATTCAAGAATGCAGATGTATGCTGATGATATACAGCTCTACCTGGATAGCTGCAAAGCATCCATCTTCACTAGTGTTAAAAATCTTAACACTGATCTAAATAATATTTTCCTCTGGGCGACTGCAAACGGTTTACGAATTAACCCGGAAAAGTCAAAATGTATTATAATTTGCAAAAACTCAGTCAAAATCGAGTCAAGAATTGATGTTGTCCTGGGTGGTAGCAAAATTGATATTGTTAAGTCTGCAAGAAATCTTGGTGTGGTTTTCAACAGCACACTCACTTGGTTAGATCACATCAACCAATCATGTGGAAGAGTGTATAGTATGTTAAGGTGTTTATGGGCAACACAGTATTGCACACCTTTAAAAATAAGACTACTCCTGGCTAAAACATACTTACTACCAGCTTTGATGTATTCATCAGAAATCTTTTGCGGTTGTAACTCAAAAGACACTGCTAAACTAAACACAACGTTCAACAACATTGTACGTTACATATTCTCCTTGAGGAGATTTGATCATGTTTCTCAATACTCCAGTCGAATATTTAATGTCACCTTTATGAACTACTTAAAGATAAAAAACCTTGTTTTCCTACATAAAATTGTAACAACGGAACAACCGAAATATCTTCATGATCGCTTAATATTTATGAGGTCTGCAAGGGGAAATGGTATCATGCAAATTCGACATCGAGACACGGCATCTGAAAGACACTTTTTTATATTAACTATCCGTCTCTGGAACCAACTTCCCTCAAACTTTCGTACTATTGGCAACGCAAATAAATTCAAACAATTACTTCAACATTTTTACCAAACTTAATCTGCTGCAAAACAGTAGTAACTTCTATGAACATCTCACAGTATTTTTTCTTATGTTTCTTTTTCATCTATTTTTTATTTAATGTTTCTTTTTTTCCCTCTATCTTAAATTATTAAATTATTAAATTTCATATTATTATAATTTTTTATCAACATAATGTTTAAACCAACGATATTTTTTATTGATATAACTTCCGGATTCTGATACTGTAAATTATAAGATATTATATCTTGTTGTGTCCGAAATTGCAAACTTAATAAATAAATAAAAAAATAAATAAATAATAATGCATAATGATCATCAACGGCGAGCGTGAGAAGTGCAATTGTTGGGCACGGAGACGAGTTGAGGTGGACGGCTCTTCAGCCACACTATTGCGAACAGCTGCAATATTTTCTGCAGTACGAGCTGTACGAGCACTGGTGTTTTCAGATCTCCTACAGACCCGGTTTGCTCAAATTTTTGTATGATTTTTCCGATTGTACGCACATTTGGACGTTTAAATTGACCGAAAAAATCACGAAGAGCACGATATGCATTTTGATTTGAATGCCCATTTTCTTAATAAGCCTGAATAACTTTAACGCTTTGCTCAATCGTGTATCTTTCCACGGTTCAAATTAAGTTAGTTTGAAATTGAGAAATGTCAAATGAAATGCAGAAAAAAACTAAACGTTTAGGTGTGGTTCACATTCAACATCGGCCCTTAAAATTTAACCACCCTTTACATACATATTAAACCAAAAATTAAAGTTAAACTACTTAAAATTTTATCGATAGCCAAGAAAACTATTTGGGCATTTTTCAAAATGTTCTCTTTCAGTTTTATACTTATAACAACTCGTCTCGACCCAAAAAGCCAACCTTTGGCCCCTGTGAATATTAGGACTAAAAAATAAACAGGGGCCAAATGTTGGCATTTTCTGACAGGATCTGAGTTCCAGAATAAAAAATAAGTATCAGTTGTAAACTACAAGAGAAATAATGATGAATTATAAAAAAAGATATTGAAAATATTAAAATTTTACACCAAAACTCAACAAAAAAATTAAAATGCATTTTGAATTCCCCATAACTTTTGTTCCCATAAGTCGAATTTTACCTTTTATAGCGCAAATTAAAGACTTATATCCCAGCTATCAGCCAAAAATCGCATGAAAACATGCCGATCCAGTCAAAAGTTATGGAATTTTGACCGCCTTCTCGTAAAATTTCCCACTGTGCCGCAATGACAGAGCTTTCTCTTTCCAAGATATTTTAAACAAGCTAATATTTTGGCACCAGATGTAAAAATATTTTTTAGATCTACTTATTGGGAATAATCTACAAGTTCTATTGAGAATAATTCTCTCGCGTACTGTACTGATATCAGCGGCTTGGTTTTAAGATTGCAAAATGAATATAAACCAGAAGATTGGCGCATATTCATAGATTCGTCCAAAAGTAGCTTTAAAGCAATTTTGCTCTCTGTCTCAAATTAAAGAAGGCCTATTCGGATAGCACTCCGCACAAATACTTAACAGTCAAACCAATCAATGAAAAAATAGTGCAGTTAATTAAATATGCAGACCACATGTGGAAAATATTCGGAGATTTAAAAGTGGTGGCTCTTAACCCTAGAAGGCTAACTCACGTAAATTTTACGTGTAGTTTTTTTTATTCTTGTTGCTACGCAAGCATCCAGTGATCTAACGGTACCAAATTCAACAAGTGCTTTTTTCAATAGTTTTTGAGCAAACGCAAAGAGATGAACAATGAATTTCTAGTCATGAAAGTGCTTTTAGAGCGACAACATTAAAAGCCTATACGTAAAAATTACGTAGTGTTAGTTTTAAGAGTAAAATTTGTGTACGCCAACTCTCGCTCTAAAAGAACTTTAATGACTAAAAATGCTTTGTTTATGTTTTTGCGTTTGCTCAAAAACGATTGAAAAAAGCATTTGTTGGATTTGGTAACGTTAGGTCACTGGATGCTTGTGTAGCAACAATAATAAACAACTACACGTAAAATTTACGTGGGTTAGCCTTCTAGCAAAAAAAAAATAAAAAATACAGTGCTTTAGATAAAATTTCATAGTACGTAAAATTTACGTGGTGTTAGTTTTAACGTATAATACAATAACGTTAGCCTTCTAGGGTTAATAGTCATGCAATTGGGCTATAGCAAAAATATAGGCTTATGGAATACGCGTTTTGATGACCACCGGTACAATACACATTATATATTATATATTTCATATCATAATGTGGACACTCGTCGTGTAATAAAGGACCAACAATTTAAAGTTCCATTGAATGATATCGTGCTATTAACCTGGAATTGTGTGAAATCAGGTCTTGAAAATGTTTTGGAAAATCGTCAATCTGAAAATTTATTTTTTCTTATACAAATACATTTTTGCATGGTCATAAAGAATATGAACAATCACCAGCCGAGTCTAATAAACATGGCGAGAGATTTCGTTAAGTCACAGCAAGACTCGAGCACTGGCAAAGTGGCAAAAAACTTTACTCGCTTTTAAGAATTACTTGATGGAATCTGCAGAAGGAAGAAAAATTAATTTCTTAATAAAAACTTAAACTTTAATTAACAACAAAAATAAATGTTTTTAATTTTTGAAATTTCGTCTATTCTTATTTTTGTGAATAAAATCTAAAGTTGTGGACAGATTTTGATTAATAAGGGCTTTTGTTGGTTGGAACTTGTTTGTCTTCTATACGTGTAGAAAAAGATACAGCATGCAAAAAAAGCGTTATATTTGAGCATAGTGTTATTGTAAGTTCAGATTTCAATATATGAAGTGGGGATGCCAAACGGGAAATCCCGAAATCCCGGGATTTTTCGGGACTGACAAATCCCGAATCACGGGAGTTATTTTAATGAATCCCGGGATTTTTCAATAAAACAACTTTTGTGTATCACAAATTTTTAAGTGTATAAAAATATTCGTTTAATTGAATTTTTATACTTTCTAATTATTCATGGTTTTATGGCCGTTTTCTCATTACGCGATTATCTTTTTTCCCAACGAAAAACTGCACATTAAAGAAATTTGGTTTTCTCAATGTCTCATTTGTTTTCAATTTTGTCGCAAAGCTAACCAGCACCCATCTGCCAATTACACTATGCCACAAAAAAATTAACCTCAAAAATGAGATATTTTCTAAGCTAAATTGGTGCTGCTGAACACGAATATGGCATTCATTTATTTTTCCCAAGAAGCGTTTTCGAGATATACGCGAAAATCGTGTTTTTCTGCAGTTGTTTTAGGTATTTCGAAAGATCTCGAGAACTGTTTAACTGAATTGTACAAGATTTAAAATTTTGCATAGATATCTCTTTCAGCACATATCTATACCGTGTCGGTCGGATAACGATTTACTGAGCTACAGGACTTGAAACTTGAAAAAAATGTGATTTTTAATGTTTTTCAAAATTCACATTTTTAATTCGCTTTAGTAATGCAATAAAAAATTTTTTTTTTAACATGTATCTTAAATAATATCTTGTTTTAAACGTAGTAAGCGTAAAATTGTTATCGTCGCACACAAAATTAAGAAATAACGAGGTAATAAAATTTTTATATAAAATGAATTGTTTTGTTAAGTTTTCTTTCTTAAAAATAAAAAAAATATATATATATACATATATATATATATATATATATACATATATATCTATATATATAAAAGAGACGTGTTTGTTTGTAATCGCTAAACTCAAAAACTACCCACCGACTTTGACCAAAATTTGTGTGTTTGATGTATGAAGCATGAGGAGTGTTTCTGTGGAGTTTCGTATTTATCCGATAGATGGCACCACGTTTTTATATTTTTGTCGTAATCGCTAAACATAATGTTTTAAAATTTAGATGCATGGTATGTCACTAAATCTTTATCAATATACATTTATCAATTCAGCGGTAATTCACTAAAATACGCTAAAATCACCAAAATGAAAAAAAAAATTTATATGGTTTAATAGCCAGTTTTATTCCAAACATTTATGTTAATTTTAGTTTACAAAAGTCTATTTCCACTTCGATAAATATTTTTCAAATACGCGGTTAGGGTATCCAATAATTTTAAACAAACATGAAGAATCTAATAGCATTTGCTGGTAAGTTAAGCATTTATTATTTTATTGTTTTGAAAATCAATTAAACACGTTCATATTTTATAAAACTTTAAATCTTTACTAAGGGCCAGCAAAGCGGGCCGGGTCCAGCTAGTATATATATATATATATATATATATATATATATATATTTATATATATATATATATTAACTTTTGTTTATAAGAAAAATTTGTAAAAGAATTGTTTTGTTACGTTTTCTTTTTTAAAAATTTAAACATAAATAAATAAAGTGTTGTTGATTTTTTTAAAAAAGTTGTATATTAAAAAAAAACAAATTGATTCCAAAAAATCCCGGGATTTCCAAAATCCCGTATCTCGGGATTTGTTAAAATCGATCCAGTTCGACATCCCTAATATGAAGGTTCTCAATAAATAAATATGAGGGAAACAATTTGGCGGGTTGCAAAGACCAACTGCCTGTTGGTTAGCGAGTCACTTTTGCGCTTGCGTTCTGAAAACAGGCAGCAAATTAAATGCACCTTGGTATTTAGTTGGATTTTAGTTTTTATTGAGCTGTCATATTATTATTGCAAGTAATATATATCGCTAATTTTTTTATTTCTGACTTAACAAATATATGAGAAAATATCGGCTGTAAAATTAAATAAATCTACAAAGTTAAGGTGCAATTTTTGTAAAAGAGTATGAAACGGAATCTCAGTTACTTACGTAAGTCTTGTTAACGTTCGCATCTTCATCAGCATAAGCTAAATTATTTTCCGGTTTTGCTGTTTTCAATATTCTCTCCATAGTCAATTGATGGTGCATAAGTTGTGTTTGAGATAATACTGATGAATGGTATTTAGCTCTTGGAATCATCACGGTTAAGCTACGATCGGATTGCTCACAATAGTGGCCCTCGTATTCAATAGTATTTCCTAAAAAGCTTTGCTGTTCGGTTTGATGATTACTCCCCTTAAATGAAGATGTCTTCATAGTTGAATTTAAATCGCATTTGTTTTCTGTGTGCAGATTTGAGGGAACTGACACTGAGTATTGTTCCATTGTATTTTTCTGAGAATAGTTTCTAAATTTCTTAATATTTTTTAAATGACAAGTTTTTTTCTTTGTACAGTTCTCTGTTAGCGAATCTCTCTATAAGGAAATAATAAAATTAAGAATGCGCCACTATAGTATAGAAAAGTAATAAAGATACATATACAATATTTGTTTTACCAAATTTTGTTTATCACAATAACCTATACTTACATTTTTCAAATCACACGGCAATGAAGTTTGGCTACTTTCACTACTTGAGTCCATAATCATTAATCGTTTATCGATTTTTAAAGATTTTTGACGTTTGTTGTTATGTAGAGTTCCACCTTGTACTGAACTATGCAGTCCAACTCTAGTTATAACTAAGTTAGTAGCAATACGGGATTTTTTTTGTAATCCATCACTGCTTGTCGTTACAGTAGATGGTGCCAATGTCGTATGTTGAAGATTGTTTCGGCGTTTGGTACATGTTATTAATATACAGAATAACAGCAATATAAACAATAATGTGCCGATTCCCAGTAGAACAATTAATAAAATTTTTAAATTGACTTGGCACTTAGACCCGGCGTACCAGGAAAAGCATTCACAATAATTTTGATCATTTGAACTAATCGCCAATGTGGTTCTAGATAAAAAACATTTTCCATGATAGTGGCACATTTCACAACCAATAAGTTCCGAAGAACAAATGCGACCCGGATAAATAGGATTGTCGGATAGGTCTGCAAAACCCTCAATACAGCTGCACGTATATGTTCCAGGTAAATTAAAACAATGAGCATTTTCCGAACAATCGTTTAGTTTTCTACTCAAGCATTCATTAAAATCTGTTTAAGGTAACGAATTAATATAATACAATTTGACATGTTAATTAAAAATTAATTGACTTTGTAATTACCCTTTATAGCTAACCGATCTACACCTGCCTTGTTTGTGTACAGATCAGTTCCTCCAATGCTATAATTGCTTAATCGCAAGTGTTTTTTGAAAACTTCTTCTAAACGCTTTTCATTACTGTTGTCGGATAACTGAAAAGAATTATGCACATGAATATCGTTGTAACAATTTTAGATTATAAACTGATTTTAACTAAATGTTTCTCGCAATATGATTATAATTTTTGCAATATTATTAAACTAAAACTGGAACCCTTTGTACATTACTTTGGTAAAAATATTTTAAAAAATGTTTGGATCAAAATCAAGAACGAGGAATTTTGGAATTCTTACAACAAATCACACAACGTTACAAAAAGTTTGCCAGCAATTATTTTATTAAAGTTTATATTAAGCGTTTTTTAGATATGATTTTAAAATTTTAATTGCGCAGCATCACGCATGCAAATTTTTTTATTACAATCAAACTTACTCTCCCACGCGTCATTAAGGCTGGATTACACTATCTTACAAGTCTTACGTATTCCATAATACTTTGTGAGATGAAAATCTAATGAGTTTTGTTGGGACTGTCAAAAAATCTAATTTAACATAACAGTTTGTGTTCACACCATCACACAAAAGGTGCGTTTGAGTACTTCTACAGTAAAATGCAGTAAATGAGAAAATTGTAAAATTTGCTCTCACAAAAAGCTGTTGTCCAAAAAAGTACGCGAACGCAAATTTTGTAAAAATTCGTAAAATAAAGGCAACAGCTGATGACAAATAGTTGAAGTGTTGAAAAATGTTAACACTTTTGACTACTTAACTCGTTTTCTTATCGGTACTCGATTAAATACTTTTTATAACACAAAAATTTTTGGAAAATACAAACAAATTATTTTATGTAATCTTTCATATTTGTTTGTTTTTTATTTTATTTGATGTTACTAATTTGTGGCGGGTTAATTTATTCAAAAGAACATGAATAGTTTTTTGCTATTGATTACTTAAGTACCCAAGTACTTAGCACTTTACAACTCTAAAAAATTAACATAACAAAAAATGTTTCAAATGTTGGCATTTAGCCCAGTAAATGATTCACAAACAAGTTTAATTAATTATTATTTATTCACATTTTGTTTTTGTTTAATTTTTATTTCAACTTTTCGTTTATTTAACAATTTTTTCACAATTTGTAAGCATTTTGTTTGTTACTTTTGTTTGTTTACCTTTTGAAACATATGTTTTTTTGTTTTACTAAATTTTACTGCAAAAATTTCTGCAGTAAAAATTTGTAAATACTCAGACAAGAACTGTCACTTTTCGCTCTCAATTTGTGTTCTCATTTACTGCATTTTGTGTACTCAAACGCAATTTCGTAAAATGCAGTAAAGTTCAGTAAAAAATAGTAAAAACTTTTGTGTTCTCGAACGCAGCTAAAGTATAAACACTCACACATGAAATAAAATGCAACCCTGATCCAATGAAAAGTATTATTGTTTTGAAATTTTTTCAAAAAACGATGAAGTCGTATGGGAAGTCAAACTTTTTTTCATAATAAAGGATCCGCCAAATAACTTTTTTTTAAAATGCTTTAAAAAAAAACTACTGAATATTTTCTCAAATTTCTTTTTTTATTTGAAAGTACAATCCTTCCGGTTAATAATGGAAAATAATTTCATTCAAATGGCTGCCTCG
This sequence comes from Pollenia griseotomentosa, assembly GCA_963931875.1. NCBI lineage: Eukaryota > Metazoa > Arthropoda > Insecta > Diptera > Polleniidae > Pollenia > Pollenia griseotomentosa. The sequence goes on from OZ007565.1 coordinate 9,928,116, forward strand.
GCTGGCCATGCAGTAGCCTAAACGATCGGTCCAATTTTTAAGCACGTTATCGATTGTGTGCAGCTGTATTTCACCAATGGCTTCACCAATATTGTCCCTTAAAGCGTCAATTGTCTCTGGCTTGTCAACGTAACACTTATCTTTGACGGCACCCCACAAATAATAGTCCAACGGTGTCAAATCGCAGCTCCGAGGTGGCCAAACGACATCAGCTCTGCGGCTGATAATGCGATCTTCAAAAACAGGGCGCAAAACATCGAGTGTAGCTTCGGCTGTGTGGCACGTAGCGCCGCACGCTGGCTCATATTTTGAGAAGGCGCCAAAATTATTTTTTTTATGTTCTCCGATTTTAAAATTTTTTTATTCATGTGAAAGTAAATACTAGTGAACCTCGGGAGCCAAAAAATTTCAATCCTATTTCAACTATTTCATTGAGAACAGGGTGGTCCGAAATGCACTTTCTTAATATTTGGTTATAATTTTGAATTTTTGAGTCAATTTTTTAAGTTTAAATGCTCATAACTTTTTTGTTTTTTAAGATTTTTTGACAGAATAAGTTTTGTGTATTAGTTTATTTTATTAGCTAAACGTGGTTTAAAGCATTAACCCTTCTTTACATGATTTTTTCTTTTTTTGTAAAAAAAATCACAGAGATGTAATTAATGCTTTAGACTAAGGAAAAAATTTTTAATTACAAATAAAAAGTATTAAATATGTAAAAAACAGTATGATGGAAATTTCCATCACCATGCAAATTCTCATGTCAAGCTCAGTACTAAATAAATGAAAATCGAAATAGTTTTGTATCATTTTTATTCCAGATGATAATTCATAAAACAATTATTATTCTTATTAAGGCATAAATTAACTCCACATTTACTACAAATTATTGTTGAGTAACCTTTGCATTTGGGGTATTTGCATCTAAGTGATCCGCCTACTTTTGGCCAATGATCGGAACCATCCCTCCTTATGTCTTTCGGGGGCGCAGGAGTTGCAGAACCTTTTCTCCTTTTTGACTGCAGTTCTTGTTCAAGAAAACAACTGCTTCTGTTCTGTTGCACAGAACAAATGCCAGTTCATTCCTAAATTGGCTCATTGTAAGCAGGTCCTTTTCTGGCACATTTCTTTGCTGAGCATTTTTTTTATAAACTATCCAAGAATTTATAACTGCTAAATCAAATAAATGGAAAAAGATACGCAAGTACCACTTTTTTCATCTACAGAAAGTCTTTGATCCATTGGAACTGTGGAGAACCTCTCATTTAGATACGTAATTATAGGACGAATTTTGTAAAGCCTGTTATGTTCTGGATGTCCTACAGGTCTATGATGTTCATTGTTGCTGTAGTGTAGTGATAGTTTTATCTTTTCGAACTTGTTAAGAGGCATTGTTGAAGAAATTGGTTGGTATCCATAATTTGGTGACCAGTATATATACCAAAAAACCTGTTAATGTCGGCTTCAGTATAAGTTGAGGATGAATTGGGATTCTTTTGTATTATATATAAATTCGTTTCTTCGACAATCATATTAATCATATCTTTTGTAAAAAAGTGAGTAAAGCACTAGTATGGGGTCTCCAGTTGTGAAACTTCGTTTGATGAGCTTTCCAGGAAAGCAATTAAATATTTGTTGTACACCGTATTCCTTTTTTTCCAAACTAATTGTCTTTTGTCAAAAGGGAAAGTTAACGAGCTGTGTGGAGTAACTGATTGCAAGGGTTCCTGATAAACTATAGCGTCCTCTTCTACGATAGGAGAATCAGATTCGCCAATTATATCTATTTCATCATTGTCACTATTTTCCTCCTGCAGCAACCGCACAATTTCATCAGCATCGTTCTCGTCGTCAGAATTTTTGACATCAAGATCATCTTCTGATAGCCAACCGTCCTCCAATTGAGCCAAGTACGCTAAAATATCTTTTTCATCCATTTTTGTCTCAAAAAAACGAACATAAAGCAGGTTTACTCATTTTCACCGTACATTACAAGTGAAGCTATTGCATAATGATGTAAATTTCTGTCACATAGTTTTTCATGATTTCCTTGGGTATTTCGAAATCAATTGCACAGAAAACAAACAGCGGAGTAACGAGACAAAACCAATAAATTTAAATGTTATGCTTCTTCTTTTTTTTAACCGCTATGATTTATTGTATACAATAGTGATGAGCAATGATGTTGGCAGCAACCAATTTACATTAGACCTGTTTGTGTTCGTTTTCTTCTTTAATAAATATTATGATGGAAATTTCCATCACCATGCAAAGAAGGGTTAAACTCTGCGACCTCTAGAACTATTTAATTTTTGTTTTAATTTCCCGGAAATTTCCTACTTTATAGAGCATAAGTCCTGCCCGTCAAAACGCGTCAAAAAAATCTATACTCTCTTGTAGTCCAGAATCTAACCTACATTTCTATACCCCATTGTACACACATCAGGATACGGTATTGCGAACTACAGCAATTTCTGTGACGCAAGGTAAGATATTCGGTTCAAAAAATAAGTCCTGCAAGGAAACATTACTGAAATTAAAGAAGGTGAATCTTAAAGAATTTTCGACAAATAAAGCAGTTCAGGCCACATAAATTATCTAGCACGTCAGGTTATCAATTAATTTGGAGAAGGTAAAGGTATTGCCATTGTTATGAAGTTATTGTGGGTGAACGGATGCTGCAAAACGAATAGGCGACATAAATAGACTAACACGTTGGATTTCTGAGTAAGTTAAAAGGTTAAACATTAGTAAATAGCCGCAACATAAACTACATAGTTTAATTACCTGAAAATTGCAACTTAATTTAAAAAAATGGAAGCGCAGGTAAATGGTAAAAAAACTAGCAAGCAGTTATATTTTACGTGAAAATTACCTACATGTTACCTGTTAATTTATTGCCGGTATGTTATCCTTTTAAAAAGTGTGAAAACAGGGGTTTTTTTGTGTTACAAAGAAATGCTAATAAAAGATTTAATTTGTATTTAAAAAAGGGTTTTTATGTTTCAAAGAAGTGGTAACAAAAGATAATTTAAAAAAACTTCTATCAAGAGTATAAAAATGCATGCATTCATAATTTTACCTTCATTATTGTTTAAACAATGGCTAAGTTCAGTTATAAAGTTCTCGCAAATATATATTTTCAACAGAAAGATGAAAAAGATTTTGTGTTACACATAATGAATAATCCATTCTTTAAATTAGGCAACGAACAAGAAATCAAAATTCATAAGATAAAAATTAAAAATTTTTCATTAACATTAAGAAAACGGTACCTTAAATGTTCTAGAAACTGGAAAAGTGGGTCGGCCCGCAAAACAAATTGACAATTGCAGTGAGAGATCACGAAGACGCAAGCTTGCAAATATCAATGAAGAAATTTCTCATAGTATGATAAAGGATTCATTTCTGCATCAAATTCAACCAACGCAAAATAAGAAAAAAAAAATTGCAATAATTGAAAAAATAGTGGAAGCGAGCCCTAAACGCACAAAGAGGATTTTAAAAAGTATGCCTACACCAACTGAAGAAATGAAATTTACTCCAGAAGAAGCATTTGCACTATTTTTGGATTTAAAACTGACAAAAAATCAGTATACAGAACTGCGAAAGCGAACCAATGAAAAAAACTGTGGCATCTTTCCAGCATATCGAGATTTAGTTTCTGTCAAAAAAGAGTGCTTACCTTCACAAACGACTATTAGTGTAACTTCAAGTTCAGCAGAAGTAAAATTGCAGGATCTTCTCGAACACACTGCAGAACGATTATTAAATACACTTGATATTGGCTTAGAGCTGTCAACCAGTAGAGTTACAGAAATGGATGTATGGAAAAATTAAATTCCCTGTTCAACAAAGTGTTGCTGACCAATAAAGTTTGTTTACAAAAAGGAAACTAAAGATGTCATAACTGAAGAAGTTCGAAAAATAAAAGATCAAATTAAAGAACTTCAACCGGCAATATTTAATTTGATGACCAATGCATTGAAATTAATTTTCAAATGTTCCTTACAATGATCGATGGAAAAGTTGCACAAGCATTAACCGAAACAAAGTCTTCGTCAAGCTGTACCATATGCCAAAAGACATCAAGTCAATTAAGCCAACCCCCATCACAAGACAATAGTTTCAATGAAGCATACGAATTTGGAATGTCCCCTCTTCATACCAGAATTCGTTTTATGGAGCATATTCTTAAATTGGGTTATGATTTGGTATTTGGCCCGTTAGGCGAAACAGTGAGAAAAAAAAGAAAATGTAGAAAAAATGAAGCAAACACACAGAAAACAAATTGGTTGGGAAACGGTTGCAGTAACAAAATATTGATCATGTAACATGATTTTTTATTGCAACTATAAAAAATGTATAGTTCTAACTGATTTTTACATCTCTTGATTATTAAAACGTTGTTCTAACTGAAATATGATTTCTTCAATTGTTTTATTAGTTATTATAACTAATTTAATTTAGTTCTAAAAATTAGTACAAATGGTTAGAATCACAACCGAATTTGATACAGGCCAATACTGAATATTGGTCATTGCAATTAATAATTTGCTTTCATCAATAAATTTTGTAATATAAATGTTAATTCATTTATTGCAGCTAATTATTGATTGCTGGAATAGTTTCAATTCGAGTACAACAAATGAAAATATAATTATTCGGAATTCACAACCAAAAAATAGTTAACAGCCCCAATTGCTTACTAAATTTTCTGTCAAACATTTGATAGATTAAGGCCCGTTTTCACGACTAACCTATAAAGTTCGAAATAGTAAACGGTACCTTTAGCACTAGCGAGAAATAAAGTTACCTTCAACTATTTTTCGTTTTCACAACTTCTGTATAAAATAAACTTAACATTTTTGAAAATGTGGCAATACTAAAGAAAATACCGATTATTTTTGCCAAAATAAAAATACAAACTGGCAACTACGTACTTTTTTACATTTACAAAATATACGAATAATTGGAGTTGCCATATATAAAAAATATGTGAATATAATATGGCAATCTCAAATCTAAACCTTACGACAAAAGTTAAAGGTAGAACGTTCCTCTCTTTAGCTTATCCTTCACTTTTAGATTAAAGGGAACTTGTGATAATTAAAAGCTCATTATCTGTTCGATAACTTCCTACATTTAGCTATCGTTAAGTCGTGAAAACGGGCCTAAAATTATTTTTTATTTTATATTTAAAAAATATATTTGCGGTCAAAAATGGAAAATGTGCAAAAACTTAAGAAATAGGGGCAAGTAATTTACCTATTCTTATAGGTATGAACATATACACGTACATATGTATGTATGTATTATCTTTTTATACCCTGCAAATTGTATTGAACTACTTGATCCATTTTGATCCTTTGAAAAGAGTTTGCAGTGAAACGACATGTCTTCGTTTTTTAACGACATGTTTTCGTTTTGAAACGATTTCAAAGTTAATCCTCTGGAGTATAGCATGGAGTAGTTTTAAGACTTCTCCTTTGTAATGCAAGCTGGGTTATATGGTCCTGCCCTAGGACATCGTACTGTTATATAAGCCATTTTTTTCATTCATTGGGGTTACCTTTGGACAAGTCCTTGCCCGTTATGGGCTTCATTTGACCGGTTAAAAAAATATATTGATAACGACAATCAATTCAATTAATAATCAATTAATTCAGTTGCAGGTATCATATATTCGGGTATAAGCACAATTTTGTTTCTAATAATTATACTAACAACTAACAATATCTGTTGTTATGACTGATAGTGTACTAAAATTCAAATGTTGTTATCAAAAATATTGTGCTAAGCAACGAAATTTTCAGTAATTGTAACCGAATTGTGTGATAGTACATGCAACCGACGAAATTCGATTGGCGCCAAATTCGGTTGTGATCACGAATCTGTTTTCTCTGTGAACAAAAAAACAAATTCAAGAAAAATACCTTCACCTAGGCCTTATAATTGATCAGCCAAAACAAGGAGAAGGAAATTCAAATGATGGAAACACTGCAAAGAGATTCTTTTCCGATCCAGAAACTGCAGCATCTATCACAGGAGTACATTTTGAATTAATAAGACGATTCCAGATCATTTTACAAGTTATATCATGTAGCAGAAAGATAAATGCAAAAAAATTTGGCCAGTATGCAAATGAAACAGCAATTCTTTATAACAAAAAATACTCTTGGAGACATATGCCAACAACAGTTCATAAAATTTTATACCATGGGGAACAAATAGTTCAACACAATATGCTACCAATTGGAGATCTATCTGAAGAAGCGCAAGAAAAAAGGAACAAAGACTACAGATTCTTCCGCGAGCATAACACAAGAAAAATGTCCAGATGTTGTACTAATGAAGATCTTATTACTATTTTGTTGTGCACATCAGATCCATATATGTCTTGTATTCGACAAAAATGGAAATCAACCTCAATCGAATTAGAGGAAGAAGCTAAACAACTTCTGGAAAATGAAACCCAAAGCTATTTAGAAGAAATTTTTACTAATATTATTTAATTTAAAATTATTTTTAGATTATAATTTGTTTTTGATTTAAGTATATACAGTGCACTCGGGAAAACGTCAACGCTCGTTTACGTCAACATCCCAAAACGTCAACCCTTTCTTTTTTACATTGCCTACTCTAAAACGTCAACCCAACCACAAAGCTCTAAAACGTCAACTCTGAATAAAACAAAATTTTGAATTTAGCAGCAGTTAAAATACACACATTTGTACACATACACACTTATTTTATAAAATAATATCAGAAATTGGGGATTCCCCTTATAAGTAGAGTAGAAAAGAACTTGCAACTGTATGTACTATTGTCTTTTTATTTATGTTTAGTTGCTTTTTTGTTCTCGTAAGTATCACATTAACAAAATGAGCTCAAAACAACCGAAATTACTTAATCTACAAGACAAGGCAAATATTTTGGACTTATTAGAAAAGGGTACAAGTGCGGTAACTTTAACGAAGCAATATGGTGTAACAAAGTCAACCATTAGCAAGATAAGTTTTTTTAAAATTCATATGTGTGCATGTAAAATTAAAAATATGATCTCATTTAAAATGTATTCTTTTGGTTCTAATTGTCTTCTATGGTTCCAGCCAGGTTGAATGACATTTTTGTTTCCTTTTTGAATTTGTTTAAGTTTGGTTTTACTTTATAATCAATAAAAACCTTTAAAAGCACATTATCGATATATTTTTTGTTTAAAAATTTTACATTCGTAAACGTCAACAATTTGTTAAACGTCAACACCCGCGGTTTTAATTAGTTGACGTTTTCCCGAGTGCACTGTATTTGTATTAGGGTTTTTTGCCGGGATTTCCCGTCCCGGGAATTCCCGGGAATTTCAATTATTTTATTTCTTGTTTTCCCGGGATTTTTCTTGCGGGATCCCGGGAAATAAAAAATTCCTCATAATTTCAGAAAATAGCTATTTATACTTTGAAATTTAGGTTTCTATTCTCTAAAAACTAGCAGCTGTGGATGGATTGTGTATTAGATCAATTACAATAAGTGAGTACATGTATTTAAATCAATGTCTCCTGATGCAATAAATCTACTAAAAGCAGAATAGGCAGTGCAACAGTTGATAATTATTACATTTAGTGAAGTGAAGAGTTAATAAAGTACATTAATTCAAAATAAGATGCAGGCAGTAAAGTTTCAATGTCCATGAACAAGTCTTAAAAATAGGAGATACTTAAACATATCGCTCCTTTATTGCAACATAGTCATATCTACAAAAACAAACGATCTTGGCAAAATGCGATTAAAGTTTTAAAAATGTACCATGTAAAGATATATTTTGCTATAACTTCGGTTCAGTTTGAGATATAATACGAGAAGGTGTGAAAGAAAACTTTGCTAAAGTTACTTAAAATTTTGAGATATGACTATGATGCAATGAAGGAGCGATATGTTTATTAGGTGATAAACACAAATTTTCAATTTCAATTTGAGTTGGTTTATATACCCGTGAAGTGCGGGGAAACCGAAATAAAATAACATTTTGGAAACTCGTGTAAGATACTACAACATACAACTTGAAAAACACATTGTCCTAAAGATTACAAATGGACCTATTGAAATGAAAAGGTTTGTAAGAAACAGTCCGGTTGATGCTTTTTTTGCATAAACCTTGACATACATTTGACTGATGTAGACGTTGTTTATAAAAAAGAAAAAATTGCTTCTGATTGTGAATCCGAAGCATGCTACAACGGTGCACTTTTAAATACTTGTCCAACCTGTGTAAAAAATGAACGAAATTTTTCGGAAACATTATAATTAGTAATTAAAATCAGGAATATACTTTTTGACGACTTACTAAGCGCTTTGAGTGTGTCAGAAAGTTATTTCCTAAGCCGTTAAAAAATGTTATATATTTCTTTAAAATATTTTATCTATTTTATTAATTAACTTTTTGATCTCATATCTTGAGTACCTTAATTTTTATTTCGTTTTATTATTGTTTTATAAATTAATTTGTTATGTTTATGTTATCTTTTTATCTTGTATCCAGAGCATAATAATACTGAATAAAAGCATAATAATAGGGAATAAAGGCGTGAGGTGATAATAATTCAAGTTGCTATTTCAATCTTCAATTAATTTTTTAGTATTGATCCATTTCTTTAACTTTCTTTGTAAACAAGTTCCCTTACGTTTTTTTTATAAAAGTTTTTTCATTAATTAATAACAAAATTTACTTTGTATTATTTATATGGAGCGGGATCTCGGGAAATTTAAAAAAATTTCCCGCTTTCCCGGGAATCGAAAAAGTCCGGGAAAAAAAACTCTAATTTGTATTAATATATAAAAATAAAATACACATACATCTCAAACCAAAAATAAAAGTTGAATTACCTAAAATGTTATTCCTTTTCAGTTTTATCCTTATAACAACTCGTCTCGTCCCAAAAAAGCCAACATTTAGCCCCTGTGAATATTGGGACTAAAAAATTTACAGGGGCCAAATATCGGCATTTTCTGACAGGATCTAAGTTCGACAATAAAAAATAAGTATCAGTTGTAAAATACAAGAGAAATAATGATAAATTATAAAAAAATCATATATGAAATATTCAACTTTTACACCGAAACTCAACAAAAAAATGAAAATGCATTTTGAACTCCCCATAACTTTTGCTCTTATCAGTCGAATTTTAAGTTTTATAGCGCAAATGAAAGCCTAACATGGCACCTATCGAGCAAAAAAGATCGCATAAAAAAATACCGATCAAGTCAAAAGTTATGGAATTTTGACCGCCTTCTCGTAAAATTTCAAACTGTGCGCCGTCCTGTTGAAACCAAATGTTGCCAATATCCTCCTCTTCAATTTTTGTGAACAAAAATTCGTTCAACATGGCCCGATAACGATCGCCATTGACTGTAACGGCCACTCCTTGCTCATTTTCGAAGAAAACTGGCCCAATTATGTCTCTGGACCAAAATCCGCACCAAACAGTGACTCGTTTTGGGTGCATCGGCTTTTCAATGTATGCGTGCGGGTTTTCTGTGCCCCAAATGCGACAATTTTGCTTGTTTATGATGATTTTTTTTTGACAAAATCGGCATCTTCTGTAAGTCGATCGCAGGCCCACTTAGCGAAGCGAAAACACATTGGATGGTCAGTTGGCTTCAACTCCTGAACCAAATGGACTTTGTATGGCGTTATGCCAAGATCTTTATGCAAAATTCGTCTCAATGATGTCTCCGAAATGTTCAATTGTTTTGTGAACGACGGTGAATTGATGTTGATGGCGCTTCACGCACACTTTCTGCCACAGCAGCAATATTCTCGGGTGTACGCACTGTTTTTGGCTTTTCACGCTTTGGTTTATCGATGAGGATGCCAGTTTCTTTCACTTTTTTCAAAATATAACGAACATACGGAGCTGACGGTGCTTCTCTTGTTCCAAAATCTGTACGCAATTTTCGAGCACATTCTGTAACATTACCATGATTTTCAAAGTAATGTCGCAATATTTCCCAGCATTGTTCAAGCGTATACACAACCATATTCGTTCAGCGGAAGGATAAAACTAATTATCTGTCAAATCAGACATGAGCTAAGTGTTACCATTCACGAAATAAGCACTAGTTGAAAAAAAAACTTTAGATGGCGGACCCGTTAGTATGTAATAACTATTAAACGCTTTTTGTCTTATAAACCTCTTATAAAAGTTTGTATTCATAAACGTACAATAACAGCTTTTTTACTATTAACTGTTTTCAGCGATTTTCTGTTTAAGTATGGGAACTTTCTTTATATTTGGCTGCCATTTTATTGTTAGTGATGCACGAAACTTCTATTCGGTTTACATGATATTCTACATTTAAGTTTTTTTCGTAATCTTTTTTTAATTGTAGACCTTCAAAAAAATTCTTATCAAATAAAACTGCATATTATTTTAGTTTCTGAACAAAATGTTTCCGAAAGGTATCATAAAAACTTTTGTTTGAACCTTTTTTAAATAAACGATAAGAAAGTTATCGAATAAAAAGTTCGTATAATTTTTATTAACAGTATTATTATGATTTGTTTATTTAATTTATTTTTTTATAGTTTTGCACAATAACTTAAAAGATATTGTTATTCGTGCTTAATTCCCAGTTTTTATTCTTGATCAAAACACTTGAAATTTATTGTTGATGGGATAAGCTATTCCTATGCGCATTTAACTGGTTGCTTAGGCCAGATAATCAGGAAACTTCATCCATAAAGATTTTAGAAAAACTAAAGATATTAAACCAAATAAAACTGTTAAGCGTATAAGAATCATAAGCAATAGCTCTACTTGTAACAATATCAAAGTTTAAACAAAAACATCAACAATAAACAGTGAGTTTATCTCTTCTTACATTCCCCACTGCAATTGATTGGAATTCTTCCAACATTAATTGTAGTTGTAAGTAGGTTTAGAAAAAACAAAATGCAAAAAACAACTTGCAAAAGCATGCTGCCAGGTAGTTTTTTTAGGCCGTGCACTTGCCAGTTTATTACCAAAAGTAATTTTTGGGAATACAAAATTTTAATTTAAAAGATATTGTTATTCGTGCTTAATTCCCAGTTTTTATTCTTGATAAAAACACTTGAAATTTATTGTTGATGGGATAAGCTATTCCTATATGAACAATAATTTGTTGCTTTAAACAAAAAAAAAAACAACTAGTTGCAATAATTTAATAAATAATAAAAGAGAATATCTGCATTTGCTCCTGAACATATTCATTTAAATCATATAAATATTTTTTAAATAATTACCAATATAACTTTAAATTGGCTGTCTAAAATAAAAAAAAATAGTAAAATGTATTTAACATGTCCGTTGTAATAAATAAAACATTTTTGTCATTATTTTTCAACATATTTTACAAAAATAATATCATAAAATGCAAACACCTTTTAAAATGTCATTTTATTTTTGGTTTAATGTTATAAGGTACATATGTATTTTAAATTCATTTAAATAAATAAGTACTAAAGAAATCATGAAAATAGTCCCTCTTCTTGAACAACTTCAAAATTTTTTTGCTGGGAAGAAGTATTTTTTTAAATAAAATTAATAATTTTTACTTTTTTGCCCTTGTTATAAACAATTTGATTTAAAAAAAAATTGTAGATTTTTCTCTTACAGAAAATCATATTTTAGCCAAATGTTGATTTGTTTACCAAACTTTCTGGCAACGCTATATATTAATATAAAGTTGCAGCCAACTTCAGGTATAAAATACGAACGAAAAACAAAAGGAGTTTGCGAGTACAGCAAAGTATGTACTCCCCGCTATTCTCTTTTCTCCTCCTTTCTACAAACTCAATACTTTGCCAAGTAAACTTTGCCTGTCAGTATACTTTAAGAAATCACCATGCAAAGACACCAGAACAAAATTTACAAATCGTGGAAATGGGTTTCCAAAATTTACGCTCTGGTCACCAAACTTATGAGCACTTCAATTTTACGGTGCGCATAGTCGTCCATCTGAGTAAGAGAGGCAATACTATGCATCGATTCATAGCCACATTGACTCTTTTGAATACAATTCATCCAAATCGAGCCCGTATCGTAGGTACATAAGAAGCCATCACTGCTTTAGACGTGAGTGTGACAGATGACTCGAACTGATCGATCCGACGACGTCTCAGCAACTCGGTCTCTGCCCGTCCCCTTCTTGCAAATATTGTATTAAAGATCCCGGTCCACATTCCAATAAGAATTAAAGGCAGCTAAGCATCAATTGCGTCGCGTGTTCTGTGAATGGGTTGAGAATCAACTGGAAGTTGAACCAGTTTGTATCGTCAGCGATGAGGCTCGTTTCTTGCATAACGTAAACAGGCAGAATTGTCGTTTTTGGAAACAGAACAATCCTCATGAGACTCCATTACATTCCGAAGAAGTCACTGTTTGGTGCGGCTTACATGCCGAAGGCGTCATCGGGCAGATTGTTTTTAAATCCGAAACAGGTGCCAAAATTACTCCTCAAAATAATTCCTCGTGTTATTGCAAATCATTTGAAGGAGAAATGGTTCCAACATGGCATACAGCGACCAAATTATGTCTTCTACATTTTGTGGGGGTACGTTGGATCTCTGCTCATTATTGACGAAATAAGACCAGATATGCTCGAAAAAGTGGTGCAAATTTGGACCGAAAGACGCAGTTGCTAATTTAGCCAAACTGTTTTTATTTAAGGTAATCACAATTACAGGCAATTTTTGGTCGACACGAAAAATTTAAATCACGCGCACACCACTTATTTTTATACTTCTCTCTGTGTACTTTTCGATATAAAAATAACTGCTCAAGTTTTATTTATCGTTTTAGAATCGTGACACATTAATGATGAATTACGTAACCCAAGATCATGCTAATACCAAGAACTTTAGATGCTAAGATCCAAGTAAACTATTTTACATGTTTATGGTTTTTAATCCAAATTTTGATATTTTAATTAGGCTAAAATTCATCAAATTTAATTTTCATTAAATTATTTTTAGGAAGAAAGGAATTTTACAACATGAAATTAATTAAAATTTATTGATCATTTTTCATTCTTGACTGCCGCGGGAATCGAACCCAGGCTTTCACGGACAGGTTACCCTTACATGTTTCAATTGCAACCACTCAATCTCTTCAGAGGGTTTTGCCGTTTAACACTCACAGCCATTGACGAGTGCTGGCTAGAGCTGCAAAACTATCGATAGTATCGAAAAGTTAGTTAATGAAGGTGGTAAACAATGAAATAGTTTTTAAACTTCATTTACAGAAAACGTTTTACAGGTATAGAAGACCAGGATTTTCACTTTAAATTCCAGTGTCATCTATAGTTTTTAATATATATAAATTCAAATAGTTATAGAGACGGTTAGTTGGCAGCAGGGTTGTCAGTTTTTTTTTACAAAATATGTATGCACCTTAGATCTATAATATAAATATAATCATATAACATTTTTAAAGTTTCAAAAATGTTTATAAAACTTTTTCAAGGGAGCTGAATGAAGTCTTTTACATAATGATCCTATTATTTTTTTTAAGATTTTTTGTAAAGAAAAAAATGACAAGGTAAAAAATACATTTTGCGAGAAAATACCACAACTAAAAGTCCTGCCTGCTATTTTTATTTTTTTAACTTAACATTTTTTTGAACTGAATAAACAAGGTAACACTTTTTGAAATATTTTTTGTCTTTCTTTTTCTTCTTGACCTTTTAATAAAAATTAAATTTGATGAAATTTAGCGTAATTAAAATATCAAAATTTGGATTGCAAATATTTAATTTTAGGTGGTTTCTTTATATTTAACAGATTAAATTTTTAAGAAAATATTCTATTTAATTTTTATGTTGGTTGATGCCGTTTGCGTTCCAAAAACAAATTTTTAAACAGTTCATGGCTTGTTAATTAGATCTTGGAATAACATCGATTGCATTCCAAGAATTTGCTGTTCGTAAAATTATTTACTGTTTGCACTAATGTTTCCATGGATTTTTCTAGACGACTTAAATTAGAAACTGGGGTTTCATCATTAATTGGCGAAGCACCTTGCAGTGGCACATGGTTTGATTTTAGGACGTTAGCGTATGAGGTTCTGTTATTACTAGGCTGCGAAGCCTGAATGTCATTAGTGTTTGACTGATTTGTTTCCTGCATAAGAGGGAGATTAGTTTTCGGTCCAACCGACTGATTGACGATAGTGTATATAGGGCATCCTCTATAATTGGCAGTGTGATTGCCGCCACAGTTGCAACATTTTTTTTACTTTGGGGTCGTTTTAAGACTAATCACAAAGGACTGTACCGTGTAATTCACCACATACGCCGCAAACAGGGGGTAAATAGCAGTATGCCTTAGTGTGACCAAACTCTTGGCAGTTTAAACATTGAACGGGTCCATTTCTTTTGTGCGGCTCATCTATAGTGATTCTTTTGTACAAAATATATTTTAAATTGTACATGGGATGCGTTTCGTTTTTTTAAAGCTTAACGTCGCCGGGTTCTAACCACTCGAAATAGTGGTTAAGGGTTTTTGTCCCCTATTTTAATTATTTGTTACGTTTTTTATCTTGAAACCTTTCTCTTCCAAAAATGTTTTTATTTCGTATGGGTCCACGCATGAGTCAATGTCCTTTATCACTACCTGAAGACCTTTACTGCTCTTCAGTTGGTATGTTTAGAATTTTTTACAAAGGCTTCAAATCTTGTTATTACTTTGCGAAAATCATCCTCTTGATTGACCTGTATTTTTGTCTCGTTAATACTACCTAGCTTTATTGCGGCTACATAAAAGGAATTTTCACCTATCAACAAAATCAAACTCTTTATTAACTCATTTGAGTTTTGGCATAGACGATTTGGTGACGTTTCATTATGGTTTATTGTTTTTGCATTACTCGCACTCATGAGATTTTTGTTACTTTACTGTTTGTTTAATTGTGCCCTTTTTTTTATTTGTTGTTTAAAAACACTGAGAACAAAAAAAAAAGAATAATTAAAAACAAGAAATGTTTTTGATTCAAATGTATGTATGTATATGTTTGTGTGTGCATACATATATTTTTTTATTGTAATTTTTAATAATTTTATTATTCACGTTTATGTCAACTAATTAAAAAATTATTTTTAAGCACATGATAAATATGTCAAAAACAATTGCACGAAGAAACAAAACCTACAAAAAATCAGCTGACGTTCCGCCACAGAGCACCACAGAGATAAAAATAGTTACGTGTAAAAAAGTTCAAAATCAGTTGCGAAGGCAGCTTTCGAAGAAAAATGTAGAAAGCGGGAATTTTTCTTATTGCGCATGTCTCTGGCGGGAATCGAACACGCAACTCCCGCACTGATAGACTAGCTCACTACTAACTAGCCTACCGGGGCTCCGCATCTAGTGAAGTGGCAATGTGTTAAAACAGGCCGCTACAATCAACACAAATTGCCTGATCAAAACAAAAATATCTCAACAACGTGTTATTTTGTGCAAAAAGTTTATTTATTAATATTATTTTGGGTTGTAATGTTATTTACTTACTTATGTAAATATTATTTACTTATGGTGTGGTTAACTAAAAAGTTAATTTTTACAACAGTGCGCATGTCCTGTAACTCCCGTGCCGAGAAACTTTTCGATTGAAATGTGAGAAATAAAACAAAAATTCCATAAATTGAAAACAAACAACTGTTCTTCTCACTTAACTGCGTAACATTTTTAGCGAGTAAAAGCTGCTGTCATGTAAGGAAATTACTCGCCAATTTACAGAAAAAGTGTGTATAAAATTTTTGTTAGAAAGTTCCAGCTTCGAACTGTCAAAAAACCTCAGGAATAAAAACTGGGTGAGAAAAAATTTCAACACTAAGAGATTTTTAAAATGCAATAAAAAATTAGACAGAAGAGGTTAGTATTTTGTTCTTGTCTACATAATTATAATATATAGTATTTCTGTTAAATGTATAATTTTTTTAAAGTTTTAAATCGAATTAACAAACCAAATGCTTGTGTCCGTTGGAATTAAAAAAACAACAGTTATGTTTAGTAAGTAATTTAGCTTATATTTTTGTTACAATTGTTCGACACAATTTAATAACTCACAAAAGAAAAAACAACAAAGGTATGTAAACTCAAAGATTTATATTTATCTATCGGGTTTGTTCTAGAAATCGAAATGAAGTCAAATTGAAATCTATTACTATTTACAAAATGACCGTAGTCTTACGTGGTTTTAAGTGTTGTTCTTGCAAACATAAAATATACTTAAAGAATGAAGTAGATAAAATGGAATATTTTTATGAACTTTCATTAAAGGGCCGTTTTCAAAATTTGCGCGATTTTAAATCCACTTCATTTTGATTTCTAAAACACGCCAGTATTTGAATGTAGGGTAAAAAATATTGTATGAAGGATAAAAATGATAATGTTAAATGTAACAGGTGTCCAAAAACTTATTAACGTAAATGTTTTCAACATCTTCACTAATTTACCACACTGATAAACTACTGAATCAAGTGAGCCCCGAAAATAAAATAGGCTACTTATTTTTTCAATAGGGGCAGGGGAAGTGGTAAGCTCCATAGGATGCCAATATTTACTATCGCATATCTTAAGAACTGTTATAAAACTTGGTAACAGTCACTCTTATGGTAAACTACACCCTTAGAAATAAAAAAGAGGGTCGACTCAGGAGGAGCAATACCATCCATGGGATACACATGTTAAATATCGCTTAACTGAAGAACTATTACAGCGAGGTGGTAGGCGCAGGAGAAGCAATACCCACCATATGAGGAATATATTAAATATCGAGTACCTTAAGTACTATTGTAGCGAGAGCCTTTAAACGTGTTTAAGACCACTATTATGGTAAAGTATAAAATTCAAAATAAAAATGGGCGGGGTAGACGGAGGAGGAGCTGTACCTCCCATAAAACAAAAATATTAAATACCGCATATCTGAAGACAAAAGTCTCCAAGCTTTGTAGGAACCACTCTGATGGTAAACTACACCATTATAAAAATAGAGGTGGAAGGTGCATGGGGAGCACTTAATTTTTACAGAAGCATCCTGTGAGCCAAAAAAAAATAAAATAAACTACGTACTATGTCGATAGGGGTAGGGGAGCAGTACCCCCGTAGACGCAAATATTGAATTAAATGTATGACTTAGTCTAGTGACTGATTCATCATTGCGCATCGCAAACGGCTGAAGTTAGAGACATGAAATTTGAACAGTGAAAAAGTCCTCCAACGGATAGATTCTCGGAAAATAGAAATGGAAATTTAAATATATAGAGGATAAACTGGATTTAATAACTTCACATAGGCTATAAATATTTGTAAAATCCCAAGTGGGCGTGGCACAATATGAAAAATTCCATATCTGGGGAACAGTCACAGAAAAGTTTTCAAATTTAAAACAAATAAAAAGTGGACTGGATAGGAGAAGTGGGATGGCTCCTCCATTACAAAGAAAGTGTAAAAACAGAGATCCGGAGAACGGTTACAACAAAAACTTAAGATTTTGTACATATATTGTGCTTGGTTATCAAAACATAACATTTATCAAAAAGTGAGCTTGATTGGAGAAGGGAGCGGTGTACCTCCTAAACAATGACAAATTAGATTTCTTTATATAAAAGTTTTTAAATTTGTAACAAATAGCTTAGTTTTTTTTAAAAAATATAAGCACAATATAGGTTTCTGTATATCAGTAGAACGGCAACAGTAAAGGTATCTAAATTTGGTACTATTCGACTAATTTTATTCCAATTGGGGAATGCTAGTATATATAAATTTTCATATTAATCGCTTTTTAAAGCTTTATAAATTGTAATTTGGCTTAGAAAACACATCCGATTAATATGAAAATTTATATAATAAATGTTACTCACCATGAAAAATAAATCACAGATTCTATTTGTTAAAATAATTAAGTTAAATACATAGAATTTACAATAAGCACTATATCCATGGTATCTACTAGTTGTATAAATTTTGTGTTCAATTTCCTTCATTGCTAGCCAATGGATAGCTAAAGTAAGCCTCGTAACAGAAATATACAAACAAAAATTTTGAAAGTGCATAGAAAATATTCCTGGTTAGTATTTTAGGAATAAGGCGTTAATATAATAAATGTTACTCACCATGAGAAACAAAATTCCCAGATTCTATTTGTTAAAATAATTAAGTAAAATACATACAATTTGCAATAGGCACTATCCAGTTGTAAGATACAAATAATGCTGACGAAGAAAATATTCCTGGTAAGTATTTTAGGAATAAGGCTGTTAAAGTATGAAAGCTTTATAAATTGTAATTTTACTTATAATACACATTCGATTAATATGAAAATGTATATAATAAATGTTACTCACTGTTTAAAATCAAAATTTTAAACACCAAATTTCCTTTTATATTTCCTTGTCTGGAAGCTGGCCAAGGGTGAGCATCATCAATAAAACCTGAATTTTGTACTTATACTGAATCTAACCTGAACTCTTTTATTTTTTCTAACCCCAAAAACTTAACCAAACTCTAATTCCGCGTATAACAAGAAAACGGGAACAACCTAACTAGTTGGCTTATACTTTTATAGACATAGCTAACTCTACGTCCACTAAACTCTAATAAGCCAACTATCTTACCTCCATAATTCCCCACTAACTTGTTCACTCTCCATGAGAAATAAATTCCCAGATTCTATTTGTTTAAATAATAAAGTTCTTATACGCTTAGCAGTTTTATTTGCTTTCATATTTTTAGTTTTTCTAAAATCTTTATGGATGAAGTTTCCTGATGATCTGGCCTAAGCAACCAGTGAAATGCGCCTAGGAATAGCTTATCCCATCAACAATAAATTTCAAGTGTTTTTATCAATAATAAAAACTGGGAATTAAGCACGAATAACAAAATCTTTTAAATTAAAATTTTTTAATCTAAAAAATTACTTTTGATAAGTTGAATACATTAAATTTACAATAAGCACTATCCAGTTATATGATACAAAGAATGCTGACGAAGGCCGTAGCGGGCCAGAAAATGCATTACATTCTGCTGGTATCTAATAGTTCTGTACAATTTTTACTAGCCAAAGGATAGCTAAACTAAGCCTCGTAACAGAAATATACAAACAAAATTTCTAATAGTGCATAGAAAATATTCCTGGTAGTCCTGGTAAGTATTTTAGGAATAAGACTATTAAAGTATAAAAGCTTTATAAATTGTGATATGACTTAGAATACACATTCGATTAACATAAAAATTAATATAATAAATGTCATGAAAATCACCATGAAAATTTAATTCCCAGATTCTATTAATTTTACTTATTTAAAAGTAAATGTTAATTTTTATATATGTTATTTTTATACCCTTCACCACAGGTGGAAAAGGGTATATATAAGTTTGTCATTCCGTTTGTAATTTCTACAATATTGATCTTAGGCCCTGTAAAGTATATATATTTTGGGTCCTTATGAGGAGAGAAGTTGATTTAACGATATCCGTCCGTCTGTCCGTCTTACGTTTGATATGTGTTTTCCGGAGACTCCAGACATGATAGCGGCTAGGTTGTTTTAGACTTATGTCACATATAGTCCACCATTTCTTGCTATTAAAATTCAGCCAGATCGGTCCACAAATGGCTGAGATATGACCAAAATACCACGACTGCCTCTGATTTTGCCCATTAATCCCTTGTTGTTGTTGTATTTTTTTATTTCTGTATATCTTGAGAACGGCAAGAGCCAAAGTTTCCAAATTAGGTACACACAGTAACGTTATCAATACACAGCATCCCACAAAATGTGGGCGGGATTAAACAAGTGGGCGTGGTACCTCCCATACAAAAAATATCAAAAATTGTATAAAAACCTGATTTTTTGGACTGTCATATGACCTATGGTTATGTTTTATATATCAAAAAATCGGAAATTTTTAATAGAAAATATTTTCTGAAAAACTCGGGAAAATCGGTTCAGATACGAAAAAGTTATGACCAAAATATTAATTTTTTTTGAAAAATACCCATTTTCGGGAACCATAGATCTTCCCGAGTCCAAGTTTTATAACCTGGCAAATTTCTTCTTTAACATGTCGGTATATAAATCTGTCAAATCGGTTAAGAAGTAGCAGAGTTATGACCAAAATACTGAGATCCCAAAAATTACTCTTTTTTTTTATAATTAAGTTTGTTTTTTATACCCTTCACCGAAGGTTCAATACCCTATAAAGTTCTGGGTATTCTGGGTCCTTATGAAAAGCGAAGTTCCAGTGGTCCGTTTCTACACCCACCCTCCCCCCTTTTTGCATTTGTTTATATATACTAGCATAATGGTCAATATGATTTTCGTTATCAGCCTTCCTTATTATTTCATCTATTTAAGGAAATAATTTTAACAAATAGAAACTAGGAATTTTTGTTTCGTTTTGCTTCTTAAAAACTCGCCAAAAAAGATAAGTCTACGGTATGACAACAGTGCCTATACAAAAAGAAACCAAACAAACACACATACATGGTACAAACAATTTTGGTGATTATAGGCCACCTATTATGGTTCACAACTCAAATATGTAGTTGATTTATAATTTTGGTATTATGGTTTAAAACTTTGCTTTATTGTGGTGAACTAAAACATCAAAAATAATTACAACTCAACTGTGTTGAGTTGTGAACTGTAAACTGATCATATTTACTTTTAATGATATTCATAAAACGTTCCGTCATGGTCCAGTTGTCTAGGGGGTTTGCTTAGGTTAGAAACTGTGAGTCCCTGGTTCGAATCTTGTTTTTTTCAAAAAGAAATTATTTTTTTAATTTTTTTAATAAACGATTTAAAAAAATATTTACCAGTTTTAACTTTTTAAATTTAATTTATAATGAAGTTTTATGTATTGTATATATGTATGTTTATGTAGAAATTATTTAGGTTTTGTCTAGTTGCTCTGTATTCTGCTCGCACAATGGTGAAGGGTATATAAGATTCGGCACAGCCGAATATAGCACTCTTACTTGTTTTTAATTAACTTTTAAATATGTGAATATAAATTTGTCTGTAAATATGTAAAAAATCTTGAAGTCAAAAAAATTTGTTTACTATTTTTTCTTTATGTCCTCTATTTTTATTTTCAATATCTGTAGTGCGATTCACTATGCTTTTAAAACCACAATTGTTTCGTTTAAAAATGTTAACTACAAAATCCAAAACCATTTTGCTATTCACTAGCACTGCTGGTGTTTGAAGACAGCTGTTTCAGTCAGCTGTTATTTTTAACAAAACAAATTGTGGTTTATTAACACCACCATTTTTTGTGTGGTTTAATCCGCATAGAAAAGTGTTTATTTATCGTTGTACCTACATATATAGTCGATTAATAATTTAGTATTTAGCCTTCAATTTATCCACTTCTTGTCACACTCCAATTTTCCGTGGAGCTTCTTATTTATTTATCCTAAAGCCAACCATTTGACTGAAATCAAATTAAAAAAATTAATTTTATTAAAAATAAAAATTAGTAATGTTTTACGCACTTTGCACAATACTATTTAAAATCTATAAATTAAAAGGTTTTTGTTTTGTTTTTTTTCCTTTGTTATTTTATCCTTTTTTGATGTTTTGCTTGGCAGAGTTGCCATGATATATAAATTTGAATGGAGAGAAATATAAAACTGTTTACCATGGTTATAAATAGGTTAATGAATCACATAGTGGTTAGTGCAAACATCAAAATGTGTGGTTAAAGTTAACACTGTTCCAAGGCGAATTCAACTACAGGTGGTGTCGGAACTACAACAATCCAAAAACAACAGAAACAATATAGGGTTTTTTGCATTGCATTGTTAGTGCCATTAGCTCGAAATGTCAACCATTATTAGCAAAACACTAACAAATCAAAACAAATAAGCCCGAACTGTCAAAATCAGATGCCGTTTCGACACCACCTGTAGTTAATTCGCCTTGCACTGTTCAAAGTGTTAAAAGTTAGTGAATCGCACTACTGGTCGCCTTAAATGTTATGACATTTATATCGGAACGAAGTAATATATTTTTCAAATTTTTTTCTCACTTTGCGAGAAACTAAATATTCCATTAGTTTCACATCTTTTCGATGCGAGAAGTTATCACCAAAGTTACAGAACATGGGTACAGTTTTTCAAATTAGTCTCAACTAAATAAATTTGTGTTCATTCCCAGCAAACAATATGAGTCCTAAAAGAGTCTTTAAGGACTCCTTTTTATGAGCAAAACGCTCAGAAAAAAGCTCCTAAAACCCTCAGATATGAGCGTGTTTTCCTATGAAACCGTCAAAAAATTTTGTACTGAATATGATTGTTTTAGGACTCCTAAATTTAACGATTTGTATGGAAAATTGTGAGCCTTATTGCTCACAAATCAACCATAAAAACCTCTTAAAAGAGTCATAAAAGAGGGATTTCGGAGCCAAAAAAGAGTGATATAGGAGTGTTTCTTTTTCTTGAAATTAGGGTATTCATTTTATTTGTAAATTTATGCTTGTTAGCTTTTAAGGGAAAAGTTTTATTAATATATGTTTTGTGCATGGAAATAATCATTTTAAACAAATTTCAACGGACAAAACAACCTAATTTTCTTTTTACAAAGGCTGCAAAGGCTTTTTGCACAATTTCTCAAAGAAATTTATCAAAACCACAACCGAACAGCGCAAAATGATCATAATAATGACAGACAAACGCAAAATACTGAAATTATCAAGAAAAAGAAAACAAACTACCGTTGACCCTCAGAAAACGCTCATAAATAAGAGTTTTCTAGGAGTGTGCTCCTAAATTGCTCATTAAAATGAATCTTTTCGGAGTCCCGAATTCTACAGGCTCCGAAATCAATCAGAATTGCTCATAAATTAGGAGCGCTCCGAAAATTGTTTGGTGGGTTGTTTTGCCGCACAAAGGTGGTGCAAAGAGAAACGCAAAAAGAGCAGCATTCTGAAAAAGAGAAATAAAAAACGCAATATTTCCGTCTCGTGTCTGCTCTGTGGTTTCGCGCAGTTATCGTCTAGACTGGCTGTAATATTTTAAAATTCTGCTTTAAAATTATATCCAGATTATGAAAGTCTAGTATTGCAATTTTTCTATATTTGTCTTATCTTTCCTCTTCTCCTTTTTATTTTTTATACATAAATCAGTGTTGCCAGGGATAGAATAAAACGGTAACGATTTTCTTTCAAAAAGTTACGTTTTTCGTCAAAAGTTACATTTTGAAATATGCCTTGTATAAATAGTAAATTGTGATTCCTTATGTATTTAAGCCGCTTGTCAACAAAGTTGGTTATATAACAAAATCTTTTTAATAAATCATTTAATTTTTTTTGATTAAAAGATTGGCCTTTGATAGGAATTATGATTCAATGATTTAAGAAATTTGAGCATTTTATGTTTTTAAACTTCAATATAAACTGACTGACAATTTTTTCTTAATAATTATATAAATTTCATCCGGAACTTGTTTTATATCTAAAAGCGACGTTTCACTCAAGATTCCTTAATAATTTTTTTTCTATAGGTACCAAGTAATTGAGCATTAAAATTCAAAACTACTTTCGGAGATTGGCTGTTTTCATCTTTATGAATAAGTCAAGTACTTTTGCAAAATATATCTTCGTTCTGTGCATTTATAAAAAGTTACGAAAATTTGGACACATGTAAATAAATTATACTGCAAAAGTTACGTAAATTTATCAAATGTAACCAAACATCACTAATAAAAATACGAATACACCTACAAAAAAAGTGTGCATAATGTTATACAAAAAAATTAAAAAAATATTTGTTCAGTTTACTTTAATACTATCGACTATAAGACTATATTGCCTAAGGTTGTACCTAAACATTTTCGTACTGTTCTTCTGTCAAGTATAGTGCGCTCGGAGATAAATATGGACATCCATTGCTTTCTTACTTTAGCAATCTGTAAACTTTGCTTTTTTTGTAAACAATTCAACAAGGAATATTAATAATGTAATGCAAGGCGAATTCATCCTATGAAAACTCCTTTTTATACTGCATGTACAATTTTGATTTAAATGTGTAATTTGGGACAGTTATTTTTATTTTCAAATATTCGGTACACTCGTTATAATTTGTTTATACATAGGTTAAAAACTTTTGTGACATGTCCAAATTTGAATTTTTTTAAGTTTTTCTTAATATAATAGTTTTTAATGAAATATTAATAAAGTCCCTCATTGCGCTTTGAAATAAATTTGCTTTCGTGTTAAAAAAAATACCTGTAATAGAACGTTAATTAATACTCCATGATGGTTCTTATGGCCGTCCGAAAATTGTGTTACTTCAACACCATGATATGAATCCCGAAAATCTGATTGCATTAGCATACGATCTAGAGCATTATTTACCAGTTGTGATAATTGTTTATAATAATATGTTTTATTATCCTTCAGCTCATTAACATATTGCAATGGATAACTTCCAACGCGCACGACATGCATAAGTAGGTCATGGGTGTAGGTGGCTGAAAAAAAAGATTAGACAACTTTTATTTGTAAAGATTAAGTTATTCGTGCCTAATTCCCAATTTTTATTCTTGATAAAAACACTAAAATTTATTGTTGATGGGATAAGCTATTCCTATGCGCATTTCACTGGTTGCTTAGACCAGATCATCAGGAAACTTCATCCATAAAGATTTAAGAAAAACTAAAGATATTAAACCAAATAAAACTGTTAAGCGTATAAGAATCATAAGCAACAGTTCTACTTGTAACAATATAAATTTCAGTGTTTTTATCAAGAATAAAAATTGGGAATTAAGCACGAATAGCATAACCTTTTAAATTTGTAAAAAAATATAGTATAGTTTCAAATTATACAGTATATATATATATATATATATATATATATATACACATAGATATATATATTAAAAGAAAATAAATGGTATATATCGAATTAATATGTAAAATCCTGAAAATTAAATAAGACCCGCTGTCCTTCCCTAAGGCTGTAATTGTCCCTCTAACGGACAGATTAGCTTATATGAATTAAATTCTTTAATATCAAATATAGCGGCAAAAATCTTTGCACACAAGGACCGGAAATAATATAGGCAACGCTAACTCCTGGTGCAAGACCAAATATTGTTAGGGATCAACTAAAAGATGATCAGTACTGAAATTATCTAGGAGATAAGGATAAGATTCCCGACATTGTGAAGTGCCTACGCGAATTTTCATGAGGCCAAGGTTAATTAAATTCATGGAGGAAAAGTGTGGAACGTTTCCTACAAATCTTTGAAAACACAAAAGGGACACCCAGATATTATGGCAAATTAAATACCGTTAGAAACAAAATAATTGGCTGAAAGTGCTTGTCGTTACATTATGCTGATAAGAGAGACCTAGCGACTCTCGATGACCTCTCTTATACAAGGAAAGTCCTCGGTTCAATAATTTAACCAACGAGTCTACAGACATTTGTCCTTAATATTGAACAAATAAGGAAGTCTAGATACGTCAAATGAATCCTTGAGCTTACTAACTGAAACTTATGGAGACAAGGCTCTCGATACTTTTATCCGTTAGCTCAATGGCGATGTCCCGAAGGTCCTCGGTATTAGAGAGCCAACGGATCTCCCACAAGCACTACATCTATGTTTAAAGCTTGAAAACCAAATATATTGAGGAAATTATGCCCACGGTAATAACCCCAGTGGAAGTAAAAGGAACTTCCAAGCTCAATCACAACGCGACTACCATATTTTCCAGCAATTATCGAGCAATCCGCAACTAACTCCTCGTTCACGTCCGAAGACATTCTATCCGCAGCTTATGGACGCATAATCCACAAATAACTCGCGAAACATTCCCATTTAATAGCTCTCAACGGAGATATATCTCAGATAGAAACAATGACTACCTGCCACAACCACATACTACACCACAAGCTCCCAAGCCACAACCTACTCCAGTGCCAATGGAAATAGATGAAAGTTTGCGCACCAGAAGAATTGACTACATGAACAGACCCAGACCAAATTATAACAGAGATATACCGCCACCATCAATTAACCAGCCCCAACGGAAGATTGCACGTAATTTTCATATAGATTCCGAATATCAGAAATACGAAACAAACATTGAAAATTCATACGAACAAGAAGAACAGACGTTGAATGCCCAACCAAATTTTTTATCATTTTGCGAAGCACTAAAGGTTCATTTAAAGAAATAAACGCACAATTATGCGCTACGCAATAAGACATACAGAAATGCAGTAAAGTAAGTGAAAGAAATCTCAACAACTTTCATAAAAAAATAACATTTCAAGTGCCACGGCATTCCCTCACTGCGAAGCAGGTTTGTAAGGGAGAAAACTAAAAAACAAGTAAGAGTGCTATATTCGGCTGTGCCGAATCTTATATACCCTTCATCATTGTGCGACTAGAATACAGAGCAACTAGACAAAACCTAAATAATTTCTACATAAACATACATATATACAATACATAAAACTTCATTATAAATTAAATTTAAAAAGTTAAAACTGGTAAATATTTTTTTAAATCGTTTCAGAACAATTAAAAAAATTAAAAAAATAATTTCTTTTTGAAAAAAACAAGAAATGAACCAGAGACTCACAGTTTCTAACCTAAGCAAACCCCCTAGACAACTGGACCATGACGGAACGTTTTATGAATATCATTAAAAGTAAATATGATCAGTTTACAGTTCACAACTCAACACAGTTGAGTTGTAATTATTTTTGATGTTTTAGTTCACCACAATAAAGCAAAGTTTTAAACCATAATACCAAAGTTATAAATCCACTACATATTTGAGTTGTGAACCATAATAGGTGGCCTATAATCACCAAAATAGTTTGTACCATGTATGTGTGTTTGTTTGGTTTCTTTTTGTATAGGCACTGTTGTCATACCGTAGACTTATCTTTTTTGGCGAGTTTTTAAGAAGCAAAACGAAACAAAAATTCCTAGTTTCTATTTGTTAAAATTATTTCCTTAAATAGATGAAATAATAAGGAAGGCTGATAACGAAAATCATATTGACCATTATGCTAGTATATATAAACAAATGCAAAAAGGGGGGAGGGTGGGTGTAGAAACGGACCACTGGAACTTCGCTTTTCATAAGGACCCAGAATACCCAGAACTTTATAGGGTATTGAACCTTCGGTGAAGGGTATAAAAAACAAACTTAATTATAAAAAAAGAGTAATTTTTGGGATCTCAGTATTTTGGTCATAACTCTGCTACTTCTTAACCGATTTGACAGATTTATATACCGACATGTTAAAGAAGAAATTTGCCAGGTTATAAAACTTGGACTCGGGAAGATCTATGGTTCCCGAAAATGGGTATTTTTCAAAAAAAATTAATATTTTGGTCATAACTTTTTCGTATCTGAACCGATTTTCCCGAGTTTTTCAGAAAATATTTTCTATTAAAAATTTCCGATCTTTTGATATATAAAACATAACCATAGGTCATATGACAGTCCAAAAAATCAGGTTTTTATAAAATTTTTGATATTTTTTGTATGGGAGGTACCACGCCCACTTGTTTAATCCCGCCCACATTTTGTGGGATGCTGTGTATTGATAACGTTACTATGTGTACCTAATTTGGAAACTTTGGCTCTTGCCGTTCTCAAGATATACAGAAATAAAAAAATACAACAACAACAAGGGATTTATGGGCAAAATCAGAGGCAGTCGTGGTATTTTGGTCATATCTCAGCCATTTGTGGACCGATCTGGCTGAATTTTATGGCATGTTTATACAAGCCATGTAGAAATTCAGACAAACGAGTGGTACCCAGACGAGTACGTGAGAAAATGAGTTTTTTTTTGGTACTCGTCTATCTTACGTTCTCTAACGTTGTGGTTTTGGTATTGTCAAATGTTATTGTTGCCATTATATTTTATTTTTAAATTTGGTTAACGTTTTTCATATAAAATCATGCTTTTTGAACAAAAAAATGGTAACCCTTGAATAAACATAAAAACAGGTGTTTTTGTTTACAAAAAAATATTGTGTTGGGAAAATATAATAAAAATACATTTATTAGTGCAAAAACTAAATTTCATTAGTTTTCTTTTTAATTTAACAATAATGTTTCCATCAGTGGCAAATTATTTTAGTGATTCTAGTGAGAGTGGTGTTGGCGATACACGTATATGTCGCAGAAACGTTCGTGATGCATTAAATGTATTAGATTTGCCAGAGGAGCGGTATGTACATACATTGTACATAAAAAATTTAAAGATAACTTTTCAAAATTTGTTAACTTTATAGTTTTGTCAACGCGTTTCGCGTCAGCAGAGAAATTTTTTCAATGTTGCTTGAAGAAATAGTGCCTAAGCTAAATGTTGTGTACCGAAATACACATATTCCGGCGCCCACAAAACTAGCGACTCTATTGTCGTTTTTGGCAACTGGTGCTTACCAGGCATCGATTGGAAATGAGGTAGTCTCCTCCATGAGTAAGTCCATGGTATGCAAAATAATAAGTGACCTACTTAACATATTTGAGACATACATAGGTCCAAAATGGATAAACCTGGAAAAAAGTATGGAAGAGGAAAACAAAACAAAAGAAGCCTTTTTCAGAACTGGTGGTATACCTGGCGTTGTAGGTTGTGTAGATGGCACACATGTGAAAATAAAGGCGCCAGGAAGTGAAATAAATCATTTATATTATAACCGTAAAGGTTATTATAGTATTAATGTCATGCTGGTAAGTAAATACAATATATAAGCATATGTGTATGTACATACATACGTCTAATGTTTGCATTTCGTTGGTTTTATCAGATTTGCGATCAAAATATGACTATAACGTATGTGGATGGAAGACACCCCGGTGCAAATCATGATGCCTTTATTTGGGATCAGAGTGGTGCTGACCATTTCTTTAAAACCAATTATTTAAATGGAAAAAGGAACACTTGGCTCCTTGGTAAGTTTTTAAAGTATCACCACTACACTAAATATAAATTTGCAGTTAATACCCTCTTTATGATAAGCTATTTTAAAAAATTTATTATATTGTGGTGCATACATGCGGGATATGCTATTTTAAGTTCAGAGTTTTATATGAAATTCCCTGTTAAATGTTTATTTTACTAAAGTACATATCGTTACCTAAAACGCAAAAAGCCCTATCTAACATTGTGAAAATTTTACAGGAGAAGCAAATTACTACTAAAAATGTTAATCGATAAATTGCCTTAAACTGTTTATAATTTATTTTTCTTCTTTTTTTCTTGTAAAACCTAACAGTTGTTTGGACAATTGACAATGTTGCATATTATGCAAACTGTTAGTAAGGTCTTTTAGCGCGTATCATATAATCTTTTGTAGATAGGGCCGTTTGTTTTTTGTTAAAAAAATCGCTCATTTTGGTTGAAAGAATCCAAAATTTACTGTGGACTTTAGTTTTGATGCAATTCATCAGATTTGTTAAAAAAGTCGATTTTTAATTTTTTGTTACTTAGGGCCTTTTGCGTTTTAGGAAACGATATACATATATCGTTATCAAAAACGCAAAAGGCTCTTTCTAACATTTTTAAAATTTTAGAGGAGTAGCAAAAAACTATGATACTAATGATAAATTAATAAATCGTCTTAAATTGTTTATAATTTATTTTTCTTCTTTTTTCTATAATATGCACTCTGTTACTTAGGTCTTCCAGCGTTTATCATAGAATATTTTGTAGATAGGGCCGTTTGGTTTTTGTTTATAAAATCGATAAATTTGGTCGAAAGATTCCAACATTGGGCATTTTTGTTGATGCAATACATCAGCATCGATGAAAAAGTCGATTTTTAATTTTTGGTCTTTTGCCTTTTTCGTTTTAGGTAGCGATATATAAAATTGTAAAAATATGTGACAACCACTAAATTTTATTATGTGTTTCTTAATATTTATGTAGGAGATTCCGGTTATAAATTGCAGCCGTATTTAATGACTCCATACAGAAGTCCAACGGAAAATCTTGAAAAGAAGTTTAATGAAAAACATTGCAAGACCAGAAACATAATTGAAAGGTGCAACGGTGTTTTAAAAAACCGATTTAGGTGCATAATTGGTTCCAGAGGCTTACATTATAGCCCCAAAAAGGCCACACAAATTATTAATGTTTGCTGCGTTCTGCATAATATATGCATTTTTTATAAAAATAGTTGGGAGCCGAGTATAAACGACGAGTCTTCAAATAACGACGAAAACGCAGGTGAAACTAACAGTGATTTGAACTCTGAAGAAGTAACCATAGCCAGAGCCATCAGGGATGAAATTGCCCGAAATTTAACGTAAATCCAAAAAAAAACAACTGTATTGTTTTATTTTTAAAACTTTTATTTAAAAAAAAAAAAACAAAAAACTAACATCCATTTATTTAAAAAAAAAAACTAACATCCATATATGTACATATTGTTGTATTAAATAAAAAAAACCATTACAAAGAAAATTAACAGAAATCAGTTGCTACTTTATTATGCAGTTTAATCCTCATCTTTTAGATGCTTGACTATATCCACCAGGGCTTGGGCCATTACCTTAACCGAATCTGCTATTTCTTTTAAAGCAATAGCTTGGGCTTCGGCTTGAATTTTTGAGGCTTCAGCCTGTATTTTTGCCACTTTAGTGCTTTCTATAAATGCTTCAAGCTGTTTCTTCATTATGTCCGCTGTGGTTTGTTGTATATTCGTTTGGCGGCATAATAGTTTTTGTTGGTCTAACTCTGTTTCTCCGTGTTTTCTTTTTCTATTTTGATGAAATGGTCTTGTGTTTTCTTCTTGGACTTTTTTCTTTGCTTGTGTTTGTTTTGGCGTTGATGTCGTTGCTTGTTTACATGGCAGTTTAGATGCTTCGTTTAAGTGCGCTATTGTTTTAGGTGGCGAGTTGTCTAGTGTTATTATATCAGAAATATTTGACGTAAAAATATCTGGCAAAAGTTCGCATTGAACCACTTGTACTGGTGTTTGCTTCGAAGTTGTTGGAGTTACAACAGCGACTTGAATATGACTACGAGGTGGGGTGAGTTGATAATTTTTTTGGACATGTGATATACCTAAAATATTGCAATTGGGTTCTACGGATGGGAACAAAGGATTTTGGGCAGTTGGTACACCTAAAATTTTGCCACTGGGTGCCGCTGCTGACGAAAGGTGACATATTTTGTCAATTTGCAGTTCCATTTCTGTTAAGTTGTTTACTATACAAAGACCGCCACCAGTTCCGTGAAGACTTTTATTGTTGTCGCTTATTTTTCTTTTAAGACGACACTTTTGGTCATGCCAAATCTATTATGAAAAATATGCATACTTTTGTTTGTCATACTAAAATACAAGGTTATAGCTTAAAATACAGTACCTTCTTCCACTCCTGCCCACTTCTAATAGGTGGCCCGTAAGCATTAATTTGTTGTGCAACATTATCCCACGTCTTTTCTACAGCAACTTTATTACTTCCAAATGAAGGGCTGCCGGTTGCAAGTTGTGGATATTCTTCCATAAAGTCAACTAATTTTTTAAATTGAACATACGTTGTCTTTTTTAAACTATAAAAACAAACTTAATCGTTAAATATTATCCAAGTTTCTGAAAGGGTATATACTTACCACTTTTTATTGTTAGAATTCATGTTTTTATACTATTATTTTTTTATTTAGTTTTAGAATTTTAGCTTCACGATTAAATTTTACTGATTGTCTGGGTTTGACATTAATGACATTTCTAATTGTGATAAAAAAATCACAAAATATGTATAAAAACGTCAGTTCTTACGTTTTTACTCACAATAACCCAACACATGCATTACAAAAACGCCAAATACCTTTTTGCACTCATTTTAGCCAAAATTTTGAGTGACATGGATTATATAAACAGGCCATTAATAGCAAGAAATGGTGGACTATATGTGACATAAGTCTTAAACAACCTAGCCGCTATCATGTCTGGAGTCTCCGGAAAACACATATCAAACGTAAGACGGACAGACGGACGGACGGATATCGTTAAATCAACTTCTCTCCTCATAAGGACCCAAAATATATATACTTTACAGGGCCTAAGATCAATATTGTAGAAATTACAAACGGAATGACAAACTTATATATACCCTTTTCCACCTGTGGTGAAGGGTATAATAACTGTATCAAAACAATCAGTCTGTAAGCTGATCGTTACATCCAACAATTTTTTTATGTGTCAAAAATGTATTGCTTCAAAGTGGGAACTCGCCATATAAAATGTATGTCTTCCGTTAGCGCAATGGTAAGCGAAACTTTTATTTTTCTCCCTTACAAACCTGCTTCGTTGGAAGCTCCATTTTTTATTGGGTGATTACATACATAGATTCTACTCAGGAACCACCACTGATGGTCAACCAATATCTGGAATTTAATGACATTAACTTTTAGGATGATATCTCTTCGTTGCCTTACATTGAGTTCACGACGAAGAGCGGAAAGACTGTAAAATTTTGGTTAATACTGGATCAAAAAAAAAATTATATTCAACCGCGATAACAGAAGTCAAGCACATGGATAATATGGAAAATGCTTTCAAAACTTTAGCAGATGCTAACTTAAAAGTTCAGTTAGATAAATGCAAATTTAATAATAGACAAGTCGAGTTTTTAGGATATATCGTTTCCACAAAAGCAATAAGAACAAATCCATTAAAAGTAGAGGCGATAGCTAACTTCCCGGAATCTAAGACACTAAAGGAACTCAGAGATTTGTCAGAGATTGTGCGAAACTAGCAAAGCCACTGACCTCACTTTTAAGAAGGGAAGGGGGTAGAATTTTAAAGAAAAAAGAATCACTTGTTCCAATAACTCTAAGTCTGGAGGCAAAAAACGCACTTGATAAAATAAAAAATTCTTTAATATCTAGAGACATAATACTTTTATACCCTAATTTTACCAAGGACTTGGAACTCACAACTGATGCGCCTAATTTTGCGCTAACAGTACTGTCTCAAAATGACAAACCCATTTCCTTAATTTCAAGGTCATTAAGCAAAGCGGAAGAAAACTATGCTGCAAATGAGAAGGAACTCCTCGCTATAAAATGGGCACTTAATTCATTCGGAAAGTACTTGTATGGATCAGCAAAAGTCAAAATAGACACCGAACACCAGCCTCTCGTATATTTTTTAAGAAACAAAAATAACAACAGTAAAATAAAACGATGGAATGCCATCCTCGAGGAGTATAATTATGAACTCCTATATAAACCAGGCAAAGCAAACCTTGTCGCGGAAGCCCTTTCCAGAATACCACGAGTAACCGATACCCATACACTTTATATAGCAACGAATAGCGCCGAGAGTTCGCCTCACAATTTGATATACCACGTTGACGCCCCTATTAATGCACTCAAGAATCAAATTTTTCACAATATCGGCCCTACACCCAATTACATGTTTGAAACTGTATTCTCCACCTACCACAGACATACGACATTACAACTCCAATTCAACACAGATAATTCGATCATAAATTGCAAAAAAGCACCTAAGTCTTCTATAGGGATAATACAGGAAATATTTCCAGAAAATTTTCCAAACTATAAAATTGGATTCTCCAGTAAGCAAATAAGAGACATACAAAAACGTGCCCAGAGAAGCGCAAGAGAAAATAAACTTCAAATAAATAAAATTAATATTTTGAAAAAAAAGAGATAGCACGCCCATTTCTTCAATCCCGCCTTCATTTTGTGGAATGCGGCGTACTGATAACCTTAATGTTTGTACTTAATTTAGAAACTTTTTTTCTTGCCGTTCTCCAGATATACAGAAAAACGAAATTAATAAACAACAACAACAAGGTGTTTTTGTTAAAATCTGGCTGAATTTGAATAGCAAAATTTTAATGAGCATACTTGACATAAATATGTATATACCAACTAAGCCCCTATCATACCTAAAGACTTCGGAAAACCCATTTCAACAGACGGACAACCGGTTTTGAAATTCCCTTCTCATAAGGATCCATAGGGTCTAAGATCAAAATTCTAGAAATTACAAACGCAATGCCAAAGTTCGTTCGTACGCTTTTGCTGTACAAATAATATAAAAAACAAAACTTTTCCTAGCATTTTTTTTGCGATTCGATAGCATTTGGGTAGCTCTATGTTTAGTGCAAAAGATGGATTTCATCGAGTTTAAGTTTTCATAATGATAGTTATTAACAGTGTTGCCAGTGGATTTTTCGAAAAAATACCTACACATGCTAAAAAAAAAATCCGATTTTCCCTACACGTTGAAAAAATTTCCCCTACAAAAATCCCTACGCATTATTTTCATTAAAATAAAAGAAAAACATTAGTTATTAAAAATAAATTTTAATATTAAAGCTTTAACATAATATAAGTACAAAACTTAAAAAAAATATGTATGTTCTTTTAATTAAATTTAATTAAGTCTCTCAACAGTAGTTGTAGTCTCGTACTCAACGTTGGGAGCCCGCGGATCCCAATCTTACCGAAAACTGTTCCCGTACTCAAAGTTTGGTAAGGTGGGAGAGCTTTTAAGAGAAAAAAATTTTTCTTCTTGCACGATTTGTTAAACAATGAGCTGTTTAATAAATAAATAAAAAACTGAAAGCAAGTTAACGAAAATTATTAATATAAGAAATTAAAAAAAAAACAACTAAAATGTATAAATATGTATGTAACTGAAAGCAATTTAACGAAAATAATTAATATAAGAAATATTAAAAAAAAAAAAACAATAGAAAATGTATAAATATGTAAGTAAATGCTTGAATTTTAATTTTATGCTCGTTTATGTGTCATTCACTTATGTATTTAAACATATTTCATATAGTAAACGTTTTTTTAGAGCAGACATTTGGTTTTTATTGTTCCCGTATTTTTGAAAATTTTTGTATATTTGTGATAGAAATTTTTGTTTGCTCTCATTTTACCGAACTTTGCCCAAAAAGAACGGGATCACACCTATTGAATGATAACTTAGAAAAAAACATATACATACATCTTCGTGTCGCCAATTTTTAAACCAAAAACAACTCTGGAAATATATTTTGAAGCTATTTTAGGGGGAAAAATTTTTTTTAACCGTTTTGGACAATGAAGTACATATCATTAAAAAAACGTTTTTTCAGCATTTTTTTATAAATAATACGATATAACGCAAAGTCCCTACATGTTGGAGATTATTCGAAATCTGTCCGATTTTTCCTGCGCTTCTATTTAAGTATCAAAAATACCTACATGTAGGGATTTTCCCCTACTTCTGGCAACACTGGTTATAAACATGTCGTCACGAACGTACGCAAAATAGAAGTCAACTTTGGCTGACAGTAGTGAAATGTAAAAATCTGCGTAATAAAACGGAATATTCAAAAGTGATTAATATTTTCTTTTTAAGTGTATTAATGTAGGTCTCCATCCAGTATTTACAAAATAAAATACCTCTCTTGGTTTTTGTTTAATTGGCTTATGTACCGGTCGCGTACGTATGATTTTTTCATATGTTTTTATTATTGTCGCCATGCATTTTCCCACAAATATCTTCAAATTTCCTTAACAAAAAAACTTACTACTCCTTTTACAATTGATTGTAATGGAGAGATTGTAAAGAAAGAATGCAAACATAACTTATTTTTTGCATGTAAAATAAGTATATACAAATGTCTTTAGAAGTGGAAAATATAAAATTTGCCAGTTTCCAGCGCAATTTGCTCAAGTAAAACAGCTGAAATATGCTATGAAACAGTACTTTTAGAAAAACAAAGAGTTTTTTTTAATAAACAATAAAAGAAGATGATTATCAACATTTTATTTTTTCATCCTGGTAGACCATTCTGGGGAAATGCCCATATACCCTTTTACCTTCGGTGAAGGGTATACAAAGAGTAATTTTGGGGATTTCATTGTCTTGGTCATAACTCAGCCATTTCTTTACCGATTTAAAAGTTTTATATACCGACGTGTTAAGGAAAAAAATTTCCACTTATTGGGATCTTACAATTTGGACTCGGGAAGATCTATGGTTCCCGATAATGGGTATATTTAAAAATAAAAAATCTATAGTTTGGTCATAACTTTTTTGTCATCAGCTCTTGATGAGTACGACGTGTATACAGTAAAACCCGGTTAATTACCCCACGCTTAAATGCCGTTCACGCTTATTTACCTTCAGTTTAAAATCCCCGTTTTTTTCTTCCATTTTTCAAACATATATCCACGTTTAATTGCTTTACGTTTTATTACCCAATTCGGGTAATTGCCTTAAAAATTAAACTCCCGAAACAAAAGTACACCTAAATTTCACTCGTTTAATTGCCTCAGTGACAACAAGCCAGCAAGTTATGTAACCAAGTTTACGTAAAAAATATGCCCAAAAATAAAATATGGTTTATTTGAAAGAAAAATATTCCACAATTTCATATTTGCATTAAAATAAACTTTATTATATATTAGATATTTTGTCTTAAAGGGATTGAAGGAAAGGTCGCAAAATTTTAAATTATATTAATATTTAAAAGGACTAAATAGCTGGAATATTTTAGGGATTGATATTTGAATGGAAGCTGTAATTTAAATCTGAACCGATTCAACCATTTTTAATTTGCAGTAAGATATTTTGCGCCAAATTTAATCTTAATACGAACATGGTTGAATGGTTTATGGACATAAAGAAAAAAGTTTGCATGGGGACTATGCCATATTATAGACCAATTCTTACAATTTACATAGGTTTCGTTCTTATGACAATTAAAACGTATTTACCAAATTTTATAAAATTATCTAAAAACTCCTACTTTTACTTTCCGCACAAGGTTTACATGATCAGACAACCAGCCATATGGACGGACGGACACGAAAAGATCACTTTAAAAAGTGTTTCTGATACGATCGGCTTACTAAACGATGCGTCCAGATTTCTATGTATCAGCACACGTTTATATAATGCTTCAAAAGCGTGAATATGTGCAGCAATAGCTAAATTATGCAAATTATTCACAAACAAATCGGTACCCAAATTTATAAAAAGCTCTTAAACGGATAAATATATATTTTTTGTGCCTTCATTGGTCGGAGAAGAAAAAGCATGTACATAATTGCATATTTAGGGTTTCCTTGATCATAAGTTTGTATGTATAAGTTAGATTTTCTTAGTAGGATATGACAGGACATCTCAAAAAGAATTTCAAATAAAATTTAAGACAGCAAATCCCACTGTGTTTATTGCGATCTCTTTAGATTTAGCTGATACATCTTTTCACTTGAAGTTTTCGTATTGTTACGATAATATTATAAATATGTAAGAAAATAAAGACTCGCTGTTTATTGTTGTTGTTTTTGTTTAAGCTTTGACATTGTTGCAGGTAAAACTGGTGTTTATAGTTCTCATTCGCTTAACATTTTTATTTGTATTTGTTTTTAGAACGCGACTGCAAAAGTGACTCGTTTTAATAACATTTAAAACAGCAACAAAATTTCAAAATTTGTTTTTGTTTTAAATGTTAGTTAAACGAATCACTTTTGAGCTCGCGTTCTAAAAACAGGCTGTAAGTTTCAAAAACAAAATATTCTATAAAAAGTGTTAGTAAATAGGTAAAAAATAAAAATCTTGAATTAAAATGTTAACAATTATAGCAATAAATAAAACAAATATATTTAGAAGATATTTTGCTGCACATCAACATCACAGTTGCCAATTTAGAGACTTTCCCGCAAAATCTAGCGTTTTTGATATGTCAATTGCCGGAAAAAAATACGTCTTAGCAGTAACCTGGAAATCTAGCGATTTTCAAACATCTCTTAGCGGCCCACTACCACTACAAAAACATTTCTCAAATTTAAAATTTTACAGATTTTTGGTGTGTGTGAAACGGTAGCAAAGTTCTATGCTGAAATGAAATTTGTTTGTGGTAGAAAATTTTCATATTTGTGCTGTGTGAAATTGTAACATTTTTGACAACGTAAAATTTTGGCATAAAGAAAAAAACAATTACTAGTAGTTTTGTGAAAACGAATTAATTAATCAAGTTTTTACCAATAATCATTTCAATTCTGTTGGAAATGAGATCGTCCCAACTATTTTATGAATTCGTTCTGATATATTTACAATTTTTACAAAAAGTGTGGGCAAAAAAGCTTATACATTTGTAAATACTTACATGTTGTATAATTCTTTTTAATTTTTTTGCCGCTGGTCCTGCTTCCATATTATTTTTTATTTTGTTCAAACAAATTTGATGAAAAAAATAATTTTGTGGTTGTCAAAAATTTCTACACTAATGTCAAAATTTATACTAGCCCCCAGGGCTAGTGAAATTTTATTCAACTCAATAGTGTCAAAATTTTACTTCCATGAGTACTTTGCTACCGTTTCACACACACCCTTTATACTTTATCCTATTAAGTATTTTTTTTTTTGTTTTTTCTGGTTAAAAACTTCTTGCTTATGTTCACGGGTTTACTTACTTTTGTAGTTTAAGTTCATTCAATTCACAACTTTTAGCTTGCTAAAAATTTTTGAACAAAAGATAAAGTAGGTATTAAGCTAAATTGTCTCGATAGATCCCAAGCAATATAATTACCCTAATTTTATCTGACTAATTTCTTAAAATCCGAGTGGACTGACTTGTAGTGGCACAGCCATAATTGTGCACAAACACGTCAGACACTTTCCAATGCCGGAGTTTAAGGAATATTGTATCCAGGATACTTCTATAAATCTTACAGATTCCAAAATCACGGTTTTGGACAAATTTCTTATCTTCTTTTCCAATGTGGAGCAATTAATTGCAGCAAGAGACTACAACGCTAAGCATACGTATTGGGGCTTACTGCAAATAATCTTGATGTGGTATTGAGTGGAGAACCTACCTATTGGCCCACCGACTTCAACAAGCTCTACCAGACCTTATCGACTTTGCCGTAATTAAAAACATCAAGCGCGATCAATTACTAATTAGCTCCTCATATGATCTATTGTCTGATCATTCACCTTCAATCGTTATTCTAAAAGGCAACTTTGATAACGCAGCTGTAAACTTTATTTCCTATTAGTTTTTTCCAGGAGTTTTTCGATTCCCGCTCCATATAAATAATACAAAGTAATTTTGTTTTAAATTAATGAAAAAAAACTTCTATAAAAATCGATAGGGTATTTGTTTCCAAAGTAAGTAAAAGAAATGCTTAAATACTACAAAAACTAATTGAAAGAGTAACTTGAATTATTATTACCTTACGCATTTATTTGGGAATTTCGTGTTATTATTTCTAGATACAAGATAAAAAGATAACATAAACATAACCATTTAATTCATAAAACAATTATAAAAACAATCAAAAATTAAGGGGATCAAAATATGAGATCAAAAAGTTAATTCATAAAATAGATAAAATATTTTAAATAAATATGTTAACATTTTTCAACGGCTTAGAAAATAACTTTCTGACACACTCAAAGCGTTTAGTGAGTCATCAAAGAGCATATTTCTGATTTTATTACAAATTACCATGTTTCCGAAAATTGCCGTTCATTTTTTACCGAGGTTGGACAATTATGGTGTTTTCTTTTCTACAAAAAATGTCACATTTTATTTAAAAAAATGCAATTTGGTGTTCGTTTCTTAAAAATGCTTTGCTCTCTAAGAGGGCAGCGTGTTTTATTCTAAAAAAATTCACCCTTAAATGGCATAAGGCATTGCACTTTACGCCCCGTATAAATCGAGAGTGTTGATAATGCCCTGTAAGAAGATGGCTTCTGTTTATATATAGGGTTACCAGACGAAGTTGGGAAAAAATCGCCACTAATCAGGACAGTAAAATTTTTAAGTTTTAATAGTAATTTTGTCTATTATTTTGTAGTAAAAACAAAAGAAAGCATAACATTATTAATGGTAGGTTGTCAGTGACATAAAATTTAAATTGATTCGGTGTTAAAAAATTGTTTTTGAAAAAAAACGTCAAATCAAGAAATCGTAAAAACTTGGTGTTAATAAATTCACAATCTGGCAAAGGTATTTTCTTGTTTACATATTTTATGAAAACCAAACTAAAGAATTGGAATTTGGGCATTAATTTTGTTAATTTATTTATTTATTTAATATTAATATATTATCAAATTTGGGTTTATGTGTATTTTTTTTATATTTTGAAGAACATCCTTTTTGATTTATGTACATATTTTTTTATATATTGAAGAACAAACTTTTTGTCAGTTGTTAAAAACAGGGCGATCCAATTTTGTGTTTTGTTCTCGTCAAATAAAAAATTGCATTATTACATGTAAGGCAAGACATTTTATAAATGCACCTTTTAAAATGTGGTATTTTTTTTGTAGAAAAGAAAACACCATTAGTTAAAAGTGCACCGTTGTAGCATGCTTCGGATTCACAATCAAAAGCAATTTTTTCTTTTTTATAAACAACGTCAAGGTTGATTTAAAAAAAATTGCATCGCCGAACTACTTCTTACAAAACTTTTCATTTCATTAGGTCCATCTGTAATCTTTAGGACAATGTGGTTTTTAAATTGCATGTTGTAGTATCTTACAGGAGTTGCCATAATTATTTTATTTCGGTTTTCCCGCATTTCCCGGGCATATAAACCAACACAAATTGGAAAAATTTATCTTTATCACTTAAAATTGCAACATAGTTATATATCAAAAATTTTAAGTTACTTAAGCAAAGTCTTCATTATACCTTTTCGTAACAAAAAGTCATTATTTTATCTCAAGCTAAACCGAAGAAATAGCAAAACACATCTTTAAATCGGTACATTTTGAAAACTTTAATCGCATTTTGCTTAGCTCGATTTTTTTTTGTAGATATGATTATGTTGCAATAAAGGAGCGATATGTTTAGGTATCTCCTATTTTTAAGACTTGTCCATGGAGAATGAAAACTTACTGCCTGCATCTTATTTTGAATTTATGTTCTTTATTAAATCTTCACTTCACTAAATTTATTAATTATCAACTGTTGCACTGCCCATTCTGCTTTTAATAGATTTAAGTAATTGATCTAATCGATAACCGAGCCACAGATGCTAATTTTTAGAGAATAGAAAATTAAATTTCAAAGTATAAATAGCTGTTTTCTGAAACTATGAGGTATCTTTTATTTCTCGGGATCCCGCAAAAAAAATCCCGGGAAATATAATAATTGAAAGAACCTATTTCCTATCCAAACAGAAACACAAATTGGTTAAAGTATAAAATGTATGTGAGCCCTCATCTATCTGCAGCATTAAATGCAACCCTAATTAAGCGTGCTCCGCACAGCACATCGGTGGATACAGATACCCTTGTCAAAAAAAATGGGAAGTTGAGAAGAGAATGGCATAATAATCTTTTCCCAACCATCAAGACCTA
Organism: Pollenia griseotomentosa; assembly: GCA_963931875.1. Taxonomy (NCBI): domain Eukaryota; kingdom Metazoa; phylum Arthropoda; class Insecta; order Diptera; family Polleniidae; genus Pollenia; species Pollenia griseotomentosa. The sequence goes on from OZ007565.1 coordinate 9,969,501, forward strand.
ATAACGGTTATGCCAGGCAACTCTACGCCACAAATTGAGACAGAAACACGACTTTGCAATAGAAGGCTATTCAAACGGCCAAGATGCCACGAAAAACTACAATTAGAGCTTATGGAAGGCTGTAAGACATATACAATGCCCTGTGACCCATGAATCCCTACTAAGACTGGAAAACCGCACCTGGGTTAAAAACACAAATGAAAAAATTACCGCCTTTGCAAGCCACTTGGAGAAAGTTTTCACGCCACATGATGCACATACTTGTTCCTGTCGTTCAATTATTTCTGATAGAGCAAACGATATAAAAAAATTTAAATTAACTCAAGGAAAATCAGCGATAGAAAATGTCAACATTAGAAAATCTCCCGGACCTGACCGCATCACAGGCTCAATGATAAGAAACTTACCTGAGTCTGCTTCAAATTCTTGCTGCTCATCTTAAATGCGATATTACGAGTTGGCTACTTCCCATCCTCTTGCAAGACCACTACAATTGTTATTTTTCCTAAGTCAGGAAAAGATGCTAATCAAATTATCAAAGCTATTAGAAAAAATATCCCTTTTAAGTACAACTCCCTACTTAAATGAACACGCAATCATTCCGGATCATCAGTTCGGATTCCGAGCAAGGCACTGTACAATCAAACAAGTGCATAGAATCGTCGCACTGTGGCTGAAAATTGAATTTCATCGGCCAAAAGTCCAATTTTTTGTCATCGCCGATTTCAAAAATGTTAATGCCATTCGATAGCAAACATATTAGAACTAAGGTATCCAAAAAACTAGATTAAAATATTGGTAATTGTGGCTGTGGCATGCTGTTGGAAACAAATATTTTATTTTGTTTTAGAAAAAAATTAATTTTTGTAAATTTGATCAGAACTAAATTATGATTTCTCGCAAACCGTTATCAATAATTGATCGAATTTTTTTTTTGTTATATTAGTGGGATAGTTGTCTTTAAGAAATGGTTCATAACATCACTGTATCATTTATACCTGTTGTGTTATTAAATGTTTCCCCAGGTTCTATATTGTAGTTAAATCCGAACTTTAGAGGAGCAGAACTTGTTAGGGTCAAAAGGGGTTAAAGAGATTTTAGTACCATCAGAAAGCTGAAAGTGTCCTCTTTAACCCCATATATACTTGTGCGACTGTTTGGAACTGTCTGTTGAACACTTTTTTCATTTTAATGAAATTACTCGCAATTTTTTTTTTTTTTTTATTTAAGCTGCTCATATGACTGAAATAACTTTAACAAAATGGCTTGCGAACGTTTTGTTTTGAAAAATTATTTTGCTTTGCCTGAACATATTTGAATGAAATTTTAAACTGTCATGGCCGGGTAGCTTTTGAGTTGAATTGAAAGAACACGGGTCCATGGAGGGTCGGGAGAGTGACTTGCGGACCTCTAAAATTGGTAACCTCGGAAATTCAAACTTTTAAAAAATTCACCAAAAATATATTTATGGATTGCAAAAAAAAATTAAATTTAAGCTGATTTACAAAAAAAAAGCTTAGATGTTTAGGTTATCTCCTTTGCCTTTGGAGATATTCGGATAAAACCGATTTTTTGGCTTGATTTTATAACGATTTTTCTAGTTTTTTAATCGGGTGGATTATGTTTTATGTCAAACTGTTACCAATAGTGGGTTCAACATTTTTTATATTGGTAGTAAAGCAGTCTTTAAACAATGTTATGTTGTATTATTGTACCGATTATACCTGCTGTGTTATTAAATATTTTTTCGGGTTCTATATTTTAGTCAAATTGAAGTTCAGAAGAATAGAATTTATGAGGGTCAAAAGGGATTAGAGAGATTTTACTAGCTGTAGGAAGGTGAAAGTATCCACTTTAAACCCAAATGCACTTTTGTACCTGTTTGGACCAGCCTATAGAACACTTTTTTAGTTTGTGTAAAATTATTTGCATCATTTCTTTTGCCTATTCATATGACTGAAATATAAGTGTACCAAGCCAAGTTGTGCTAGGTATTTTATATTATATAATTACCAATACCTGTGGGATTTTAAGCGTATCCTACTTTAGCCCATTTTAGTTTTTTATTCTACCTTATTATGCTACCTAGGATCACAGTATAACGCAAGCTATGTATAAAAACCAGTGGTATTCGAATAAAATCTCAGTTGTTAAAATATATCTAAACAATAACAATCTTAATTTTAAATATCTATTAAAATGGAGAGCTTCAGCTTTAAAGAATTATCCGAAGAGTATTTTAAAAATAAAAAGGAGGAAGATGTTTTAAGTTACATTGAAGGAAGACTCAATTTATATTCCTGCAGCACTGAAATACGATCGGAACTGCAAAATAAAATAACCGATTTCGTCAAAAACTTGAAAAGCGCTTCAAACAACAGTTATGCAATATTTGGAGGCAATTTTCCAACCGAATGAATAGTAGATATAAATTACTTTTATTGTTATTTAAGCAAAAAATATGTTTTTTGTCCTTATTGTTATTTAAATAAAAAAGAAAATAAACATTTAAAAATTTACAGTTAGTTATTTTTTTAATCTAAAAAGTATTCTAGTGGAACCTGTTGTAGAGTTGATAATGTAGAAACCTATTCACAAAATGATCATAGGTATTATTACATGCCTATGCATTTTTTTTAAAGGTATAGTGTTATATACGAGGCGAATGTACATACATATATGCATATAAAGGTAATACGAATACTCATTTGTTCTTTCGCTGATAAAAAATATTTTCTCCAGAAATATATAAAAATGTTTATATTTTTTGAAAGAAAACATTATGAGTATGCTTGTAGAAGCAATTTTTAGCCAGTTTGACATTTTTTACTCCCATATGCCCTATTCCAAATCAAATTTTTCAAACAAAAAAAAAGTAAAAAATTCTAATAATTCAACACACCGATTTTTATACAATACGAACAGTAATGTTTTCTAGTATGTCCATTATTTTCTAGAAAATTCTAAACAATATCGAGTGGTAAATTGTACTGCCTTTTTTGAAAAAAAAAAAAAAAAATTAAAGCCGTTTTCCGGGATTGAGAATTTGGGTATTTCTGAATCGAAAATGGGGATGTTTTTCAGTCCACTGTTTTAAGAACTTTTTAATCTACATAACTGCCAAAATTCATTATGATACCTTTATTCATGTTAGATTTATAGAATGTCAAACATTAAAATTATTATTATAGTGTAAATGAATAAAAGGGCTTTCAATATGAGTAAAAAATAATAATTTTAAGGTTTGACATTCTATAAATCTGACATGAACAATGATATATTAATGAAATTTGGCAGCTATGTAGATTAAAAAGTTCTTAAAACAGTGGGTTGAAAAACATCCCACATTTTGAATAAAAAATACCATAATTCTCAATCTCAATCATTAGCATTTTCATACTAAATGGTAAAAAACATCAAAAGTTCAACAACTACTGAACCGATTTTAACAAAATTGAAACTGTAAAAAAGTTCAAGAAGTCTTCTCGCCTGCAAAAAAAAAATTGCAAAATTATCTCTATCGGTTCAAAAGTTACAGATTTTTGGCCGATGAAAAACCGTTTTCAGCCACTGTGGCGTCGGTCGGGCTTGTCCGACCATACTTTCTTACTTGTTAATATATACAGTGTATATATTAACAAGTAAGAAAGTATATTATACACCCAGAAAAAAAAACAACAAAACAATTTTTAAATAAATTAGAATTATGGATATTAAAAAAAAATTTAAATGAGCAATAAAACCATAATGGCTTTATCTCATTCCTTACATGGAAATAAAGCCGTATGGCCTTATTTCGCAATGGAGTGAGAAATAAGGTCATATGGCTTTATTGCCTATGTCTTTATAGCACGGCGCCAGATCGGTGTTTGAGAAAAAGGAATATTGCTCAGCATTGTTTATAGACATTTCCCAGGCATTCAACAAAGTTTGGCATGATGGCTGGCTACTCATCAAAATACCACGAATGCTGCCTCAAAACACTTGCATGCTCCCTGAGAGATATTTAACTGGCAGAACATTAATGGTAAGATCAAAAAACAAATACTCCCAACAAGAAACTATCTGCAGGTGTCCCTCAAGGCAGAATATTAGGGCAGCTGATATGTCAACCAGCCCGAGCAAACATACTTCTACCTTTGCAGACGACAAAGGATTTATTAGTGTTAATCAGGACCCAAAAGATGCATCGCAGCATCTACAGTCCCACATCAATGAACTAGAGGCCTGGCTAGAAAAATGGAAAATTAAGGTTAACCTGGCTAAATGCGCTCACTTAACTTCACGCTCAGAAGACAAACGTGCCCAGCTGTAAAAATAAATAACATCACCTTTCCGGTAGAAAATCATTTAAAATACTTGGGAATTCATCTATGTAGATAGACGCTTGGCCTGGTCTCCCCACATTGAAGCGAAAATAACGGCAATTAAACTAAAAGCTTAACTACAGTAGCTCCTCGGTCGAAACTCAAATTTATCCTTAGACAATAAAGTTCTCTTACACTAGTCTCTCATAAAACCAATATGGACATATGGCATCCAATTATGGGGTACTGCATGTGCATCTAAAGCTAAAAAGGAAACAGTCTAGCATATTACGACAAATCGTCTGCGCCCCATGGTATATACGAAATGACATTATCCACAGAGATCTTCACATCCCTACCATTCAGAAGAAAATTAAAAAGTATTCAGTCCATTACATAGATAAACTAATGGTCCATCCTAACTACCCCGCTCGGGATCTGATAGGTCAACAGAGGCTTAAAGAACCGATACTAGCAGGCTTTTTTTTGAAACTTGAATACAGTCAAATAGCGGCTACATTGGGAATAACTAAAAAAAAACAATAAGGATTAAGCTTTGAATACATATAGTAATTATCGACAAGAAAGATTCAATAATAATAAAATAAAAAAAAAATGTTTTATTAAATTTCCGATCATTTGATATATACTAAGAGGTTTACATTGGTCATATGAAAGCCCTGATATGTAGGTTTTTATGTAAATGTTAATGTTTTTTTAGCCCATTTTATGAGTATTTTACTCGTTACTTGCCCACTTTTTAACCGATTTAAAAGATTTATATATCGACGTATTAAAGAAAAATTCCTTGGGTTACACAGTGCAACACGAGAAAAAAATAACCATATACGGATAACTCTACGTGATAAAAGACAAAAAAAAAGACCCGTGTCTCCCAGTTTTGCCCAAAGTCATGCACTTTTTTTATGGGCCCTCGGTGTCATTTTTCCAAAAAAGTGATCATTTTCTAAGGCTCATATTTTGCAAACCGTTCGGAATTCCGATTTACCCTCCAAAACAAAGTTGTAGCTCATGCCATAAAGAACAAAAATTGTGAACATATTAAATCAAAAAAACTTTTAAAATTCGATTTTTTTTACCTTTTTTCCCATGTTCAGGTCGATATAAATAAATAAATTCAAGGAAACTTTGATATAAAAATCATCATATATATACTAAGAATATTTCTTCCACAAAAAAAATCAAACAAAAACAAACAAACAATTTCAAACAATCAACTACAAAAATGTACCTATGATCTCAATAAACAATTTTCTAGAGCATATGAACTTCCTAGGAATGATGCTTAACACCGTTTAGGTAGCCGCCAAAATGAAAAATTGCCGATTTTTGTATCTTTTTTCCCCTGAAGCTACCAATAGGACTAACCTTGGTACAAATTTCATCCAACTCGGAAGACATCGATTTAAAAATTGGGCCACTTGACATGAAATCCCCCATATATTTAGATTTATATATATATACTTCTGTTCTTTCCCAACCATGGTGAAGCGTATATAAGATTCGGCATAGCCGAATATAGCACCATAACTTGTTTTTTTTTAATTAAAAAAGAAAAATTTCAACTCTTTTGGTGTAAATAATAAAACTTTTTTTACAATAATAAAAAAATGCTTATATTTGAAATTAATGAAGATATTACAGTAGTTTTGACTTAATTGCCTTTTATTTACGTGCACTTTTGACTTAACTGCACAAAATTGATCATTTTTGGCATTATTCTTTATAATCCCATACAAATTCCTTTTTTAAGTGCACTTTCTTTACCTGCACATTTAAGATAAGTGCCCACAATTTTTGTCATTTTAAAATTATTTTCATACAAAAAATTCAAGATAGCTGCACTTTGACTTAACTGCCCAATATACATATTTTTGTAATTATTCTTCAAAATCCTTCTTTGCGTGCATTTTGTATATTTTTGGGCAGCGTTAAAATATTTTCATAGAAAACATCATAGTTAGCTGCACACATGAAAAAATTTGGTGGCCAATTTTTAACATAAATACATATCCAATTTTAGCTGTTTATAAAAACAAAAATTGCAAACAAGTCAAGTTTATATAGTTATAATTCATTTATTTTGCTTGCATGTACCTACATTTATGCATATGGGTTTTGGTTACAGCAACTTTACCACGATTATATGAAAGGAATAGCAAATATTAGACCTGGAACAGAATAAAGAAGTTGTAGTAGTATTTGAAGCTGACGAATGCTCTGTAGCGCAACAAAGTTCAAAATTTTGAATTTTGCGCTTCAACGACAATGACTACTACAACTACGTATTCTGTTGACACTACTTTGAAACTGCCGTTTTTAATTTTAACAGCTTGCAGCGCTACTCTTAACGTTGTACTACAGCGACTATTCTGTTCCCCACTTTATTTTTACCAATTTGGCTACCCATTCATTATAAAAATGCATAACAAATGACTACAGGTTGTTTGAACGTCATTGTTATTATCCATTTATTAATGAAATCGTTGTTACTCCTCTTTCAAACACTTAACTTAAGCTTCACTTTTATGCAGGTAACCACAATTGCGTACCTGCACATTAAGGCAGCTAAATACATAAATATAAGATGGCTGCATTTTTAATTTACCTGTACAAAAAATCGTGCAAAGGAGATTGTGCAGCTAAGTCAAAATTACTGTATAATTTGTATTTTTAATCAAAGACTATAAGGAACATTGTTCTAAAGACTTTAAGAATAAATAAATAAATCGGAGTTCACATAGAAGCTGTTATAAAAGTTATCGTTGCCAAATTTATTTTATTTTATTTATTTAAATTTAGTGATAGCAATTGTGGTAATTGTATGGGGGCTATGGTCAACTATGGATCGATTCCAATAAGATTTGGTAAAATTATTAAGGTTGCAATAAAATATTGTTGGGTCTAATTGAACGTAAATAATAATATAATAAGATGGTTAATGGGCACAAAATTATATGCCGGAAAGATTTTTGTATGAGGGTAATGTGTAATTTTGGAACAATTCTTACGATTTATTATTATCAACAGTTTTGTTCAGCACAAACGCATAACATACTTACTACCTTTCGAGGTGTAGGTAAAAAAACAAATTTTCGAAAAAGAAAATTAAGAATTATTACAACCTTTCTGTTTTATGCATTAAACACATTCACCACAGCAGGCTACACGAACACACCACTTCAAATGCTACTGGGTGAAATCATGGGCCAATTAGAATGTCTGCGCGCAACTATAACAATCCAACCAAGGTATATTTATAGCAGGTAGCCGCGAGATTACAACAATTGTACAATAAAACAAACAACAGGGCTTTTTATTGTTGTTATATGGTACGAACTGTCAAAAGGCAAAGGGGTTGATAAGAGACAAAAAAGACAAGAGATAGAGACAAAAAACTTGTTTACATGTTTACTATACAACATTTGACAGTTCCGAGACTACCTGCTATAAATATACCTTGAATCCAACAATAGAAAAAACAACACGCATTTTGTTTGTGTAAAAAATGATAAAGATGTCAAGAACAAAAGCAGTTGTTTGTGTAAAAAATGGTAGAAATGTCAAAAGCAATTGCTACAAAAACAATTGCACGTAAAAAACACAACTCAGCAAATAATCAGCAGGCGTTTCGAGCTGACCTACTAATTGGACCATGGGTGAAATTATAGTCGCGTAGTCTGCTACTGAACTATTTTGAAGAAGGCAGCTACAGTTGAAAAAATATTAACAGCTGTTTTTGCTTATTATGTATTTATGTTTCAGTGGTGCCACTACCATTTTTAATTTTTTTACTTTTAAAAATGGAAAAACATGCATAATTGCAGACTTGTACCCAAACTTAATTTAAGCCTATAATTGTAGAAATATATATTAATAATACATTTCGATCTACCAAAGGTTAAATACAATTTGGTCTAAGGATTGATGTTTGACTATTGACGTCAGCAGTTGTCGATGGCTGCGAGTGTAAAACGGCAAATCCATCTGAGGAGATCGAGTGGTTGCGATCGAAACATGTCATGGTCAGTGTTACCGCCGGATATTTTCAAAAAGTACCAAAAAAAGGGGATATCTACAAGAAAAGTGGCACCAAAAAGTGGATTTTTTTTTAAAAAAGGGGCACATCTTTTGAAATTAAAATAATAACACCACATTATGTATTTTTTACGATTTTTTTCTATTTATTATAATTTTAAATGGTATAAAAACTAAAATAAATATTTCTCTCGAGAAGTAATTTTTGTAAAATATTTACTTTAATGTTACACAGAAAAAAATTTTTGCGCCAGTAAAAGAATTAATCAAAAATAAAATCAGTTTTTATTAAATATTTAATCAGGTGAATTAAACTTTTAATCAAGTGTATTAAATGTTTAATTGACAATATTTCAATTAAACCAGGGACAGAAAATAACTGTTATTTTTAAAAATTTACATCAAAAAAGCACACATAAAAAATTATCATAGAAAATTTTGGTTCTTATCATTATGATACATAGGTGATGTACATGCAAATTTTTGTATGAGTTTTAAATTTGTGCCTTTTTTGATAAAAGTTAAAAAATAACTTTTAATTTTGACTTTTATTTTTTAAGGCAAAAATTAAAAGTTATTTTTGACTTTTATTATTTTACTCAAAAAATAAAAGTTATTTTTTAACTTTTAATATTTTAAGGCAAAAATAAAAGTCATGAATTAAATATTGCATAGTAATACGCTAGTTTTATTGCTTTCAATGCTATAAATGATAAAACATCCGTTATCACAATTTCAAGAGCATTGCAAAACATAATTCTCTTATTTTTGTTATTAATAATAATTGTAGCAATAACTGCATCACTGTTAATTCTTTTGGTATAGTTCTTTCAGTGTGAGTTTAATTTAGAATTGTTAAACTGATAACAAATGATAACGTTCAATCGCGAATTAGAAATCATTGGAGATAGTGTTATTTTTTTATTTTCAATGGGTAATGTGTAATGGGATAAATTGGAGGCAATAAAACTAGCGTATTACTATGCAATACTTAATTCAAGACTTTTATTTTTGCCTTAAAAAATTAAAAGTTAAAAAATAACTTTTATTTTTTGAGTAAAATAATAAAAGTCAAAAATAACTTTTAATTTTTTCCTTAAAAAATAAAAGTTAGGAAATAACTTTTATTTCTGCCTTAAAAAATAAAAGTTAAAAAATAACTTTTTTGTCTTGACTTTTTCGATAAAAGTCATAACAGTTACGGTCCCTGAATTAAACCTTTAATTCACTCTTTTAGACCGATCTTGTTGAAAATTTGTGTCTAAACTACTATCCAATAGGACTAACCTTGGTGCAAATTTCATCCAAATCGGAAGACATCGATTTCAAAATTGGGTCACTTGACATGAAATCTCCCATATATAAAATTTATAAGATTTAAAAATGCTAAAGAATGCTAAGAAAATATTACAAAAATGCTGAAAATAATGCTAAATGCTATTTGAAAGATTCGCTGCTAAATCAAAATAAATAATGCTTAATTTAGCAGTGAAAATGCTAAAAGGGACACACTGTACATAAGGGCAAAGGTTTTGGCTGGATTGGCTTTGCACTGCAGTTGAAAAGGTGTCATACCTCGTGCTGGCCTATTCCACATGCAGGGCAACGCCAGCTTAACATAAAACATAAAATAAAAATTTGCACAGTTTACTTGTATAGTGTGCGTCACAAGTTATCTATACGCAGTGCTTGACTTGACCTCTGAACTAGTGTAGTGTATGTCTCGCATTAGAAAAGTAAATATATTTTAGAAAATTAGAATCCAGAATAATTATTTAAATTATTACAGCCTGGCGCACAAGTCACTCATTATTTAGTAATAAATATTGTGTTAAAAAAAAAATATTTAACAAATATTTAGTGTTGGTGTGTAATGAAATAATTTCGTTAATTATTTCAACAAAATGCCTTTGTCGACAACCAAAACACAAATTATTGATTTTAAGATTTGTGGCCGCATAATATTTCTTAGTGGGCCACAAATTTGTATGAAAACTATTACGTTATCGTTCGCTTGCATTGTCGATGGACTTGTTGTGCTGAAAATTGTAAGTGGGGCGCAAATAAGCTGTTTGTCGTTAAAAATGCAAATGAACGATAGCGGTCGACTTTGTGGGCCAGGCTGTAACTTTAAATTTATTAAGTAAAAATACATACGTTTGCAGGGTCGATCTGGAAACATGCGTGCAAAACTTGGCCTACATAAGCAAGACCATTGGTTGTCGACCATATCGCATTGTTCATTACGCGAAGCTTTGCACTTTGGATGGCACCCACCATTGGTGCTTTCATTTCCATTGGTATGTTTTGTTGGAGATTTTGGTGGGGTTGCTATTAGGACACCTCCCAAAATTACATGGTCATCGGTAGAGCTTTCTTTCACAGATGCTACATTATTAACAATAGCAGAGAAGGCAACTGATTTGTCGTGTAAAATATGTTCGCTTTCCTCATCTCTAAAAGGAATATCATCGAATGATATCCGATTGTCATATTCTATCATCACATTCGCCTCATCTATTTGTCCATTATCGTTATCGTCCGATAGTTCTAGGGGAATCGTATTGTCAACTTGAGATTTTGATGGGTGTGTTACAACAGCATTCTTTTTATTTTTCTGGTTCGTCATGATTATAAATATGCTATTTTCAATCGGGTTAAGATTGGACTCCGGAGTCATATTCGTTGGCACAACTTCTATTGAAGGGTACGGTAAATACGTCAAGTCTTGGTTAATTTGATACGAATGCGATTCAGATGATAAGAATGGTTCTTGACTGGCCAAATTGGGTAACTGCGTCTTAATTGATGATAACTCCAGCAAAGAACTTTCAGTGGCCAAGGTCTTGAGAGTAGTGGTTGCCGTTATTGTGATGGGCACAAGAGCTTTCACTGAAGTCGCTGTATCGACGACCCTGTTAATTTTAGTATGGGTCAAAAAAACAGTGGTAACTTCGGTTGTTGTTTCTGTAGTAGGTAAAATGCTGCTTGTTGATTGAACATAGGTCGATAAGGGCGCGAATGCCGTAGTTGTTACTGTATATACACTTTTGCTTGTTATGTATTTAGTTGGTAATATTATACGTTTTATAGTTGTTGTGGTAAATTTAAGTATTGGTTGGAAGAGCGGTGACGTTAAAGGGGTCGCTACTTTTTCCTTGTACGATTCAGATGGTTGTAATTTTAAAAGTTTAAAGCTGTCATTAGCTTTTGGACTTTCGTTTTCCAAATAGATTTCTGCCCTATTAGAAGCCAAATTCAGATGGTTTCCCAATTTTAAATCCCCAGCATTGTTCGTTATGTTGGTTATTATATCTTGGTGCAGTACATATTCATCTGGTTCGGTGCCATTCTGCTTGTAAATCTGAGTTTTATGTGTCAGAGTATTAATTTTTGATTCTATTTCCCCCGATATTATATTCTTTGTACTATTAAAAAGTTTATTTTGTTGGCGTTTTTTTGTCATTTCAGTATTTTCATTGCTGCTTGACAATAAAATATTAGGCAAACCAATTTTGGATGTTGTGTTTTTTATATTCAGTGGTATTGTCAAAGGGGAAGGTTGCAAGCCATATACTGTTTCTGTAGTTGCAGCATTTGAAAGAGATGACGCTGACTTAATGTTGGTAGATTGCAAAGGGTTCGGTGCGATATTAAATAAATTTGAAGTTTTTGTTGGAGCTTTAGTAAAAACATTTGGAGTTTGATGAAAAGAATACTGTGTTTCTCGCGTAAGAAATACTTCTTGCGGTGATGAGCTTTGTGAAAGGGTTTTTGATGAATTATCTTTCGACTTAGTGGTATTTATTTTTACATTCGAATTATACTTGCTTTCTGGCAGCCTAAATGCTTCTCCAGAAGCAACGAAAATAGCAGCTGATTTATTGCGGTTGCCTTTCTCAGTAAACGTTTCATAATTTTTTATCATGTAATTGTTGTTGGCCTTGCTAAAGGGTTCACCTTTTGTTAGTATATCAGGAACCTGCATAGATTCATCATTTTGTTTTTTATTTATATTTATAATTTCGTTTATATCTTTAGCCGTTGGTTTTTTTGTTATTGTCTGTTGAAAAGTTGTCATGGTTGTGCTAGATGCCATGACAAAATTATTATTTATTTTTTGACTCGAATGGTCCGATTTTTGTATTGAATCTCTATATTTGCGGTTTTGTTCCTTTGAAGTTTTAGGTTTTGAAAATACATAGTCGTTTGTTTGAGTTGGTTGCTCTTCAGTTGGAAATACATGCTTATGATCTTTTCCAGTTTTAGGGTCATGTAACATAAATCTGTCTGTGTTATTTGATTTATTATAATGTGGTGATTGTGAAGTTACAGTTTCCAATTTATTTCGAGTTAATTGTGGTGGATGCTTAGATTTCATTGGAACTTGGTAAAGGGACGGAATAGAAGTCTTATGCGATACATCCACTGATACACTTGATTGTTGGTGCAATCGATTTGGTTTTGATTTTAAATATAGTTCTGTTTGCGATTTTTTTTCTTCTACTTGTCGTAAACTTATGTTGTCTTGCTTAGCGGTGGTAAGAGATTGTGACTTACTGTTCAAACGAGTATTGTGTAGCTCCTGTTGTCTTCGGTGATATTTCCAATTTGAATGTTCATCATATTTTGGTTTAATATTTAAAACGTTTCTGGTAGCAAATGTCTTCTGATCCTGTTGGGATTGATCAGATTGTAAATTGTCTTGTAGAAGAGAAATCTTTCTAACAATGTTATTGCTATTTGGTTGATTGCTTATAATTTCGGAGTTCCAAGGTGTTACATTTTGAATCTTAGTCGGCAAGGTTAATGAACCAATTGAATTGAGAGGGGTTAAGCTAACCTGTACTTGTTGCTTATTTTCAGGTATTGTTATTAAAGGCATGTATTTGTAGGGGAATGTAGCCTGTGTTTTTAATTCCATCAACGTAGCGGGCGGAATTTGTCCTTTTACGGCTGTAGACGCCTGTTGGGGATAATCATGATCTTCGCGATTAAATGTTAGAGGGGGAACGTTTACATCTACTGTGTGACTTAGGATATGTTGATCTAAACTAACATTTTGATGATTTGACGTCAAAGATTCATTGAAGTATATAAGGCTTTGTTTAGGTTCAACTTTTTCATTATTTAAAATTGGGATAGAAAGTGTATTATAAGGTATATTTCCATTTAAGGCCGATGGAGGATTTTGGTAAAATGTTCCCAGCTCTTCAAAATTTGTGGAACTTTGCAGTGAAGGATTAATATTAGCCCCCATCTGGTGATATGAAAAATTAGTTTTGATTTGGGGTTGTCTGTCTTGCTTTAAGCTCCAAATGATTGAAGACCCTGTTAATAGGTTTTCCGGTTTCGAATTTTTTTCAGTTACTCCAATATTTGGTTTCTGTTCTACATGAATATAAGATGGAGAAGTTGATGTTTTTATTTGTGGCGCTCTACTATTTTTCCAGTTTAAGGTTATGGGGAATTTCGAAAAACTATGTTGAAAAGCCTCATTTTTTTCTGTATATAATCCCACAATATTTGCTTCCGGTTGTAATCTCATGAAAGATAGTGAAATCTGCGGTTCCCTTCCACTTTCCCAGTTTAAAGAAGTTGGTTTTTTTTTAACTTGTAACTCTGTATTGGTCTTATTTTGAGGTAATGAAGTATGAGATTGAGGTTTTCGATCTTTATTTGATAGTTTTGGAATATTTTGTGTTTGGATGGAACTTGGTTTTAAGTCGACGCCTAATACCTGTGGTAATTGCTGAGTTTCCAATATTTCATTATTTTGCAACTCGTTGTTCAAATTGTAAAAATTATGCACTTGCCTAAGAGGTGTTACTGCAGATAGTGGGATTTCTGAACTAATGTGCATAGTAGATTCAGCCGGAATAAAGGAGTTAGTTTTTTGTTGTTTGTTCCTGGTTCTTGTAGGTATATCTGGAGCTGTTAATAAAAGCGATAAGCCTTGTTGCGAATGTACTGGTATTAATGATTGGAGCATTGGGGGCAGAGGTGGAGGTTTCAGTATATTTTTGTTAAACATTTTTTCGTTTGGAGGTCTCAATCCAAAAGTAGATGATTGATTTAACTTGCTGTTGGGTATAACGCCATTAGCAAGAGGTATGTGCTGTGGCTTATGAGTTATTTTTGTTAATGCCGAAAACGACTTCTTTTTGTAAGGATGTTGAACTTTATTGTTGTAATAAGTCACTTGAAACTGTTGATTGTCCGGAATATGAGCATTGGAAATATTTTTATCAACATGTATATGAAAAGGTATTTGAGCATACTCAATTCCATTGGGTTTTCCAATTATAACGTCTGAGTTGGCAGTTATTATCTCTCCAGGTCGTATGTAAATACCACCATTATGTAAAGGTTGTTCTAGTCTAGGAGCTTTCAGGGTTGTCAAAGGTATTTGGTTAGCTAGTTTACTTTTTGAAGACTTATTTTCCAGATCTGCTTCGAAGCTACTTTCTTCATTTAACAACAATGGAGGTTTAATATGCAAGCTTTGAGGTATAAACTCGCTGTAGTTAGTTATTCCATAAGAACTCTTATTTATTTCTGATTTTTGTACAGGTATGTATTTAAGATTTGTTGTATCAATTTGAGTTGAGTTTGCAGCATGGTAATTAATCTTTTTGACTGATGCCTGTTTACTCTCTAGGTTTTTTTGAATGGGCCAAACAGTCTTTCGAGTAACTCCAAAATTATTTTGCAGCAGATCTGCCATTGCATTAAACATTGGTTTTAATGCGGTTAAACGTTGTATAAGTTGATTAGCTACTAAAGTGGAAGGATTCTCATTAACAATTATTGGTGTATTGGCACTTGATTGTTGATAATTTGAAGCTTCAACAACAGTTAAAATTTGCTCTGATGGCAAAGACGCGAATCCATTGTTTTCTTCTTCCTGATTATTAGCGTATGTAACATGTTCCACAGATGACGGGTATCCGGAAGAGTTTGAGGAATCAAGTTTAAAATTTTCATTAGCATCAGCATCTTCTTGGATCTGGTATTGGCCTTCTAACTTTTCTTGAGAATAGTTAAATAAGTTTACTGCTGGTGGTGGTGTCGAAGTTGAACTAGACAATGTAGGCGACAAATTAAATAAAGATGATACAAAGTTACCTTGAAACATTTCAACTGCAGAAATTTTTACTATTTGTCCATCTTTCAATGTTGCCGTTGTGACAATAACGCGACGCCGTTGATTTGGGGTTTGTTTTCTTAATTCCAACTTCATTTTTGTCAATAATTCGTTTGGTAAAAGAGTGACAGGCACACTATCTGTTATTACATTTTCTATAACACGGGTGTAGTAGTTAAATACTGTTGACAAGGGGGTAATATCCAATTCAGTTTGGCTACTTTCTGAAAAGTAGCTATTGAGAATTGTTGTTGTATAATATGTGAATGTAGTTAAAAAAGTTCTGGTGGCATATATATGGATATTGTCTAATGTTTTCGTTTTATCTTTTAAATTGACTACACTCATTTTTACAGTATTTTTTGCATTTTCATTTGATGGTAATGAAGATGTTATAAACTTTGAAGTAGAGTAATTCGAGACGTCCTCGTCATATGCAAAGTACGAAGTAAACACTGAGGTACTGTGTGTCGGCATATACGATTTTGTTACAACCACCTGAGTTAAATTTCTTTTTACTGTGTACATCTTGGATTTAATCTTCTGGCTAATTGTAATTACATTATAATAAGTGTTAGTTGTCAGCGCTGGAGTGGCTTTTGCTGTAGGTTGTAAGTAGGCAACATAATCATTTGGACCAGTTATTGTGTTGACAACAGTGTATTCGCTTGTTATCACTTGAAGTTTATCACTGTTGTCCTTGAACGTATTAAAGTATGAATAAGTGGTTGGAAATATTCCTACAGCTAATTCAGGAGTCTTCAGAATGAATGACCGATATGAATAGCATAAAGATAGAGAAAAGAAAGTTAAAGTTTAAATTTTTTCGTTTATGCTTCTAAAATGCAAATAATAATATTAGATTTTCGATAAAAAATATAATATTATTATACCTTTAAGAATATTGGGGTTGAAATTGTATTAATTGGAATTTAAAAAGAAAAAAAAAAACACGAATAATTTGATTGAAAAGAATCGTTCTCCAACAAAGGTACTTACCCTGGTTAATGTTATGCCAATGGTTTGACTTGGTGTAATTTTTGGGTAATTTCTCTCTTCCGTTGCTATATTTGAAATTACCTTTTCACGACTTTCCACGGTTGTTGATCCATCTTGCACATAAGTTGTGCGATATGTGTACGTTGTTAAACAAGTTTTGGTGATGAAATGGTTGGTATGAAACGACAAATTAGGGTTTAACTAAAATGACAAATAAAAATCAATATTCGCAATATTGTTCCTTAAATAAACGCAATGTGTATATAAACGAAATAGAAAAGCAAGCGATTTTTTTTAGGAAAAGCACAATGTTATTAACAGCAAATTGATAAAAAAAAAATCGTTTTTGGCTGTGTTCATTTTATTCTGATTAGCACGAGACCCTTAAAAATATTTTATGTCCTTCTCGATTTTTTTTGGTTATATTTTTTATAACTTCACCTACAGTAGCATTGCATTAAAACAGTTCGTATTTTTCTTATGTTTATATTTTCTTGCACCTTTAAAGCTAAATAAGCCATAACCTAATTTGCTTGAAATTTGATAAAAAGATTTTCTGACAGCT
Organism: Pollenia griseotomentosa; assembly: GCA_963931875.1. Lineage (NCBI taxonomy): Eukaryota > Metazoa > Arthropoda > Insecta > Diptera > Polleniidae > Pollenia > Pollenia griseotomentosa. The sequence continues at coordinate 9,986,578 of OZ007565.1, forward strand.
TTAATGTTTAATAGCCTTTTTACACTGATCAACATCTAACATCTACCATCAATTTTCCACAATTTGCGAAGATGTTAACATCTTTCCATATGAAATACATAGGGCTTAAAACCAACATCTTTCAACATCTTTAAAAGCTGTTCCTATCTCATTTTATTCCATTCAACATCTTTCGAATATTTTAGTGTCATCTCTAGAAAAGTGGCAATAAGTTCTATTATTATTGTGGCATCACTGACAAAAAAAAAAAATTTTAAAGCAGCGTTATCATTTGTCAACGTTTTTCTTTTATTGCAATTTTTTTTTGTTAGGTATTTTTTATATTTTTAAACAAATGGAACTTCAAATACATTTTTGTGTTTTCTTTTTAAATTTTGACACTTTTGTAGAAAAAAAAACATTTTTTGTTTTCAAAACATTTTTTTTTTTAAAAAATGGTGACATTTTTGTTTGATGGTAGATGTTAGATGTGAGCAATGTAAATGAGTGTTTCACATTTTTTACATCTTTGATGGTAGATGTTGATCAGTGTAAAAAGCCTATAAGGTTGATTAACAATGGATGTACATTAGTGTGGTTCATAGGCTTATGGAATTTTTGTTTTAAGTTATCGACCGTTACTCTCCCTTCAAATGTTCGATCTAGTTTAAGAATACGGTGTGCAAGCAATTATGGGTATCGGATAAAGAAAGGCGTGGCGCATCGCCTTTCAAGTTTGAGGGTGCATTTACAAGGGGAAAAATTTTTTTTTTTTTCAGTTTTTGTAAAAATTTTGCCATTAAATAATTCATTTTGCAATTATATGTGTAAGTAATTATCATTTTAATGAGATATACAGTATAACCCGGTTAATTACCCCTCGCTTAAATGCCTTTCACGCTTATTAACCTTGAGTTTTAAATCCCCTTTTTATCTTAAATTTTTAAAACAAAAATCAACGTTTCATTGCCATACGCTTAATTACCCAATTGGGGTAATTGCCTTAAAAATTAAACTCCCAAAACAAAATTACACTTAAATTTCATTCGTTTAATTGCCTCAGTACTATTTGACAACAACACAGCAAGTTATGCAACCAAGTTTAGATGTTAATGATTTGAAAATATGCATTAAATTTTTTTTATAAAAAAATATATTTGAAAGCATCAAATTCTACGATTTAGTATTTGCATTAAAACCACTAGAATAAAGTCATGTTATGAGGCTCAGATTAATAGAAGAGTTATGTGTGCTAAATATTTTCTAGATACACCAAATATATATGAGATATAATAATAAATTAAATGAAATGAAAATTAAAATTAAAAATATTTTGTCTTAAAGGGATTAAAGAAAAGCTCGCTAAATTTAAAATTATATTAACACTAGCATTTAACCCGCTACTTCCTTAGCGTCTCCTTTTATTCGTGGACGTATTTTTATGCCAAAGTTTACTTTTCTAGGCTTAAACTTGTTTAAATTCAAGCATTTAACCCGCCACTTTTTAATCGGGCTTTTTCATTCATGAACATATTTATATGCTAAAGAATATGTATCTATGTTTTAGGAAAAAAGTTCCAAAATTTTTATCTCATAGGTTGATATTTACACAGGACTTTGCACCTATTATTTTGTTTTTCTAAGTTCAATATTATAGAAACTTCAAAAAATACCACAAAAGCAAATGAAAGTAAGTTAATTTTCCGTATTATCCGTTTTGATAATTGTTTCACCCCATTTATGTATGAAACATTTCAGTGTTGTGGTGGGAGCCCATAATTAAGTACATATATGCCAATGAATGGAGACAAATATTTTGTAAAAAAGGACCACATGACCTTACCTGTTGAATTTTATGTTTCTAGGTCCAATACAAACGGAAATTCAAAAAGTACCGATTAATGAACAAAAAAGTACCTAAAAGCCCTCTTTCAGGTTCTTATCCACTTAGGAACTTGCATGTTTAATTTTATGTTTCTAGGTCCAATATTAACGGAAATTATAAAAGTACCAATCAAAGAATAAAAAAGTACCAAAAAGTCCCCTCTTATAAATTCTTATCCACTCAGGGCATTGCATGTTGAATCTTACGTTTTAAGGTCCAATATTAACGACAATAAAAAAATACCAGTTGCAGAAACAAAAAGCTAAAGAAAAACATAAATTTCCCGTATCTCCCCTTTTTGGTACTATTTTTTCCCCCATTTAGTTATCAAAAATTTCAGTATTGTAGTGAGAGCTCATAATTAAGTACGAATATGTCAATGAATGGAGAAAAATGTTTTGTATAAAAAAAGTACCAAAAATAGTTACGATTTTAAACCTTTAAATGTTCGAAATTCGAAAAAGTACCAAATTCATATTCGTATTTTTTTGATAAGTTTCGAATGTTGTATAAACTTTGTTCCTATGTTGATTGGTTCAAAAGAAAGATGGGGTGCCAAAAAAGTACCAAAATTAAGGTTTTACCCCTTTGCTTCCTAACAGGACCAAATTTTAAAAAAGTACCAGACACCTGTCTGCTTATTTTGATAAGTATTACGTTTTTACCCTTTTTACCCCCTTAACATTCGAATTTCCAAAAATCCCGTCTAAGTGGATCGATTTGGGGAGTCAGAAGTTTAGGCTCTGCGATGAAAGATAAATAGATGGAGAAAACATCTTTTGTAAAAAGTAACAAACATATGTTTGTACAATTTTGACCCCTTAATTTCAATAAAGTACCAAATATGCATTTGTATTTTTTAGATAAGTTACAAATGTTATATAATTTTTATTTCTATGTGTATTGATTTAAAAGCTAGATGGTGGAAAAAAGACCCAAAATACAGGTTTTACCCGTTTGCTACCTAAAACGGCCGAATTTCGTAAAATTACCAGACAGCTATTAGCTTTTTGTATTTAATGCACAAAAATTAATATTAAATTAAATAAAAGTACCAGTTTATTTAAAACAATTACCAGTTAGAGAACGAAAAAGAACCAAAAAATCCTTATTACTGATTTTCATTCACTCAGGAACTTGCAAGTTTAATTTTATGTTTCTAGGTCCAACAAATACGGAAATTGAAAAGGTACCAGTTAAAGAACAAAATAGTTCCAAAAAGCCCTCTTACAGATTCTTATTCACTCAGGCTCTTGCATGTTTAATTTTATGTTTCTAAGTCCAATAAAACGGATATTCAAAAGGTACCAGTTAAAGAACAACAAAGTACTAAAAAGCCTATCTTACTGATTCTCATTCACTTAGGACCTTGCATGTTTAATTTTATCTTTCTAAGTCCAATACTAACGGAAATTAAAAAAATACCAGTAAATAAATAAAAAAAAGTACCAAAAAGTTCCCTCTTATAGATTCTCATCCACTCAGGACATTGCATGTTGAACTTTATGATTCTAGGTGCAATATTAACGGCAATTCAAAAATTACCAGTTAAAGAACAAAAAATGCCAAAAAGCCCTCTTACAGATTCAAATTTTCTCCGGACCTTTTATAATTAATATTATGTTTCTAGGTCCAATACTAACGGAAATTCAAAAAGTACCAGTTAATGAACAAAAAAGTACCAAAAATCCCTCTTAAAGATTCTCATTCACTCAGTACCTTGCATGTTTAATTTTATGTTTCTAGGTCCAATATTAACGGAAATTAAAAAAGTACCAGCCAAAGAACAAAAAAGTACCAAACTTCCCTCTTTTAGATTCCTATCCACTCATTACACATATTGAATTTTATATTTCTAGGTCCAATAATAACGGAAATTCAAATTCATCGCTCATTTGCTATTGTTGTTGGTTTTATCACCCATATCATTAATTATTGTATTACAACTTCCACTTTTCCAAAAGTATGAAAAATTGGTAGGATTATACCGGTTGCAAAAACAAACTCTCAAAAGGTCTCTAGTGACTTTAGGCCTATTAGTATACTTCCTGTTCTTGGTAAAGTATGTGAAACAATAATGTCACGGCAAATGATTGACTTCATCAATACAAATTGCTTGTTGTCACCATTGCAATCTGGGTTTCGCTCAAACCATAGTTGTACTACTGCTGTTATGAAAGTACTTGATGATATCAGGCCAGCATATGATGTGGGTGATCTGTCGCTAATGTGCTTATTGGACTTTTCAAAGGCCTTCGATAGAGTAGCTCATTCACTACTTTGTAGGAAATTGGAATGTTTCTTTGGCTTTGGTCGAAGCGCAGTGTCCCTCATAAGTAGCTACTTATCTGATCGTGTACAAAAGGTTGTTATCGGTTTAAGAGAGTCAGGTTTCAAGGATGTACATTCTGGAGTTCCACAGGGCTCAGTTATTGAACCTTTGCTATTCAGTATTTTTATCAACGATATATTTAATGTCGTAAATTTTGTTAACATTCATGCATATGCTGATGATATCCAATTGTATATATCTAGTCGCATTGGTCTTGTTGATGATATGTGTTACAAACTTAATGAGGACCTTAAAGCTGTTTATCAGTGGGCTATAGCTAACAACCTTATGCTGAATCCGGTAAAATCAGTTTTATTACCCATCGGTAGGATGAAACTTGATTTTAATCAGCTTCCAATTGTTTGCTTAGGCGACACTCCACTTGCATATGTGGAAAAAGTGAAGTACCTTGGTTTTTACATCAACTCAGCCCTGTCATGCAGTGATCATATTAATAATGTAGTACGCAGTGTGTATATGACACTGCGCAATCTACGAATAACCTCTGGTTACACACCGATGGAGATCAGGAAACGTCTTATTGTACAGTTAATTATGCCCCTTATTGCAACTTCTGCGGTGGTGTATAGCAAATTGGACTCGTGCACTCTACATAAATTACAGTCTCGTTTAACAATGCAACTCGTTATGTATACGGTATTCACAGATTTAGTAGTGTTTCATCTTGGAGAACCATGATTCTTGGTTGTGACTTGGTAGACTACCTTCGCATGCGAAACCTATTATTTCTTCACAAATTATTAAATGATCGATCACCGACATACCTGTTTGACAAAATTTCATTCGGTAGATCGGCCAGGGGTGTGACCTTAATACCCCCTCGTTACAACTATTTAAACTCAAGCAGATTTTTCTTCATCAATGCCATAAAGCTTTGGAACTCGTTGCCCTCAAATATAAAACTAATTGTTGACAGACAGAGATTCAAGAAAACTCTTATGGATTATGTTTCACTAAATGGCTAGCCTTTAACTCCATCTTTCTCTTTATTATTACATATTTTTTTTATCCTCTTTTTTATAACTGCTTAGTAAAATTTTTTTAGTATGTACCAAGGCGAATTGACTAGAAGGTGGGGTCAAGTCAACATATGGTGTTTTTTTCGGTGGTCGATTTGTCAAAGTTTGTATACAAACTAGTTTTTTATGTAAACAAACCTATTTTTTTACTAGCAATTTTTTGACAACCCGACCACAGAAGCATTGTAGTTGTAGAGTTGACCTCACCTTCTAGTTAATTCGCCTTGGTATGTACCATTTAATTTTGCTCTAATTTTTATTTTCTTTTGGTTTTATTACTTATTGTTTTGTTCAAAACTTGATTTTATAATTATATTATTATTACTATTGTTATTATTACTACTATTATTATTATTATTACTTTTATAATAATTATTACTATTGGTGTTCATTATGTAATCCTCTGGACTATAAAAGAATTTAATTCTTAATGTCCTTATAGCTGAAATAAATAAAAAAAAAAAAAATGCCTTTGGAGGTTTTACGCGATGTCCCAGGTACTTTACTTCCTTTTGGAAGTCATGCCGTGGATATACGTTTCAACACTTCTTCCAAGTTTTTCAGGTGTTTACCAAGTGTTTTACCCATGACAATAATGTCGTCAAAGTGCACCAAGCATTTCTTTTAGTGAAGATCTTTTGGCACCTGCTCCATTAAACGCTCGAATGTAGCTGGAGCATTGCAAAGTCCAAATGGCATCATAATGAGTTTGTACTAATATGTACATACATTTAAATAGGGTTCTAGTTTAGTATTCCGATTGACTCAGAATCAATTTTAGAGTCGATCTAACGAGGTCTGTCTTTCCAAGTTAACCTTGTGCGCAAAGTCTTTGGGAAAAATGTAATCTAATTTGCGATATATGTGTTAATTGTTACAAGGTTGTCTTCTATTAAAAATGGTGCGAAGTGGTTCATAATATTACATAGCTTACGTACAAACTTCTTTCCGGAATAGAGTTTTTGTACCCATAAACTGTCTTGGTTTTTAGGTTTTATAAGGTACAAACATATTTTGGTGCAACCTTAATCAGCGCAACAAATTTTTTGGGAATCGGACGATATTTGACTATGGCTTTTTTTTTTTTGGTTTACACATAATATCGTTATTGTTAACAAGAACTTTTTTTGTGTTGTTAGCCGATATTGGGTACCGATAGACATTTATAAAATTTCATTACAGAATAGCTCTTAAAGACAATTATAGTTGACCAACAAATTTTGACTGCTTAAGGACAAATTTTTGTTTTTGCTTTGTTGCCACGTATTTTTTACAAAAAATTTAAAAAAGCACCCAAAATGGTGCGAAACGCACCAAGTTGACAACGCTGATCATTACTAACAATGTTTTGCGGGAGAATGTACAGTGACAGGCAAAACCAAGTCCAAAATTTTTATTAATATTTAATAACAAGAAATTGTTTTGGTTGTAAAACTTGTTTTTTTTAAATAATATCTGATTTATTTTCATCATTTTCTTCGCCTGTTAACCATGCCAAAAAATCTTTTCAATTCTAATAAAAAGCTTTTTTTTCTTTTCAGTGTACTCAGTAATTTAGTTATAAAAATAATCGTTATGCCTCTTAATAAAATTTTCGCTATGCCATTCAAATGTTTAATAATATAAAAGACTGTGGACATTAACAAAGACATTGTTTATCATAAAATATGTTTTTAATTCCTTATATTACCCTTTATCTTACACACTGTAATTGAACAAAGTTAAACACAGCCGCGCACATGTGCATTCTTCGCGTAAAAAACAAAAACAATTGTTTGCTGAAATAGGCACCAATACTCTGCTCCATAAAATATTAGTACACTTTTGCATGTTTCTTATATTTCTGCGCTTCTGTTATACAACTCACCTTCAAATCTTCAAATTTTGATTTTATAAAAAAAAATTTTCTTTGCTTTAAAAAATACGTACACGCACGTTACGTGTTCAATAAAAAGTACAGATAAGTACGCTAAAAATACTGTAAATGTACTTTAAAAGATGTTATGTACGTTATCGTAGTGTTTGTGTGCGTCAGCTCACTCTCGCTGTGTACCGTATATTGTTTCTGCACACATTCACAAGCAGAGAAATGTTTTTTTTTTTATTTTGTATTCTTGTAACGAATGTGTATGTGTATTGTTCATGGCAAAATACGGTATGGTACTCTTAATTGTGTACTTTACAGTTTTTTTTCGTACTCTGCTGCGGAATGATTTCTTGAGCTTTTATTCTCTTAAACTTAAATTTTGTTTTTGTCACGCGAGTAATTTACAGACATAAAAAAGTAATCGAGATTTACATGCAAATTGTTTTTTTGAAGAGATCTGGAAAATACTTTTACAATATTTAATGAATTTTTTTTTTACTAAATTATTTTAAATTATTAAAAACATTTATTCAAGTTATTAATATAAAAATCTAGTAAATATAGATTTAATATAGCATGTTTAAATTATTGTATATTTATTATTATTATTATTTTTTTTTTTGACAAATATTAATCAAAATTCTGAATATCAGATTGTATAAAGGTTGATGTATTTGAGCTCAAATTGTCGATACTAACTTACTAGATAAGCAAATATAAAATTATGGGTACAATCTCTTATTTCAACATGCAATCAATTTATTTAATATTTACAAAGAATTTAGTTTAGTTGAACTAAGGAAATATTAATTATAGTTATTTTTTTATTCACTCACTTTTTATGAATTTCGAATATTCATTGTTTTATAATTATTATGGGCATAGCTCTTCTGTTTATGGGCCGGTTTTTTCGAAAAAAACCAATTTTGTATTCCTGTAAATATCTTTGATAATATACTTGCATCTGCCCGTGCAGAAAACTGAATTGGCAAATTTGTTTTTTTTTTTGTTGTTTTCTTACGAAGACAATAAATAGAACGGAACAATTTGTTTTTTAAATTTGTTTTTTCTTTTTATCCACTTACAACTACAATTCGAGTGGGAAAGAACCCAACCAAATGTAGGGGGATGTAAGAAAAGATAAGCTCACGGTTTATTGTTGGTGTTTTGTTTAAGCTTTGATATTGTTAAAGTAAGACTTTGAGTGTTTAAAATTCTTATTTGCCTTAGAGCCAGTTTTTGACATAAAGATCAGCGGTTAAATTAGAACTGATCTTTGAAATTCGTTTTTGGGTAGACGATTATTTCATTTTGTTACCAAGTTTAAACGCCCAAAGTTGGCGGTTTAAACTTGCGACAGAACTTTCAAAAGTACGAACAGTATATAGGAGGATATATTACTTGTGAAATAAAATTAATAAAATGAACTTTTTAAATACTAAATAAAAAAAAAAAAAATTTTAAGAAACGCTTTTCTTTACCTTAATATATTGATCAGTTGTGATTACAGAATAAATATGAATACCAAAAAAATCGACTAAAAGTCAAAAAATAACAACATTTCAAACAACGGAAAGTTTTAAATCAAAATGGAAAACAACTCACACATCCCTTAAAGAAAAGCGTGGGGCGCGTTGTTATGAAACAAAATGCTCAATTATTGAAAATTGGTAAACATGATTGGTTGTATTTCTTTCGGTCTGAAATATTAAAATGTACTCACGGCAGTCATGTTTTTTTTTAAGTTTAGGTTGGTATGGGCGCCCCACGCTTTTCTTTAAGGGATGTGTGAGTTGTTTTCCATTTTGATTTAAAACTTTCCGTTGTTTGAAATGTTGTTATTTTTTGAATTTTAGTCGATTTTTTTGGTATTCATATTTATTCTGTAATCACAACTGATCAATATATTAAGGTAAAGAAAAGCGTTATAAAAAAAAACTCTTATGAATGCATATAATGCAAAAACAAATAAAACATAACGAAAGAAATGCTTATGTTACATTGAGTGTTGACGAAACAAACGTAGAAAACAGAATCGATGATAGCAATTATTTAACGGCTAAACCTATTACTCTAACGCGTTCCCTCTCACCCTCTTTGTTTACAAATACGGTCGATCGTAATACAATAACAAATTTATTAACTGCAAGCGTTGCCACAGAGCAAAAAAAAACTTTAATAAGTGATGAAACGGTTAACCCCAAAACAGCCGCTATGGACAACTCAATAACTCAAGTAAAAACTTCTCAAAAACCTACAGTACAAGTTTGTATGGACAGGTACATAACAGTGCTTAAACGGGGACGCAGCCCTACCTCTGCAGCAGTTGCTTCGGCCTCAAAAGTACCATCTTTTGATAAAATAAATTCTCAAAATCGTTTTGCAATTCTGGAGGATGAATCCTCTGAAGCACAAAACGTCATAAAATCGTCCAAGCCTCCCTCGATATATCTGAGGGAGCAAAATTCTAATGAGCTCATAAAGAGTTTGATATCGGTTATAGGTGAAAATTCGTTTTACGTAGCTGCTATCAAGCGTGGTAGTATAAACGAAATAAAAATACAAGTCAATCATGAGAATGATTTTCGCAAAATTATAAGCAACTTTGAGGCACTTAAAAAAACTTTTATACATACCAACTGAAAAGAAGAGGTAATAACATTCCTAGAAGAAAAAGGCTTCAAGGTAAAACATGTATTAAACATTAAAAATAGAGAAAAAATTCCCCAACCACTTTTTCGAGTGGAGTTTGAACCCGGCGACGTTAAACTTAAAAAAAATGAAACGCATCCCATCTATAACTTAAAATACATTCTGTACAGAAAAGTAACTATAGAGGAGCCGCACAAAAGAGGTGGTCCCGTTCAATGTCTGAACTGCCAAGAATTTGGCCATACTAAGGCATACTGCTACTTACCCCCTGTTTGCGTAGTATGTGGCGAATTACATGGTACAGTTCTTTGCGACAAGTCTAAAACCGACCCCAACTTAAAAAATTAAGCAACTGTGGTGGCAATCACACTGCCAATTATAGAGGATTCCCTGTATATACTATCGTCAAGCAGTCGGTTGGACCGAAAACTAATCCCCCTCAGGTAACAAATCAAGTAAACAGTAATGACCTTCAGGCCCCCCAGCCTAGTAGTAACAGAATCTCTTATGCTAACGTCTTAAAATCAAACAATCTACCAATGCCAGGCGCTTCGACAAGTAATGACGAAACTCCAGTTTCTAATCTAAGTCGGCTAGAAAAAACAATGGAAACATTAGTGCAAACAGTTAATAATTTTACAAACACAATGGGTAATATGATGCAGGAAATTCTAAGAATGCAATCGATGTTATTGCAAGCTGTACTTAACAAGCCATGAACTGTTTAAAAATTTGTTTTTGGAACGCAAACGGCATCCGCCAACATAAAAATGAACTAGAATACTTTCTTAAAAATAAACAAATTGATGTCATGATGGTTTCTGAAACTCATTTGACCTCAAGAAATACGTTCAAAATCAATGGTTATACTCTATATGATACCAAGGACCCTCGAGATAGAGCTTGTGGAGGTTCTGCCATTTTAATAAAAACCCGAATTAAACACTTCCCAATGTGTGATCATCGTGAAGATTATCTCCAAGCAACGAACATTTGTGTTGAAGAGATAAATCGAAACATAGTAATTTCATCTTTATATTCACCACCTAGATTTTCAATATCAAAAAGCCAATATTATAAATATTATAAGTCATTGGGGCCCTGTTTCCTGGCTGCTGGCGATTATAACGCTAAACATACCTTCTGGGGGTCACGACTAATAACACCAAAGGGTCAATTTAATTTAAATGAATCTGTAATTCACTTTAACAAATTCATTTGAATTGCAAACGAATTGCAACTCATTCTACAAATCCATTTGAATTGGAAAACGAGTTAAAATACATTTCTGCCTAATTCGTTTGAATTCATTAAAATTTCATAAAATTTTTTTTTTGCTGTGAAAAGAATTAATTCTAAATTTAGCTTATCCGTAACAAACTAAATAAAATCATAAAAGATTGATTCATTTACAGCTCTGATCAAGAATAATAATAAACCCCAGCGAATTATTACAAAGCCCTTGAACGGAATTCACAAGGTATCCGCGCAGAGGTAGACCCGCTTAAACATGGAGACGGCAAGCTTGAGACGAACATAGGAAGGCGCATAGACCGTGGAGCGAAACAAAATTGTTAGCATTAAGAAGTAATTGTAAAAATTTTATTGTGGCCCTATGTTCCACCTACCAAATACAAAATTGAATCATTTTGCGAAGTGTTAAAAATACATTTAAAAATATAAGCGCACAATTATGCGCTACGCAATAAAACATACAGTGATGCAGTAAAGTAAGTGAAGGAACTCTTAACAAGTTTTATAAAAGAAAAAATAACATTTTAAGAGCCAAATTGCAAAAGTATGCTCAAGGGAACTAGAATATTTTTAAAAAAACTTAACAATAATCTGGCGTTTTTCGATTTTAAATCGTGCGATTGTCAGAACATGGCCGTATATTAGGCTATGCCGAATCTTTTATACCCTTCACCATGGTACGATAAGAACAGAAAGTTTATCTGCCACGCAGGACTGCCAGGTACTTTTTTACTTTCTCCCCAAAAATTAAAAAAAAATCCGCAAAAATCCCCAAATTACAAAAAATAACCTTAAAAAGTTAATATTTTTTATTGATTGTTTTTCTGACCAAATTTAAAATTTTTATAAAAAAAAGTTAGAACAATTTTAATAAGAAATCCCCACATAAAAATTTTAAGTAAAAAAATTATTTTGTTTTGTTTGTAGCGACTGGTTTCGGCAAGTTTTTTTTAAATTATTTTAAGCAATTCCAGTGAGGCACTACAAGCAAAACAATATGCTGTTTTTGAAGACGAATGAGTCAATTTATTAGAATTTAAAGCTTGTTCAATCGGTTTTAGGCATCCTTAAAATCAACAATAAAAATGCATATTTCCCAAACCTTATTTTATTGTCTTTCATATTTACTTATTTTTGGGGAAGACATATTTACTTGAAAATTATCTTTAAGAAATCAAAAATTGTATGTGTTTTCAACGGTTTTCGATTCTTTTTTAAATTTTTCTTTTTTAAAACACTCACTCAAGAATAATTACATAAGGTCATTAAGTACCTTTTACACACTTAACAAAAATATTACAGCCGTATTCATAAAAATTTATTGATGATTAATTGACGGTTTTAAATCAAAAATTGCTAAAGTTGTATTCATAAACGAAAAATAGTCTATTGAACCGTTAATAAACCATTCATAAAGTAAGAAAATTTATTGTTGGAATTGCCCTTCTTTAAACCAAAAATAAAATGACATTTTGATAAGTGTTTGCATTTAATGATATTATTTTTGTGAAATATGTTGAAAAATAATGACAAAAATGTTCTATTTATTACAACGGACATGTTAAATACATTTTACTAATTTTTTTTTTTATTTTAGACAGCCAATTTAAAGTTATATTGATAATTATTTAAAACAAATTTATAGGATTTAAATGAATATTTTCAAGGGCAAATGCAGATATTCTCTTTAAGTATTTATTAAATTATTGCAACTAGTTGTTTTTCCGTTTTTTGTTTAAAACAACAAATTATTGTTCAAAAATATAAAAAAAAAAATTAAATAAACAAATCATAATAATAGTGATGTTAATAAAAAGTAAACAAACTTTTTATTCGATTACTTTCTTATCGTATATTTAAAAATGGTTCAAACAAAAGTTTTTATGATACCTTTTGGAAACATTTTGTTCAGAAACTAAAATAATTTGTAGTTTTATTTGATAAAAATAATTTTAAAGGTCTACAATGAAAAAAAAATTTAAATATAGAATATCATGTAAACCGAATAGAAGTTTCGTGCATCACTAACAATAAAATGGCAGCCAAATATAAAGAAAGTTGCCATACTTAAACAGAAAATCGCTGCAAACAGTTAATAGAAAAAAAGCTGTTATTATACGTTTATGAATACAAATTTTTATAAGAGGTTTATAAGACAAAAAGCGTTTAATAGTTAAAAGCTTAAAATAAGAACTTTTTATGAATATGGCTGTTAATCTTTATTAGGACTCTTTACACCGTATAAGTTGTTGATAAGAGTAAGATAAAAGTTTTGCTACTTTTTTCATATTTTATATACGAAGCAAAGAAAAATAATAAAAGAAGGGAAAATATATTAAAAATGTGTAAAATCCGCAAAAAATCCCCGATTTTTATTGAATCCCCAAAAAAGTCCCTAATCCCCAAATTAAATTCTTTGTCCTTTTTGCTTGTATGAAATCCCCAACTTTGGGGATAAATCCCCAAGTCTGACAACCTTGCTGCCACGCTCATTTCTTTAATCCCGCAGACTTTTTTTTGAATGTTGTGTACTGATTACTTATAAATCTACAGTCCTTGTACGAGAGGTGTCACGCCCACTTCTATAATCCCGCCCATATTTTTAGAGAGGTTATCTGTTAATAACCCAGTTATGTTTACCAAACTTGGATAATATTTCTCTTATTGTTCTAAAGACATAAAACAACTATGTTACGCCACGCCCACTTCTCCAATACCGCCCAAATTTTATTGGATGTAGTATTTTGATAACCGAGATGTTTGTCCCTAATGTGGAATTTTGGCGCTTTCCCTTCTCCTGTTCTAAATATATGTATAGTGTGTTTGTATGGGAAGTTCCACGCCCAATTCGCTAATCGCGCCCAATTTTTTTAAAAGGTTGTGTATTGATAACCAAGATACTTGTACTTAGCTTGGAAACATTGGCTCTTGCTAAATAGAGATCAACGTAAGCAGTGTACACTAAAGAACCGAAAGTTCGAGGTTCGGCTGCATTGTTAATAGGTTATACATAGGAAATGGGAAAAAATGGGAATTTGTTAAAAAGTAAAAGTCAATAAGATTAATATTAATTACCTGTTTGATTGATTGATTCATTACAAAATTATTTTCCGCAGCAGTTTGCGACGACGGGAAGAGAAGTATCATCATTTGATTCTTAATCGTACTGGCAGCTAAAGTCACCGGCTTGTTATATTGCATTTGGCTATTGGATATGTCTTGTACGACATGATCTTGCGTTTTGGTCTTATCACTCGCTATGATAACCTCAACGCCGTTAGACATAATACGTGTGGCTAGATTGTAACGAGCTTCATCGATATTGGCGTTTTGACTCTGTTTGTTATTGTTGTTGATGTTATCATTGATATATTCAGAGTATCGGATATAGTGCGATGTTTTTAAAGTGGCTGCATCACGGTCCACAGATTCCTCATTTTGTTGACCATATTGACCAGAGTCGAAATGTTGAAACTGTTTGTGAATTGCTTGTGAAGCTAAAACATTTACAAACATACATATTTATAGATTTTATTTTATGCGGCTGAAAACTCAAAAGCTTTGGAATTCCTTACCACTTTATATGTCCCAAAAACCAATAGTTTATGTTAAGATATAAGACCGACTTACATATTACGAAAAGGAAAATATTTGTGCATTGTTTTCTAATAAGAAAAAAATCTGTGAATTGGTCTAATTATGTACAAAAGTATTGCTATGCTCATACGCCGATATGAACCACTTGCTTCGCACTCTGAGGCCCGTTTTCACGACTTACCTTTAAAGTTCGATATAGTTAACGCTACCTTTAGCACTAGTGAGGAATAAAGTTACCTTCAACTATTTTTCGTTTTCACAACTTCTGTATAAAATAAACTTAACATTTTTAAAAAAATGGCAATACTAAAGAAAATACCGATTATTTTTGCCAAAATAAAAATACGAACTGGCAACTACGTACTTTTTTACATTTAAAAAAGGTAGAACGTTTCTCTCTTTAGCTTATCCTTCACTTTTAGGTTAAAGAGTACTTGTGATAATTAAAAACTCATTATCTGTTCGATAACTTCCTACATTTAGCTATCGTTAAGTCGTGAAAACGGGCATGAAACTTGTTTGCAAAACTTGCTGTTCATACGATTCATTCTTGTTTCATGTTGCCATTTCTTCTTTTTTGTGCACGCTTATGTATGTTTGGTTTCTTTGCTTCTTTTTTTGTTATTAGTGTTATTTAAAATAGATAAAAAAAAGTAAGTAAAATATAATAATAATATTATTTAATATTTTTATTATTATTATTTTATAAAATTTTTATTTTGTTTTAATTTGTTATCAATATTTAAAACGATAGTACATTTTTCCTGTTCCGCAGCATGTTTAAAATGAAACGACATGATTTGCTCTCAAAATGTTTTTTTTTGGCAAAATATGTTGTTTCAAACATGTTTGGGGTGCGCACCACGAATATTTCTCTCCGTGTGAACATAGTAGTATATGCTTTTACAATAGACAATAATCGCCGTATGACTTGGAATAATTCTTGTTTTCATGTTATGTTTACGAGTTATAAATCTAAGATGTATTTTTTATTTGACCAGTGTTAAATTTAATAACGAAAAATAGTTTACTAAGTACCTATACCTATTTTCTAAAGTAATCAATTTCGTTTCTTAAAACTACAAAATCCAAATAAGAAAAATTATTTCATGATTTTCACTTATTTTGTTCGTATTTAGTGAAATAAATATTTTCTAATGAGCAAAAAGTTCATGTTTTTGGCATATGATCAAAAATTTCTTAAAACAAGAAATTCAAATTTGCTGGTTTTTATTAAAAAAAAATAAAGAAAGATATGTCTGAGTTCAAGCTGCATTGATTAAATATTAATCTAATTTTCTTAATTTTTAAATAGAATCGAATTCTTGCATCAAGAAACAAATGCTAGGGGTTCTTTGAAATTTTTCAGAAAATACTCAAGAAAGCTATTTTTATTTGAATCGGTATTTCAAGTTTTTATGTAAAAAATGCAGGCCTTTCTTTGTATTTTGTAAAATATAAAAATAAAATTCCATGAAAGCCTATATTTAAATAGAATCAGTGAAATTGGCCATAAGCAATGAAAACTTGATTTGGGCCTAATTGTGTATATTTAAAATAATTTTCTTTTAGCTGTATTAAAGTAAATTTTAGTTCGCGTTGAGTCATAATTTTTTGCTTAAGCCAAGCCAAAATTTTTCGTAATTTTTCCATAAATCTTGTAAACAACGCTATATAACTTTTAAAATTTTTTAAGAAAAGTAACAACACAGTTTGAAAGATCGATTCCTTTTAAATAATATTTTTGAATTTGCTCTTACGGTTCCTGAGTTATACCGGGTTTCAGCTTTTTACCCAGCTTATGACTCATACCCAACAAACAAATAAAAATTAAATGATTTGCTTTCGCTTTACTTAAAAAACATTAATTGGGGTTCTATGCCCTGAAAAAATTCTGAAAATCAGTTTCAGAAGTTGTGACATTGACGTAAATGTTATTTATTTTCAATAAGTGAAGATTTGAGCAATTTTACTAAAGGCCAGCTTAACGTCATGCAGCCAAGAGAAGCCTATTTAGAATTGCTTCATCTGATTAATTATTGTTAGTTCATATTAAATATATGAAGATTCAATAAATAAATTATGAAAAAAAAAATTGAGTCTTATCTGTTTCGGTGATAGATCTAAGCGCTATCCATCTATAAAAGCTTCTGGAGATTTTTTGAAACCAGCTGCAGTCTTATATGGACAATATGAAAATTGATGCCTTTCTAGAATTTAGTTAAATTATTTTAAGAATGCCCTCTATACACTCCTTTTAATAATCATAGTCTATTAAAGCGATTGGATAACTACAAAATTATTAATTAAGCATTTGCACGCGCCACGTTAAAAACTTTTCTAGGTCATCAGTGGTACTTTACCCCAAAATTGCCTACCTTAGCGTTTTTTGATGGACATATCGACACCAAAACTTTGAGTTGACTGGCAAAAAATCTACACCCGCCATACCTTAAAAATAAATCAAATTCAATGATTTTTCAGTTTCCAAAACCAGTGCTATTTTTTAAGCTTGCAATATCAATTTTTTTTTAAACAGATTCAGAAAATTGGATAACCAGCAAGTCATTTTAAGATGCAAAATACAAAGTTCAACATTTACAAGTGGTAAATGATGTGGCAGAACTAGGTGTGACTTTGGCTAACACTTCCTTCAGTTTCACAAATTCTGAAACAGATTTTCAGAACACCAATAAATGATTTTTAAGGAATGCAAAATAAAACGTTTGATTTTAATTTGTTTGTTGGGTATGAGTGGAGTTGCCAGATTTTAAACATTGATTAGAAAAAATAGTGCAATCAAGAAAAAAACAGTAAGGAGTATTTAGGCAAAAAATCTGGCATCTGAAAAGTGAAAAAAATCATGGTTTTTGACAGAGTTATGAAGAAAACTCAAAAAAAGACCGGGAATCCCGATTTTTAGCAAAAACTCGAATTGAGCGATCTCTAAACATCTAAAAAAATCTCGAAAATACTTTACCCTATAAGCCCTTTTATTATCCTTGAGCACCAATGAAAGTCCAAAAAAATTTTTTTGGGACACACTAATTATACATATGTTTGTCTCTGGTGATGGTTTTAGCATAACATATAATAAACTTTTCAAGTTTTGCAGTCTAAACGGATTAATTAAAAAGAACCCGAAATTCCCCTTTGTACCCACTTATACCCCCTGAAAGGCCTATTTTGAGTTTTTGGTACATTTCGACCTAGCTTAAGAAATTTATAAAAACAAAAATGTTTTATTTAGGATCGAAAAATTATTTAAGCAACATGTTTACAAGAAGTACTAAAAATACAAATTTTTACTATTTTTGTCCTTTTAAAGTTTTTAAAATCTACACTGAAAGAATTGTGCTTCATAAATCTAATAAATCAATTTCATTAAATTTTTTTCTTTAATCCAATGAAAAATTTAATGAATGAATTTTATTTCAAAAGGGTGGTTTTTAGCGATTATAAACAAATATACTTTCTATATAAAATATTGAGCTATTTTATATTGTGTTTGGTTTATAATATTACAATAATTTTTTGCAAAAAGGGTGGTTTTTAGAATGAAATTTTGCAAACATAGTGAAGCAATTTCATTAAGACTACGAAATTGTGTTTTGTAATTTCGTTAAAATTTTTCATTAAATCAATGACAACTAATATATTTTTCAAAAGAAAAACTCAACTAATTGTTATACATTATTTCAATATGTTTTTTTGGATTAAAATTAACTATTAATTAATGTATTCAAATATTTTTCAGTTAGTGAAAAAAGTGTAACTTCATATTTTCCATGAAAAATGTCACTAAATCAATGAAAACAAGATAAAGTTCTCTAAATTTAAAATACTTATACCTAGAAAATATTTTCTTCCTAAAACTGCTGTAAAAACGTATTTTTAATTCCATTTTAAGCGATAGACATGAAAATATATGAAAAAATTGTAAATTTTAATGTTTCATAACATCAATGAAAAAATTCATAACGATAACGAAACACTAAATTAAGCTAAATGTTAGTAATTGGTTCAAAAACAAACAACGAGAAAGAAAAAACAAGAGCAAACAATTCTCACATTCTTTTTTCTTTAGTTGTTAATTTAAATACACAAAATTGACGTAGTAGTACAAGCCTAAAAGGTAAGCAAGTAGCACATAACACGACGTTACAGAAATATATAAGCGAAATAAAATTAATATAACTTGATGATTTTAAACAGGAATGAAAAAAAAAATATTCACAACAACTCAAAACGCACATTGAAAAAATTTCTGAAATAAATAAACATAAATATATAACCATAAAAATCATTAAACTAATAAAAGACTGTCATAAAAATGACCAAATTTAATAAGTAATTTAATGAATTTATGTCATTGAACAAATTAAAATTTTTATCGATTTTATGAAACATTTCATTTAAGGGGGGGCTAATGTAACATTCTTCATTAATCCAATGAAGTGTTACATAGTTTGACTTTTATTGTAATTTTTCGTTGGATTAATGTCAAAATCCATTGGATCTGTAAAGAAAATTCTTTCAGTGTATGTCCGTAGTGATAGTATAAGCATAAAGTAAATAAACTTTCAAAATATTGTAATTTAAATGGAGTTGATTAATAAGTAAAAAGAGCGACTTTCAAACTGTACTTTTTATGTAACATGCATACATAGCTATAGAAATTCATGCAAACAAAAATTTTTAATTAAAGAGCTTAAAATTATTTGAAAAAAAAACGTGTTTACAAAAAGTGCCAAAAGTACAAATTTTTACCTTTTTTGTTTGCCCTTTTTGGTTAAAATGGTTCAAATATAAAGCCCTTGTGATACTTTCAGCCAAAAACTAAATAACATTTTTAAGTCTAAGGCCCGTTTTCACGACTTAACGATAGCTAAATGTAGGAAGTTATCGAACAGATAATGAGTTTTTAATTATCACAAGTTCTCTTTAACCTTAAAGTGAAGAATAAGCTAAAGAGAGGAACGTTCTACCTTTAACTTTTGTCGTAAGGTTTAGATTTGAGATTGCCATATTATATTCACATATTTTTTATATATGGCAACTCCAATTATACGTATATTTTGTAAATGTAAAAAAGTACGTAGTTGCCAGCTCTAATTTTTATTTTGGCAAAAATAATCGTTATTTTCTTTAGTATTGCCACTTTTTTAAAAATGTTAAGTTTATTTTATACAGAAGTTGTGAAAACGAAAAATAGTTGAAGGTAACTTTATTCCTCACTAGTGCTAAAGGTAGCGTTAACTATATCGAACTTTAAAGTTAAGTCGTGAAAACGGGCCTAAATGGGGTTGTTTAAAATGTACCTTGGATAACGAAAAATTTGCCAGCTTTGATCGCCTTTAAATAAACTTTTTAATAAAGTTAGAAGAAAAAGTCGTAGCAATAAGGCTCTGGCTAATCAACTTAAAAGGATAAGTAGAATAATAAAGAATTTTAACCATACGCTGATGAATGACTATAGCAAGAACAACTTGCAATTGTGTAGTGTTAATCCAAAAAGAACTTGGTAGTTTTAAAACAGAGAGCTTTTTCGTAATAACCGTTCTGTAAAAAACGTTGTAAATGAAGATGGGATTTTTTGACAGCTGATGAAGAGAAAGCTAAGGCGTTTAATGATTTTTATACCCTTCACCACAGGTGGAAAAGGGTATATATTAGTTTGTCATCCCGTTTGTAAATTCTACAATATTGATCTTACTTTGTACTTTGAACTTTTTTCATTTTGAAACAAACAATATAAGGATTTGATTTTAGTGATAAAATTTATACCATTTAAGATATTGTTGATCTAAATTACCAGTTTATTCAACCAGAGTCACTGTTTATTAACAAACGAACATAATTTTCATAGTTTTTCAAGCAAAATATTGATAGTGATTGGCGCCAGGTGGACAATTAGATTTCGATAAATATGATCTTCATAGTCATTTAGAGCCTGAAGATTATTTGAAAAAGAAGGTATTTATACTTAAAAAAACACCTGGAGAAAGATATGTTTCGGATATTTTAAAAAGTAATGAATTTTGTGATTGCTTTAACATTTTAAATAATCTTGTTGAGTAATATTTAGCACCCTTAACATTTGAAAAGCCGACTGCCATCTGAAACCATTACAAAAATTTTATTTAATAAAAAATGTATACAACGGAACGACAATGGACATTTTGAACATTCCCAAGATATGTATATGGAAGTAGAATTTATTATTTTAAGTTTTTATTAATTTATTTGTAGTTCTTAAGTTATTTTTGTTAACTTATTTTAAATGACTATATGAATCTAAACAGTATGACTAATATTGATCTTACATATATAAGTTCTTTTATTTCTGTGAAATATATACAAATATGTGTTGTAGTTAGGGTATTCATTTAATCGGGCTTTTGCATTAATCGGTTAACCGCTCGATTAATTAACCGAGGTTTTGGTTTAATCGGTTAGTAATCGGTTAATTTTGTTTTTGATCGGTTAACCGGTTAATAAAGTTTTTTCAATAAATTAAGTAATTTCAATAAATAAAAATGCATAAGTTAATAAAAAACTTTAATAACATACCAAACATAACAATTCTTATACTAAAACGAGCAAACAAAAAAATAATTCATAAAAATGTAATATGTATTTTTTAATAAATACCTATTATATATTTATTTAAAATGTAATATGTATTTCATTATTTATTAGTCATTTTCCTTTTTCTCTAAACATATAAATTCTTCAGTTATGGCATTAGAGTTTTGTTTTATTTTTTTAAAAAATAGAAACTGGGAATTATTTCCTTCCGAAGGTTACTTTACATTATATTCAACATTTTTTTCATTTTTTCGAATTTATTCTATGAGCTAAATTTCAGTTATGTATTTTATAAAGCTTTTTTGTGATAGTTCTATTCCTTCAATTTTTCAGAAATGACTTTATACACTACCAGACTATTATATTGTATTTTCTTGGTACATTTTACCTGAGCTTTCCTTTGGAAAGCAATGAGGTATATTTTATGTACAGAAAAATTTACAATTATAAGACACCAGCAGAATGTATAAAGTCATTTCTGAAAAATTGAAGGAATAGAACTATTACAAAAAAGCTTTATAAAATACATAACTGAAATTTAGCTCATAGAATAAATTCGAAAAAATGAAAAAAATGTTGAATATAATGTAAAGTAACCTTCGGAAGGAAATAATTCCCAGTTTCTATTTGTTAAAATAGTTGAGTTAAATACATTCAATTTATAAAGTAACACTATCCAGTGAGACATAAAGAATGCTGACGAAGGCCGTAGCGGGCCAGAAAATGCATTACATTCTGCTGGTGTCTAATAATTGTAAATTTTTCTGTACATAAAATATACCTCATTGCTTTCCAAAGGAAAGCTAAGGTAAAATGTACCAAGAAAATACAATATAATAGTCTGGTAGTGTATAAAGTCATTTCTGAAAAATTGAAGGAATAGAACTATTACAAAAGAGCTTTATAAAATACATAACTGAAATTTAGCTCATAGAATAAATTCGAAAAAATGAAAAAATGTTTTATTTTTTTAAAATTTTTAACACTTCTAATTGTTTCGGTTAATTATGTTAAAAAACTGTTTGTGTTACTATCGAGAGTTTCTTCTGTTACGTCATCATCTGACTGACTTGACAAAGCTCAGCGCCGAACATTCTACAAAAAAGTTTGTTTCCGAATTCCTTAGTCTCTGTTTTTTATTTTATTTTAAGAATGTATTGCTAGAAGGAAATCTATTGTATGAAAAAATATTTCTAAACACATACCTTTTGTATATGAGATAAAACAAATAACAAAAAAGACAAAAAATATTTTATAATACTACTTAAAATTAAAAACTTTGTTACATCGGTTAATCGGTTAATCGACTGAAATTAACCGGTTTAATCGTTAATCGAAAAAATTCAATTTTAAATTAACCGATCAGTTAATCGGGTAGTAATTAATCGGTTAACCGATTGACGGTTAACCGAATGAATACCCTAGTTGTAGTATACCGATCTACTAAGAATCAGTATCTGAGTAGTCGTCCTGCTGGCTGGTTGTCTCCCCATGTAGACCTTCTTCGCAGAGTGCAGGTCACACTTTTTAAGATAATTTAATAACATTTGGTTCATACGTTTTTTGAAAATTTTAAGAATCGGTCCATAATCTCACATATCTCCAACGAACTTTTTTTCCTAGTATAGCCTTTGTGCTCATAAACTATTTTATTATGCTGGTATTTGGACAAAATTTGGCTCAAATACATATAATATATTTCAATCTTAATTATCTTACGAAATAAATTTTCGAATCAGTTGATAGTTGACCATGGATTCTATGCGAATTACACTCCTGAAAACATCTTGTTATGCCATAACTGCCTAATAAATATTGGCATGCATTGATAAAAAAAAAAAAAAGCTACTATGCCATGGCAACATTTTGTGCTGGTAGGAAACACTCTCCCTTAAATAACTTTAAAAAGAGGAAAAAAAAACTCAAATAGATGTAGATACCTAGACAATATTTCTCCTTAAGAATTTTTATATTACTAGTCATAACAAAATTTGGTTTAACTACATAGTTCCATAACTGGATATGAGTCCTAACAAGAAAACACTTTTAAAAATGTTTCTGTAAATACTGTGGAATTGACAGGCCATTCTTTATAATATGTTATTTTCGTTAACTTTTTTTTTTAAATTAAACGTTAAATTGGTATCAGGTGTAATTTCATTTAAATTGGTAATTTTGCTTAATCTCAAGTGTAGTTTACAATTTTGCTGGTGGTAACACTGCTCTTATTGCAATGCCTTTAGCAGGCTTGCCAGAATAATTCAAATTAAAGGTGCTAAATCGACAAAAAAAAGTGCTAATTGTTCTACAGTGAAAAAAAAAGTGCTAGTTATGTAACATTGATTTTTATGAATATAATTTTGTTTTGTTTATTATATGTTACATTATATTTTAAATAAAGTTGTTTTAGCTGTTTAAAATTTCAGTTATGTCATTTTCATCATCCTCATAAACCAACTCATTTTGGTACTTTTCAGATGAATCGATTTTTTTCAATATCGTCCGATATGTTTCTAGTTCGCAGCAAGGTCTATGCAATAGGTCTTAAGTCCAATAGGAGGTTACCTCGCTGAACTTTCTGAATAGCTGATGGCTTGTTGTCCCAATGTCTGAGAAAACATTCATTTGCTTCTCTTTAGCCGGGTAGTGTGGCAAAATTAATAATAATTCTTAATGATCAGAAAACCAGACTTCGCTCTAAGTATCACATACAAATTTACAAATAGCAAATAATTGCAATTGATATTCCGGAATAAGTATAAAAGCAGGGTTTCGAACAACTGCTAATAGCAGTCAAAGTAAGACTGTTACTTATAATTCTTATTCGCTTAACAGTTTTTACTTGTTTAATATCTTTAGTTTTTCTAAAATCTTTGGATGAAGTTTCCTGACGATCTGGCCTAAGCAACCAGTGAAATGCGCATAGGAATAGCTTATCCCTTCAACAATAAATTTCAGTGTTTTTATCAAGAATAAAAAATTGGGAATTAGGCACGACAAACAAAATCTTGTAAAATTTTGTATTCCCAAAAATTTTTTTGATATTTATTTTTGCTTTATAAATTTAACCTTTAATTGTCGAGGTTAAATTTTTGGACATACTTTATGACGTAGTGGTTAATTTTACCCCTTTAAACTTTACTAAAACAAATTAAGTAAAATATATTTTTTTATAATTATGTATTTGTTATTGAAAAATAAGCTACTAAATGTTTAAATACAAAAAATAAGGAAAACAAAAAATATTTTTTTTTGTTTAAACAAAACAGGTACTTTACTTAACATACCTTTTTTTAAATATAAAAAAACGTTAAAAAAAAAATTTTTCCAAAAAATAAGTTTAAAAAAAAAACAAAAACTTAAAGGGCATTTTTTCCAGCCAAATGTATACATTTAAAGATATAAAAGAGATCATGAAAAAAAATAATCAGGTGTAGAAACTACAGGCCATCTTTTTTAAAGGTTTTTTACTCATCAAAATCTGCATCCCAAACACATTGGCAGACAAATCGGCAAGATATAAAGTTTTTAACTTTAGTCGAAATATCGTGGTTATTAATACAAAACATCTGGGCGGGAATGGAGAAGTGGGCGTGACAACTTCCAAGCAAACCCCTTATAGATTTTGGAATATCTGAAGAATGTCAAGAGTCAAAGTTTCGAAATTAGATACAAGCAGCTTGGTAGAAATACACAACATCCGACAAAATGTGGGTGGGATTAGAGATTTGGGCGTGGCACAAAATAATTTTTGTTATGTCTAAGGAACGGTAAGAGAAGAATTGTCCAAATTTGGTACAAATAGCTGTGTTATCAAAACACAGCCTCTCCACAAAAATGACCGGGATTGGAGAAGTGGGCGTGGCATTAAGCAAATTAATTTATATCTTAAGAACGGTAAGAGAAAGTTATAAAATTGTCCAAGCGTTAACAGTTTAAGTTCCTAAATTGGGAACAAAAAGCTTGGCTAACGATATGCAAAATCGGTCAAAAAGTGGGAGGGATTATTTAAGTGGGCATGGCACAATAAACAATTCTCTGTATCTAAATAACGATAATGAATAATTTTCAAAATTTGGTACAAGTAGAATGGTTAACAATACCTATCCTCTGTCAAAATGATCGGAATTGGAGGAAAACATCTCTCAAAAAGTAGACCTTCAATACAAAGACCCCATAGATTTCTGTATAACTGCAGAATGGTAATATTAAGAGTATTCAAACTTGGTACAAACAGCTTCCTAAGCAATGCATAACTTTAAGTCTTTTCTTTTTTATAATATGAGAAATAATCATATTTAAATATAATTTTTATAATATTTTGTAAATAGTATTTAAATCTTGTATATAATACTTAAATCCTCTATATATAAAAAGAAGTGTAGACTTTGATGTCACCCCTAACTGCGAAAACGGGTAAACCGATTTAAACCAAAGGGGTACTTTGGGGATAGTCTGTAGATGGTTTATGTGGTTCCGGTGATATGGCATTTAGATTTTCCTATACATATATTCCCAAAACAAAATGCCCTTTATTTTCCATATTATGATTTTTTATTGGCACTTGAAAAGTTACCAAACCATGTATCGTAATGTCTTATGTGTACAATGACATTCGGAATAGATCTTAATGTATATTTCATATCGCTAGAGGGTTAAAATAGGGCAAAACGGGTAAAATCTTCCCCTCCCAATATCTTCTTAACTAATCAACCGATTTTCTTGAAATTTGGCAGGCAAATAGTGTAACATCTGGAAGAGACTAAAGCCTATAATTTTTATTATTTAGGGTGAGAAATAGGGCAAAAGGGGTAAACGTTCCCCACCCTATATCTTCTTAACTAATCAACCGGTTTTATTAAAATTTGGCACGCAGACATTGTAATAAGCCCTCAATGAAATCGTTGCAAAGATGAAGGCTGAACCTAAGCGACCGCTGCCCTCCCTTGATGGGGCAGGATGGTTCAAAGGAGTTAAGCTCATAAATTGCAAGACGAAATGATGCTGGAATGGCTAAAGGAGTTAAAAAAAATTGAAGGGCCTGTAGTTGGAGGCTCAAGTTAAGATTGTCGGTCGATCGCACATTCCTACTATACCGAAGGCAAAGGTAAATTTTCCGCGCATTGCAAAGCCGGAAGTCGCCCTTCGCCTCTTACAAAATTAGATCCCAGACATTCCAACTATATAATGGAGGGCTCTACACGTTAAAAACAGCAACAAAGACGGACAGAATTACATACTCCAGATTACAAAAGATTCCGAAGACCGTTAGTATCCGCGATATGGAAAAATGTCTTAGGGAGTAGGAAGTGTGTTTCTCCGTTTAAAGAAGCGACATCCACAAGATTCCACCCATAACACTCTAGAGGTCGATGAAGTGGAGCACGATCTAACGGCTGCCACTGCGGCCACTTCCCGACTGATTCTGGGTGGCACGGCCAAAGATGATGGAGCCGAACCCAAGTGGGTGATCTTAGTTGATGATGCTAAATATCCTGCAAATCCACCTCCAGCACAATAAGATGGCTTCGGTCAAACTTCTCCTCATGATAGAGGAAGGTCGCTACGACGTGGCTTTAATTCAGGAACGGTGGATCTCCACAGGAAACTAGGTATCTGGGTTGAATTCACGCATTTTTAACACGTACCTCTCAAAAGTGGTAGGTAAAATTCGATCTGCTTTACTTGTTGGAAGAACTTTTTCTCATATATTCTTTACAATTACAGCATTGACGATCTCACGGTAGTGACCTTGAAAGATGGTAAAGATGACATCATACTCGTTGCATGATGCTTCATGCCACACGAGAGAGATGCCCCCAGCAGAACTTCCTAGAGTAGTCGTTGAAACTTGTAGAAGGAAGCAAAACCTAGTGGTGGGTTCAGCTGCAAACTCACATCATTCAATATGAGGCAGTAAAAACATCAACGACAGGGGTGAGTTTCTTAATGCTTTTATACAACAGAATAATATACAAATCGCGAACAGAGGTGAGGTCCCGACTTTTAAGGGTCCCAATTTGCAAAATGTTCTTGATTTAACACTTTTTACTGATTATAAAACAGTGATAGACGATTGGAAGGTGCTTCCGAAGCCATCCTTCTCAGATCACTTCTACCTTTACTTTTTGTTAAACTATAATATACCAAACGAAGCAGTATTTAGGAACCCGAGGAGTACAGATTGGGTCACATACTCCTCACTACTTCATAGGTACCTAGGTCCCTCTAGAGCACTTGTAAGTTCAGGAGATATAGATTCTACTATAGACAAATTGGTTACACGTGTAGTTAGATCCTATGAAAAGTCGTCTCCTCTAACACGAACTTAACGTAAGTCCACCACCTTGGTGGAACGCACAGTTAGACTGTGAAAGACGCGAACTTCGTGAGCTATTCAAACTGGCGAAAATTGTTGACCGCTCTGAATGCTGGGGAAAGTATAAAGACGCTCTTAGGGTATACAAACGAAACGTAATGAAGGTCAAGCAAATATCGTGGAAGGTCTTCTGCGGCAATACTGAGGAGACAACTGAAACGGAAAAAATACAGTAAATGTTGGTAAGCAATCCGGTAATGCTAAGAGCAGTTTGTAGAGAATACGGAGAATGGACGAAGAGTAGCACCGAAACGTTAAGGGTACTTACTGATACACAGTTTCCGGGCTGCTCGGACACTCTCTCGTTCCAACTAGTGCAAACTCTTATACAGAAAATGGAGATAGTCATATTATCTCCCATTAAATGGAGGAATGGACCATTGACTTGTTCCAACCATATAAGTCGCCTGGTCTTGACGGTTTCCTCCCGGCGCAACTGCAGCGGGGAAGACAACAGATAGTACCATAGTAAGTTAACCCATTTACGCCCGCTGTGCCAATTTGGGAACACTTCATTATTTATGGCTTATGCCAAAATTTTTGACATTACTCAATTGATGTTTACATTATTGATAAACTAAAATTCAGACATTTCTATAACATCAAAAACAATTTTTTTTTATTAAGGTGACCACTGTGCCAAAAAAAATGTTTTTGTCTGGTAGTTTTTGTTTGGGCTTAAATGGGTTAAAATCTTTAGACGATGTCTGAGACTAAACTATTTGCCTATCTTGGAGGATATCTTAGATTGTGTTTTTACCGAAATCAAATAGCAGCAAAAGATTTCAGACCTTTTAGTCCCACATCATTCCTACTGACAACTCTAGAGAGAATTTGGGACTATCATATCAAAGGGAATATGGGACCGCAATTTTCTCTGGAAATTTACACGCATACACGAAGGGTAACTGAACTGAGACGGCACTCCAATCTGTTTTCTCGTTGACTGGCAATTTTGTCTAGCTTGGCTTGTACGGGGGCAAACCCACATGTTAAGAACTGGATTGGGGTGGGGTAACTCCAAGATAACGAAACGGGCGCATTGGGGAACTCCCCAGGGATGAGTTTTTCTACCACTGCTTTGGACGCTTGTCGTAAATGAACTTCTCTATAGGCTTGGGAGCTGGGCAGCAAGGGTAACCGCATACGCAGATGACGTAGCAGTTATAGTTACGATCTGGGTACTATTAGCTCTGTGATGAAGGCTACACTGTGGATAATCAACCAGTGTGCAACTGGAGTAGGACTCTTCACGAATAGATACAGAATTGATAGTAGGAAATACATAGGCTAGGGGGTACTAGCCTAGAACTTAAACATCACACAAAGTACCTTGGAATAATATTGGATAGCAAACTGTCGTGGAATCTTAATGTGGAAGAAAGGGTGAAAAAGGCAACAAACGCGCTCTATGCATGCAGGAGAATGCTGGGCAAACCTTGGGGTCTAACCCCTGCTCTTACACATTGGATTTACACAGCAGCGGTGAGACCAATTTTACTCTACGGAATACTTGTGTGGTATCATACCGGAATAAGCTAAAGGGCACTCAAAGACTCGCTGAGCTTAGTATCACCGGAGCTTTGCGTAGCATACCGACTGCGGCACTGGATGTAATACTGAACAAACGATTCATCTGGTAGCAGAAGGAACAGCGTTTAATCTGCGATCTGCTTAAGGGCGACGGGACAACTCGCGTATGGACCTTACGGTCACGGTAGTATTAATAATATTAAGGGTTATAGATTGTAGCAGCGACGACATCATTTCGAGACTAGCTTTTCATAGGAAAACGCGTATTACTTTAAAAGAGAACGGCTGGTTGGCGGGACTCCGATCTGCCCATAGGACTTTCAGTTTTTATTCTGATGGTTCCAAAATGGAAGAGGGAGTTGGAGCTGCAGTTTACTGTCAGGAACTTGATATTCGGGAATCTTATAAGCTTCCGGATTACTGCAGTATATTCTAGGCGGAAATATTTTCGGCCAAAATGGCTGCTGATTTGACTTGTGATTCTAATACTAGAAACTCACATGCAAACTTCTTTATAGACAGTCAGGCGGCGATCAAGGCGATATCTGCTTAAAAAACATTATTTTCGATTGTCCAGGAGTGTAAGGACTCAATAGAGAGACTTAGTGCCAACAGAAGGGTACTCATCTACTGGGTTCGCGGCCACCAGGGCGTAGAAGGTAACGAAGTGGCAGACGAATTGGCGAAACAGGGGGTTCAATTAGCGTATGACATAGTGATTGACATTCCGTTTCCAATTCGTAACATTAAGAGGGATAAGGACTCGACTATTCATAGGAAATCTGAGGCGGTTTGGGGAAACACGGAATCGTGCAGGGTTTCCAGGTTATGTGAGGATCTAATGATCCGAAATCGACTGTTGGACGGCAGTACCCTCCAAAAGGGCGGGGCAACTGACTAGTGGCAATTGTAGATCATGTGGGGTACCGGGGAAAAAAGAGTCGGTGGGGCACATACTCTGCCACTATCCGGCAATCATAAGCTCCAGAGCGAACTGTCTGGAGATCATTACTTCCAGGATCCAGGGAAAATCTCTGGAATTGGATATCATTACATCGAACTAACCATTTCAAGTAGGGGTTATCGTATAATGTGGTAACGCTAGGGACCAACACGGTCTATGCGGGGTCTTTATGACCGGCCACTTAATCTAACCTAACCTAACCAGGTTATGATGGAATCACTCATAAAATTTTATTGACAACAACTAATTTAGTTGCTGATATTGTAATTTTTGCTTTTAATAGTATAATTGATAAAAGAAGTTTTCCTTATGATCTAAAAATACAGAATTAACCCCAATATCTAAAGTTATTGGATCAAATAATATTGAAAATCTTCGGCCTATATCAGTCTTATATGTTATGGATAAGATATTTGAAAAACTTATATTTACCAACTATCTGATTATCTTGACTGAAACCAAATATTGTTTGAAACCCAGTTTGGATTTAAGAAAGGAGCTGGAGCTGAGGAGCAGTGGTTAGTGTTGTTGAATATTTATGTGGTAAGCTAGATGCGGGACTTTGTGGCGTTGCAGGTGTTTTTTTTATTATTCCAAAGCTTTTGATTTAGTAAATCACAGTATTTTGATGAAAACGATAAGAACAATTGGATTAGTGAGCAAAACCCTGAATATTTTTTGCATTATTTATCTTACAGAAAGCAGTTTGATCAGGTGGGTTAATAAAAAAAGTAAAAGTAAGTCCTTGTCCTGTTTCTGCTTAAAATTTTCATCAATGGCATATTCAAAATAAAATTTAATGGAAATTTATTTATGTATGCTAATAATGTTTGCATGTTTTACAAATATAATCATTTAAAGGTTCTGCAGACCCAGATTGAGTAGGACGCTGCTGTACTGTCGGAGTTCTCGAGACTCAATAGACTTATTCTTAACAAGGATAAGAAAAAGTTAAGATTTAAGCCATACCGTTCGAATGAAGTAAAGATGACTGTTCACATAGATGGTAGTGTAATTACTGAGTCTGATGTGGTAAAACATTTAGGAGCAAACTTGAATTACAGCTTACTATGGGATTGTAATATAAACATATTTAAGTCAAACATTTCTCTACAAGTTTAAAAATTAATGTAAGATGCTGCTTTACCAGTCACTTGTACATTCCTATCTGACACATCTTCAAATAACATACGGTTGTAGCATTGAAATCTCTAAATACAAAATACAGCTCTAAAGCTTGCATTATACGTTGGAACTGTTTACAACTTATGCTAAAAATATTTTGCCGATTCGAGGTCTACATAAACATAAAATGTTAACACATGTTTTTAAATCATTGAGAGGAAATCCCTAAAAATCCATTCAGTTTACCCAAAATGTATTTCATACGCTACTTAATACCAGACAAGCTTCAAACTTAACTTCAGTAAGATGTCGTCTGGACCTGACTAACTAACATATTGCTTTTACTGGACCACATGAGTATAATCAACTACCTGTTGACTTACAAAATGTACAAGCTCTTTCAACGTTTAAGAAGCACGTTAAAAGCTTTTTTCTTTTAAACGTAGAAAGTCTTCTTAATTAATATGTAAACTTTTTTTATTTAATTTCTTTTAATTTTTAAAAAAAAAAAAAAAAACAATTATAATAAAAAAGTTTTAGCCTGTAAGGCGCTGAGGCGGTAATTTTCGCAATTGTTGCATAATTTTTTTGGTATATATATATATATATATATATATATACCAAAAATTCCCTTTTCCAAAAAACTCAACTTTCAAAATTTCCTTTTTGTGACACGCCAACGTAGCTAAAGAAATTCGTACGAAAAAAATTTTTGAATTTAATGTAAAGGGTAACTTTAAAAATTGCGTTTCATATTATTTTTTTTTTTTACAAAATTTCCTTTAAACAAAATAAGCGGGATTGGAGAAGTGGGCGTGGCGCCATCCATACAAAAACTTTATAGATTTATGTATATCTGAAGAATTGCTGGAGCCAAGGTGTCCAAATTAGTTACACACAATTAGGTTATCAATACACAATATGTATATGGAAAAATATGGGCGGGACGAAAGAAGTTGGCGTGGCACAAAATCAAAGTTGGCAACCGATAACGATACCGATACCATTTAAATACCGCTTAAATTGAATGCGGTATTGAAACCGATAACGAAATTATTATTTGCGGTATACCGGTTTTGATAATAATACCGGAATTATTGTTTTGGGTAAAATACCGGTATACGTATACCGAATCATACCGGTGTAGGTGTTTCGGTATTAAAAAATCATATAAATATTTCAAAGTTAAAAACAAATTGTAAGTTTAAACCAGGGCTGTGGAGTCGTCAAGAAATAGTTCTAAGTCCGACACTGAAACATTTTTACTATCTTTTATTATTGCGTAACTTATTCTTGGAAAAACTGATTTTAAGTGTAAAAAGGCATCGCTCTCCCTATCCTGGCGTTTCAAGGACTGTTTCCTGTATCTCAATTTGTGGTGTAATGGTGGCAAAATTATTTTTTTGGCACTTACTACTGGAATTTTTAAGACGTTTTTCTTAGCTTGAATGCAGTTAACAGTTTGGCATAATTAATACGAACACGGTTTTTGTACTTATAGCCAACGATGTTTGTTTGACAGAAGTAACAATCTTCTGGCTTATAAAAAATTTGATGATGCCTAACCATTGGATCAGAAAAGGGTAAAGGTTGGTTCAAAAAAATTTTAGACTAACATTGTTTAAGTGCAATAGAGCAGGTTATGCAAACACGTTCGGGTAGATACCATTTTCTAAAAACATACGAACACTTAAAAAAGGCATTAAAAGAAGTAACCAAGGCCTTATAATTTTTAAAATCTAATTGATATTTTTGTCAGCGAGAAAACCACCAGTTTAAACAAAAATTATTACGCTTACCACACAGTGCATAGAAATAAAAATCCGCTTTATAATTTTATATTAAAGATTAAACAAATAACAAAAACTTACTTTTTTAAATAAAATATTTAAGTAACACTAACCTTTTCATCCAAATTTTAATATTTTTTAATCAGGCTTAAGTTCATCAAATTTAATTTTTCATAAAATTATTTTTATAAAGAAAGGAATTTTACAACATGAAAATTAATTAAAATTGTTATTGATAATTTTTCTTTCTTTTCTGACCTGAGATTTGAACGCAGGCGGCTTCCTTTCTTCATAAAAATAATTTAATGAAAATTTAAATTTGATGAACTTAAGCCTGATTAAAAAATATTAAAATTTGGATTAAAACCATAAATAGTTCGACAAAATAACCACAATACTAATTACTAACCTTTTTACAAATTTAAAATAGTAACACTTTATTTTTAAAACAATAAGCAACTTATTTTTTATACACCCTCTATTTTAGGTACGTATTGTTTCAAATCTATATACTCATAGGGGATTTCATGTCCGATTTGTATGAATTTGCACCAAGGTTAGTCCTATTGGATAGTAGTTTAGATCAGTCAAGATCAACAAGATCGGTGAAAAAGTTAGTCCTATTGGATAGTAGTTTAGACACAAATTTTCAACAAGATCGGTCAAAAAGTTTCTGAGTTAGAGGGGGTCAAAATTTGACATTTTGGCCATACAGGTGTTCTTTCTCATCCATGTAACTTATTACCTATTGGTGTTAGCAAAATTTGTCCCAGTAGCTTTGATAGCTATTTGATCAATGTTTCGAAAAAAAATTTTTAAGTTTTTTTAAAAAATTTCTTAAATTTTTTTTTATCCGGAATGTTTTTTTGTATGCTCAAAAGAAAGCTTATGTCTTTGCCTTTAAGTTAGTTCTGGTCTTTAAGGAAAAAATTCAAAATGGTGCTGCATATGCTAAAAATTGAAAAACCCTCGTCTAGAGTTAGAAATTATTTTTTTTATACATAAGCAACTCGCATCCCAAAAAGCGACCAAAACTACCTTAAAGGAAAAAACATAAGCTTTCTTTTGAGCAAAAAAAAAAACATTCCGGATACAAAAAAAAACAGAATAAAAATGTTTTAAATTAAAAAAAAAATTAAAAAAAAACGAAAATTTTTTTTCAAAAGAATCAAATAGCTATCGAAGCTACTTGGGACAAATTTGGCTAACACCAATAGGTAATAAGTTACATGGATGAGATAGAATGACAAACTTTGACCTCCTCTAAGAAACTTTTTGACCGATCTTGTTAACCCTGCCTTTACACATGCAAGTAGTGGCATGCCACTACTGTATACATATTATCAAAGAAAATTTGTTCGAAATAGTCGAATCTCATGCCATTAGCTTTTGTGTTTATACTACATCCCACTGCGAGTTCATTTATAAAATGTCTTTGAAGCGTCAACTTGAGATAATTTGTTGACTTCTCAAATTAAAAAAAAAAATCAAAAAACCAAATAGAGTTACCGAGTTAATCATATAAGCACATTTTTGGGGAAATGGTTTACATATATTTATATAAGCATTACTTTAACAATATTAATGCTCTATAATTAACAAACTTGCTTTTATTAATGCACGTTTCAAAAAATTAATCATAATAATACATTTATCAAGTTAAAACTTTAATTGCAATTCGATAATAATCCAGTAAATTTGCATTAAATTTTTAACAGGGTAACTTTGTTTATCGTTTTGTCATTTAGTGGCATGCAAGTGTCAAATTTCCACTCGCATGCAATTTTTACTGGAGCTGCCATTGCGAAAAATGTGAGTGTATTAGTAAAAAAGTGTGAGTGTATTGAGTTTTTCGAACTGGCAGTGGCATGTGTAAATGCTAGGTAAAAGTTTGTGTCTAAACAACTGGGCCATTATTACAACTTGAAGTTAGCTAAAGTTAGGATTAAGTTGGCGAATAGTAATGTGTTATCTGTCAAAAAGCATCTGTTATCTGACGGATAGCAGCTAACGCCAAGTTGTAATAATGACCCTAATAGGACTAACTTTGGTTCAAATTTCATCCAAATTGGAAGACATCGATTTCAAAATTGGGTCACTTGACATGAAATCCCCCATATGTATTTCCCAGAAAACAAATCGCAATTAATTGCAGTCAATATACATACAAAATAAATTCAAGGACAATGTATTTTACATATTACAAGAACATTTCAAGTCAAATGGCATTTCTATATTGTCAGCATGATATTTGTATTTTCTGTTTGAAAAATAATTAACAAACATTTTTTGTTTTGTGAAAAAAGTATTTTAATTTTTTATTGAAAACCAAAAATAATAATTATATAAAGCAAAATTTATAAAATAAAAAAACTATTACAATATGACTTCAGCTCTTTAATAAGAAAAAAATATGTACAAAATCAATAATAAAATATAAATAACTTTTAATATGTAGTATTTAAAATAATTTTATTAATTTATTTCACAAATATGTTTAAGCGAGGGTCCAATATTCAAAATAGATAAAGTTAAAAAAAGATCATATAGTTTTTAATTATAAAAACTAAAAAATATTTTAATTGCTATTCATTAATGTTCAAGTACTTTACAACGACATCCAATTGCACTCTTCCAAATCGTCTTACATTTGAGGAGCCCCAGAACAAAACGTACTTTTTAGCATTTTTTTGCCAAATTCGTTTTTTGCTATTTTTGTAATATTTGGGGTAAAATCTTCTAGAAAAAGTGTAGTAAGCATAATTTTTTTAACTAAGAAAAAAAAAATGGAGCAATGCAAAACGCTATTTTGAAATTTTTTTTTTCAAAATGTAATTTTTTGATACTGTTTAGCACTCAACATGTTGTAAACAGGCGTAGCATTTGCGTTCT
The DNA here is from genome assembly GCA_963931875.1 of Pollenia griseotomentosa. Lineage (NCBI taxonomy): Eukaryota > Metazoa > Arthropoda > Insecta > Diptera > Polleniidae > Pollenia > Pollenia griseotomentosa. The sequence goes on from OZ007565.1 coordinate 10,022,458, forward strand.
AACGTACATTAGTGATCAGTTATTGTATTTAAAAGATGTACTTTTTTAAATATTGAAAATAAACAATTGTGATTTTTCATTGAACTGTTGGTTTTTAATTGAAGTTTCTGATATTTGAATTAGCCTTAAGTTCAAAAAATTAAATTTGAATTAAATTATTTTTAGTAAAGGAAGGAATTAACAGCATAAAATGAATTAAAATTTGTTGTTGATAATTTTATTTTTCGACTGAACACAGGATGAACTCGGTTCGAATTTACATGTTTCGAGAATAACCACACTCCTTTCACCAGAATTCTTTGCTGTTATACCGTTTGAACTACTGCATTTTGCGTTTATATTGTAAATAAATATATGAGACATGAGCGCTCTCATCATGTGGATGTATGGTTACCACACGCAGAGATACATTTACTATACTTGTTCTAAGATTTTTTATGTTAGTTCTTAAATTTCTTTTAAATTTTAAACTGAAACAAAATCTTGTGTTTACACCACAGATTACTAAACAGAAATGTAAAAAGTGACGTGTGAAAAAGGCCCAAATCAGTTGCGAAGGCAGCTCGAAGAAGAAGACAGAACGCTTTTTTGGTAGTGAAGAGGCTATGTGTAAAAACAGGCCGCAACAATTAACACAAATGGCATGATCAAAACAAAAATAACAAAACACGTTAAACAAAAGTATTTGTTCCACAATCGTTTTGTTTTCGGCAAAAAAAATTATTTAGTAATATTGTTTTGTTTTGTAAAGGTTTTTACTTACATAATTATTATTTTCTCGTGTTGCGGTTAACTTAAAAGTTAATTTTTACAACAGTTTTTCAAATAAATCTCAACTTAATAAAAATAATGATGCAAAGAGAAGTGCGGAAAGGGCAGCTTTCGAAGAAAGAGCCAAAAAACGAAAAATCTGTTTAGTAATCTGTGGTTTACAAATAGTCTCTGTCATTTGTTCGTGTGGTTGAATTTTTTGCTTTAATGAAAGGTGCAATCCATGTATCAATAAAACTGCAATTAAACTACAACTAAAACATGAACAAAAATATTTAATTCCTTACGGATCAGTTTCGCACTTTGCTTAAACAAAAGAAAGATTCATAAAACTAAACTAAAAGTTTACTTAAGTTCAATAAGGTTTGACACACTTATGAGTACCATGTATTCGCACAGTTGCTTAAGCCAACTCGAGCATATTTTAGTTGGGCCTAAAATCATATCGCTCATTTACTTCAATAGTGGCATAACTCAAAAAAAATCTAAAAACGCGTTTTCAGTTTTTGATTTCCTTTAACCACTTAGAAAAAATAATGAGACATTCTCTTCAAACGGGGAAAGAATAAATGATATAAAAATGTTTATAAAGAAAAACATAGCTCCACTATTCAATCATGTTTTTAACATTGAAATAGGATTTTTTTATTTATTTTATTTATTTATTTTATTTATTTATTTTATTTATTTATGATTTCCTGCACAACAGAACTTAGTCTTATAATTACAGTGCAGGATTTTGTATGTGTACAAATTAGTTTCCAATTTCTGATGAGTAATAAACTCAGGGTTCGACATATATCAGTTTTTGGGAAACCAAATTTTCGTACTTTTTTTTTATGAATTTTAATATTTTTAAAAAAATCTTTGATTGTGTTACTTTAATGATTAAAGCAGAGCAATCTGTTGACAAGCTTCGAGGATTCAATTAAACTTTTAATATATTTTTAAAATTCATTTTATTTTAGATTAAAAAAAATAAATTTTTCGCTTGCCGCAGATATTTAGGTTGGCCTGTAAAAGAAGTTAAAACTTGTATTTATAGTTAATAAAAGTGAGAATTGATGTTTTATTTTTAGAGATTTTGTGAGACAAGAAATACATATGTATGTATGTATGTATGTTTTTTATTTCAATTAAAACAAGATAGCTAAAATTTTTCAAAAACTAACAAAAGTTAATGTTATTTTACAATGACGATTTAAATATGTCAATTCGACAACTTCTTTCGCCAAACTTGACGATTTTTGACACATTTCACCGGGCAACTATGAATATGTGTCATTTCACACACTGAAACTGAGATTGATCCTATAAAAAAAAATAAACTGATGACAGGTTAACGAACTCATAAGCTTAAAGGCCCAACCATAATGTGCTTAAGTTGGCTTAAGCAAATATGCGAATACATGTAAACTGTATGAGGCAAACCATATTGAACTTAAGGAAACTTTTTGCTAAGTTTAATGAAACAGTCATTTGCTTAAACAAGGTGCGAATCTAATCGCACATTCCGTACGTAATCAAATGTTTTTTATTTTGTTTTTGTTTTTTTAAATACATTTGAGAGATTTTTTGTTAATATTTGACAGTAGGTTAAGCAACGCTATGCATACTATGGTTGGGCCTTAAGTCTCTTTCATTTTACGAGTTAATAAAAGCGAGACAATGTGCTGACATCAGCGTTACCGTTCAAAAAGAGGCACAAAATTAAAGGAGCTACTTTAAAAACAAGAAAACTTTCTAAATACAAACATATTTACTAAGTTATTTTTATTGAACACTTATACATAAAAAATCGGTAAAAAAATCAATTTTCACTTTTTTTTTTTTTTTTTTTGATGTGGACAACGTCTGAGCATTGAATGAGACCGATCCCATGCCTCAAAACTGTTCCCTCACAGAGATATGCGCGTTTTATGATGTGATGGTACACCAAAGCTACACGTTTTTAAATCTTTAAAATGGCTCTCCTGAACAAAACCGGTTTTTACCCTTAGGTCCCTTTCTGTTTTGCGCGTCACATATACATAAAATATAAAATAAAAATTATTTTGGAAATCTGTATACATACATGTATGTATGTGAAAAATAAGCCTCAATATTTCAAAAGTTGTATATAAGCAAAAAAGTACGTTTTTCTGACGCTCCTCATATATGGTATTATATACACTCACTCATTTTATTGTATTATATTTACACATTTGTTTAAATTTATTAAATGTTTTTATGTAAAGATTGGGGAGGGGAACTTAGTTTCATGTACTCTGCAATACGGTTTTATTTTGTTATTCTCACACTTTTTAATTTGAAGTAAGCTGTAGTTGTATTTGTATTTATATATAAAATATAAAAAGAAGAAGAGGAAAGCAACATAAAAATGCAAAAAAAATTTAATTTCATAAACTGGACACTAGGGTTTATGTTCGAATTTTAAAGTTTTTTTCTGCGGAATATTTTGACATTAGGTCTTAAAGTTCTGTGCTGAAACTTTGAGCCAAATCGGACAACGTTTTCTGGACGAGTATCGAGGTCAAAGGTCAGATATTTGCAATTTTTACAGTTTATATGAAATAAATTTGTGAAGATCGTAGATTTTTAGCAAAATATGTGGATTTATTTATTTTAATAAAGAGGACTTTTAGACGTAGTGTCACAATATTCCGCAAAAAAAAACTTTAAAATTCTGGGAAACAATTTTGGCTTTCACTGATGCAATTTCACAGCAAAAATTTTCAAATTTGCTGCAACAAAAAATTAAGTCTGGACGATGACTAAATAAAAGATGTTGCTCAATATTTTTCACAAATTTGAACAGAGTACTAGGCTTAAATTACGAATTCGAAATTTGTTTAAATTTGAAGAATGGATCATTCTTGCATTTTCTGCAGATCATCGACATTAAAATCGTAAAGAAAAAAAACTGATGAATTTTGTAGAAATCTTTAAAATATATCAATAATATGGTGAATATAATGAATGATATTCATCATAATAAAGTTGTGTCATCGTTTCAAATAGTAATTAAAAATGTCTGAAAAATCTCAAATATTCCAATTTCACGCCAAATCTTTAAGATATTAGCTAGAATGTTTCCTCTAATAAAAAATTCTTTATTACGACTACTTTTCAAAAATATTTGGTAACGGAAGCAAAAAATATAGAAACAGATTTTGAAATCTGAAACATATTTCAAACAATATAATCCACTTAGTTTTTTTGTTACTAAGCACATATTTATTTGAATATTCTTTTGTAAATGATATTCTTGAAAAATAATAGAAAAATTTTCTTCGTTTCCGGGAAATTATGAAAATAAGTACAGACTAGAGAAGTATCTAGCAAAATAAAGAAAATTCCCTACTAAAAAAATAATGTTTATTAAGTTATTCTCTTTGCAAATCCAAACTGCAACTAGAACAATTTGTGAGTGTTTTTTTCAGAATTCTGTGACACGGACTCCCCTTTAGGATCTGGTGCCGGGAAGATATTGCTAGACTTGGTAATTAAATTATAAGCATTTTAAAGTTGGTAATTGTTTGATTTTTGATATTGGATCTTCGCGACAAGGAGATAAAAAGGGTTTTAAGTTATTTAATAGTAATAAATTTATTGTTATAAGTTTTTTTTTATCAAACATTTAAAAAATTAATGTTACAAAGTACAAAGAAATATGCCTTAAAATTAATTAAAATGCATACAATAGTTTTATTTTAAAGAAATTAATTAAAAAATTAAGAAAAATATTTTGTTTATATTAGTATTGATGTTATATCCTCTTTGAGCGCATCCGACAGCAAAAGGATGATCGGGAAATAGAAAACTTATTATAAAAAATTTTAATAAAATTAAAATTAAGATAATTGAGTATTAAAGATACAAAATAAAAACTAAGATCCTTTAAGTTTAAAGCTGTTTAAGAATTTTGTAAATTTTGATATCATTAATTAATAGGGTTTTAATTTTCATTATTTTGTTGTCTTAATATTTATGTCATTTTTCGGTGCTAGACTCTTCGGGAAACGTGATAATTCTGCATAATATGTCTTCCAAAATGTTTTCTTTAAAAAAAAATTCAAATCTAATAATATCTATTTAATCTCTTTTGTCATAGCTGCGGAAAAACCGTTTTAGTTACTAAAAGGGTTACTGGTATTGTTTGAGTCTGTATGCGTTTAAATGTGGATGTCACTTGGATTTCGTGCTCTGTACCCTTGACACGATCCACTACCAATGTGTAAGTACGTGTGCGAGTTGATGTGGTAAAAGTAGTTTTCGTTTGAAGGATGGTAGAAATAACAGGTACGGTAGTTTCTGTAAATTTTTTTTGGTGACGTTGCCGTTTTCTTTGCCTTTGGCGTTTTCGTTTTCTAGTGTGATTTGACTTTTTCGTTGTTGGGTTTAGAGTAGAATATGCGGAAGATTCTATTTGCATTTTATCGATTGTTTCTTTAAACAATTGTGATTCTGAAGTACGTTCAGGAATTTGTCCTTGTAAATTTGAACTTAGTTTCATCGGTGTAGTTGCCACGAAATGGTCAACTTCTGGTTCAATTTTAAAGGTGATAGGGGTGATAGAAGCAGGGATATTGACGACGGTAGTCGTGATGGGCGTAAGTTTTGTTTTGTTGTAGATGGAATCAGTACTCCATATACTACTTGTATTGTACATTATAAGTTTCTTATGTTTAATAACTCTTATGAGTTTTCGCGGTAGGAAAGGTTGTGCAATGTTAGTGCTACTCACGTTAATCACCATCTTAGGTTGCAATTTTGTGGGTATAACTTTTCTTATAATTATTAACTTGCGACGTAATTTGGACTTTTGTGATAGAACTTGTGTAGGTGTTGAATTAACCATGTAATCGTACTGGATAGTACTGCCTTCGATGTCTGCGATACTACGTTTTTTAAGCTTGGAATAATTTAGATTAAAATTTGATTGATGAGTTTTTTCTGATGAGTATTTGCCGATTGTTTGTATTTGCCCCGTAAGTTGTAGTTCATGGTGGTAATGTTGGATTTCACTTTTTCTGACCTTTGTCTGAAGCTGGGGGACAAACGGCTTAGCAAGGTCAGTTAAGCAAAAAAATGTTGGCTACTCGATTTCACTTGAACACCAACATTTAAACCTGGAATTTCAAGATTGTTACAAATTGATTTTTGATTATTAATTTCTGTTTCGGAAGATTCTGGAAGTCGACATGTGTTCGACGATGTTGCCATTGTTTGCGTGGCATACCAAAGACTTACATCACCGATTATACTTTCCAGCGAATGCGTTGCAAAAGCAGTTTCTTCGCTATCATATTTGACCTCATTTTTTTCTTTATCATCCAGAAGAATTATTTTGGGCGGTAAAGCCAAATATTCATTGACAATTTCACTGCCATCGTTTAAGAAATCAGGAAGGCTGTCTATTGTGTGTGCCTGTCTCTTATATACTGTAGATTCCTGTCGTGCTTGAACTGTTGATAAAACAGTACTAAATTCACCTGGCCTTCTACCAGACACGTACAATGTTATGACACTACTCTCAACCGAATGCTGGGATTCGGCAATATTATTATTTTTGCGTTTGTGGTTTTTACCATTTTTTCGAGTCTTTTTTCTTCCATTTTTATGTGTTTGGACTTGAGCTTGTAGCGCAATATCATCTAAGTCTACTGCGCTTCCTACCGCAAACTCATCCTCTTCGTTTAAGAGATCCCCGTGTCCAGAACCGCGAATGTTATTTGACGCTTCTAGTTCTTGTAAATTATCTCCACCCAATAAAAACTGAGGCGGAACTGAATTTAAAATAGCATTGAGAGGGTAACTAGGATCTGGTGTTGATTGTTGCTGTTGTTGTAAATGTTGTTGAAGAAGTAATTGCTGCAAAAGTAGGCTATTGACCACTGGCTGTGCTAAAGCGGAAGGTGTGGTAACAATAGTGTCAGTAATGAATTCTGTGGCTGTTATTGTTTGTGCTGTCGTGTCATATATAGTAGTTAAAATTTTCTTGCCTTGAAATGTGACAGGCAGTACTGTTGATTGCCCTTCAACAACAGTAGTAACGTAAGTTGAAGCATGTGTTTTGTACTCTGTAACTGGTGTGGCTGGTTGTGGTGGACCAACAGCTGTTCCTAAGCCGTGATTGGTGAGCGCTCCTCCTAAAGCTCCTAATAAGGGGTTTCCGGCCGGTAGGCCAACATTTCCCAAGAGCAATTGAGAAAGTAAAATGTTCGCTAGGGGTGCATTAGCCGATAATTGAGGTTGTACTGTTGATAAGACCTGTTCGACTGAGTACACAGTTGAAGGAAGTACATGAGAAAACGAAGTTTTTCGCCCACGTATTGTTGTTGGTGTAAATGTAATGGTAGTTGTTAGTGACTCATGTAGTATATATTGCGTAACTTCGGTAGCTCCATTAAAATTTACTGATGAGTCTTCTCTGGTAAGAGCCAACTGTAAAGCACCATTAGCAGCTATAGTAGATGTATATTGATGTGGTGCTAAAACTTCTGTACTTGTTCTGGCGGTAACAACTTGCTTATACTCAGTTACTTTGCCGTTAACAACAGGAATAGTAACATCAGCGGGAATTACGTGTGTTACGGTTATTGTACCACTGTTGTCAGTTATAGCTGGCTCGTTGTTATTGTTATAATTATGATTATTTCTACCACGATTTCTGCCTCCTATATTATTTTCTCTAGAAGATCCGGACGAACGAGAACGACCTGAAGAGGTAGATGAAGAAGGGCGACTTCTGCCTGTAACAGAGTTGCGAGATGTTGTTGTTGAATCATTGTTTACGTAACTTTTAAGACGACGTTTGCCAGACGATGAGGCCGATGAGGCCGTGGAACTTGGTAGACGGCGGGATGATGATAAGCTACTCTTGGGTTGGGGTCTACGAAAAGCAGGAAGTTTAACTGAGGTTAAACCTTTCTGTGTTGTACTCATTACTGACGAATCTTTTTCCCGTAAAGTAAATTGAGCTCTACTATTACCTGTTGGTCTGGTTGGTCGTATTGCCTTATGGTTTGCAGAAGTTGCCGGCGATGTAGAAGTAGTAGAAGTAGACGACGAAGAATGTCCAATATACCGAGCTCCAAAACGTGATCGTGTTCTTTGTGGAGATGTGGTCTGCGGAACGGCAGTTGTAACCGCTTCTTTTGCATCGCTTCCATCGTCTTTATAGGGTTTAGATTCAGTCTGTGCATGAGGGGCTAATTTAGGCCGTCTAAAACGATTGCGAAAATTGCTACGATTTTGTTGTGATGTATCTGCTTCGCGTTTGTTTCGATTTTTTTGTTTTGCTACAAGTTCCGTTTTGTTATTAGACCGTCTTCTTCTATTGTTTTCTTCTTCTTCATCACCCTCTGCCTCCTCGTCATCATCGTCTTCATACTCGGAATCATCATTATTTTCATTCGTATCTTCCTCAGACAAATCTCTATTTTCCTCTGTGGTTACTTCAGGTTTTTGAACTCCAAAAATATTTCGGGGTGGGAATAATGTGTTAGTAGTTCTGATCCGATTTTTCGAAATGAGAGGAGGTTGGAACGTACGAGGTTTTGGTTTGGCAGTAGTAGCAGTCGTAGTAGGTGTTGTTACAGTGCCACTATTGCGTGAGCGGGTAATTAAGGGGTTTCTTCTTGCTGAAACTGCGTTATTTGGAGTATTTTGTTGTGAACGAGCTGGTGCAAAGCCTTGAGGTCTGTTTAGGGGTCTACGTAAGCGTAACAATGGATTATTTTGTCTTCTATTGCTTTCAGTAGTATTTTCTTCTTCCTCATCCAAATCAGCTTGAGCCTGAGAAAATTCTTCTTCCTGCGAACTTAATGGGACTGAAGTGGAAATATCAACAGAGGGCAACACTTCTTCTAAAGCTGCAGCTACTGTAGGTTTTATTCGTAGTCTTGAATTTCCAGGGAATCCGGACGAAAACAAAGATGGTCTTGAAAACGACGCTCTTACAGCTGCAGCTGAACCACCTATGCGCCTGGAGCTAGAAGCAAAAGTACCTCGTGCATTTGGAGATGACGCAAACCGATTACGGGAAGCTCCAGAAAAATTAATTGATCCAAGGGCTGAAGATGTTTGTAATCCAGCCCCCGTAACGGATGATTTACTAGGTCGGCCAAAACGCCTGGATGATGTTACAGACGATACAGAATTGCTGCTTGAGATACCACTTGCACTTCCTCTACGTGTGGATGAAAAGCGGCTAATGGTCTTTAGAGCTGGTGTGGCAGTAATTGTTGGGGTAAAGTCACTTCTTGTTATTATTGTTGCACTGCTATTTTTTTTCGGCGCAAATTGTGGTCGACTGCGATTTAAAAATGGTTTCAGAGGTGATATAAATGGAGGTTTCTTTGTTTGAAATGGAAAACGTAGTTTTTCGTCAGTTTTTTGATAATTATCATCATCTCCTTCCATATCCGCTTTAGTGATTGTATCAACTATTTCTTGATCTAAGCTTGAGTCTGTAATACTCCCTTCCACTTTCGCCACGCTTTGAACAGGAAGACTAACTTGATCGGTAGCTTGCATGTTTTGAATTTCACTTGAGCTTGTTGGTGTGATTATGGTGTTTAGACTAATCGTATCTGCGCGAGCGTTAGTTTTTTCAAATATAAAACTGGAAGTGCTTTCTATAATTTGAGCATATCGTTGATCTATAACCGTGCCAATAACTTTGCTTTGATACAATGTCGTCGTTCGATTTGCAATGCGTGTGCCTTCAATCAGTCTTACTAATCCTGTCTTATATTGCTTAAGTATTTGACCATCTTGACCAAGATCAGGAGTAGAATTTGCTGCTGATGCTGAAGCCTGCATGCTCCGTTTTTCTTCGTTTATAAATACACTTGAAGTCGAACTTATAACTTCGGTAACCACACCATTAGAATTAATAGTTGGTTTAATTTCAGTTGTAAAGAATAAAGTTGAAATGCCATCTGCATCAATAATTTTTTTGAAGTCATATAAAAATGTTTCGGACTTAGACTGGTCGATATTGCTTTGAGTCAGTGATTGAGTTAAGTGTGGTGCAATTACAGGTGACTCTGTATCCTTTGTATTGTTACTGATGTTTGTTAATATCATTGTTGGTGTGATAATATTTGTAACAGTTTCAAACCGTGAGTCTGTAATAGTTTGATCCGTTTCATATGAGGTTGTATAATATGTATATGTCGTATAGTAAGTAGTGGCCTCTAAAGCATTTGTCGCATACTGGACTTCTGTTTTATTGAATGACATTTCAGTCTGATCGAATTTAGTTTTGTTGTCTTCCTTCGATGAATGTGTACTTGTTTTATCTATTAACGATGCTTCAGTTGTTGTTGCCTTTTCAGTAACATTTTCTCCTTCTCTAGGAAAGAGTTCAATTTTTGATTCTGTTTCCTGTTGAACAATAGTTGGTATAACGATATTTGATATGGTCTCCTCTCGGCTTAAAGTCGTTATTTGGCCTTCTCTGGCCAATTTAGTCCAATATGTAAACGTTGTAAAGTAGGTGATAGGTACTGAAGCTCCTTCTAAATCGATAGTTTTTGATGGCTGCAATGTTTCGGTAACTGTATTTGTCAATGTCTCTAAGCGAGTAATGACATTTGTTTTATCGCCACTGTACATGGTTGTGTAATAGGTGAATGTCGTAAAACTGGTTTGTAGAAGCAATGTAGCTGAAGGTATTATTTCATCTGTATCCGTATTACTTTCCGAACTTATCTGATCTTCAAGTATGGATTGCTGTTGCACTTTATAATTATAAAGCTTCGACTCGAAGTTATTAATGATTTTCTTATCTCCCGAAGAACTAGATGAACGCACATCTGTAACCAAAGTAATGGCAGAAAGATCGCCAAGATCAGGTATATTTGGCATAATAGCAATAGCGCCGGAGGAGGTCAAGTTCGTTTCCGAACTTAAAGTTGAACTTAATTCAGTCTCATGGAAAGGGGTGTAGTCTGTATTATTATATTTTTCTGTGGAGATGGTGGATAATGGATTTTCGTCATTTTGGTAAGAGGATATCGTTGGTACAATTTTCTCCGATTCAATCTTTGCAGTAGCTGGAGATTTTTTAATATTTGTAATCACTTCGGTATGGGACATTATATCAGTTTCACCTTCAGCAAAAATTGTTGTGTAGTATGTGTATGTAGTATAAAATGTGGCTAACGTTTCTGAACTTTTACTAGATACTAGCGAATTATTCAATATTATGGAGTTTGCTTTGCCTTCATTGAAAATGTCTTCATCAGTTCGTATAAAGCTTTCAACTTCCGACGGCACAACAAAACGTTTAGTTGATTCAATGAAGGTGGAAGGGAAAGTACCTCTGGGATTTATTTCATTATCATCTAGATTTGCGATTAGATTTGTAGCTATAGAGTATTTGGTTGAACTAATACCCAACGTCGAAGTCATAATATTTGTAACTACTTCTGTATGGCTGGATATGGAAGTGGAATCGTCATGGAAAAAAGTAGTCAAATACGTATAAGTGGTGTACAAAGTTTTGTAAATAAGTTCAATTTCTTCATCGTCTTCGTCATCTTCAATTGGTTGACCAGAAGATTCTTCGTCATCCTCCTCTTCACGTTCGTCGTCATCTGAATCATTACTAACGCCATTGCCAGAGTGTTCATGTATAGCATCTTTTATTTTTTCTACATCTGGTTGTTCGCTTTCTTTAAATATATTTTCTTCGGTGGTACTCAAAACAGAAGTTTCTGTATTATCTTCTTCATTATTTTTTTCTGTTACAAAAGCTGTTTCAGATCCTTCTTCAAGCTTAGATGAAGATATTTCTATTTCTCCTTTTTCAGTTGCAGAAAGTGTTGGATTTACAAGTGGAATTTCCAATTGATTTGCCTGAATTGCCGAGGCCTGAATACAATAATATTTTGTAGCTTCTTTGATTTCAAATGTTGGATGAATTTTCGGAATTACTTCATTTCTTGACATCGATGTGTCTGTTGCAACCACAGTTTCAAATAATGTGATCATTTTGGGCAATTGAGTTAAAAATACTTGAGAAGTACTTGTGCAGTCACTTGGAACAATATCCTTTATTGGATCAATCTCTTTGATTAATACACTTGACAATATGACTTGTAAGTTATCAACTGCTTGCGAAGTTGACCTTGTATCTGGTTCTAGGGTAGTGGTTGTGTTATTAATAACTATATCCACATTTGCTTCAAATGTGCTTAAAGGATTATCAGTAGTTATTTCAGTATCAATATTTTGTTCTGTACTAACTTCCATACTTGTATTTGTAGTAGTTGGTTCCTGTTTTGAATCCTCATATGAAGAAGACACCATAAAGGAGGTGTTGTATGAAGATATAGTAGAGTCGATATTAATTTTAGTTTTGGACGGGTCCACAAAATTAGCAAATGAATCATCTTCAAAAAATATTGTGGTTGCACCTCCAAATATTTGAACACTAGAAGATTCTAAATGCACTTCGTCTATCGATGATGATGTAGTTGATGTAGATGTTATATTTTCGCCGCTTATTGATTGCGTTTTGGATTTTTTTGCATCGGCATTAGCCAAAGCATTAAAAATTCTCAAAATTTCTTCATCTGAAGGTCGAGAAAGCATCACAGTTGATTCTGTTGCAGTCGATTTAGTACTAGAAATGCCACTTTGCGTTGATTGCACAACAACTTCGGACGTTTCTAATATAGAAGAAGACATTTCTTCTTCGTTTAAATCATTTTCGACGATGTTAATAGTATTTAATGTTGAAGTAGTTTCTTTTACGTCTGCCATTTCCTTTACTGTGGTTGTTACTGTGTCTAACAAAGTTTTAATCAAAATTTGTTGCGTAATTGTTTGTTCAACAATGTCTTGAGCTATTTCTATTGGATTTTTTGATACACTGGGATTTTGAGGCAAACCAGCACCTAATGTAGCTTCGCCTTTAATAGATGTTACATGGGCATTATAATTCATATTATGAGTTGAAGTACTTGGCGAGAAAACAATTACACTATCACCAACCACCGTGGTAAAGTCAGCAAATCCATAATATGTTACGGTAGCAAAATGTCTACTCGCCAAAATAAGAGGCTTAGGAGAGTGCCGTGAATAGGACTTGTTTTCACTGCTAACACTGCTTTGCATTAGTTTTTTGTATATTAGTTTTGGACTCCGACCAAAAGCTTCGCCTGACTCGTTATCATCTCCGAATTCGGTATCATCATTAGAAGATACATAAGCATTAGGTTCATAATTTTGTTTGATTGTATATGTCGGCAAATCTCCAATGGGTAAAACTTTTTGAGCTGCGACTTTACGAGCATTCCCCTCCAAAATTCCAAGATGAGCGACAAAGTTCTCAGCCGGCTTTGAATTCGTCGTGTCACCAACAACCAAGGAAGAATCCAATGATTTTATTTCTTCGTTTTCTCTAGAATTTGATGGTAGCAATGGTTTTCGTCGTAAGCCTACATAATCAGTGTTTCCAACGAACTCATGGTGTCGGCGATCACTTAATAGACGATCATCTATGGCCTGCCAGTCCTGAAGATCCGCATCAAATAAATCATTATGACTTTGAGGTAGAAACCCTGCGTCACTATGCATTGACTCTCCCACCCAACTCGTAACAACAGAGGGCAGTGGAACACCATTATCGTATAACACACGTGAACTTTTCTTTAAATATTGAGCATATACCCGTCCGTTATCTAGTGTAGTACCCACTACTTGAGTAGCGTATTCCGTTGTCACTCCTTCTTGTATAAAAGTTCGAGCCGTTGACGTCAAAAGCCCTACTTCTGGTCTCACATTTATAAAGCGACCATGATTTTCATTATTCACTAATAAAACTGTGGTTAATTCTTTTATAAAAATCGAAACATATTGTTATAATACAGAACATTGAAAGTATATTAATGAAATTTATATATAAACAGGCATTTAAGTGTTACGTGTAGCAAAATAAAAATTAATGATAGAGGGAGAAAAAGTGAAGGTTTGTTTTTGATTTTAAGGAAGTTCAGTTATCCACAGGATCCACACGTAAATACATATGTGACGGTTAAAGAAATCATTTGATTTTATACATATAAAAGAGAAAAAGAGAAAGAAAAAAGAGAAAAGATACATATAGACATTTGGTTTTTACATATCAAACATATTTACATAATTCTCATTTTTTTGTAAAAATTCAAATCAAGACCACTACATACCTTCTTTACCTAAATGCAAGGCCGGCGTTGGTTTAACAATAAAGACATCATCTGAAACAAAACAAAAACAGTTTGTTAAACAATTACATAATTCAATTTAGATTTTGCCTTATATACTTAGTAAAATATATTTATACATACATATCTGTAAAACTTGAACTCACAGCTATGTATCAAAAATGTTCTCGTATTAATTTTCAAGGTAGTGACATAGTGTCCATATATCTTAAATGGTGATTTGACTTTTTTTGTATTACGCTTAAAAATGTTTTTACAAATTTCTACTTAATATTAAAAAAAATTTGTATTTCATACATGTCAAATTCAAAAGATTCTCAAGTAATAAGCGAGTGTTTAGACAAATGCGAGCAATTGATATGTCCTGAATGGATATCATCAGAAAAAACTACAGGAGAAGAAAATAAGACCAAAGAAATTTTTTTCAACAAAGCTGGTATGCCTGGAGTTGTAGGCTGTACCGACGGTACGCACATTCGAATTATGTCCTTAGAACAACAACTCAATCATCTGTATTACAACCAAAAGGTCTAGAGCATTAGTGATTGTAAATTGCTTCAAAAATAAATAATAAAAACAGCTTTACTTATATAAATATTACTTCTTATAGGTATGGGATGATAATATGGTGGTCAACTATTTGGACACCAGGCACCCAGGTGCAAACCATGATGCCTTCGCTTCCCTACAAGAAGAGAATGAGCGAGTTGTCACTTTTTTCACGTTGGTGTTAATAAAATGATAGAATGAAATGACCGAAATCAAGTTTTCTGTCATTTCTTTCTATCATTTTCTTAAGACCAACGTGAAAAAACTGACTACTCGCTCATTCACTTCTTGTAGGGTTGTGACCAGAGCTCAGGTCATGATTTCTTTAAAAATCAAATTAACTAAGGCTAGTTTACACTATCCCACAAGTCTTACATATTCCATCATATTTTGTGAGATAGAAATTTGAGTTTTGTTGCGATTGTCAAAAAATCGAATGTAACCTTACAGTTCGTAGTCACTTTATCACACATGAACATGTTTTGTTTTGAAAAATTCCAAAAAACGATGAATTCGTATGGGATGTCAAATTGTTTTTCGTAATACTCGCATTTTTATGATACATTGCATTCAAACTATCACACTTTCTCATAATACTTGAGTTTTTGATATGTATATAATACAATGTATAATAGTGTAAACTAGCCTTTAAATGGCAAGAAAAACACATGGCTATATATAATTTTACTTTTAACTTTGTACATATATGATTTATTTTTTAAAACAAACTTATTCATTTCGAAAAACAATAGGTGATTCTGGATATAACCTTCAGGCCTCTATCGAAATCCCATAAACCCCACTGAAAAGAAGTTTAATGAAACACACTGTAAAATCAGTAGCTCGTTTCTGTATTTCTCGCATCGTAAAATTTCTCACATGATGTTTTTTTTCGCTTTTATAAGATGTTTTAGTTTGGCTGCAGGTCCATGTAAATAAATAAAATATAAAAATTCGTGATGTTTTTATATGTTTATTTAGTTCCCAATATTTCGGTTAGTATCGCTTTTTATAGAAATTCATATTGAATTTTTAAAAAATTATTCTTGTTATTTTTAATGATATTTTACGCCTTGAATACTATCCTCAAAAATGGAAGGTTTCCTTAGTTACCATGATACCTAAGCCAGGTAAAGATCATACAAAAGTTGAGTCATATAGGCCTATTAGCTTACTAACAAATATGTCAAAACTGTTTGAGAAATTACTAGTTTTAAAACTAACACCGATTTAAAGTGAAAATAGATGTATTCCAAACCATCAATTCGGATTTTGAAGAAAACACAGCACAGTTGAACAAACTCATCGAATAGTAAATGTCATAAGAAAAGCATTTGAAGAAGAAAAATATTGCTCAGCACTCTTCATCGATGTTTCGCAAGCTTTTCTTAAAGTCTGGCATGAAGGCTTATTACATAAATTGAAGCAAAATTTACCAGCAAACACACACAAGCTGTTAGAAAACTACTTAGTCGGTCGTCAATTTATTATTAAAGAAGGAAATTTTTTAAGTTCACCTCAGCCAATTGACGCTGCATCCTTGGCCCACTTTAATACTTAATATACTCCTCGGATATGCCAACAAACAACTACACCAAAACTTCAACATTTGCTGATGATACAGCTATTCTAAGCGTGCACGAAAACAGTCAAGAAGAATCTCGATTCTTGCAGGATCATATATTTCAACTAGAACTGTGGTTAAAACAATGGAGGATAAAAGTCAATGAGCAAAAATGCGTACATACCCAGCAAAAACTTCACTTACAATCGTACTTTTAATGACTTCCAGAATTCATTACTTTGTCGCTTTATTCGCCACGTTTTGTATTATTAGCTATATATTAAAAATTAACTTTATTATTATATCTTAAATAAGTCATAATTATACGTTACAAAAAAAATTTAATATAATAATTTAAACTAGTTATTATTATACGATTTTAAATAATTATTTAAATCAATTTGCAGTATATTCCGTTTATATTTGTTAGACATTCGGTAATAATAGTGTTTCTTATACGGGAATTCCTGGGACAAAAATCCCGGGATTCTGCACATTTTTCGGGAAATAAATCCCGGGAGATTTGTGCGGGAATTCCCGGGATTTTCTTAAATTTAATTTTGCCGTTAGGCAAAAAGGTCTTTGTCAAAAAAAAAACTCATTGCGAGTTTTTGGTTGGCTTGATTTCAATCTTTTTAATTCTCTTTTGTTTGGTTGTCCAATCGTTATCATCTGCTCTTAGAAAAAAGTCAATGAAATCCACAAAATTAATATTTTTCAATTTAACATAACTACAGTATTTGATTTAAGACAGTTTTGCCAAACTTCAAAGAGATGAAAATTCATTACTGATAAGTAAGGCAATGTTTAATGTTTAATGCTCTGAAATTTCGAAAGAAGAAGAGTAAAAATGTAAAGAATTTTTAATTTGTTTAAAAGTTGTTCCCACTTTTAAAAAAAAATTATTGATTTTATATGCAGAGCAGCTGCGTTAAAGATTTTTCGGATTAGATGCTGTAAGATATGATGACAAAAGTTATAAATAAATAAAACGCTTATTCGATTCGAAGAAAATAATTTTTTTAAGAAAAGAATTACAAGTTTTGAAGGAAGTGCTAAGAAAACTGAAAGTGTCTAGAGATTACATAATGTTCCTTCGACTCTTAAGACAAACATCCGTAGAAAGGAAACGTGTTTTCTCATTGAAATCTTCTCGAAAAAAGTTAGAAATAAGCTTTAAACGATTCTGTTAATGCTTTATTGTGAACTAAAATCCTACTTTAAAAGAAATAATTTGTTTAAATAGTTTAACTTTTTTGGTTTTATATAGATGCTGTTGGCTTTGAATTAATAATGTGGAATTCACCGAAGGTAAAAGGGTATATATAACTTTGTCATTCCCTTTGTATATTCTACAATATTGATCTTAGACCCTATAAAGTATATATATTCTGGATCTTTATGAAAATGGAATTTCAAATCCGGTTGTCCGTCTGTCTGTTGAAATTGGATTACCGAAGCCCCCAAATAGGATAGGGGCTTGGTTGGGGTATATTTCAGTCAGGTATTCTTATTCTATTCTAATTTTTTCCAAAAATCCCTTGTTGTTGTATTTTTACTACTTTTTTCTGTATATCTGGAGAAAGGCAAGAGCCAAAGTTTCCAAATTAGGTACACACATTTAGGTTATCAATACACAGCATTTCACAACATGTGGGGAGGATTGGAGAAGTGGGCATGAAACCTCTCGTACAAAAAATATCAAAAATTGTATAATAACCTGAATTTTTGGACTGTCATATGTCCTATATCCCTTATATATCAAAAGATCGGAAATCTTTAGTAGAAAACATTTTCTGAAAAACTCGGAAAAATCGGTTCAGATACAAAAAAGTTATGACCAAAATTAAAATTTTTTTATAAATACACATTTTCGGGAACTATAGATCTTCCCGAGTCCAAGTTTTATAGCCCAAGTAATATAAATCTGTCAAATCTGTTAAAAAAATGCCTGAGTTATAATCAAAATACTGAAATCCCAAAAATTACTCTTTTTACACCCTAACGATGTCCCTCTCTTCTCGAAAATAATACACTACCGGTGGCTTTCAATAATAATTTAGAATTGAACTTTATTTTAAAAATGGTTCTTAACAAAGTTTGACAATATAACAGTTGGGAAATAATTTCCCAAGCTGTTTGACGTTAGATTTTACTTTTTAAATTAACAGTAGTTTAAAATGATTAAGTCATTTACAAAACTTCAAAATTCATGCAAAAATTAAATACATAATAAAAATAATAAAAAAATTAAAAATAAAATTAAAAAGCTGTTCTGGCGAAACAGGCTCCTCTTACGTTTCATCCAAATAAGTTGATGAAGTTGGAAAATACCAACGAAACGTAGGATGAAAATATAAATAAAAAATCTTCTATTTAAATACAAATGACCTTGAAAGCCTGTTTAGATAAAATCTAACCACCATATTCATAAAAAATATTATTGATTTATAAGAGGTTTACTAAACAGATTTCCATAGGAAATTCGTATAACAAACCTGTTATTAACCTGAAATATTTTTTATGAATAAGGCCTTAAGAAAATAAAAACAAATTCAAGAAAAAGGTCGATTAATAAGTAATATTGATAAGTTGATTTGTAATTTTTGTATTATGGCTTACAACTTTGATATATAGCGGTGAACAAAAACATTTAATTACAACTCAACTGAGTTAAGCTGTGATCCGTAAAACCAGCCATATATCATTTTAATGATATTTAAACAACGTTCCTTTATGGTTCAGTTGTCTAGGGGGTTTGTTAAGTTCAGAAACTGTGAGTCCCCTTTTTTGAATCTTAATATTTCAAATAGAATTGTTTTTTTTAATTTTTATGTTCTAAAAACGACTTTAAAAAAATTACCAGTTTTTGCAATTTAGTTTATAATGAAGTTGTTAGTATTGTAAATATGCATGTATAAGTAAAAATTATTTATTTTTTGTCAAGCTGCTCTATATTCTGCACGCACAATGGTGAAGGGTATATAAGATTCGGCACAGCCGAATAAAACACTCTTACTTGTTTTTTTTTTCTAATTTAGTATTATGGACAATAATTGGAGATTTTTTTAATCAAGTTTGAAATATCATGTGGCGCTAAATCTCAATTTGAATATTCGTATTCGGCGAATATTGCCGCAGATATTCGTATTCGCATTCGTCATCACTAGTAACTGTATTCATTTTTATTTGTGATGCTTTGTCAACGCATTTGTTTTCAGTGATGCTTTGCAACACCGTATTTATGAAGTCATCTAGTATTTTGAAATAGACCGATAAGTGAAAGCATACAACCTAAAACTGCAATAATGTACATAAATACAATAATAGCGTTGACTAAAAGAAGTTTTTATGAAAGTTTAAATTTGGATGTTTTCAATAAATATGTCGTTATTTCTTAAATTTTTGTCCGATGATAACAATTTTAAGCTTAGTACGTTTGGAATAAAAAATTATTTAAGATACAGGTTAAACAAAATTTTGAGACTTTTATACTGTCTTACTTTAAATGGTGAATTTTCAAAAAAAAAACGTAAAAAATCACATCACAGTCGTTAAGCTCAGTTTTATCCGATCGACACAGTACACGAACACACAGAAAAAATACCAATGTTAAATTAACATGGCGAAATGTTGATTGAGAATCATAGTAAATTTCTGCAAAAGTATGCCCTTTATTTAAATTTATGATTATTTCATATTAATTTTAAATGAAAAATATTAAAATAACCTTAAATCACGTTTATTTAATATTTTTCACTGTTAAAATAACATTGTTCAATTGAATCCATAAAAACCTGTTTTTATGTATCGATTCTATTTAAAATTATCTTGGTTTCATGTTTATTTTAAATGAAAAATGTTAAAATAAAATTGTTCAATATTGAAACAATAAAAACCTGTTTTACTTGTTTTGTAAAGAAAAAAAAACAACACCATTTTTTTTATTTTCATGTTAAAATATGTTATAAAAATAATACAATTCCCGTATTCTTTTAGTTAAATGGTACAGAAGCTGATGCTTCTGTTTACAAAGGGGAATAAAAATAAGTGAAACATTTGTTACAGGGGAAAGTGCTTTGAATTATTCTTAAATAAATGCATATGTTGTCTCTGAAGCTTCTTCTGACCAGTGTTGCCAATTTAGCCATTTAGTGGCTAGATTAAGCTATTTTCACCCTGTTTAGCCATTGAAAAATGAGTTTAGCCATTTTTTAAAGCCATTTTTCAACTTGTTTAGCCACAAGATTTTTTTGTCGTTTTTCTTTGAAAAGAGTAATTTTCATTTTATTATAAAAATTTAAGAATTAAAATAAACATTTTTAACAATTAAAACGCCTTTTATTTAAATCACAACTTTTACAAATGTTGCAAATCGCTATAAACTATGATGATGAAACATCTTTCTAAATAAAGGAACAGTATTCTAATATTAAATTTATAAAATGGATCAACAGAAACATCGGTGTTTCTTTCTGGTTGCAAGTATTTCAATAAAGAGATACAGACGGCAACAAAATTTTTTTAGAAATTTCAGAATTGCCTATAAAGTTGCTCTCACTTCCATGGTGTAATGCTGAAGTAGAGAACGTATTTAGCCAAGTAAACACCGTTAAAAGTAGTTTGAGAAATAGGTTACTTTTAGCAACCGGTAATTCGATTTTATCAGTTAGGTAAATATTTTTAACATAACAATAAAATATAAACTATGCGTTTGTGCTGATGTTTGTAATACCTTGAAATATTGGTCCTAAGCCCACCTTTAAGTATACCGATTGACTCAGAATCACTTTCTGAGCCGAATAAATGTTTGTCCGGCAGGATGGCTGTTCATGTAAACCTTGTGCGTAAAGTACAGGTCGCCATTTTGGAGATTTGATAAAATTTGGTACAAAGGTTCAAATGTGGTGTAGGGTATCATATAGTCGGGGTACTTTCTTAAGGGTTTTGTATTGTAGATCTGGACTCAAAAGGTTGGGTGAATGTTGTCGTGATTATGATTAACCTTCAAATTATTTAAAACGAGTGATTCCTTTGAGATGAACAATAACGCCATCGAATTTATCGATGATTTAATTTTTTAAATATCTATCAAAATATTAATTAACGTTTATTCTTATTCAACAAAGTGATCTTAACTTACAATTTCATCGTATACAACTTTAAATGAATTATTTCTGTTTTGTTATTGAATTTTAATGTGTTTTTATTTAAAAAAGCTTTTAGCCATTTTTTCCCGTAAATTTAGCCATTTTTGGTCACCAAGTTTTGGCAACACTGCTTCTGGCTGTTATATCACACCCAAACCAATTTGATTCTTCATGAAATTCCCGTTGTTTCAACTTGAAATAACTTTCATTCCACGTGATTCGGATGGTTATTTCAATACAAATGACATTTTGCTCTAACTTTACTGCAATGTTAAATTAACATGAAGTAACTATGAAGCAAAATCACCACCGAAAACGGTAAAATCCACCTTGTGGTCGACGATTTACGCTCTCCACTATTGTGGTGTGGATATAACTAAGGGATATGTTTGGATATTTTCAATATAGTTCCAACTTGACAAAAAGTTAAAAAATCGTTGCAGAAATTAGAAATGATTTAAATCCTGATAAAAACAATTTTAACGAATTCACGATGTCTATAAGTTTTATATTATTTAGATTAAATAAATTCAGTAGAGAAATATAAGAAGTTTAACATTTACATTAACATTTTTGGGTGTATATTTGTAACAATGTATTTTCCATACCTTTTTGTAAAATATAAATTTAAATAAATAAGTTTCATCATGGTTTTTAATTCATAAAATGTGTACACAACTGTTTCACGGAATTAGTGGTCGCCGTACATACACACAGAAAAAAGTATAAATGTTAAAATAAAATTGCGCAATGTTGATTAAAAATCATAGTAAATTATTGCACAAGTATGGATATTATTTAAAATTATCATTGTTTCGTATTAATTTTAAATGAAAAATGTTAAAATGACATTGTTCAATATTGAATCCATAAAATTCTCTTTTATTTGTTTTGTATAGAAACACTTACAACACTTTAAAAAGAAAAACATAACTTCTTTTATTTTCATGTTTAAAATTTTTATTAAAAGCAAAAAATTCCCGTATTCTTTTTGTTAGAACTATTTAGTTAAATAGTACATCAAATTTTCAAAGTAGAATGATGATGAAAACCATATCGGGCCGTTCTGCTGGTGTCCTTTAATTGTGAGTGCTTCTGTAAACAAAGGGAAAAACAAAAAAGTGGAAACATGTGGTACAGGAAAATAAATAATTATATTCTCTCTCTCTCTCTGATTTCGCGGGTAACTGCTTAGAATGTTACTTAAATTAACGCATATGTTGTCTCTGAAGCTTATTTTCACTGTTATTACAAACTCAAACCAATTCGATTCTACATGAAATTCAACTTGAAATAACTTTCATTCAACGTGATTCGGAGTGTTTTGTCAATATGAATGTCAATAAACTCTAACTTTACGGGAATGTTAAATTAACATGAATTATAGTTATTTTAAAAGAAAATAATGTTGTTCGTAAGTTATTGTAAAATCATGTTAAATTAACATGAAGTAACTATGAAGCAAACTCACTACCGAAAAATGTAAAATCAACCTTGTTTTCGAGGATTTTACATTGATTTTTTTTTTGTGTATAGATGAAGACATCTTAACAATCGTGGCTATTTTGAAATACGCGTCGAATAAGTGAACATTTATATGAAAACAAAACAAAACTAATTGTTTTTGTTTATCATGCAAAATTTACAGTTTTTAAAAGAGAAAGAAACGCGTTATACCTCTCGCGTTAATTTGATTTTAGAAGTGTATAGATAACAAAAACAATATTCTTAAATTTGTTTTTGTTTTCATGTAAATGTTCACTTATTCGACGCGTATTTCAGAATAACCACGAATATTTGCCACAAAGAACTTAAACATGTATCTTTATCTAATAATATAATTTTGATTATTTTTATTCATTTTATTTATTTATTCCAATTCTATACACAAGACTTAAATCCTCTTATTGCAGTATAGAAAGTTGTTTTAGCAGAAACATTAAAAATAAAAATTATAATTTGTAAATGATAAAGTTTTAAAACAAAAGAAACAATTTAAAAGAGAATGATTTCCCATAGTTCTCATATAGGGTACACTCTCGAAAATTTGTTTTTGAATACTGTGGCGTAGGGTTTGACCGACTGACTATACTTTCTTTCTTGTTATTATTGATTTTTTATCGTTTTTTGCTTCTTCTGTAAAGTAAAAGTGTAGTTAAGGTGATGACTTATACCTTTTTCATTATGTATTAGGAAACTGCAAAATTTGTACAACACTAAGACAAAAAATCTCTAAATAAGTAAGTTGAGTTTTTTAAATACATTTTTTAGAGTGCATTTGGTATTTTAGTTTCAGATTTGTTATTTTAAGATCGTAAATACAAAAAACTTTCTCCGGAAACCAGGTTTTAATGTTACACCTCTGAATGTTTTTCTACCTGTTAACCAAAACTTGTTTTTAAATAACGATGCAAAATAATCAGTACATACATACATATAAACAGTTGTGCCTTGATATACAGTTGAGTCTCGATTATTCGGTCGTAATGATAAAAATTACATATTATTTGTTTTAAACATGAAATTTTAGTCTATGCACAGAAAAAATTATTGCTGAATTATTTTCAAACAAACGCTTGTTTGAAATTTTTTTTAATTTCTACAAATTTTTTTACTGATTCAATTAATATTTTTGTTTGATTTTTATTTTAGCCAACAGAAATGTTGACAACTATTCAAAAATATAATAAACGCGTTATTGGCTTCTAGTTTTCATAATTTTGTATGAAATATTTAACGCTCTTTATTGTTGTCGTGTTTTTGCATTTTTTTATTTGACCGTAAGCAACACTTCTTTATGTGACATATAAGAACAACAAAAAAAAACACATAGTCTATTTTTGGACGCTTTGAAAAGGTACAACTATAAGAAAGATGATAAAATATTGTGGCGAGGTTTGTAGTAAAAAACAACAAAAACAATAATAGGTAATAAACGTTTCACTCTTTTTAAACAACAACAACATTAGAAGAAACAAAATAAATTTTTTGTTGGTTTCAAAGTTGGTAAAAAAGAATGAAAAACAAAATCCCGTATTCAATTTTTCAAAAATGTTTAGTTAAATACCTACATCAAATAAAAGAAATAAAATGATGACGAAAAACATGTCGAGTCGGTCTGCTGCCAAGGAAAGGATACAGAACAGTGAGTGAAGAAGAAAAACATTGTGTGAACAAACAAGACTTGGTGCAAAAATTATTCCAACAAAAAAATGTGTCTCAAAGCCAGCCGGCGCCGCTCTGCTCTGCCTTCATCTACTTCTACAGTGCTTGCTTGTGTGCGCGTCATTGCTTGTGCAAAAACTTTTTTGTTTGATTCAGCAAAATTATTTGTTTGAAATTTATATGATTTTCAGTAAACTATTTGTTTGATTCAGTTAAATTATTTGTTTGAAAAAATCAGTGTTTTTTTTCAATAAACGAAATGCAAATAAATTGTTTGAATATGCGAATTTGTTTGTAGGACCGATTTCAGACAAAAAATGTTTTGATTCTACAAATTTTTTGTTTGAATTGGAAAAATAATTTTTTCTGTGTGTAAGATACAAGTAACTTAAGTAAGTACATACAAACAAATGTAAGAATTTAATACAAACATGAGTACGTACCAAAATAAGGAATCACAATATTTGAATTATGCTTGTGTGTATATGACAGGCTGAGAAAAATATTAACTATGACTATTGCACAGATAAAAAAGAACTATCAAGGTTTTCCCTGTTTAATGGCCGCTTTTTAACCTTCAATCAAAAATAAAAGTGGTTGTTAAACAAATCCAGCAGCATACCTGGTAATAGAGACCCGAATAACCGACATTCAACTATATATATATATATATATATATATATGCATATACACATTGTACCCCTGCAAACAATTTCGATCGAAAAATAATCTAAATAGTTTCCCCATTTAACAAAAATCTATAGCTTTTGCTATTCAATTATAATTTTAGTAGTTACATCGTCCGGGAAGAAGTGTCCCACTATGGTAATATTTACATTAAGAATCTACTTAGTGTCTATATTTTATGACGAACTGGTAGTTGAATATCAACTGAATTTAGTAGTATCGCTTTTGGCTCTAAAAAGTACTCTTTTGAAGTTAAATTTGTTCAAACTGTTCTTTATTATAAGAAGTCGGCCATTTTTTTTTCCTTATTTTTTATTATTTATTTTAAAATTCATAACAATGTAGTGCCTCAGCGCCCAATAGGCATTTTAGAGGCGAGTTGGCATAATGGAAAATATTTAACAATAAAAAAAATTAAAAAAAATAAATATATTTTAATAGGTATATAAATAAAAAATTAAAATAGAAAATATTATGTGTTGGTATATAGTAAAATAACATATTTTTAATAAAACTCACTTAAAAATGTATAACGTAAATGGAGATCATTAAATGCAGTTCAACTTAACATGTACATAAGGCTCTGTATCTATGTAACAAATGTATGTAGCATTAAGTCAGAATCTCTTCGAATTTTTCTAGTAAACATTTTTTTAAACTTATTTTAAACAATGAAATTCTATTTATTGATTTTAGCGATTCCGGCAAGTTATTATATTCTCGACTACCCATGTATTCTACGCGTTGCTAGATCAAGAGTTGAAGCTTGTATATGCCATATATTGGCAGCACTGTTTTAGAAACATTTTTGTAAAGGGAAATAGTTGAGTACAACATAGGAAGATTAAATAAAATACTACTTTTAGAGCTTTGTTTTGAGTACGTTGAAGAAGTTTTAATTCATTAGTTCTCTTGTAGCCATACAAAATTGCCAAGTAGCTAAAGTGACTTTAAATCAATGCATTGTAGATCAAAAGCTTTGTGTTTTCATTAAATTTATTTTTAAACTTAAACAGTAGTTATACCAATAGCTGAACTTATTTTTGACTTCAAGTATTGTATGTGCAGGTTCCAAGCAAGGTTACTTTGCAAATAAATTCCTAGATATTTTAAAGAAGTTACTTCCTTAATTTCAGTACCATCCACAAATACACTGAAGCTATTATTTGATTGATTATGTGGCTAGAATCTCATTAACTTGGTTTTGTTAGCATTAAGAGCAAGTTTGTTTATTCTGGCAAATTCAACAATTAATGCAGCATCTCTTTCGATATAGGCTTTAGCTTCTGTCTCATATTTAAAAGGATAAAAAATGAAAATATCAACAGCATAGACAAAAAGTTTACTATGAAGACCAAGATGGATAATATCATTTAGATACAAGGTGAACAGTAAGGTACACAAAACACTGCCCTGGGGGGACACCACACTCCACTCTGCCAATAAAGCTTTTTACTTTGTTTATTTGAACAAATTGCTTACGATTTGTTAGGTAACTTCTCAAAAGTTTTAATTCTCTACCACAAATTCCATAACAACTTAGCTTTTTCAGCAAAATGTCATGATCGACAATATCGAATGCTTTCGTAAAATCAAAAAATAATCCAATAACGCCATTGCTACCTTGATCCAACCCTTTACATTTGTAATTAATAACATTTACGGCAGCTTCCTCCGTCCCACACCCCTTCCTAAAGCCATACTGATAATCATGTAGTAAATTATTATTTTCTAAGTAATTCGTAATTTGATTGTGCAAAATTCGCTCAAACACATTGTCAATTATAGACAATACAGCAATTGGACGAAAAAGTTCTGTTGCAGCAGCGTTGCTGATTTTGGGATTGGAATGACTTTACGAATTTTTAAGATGTCTGGGAAAATTCCTAAATTTATCATATAATTAAAAATGCTCATGAGATACTGTTTACTGTCTATCTTCGTTTGTTTTTGTAACGCGAGTCTGAATAAAATAAAAAATAACTGACCTAAAAGTTTTAGAAACTCTCAAAAATCTATAGTACATTTAGTCAAAACAATTGTTATGGCCAATTTCACCAATTCTATTTAAATATAAATTCATATTTTATTCATATAATTTTGTTTAATTTGCCATGAAAAATCCGGTTTTAACATAAATCGATATTTAAATAAATTGGTGAATTTGGCCATGAATGTTTCAAAGTTAAGAACCTAATTTTTTTTAAAGGAATTACAGAAAGTCTCAAATTTGCTCAAACACTAACCTTATAAAAGTTTCATCATATTATTACTAGCATATTTGTTTAATGCTTTGCAAAAATTATTTTATAATTTTTTTTTCTGATAACATTGATTTTCACTAGAAAAATAAAAACACTAATTTTCAAAATAACTGTTAAAGTCATTGAATAAACAAACAGTTCAAATAAAAAACATCCTTTGAAAGAGACAATTATCATTTTTTAGCTCACTTTTATTGGCTTAAAAAAATTTATGTACGATAAATTATTAAAATTTAACCCAATCTTCCCGGAAAATGAGTTAGGGCTGTTTTGTGCACTCATTTAATACTATTGTGTACTAGAACGCTCGGTAACTTTTGGATCCATCGGGGTCCTAAGTTTGAGTACCATATTACGTTGTATTTAATTTTAAAATATTAAAAATTTTACTTTATTTTACACTCATGCACCACCGATTACATTGCAATTTAAGTAAAAACTGTCATTACTTGTAAAATTGCTTTTGTACTTGGTATACACTTTTTAACAGCAAATCGTTGCAAAAAAGTCAATATTACATGAGCAATGTTCATTTTTCTTATTTTTCTAATTGTATAACTGTTACAATTATCTGAACAACTCTTTAAAGTGAAGAAAAAGTATAATTTTAGAACTCATGATTTGGTTCTAACGTATTTTGTTGTTGCTAAATTCCGCAAAATCTACTGTTTAACTACCAAACGTGACCAAGTAGTTAAAATTTCGTAGATAATCAAAAATTACTCTGCCAATTGCTTGGAGGGACATCTATAAATAATAAAGATTTGGACAAATATTCTTACAGACTACATACATAGAAACATATGTACTAGGGATGCCAATCGGGACTGACGGCATTTCGAGATCCCGGGATTTCGGTATTCGGGATCAATGTGTTTCTTATGACTTCTTTTTAAATAAACAAACCCTTATTTTTTTTATTTATGAATTCTAAAAAGGTATTATGTAAATAACTTGTGTTTTTAAAAAAGAAAACATAACCAAACAATTTATTTTATACGTTTTAAATAAGTTAACAAAATGTAAAAATTGTATTCAAGTAAATATAGAATTTTTGTTTAAAATTTTTCAATGCTTACTTTCGTTTTAAAATTGTATGTTATGATTTCAATCAAAGTATGTTTTTGTTTGTAAATCGTGTATTTTATTACACACATACAATTATTCAACCATAGCTTAAATATCGTTACCTCGTAGGTATGCTGCTACCTTAAGTTGTGACGACATTAATACACATTTACTGCAAGAATCATAATCAATAATTTAAGTACGTTTGAAATTTATTTTAAAACCAAATTTTCATACAAATGTTTCTTAAAACAGATTTCAAGCATAAATAATTTTTTTTATGAGTATGCAGATAGTATTTATTTTTAATAAATTATTATTAACCAAACTTAAAATTTTTTATTATTATAATTTTTTTTATTATTATTGCACCGGAGGGAATATGAGCTATTTCATAAAAAGTACGATTTAATTGTTATACATATATAAACTTTTATTCTTTAGTTTCTGAATAATATTTGCATAAAAATAGCCATTGTTATTTTGGAGCTATGGCTTAAGCCAAAGCTTAACTTGCCTTCTAAAAAAGGCTTGAAATGTGAATCTGCAAATTTTGTTTCAAGTTAAAATACAAAAATAATGGTTTTTGTTAAGCAAAATTCAAAAATCCCCAAATAGTCGTCATAAATCAATATTGTGGGCAAAAAAAAAATAAAACTCAAATAAAAGAATTATTTGCAATAAAAACTATAACTCAAATAATTATAATTTTTTGTATATCTATGTATATATACATAAGTATATAAATTATAAATGTTTGTATGTTTGTTTGTTCGCTTATAGACTCCTAAACGATATTGAAACAAGATAGCAGCAGGGGAGGTGGTGGCCCCCATAGGACGCAAATGTTAATTATTGCAAATCTTAAGAACTGTTAAAGTGATAATGTTCAAAATTGGTAGGAGTCACTTTTATAGTAAACTACACCATTAAAAATAAAAATTAAGGGGGTAGGCGCAGAGGGAGCAATACCAATATAAAATGCATATATTAAATATCGCGCAATTGAAGAACTAATATAGCAAAAGTCTTCAAACGTGGATATAGCCACTATTATGGTAAACTATAAATATTCAAATAAAAACGGGGTAGACGGATGAAAAGCAGATCCTCCATAGATCGAAAATGTTAAATACCGAATATCTGAAGACAAAAGTCTTCAAGCTTTGTAGGACCCACTCTTATGGTAAACTACACCTTCAATAATAAAAATTAAGGGGGTAGGCGCAGAGGGAGCAATAAATAATATATAAATAAAAAAGCGTATGTTATTTTGTTCCCAATAGACTCCTAAACTAATGTACTGATTTTCCTGAAATCATTATTCAAATTTTGTATAAATAGCTTACATATTAACACACAACATATTTTATTTAAAAGTAGTAGAGTATTAAAATTCAATAAAAACGAACATTATTGTTAAAATCCCGAAAATTCCCGGGGTTCGCGATTTGCCGTTTGGCATCCCTAATATCCCAGCTAGCATAGGCTGATTGTTAGACGATTATGTTTAATATACAACTCCTAAAAGAATCTTCTGATGATTATCTGACGATTAACAAAAACAAAAAAAATCAAATTTTTTTTTATTTATTATCTTTTTATAAATTTTTTGACACGCTCGTCTTTTAATCTTGGAATGAACCTTTTGCGACTCTCTGTAAGAGTCATATAACAATTACTTAATAAGAGCGTTTTTGAAATATGAAAATTCTATTGTCAATACAATTTCAATAAAACAAACCGACCTAAGGATCTGTAAAAAAAGGATTTTCCGACAGGATAGTGTTGCTTTCGCAATCTTAAAGGTTTGTTTTATGTAAATTGTACGAAAATTGGAAGTTTTAACATGAAAAAGACGCGTGATGCCCCTTTTTAGGTAGCTCAGTTATACGGCTGAGCATTTCACGAGTTGTAAAATAATCCCTGCATGAGTCTCAAACGACTCTTGGCATGCTTTTTGAAAGACTTGTTAGATAATCTCTACATGCATCATAAACGATTCCCTTTATGATTAACATAAGCGTCTTTCGCTGCGTTTTGGAAGAGTCTCACAGACGAATCAGCACGTGTAACAGTTTCTCCCGTGCTAGGAATCGTCTACGATTAAAAAATGAGCTCGTCGACGATCAAAAACACTCTTCATGAGATTCTCAGTAGACTCCTAGACGATTGAAAATGCTAGCTGGGATGATACTGGATATTGTATTTAATGCAAAATAGAAATGTATGTTATTTCATTTTCGAAAAATAAGCTTGGGTTATTATGTTGGTTAGTACAATGAGAATGAATACAATACTTTTTCTGTCGTTGTCGACTGAGAAGTGTGTCAAATTTAAAAACTTTTGCTTCTTTAGACATTTTAATAATCATTATATTTATTTTAATGATTACGATCAAAAACATATTTGGAGTTTGTGTGTATGTATTTAAATCAAGTGTATGTTTTCAAGCAATCACATTTAGGTACACCGATAAGAATATTCAACTAAAGTTTTTTGTAAATGACTAAATTAATTTGAAAGAATCTTTTGTCATGATGCAAGAGTTTGGGTTTTGGGGCTTTGGAAAAGAGATGAGCGATGAATGTACATGGATCTTGCCATTATACACTATAAGCCCCTAAAAAAGAAAGGTGAAGAGTTAAGCATAAAATTTTACACTGGGCTATACCTATATTAAGAAAAACCTTTTTTTGTACCCTCCACCACCATAAGTTGTGAAGAGGGTATACTAAGTTTGTCATTCCGTGTAAAACTTTTTTATTATTCATCTCAGACCCCATAAAGTATATATATTCTGGCTCCTTGGGTAATTCTAAGCCGATTTAGCCATGTCCGTTCGTCTGTCCGTTTGTTTAAAACACGCCCACTTTCGAAAAACTCAAAAGAAATTAAAAAGCTTGGTGTCAAATTGCTTGTAGTTATACCTATGCAGTTTAGGATTAAAATCCAGCAAAATGGGTTCAGTAGGATCAGAGCTATGAATCAAAATGTGGAACCTTCACCTTAAAAAATTTATAATTTTGTTACAAAAAGTAACATTAATGGTGGAACAATGCACGGAATAATATAAGATTTTGCCAGAATTCGTTTTATTCGACTGGAAATAAAGGCCCAACCAGAATGTGCATAAACAAACTTAAGCTAATGTCAAGAAGCCTCTCCAATTCATTAAAAATAACAAAAAGAAAATAAAAAACATGGATTCCGTACGGAATGAGCGTATAGTTTCGCAGTTCTATAAAACTTAACATAAAGTTTCCTTAAGTTCAATATGGGTTAACACATATGATTTACATGTATTTGCTCAGTTGCTTAAGTCACGTTATTCACATTCTGGTTGGGCCTTAACGCGTAAAATTTCATGAAGATCCGTCCATAATTTACCCTAGGCCCCATATAAGCACTACTCCCGGAAAACAGTATAGTACGCCTAAAACCGTAATAAATATTGCTATCATAACAAATTTTTTGCACGTCGCAGTTTTATAAGACTAGAAATAGCACTGTGAAATTTCGTGAAGATCGATCCATAATTTACCCTAGGCCACATATAAACCCCATTCCCGGAAAACAGTTTAGTACACCTAAAACTGTAATAATAATGCTATCAGAATAAAATTTAATACTTCACAGCTTTATATGACTAGAAACACACTAATAAATTTCGTGATGATCGGTCCATAATTTACTTTAGGCCCACTCCGGTAAATTAGTTAAATACGTCGACAACCGTAGCAGATATAGATATTACGGTAAAATTTCTTCCAACTTAGCTTCATATGGCCGGTTCACATCCGAACCGCAAACACTAAAGCTAGAATTTTTTTTGTCTGAAAGGATTTTTTACTGAGAGTTTTTTTCCAACACAATTCACTAATGGAAAACAAAAATACCATATGATATACGTGTTTGAACGAGGCATAAACTTAAGTGCACGGGGAGCGCTAGTTGGCCTAGATTACGAAGGTTTTCGGGTTTCTACACTTACTCATCGGAGTTTATATGCTCTAGAAAATTGTTTATTGAGATCTTAGGTACATTTTTGTAGTTGATCGTTTCCTTGAATGTTGAACGATTTGCAAACTATCGACCTGAACAGGGGAAAAAAGGTAAAAAAAATCGAATTTTTTTAAAGTTTTTTTGCGATTTTGATCTTGAAGATGAAGTTTTTTTGATTTTATATGGTCCTTATTGCAAGAGCTACAACTTTGTCTCGGAGGGTAAATCAAAATTCCGAACGGTTTGCAACATATGAGCCTGAGAAAATTATCACTTTTTTGCAAAAATTACACCGAGTCCCCAAATCTTTGGGGGCCCATAAAAAAGTGCATGACTTTGGGCAAAACTGGGAGACACGGGTCTTTTTTTTTTGTCTTTTATCACGTAGAGTTGTCCGTATATGGTTATTTCGTGTTGCACTGTGTAACAAAGGATTATATATGTATG
This sequence comes from Pollenia griseotomentosa, assembly GCA_963931875.1. Lineage (NCBI taxonomy): Eukaryota > Metazoa > Arthropoda > Insecta > Diptera > Polleniidae > Pollenia > Pollenia griseotomentosa. The sequence continues at coordinate 10,055,351 of OZ007565.1, forward strand.
TATGTAAAATATATATTTTTTAGATAACGTGAAATTATTTGGTACACGCCGTCTTGACCATCTGCCCACTGAGACTCACGGACAACTGTTGTTAATATTAGTAAATAACACCGCATTAAATTTTTTTTTAAATAATAAATCGTAGTATGTGTTTGATGTTTGTGTATAAAATGTGAAAAGGTAATATTAAAGAAAAGAAGTTGACCACTTGAAGCAAGCTTCCATATTTAAAAAGAAAGAACAACAGTTACAAAAGCAATGTTAACACACAACAATTTAACCTGTTTGCATGGTCGTCGTTGGTAATTGTTAAAAAGTGGGACAAAGGGTAGTTTTATAAATGTGAAGTCGCCAAAAGTAGTCTGTGCGTCATTTTATTTTTTTTAAATTACCATTTATTTAGTTTTGCAAAAAAATAAGTAACTAAAATGAGTTTATCTTTTTTTACATTCTCCACTACATTTGGTTGGAATTCTCCCAACATTATTTGTAGTTTTAATTAGGTAAAGAAAAAACAAAATGAAAACAAAAACAACTTGCTTTATTGTTTTTGCAAAGTTTTTTTAAGCCGTGTTGGGAGAATTCCAACCAATTGTAGTGGGGAATTAAAGAAAAGATAAGCTCACTGTTTACTGTTGTCGTTTTGTTTAAGCTTTGATATTGTTACAATAAAACAGTTGCTTATAATTCTTATTCGCTTAACAGTTTGACTTGAAGTTTGCTGATGATCTGACCTAAGCAACCAGTGATATGCGCATAGGAATAGGTTATCCCATCAACAATAAATTTCAGTGTTTTTATCAAGTATAAAAATTGGGAATTAAGCACGAAAAACAAAATCTAGTTAATTAAAAATTTTGTATTCCCAAAAATTACTTTGGTATGTAAATAATTTTAAAATCGTTTTTCAAGACATATAAAATTAAATAAAGCAAAAAAAGTTGTTTTTGGCCGTAAACACAACAGAAAGGAAACATTTTCCAGTTTTGAAAATTATAACTGAAGGAAGAGGATTTAGTACAGACACTTAAGGACATTGCATCCGGAATTATATGTTTCTACGTCCAATACTAACGGAACTTTAAAAAGTACCAGCTAAAGAACAAAAAAGTACCAAAAATCCCTCTTACAGGTTCTCATTCACTCAGGACCCTGCATGTTTAATTTTAGGTTTCTAGATCCAATACTAACGGAAATTCAAAAAGTACCAGTAAACCTACAAAAAAGTACAAAAACTTGCCTCTTATAGATTCTTATCCAGTCAGGACATTGCATCTTAAATTTTATGTTTTAAGGTCCAATATTAACGATAATTAAAAAATTAAAAAAGTAGAGCCAAAAAGCTAAGAAGAAGATATTAAGTTTTCCGTATTTTCTCATTTTGGTTAAATTTGCTTGCCCCATTAAAGTATCAAAAATTTCAGTATTATAGTGGGGGCCCATAATTTAGTATGAATATGTCAATGACTGTAGAAAAATGTTTTGTAAAAAAAGTATCAAATATAATTTAAAAGATTTTGTTATTCGTGCTTAATTCCCAATTTTTATTCTTGATAAAAACACTGAAATTTATTGTTGATGGGATAAGCTAATCCTATGCGCATTTCACAAAATCTTTTAAATTAAAATTTTGTATTCCCAAAAATTACTTTTGATAGTATCAAAAATAGTTACGATTTTCACCCCTTAAACGTTCAAATTTCGAAAAAGTACCAAATTCGTATTCTTATATTTTTTTTGATAAGTTTCGAATGTGGTACAAACTTTATTTCTAGGTTTATTGGTTCCCAAGATAAATGGGGTGACACAAATGAAGCAAAATTCCGGTTTTACCCGTTTTCTCCCTAAAAGAGTAGAATTTCAAAAAAGTACCAGACACCTGTCCGCTTATTTTTCTAAAGAACAACGATATTTTTGCATCTATTTCAGTTTTGGACATACAATATTACCGAATTTACCCTTTTTCACCCCCTTAACACTCTAGTTTTCAAAAATCCCTTCTTTGTAATTGCTTTAAAAATGAAACCCCCAAAACAAAATTACACCTTAATTTCATTCGTTTAGTTGCCTCAGTACTATTTGACAACAACACAGCAAGTACTGCAACCAAGTTTAGTTTGAAAATATGCACTAAAAATGTTTAAGAAAAATATGCCCAAAAACAAAATATGGCTTATTTGAGAGCAACAAATTCTATGATTTAATATTTGCATTAAAATAAACTCTATTCTAGACTGACCAGAATAAAGTCATGTTATAAGGTTAAGATTAATAAAAGAGTTATTCGTGATAAATATTATCTAGATACACCAAATATATGAGAAATAATAATATACGGGCATGTTCTACAAATAGAAATAAAGTAGAATTGAAATTGAACGAGACTTTGATTTCAATTATTGACAAAATTACTGTAGTTTTTCCTGTTTTTAAGAGCTGTTCTCGTAAATATAATTGGTACTCAAAGTATGAAGTATATTAAAAGCAATATTTGTATGAACTTTCTTTACAGGCAGTGCTGCCACAACGAATACAATTTTTACAACCAACATTTTTGAAAAAGTTACCAAATGTAAAAAAAATATAACCAAATTTTAAATGGTTTTTATTAATTGAGAAAATCATTAAAATCATTGTAATACATTGTAACACTTTATAGTAAAACAATAATTAGAAATCAAGAAAAAAAATCAAGAAATGTAATTCTTTTACATATTACTGCCCGTTTAACGATATCGAACGTTAACGTTCGCATAGAAAATTACATTTAAAACAAAAACAAATTTTAGAATTTTGAAAAACCGCATAAATTCAAATTTGAATTAAAAGATCAAAACAAAATCGCATACAAAAATCGACATATATGTATGTATATGTGAAGCGGACAACCCAATAAAAATATTTTTTTGGAATTCCTTTATTGTTGGCATAACTATAGTTCTGGTAGACATGAATAAGTGTGCGAAATATTTTCTATGATGTTTCTTTGTCGAGTTACGGGGTGTTAAAGTGTTGTTGTTTTCAAAAAAATGTTTTTTTAAATTATTATTTCAAACTAGAAACTAATCAAACAAAAAAAATTTTAGGTTATTCTTATAGAAAATCGATTAATCTTTAAATAAAAAAAATTAATTTGAAAAAAAAATTTTTTTCATCTGCAAAACTGGAAATGGCCAATTTATTTCAACATTTTTCTAACTTAGTTCTAATATTTTTTTATTTTTTAATCTAAATTGCCCTTTAGTCTCCTTATCATATTGTAAAAGTTTTCTTATGGGACCTCTATTAGCAGGGCTGTGGAGTCGGAGTTGAAGAGTCGGAGTTGAGGTTTTTGTATCGGAGTCGGAGTCGAAGTACCCACAAAAACTAGCGACTCCGACTCCGACTTTTTTGCATTAAAATTTTTCCAATATTTTTCAAAATAAAAAATTTTAATGACTAATTTTCCCAATTCTTTTTAAATATTTAAATATGAATTGTTAAATATAATTTTTCTTGTAATTTTATTTTAATTTGACATAAAAGAAAAATAATTTTAAACATAAATTGATATTTAAATAAATTAGTGGAATTGGCCATAAGAGGGTCTGCTTTTCATATCCTTTTCATATCCAAAATTAAAAAATTGAGATAACATCTTATTTTGACAATTTATAAGAATAGTTATATAGATTGTATCGAAGCATGCCCTTTTCTATGTTTTAATGTGACCTCAAATTTCTGTAACAAAAACCAGAGGGTTCACTATTTGAATTTCGCCAAGATATCGTTAATGAAATAGAGCCGAATTAAGGAATTTAAAAATTAAATTTGTAAAGATGTTGTTTTTTATTTATCGTATATTAACAAATATTTTTGTAGCCATGTTCATGAATATGACTTGAAATCAGCTGTAGCTCCTGTGGTGAAAGCATTAAGTGAACTACATTTTAAGTTCCAACCTTCAAGGTGAATTATAATAGAATAAAAGGAAAAGGAACTCGGAAAAATACATGACATTGTTCCAGACATAATTCCCATCAATGTGGGGGTTAACCCGAAAAATGATTTGAAAATACTTTTATCTACTCACTTTAGGGAAAATTGGAGAGATAATAAAGACTTGCAATTTCAAATATCGGTCTTGGAGAATAATATATTGAATTAGGAACGGAAAAATGAAATGGCGAGTACACTCAAGAAAAAGATTTAAATTTAGTTGTTTAAAAATTCAAATTTTTTTTAACTCTGCAGGTGGGAGATAAACTACATCACGCCACATTTTTAAAACTTTACAGCAGACCGCGCAAGCATGTTGATAATCGCAAATGATGTTTATGTAATAAAAATGTGCATTTGTACGAATATTTTATATGATCCTAACATATTTTTTTTATGTCGATGATATACTTTAAAAATTACGTCATAAAAGGTTCGTTACTTTCTATGGTACTGTTCCATGCCTTGAGGCAAACAGCACCAAGTCCAACAACAAAAGGGTGCTATTTCCCAAAAATAATAGAAGGCTAACAACATTTTTTTACGTTACGTTTCACTTCAAAATGTGTTATATAAATTGTAGAACTAACAACTGAAGGCGCATCTGCATGTTTTAATAAACTATATTAAATTTTCCTAAGAATGATTTGACTTAATAAATAAAACAAGACCAAAATGGCAGTGTCTGAATTAATGTATGTATATTAAAAACAAAAGACCTCACATCACAATTTACAAAAAAGGACTGTCCTTTGCATCTTTTAATATGTGGTAAACAACACTAAGTACACTTGATGCCTTAACGTCTAAGCCAATTGGACTTGGTGTTGTTTTCAACTTTTCTATCTTGAAAGCTACATTAGATAGGACTTAATGAAATTCACACATCTATAAATTTCAACAGTATAAAAAACGTTATTTGAAAAAGATGTGAATTGGTGTAGTTTATCTCTCCCCTACAGAACTATTTTTACATTTTTTAGCACTGTTTGCATAATTTTAATAAATTAATATAACCTTTAAAATATACTAAAGTTCAATGATCCCATACGGATTGAAGCAAAACTCCTTTCTTTCGAAAGTTCGTAACAAAACTCGTTCGTTCCAAAATTAAGTCCATTATTTTTCTAAATTTCTCAACTGTTGAGTTATAAGTCAAGAATGTCATAACACTTTAGAATTAAAAAAGTAAAACTCATTTGGTCTATTGAATCGGGCGGTATATGTTTTTTACATTTTTTCCAAAATCCAAATAAAATATTATGCAGCTTTTCTACTCATATGTTAGTAACTAGTAGGTTAAGGCTCAATGCGCGGCACGTTAGAATTAAAATATCGATTTGAAATTTTTACAGAATAATTTTCTTGCTAAATTTAACCATTTAACAGGTACTAAATTAAAAAAGAGTTTAAAGTCAAATAAAAACTAGTCTCTTAAATAATGCTAGGTTAGAGTCGGAGTTGGAGTCGGAGTCGGAGTCGGAGTCGTACTTAAAAAATTTCAGCAAAAGGAGTCGGAGTCGGAGTTATAACTATTTCTTAACGACTCCACAGCCCTGTCTATTAGTTTAAAAGGTATGCTAATTTCTTTACACTCGTACATGTGGTTAATTCAATGATGAACCGTAAAAGACAGGAAAGAACGAGTTTAAATTGAAATGTTTCTAACTTTCACTTAATTTTTGATTCTATTTACCGAAATTAACCTTCGTTGTAAAACTAATATTATGTGCTCTTCATTAGTTTAAAAAAACTCATACAAACATATCGGCTATGAATATCAAAAACACAAAATAAAACAAACTATAACGATTATATCAGTGATGCAAACTCGGTTTAATTTAAAAAAGGAAAAAAGCTTAAAAAAACATCTAAAATTTCAAAAACCGTAAAAATTTAATAAAAAAATCGGTAATTTAAAAATTGCATAAATTTGAATTCGCATAAAAAAAATCCGCACAAAACGAGACCTGAGTGTATTTGAGACTTTTTTCGTAAAACATTTTTTAATTTTTTGGCGCCCTATGCTCCAGTGGGAGTTAGAGGAATATTTATAAAAAATAAAAAAAATTTAATATTATTTCATATGCCAGTTATAAATAACAAAAATGGATAATAGTTTTCCGCTTTTAAGCTGTTATTGGCAGGACTGTCAAATGTGGCGATTTCTTAATCCTTTTGTCGATGGAAATTTACGTTTGGCGATATGGCGATTATTTTGGCGAAATTTAAAACGATTGGCGATATGCGAAATGCATTTTATGTAAATTTTTTCTAAATTACATATATCTAAAATATTATAAAAACTTTTTTCTGTTTTGTGTAAATTTTATTTCAAATTTATAATTCTTATTATAAAAAAAATTTTCAAAATTGTTCTAATATATCATAACGTACATTCAATGGGGAAAAAGTATATGACTGACAGTCAAAAGTTTTTTTTACCAAATAATTATCTTAAAAAACATTTAATAAATATACATACCGACAAGTCATAAACAGTAAAATTTCAAATTTCTTTAAACTTACAGCCATTTCTTATTAAAGAAAATTCCATAAATTTTAAAATTATATTGATAAATCAATGTAATTTTAAAAAATCTTTAAAATTCCTACGTGTATTTTCAAATATGTATATAAATATACTTCTGGAAATAACCTAAATTCAGAACCTTAAACTTATTTTTCAAGTTTTTAAAAACACTGAAACGACTTTTGTGTAATTTTTCAGTAATTTTCTAAAATCGCTTTCGGATGATTTTATGCACTTCCTACTTTAAGTACTAATTAATTTTTACTTCTCGTAAAATCAAGAAAAACTACGCTCATTAAAAAAAAAAATAATTGAAAATCTCCATTGATAAAAACTTCATTTGTTTACGATTTCAGATCATGGGGTTTTTAATATAAAAATCACAAATGGCAAAAATACTAAAAAAATTATTTGGTTGCTGTTTTGAAAGGGATTATAAAAAACTTCCGTTAATTGGTAACAAATAATGAAAAAGTCGTAGTACACAGTACAAATTATTCGAGCTCGTAAATAATAATTGTACCAAGAAAAACATATTCGTTTGTAATTATTATTGTTTTAGAAAAAAGTAACCAAAATGAAAAAAATATTCACATCTCCACATTGAAAAAAAATATAACCAATTTTGGTTAGAAATAACCAAAAACGGCAGCTCTGTTTACAGGCTCGTTTTCAAAATTTGTTCGGTTTTAAATCCACTTCATTTCGATTTACAGAGCATATCCGATAGTATTATAAATACTAATAAACTAAATGAAATGAAAAATATTTCGTCTTAAAGCAATTAAAGGAAAGGCCGCTATATTTTTAATTATATTAACATTTAAAAGGATAAAATAGCCAAATTATTTTAGGGATTAATATTTGAATGGAAGCTGTTTGTTTAAATCTGAACCGATTCAACCATTTCTAATTTTCAGCAAGCTATTTTGCGCCAGATTTAATCTTAATACGAACATGATTAAATGGTTTATGGACATACAGAAACACGTTTGCATGGAGACTATGTGATATTATAGACCAATTCTCACAATTTACATAGGTTTCGTTCTAATGACAATTAAAACGTATTTACCAAATTATCTAAAAACTGCTACTTTTACTTTCCGCCAGATGAACGGGCGGACATGAGAAGATCACTTTAAAAAGTGTTTCTGATTCGATCGGCCTACTAAACGATGGGTTCACATTTCTATGTATCAGCACAAATTTAACCATTTTTCCAATTGATATATATGGTCCTGTAGGTATCTTGATGCTTCGTAGCGGTTTTCGTGGATGCAAAGAAATGTTGTGTCATCAGCATAAGTTGATGTGTGGGTGTAGTTGTTGGTTGGCATGTCTGAAGTATATATCAAATACAATACTGGCCCTAAACTACTTCCCTGTGGGACTCCAGCATTGATCGGTTGGGTTGACTATTGTGTCGTTTGGTAAATTAGAAGTGAATACATTTTTTAGGTGTTCAACAAACAGGTTTCCTTTTTCAACATCATTTCATGCCCAGCTTCCATTTAAGTTTCGCAACGGGGGTCTGGAAATAAGCGGTCTTTCTAGATTTTTAATTGCACGCCATAATGAGTAGTCAGATTGTGGAGTCGCGTCAAGTTCATTCAGATATTTTTCAAGAGATGCTGTTTTCTTAAACTGCAGTAACTTTCTAAGTTTTTTGTGCATTCTTTCAATAGATTTATAAGCTGAGGGGATCTGTGGAGTTGCCATTCTCTTCGAACTATTTTTTTTTTCAACCAAGAGTCGCTCGACATCTGCAAAATATATTTGGTTATATCTGATTTGTTTAGGGAGCATGGAGGAATGTTCAACAGCTTGTTTGAGATTTCTGTTAATATTGGCAATAGAGAGGTCTAAATCTTCTGGTGTACGTAGCAATATATTTTCTGTACAGTGGGTACTTATATATCTTTTGTATTTTTGCAAATTTATCCGCGGGGCAGCTGTTGATAAATAAGCAGTTTTATTAGGGTTCATTATAGTAACTATAGTAGGTGTGTGATCAGGAGATAGTTCAAGGGAAGCTTCTACACAAATCGTTTCTATCGGGATGTTTTTAACCACGCCAAAATCGATGACATCTGGGATTTTCTGCTGATCAGCAGGCTAGTAGGTGGGTTGTCCGCTCGCTATCACATTAATTAATTGTATTATATAAAACTCGACCCTTTGGTGTTATAAGACGTGACCCCCAGTAGATGTATTTAGCGTTGAAATCACCAGCAGCCAGAAAACAGGGGCCTAGTGATTAATAATATTTATAATAATACTTGATTCGAGGTCTTATTAAAATGGCCGAAGCCCCGCAAGCTCTACCCCGAAGGGTCCTTTGTTTTAGGCTTATTTTTGGTTCTAACCCTGCACATAGCCCATCCTACCTTAATTCTTCCCGCGCGTAGAAGGGGTGCAGCGAGATGTTCGGATAAATGAGCTAGCGCCTGTTTAGTAGCACCAAAAAAATTCCTTACATTCAGGACTCATCTAGATCTCTTATGTCTCCTCCAATTGCAGTGGGGTCAATCTTCCTTTTCATTTCTTTAATTACATCTGCATATGATGTTGTAGAGCTAGTTATGATAGCTAAGGCTTCGCCCTTATCTCTAGGCACTCGTTTTTCCCCTTGTATGCCTTTATTTTGTTTCTTTATTTTTCCTTTCGGTGTTCAAACAACCTGGACGTTTCCAAAGCTAAGATCGTTGTTGCCGTTTAAGCTCTTTTTCGCTTTACGTCTTGTATCGGTGACTTGGGATCCCCCCCACTTTTGACAACATTTTGGTCGCTTCCTTCCCATATACTGGGTAGGTGCGTATAACCTCCCTGTGTTCCTTCACTTCCTCGTAGAATGCATAGATGCAATCAAAATTATCACGTATGATCTTGTGAATATTCTTTGCATAAGACACAACGCCGTTTATGGTGGGCAGTCTCTTTCCAAGATCAATGAAAGCTCTATCCTCCGTAAGGCCCTGCCAGACTTGTTTGGTACGCACAGATCCCTGGGTAATTTCACTGACATCGGGAGTTGCGTATGTAGCACTACTCTGTGGTATATCATTCCTCTTTCCCAGTGGGGTACTGAAAGGAGTTGAGGGTGATCTTTGCAGTAATGAGCTCCTCCTTGTATTTTGTTATCGTTATCGTTGTTGCTGTTGTTTTTGTTGCTCATCATTTTCTTTTTTGCTGGGTCCCAACTCGAAGCCGCTATCGCCGTATGAGAGTGTAGTCACGTATTGATCCCATGGTTGTCTATGCATGCAGGAGGCCATGCGACGGTTGACATATGATCCTTATGATCCTTATGGGATCATATGTCAGTGCCAGATCCGTGCTTATCAGGAACTTCCATCGACGAACGTACTCCGAGACTCGCTACGTTTTAACGAGACGGAGGCAGCGGTGACATTAGCCCATGAGCCATTTCGGTGGAATATCACTTCCACCTACCGAAGTCATGGAATGCCACAGCTGTCAGCCCAGGCTGCGTCAAAATTCGAAACAGTGTCCAGGAATACCATAGTTAGGACCGTACTGGGCTTGATCCTAATGCCATTCGGCGGGAGTTATATCAGGAGTGTTTCTATATCATATCCACTTTCCAGAAATACCGGGGTTATGACCATGTCCAATCAATTTTCCAGTGATACCATAATTAAGACCTTATTGGACTCGATCTTAATGCCATATGGCGGGAGGTGACTAGGGAAACCACGAAAGTGGACAAAAAACATAATAAGCAAATGTATTCAGGTTTTCAAGACAAAGTCTTTACGAAAAGAATACGAAAAAACAAAGGAAAGGAAGCAACCATGTAGTATAAAATTGAAAATGATAATTACAGCAAATTTCGAACCCCCAGTACCATTGGTTAAAGATTGATGTTCGACTGTTGGCTGGCAGGCACCGCAGTGGTGCAGAGGTAAGAACTCAAAGAGTTCTGATGAAAGAATGTGGTGATTCTTGAAACATGTAAATTCAACCCAGGTTTGAGCCCTAGCTCAGCCAAGAAAATAAATAATGCTTTTATAGAAAAGAGCAGAATAAGAGACTATAAATATTTAAAATTGAAATTACCCTGCAAATAATAGGACTAGTCCAAACACGCGTGTAAATTGTAGCCCACAAGGGACTAGGACTAGTCCAAGAGTAACCCAAACGTATGGAAAAAACATGTAACATTACCAAAGCCAAAGTTTCCAAATTAGGTACAAACATTTATGTTATCAATACACACTATCCCACTAAATGTGGGCGGATTGGAGAAGTTGGCGTATAAAAAATATCAAAAATTGTATAAAAACCTGAATTTTTGGACTGTCATATGACCTATGGTTACGCATTATGTATCAAAAGATCGGAAACCTTTAGTAGAAAATATTTACTGAAAATTTAGGAAAAAGCGGTTCAGATACGAAAAAGTTATGGCCAAAATAAATTTTTTTTTTCAAATACGATTTATCAGGAACCATAGATCTTCCCGAGTCCAACTTTTATTATAGTTCAAATTAATGGAAAATTTGTTCGTTAACACTTCGGTATATAAATCTGTAAAATCTGTTAAAAAAAATGGGCAAGTTATGAGTAAAATACTTATAAAATGGGGTAAAAAACATCAAAATTTTTATTAAAACTTAAATTTTAGGGCTATCGTATGTCCTTAAATACGCTTTATATATCAAAACCTCTTGAGTTTTTTATTGCACTTCTATAAAATTTAATAAACACAACACTTAAATTTATAACACTTATTTATTATTTGCACAGCTTTATTAAGAACTTAGTCACTTTAACAACCGTAATTTACTGCTTTTATTCACAACTCACTTCAATGTTTATAATTTTCTCCGCGTGATGCGTAACTGACAAAGTCTGAACTTAGAATGATATAATGCCATCTCTTGTGATACTATTTATACTCTAGTCCAGACGTGTAGATGATACTAGTAACGTCTAGATGGCTCTAATTAAACTTGTTCATCTATAGTTATTATCTATACGGCAGAATTAATTGTGCTTTTATAAACTGAGACATACTTTAAGGCGTTACAATAAATTAAGATAACTTTAAAACGAACATTCTAGTATTAACAGTGGGGTTGAAGTACAATTATGCACAACAATTTTAACATTACATCTGTACATTGATTTTTACACTGAAGTGTGCATAACTAATACCATAACAATTTAATCTAATAAAATAACTAACAAATACCAAATAACTAATCAATATAAGATTTCTAATGCATACAACTAATTCTTAATTAATAATTACAACTAATTCTTAATTAAAGTTACTTTCGTAACAGTATTTTGAGAAAAATACAACCCTGTCATGATAAGTTGTTATTGTTTTTTGAAAATTTGTAAACTATAATTAGATCAAGGAAGCATTTTCATAAAATACTTAAGACTTTGTGGGATAGTGTATAACGACCTTAAGCGATTAATACTACATATATAAATATAAATATAGAGCCCTTATAGCAAAAATTATGTAACCAACAAAAATAAAATTTTACAGGAGAAGGTTTTTTTTAAATATCTTTTCTTTAAGTCTACGGTTTCGTTTGAAATTGCCTTTGCTCTTATTTCATAATGGTACTTCCCAGAGTTATGAGATTTTTAGAGATGATGCAAATAAACAAAAATTATCGATTTTCATCAAAAAACAAAAATCTAAAATGTTGTTGGTTACATCATTTTCGCTATTAGGGCTCGATATAGTTAGAATCTAAAATTTAGATATACGTAGATAAGTATATATAAACTTCTGTTCTTCCCAAAGTGAAGAGTGTATAAGATTCGGCATAGCCGAATATAGCACTCTTACTTGTTTCTATACAATTTAAGATGATAATCCTTAAAATATTCGAAGAATTTTAGATAAACAATAGATTTTCTGTAAACCCTTAAATCCCTCATTCAGAACATTTCATTACTATGGTTCGATTCGTTGATGCGTTTAAGAATTTGTCAAAAACGTAGAATCAGTGGAAAATTTAATCATTTATTTCGAAATGGGCTCAGATACTAATTTTTGGAAATTGAGTTTTTAGCTGCTTTTGGAGGTACACATGGAGACCGTTATTTTGTAAGAAAAAAAGGTAATAAAGATATATATTTATAATAATTAGTATTGTGGTTATTTTGTTGAACTATTTATGGTTTTTAATCCAAATTTTTAATATTTTTAATTAGGCTTAAGTTCATTAAATTTAATTTTTCATTAAATTATTTTTATGAAGAAAGGTGTTTTACAACATGAAAATTAATTAAAATTGTTATTGATAATCTTTCATTTTTTTTTTTTTTTTTTTTTTTTTTTGACCGTGGCTGGGATTCGAACCGCAGCCGGCAGGTTACCATGACATGTTTCGATCGCAACCACTCGATCTTCTCAAATGGATTTGCCGTTTTACACTCGCAGCCATCGAAGGCTGCTGACGTCAATAGTCAAACATCAATCCTTAAACCAAATTGTATTTTAACCTTTGGTAGATCGAAGTTTGCTTTTTTTTGAATGATTATCTATTTTAATTGATTTTACATGTTCTTCCTTACTTCTGTTTTTTCGTACTTTTGTCAAGAATTTTTCTTGAAGTCCAAAGTACATTTTTTTGTTTTTTCATTTTTGTCTTTCTTTTTCTTGTTGACCTTTTTCAGCACAACTTGAAGGACAAATGAACACATAGAGCTCGTGCCTTAGCTTTTAACAATAATTAGTATTGTGGTTATTTTGTTGAACTATTTATGGTTTTTAATCCAAATTTTTAATATTTTTAATTAGGCTTTAGTTCATTAAATTTAATTTTTCATTAAATTATTTTTATGAAGAAAGGTGTTTTACAACATGAAAATTAATTAAAATTGTTATTGATAATCTTTCATTTTTTTTGACCGTGGCTGGGATATTTATAATATTTAATATGTGTGTTTAGTAAGCAATTAAAAAAAAATCTAGCATAAAAAAATTTTACAGTGCGAGAAAAGTTTTGACTATGTGGTAAATTTGTTAAAACCACCATTTCTGTAGAAAAATTTTCGTTTATCTTTATTTTGAAAATGTGTGAATGCAGCTGCTTGGAGCATTATGATATCAAAGTTGCCGATTTCTAAAATGTTTGTGAAAATATTCTTCAATGGCCAATCGACATGTATTCACAGGCACATATAAAAAGATTTCTAGTTCATATGTTTATCTTGCTGATATATTTTTATTTTTGTTTGAATTTTCTAATTTTTAATTTTCATTGTCTCTTTTATTGTTCCTTTATTATAAAAAGCTTTCGTTGAAAATGTTTTATACACTTATTAAAGCCCTTATGACACTACATTTTTAATGCATTGTTCAAGTTTTGGTGAACAGTACATATATAATGTGATACAAAAATTTACCAAGTGCAAAGAGTTAAGCTGTATTAAGATAAATTGCAAAATGTCAAAAATTTTACTAAAGTTATCGATAAAAAATGAAGTTATGTCAAAAAATATGTAAAATTGTTTAACTTAAAATTGACATTTCAAGCTTGAAATATTAAAAGTGTTGCTGAATCAGCGGTTAATGGGCAAATTCAGCGATTTGCCGCTTTTTGTTTTTAGGTTTCTCATAAACAAAAAGTTGGCAACACTTAATAAAATAAACGAAACAGTGATTTATTTATTTCTCATAAACAAAAAGTTGGCAACATTTAATAAAATAAACGAAACAGTGATGGCTAAGTTGTTTCAATTGTACTTTTTTGTTGATACTTTTTAAACTAAGATTTATAATACCTTTTTGTGGTGTTTTTTATGAACATAAATAAAATTAATTTCAACTAAAAAAAATCTTTTAGTACAATTAGGGTAAGAAAGTACAATTTTTAAAGGTTGTTGGTACAATTTTAAAAATTCTCAACGCCATCCCTGAAACAAAACCATAACAAGAGAAAAAAAAACTAAAAACTTTGTTTACATTTTTTATAGTTCGCTCTTTCTAACATTTACTGTTTCTTTCTATCAATTCTATATCAATTAATGAATAAAAAATGTAGTGTCATAAGGGCTTAAGACTTCTTTCCATATATGAAAATTTTACGGGGATTACTCTTTTATAGCAGAAATATTTTTTATAAATAAGATTTCTCTTTTTTTTTTCAATTTGTAAAAGAATAACATTTCTTGTTTTGTTCTCTTGATCTGTAATTATTTTTTAACTATAAGTTGTATTACAATACATTTTAAATTTGTTTCAATTCAGCCAGATCGGTGCATTCATGGCTGAGATATGAACAAAAAACAACGACTGCCACTAATTTTACCCATAAATCCCCTATTGTTGTTGTGTTCTTATTTCTTTATTTCTATATATCTACAGAATAAGTCGTCAATATATTTTGTCATAATTTTTGGTTTAATAGTTCATTTTGCAATACAAGTATCTTATTATTTCTCCATAACAATATCTGCTATAATTGGTGATGCTGGTGATCCCATTGAAAGTCCTTTTTGTTGAACATATATATTAATGTCTAATTGTTAATATATATTAGCTTTTATAAAGTATCTGAGAATACGTAAAAATAGTTCCCTTTCAAATAAATTAAATTCTTTAATCACCAATTGTGTGTTTAAAACTGAAAATGTGGGCGGGATGGGAGAACAAAATAATAAAAATTGATTTTTAGAGCTGCTTTATGACATATTCATACATCTTAGATATCAAAAGATCGGAAATCTTTAGTAGAACATATTTGCTGAAAAACTCGAAAAAATCGGTTCCCATACAAAAAAAATAATGACAAAAATAAATTTTTTTTTAAATACCTTTTTTGAAAGTCATAGATTTTCCCGAGTACAAGTTTTACCAACAAACTAATTGGTTAATTTATATTTAAAGATGCTGGTATATAAATCTGTCATATCGGTTAAAACATCGCCGAGCTGTGACCAAAATACTACAATTCAGTCAAAACAAAACTTGATAAATATTATTTAAACTTCTAATATATTTAATAGCACGCAAACATGTGCAAATAATTAAATAAAATTAAATACCATAAAAATATACACACAGAAAAAAATCAAGGTAAAATCGTCGAAAACAAGGTTGATTTTACCGTTTTCGGTGGTGATTTTGCTTCATAGTTACTTCATGTTAATTTAACATGATTTTACAATAACATGCGAACAACATTTTTTTTCTTTTAAAATAACTATAATTCATGTTGATTTAACATTGCAGTAAAGTAAGAGCAAAATGTCATTTATATTGAAATACAGTAATTTTGACTTAGCTGCACAATCTCCTTTGCACGATTTTTTGTGCAGGTAAATCAAAAATGCAGCTATCTTAAATGTATTTAGCTGCCTTAATGGGCAGGTATGCAATTGTGGTTACCTGCATGAAAGTGCAGCTAAAGTAAAGTGTTTGAAAGAGGAGTAACAGCGTTTTTATTAATAAATTGAAAATAACAATGACGTCATTTGTTATGCATTTTTATAAAGAACGAGATAGCCAAATTTGTAACAATAAAGTGTGGAACAGAAAAGTCGCTGTAGTACAACGTTAAGAATAGCGCTGTAAGCTGTCAAAAGTTAAAAACGGCAGTTTCAATGTAGTGTCAACAGAACGTAGTTGGAGTAGTCGTTGCCGTTGAAGCGCAAAATTCGAAATTTTGAACTTTGTTTCGCTATACTACTACAACTTCAAATACTACGTCAACTACTTTATTCTGTTCCAGACCTAAGATTTGCTATTCCTTTCATATAATCGTGGTAAAGTTGCTGTAACCACAACCCATATGCATACATGTAGGTATATGCAAACAAAATAAATGAATTATAATGATACCAACTTGACTTGGTTGCGATTTTTGTTTTTATAAACAGCTAAAATTGGATATTTATGTGAAAAGTGGCCATCATATTTTTTCATGTTTGCAGCTAACTTTGCTATTTTATATGAAAATATTTTAACGCTCCCCAAAAATATGAAAAATGTGCAGGTATACAAAATGCACGTAAAGAAGGATTTTGAAGAATAATTACAGAAAATATGTAAATATTTTGGCCAGTTAAGTCAAAGTGCAGCTAGCTTGGATTTTTTGTATGAAAATAATTTTAAAATGCCAAAAATTTTGGGCACTAATCTTAAATGTGCAGGTAAAGAAAGTGCACTTAAAAAAGGAATTTGTATGGGATTATAAAGATTAATGCCAAAAATGATCAATTTTATGCAGTTAAGTCAAAAGTGCACGTAAATAAAAGGCAGTTAATTCAAAACTACTGTAACAATCCGAATCACGTTGAATGAAAAATATTTCAAGTTGAAACAACGTGAATTTCATGTAGAATCAAATTTGTTTAAGTGTGATATAACAGTGCGAAGAAGCTTCAGAGACAACATATGCATTTATTTAATTAAGAAAAATTAAAAACACTTACCCCTGTAACACATGTTTCCCGATATGGTTTTCGTCATCATTCTACTTTGAAAACTTGATGTACTATTTAAACTAAAAGAATAGGGGATTTGTATTCTTTTTTATAACATATTTTAAAAATGAAAATAAAAAAATGGTGTTGTTTTTTTTCTATACAAAACAAGTAAAACAGGTTCTTATTGTTTCAATATTGAACAATTTTATTTTAACATTTTTCATCTAGGTATATATTTATATAAAATTGTAACGTTACTGACTGACTGACTGACTGATTCATCATCGCACAGCCTAAACGCCTGAAGCTAAACACTTGAAATTTGGACCAGAGATTGGTCACACTCCAAATCGATCCACTAAGACGGGATTTTTGGAAATTCGAATGTTTAGGGGGTAAAAAAGGGTAAAAACGGGAAAATTTGGTAACCTTATATCTCCAAAACTAAAAGTGATACAAAAAAAATGTAATACTTATCGTTGTTCTTTAAAAAAATAAGCGGACAGGTGTCTGGTACTTTTATGAAATTCGGCTCTTTTAGGGAGTAAACGGGTAAAACCTGAATTTTAGTACTTTTTTGACACCCTATCTATCTTTT